>JAUPFT010000009.1:29307422-30724922 GCA_036936625.1 Parnassius smintheus behrii | reverse complement strand
TAATTTATATATGACACTATGGATGTATTAAATAATTTTTTATGTTTGAATGGGTATATTATTATTTCGTTTTACATTTACATTCTTGTCGTTTAGCGTCTCATACACCTACTTCGTATTTTTATCTCTGCATCACCCAAAGGTTGACTGGTCAGGCATTAATTCCACCTATATGTACATCATATGTATTATATGAAGTTTAAATAAATAAACAAAAAGTTCAATTAAACTGAAAATTCTGAGTATTAACGGAATACGTATGACAATTTAAAATAATAATACCTTCTATAACTATTATCATAAACTTACAGGATTATTTTTCAAAGAGTAGCCAATTATTAGACATAAGTTCAAATATATAAATAATTCTATACCGTTATTGCAATTTTTAAAAATACGAGTAAATGAGGCTTCTACTTTTACATATTTAAAACTATCCCATATTGAATGTGTTTATGGGCCACAACGTTTTTGTCTACCGATGGATACTTACGAATGTGTGCGTGCGCAGTAAATCAGGTAAAATAATGCAAAGGATAAAAAGACAGAATGTTTGACGTTTTTAAATTAATTTTCCATACCATTTGCCTATATTTCTTTTCTACATATTTGGCCGGTTATTGCAAAATAACCCTGTATATAAGGAGCGAATTTATTCTTATCTATACAATTGCTTAAAAACAGTGTTTCTTCTTTTTTCTACGTAATTTTACTGGGACCTACAATAAAGTAATAGAAGCCCTCTGACACTCTCGCTACCTGCGTAAAATGATTATCAACAATCGCGAGGTACACAGGGCACAGATTAAATAGTAGTCGGGGCTAGCGCGTTGTAGGCGATTGAATGTTAAAGTTTTTTAACGCTGTTTACGTAATTAGTTTTTGTAAATACTTGTTGAGATAGTTTTCGTTTAGTGTTTAGTTGTTTGAATTGTAGGATAAAATAGTTGAAAAGTTTAATATGTAATTTAAAAATTATATATATTATGTATATTACCTATTTTATTAATTGTAATAGCAAAAAGTCATTTCTACTATAAATGTTGGGTCTCAGATGAAGTAAAATAAGGTAAATATCGCACCTAGAACAAGAAACTGTAACCAGTTTTATAACTTTGTGTGAGTCAGAGAAGTGTTACCACTTTTTTTTAAAGTCCCTGAAATTCGAGATACAAAACAACTATAAGAGTAATATGCGATGCGAATGCGAAAGTATATCTGTCTGTTTTAATAAATTTCAACAATTTGACAACTTAAAAAAGATAGAGCACGTAGGAGGCCTCTGTAGATCATTTAAAAGTCTTCTTGATAGATTGTCGAGTGAGCATGTTAACATCGGTAAAATATACAACAAATGTAATGTAAAATACGTTTATTATAAAAAAAATAACTTAATACTAAAAAACCTAGTTGGAATAATAAATAATTTTCCATGGAATTAAAAATATACTTTTCTAAATGAAAAAAAAAAGTATATTTTAGTAAATGCAAAATAGAACAAACTCCAGCCAGGGGCAAAAAGAAGTGTTCTAATTTGTACCCCGGGTAGGAGAGATATGAAGTATCAGCCGGAGAGGACACCTGAGTCTCGGTTAAAAAGAGCAAGGCCGGATTCGTCGTCTCCGGGTGGTAGTGGACAGCATTAAGATTGGAATGAGAAGAGGAAACAGAGGAAAACCTCTACTTCACGCAGGTATTTTGTGAGGTCGTGGTACCACCCCGGTTCAAGCTAGTCCATCCATGCGACATCAAAAGCCGCTTCGTGGCTCTATCACGGTCAAGTTAAGAGGATGGCCGCCATTTTGGTGCATTTCAGCTCAGTCTTATAGCAGCTACCCTTCATTTTTTTATAGGATAGGAGTCATCCTATCCTATAAAAAATCGTTTGTCAAAACGAGCATACAGTCCACCTGATGATAAGTGATTGCTGTGGCCCATAGACATCTACATATATCCTCAATTACGAATCAAAATGCAGATGCGCTGTCACCCGTGAGGACTAAGATGGAATGCCTCGTTTCCAGTAAAAAGAGTCTCCGGTTCTCTATTCGTACACTCGCCACACGAAATAGCAGCATAAATCCACTATTTTACGCTAGTATTCTGTGAGAGCGTGGTCCTTCCCCGGTCAAGCCGACCCATTTGTGCTATAACTATACTACTAATAGTATAACTGCAGCATGGCTCTAGCACGTAAAAAAATTTTTTTTTTTTTTATTTATAGGATAGGGTGACAAACGAGCACACAGTCCGCCTGATGGTAAGTGGTTGCTGTGGCCCATAGACATCTACATCTATCCTCGATTACGAATCAAAATGCAGATGCGTTGTCACCCGTGAGGACTAAGATGGAAATGCCTCGTTTCCAGCAAAAAGGGTGTCCGGTTCTCTACACTCACCATACGAAATACAGCAGCATTAAGCTACTATTTCACGCTGGTATTCTGTGAGAGCGTGGTCCTTCCCCGGTCGAGCCGACCCATTCGTGCTACAACTATACTATTAATATAACTGCAGCATGGCTCTACCACGTAAAAAAAATCATGTCTTATTAAAATATTCGCTGGTAGCCTAAAATCGTAAATATTTTTGATAGTAAAATAGTTTGTAAGTACTCAACAATTAAAACAGAAACATCAGCGACTTAAAAAATTAAATATTTACCTTGACTTCAATTTGATGTAACATAATAACAACTAATAAAAAATATGCTGACTACATATATTTTTATAACTTAGCCTAAAATTAATTACCCAAATCTTGGATCATTAGAAATAAGAAATACTGGCAACATTTTCACGTTACGTAATCTTGAAACATTGACATTCGTGCTTCGAATAACCTTCAAAATTGTCTTGGAATAACAAATTAAAATATAGTTAAATGAATGTTTACGAGTGAAACGATATTGTTTCAAACGTTTTGTTCACTTTGGTATTGTTTCTGCACCATTTAACTACACAGGACGGCATTTTGTAGGCAAATTTACTACACGACGCCCCGGGAAGTACTGAGCGAAAATGAGCGTAGTTTGATGCATGTGTGTGAGTGAACACGTGTGCTTACATAAAGGAGCGGAGTTTTTTGGCTTCACCAATAACAAAGGCCGCGCTGTATCTACCTTTTTTATTTCATCTGAGTGTTGGGTACATAGATGCTAAATGACCAACAAAAGGTTGCAGTTATATTTATTATTCTTTAAGTTACCGAAGGATTTTATTAGGAAGTTATGAAACGTGAATTTATATCGTCTTTTATTTATGTAGGTACTTATAATATAGAATTATAATACTGACAATAAATAATTAAGTAATAATTTATCTACAGAATGAATACCTAAATACTGTATTACGAAACTTAGTTGTTTACTTCACTATCCAAGTATCTACTTCCATATATAAATATGGAAGTAGATACTTGTCTTTTGTAGTTAAAATATTTTAAGTAATAATAACACAAAATACTGAAATTAAAACTTTGTTTAATTTTTAACTAAGTAGGACACGATCACATTCCCGTTAGGAATCGTATTTCAGGGTTATTTGTTGTTTACACTAACTAACTATTTCTTCCGAGCCAAAAATCGCAATTCTCTACGAATAGCCTTGCAAGTCGCATGCGTTGGGCATCGTAGAGCTACGGGCGACGGAGAAAATATGTTCCGTCGATCATAGTCAGAATAAGCACTTCACCTAAGTAACTTAGTTAACGTTTCGCAATGTATTTTTCTACACTTTATTGACGTACCTTAGTAACCACGGACAGTCCGCCGTAACGTAGGAAGGGGAAAAGATGCAAAGTAATATGGACACTCACGCGCAGCGATAAAGTTTTATTTAGCTTGCGTGCGCGATTTAAATTATTGATAATAATTATGTAGGCTATAAAACGTCGGCAAACAGTCAACATCAATGGAGTGCAACTTCTGTACGTAGTAGTCAATCTATTTATTTAAAACATAAAAGATTTTTAATATTGATATGGTCGCAATAAGACGTTGTTTTTTTTTTTGAAAAATTAAATAGGCAGTCCCTGCAGTTGTTGCTTATCAACGGTTTTCATCGAAATATAAGCGACTGAATCCGTGTTTTTATATTTCTAAGGACTGAACGGTCCTCATCAGACAGCAGCTATAACCACAGAATAAATAATGCCATCAAAAACACAACTTGTAAAAAAAACAATTCTCGTAACGCAGTTCTTCTATCGTAAAAAGCTGTGAGATCCATGTAATACCAAGTCGGTTAATTTATTCAACTTATTATGTAATTACGGTCATCCTACCGGCGGACATTACGACAGATCAGACAGCGATGAACCCTTACCCCTTAGCACCCTCTTTCTTATATGTAATTTTTATAGGTAGACGTTTTTTAGGGAACTAATAATCCCCGTGTCTACTAAGGCTGCGGGCACGAAATTAGCGACGGTCGAGCGACGTCGGTAGCGGGGCGGCGCGGCGCGGCGCGGCGCCCCGCTACTGTTGTTTTGTTAACTAATTACATAATAAGTTGAATAAATTAACCGACTTGGTATTACATGGATCTCACAGCTTTTTACGATAGAAGAACTGCGTTACGAGAATTGTTTTTTTTACAAGTTATGTTTTTGATGGCATTATTTATTCTGTGGTTATAGCTGCTGTCTGATGAGGACCGTTCAGTCCTTAGAAATATAAAAACACAGATTCAGTCGCTTATATTTCGATGAAAACCGTTGATAAGCAACAACTGCAGGGACTGCCTATTTAATTTTTCAAAAAAAAAATATCATTCTTATTATAGTCCATTCAAACTATAGACATTCTATAATATCTAATAGCATAATTCACATAGAGTTTACATCTAATTTTTCGCATTTAATATAATAATAGGTCCTTACATATGAAATTGGCGTTTTGTATGGGAGGAATATAAAATCATTTTTTTTTTTTGTAAAATATATTTAATTAATCAAAGTATGCACCGTTTTTATCTATGCACTTTTGCCATCTCATAGGTAGTTCATTGATTCCTTTACTAAAAAAAACCATGGGGGCGAGAATCAATAAACTCTTTGAAGGCGGTTTGGACTGCCGCATCGGAGTTGAAATTTTTCCTTATAAGAGTTGTCCAAATTCCACAAAAAATGGTAATCTATTGGAGCATGGTCCGGGGAGTACGGTGGATGTCGCATACATTCCAATAATTGTAGCTCATCTAACTAAGTGGCTGTTTGTTGTGCAGTGTGTGGTCTTGCGTTGTCGTGAAGCAGCAGTGGCCTAGAGCGATTGACCAATCTCGGTTGTTTAGCAGCTAGTTCTTCCTTCATGGTTTGCAGTTGTTGACAATAGATATCTGCCGTAATAGTTTGTTTAGATTTTAGAAAATTGTGAACGACACCGGCGCTAGTCCACCAAACACACACAAGTAACTTTTTCTGAGTCAATTTTGTTTAGGACACGGTTTGGTTAAGTCTCCAGGGTTCAGCCACTGCGACGAGCGCTTCCGATTATCGTACAGAATCCATTTTTCATCACAAGTAATGATTCGATTTTAAATCCCTTCACGTTTGTGTCAGTTGAGCAAAGTAACACAGCAGTCGACGCGTGTTTACAAGTTCGATTCACTCTATTACGATGTACCCATCGTTCAAGTTTTTTACTTTCCCGATTTGCTTCAAGTGGATTAATACAGTTTTATCACTTACCTCGAAGCCTGCAGCTATCTCTGAAGTGCTTTGTGATGGATCCCCTTCCACAATAGCCTTTAATTCTTCATTTTCCTCTTTGGTCTCCGGTCGTCCACGGGGTTGGTTCCGAACGTCGAAATTTCCAGAACGAAAACGTTGAAACGAAAAGCTCTGCTTCCGCGTTTCGTCTGGTGAGTGCAGGTGGCCGGAGGCCCAAACCCCCCCCCCCCTCATCAACATGGTAGCGGAATTAAATAATGATAGACTACCCCAGGAGGGTACCAGCACCCCTGGAGAATCCCTCGCTGAGCATCCACGACCATGTTTCTCCACTTCTGAGCGTGGGTGCTCAGGCTGCCCCGCGTATTCTGGAGGGGGGGGGGGCAAAATTCCACTCAAGACTACAACTGCTCGGGGCAAACGGAGCAACAAAACCAAGGCGACCCCTGCCACGCTGTCCGTGAATTTCTGCAATATCAGGGGACTTCACTCTAACCTAAACGCCGTCCACTACCATCTCGAGACGGCGAGGCCGGCTCTGCTCTTTCTGACCGAGACGCAGGTGTCCTCTCCGGCTGATGTCTCGTATCTCTCCTACCCGGGGTACAAACTGGAACACTCCTTTGTGCCTCGGGCTGGAGTTTGCGTTTACGTCAGAGAGGACATCTGTTCTCGACGCCTCGGCAGACTTGAAGGTTCGGACCTGTCCATCCTTTGGCTACGCGTAGACAGCGACGACCATCCGCGCGTCTATGGGTGCCTCTATAGGTCCCATAGCGGTAATGTCGAAACAGACCGACTCTTCGACCACGTCCAAATGGCTGCAGATTCGTTGCTACAGCAGATCCCCTCCGCAGAGATCGTGATCCTCGGCGACTTTAACGCCCATCACGCCGAATGGCTTGGTTCACGTTTAACCGATCATGCGGGGAGATCTGTTCATGATTTTGCCTTGGCATATGGTCTGACACAACTGGTTACTTCGCCTACGCGGATTCCAGATGTGGAGGATCATGCACCTTCCCTGTTGGACCTTCTGCTGACCTCTCACCCGGACGGATATCAGATTTCCGTCGACGCCCCTTTAGGCTCCTCGGACCATTGTCTGGTCCGGAGTGTTGTGCCACTCACGCTGAAATCGCGGTTGCATTCTGCAGGCTGCCGCCGTGTTTGGCACTATAGGTCAGCCGATTGGGATGGGATGCGGTCTTTCTTTGCATCCTACCCTTGGGGGCGGGTTTGCTTCTCGCCGGATGATCCCAACGTTGTTGCGGATTCTGTTACTGATGTGGTACTTCAGGGTATGGAACTTTTTATTCCTTCCTCTGTGGTGCCCATTGGAGGCAAATCTCAGCCATGGTTTGGTCGCTCCTGTAAAATAGCATCATGCTATAAGCAGGAGTGCTACCAAGCCTGGGTTGATGCATCAGCGTCCCGGGATGTAAACACCAGCGCTCTAAAAAAGAAGTATAATTCCGCCTCTAGGTCCTTCAAAAGAGTCATTGCCAAGGCAAAGTCAGAGCACATAGGCAGAATTGGCGAGAAACTAGTTCGCCTTCCTTCTGGAACCCGTGCATTCTGGTCTCTCGCCAAGGCTGTCCAGGGGAATTTCTGTCAGCCATCTCTTCCATCTCTGCACAGGGAGGACGACTCACTGGCCCATACTGCAAAGGAGAAAGCCGATCTTCTAGGCTCTTTCTTTGCGTCTAACTCGACTCTCGATGACGGGGGGAGTACGCCATCCCGCGGTGTGAGTGCTCCATGCCGGAAGTGCAGTTCACACAGCGCTCGGTTCGCAAAGCACTCCTCTCCCTGGACATCCACAAGTCGAGTGGGCCTGACGGAATCCCCCCAATTGTGCTGAGGACGTGTGCTCCAGAGTTGGCACCGGTTTTAACGCGTCTTTTCCGGTACTCCTACTCCCTAGGCGTAGTCCCAAAATCATGGAAGACGGCTTTCGTCCACCCGATCCCTAAAAAAGGCGACCGCTCAGACCCGTCCAACTACCGGCCAATCGCCATCACCTCCTTGTTCTCCAAAACAATGGAGTCCATTGTAAACAGCCAGCTCATGAGGTATCTTGAGGATCACCAGCTGATTAGTGACCGCCAATACGGTTTTCGCCGTGGTCGGTCAGCTGGTGATCTTCTGGTCTACCTTACTCACAGATGGGCGGAGGCAGTAGAGTTCAAGGGGGAGGCATTGGCCGTTAGTTTGGACATTGCGAAGGCCTTCGATCGGGTTTGGCACTAAGCGCTTCTTTCGAAGCTCCCTTCCTATGGGCTTCCCGAGAAATTATGCGATTGGATCACCAGCTTTCTTGCAGATCAGAGCATCAAGGTCGTTGTAGACGGTGCAAGCTCCGATTGCAAGCCTATTAATGCTGGTGTTCCACAGGGCTGCGTGCTATCGCCAACGTTGTTTCTTCTGCATATCAATGATATGTTGCATACCCGTAACATTCATTGCTATGCGGATGACAGCACTGGTGATGCTCTTTACACCGGCCGAGCCAATATTTCTCGGGAAAACGTCTCCGAGTGCCGGGACAAACTTGTGTCTGAAGTCGAGTCTTTGCTGAACAGAGTCTCGGATTGGGGACGACCAAATCTAGTCCAGTTTAACCCCCAGAAGACACAAGTTTGCGCGTTAACCGCTAAAAAGAACCCCTTTGTCGTATCCCCTCAGTTTCAAGGCACTCCCCTTGTTGCCTCAGCCAGTATCGGAATCCTCGGCGTCGACATATCGAGTGACGTGCAGTTTCGTGGGCACTTGGAAGGGAAGGCCAAATTGGCCTCTAAAAAGCTTGGCGTGCTCAGCAGAGCGGGACAGTATTTCATGCCGGCACACCGCCTGCAACTTTACAAGGCGCAGGTTCGGCCGCACATGGAATACTGTTCCCATCTCTGGGCTGGGGCTCCCCAGTACCAGCTCCTTCCACTTGACCGCATCCAGCGCAGAGCGGCTCGAATCGTCGACGACCGAGTGCTTTCCGATCGGCTCGATTCACTGGCGCTGCGAAGAGATGTTGCATCTCTTTGCGTATTTTATCGCATCTATCACGGGGAGTGCTCTGAGGAATTGTTCGGATTAATCCCAGCCGCCAAATTTCGTGGACGCACTACACGGCAAACGTCCCGATACCATCCACACCATCTGGATGCTTGGCGGTCCACCACTGTACGTTTCACAAGGAGTTTTCTTCCACGTACAACCTCTCTGTGGAATAGTTTACCACCGGCGATTTTTCCGGACCGATACGACCTGGGGACCTTCAAGAAAAGAGCTTACTCCTTTCTAAAGGGCCGGCAACGCACCCGCAATTCTCCTGGTATTGCGGTTGATCATGGGCGGCGGTATTCACTTAACATCAGGTGAGCCGCATGCTCGTTTGCCCCCTCTTCTATAAAAAAAAAAAAAAGAAACCAAAATCGTACCGTGCTTTCTTTTGCAACACCAGCACCGTACACATCATTAATCCTTCGAGCTGTTTCTGCAGCACTGGTGCCACGGCAGAACTCGTACTCTTAAATATAACGATATTTCGTGTTTTCCATTTTGCGGTAATAAGTGACGAAAAAGACAAAGATAATGGGGAAAAAACAAATGAATGACTGTTTTCAAAACTCGAATATACCAGCTAAATTAATTTATAAATTTAAATTTGGAATTCTTAACCAAAGAGGAGATATTTCATATTAAAGTGGTCAGTACGACAAAATGCTAATTTCATATGTAAGGACCCAATATGTCCAGTGTAGTTAATAGAATACAATTCGGTAGTTGTCGCTGATTGGAATTGGCTATTAGAATGTCATCGTTTGATGTAGTAATATAGGTACGCAATTATACGGAGACTGATTAACTATCAATTCGCGTTAATTGCATGATATTATAACGTTATATATTGTTTAATTTAATTTTTTTTTATAGAATATGGATGACAAACGTGACGATGGTAAGTGGATTCTAAAGCATATAGAAATCTACATATATCCTCGATTAAGAATCAAAATGAATAAGAAGGAATGTCTCGTTTCCATCAAAAAGGTCTCTGGTTTTCTATACTCACCATAGGAAAAGCAACAACCTTAAGCTAATATTTGACGCTGATATTCTGTGAGAGCGCTGTTCTTTCAGGGTCGAACCGACCTATTTGTGCTCGACCGGGGAAAGACGAAGGACGTCGGAACTATTTACAAATTAAATTTTCTTTCGACGGAATGAAACCAAAAATTCGAAACAAAGTCTATGCGTTTCACGTTATTAAGATTTTTGCTTTACCAAAATTATCATTTGTAATTTTACCACCAAAACATAGTGTCTGTATATGCGTAGATTCCTGCTGTTTGGGTATCGTTTTTCTGATATTTTTTCTAAAGTTTAAATGTTGGACAGTACTCTTTTTTTCAAGAAAAGTTTTAATAAGAGCTGCATATAATAAGAAAACATCAAAACTAAACCTGTATATAAATTATACATTTTTACTACTCGAAATTAGGAAAGAGATATTTTAGTACGAAACGCCGATCGGGAAAAGGATCTACGATCACCTTATTCCACAGCATACACACGAAAAATACAGAAATATTCACAATTTTACTCAGCTTGGTACATAAATCTAATAATTTATGGATAATAATAGAAAAACTACATTCACACAATACTTCTACACAATACCGTGCTTTAGAAAGAACCACATATTGTTGTATTACTATTGTAATAGCTAGGTACATTCGGTAATAATAGGATTTAATTTCACAAGTATGAAATGTTTATATTTATTATGAGAATGGATGCTTATTACACAATTAATACATATATCCCCACAAACATTCACATATATATGTAATAGTGCAAAGATAATAGGTACTTCTGGAAAATTTGTTCTCGCTATAGGTTTTGTAAAAGAAAAAAAAACAACACTTTGTTAAATGATGAATCGCATTATTAAAAAAAATTGTCACGTATCTATGCCCGAGGGGATTATTATTCATAATTTTTAAATTATAATAATTTTTGTTGTAGAATAATGAACACTGTGTATAATTCTTCCTAACTTTTTTATTTGCATTTTGCACACTCGTAATCAGGAAAGAAATACATCGAAAGAAGGGTTTTACATCGGAGTAACGTGCCTCCGACTTCTTTTCATATTGACATTTCGTAAACATGTAAAGTTCATCAACACGCATTGGAGCAGCGCGGTGGTTTAACTTGCCCTAAAACCCTCTCAGAAATGATAGGTGGCCTGTGCCTAGTAGTGGGATGTATAGTAGGGTGGAGTGATAATGTAAGAAATTTTTTTTTTGTTTTTTTTTTTTGATTGCATAGCGATAAAAATTTGCCTTTCATTGAGTAAATCCTACATACAAAATATTATTTACTTATCATGATGTCTTGAGGTGCCCCAACACAATTGAAAATTTGAAAAAAGCGATGAATGTCGTAGCACACCAGGCGGGAACAAAGTTCCTTACGCTACTCTATATATACCTATGTGTTAGTGTAGTAGACACCATCAACAGAGTAACAGCTTAGGAATCGGTTAAATAAAGTCTGGTTAAATATAAAAAATACATATACTAGAAAAATAAGGTAAAACTAAGTAATTATGATAGATTTGGATATCGTTCAGAAACACAGTAATTAAATATTAAATTGTTTTTTTGTATCAAAATTTGGCATTTGCTGACGTGATAATAATCGTGCCCTTATGAAACCGTCTCGTTTATTTTCTCCACAAACTGCACTTGAAGCTTCAGTCACCAATTTTATGCAGCGCTCTACGGCTTGGGTGTGGCATGGGAAATCTTTTATACTCTGACATGTTCTCAAACCGCATTTGACAATCTCTTTCAAGAATTCATCAGATAAATTGTAAGTCAGAGGTGGCTCAGTTATTTTACAGTCTTGCCACTTAATGAGGTCGGTATAATCTTCAGCATCGAAATTTAAAGGAGGCACTTTGAACGTTCGAAGTCCTTGATCATTCTCTGCTCTAGCTTTCAAAATTTGTTGACATGCTAGTTCTCGAATGATTTCTCTGTCATCTCCAAGCATAGCAATAAGAATATTTTCTGGGTGCCCGAAATATCCGTTTCGTATGAGTACCTTATCAATGACTATCTTCAAATCCGCGCTCAAATAGCGAGTCAGGCTAATCGTTTGCCACAGGTGCTTAGCTCCATTTATGCATGATGGATTACACTTTATAGTGAACCACATCGGACCATAAACTTTCATCACGTATGTGGCTAATATCACTAAGTTTTCTAGGGGGTCTGTTTTAGTAGCATATAATCTTAGAATTCGATTTGCTGTTGTAAGCCATCTAGAATGGCTAAGGGGTCCAGGTTCGATATTAGCCAAATCGGAAGTAAAGACGCCAGTGCTGATAGCGTTCATCACATCATAAAGATATTTTTGGTCGGTGCTCAAATCATTTCTAGGAATTTCAGGTAATGTTGAAGGAATGACGGTAAATTCGACAATTGGCATTGTTTCACATTTTTGTAATTCAGAGCCGATAGGACCTGAAAAGCATTTAGGCCCTGTGGTTTTTCCATCCAAATGTAATAACAGATGTCGCAGTGGTAACTCATTTGAATGCAATTGGCAGATAAACCACTGTAATGGTTTCTTAAGTTCTTCTTCCATCAAACGAACAACACCACCTTTGGAACCTGTGTTCACGACAGTTCCATCGCAACCAACAACAGCTATTTTATTCAGATCCACCGATTTCATTTTCAGGTGACGTATAATTGTACTTTGAATACCTTTCGCGGTTCCCAACTCACACGTAACATGCCCGAAATAATCACTTCCTGGCTCCGATAAAATCACATAATGGTCTTCTGTTACTCTTTTTCTGTAAAATTTGCCTTCCTTCTTAATACTTACTAAACTCTTATCCTTTCTGCCATCAAAATAAATACCGCGTATGATTTTATTACGATCTGCGTCTTGTAAAGATGATCTGACTTTAGTTCTTTCACGACGCAACTTAGAACGATCAATGACACCGCTTGGATCCTTCGTTGAAATAATGCCAACATCTTTTAACACAGAAGAAGCTATAATAGCAGCGGCTCTGTCGGAGACTCCAGTACGATCGCAAGCGAGGGCTAATGATGATAAATTTAACTTCTTTTTTTTTGGTGGTGGTGGGGTTTTTGGTAGTCTCGCTACGTGTTTTGGCGATTGATAAGGACTAGAAGCTACGCTATTGCTTGAACTGGTGCTTTCGATCGTCAAGTCATCATCATCAGGCAACGAACGAGAACAACACGGTTTGTTGGGATCAAATATCTCTTTGTTACGCAATAAACTTTTTTCTTGTCTTTCTAGTTTTCTCTTATTTTTTACAGTTGTAACCAAATCTACACCACCTATCATCATTTTTCTTGTTGTCCTTTGGTCGAGTAAAAATTTTATTTCTTCCTTGGGAACACGACTGTCTTTTGAACAAGTGCAATCTGAAATAAGTTTGCATTTGCAACTGCAAACATCAAATAATCTATGAGACTCAGTTATGAATGTATTTATCTTCTCTTGATATTTTTTGTTTAATTGACGGCCTCGATAAGGTTTCATTAAGCTTCTATATTTGTCATGGTAGGATCGAATAAGTTGTAATACTCTCTTAAGACTGACTGTTGGCAGCGACGCTTTTCGCCAAATTTCTAAAACTTCCTGAGCCAATCTTTCGGATACGTCATGAATTGTCGGCTCTTTTGTTTTTTTGTCAGGCTTTAATTCATATTTAATGAATAAATAATTTTTCATTACATCATTATAAGTTGGTAATTGAGCTACGGGTAACTTCTCTGGTAAACCAAACACAGGACAGGATGTCTTTTGTCGTGTTTTTACTTGCGACATTTGACTGTAATAAAGAGAAATAATAGGTATGAATTCAATCAATTTTGATCTAAATTGCATTAACTATGAGCAGGAAATTGAAAATACTACTTACATGAGTCTTACTTCTTGATTTAAGTCGTTAAAATCAATGCTTTTCACAAGTGTAATAGTATTAAATCGCGCGCGCGGGTGCACTAAAAGGCATTCGAACGACGTTTGACGAGAGTAGTGTATTCACCTCCCCCGTGCCCCACAACCCCCGCTCCTCACCGCACACATCTCAAGGTCAAAATTGAATGTCTTGTACCAACAGGGTGACACTCTCAATATGACTTAGCGTTAATTAGACATTCGTGTGTTTTGACAAAATTTCGTGAATTTCTCTAAAGTTCATGATGTTGGGGGCACCTCCAAATATATCATATGTCAACCAAAATTTTGTGAGAATATTTGTAAGCTATAAGAGCAACTTTTTACAGGTATTACAAAACAATTACGAAAAAAAAATTTTTTCGCTCCACCCTAATGTATAGTAAATGCTTCAGGTTAGCAAAAATAACATCCAGTGTCTTTACTTACGTATTGTTTAAAATTTATTGAAAACAAGGTATCATTTTACTACGTTCTGGACAAATGATTTCAAGACTCATAATAAAACTAGTAAATAATTTAAGATAAATTTATTTAAAGTAAATTTTCGAAATGGAGGCCATTAAATTCGATACACACAGCCTGCACGCTCACCAGATTTAAACCCTATTGATTTTTTTATTTGTGGATTCTACAAAGAGATGGTTTATGCTAGAGAAATTAATTCGGAAAATGAATTAAGGGAAAAATTGAGACAGTGCGCAGAAAAAATCAAAAAAAAATACGAATGCTTTCCGAAGACTAAAAGCAAATTTTTTAAGACGATGTAGACTGTGTATCGAATTTAATGGCCTCCATTTCGAAAATTTACTTTAAATAAATTTATCTTAAATTATTTACTAGTTTTATTATGAATCTAGAAATCATTTGTCCAGAACGTAGTAAAATGATACCTTGTTTTCAATAAATTTTAAACAATACGTAAGTAAAGACACTGGATGTTATTTTTGCTAACCTGAAGCATTTACTATCTTAGTTTAGCCTTAGAAATGATAAAAAGATTTTTTAAATCAAATTAACTATTCAGGTAGTTTCCCGCCTGAGTAATTTCAGAAGTCTGTAACAGAAAAACTGGCCTATTAAGTGTCATTTTTTTAATGTTATTATGAAAGATTAAGAAACTGCCAAGTTTTTAAAATTAATTAGAAAGTATGAAATCATTTATTACTATTTTTCATTTAATGTTGAAAATTCAAGCCCCACTCTCCTGACAGAACATTTTTAAGTTTCGATTAAAATTATTGTATCTTCGGTGAATGTTAGGAAGCTAATTATTTTATGCATAATAGAGCAACTCATAAGGATCATGCTACAAACAAAAAAAAACTTGGGAAAATCCCACAATAAAATTTTTTTAATGTTAGGCTGTTTAGGGTGAACATTTTTAAAAAGTCCTTATATAGTTTTTATTTTATTGAAATAGTAAACTATACTTATATTATTTTTTACCTAGATGGCGCTACAGGTATTTAACCCGTGAAATGGCGCGCCATAAATAGTTACACGGATAGGCACGTCCGAGCAAAATGCTCATGCTCATACAAATGCTGTTTTAAATGTATTTTTTCATTTAATAATAATATGTACATATTTTTAAAATAATTTATACAAATAAAAGTACATTTAGTTATTATTAAAGTGTTTAATTAAAAGTAATTAAAAAGTGTGCCATAATTCACAATTAAAAAATCTTAACCTTGGCCTTAACATTTGGCAGTCCAAAAAAATATAAAATAATTTCTTATATTATGATTTCTAATATTTACGCGAATACTGCACATGGAATAAAACTAATTTTATCGATTTTATCGTGTTTAATTTCAACTTTATTGATACCCAACGTTTTGGACACTTTCCAGCGTCAACATTCAGGAGGGGGGGGGGGCACACCTCTGTGTTTTGACGTCCCGATGTTATAGTCTAACTTTAACTTATATTAATTTTTGGTTCGAACTACCCAGAAAGAGCTTACAGTATCTTGAATTTTTGCAGTAGTTTGCTCAGGTTTGGATTTAATTTTATTAATTATGAAATCCCAAGCAGATGGTAAAAATATAAAATTAAAATCAGCAGCGTGAAAAGACTTTAGGTAAACGGTTTTAGTAAGTTTCTTTACAGGTTCTAAAATAGGTACGGAAGTTTTTGTGTGAATATAATTTATCTTTTTACGTAAATAATTTCGAATAATATAGAGTTAATAGTGATTTTCACGCCGCCGACATCCGCTTGGTATGTACCCGTTTTTTGTTATCAAAACACAATAAAGTCTTTTTGTAATGAAGTCAAACCTGACTTTTGTTTAGAGCACAGGATAGAGAATTCTGTATAGATTTTATAATGCCAAACTTCTTCATAGAAAAGTAGTCTCTAAATATAAGTTTTATTGGTTTAAAGTGCTGTGCGTGGGTGCGGTCACATGCGACTGCTCGGGATTTGACAGACGCATGCGAATGCATGAAATTTTATGGGTATTGAAGGGTTAATTTTGCTGTTAGGGTATTCACTATTGTAAAAACATTCATTTTTAGATACTCTTGCACAAATTTATGGGTTATGTCTTCGGTCCACTTTGCCATTTTTTTAACACAAGCGAGCGTCCGACGCTAAACGCTAAACACTAAACAATGCTGTCCGGACGTGTTTAGTGGCTGACATGCCGCGAGTGAGGGGGAAGGAACACACGGGACGGGGACACCTGTAGTCCACTCGTAAAAAATAGAACACGTTTCCAATCACTTTACTTCGCACATTACTAATCACTTGCACTAATCAATCGCTGTCCACACGTGCCCTCTCCTGATCACTAAGGACCTACACTAATCACGTGCACTAATCACTAATTAAAGTGAATACAGGCTTTAATACTCAGTTTTCAGTTTGGATACAATTACAAAATTTACAGTTGGCAAACCGAGATTACTTAGCGCATTAATACATTCCATAGATTTGTCCAAAAGCTGTTTTAATAAGTTTGCTGATTCATAAGGTAAGGTTTTTTAGTAAAATTAAAAAAAATATACAATTTGCTATATATATTTTGTTGTCATATGTTTGTGTTTGTGTGCGTTTTAATACGGATCTAGCTTCTGCATAATTCTCTCCCGCAATAGCAAATTGTCGTCATAATTTATCCGCATCTCAAACATATAACGCAACTTTTGAACATCTTCAACGGTATCGTTTTTATGAATAAGTGCTAAGAACATCACATCACATTAGGTATTCTAATTTGCAACAACTTTGTATCACTCAATTTTCGATATTCCCTTTGTTCTGTTTTGTTCCGCATTGTTATGTTACTTTCAGTATCCGTACCTGGTTGTAATTTTTGCAAAGTATTCCGTAATTCTCCATCATACATATAACATAATTCCTAAAAATGACCGTAAACGACATAATCTGAATAATAACAGGACTTTCTTTCTTCCTCCGACGTTTCTTCTATGATTTTTAGATGCAAGCACTTAAAATCCTTCCAATAGACTTCTAAGCAATCTAATATAGACGTTATATAGCCTATTGTAACCTTTCTTTTGACGCCTTTTTAAAATTTGCATAAGCCCTTTGTATATTCTCATAACTATCTCTTTGAATGTTCATTTGTTTTTCAGCGGAATACACTTTCGTCAAAATAAAAGTTTATGTTACTCCTTAAATATGAATGTACTTAAATGTAACGAACCAACAACCCATTGCCCAAAAGTTAGTAATCGTGGGAATAAAAATAGTTCCAATTTTCAAGCGCCTGGACGAAATAATTTATCAAAAACCTTTGCTTATTTCTCTCATTAACTACATTATAAATCACTACGGTTGTTAACCATAATATTCAACATACTTCAATCTTTAATGTTTGTAACGTCTTTTGATCATGAATTTTTCATTTACATTTATCATAGTATATTTTTTTAATAATAAATTTCATTGTCTATGGTGGAGATATTTACTTCTTATTTTTATGAAGATAATATTTGAGGGTTCGTCGCCAATGGGCCTCAAAACAAGTAAAAATGCGGGACTCGAAGCCACAATTTTTTTAAGATTATGCGGCTCGAGAGAAAACCGGGTTCAGCTTGAGGTGACCATAGGAATCTGGTATATGAGGTTAGTGGCCCACGAGGTGATCACGCGGTGGAGGCTCCTGGATGATCTCCTACGATAGCTCAGACCCCCTGAAGAGGCAAATTCAATTTAAATAAGTTCGGGGTACCAGCGGGTATCTATCTACATGTTCAGAAACTTTTGTGCTCACCTGCGATCTTCAAATGCAGGGCAATGGTGCTCACACTTCAACAGCCACGATACGGTGATGCCGGCCCCATGGGCAGGCTTTGCTGTTAGGTCTTGCGCGCGGTATCACAGTTCTGTGTAGATTCCTAAACATTATATTTCACACGTGAGGCGCGACGGTGGGAAAAGCGCAGCGCGTCCCGTAGAAAGCGACGCGAACCAAGAGTTAGCTGTCGTGCGGTGCACTGGCAGTACGGCGAGCGATATGCGGGTATGGTGATGATGTTTCATGAATTATTATTAGTGCGTGTACATGTCTACAGCGTAAGCGGTGCGGACGTACGGAGCGGAGCCGCCGCGACACACGGCAAATAAGCCTTATGCATTCCTATAGAGTTGCGTGACAACTCGGAGAGTTCACAGGTTACTCACAAGATCGAAAACATGCGATCCCCGATGGTGAAATTGACTATTTAAAACAAGGACAAACATTGACCTTACGGCGCATCATTTTCCCAGGTCATGAAAGTTTCCACTTTTAACACAAGTGAAAACAGTGAATAACTGCGGTAGAGAATATATCCTAAAGCGGTAAATGAAATAAAGTGCGGGGGTATACTATAATATATGCTACAAACAAAAATTTATTGCGAGTGGACGATATGCGTCGAAAAGAAAAGACGAAAGTAAGACTCTAAGCGTTGTTGCTGTTTAAAACTTAAGAATGTAATTAATATGCGGTAATATTAAAAAAGTGCGTGGATAGTAATCTAAATGCAGTTAGTAATATAAGAATATATAAATAACCTGGCTTATTCTATAGTATTGGCAGTAAAATAACGTGCGAAAAGATAACTAATATAATATATTACTACTGATTAAGGCTATTGCGAAGGTAGAGGACACAGCTTTATAACAGGCTGTTGAAATACGTAACCTTGAATAAAACTGTTTACGGATTTAATCGCGTTTAATTTATTTATTTTTAATTCCCGGCGTTCCGTGTGCTTTACCCACCCATGGTGCAACCATGGTCACTGAGCGGACGGAAATGTTTGACATCCCAATGTCATAGTATACAAATGTAACTTTTCCTAGTTTTGAGGGAGGCAACTCGTGTGATGTAATCTTTCTAGGGTGTTATTTTACAATGATACCTAATTGCTAATGTAAGGGCATTACATTATCCTTTAGACAAACGATACCATTAAATTTTTTTATTAAGGTTTTATTAAATATTCCATTTTTGCCTTTGCTGGAGGAAGTACTTATTGTGACACGTCTCTCAGTGGTAAATATTATGTATATTTGTATCTAGTTTAAAAAAGAGATATAATATACATAATTATTACATCAGAAGAAACTGAAAGTGTTAATTATGTACTATATTTCTTTTGGTTTGCACAATTAATTGACCTTCATTGATTAAAATTAAGTTACCAAAGAGAAAATTTAAGGCATGATTTGTTTACGTCGGCATGTGTCTCTTTTGAAATTACTGGAGCGTTTGTTGAAAATCCCCAGCAAAAGCACCCCATCACGGCGCTTGAATTTCGGAGAGCATAGTGCTTCATGAGCCCTATCTATAGCGCATAGTCCGCTCGTACCAAATCTTCCAAAAGTGTTTCCAGTTGTACAGTTTTTATGATATTTAGAAAATAACGGGGAGAAATAATATAATCAACTTAAAATTGGACATGTCATTTTTCATTCTCACGACGGGAAGGTTTTTTTCTACAAAACTGCGAAGGTTTTTTATGTTATAGAAGTATGGATAACAAACGAGCATATAGTTTTCCTGAAGTGGGTGATGTAGTTAATAGACATTTAACTCTATCATTGATTAAGAATGAAAATACAAATGGTTTGTTAGCATTGAGGACTAAGACGGAACGCTTCGTTACCAGTATAAGGAACCTCTTGTTCATGTCACCACGCGAAACACAACATCAGTATACTGCTGGGTATAGACTCGCCAATCCGACCAATTCGTGAATGTGCCGCGTCTTATTTGATAGTCTTGAAACAAATGAATCTGGGTTAATGTTCAAATCTATTAAAATAAAATAAATGGATTCTTTTAATTTAATCGCATCTGGTTCGTTAAAACAAAAAGCAAATTAATTGGATACAACTTAATATTAAAGTCAGCAACGGTTACTTAATGTGATTAAATCATGTCTATAAATAAGTGCTTGAACGATCCTACCAAGATCAACATTTTATTTTAAATACTGAGAAACTTCGTGACGTCTTACACATCAAAGAAATAAAATCTATTCTGAGGTCAAGAAATTTCTCTTATTCAGACACCAAATATATATTTATCATTGGAGTAAAGCTCGTAATATTTATATAATAACTGTCAATTACACCATTTTAGATTATAATAATCTTACTAATTACGAAAGATTTTATCGCGTTGATTTTAACTAATATTTAATTCAATTCTTTCAAAGTTAAAGTTAAAACTTTTTATCCAATTTAAGCTTGTCGACTTTACGGCGACTGCTTGGTAAAAATAGTGTGCGCAAATTCTAAGATTGAACTTCTAAAGGTCATCTCGCTAGTTCAATTAAAATTATGCGCGGCTGTACTCTTATCGAAACTTATAAGACGTATCTTCTATACTTATAAGCTGAGATATTCTATAGAGTCTATTGTAGCCTTCTCAAATTCAAGGGTGATTTTGAGATGGATTTACTCTGCACTGTACCGTTGACACTCTTATATTGCCAATCGGATTGAAGCATTACTTAGTTCGTGGCCGTCAAACGTTCTTAGTTTATACCCTTGTGATAATGCATTTTTTTAACATTTATCATAGTGTTTTTTTTAATAATAAGTTTCATTGTCTTTGATGGAGACATTAACTTCTTATTTTTATTAAGATAATACTTGAGGGTTTGTCGCTAATAAGCTACAAAATAAATTAAAAATGCGGGACTAAACTGGAGAAAAAACCAGAAGTGGTGGTGGGTTCGAGTGGGGCGAGAAGTAACCATAAGAATCAAAAAATTTGGTCTATGAGGTTGATGGCCCACAAGGTGGCCACGCTATAGGGCTACTGGGTGATGTCTTATAGCTCAGGCTCCCTGTAGAGGCGGATTCAATTTAAATAGGTTCAAAGATAATTTGAGGAACCAGCGGTTATTTGCATGTTTAGAAACTTTAATGCTTACCTGTGATCTTCAAATGCAAGGCGGTGTCGCTCCAATAACTATCAAAGTTGCCTAAATACTCATTAAGACAAAAATACTTTTTTGTTAACGTATGCTGATTCCAAAAATGTTTGCTTTAAGGATGTGTCGGCCGCTCCCACTCTGCCAACTGTTGCTTACATAACTAAATATATTCTACACATCGATTACTAGTGATCGATGTGTAGAAAGCAACGTAAGCTAGCTATATTTCATTTAAAAAGTTAAGAATTAATAAAAAAAAAATTGTAACCCAAGATGTCAAAAAACACATTACTTTGCGTGCGCTGCATTTATAGAACGTATCAATGACTCAAGAAAGTCCGTAATACAAAATATACAACTATAATAGTTGTGTAAAAATAACAGCATTTCCGATCTAAAACTTAATCAATACAATGGCAAAATTGAAAAATGATTACATTCGCATTACGGTATTATCCCTTATCGGAATAAATAATTTCATAATTAAGTTTGTGTTGATGTAAATTACACAAAGTAAAGATGTAAATTAAATCCTAAGCTTTCTATTGTAATAAAATGCTACAACGCAACATCTGTAACTGGTATCATTGGTTAATAATAATAATAATAATAATAATAAACGTTTATTTCGGACATCATGATCCATATAGGTTAGTAAAAAATTTTAGAGCTTATAACTAAGGATAAGTATCTGCCTATCTTAGTACTAATGGTGCGGCGGTAAGGTCCCGGGTTCGATTCCGGAAATATTGACCCCAAACATTTGTATGCGGGGTTAACTATAAGTGGACTGAATGTGCGTGCTTCTCTATAGCTAAAACAAGATGGCTGATCTGATTTGGCACGAGGCAGGCTTTGGACAATGCACTTGCTATGAACTAATTAATTACATCTAGTGGGTATCTTTACACGGGAACTGAGCTGCTAGGAAAGAAGGACACAACAAAGAAAAAACAAAAGAACAGCCCATTTAATTTAATTAAAAGTAAAGACATCAAAGGGTTCGAGGTCTTCAAAGCGTTACACTTGTTTTTCGTGTGTATGGGAACATAGGCAATACATCTGAAATATGTCACCGACCTTACTTCGCAAGCATTTATTGCAGCCTTTCGAGGATTTGTCGCTAGAGGAGGCCATTGTTCACATTTGTGGAGTGACAATGGCACTAGTTTTGTAGGCGCTGCAAGGGAACTGAAACATACGTTTGATGTTGGTAAAAGCAACATGGCTACGGAAATAGCTTCTCTTTTAGCCAACGATGGTACCACATGTCACTTTATACCACCTAAGGCTCAGAACTTCAGCGGTTTATGGGAGATTGGGTGAGGTCCACCAAACAACGTCTTTCTGGAATAGGTGGTGCAACAAGTATAACATACACATACGAGGAAATGACATTACTGGCTCAAATTGAAGCATTTCTCAATTCGCGACCTCTGTGTCAATTGGATGATGATACGCTGGAGACTCATGATCTATTAACACCACGACATTTTCTGATCGGTGAGCTACTAATTGGTATTCCTGAAAACGATTATGTATATATTATTAACAGAAACATTAATCTGTTGACGCCCTGGCGGTTCTTTAAAAACGGACTTCAAGATTTTTGTAGAAGATGGCAAGCAGATTATTTACAAACATTACAACAAAGATAAGTCGCAAAGGGTTGTGCGAGCCTCGTCCATTGGGGATGTAGTCATAACAAAAGAAGATCTGCCTCCATGTAATTGGAATTCAGGTTCAGACACATTGGTTGGCTCTGTTTCTGTAAAGTGCCAAGGCAAATGTTGTGATGAAGCGACCCCTTTCAAAACTAATTCCACTTCGTATTAAAACTGAGGACTAATTAAAAAAGGTCTTGCACATGGTTATCATCTAATGCAATTATTTTGTATTTATTTAATATATTTAATATAATATATTTACCGGCAACGCACCTGCAAGTGTTGCGTTGATCATGGGTGGCGGTAGTCACTTAAGGGGAAATATAATCTCAAATGGATTAGCAAGATCCTTCGTTATGCCGAAAATATTGCAGCATTAATTATGAAATAAATATATGGTAAAGTTAAATATATGGTAAAGGATTAATGTTAAGGATTATGTTAGACGAAAACACGATTTCGTAAAATTTTCTCGATAGAAAAAAAATCCAAAGTTACCTCCAAAATAAACAATAAACCGCTGTTATTCATAAAATACTTTAAATAAGATCATGAAACTTTGCATACTAACTGAACTAACTATAAAGCAGTGCTTATGTTATTTACTTTTTTTTAAATACCATTATTTTCACTGTAAAAAGAAATTACCTAAACAACCGGCCTTTTGAAGCGTGATTCCTGCCGCACGGTCACTTCGCTTCGGCCTTTGAAGGGGGAGGTTGTGTCGCTTTCGATCAGAATATACATTACGCAACAGGACGACGTAAAATTAAAATGGGAAATAACCGTAATAAAAATAAGAAGCGACTGGCTTGGCATTAAGAAACAGGCATAAATATGATAAACCTAATGAAATAAGTGTCTAACGACCTTTCTACTTACAGTGTTAGTGATTACAAACATGTCAGTACATAGCATACGACGCGCGGGCAAGTGACGAAATTAGAATTTGAGCTGACTTACTCTATGAGCCGCATGTTCGTTTGCCCCTTCTCCTACAAAAAAAATTATTTATAAAATTTTACTTTTGTTTATTACACAATTGGTAACACATTATGTTAATTAAGTAAGTTTTTACAATACAAAACTTATTATTTACATATTAAGATTTGTCAAAAGATGTATTTGTTTATAGTTTGTACATAGCATACAGTACATATATTATATACAATTATACAGTCCACTAAAGACGTGTACATTAGCTACTCATAGTTGTGAACAATTTGTTTAAACAATAATGGGCGATGATTTTTTTTACTATATTAACTATTTAGACGAAATTATAGGTGTTACCTTGAACTTGTAATATTCCTTATCACACTCGAAGGATGAAAAAAATACTCTTTTAGTAAAACGTAAAAACCGACTTCAAGGGACTAAATATAGGGGATAAAATAATTTCCAAGTTATTAAACCTAAATACAGGGCTTTGACTTTTTATACACTATATCTACCTATATACTTTTATATCCACTACACACATCTTTATAAACACTATATCTACCTATATATTTTTACGTGGTAGAGCCATGCTGCAGCTATATTAATTGTATAGTTGCAGCACAAATGGGTCGGCTTGACCGGGGAAGGACCACGCTCTCACAGAATACCAGGGTCAAATAGAAGCTTAATGCTGCTATGTTTCGTATAGTGAGTGAGTGTAGAGAACCGGAGACCTTTTTTACTGGAAAAGAGGCATTCCATCTTAGTCCTCAAGGCTGAAGCTAGCATACAGTTCATCTGATGGTAAGTGGTTGCTGTGGCCCACAGATATCTACATCTATTTGTTTGCGAATCAAAATGCAGATGCGCATCTGCATTTTGATTCGCAAACAAGTAGATCTCACCAGAGTCCGACGTGTTTAGCCTTAAGGTAAATCCGCCCGTAGAGAAGTGCACAAAGCGCACAATACTGTCATGCGTTGCTAGATTATGGGACGTCATGGGTTTCGTAGCTCCGGTGGTATTATACGCTAAGCTTTTGATTAAACAACTTTGGTTATTTGAATGCGATTGGGATGACTCGCCGCCTGACAGCATTGTTCGGTTGTGGCAGCGTTTTAGAGAGGAACTTCCTTTACTAAGAGAAATTAAAATACCGCGTCATATAAACGTCGATAGAAATAGCGTCATAACGGTCGTTGGGTTTGCAGACGCCAGCGAGAAGGCTTACGGGGGCGTTGTATATTTCCACGTCCAGAATAATGGTAGAAATTCGATTAGCCTCATTAGTTCTAAGTCGAGAGTCTCCCCCCGTAAGATGTCTATGCTGTGGGCCACAGCAACCACTTACCATCAGATGGACTGTATGCTCGCTTGTCACCCTTTTCCTATTAAAAAAACCTATAGAAGATATAAATTTATTTGTAAAGTGACTACCTCGTTGGTCTCGTGGTACATTTTCAAAATTCGGAAGCGTTGTCACCCCCAAGGAGTAAGATAGGGTATCTCGCTACCAGTACTAAGAATCCTATTAATCTAGTGATAGTTTATTAACAGTTTTAAGATATTGGAATGACCAAAGAGCTAAAAGTGTCTCTATTACCACTAAGTTAAATATTAAGTTTCTTTTTGTTTTGAGAAAAGGTACTTCTTGTCTTCATTAATAAAAAAATCAAAACTTAATATTTATTTTTTTCGCAAGATCCGTGTTCATTATTATTTCAACTGCAAGTAATTTACCAATTTGAAGACATTGTTAGTCAAAAATCGTCATCAAATCGCACAATTTAGCGATAGTTCAGCGGCAGTATCGCTTAATTTTGTCTCGTATTTACTGTTTTCATGTTTATTTGTTGCTGAAAACGAGAAATATAAATTATCTTTGTTATTTTTAGGTAGTTTTGCGTTTTTATTTTCATTTGTTGACACCCAGAAACAAACCCAGTTTCAAGGTTACGTTACCTAAGTAGTCTTTGGTTATCATCTAGGTGACACCGGGCGGATCGCTAGTTTTACATAAAATAGAGAAACAAATGATCTCACAGCCTACCTAACGGTTAGTAGTTACTGTATTATATAGATACGTGTCGCCAACTTCAAACAAATAAGGCTACAAATGAGTTGTCACATCTGAGGACTAAGATGGAATGCCTCACAGCCTGTAATTATACTGACTCTTTATCCCGTTCAAACGAGATCACTGCAGTGTATGCACTGCAATTTGAAAGGACATTTCAAAAGAACTTCTACCACATAGTAAAATCGCCATTGTTACGAGGAGTATTCCAAGGTGTCCTGTATACAGCTTGGGCTCTAACTAGTCGTTTGCAGGCTTACTAAATATGCACAAATTCTTGACTTCCCTCCTCTTTGCTCGTTTAGTTTTATGTATATATATTAGTCTATTGGCCATTCGGGTCTTGTAAGTGTACGAATAGGCCAAATCGTTACAGATATCATTCGGTAAGATGATTTTTAGTACTTCTGTCCACTGCTGGTCATGTCTCTCAATGTAAAGACGATTTTCTATAATCGTCACGCTTGACAGTGATCACCGTCTGTTATGTTAGAGAATGTGAAAAATAAAACCTCATAGTATAACATGTAAAACTTTTTATTAAGAAAATCTTTTCCACAAATAATGTATATATGTACCTTCATATAAGTAGTCTTTTCACTTTACACTTTTACTTACTTCACCTTACACTTTAACCATGATGACGTGTAATATGATAATAACACAACAAATTTTGTTCCCGTTTGCCGCGGCCTTGATGTGAATAATAAATAATTCGCTGCTTATAAAACATAAGTCTTTTTATAAATAGAATATCAGGATAATTATATAATACAATCATTACAATATATGTTTGACAGTTTAATTTATTACTACTAAAGACCCCATTAGCAGCAGTGGATTGTAATGGTAACAATAATCGAATGTCGAAACATTTACAAAATAAAATATGATGATAAAATGAATCAGTTACTTTGCGGAAATTCACTGTACTCAAGATGACAAATTAATAATCAAAGATAATTTAACTAAGATGTCCTTTCCTTCCACAATATATTGTGTACAGTGTACAGTGGTCACAGAAAGTCACATTTTGAAGAAAAATAAGATAAAGCTTGAATTATAGACTATGATTTAAAATATATATACTAACTGAATATCAAATTAAAATATACATATAATAAAATATACATTTTACAATTTAAACGACAGGTGTACAATTCGTTCCACAATAGTATGTATTTATTCGTTGCAAGCACTTTTAATTAACCACAGGATAAGACATCATTATAAATCTAAAAGAAGCTGCTTCGACTTTGGACTTATGACGTGGCATAAGCCGCAATATTAAAGTAAATAATAAGTTATTATTAAAATTTATTTATCATGATTATAGGTTGTGTGGTTTTCAAGAGAGGCCATAATACCTTCAGACGCTATTTTGAGTAAAACGACCTCGACACTTTAGTTTCGTTTTAAAAATCTTACGAAACTATCACAGCAGAAAATTTTAGAAAACAATGGATGCGACAAACACATGAAACACTTTACATATTTTTTGAGTTTTTAAAACTATCACTAGTAATTCGTGTTCTTTTTCGTCACATTAGTTTGTAATTTTTATTACATACACTTTGTTTACGAGCACATCCACTTTTGAAGTACGAGATATATGTTTGCCATCTCCTAGTAGTAATCCGCGTATTTTTGTTTCCTAAACACAAAAAAGAGATTAAAAAGTATTAAAACGTTTATAAATTTCGATATAAATGATAAACGCATCTAATAAATAACCCACCTTAATATTCTTCGATTAAACAGAGCTGTAGTTAATAGCACACAGGGTAATGTTGGTGCCAATTTTCGAGCTCTGCTTTGCATGGCTGCTGGGCGTTCACCGTTCACTACGTGAACTAATATGGACGCTGAATCTGTTAGAGGAAAAAACAAAATTCTTATGAAATGAACTATAGATGGATTAGGCTTTTTTTTTGAAATTACATTTAGATACAAATTACATACTGACGAAAGATGAATAATGTTTTTTGACCCTATTGACATAATAGAAAAAACTGAACTGGTTATTTGAATAAAAAATCATGAGTACAATTAGTTTAATTAAAAATTTCGTATTTTTAAAAAATACCACAAAAAGGACTCGAAATTATAGATTTTCTCACAAAAGAAGGGAACTTGGAAAAAAAAAAGGAAAAAAGTCGGACCGAAGACAGGACATGAACCAGTGCACCACGATTTCGCGACCGCTCGATATCCACTTGAGCGATTACGATCAATAACACATATCAAAATTTACCTTCTTATATTGTAGCAGTTTTTCACTGCCTGAAAACACGGACAAAAAGACCTTTTATAAAAATAAATGCTAGCTAGATCGGTTTATTGCCTCCGAAACTCCCGTTTCCGGATTCAGATTATACATATATATATATATATATATATATATATATATATATATATATATATATATATATATATATATATATATATATATATATATATATATATATATATATATATATATATATATATATACGAGAATTACTCGTTTATTTAAATTCGGTTTAATTCGTCAAAGGTTGTAGTTAAAATCTTTGAATGTTCAAATATTTGTTCCTACAAGATATCATCATCACAAGCTGTGCTGAACATTGGCCTCCTAAAATGGATACATATATAAACTTTAAATCATAAATTTTTAAAAAATATGGATTGGTTTGAAATAAATAAATTATTAATATTACTATATAGTAGAAGCCACTGGCGCCTAAAATAAAGTAATACGCAAGGTTTTTAGAGAATGATGGTAAGTCGATGTCACATAACTATATTACGGCGTAATACCTTCTTTCCAGTAAAAAGGGTCTTCGGTTCTCTACATTTACCATACGAAACATCAGCATTATTAAGGTGATATTTTATTTTTATTTTTTCATAGTTGAAAAACCTATTAATTTATTAGAATACACATTGTAGTATTTTTATTTTAAAATCTTAACATTGTAAACAACAACAATAATGATGGCCATCTTATCAGCTCATGTATATAAAGGGGTGGTGCTCCCGAATCCTAAATACTGGTGTCTTCCTGCTTTTTATTTGCATTAGGATTCGAGATGAAATAAAAAGTACCCGGATGACCGAGCTTTGCTCTGTTTTTTTGAACTGAACTGGTTATTTGAATAAAAAAAATCATGAGTGAAATTTTAATTAAAATTTTCGTATTTTTAAAAAATACTATAAAAATATATACTTATAAAAAAGTGCTCTAAATAATAGATTTTCTTTCAAAAGAAGGGAACTTGAAAAAAATGGGAAAAAAGTCGGACCGCAGACGGGACGCGAACCTAGGCATTACAATTTAGCGACCACGCGACCATATCCACTTGAACTATTAGGATCATTAATACAATGTCAAAATTAAACTGCTACAATATAAGTATTGTAGCAATTTTTCATTGCCTGAAAACACAGACAAAAAGACATTTTCTAAAAATAAATCCCAGCTAGATCGATTTATTGCCCCCAAAACTCCCCGCACACAAAATTTTATGAAAATCGTTGGAGCCGTTTCCGAGATTCCGTATATACATATATACAAGAATTGCTCGTTTGAAGCTCGTTAGAATGATGTCCGAGCATGTTATTAATTTAGGTTACTTATGCGTCGAACCTCTTAAAAAAATTCTTAAAAAATCATATTATCCAAATAAGTCTTCCAAATTAGTTGTTGGATGATGAAACCAAATTAGTTTAATAAGTTAAAATATGATTGTAAATAAATATTAATTAATGGTACCTGAATTACTGGGAGAACACGTGTAATTTCCAGAATCTCTAACTGTAGCCCGTGCGATGAGCAAACGGCTCTTTCGTGTAAGTTGCTCAGTTTCAACACTTATACCTCCTCGAAAAGCATAGTTTATTACATTTCGGCCACGATACCAGTAGATGAAACTAAGAAATGTTTTAAAATTGTGGTTATCGTTTATTAATCAATCAATATATTGTTATTTATTGTTTGCGAATAATACTACTAACTATTGAAACGATTTCGCATATTATTGTGAACAAATGTTAATTTAAAAGGTTCAATGGCGTTCTAATGTGATTCCTTTATGTCAACCTTTTACGCAAGGAACTGCCATTTTGAAATAATGAAGTAAAAGGAGGTGTACTTAATCATACACTTAAAGTAATCGCACAATATAAAGGCGTCTATTTTATTTGATCGGGTTCAGAATTATCGAATTTCTGAACACGTAATGTGTTTTAAGCTCAGTTCAAGCTGTTTTGCCTTTGCAGCAATGCCTCTGCATGTCTCTAGTGTTGAAACAGATTAGTTTAAAGTTAGTTATTACTATAAGAATAATATATAATATGCAATTTTTCTCTGAGAACAATCCGAAGGGTCAATGAAAAAAATATCTTTTTACCTGGGTGCAGTCGGAGCGTGTGTGACTACGCACGTAAGATTAATATCAGAGCCAGCTCGCACAAGTACTTCGGAACCACTGAGAATTTCTGCTTTCGACACTGAAAGATTACATATTTTTTATTTTAAAATTAAATTGTTGGTTTCAGCTTTCAAAACACCTCTTTTTTGCTACAGGAAAAACAGACCTACAACTGTAAGAAAAAATGGTAAACTGATTTTTGGTTCTGTAGACACTTGGCACTCATAAGCTCCCGAGTCTCGTAATTGCACGTTGGCTACGCGAAGTATCCATTCGTCAGAACCTTCTGTATGTATTGCTGCAAAACGTGCGTCGCTACTGTATTTATGGACTCCCACCGTAAGAATATGTAGATCTTTTTTACGGATCCAAGAAACCTGAAGAAAAGAGAACAATGAATAAACTAATAGGAATTCACTGAGATTAAAACATCTATAGGTATTTCATATAATAAAAAGTTAAGTTATGAGTATATATAACATTTTGAAATAACAATACTTTTGATAAATAGTTTTGATATTTGACTTGTTGCTAGAAAAACTACATCGTTGCTGTGGCTAACTTATTTTCAGTTTTAAGATCTTGTTATGAATACTTTTGTAGCTATGTTTAGCCTATGTGTGCTATCTTTATACATAAATATATCTATATCTATATATATTATATATATATATATATATATATATATATATATATATATATATATATATATATATATATATATATATAATTCTTCTGTCCGTGTGTATGTAACTGAACACCTCCTAAACGGAAGGACCAATTTTGACGAAATTTTTTGTGTGTGATTAAGATAATTCGAAAGTGGCTTATATCCAAAATAGGACCCGATAGATAGCACTGTTGTTGAGAACCAGAAATCAACCGTGCGAAACCGGGGCGGATCATTAGTTACTTATCTGTTATAGTGCCCTTAGCACAAGTGAAACACTTACACATTAACGTTATCGTGTCTCCGTCATATGAAAATATGAATAGATACAGTGATTAAAGTCGCCCAGAAGCGATACCAGTTCAATGCGATAGAAAACTCAATAAAAATAAGAAAACCCGGCTCTTTTTCTTAATTTTCTACATTTCTTTCATGGAGTTTGAAATTTATAATTGTAATGCGGCAAATCACGATAAAATTAATATAAGAGAATGTCCTGAGTGACTGACTCACCTATCAACTTACAACCCAAACCTCAAGAAGTAGAAATCTGAATTTTGCACAGTAGCTGCATTTTATGACGTAAGTATTAACTCATCAACATCATCATCATCATTACAGCCCTTCACAAGTACACTGCTGAACGTAGGCCTCCCCCAAGTAATGCCACAAAGCACGGTCCTGAGCCACCTGCATCCATCGACTTCCTGCATGTCAGGTATTAACTAACAAAGGATATTTATTGAATTCTGCAATCATTATCGAATAAAGAGAATCGAGAAAAGTTTTATGTGATAGCTTGAGCTCTCCGTATTATGCAAACTTATAATAAGTGTGGGTCATGACTGTCCAATCACGTCATGGACGTATTAACTTAGACGCGGGTAATACCGCGGGGCAAAATGCTAGTACTAACTCGTGCTGTTAAAGAATGGGACTGAAGATGGCGTCGCCTCTATTTATCTCTCGCTCACATTGTCGCTATCTATACTCACACCCACCGGTAGAGAATAGTAAAAACATATGTTGCGATATGCGTTTTTCAAACGTGGTATAACCTCAGTCCAACTTGTCATTGGCATAAATGGTAACAAAATGCCATAAACTAAAAAAATATCCCGGTTTTGCAAATTTGTGACCTAGACGTGTTCTGAGAGTTTTTACATAACTAATTGTTGATTTTGTTAAATCGCTATTATTGTTTTTGATTATTATTTATTGCAAAGCGTTGTTAGTTATTTCGTTTTTATTGACTATTTCGTTATTTGTATTTTTCTTTTATTATTTTATTGTTACTATATTGTATCTAGTACCTATCCGTTTGTTTATAATTAATGATTCGAACAGACTATGTACCATTAAATAATAAATCAAAAATATTGTATCCGCTACTCGATATTAGTTTTTTCAAGCGTTGTCCGTTTTTAGGGTTCCGTACCCAAAGTTTGCCGCATATCGTACCGTTACATCCTATTAAAGTCCACTACTGAATAAGCCTCTTCCATAGATTGCCTCATATGGGGGATTTTGCCATAGTTGCCACGCTTCGTGGGCAACCGCAGATAATTTTTTATTTTTGGTCGTTATAAGAAAGATGCTGCTGCCCATCTCCAGATTTGTTTCCCTCTGTTTCCTGTTACTGCACCAACGTGGTGATATGATACACCAAAGTGGTAGATATTCTTACAACGCCACTCGCCTGCGGAGTGCCAATCGGAACTTTATTACTGAGTCTATCTGTCGCTTTGTCGCAGGGCTGTAACTTTTTAATTATTAGTTACTATAATGGTCACTTTAATCGCAAATAATGTAACGAATAAAAAGTTGAAACCCAAGGGGTCTAAGGGGTCAACCTTCTAGGAGGTCTCTATATAAGAAATCTCGAAAAAAGGTAATTTTCCAATGATTTTATGTTCTTCTTTTTTTACTTTTTTACTTACTTTTTCTTCAAAAAGAATATTACCAATGCTATACATTACTAATATTCCTCTTAACCACTCGTGGTAAGCTTAAATTGCTTGTGTTACGAGTGGTTCACGCCAGTAGTCAAATAGCGGATTCGAACCCACGACCTTTTTGAGTTCGCGGTCCGCGCCCTGCCATTAGGCTACTGTCGCTTTTCTTCTTCCTGTACCTTAAAATGGTAATACCGTTATTTAATTTATCTATTTTTTCTAATTATCGCTATAATATGAGTAATTCCACATGCTTTATACTTAAATAATAGATAATGAAAACAAGATAAACAGTAATAAAATTGTTGGCACGGAACTCAAGGAGACGGATTTTGTGCACGCAGCTTCAGAAAATGGATTTTTAAGGGTGTTGAGTTGATCTTTAAAGCCAAAACCAAAAAAGGCCATTATCATAGTAAAATGAAGAGGCATAATTTCACTAAATATATTGAGGTATAATATTTTAACGGACAAGCGAGGTAACGAATGAAAATGACTTTGAAGAGTTTATAATTAATATTAGGCTGAAAAGCGATTGTGAAAATGACAGCTGCTCCTATTCTAACAATGATTACATCAATAAGAAAACAATGGCATATCCGGAATCAAAGTGTTCTCAGACGAATCTGGTGAAGGTTCATTTAGCAATATTTAATTTTCTAAGATTATCATAAGTAAAAATTAAATATCTATAGATTTTTTTGCCTGTCTGTCCTATTTGAAATATTTTCTCAACTGTTATTTAAAATAATATAAACTTAATTTAAGAAATAAATTATTTTGTTTTATAATCTTCGTGAATAATTTACTAACCTATAGTTGTATATAATTCAATTGTATCCAAGCGAAGCCAGCGCAGGTCACTGGCTTTAAATGTTATTTTAAAATGAATGTGTCTACTTGTGTATATAATTCTGTTTAAATATTTTCCAATTAACCGTTTACAACTTATATAAAAAACCTGACGTTTTAGTTAACGTAATAACGGTATGCCGTTATTAGCGGGTTTTCGTTATTTGTATTGTGCATGTTGACGCTACGGGCTCGATGAGCCGCCATATATAATCACGTTCTTTATCCGTATATTGTGTATTAAACGTAATATAAATGTTAAAGATAACAAAAAATGTTTAAACTCATCATATTTTTCTTCTTTTTATATAAAAACATTTTATATATTTATATTGTGCACTTACATTTAGAATAACATAATTGTCGAGGCGGTAATTTTTGTAATAGTTTGCCGTAAGCTGTTTTGTGATTTGAAACATCCATGGGCAGCAGTTAATAACTTTTGTAATGAACCATTTTTGAAACTCCATAACTTATTAAATATGAAATTCGATTTAAATTAAAATAATAGAACTAATTAAATTAAAAATTCTGTTATGTAGTTTTATTTTCTATTTTTAATTGTATATATATATATATATATATATATATATATATATATATATATATATATATATATATATATATATATATATATATATATAATAAATTATAATAATTTCAAGCTTGTTCGCTTGAGACTTGTTGTTTACTTAAAGTACGTAAGTTACAGCACTTCTGATTAGTAGTTTATACTATAATTACCCCAAAATGTTATTAAGTTTTAGTAACTTTCGAAACTATTCCTCCTTATTAATTTTAATATAATTATGGACTAGCGAAAGGCTCTTATGATAATGATCATGATTATTATTTAATTATTAAAAACAAATTATTAGATTCCGTTGTGTTATAATAGCATCGATTCCGTTGTGTATGTGATATAAAAGTAAAAAGTAAAGTTACAGCCTATATACGTCCAACTGCTGGGCACAGGCCTCTATATGATATGTTATTCAACACAATAACAATTTGTAGTCACTTAATAATATTTTGTTAACACTCATATTTACTATTATTTTTTTACATTAAATAAATTTCTTTAATAAGTTATTCCTTTACATTAAATAAATAAATTATTTGCCTTTTTATAAAAATAAACGTACCAAGAAATTTTTAAAAACTTTCGATGAAATGAAGTTTTTAGGTGCACTGACCGAATTATATTTTTGCTTTGTTGACGATTTATTTGTTTTTAAAAATATTTTTTTTGTTGTTAATTTATTTTTTATTTACCCTGGACATGTTTTTAAGTCTGTTCGTTTCATTTACTGTCACGTCATTCCTGAGTTTTTTGTCGCTAGTATTTGACCCTTGTCGGCCTTTACAAAATTTCTTGGAACAACATTAAACTATCCCACATTTTGACCAAATATAAGTCTTTAAATTGGTATGGTGTCCACCGTTATTTTTTTACCGCCACTAGAATTTTCCCAGAGTTTATGATGATATTAGTTATCTTATATCTCTCTTATCAATAGTGCACCATCACCTCCAAGAGCCGATTTGCGGACGTCGTTTTATTTTTATTATTTTCAGCTAACAAAACAAAGGGTTCATCTTGTTATCATCATTTGAATCAATTCATTTGATATCCTATATCATGGGGCCACGCCATATTGGATTTAGAGTGATGTTATTTTATTTTTCCTATTCGTCCCAGCAAACTCTTTCATATAATAACATATTATGGGAGTGTCTAGCAAGTAACTAGTCAGTCATTTTGGTCGCTCCGCCATATAGGATTTGTATTGTAATAACTTAGCCAAATATGCTTTTAAAATTCGGTTGCAAAATTTGGCCTGACCAATTCAACTCCAAAACCGTAATCGGGGACATCAAAACCCCCGTGATAACAAAATTACAGGTGAACTGGAGTAACTAAGTTTTTGATCTCCAATTTAGATCCGCCATCTTGAATTTTTTATTGCCAGCATTTGACCCTTCTTGTCCTACAACATTTTTTCGAGCACCAGCAAACTATCTCCAATATTTGCCGAGTTATAACTCTTTAAAACTAGTAAGGCGGCCATTTTGTTTTTTTGTCTACAGTTATATTCCAGCTCCATCATTATATGTTAGTGTGCAGCTTCGTGGTTACTTTGAAGGGAAGGCCAAATTGGCCTCCAAAAAGCTTGGCATGCTCAGCAGAGCGAGGCAGTATTTCATGCTGGCACATCGCTTGCAACTTTACAAATCGCAAGTTTTTCCATTAAGAAATTCTCAGTAGCTGCCCGGAGTCTGGAATTTGACGGTCTCACCCCCAGGCCTCGGAAAGCACGTAAAACTGGTGGTCTTGCTCCTGATCTTTCTCCGGTCGTTAACATCCGTAACGGAACAGACAGTGCGCCTGTACTTGGACACTATAATCCTGTCTGGCTAGATACGATGAGACTGGCCGCCATGTCCGAAATTCGGTCTGGAGCACATTATTATTATATTACTTATTCTGAACTCTCTGCTAATTTGGCCGGTTATTGTAAAATTGCCCTGCATATAAATATACATATACCAGTCGAGCATTATTCTTTTTATTTTTCTACTTCATCACCATCAGACAGAAAAGAAACAGGACATAGGCAGCAGTATCTTCCTGATAACCACTAAAAGTAGAAAAATCTGCGGCTGCCAACACGCCTGCCAAGCTTGGCAACTATGGCAAGTATCATCCTATACATTATGCAGACACCAGCTGCTTGCGCTGCTCGTACAACCAGTCCAAGTCCAAAGCACTAGCGTTGTTGTGTTCACACTTACGTCAATAAAGTCTACTGTGGCGACGTGAGAAATACCTACTGTTCGTAACTAGACGTAAAGTTATTTTTTTTTAATTAAAAATAACGACTCGCCTAGATTTTGCACTGTTGAAATTCATGACTTCAATAATGTGGTGTTGACTTTTTACTACTCGATAAAATCATTTATGTTTAAGCTATTAGGTAGTAATAGGTAAATAAACTTAGAGATTGGACCAAAAATGGAAAATTTTTAAAGGCAGATTACTTTCAGAGAATTTAGTTCTATATTTAATGTAAGAAGCAATTTATTTTAATCAATAAACTACAGCTACAGATTTAATACCTCTCGATCACCAAGATTCTTCACCCGACAATGTAAATATGCAGGTTGCCCCACGGCAGCAGTATATTTTCGTTTCGTAACACTATCGAAGTATGGTTCGCCTTTATTTTCAAAATTGTAAGTGCTATTGCAGAAGTTTAAAACATCCATTTCTACGGTACCATCTTTTCCTGCTGTGAGACCTGGAAGGAAAATAATTTCTTAAAGATTTTATACATGTAGCTTATTATGAATTCTTCTTTTGCTTACTTTATTTACCCATTAAAGTCTACTGCTGAACACGTAGCGGTCATAGTAGCAGACGTCTCGCACATTTAATACTGTTTCCCGTGGCCGATCTGTGTGTTTGGGTGAAAAATATATGCTACTACTAGCTATCAGAAACCTTATCTAACCCTTTCCGACATCATGAGGTCTGGGTTCAGGATTCGAACCCAGACCTCATGATGTCGGTCGGTCGGGCGAAAAAATTATTTATTGAGTTTTTCCGTCAAGAAATTCTCAATAGCTGCCCGGAGTCAGGAATTTGGCGGTGTATTCACCCCCGTGCTTCGAAAAGCACGTAAAGCCGTTGATCCTGCGCCTGATCTCTCTCCGGTCGTGTTGGTTTACCGTCCCATCGGAATATGAGAGTAATGGAATAGGGAGTGCAGCTGTGCTTGCACATACACTCGGGCACTGTAATCCTGTCCTGCGCCGATGGCTAGTCGCCGTTGAGGCTGGCCGCTGTGGCCGAAATTCGGTCTGGAGGACGTTATTAATATCGTATATTTATGTTTTTTCTTGCATTTCCAATAGTCGCCTTTAATTGTCTACATTGTTGTTGTTAATTGTGTTCGCTACAACACGTGTATAATTTTAGTCACGAATGAGCTACCTAGGCTGCACTAAAAGTATCGGGAATGGAATATTTCCACTGTTCCTGTCATATTAAAATCTTTTTAATTGAAAGCTCCTTGGTTTTAAAAATCGCATACCATTTATTTATTTAAAAAAAGATTTTCGGTCTTGTCACAAGGTTTTGTCAAACTTGTTTAGTCGTTGAGAAAATGGAATTGACTCGAGAAAATTCAAAAGCGATGATTTATTATGACTTTCGAAGTGGTATAACACAAAAACAGTATGCCGACCGGATGATTTCTGCATTTGGTGATGAAGCCCCATCCAAAACCATAATTTATCGCTGGTTTGCTGAATTTAAACGTGGACGTGTCAAGCACAGTGATGATCCCCGTCAAGGTCGTCCAAAAACTGCAGTCACCCAAGAAAACGTTGATGATGTGCATAAGCTGATTGAGGAAGATCGACATGTGACATACCGCGAAATTCAGGCAACTTTAGAAATTGGCATGAGTCAAATACAAATCATCTTGCATGAACAATTAGGTGTAAAAAAGTTGTTTTCCCGATGGATACCGCATTCGCTCTGTGAAGAGCAAAAAGCGGCTCGCGTTACTTTGGTGCGTCAAAACTCTCGAAAGATTCCACGCAGGATCCTCAAATGTACAATACAACATCGTATCAGTTAACGAATCCTGGATATATGCGTACGAACCCGAAACAAAAAACCAGTCACAAGTTTGGGTGTTCGAAAATGAGTTAAAGCCAACAAAAATTGTTCGTTCACGGAGTGTTGCAAAAAACACGGTGGCCACGTTTGTCTCCAAAACCGGCCATGTTACGACTATTCCTCTTGAGGGAGAACTCAAAGAACGGTTAATGCAGAATGGTATGCTAGCATTTGTTTGCCACAGGTCGTTTCTGAACTCCGTAAAGAGAAATGCAACCGCCGCATCATCCTCCATCACGACAATGCAAGTTCTTACACAGCACACAGAACAAAAATTTTTAGAGCAAAAAAACATAGAATTATTAAACCATCCGCCGTACAGCCCCGACCTAAGCCCTAATGATTTCTATACTTTCCCTAAAATAAGGAATAAATTGCGTGGACAAAGATTTTCATCACCTGAAGAAACTGTGGACGCCTACAAAACGGCCATTTTGGAGACCCTAACTTCCGAATGGAATGGTTGCTTCAATGATTGGTTCCATCGTATGGAAAAATGTGTCAAATTTCGCGGAGAATACTTTGAAAAGCAATAAATACATTTTTAAATAGTAATGTTGTGTCACTTCCTTGATTCCCGAAATTTTCAGTGCCGCCCTCGTAGCAGTCCAGCCACGTTTTAATACGTGGACAACTGTAATCAAGTTAATAAACTTAGTTTTTTTTTACTTAGTTACTTTCATTTAAGCTTATTAGTGTCAAAATCGCGACTTTTTCAGAGAAGAACCTTAAACGTCACAGTAAACGAGTGAAGCCGGCCACAGTCGAGCGTGTACCTGCTGTACTGCCATATGTTAGAGGAGTCACTGACAAGATTGGCTACATCTTGAAGCGCGCTTCCATCAAAACATACTACAAGCCGCTGAAGAAGATTGGTCAGTTTTTACCATCAGTCAAGTGTAATGTCCCTCTGCAAGATGCAGGAGTGTACAAGCTTGATTGTGAATGTGGTCTCTCCTACATAGGACAAACTAAAAGATCAATAAAAACCCGCGTTAAAGAACATATAGCTGATGTGAAGAATCGACGCTCCGGGAAGTCTGCAGTCTGTGAACACGTACAGGATCGCCCCCGTCACTACATCAGATTTGATAGACCGCAAATCCTCGCTAAAGAACACCAATTCCTTCCAAGGATGACTCGCGAGGCTATTGAAATCAAAAAACATCCTAATTTCAATAGAGAAGATGGCTGGGTGCTACCATCTGCTTGGGATCCTATAATAAATAAAAATAAATCCCAACCTAAGCATACAACTGCAAGACTTCAAGATACCATAAGTTCATACTGTATAGATCGGAACAAATGTTAAATTTTAATCTATGGTAACCGCGGTTAACTATGACATATGGACGTTGAACATCTCAGTCCCGCCCGTGACCATGAGTGCTGTAAAGCATTCGAAACGTCGGGTATTTAAAAAGTTAAATATACGCGATAAATTCCTTAAAAACTAGTATTATTTCAACGAGCATTTCTCATTATAAGTTAAACTTAAGTAAAACTTTTTCGTAGCTCATGTTCTTTCTGCATCAAGTGTACTTTGCTAAAAACTTTTCAGCGTCCCAGTTCCTCTCATGTTGTTTCCTTTGCTGCTTCTATATTTTTCAAAAATCTTTTTCTGTTATATGAATCAAGATTTCGATTCCTTTATTGAATATTTAATCACTTAATCCCTTGTATTTATATTCTAGGCTTTCCTTTAATTTTTATATTATCTTTTCTTTTTAAATTCCATAGATTTTTATACGTGGTAGAGCCATGCTGCAGGTATATTAGTATATAGTATAGTTGTAGCACGAATGGGTCGTCTCGACCGGGGAAGGACCACGCTCTTACAGAATACCAGCGTCAAATAGTAGCTTAATGCTGCTGTGTTTCGTATGGTGAGTGTAGAGACCGGAGATCCTTTGTACTGTAAACGAGGCATTCCGTCTTAGTCCTCACGGGTGACAACGCATCTGCACTTTGATTCGTAATCGAGGATATATGTAGATGTCTATGGGCCACAGCAACCACTTACCATCAGGTGGACTGTTTGCTCGTTTGTCACCCTATTCTATTAAAAAAAAAATAGATCCATCGGTAAAAGTCTGTTACCTTTTTAAACAGTATATATTTTTTCATACCTTTGTCAATTTTTATGTAAAATATATTGCATCCATAAACTTTTCTCTTTTTAAATTTTTTTTGAAGTATTTCTATAAGAAATATTTACATAGTGACAATTACCTCTGTGTTTGTATATTTTGGTATGTTATATACACACAGTAAAAAGTTTTGTATTATATTAAATAAGGTGGAGAAGTTGGAGGTTGCAGATTTGAGCAAACTAAGTAATTCATAACCATTTTATTGAATTGTACTATACGTAATTACTATTAGCAATACAATTATATTATAAGATATTTTCAGATTTAGAAATTTGAGTGCTCTTCAATACATAAATAAACATAATATACTAACGATAATTTCTATGCCATTTCAGTTATCTCCAATATTATGAATATAAACAGTTTTTGGAAGAAGTAGATAGAGATCATCACATAAGTGAAAAGAATAAGTAAAAGGAAATCGAAATAAAAGTAAAGTAACTGCGTTATAACCTCCCACTGCTGTCACGGGTCTCATTTCTGAGAGGATTATAAAGTAAAACCCGCCGCCTTGTTCCAGTGCTATTTAGTAGACTTATTTATTAGGATTTATAGGAATGTGATTAATGTAATTTAATATGATGATGAAGTTATCTATAATATTGTTAAATAATTCTATTTCTTTTTAATAATTTATTTATTCAATGATGTAATTCAAGTTTTTTTTCTTATAATCCTTTCATTTACTAAATAATCAATGCATGTTGTGATTACTTGTAAAAGAAATATAAATAATGTGCTAAATTTGTTATGAAAATGATCTTTGTATTACTGTTGTAATTTCTGTTAGTAAAGTAAAGTAAAGCTACAGCCTATATACGTCCCACTGCTGGGCACAGGCCTCCTCTCATTTCTGAGAGGGTTTTTGTTAGTAATCCTAATAAATAAATAAATAAAACGTCTTCCAATGGAGTGATGAAGAGTTTCGGGGATATTATGTCACCCTGTCTTATATCTTTCTGAATAGTACAAGGAAGAACATTGTAGAACATTAGGTGACTTTTTAATTCAATTTGAACATCATACATCAATTTTTATACGTGGTAGAGCCACGCTACAGTTGTTGTGGTTGTAGCATGAATGGGTCGGCTCGATCGGGAAAGGATCACACTGTCACAGAATACCAGCGTAAAATAGCAGCTTAATGCTGCTATGTTTCGTATGGTGAGTGTAGAGAACCGGAGACCCGTTTTACTGGAATCGAGGCATACCATCTTAGTCCTCAAGGGTGACAACACATCTGCATTTCGATTATTAATCTACGTTAAATGTAGATGTCTATGGGCCACAGCATCCACTTACCATCAGGTGGACTGTGTGCTCGTTAGTCACCCTTATCCTATAAAAAATACTTTTTGCTATACTAGAAAGGCGCTATTTAAAAAAGCACTGTATTGTATTGTATCATTAATTTGATCGACATCCTAGCTCTACATCCCGTTTTTACGATTAATATATTACATAATACAGTTTACAATTGTTTTTATTTATATTAGTTATTCCACTTATCAGTAATATAAAAGTAAGCAGCAATTATAAAACATATTTACAGGAAAGAAAAACACAACTCATGTTTTTGTATTCAATTTGCACAACACCTTCTAAGAATAGATTAAAATGCACGTTAGGTACCATTGAACAACTTTCGCCCATAAGCTTGGAACAATAGTAGATTGGAACCTCCTCTTCTCTCCTCAAGTAGCGCATTAATTTTCCTGGATTTTATCGCCTACCACTTTCGAGACCACTAAACACTAAAATAAAAGTCAATATAAACTCTCAGGAGTCGCGCCACAAAATGTAGTGACAATTTGTTTTTAAACCAGCCTCAGGCAAATTTTTTTATTCGAAACGTACTTTTTTAAACACCACGGCACTCTTATCACCAGAGCGACATGTTCAAATTAAAAAAAAAAATAATTCGTCCTCTATTTTTTCAGGCTGGAAAATCAATCAAAACCACCCGTTTCTTCTTGCAAATGAGTGTACTATACTTGCTAACCACATCATTTTAGATTTTAGCATAACCTCCTGACTGACTCATCATCATTAATAGCAAGAATTTTACGGAATTGTCTCAAAAACTAAAATTAATAATCATTCCCGCCAAAACAAATGCGGTAGGCTAAATACGTGTGTTCCTGCGGTTAGCACTTTCATCATTCCCGCAGATCATTAAACCGTTAGTTACGTCATACCCAACTTTAATTTTATAAGTTTAGTTATCCCTACAACTAGTCTTCATATGGAATTTAGAAGTTATAGTTGTTATTTTTTAATACAATTAGATAATCAATTGTACCCTGACGCAAAAAGCAGTTCGTTACTACAAAAATTATAATGAAATTAATAAACGTACCTAATTGGGTACTCACTTATTTTATTTTTATTTAAAATTCTTTATTGCATCCTTAAACAAAAGAATACAAAGGGCGAACTTAATGCCTTGAGGCATTCTCTACCAGTTAACCCATGGAGTGGTGAGAATTTGATGTAGGTGTGGCAATAAGAGAACACTATACAAATGATAATTAACTACATAATATATACAAACTACTAATAAATAAACTATACGTATATGATCTATCCTTACATATACACAAATATATAGATAAATGGATATACATACAAGTATATATATATATTTAAATACATACATAATTAGTATATACAAATGACTATGAATATATACGTCTGTTTGACAATACATATTAAATAGATGAGTCATGTAAAATGCATTGACTTTAAGAAATGATCACGGACCAACTTTTTAAAAGCGTACTTATTGGGAGCTTTTCTGATATCATCGGGCAAGGAGGACTTAAACAATTGTAAACAATATTTCATCATTATCTTTCATTTTGTACAAGAAAATAGAAATGAAATGGTACTGAATAATTTAATAATTAAAATCAATTGCAATTTTGATCGATACTTAATTAATCTAGCAGAGTTATTATAAAAAAATAATTCAGTTACTTTATTTTAATTGATTTTCCTTTTCTTTAATCCGCCAGATACTTCGTATTTAAAAAGAGATAAGTCAAAACTATGAAAATTACTTACAAGTTTTATTGTGATTGCCGCCTCTAATTCTTATGTCAACTGCAAATTTTAATAGGTAAATTTCGGTGCAACATGTGCAGCGTTATCAAAACCAGTTTTTCAAATTGCGCGAAAATCCATTTCAAATTCCCTAATTTAGGGACAAAACTTCCACAGATTCGCTACAAATTTTGCTCAATTTTATTGTAACAAATTAAACAATTTTCAACTAATTTTATAAGATTTATTATTAACTAATTTTTTTCTCTTTTATCGAATTTTTTTTCACCGGAATTTTTTTAAAAGGGTAGTATCTGCATTTACTCTGCTTTAAAATTAAAAAATAAAGAAATTAAAAGCATTTAATGTAACATTAAATGCTATATTATAAAAGTTGCCAAAGTAATATCGAAAATTAAATGTGGTGCAAGAGGATAATTAAAAAAGAAGGTCATTCGATATTCATAAGTAACGTAACAAAAATGTTAAGATTAAGTATTTAGATTTCTTGAAAAAAGGTTTTGACCTAGCCTGGGCAATCGATTTTCAAAATCCCGCATAATAACAATCCCCAAAAAATCTCCAAACAACTTTAAATTCCCCGCAATTTGGGAAATTCCCCACATGTTGGCAACGCTGAATATGTGTAAATTGTGAGCCTCACGAGTCAGCTGGGCGGCGCGGCGGTAGCGCGTGTGTAAAATGGTAGAGTGAGCGTAAGTACAGTAATACCTTATGTATTGTTTCGTACGGAGATAGATAAAAAGAGTTCAGCGTCAGCGCGTATTTTGACCCTATAATATTCAACTGGTTCTATTTTAAGTTTCACTGCGGTTTTATGTATCAGTATTTTATTGACTTTTTTGATAAAATTATCGTTTCATTTAGCTGTACCTACTAATATGATGGAGCGTGAATAAAGCTAATAAAACGTGAAAAGATGATTTTTTTCATCGGTATCCATTTTCTCTCTGTCTCATCATCAAGAAAGCGTTTCACTAACACCCGGTATACCACAGCGAAAACTTGCAGCTTTTGGGCATTAACTCACTCGCAACGTAATGCTGTCCATAGTGAAAATATGTCGTAAATGTAATCCCGCTACTTTAAGGTTTGCTTCTGGAATTTTTTTAAACTGTCATTAAAACTTATTTAGCGGAAACTGTAATCGCTTAATATTAAAGTGAAGGTATAGTAAGGTGGGTGTTATAATTCGTTTATTTACTGGATAAATCAAAATAACAAATATTTAAGTAATAGTTTGTTTTATTACATAACATATAAACCACTTTTTTAAATTGCAGATTGCACTTATGGGGACTACAGGAGCTAAACGCAAGTTTTATATTGACTTAAAGTATATGATCCAATGCAGTAAACTAAATTAGAAAAATATATGATATTTTTTAGTATATATGCTAGTTAGATACTGTGTTGAAAACATGATACTACTAATTTGATACGATAGAAAAAAATCATAAAGATACCTCTAAAAATTAGTTCTATCGAGTAAAAACCATAATAATATACATGCAATTATTTTGAGTTTTTGTCAGATTATTCTACAAGCAACATATTAACGTAATAGTGTTTTAATTTTTTAATCAAATTAATAGATTTTGTTTAAAATCGCATTTTCTTATTTCTGAAATAATACGTACGGATGTGTGTGTAAACGCCTGTGTAGTGTGTACCGAGTACCGACACTGCTGGCCGAGGCCCGATGCTATATAGACGTGTCGCTCTTTTTGCCGCATTACTTACGTAAATATTGTTTAATGTTTTTGTATAATTTTATTTTTAAATTCATTGTTTCATATTCATAAATATTCTTCTTTTCATAAATATTCTTCTTTCGTATAAATATAACATATTTTAAGTTCAGATTAATTTAAATTAAGTTAATAATTATAATTGGTAAATATGGGAAATAAAGTGAAACCCGTTACGAAGACTAAAAAACGTTCATATAAATGAAATGCCCAACATATGAACGATATTAAAAGGTAAGAACATTTTATTTTTACTAAATGTTTATTTTTATAACAATAAACTTATGATTTGGAAACGGTTCGATTCCAGGAATATGAAGTCAAATTTAATTTAAAACTTTTATATTTAAAGTATTATCTATTTTGATAAATTTAAAAATATTTTATAAATAATAACTATAACAATATATATTTATTTTTATAACAATAAATCTATGAATTTAGGAAACGTAGTGTATTACAGTAGTGCATTTTTTAGTGTACGGATTTGCGGTTTGCACTCGAGAGTACCTGGGTTCGATTCCAGTAATATGAAGCCATATTTTCATTTTTCTTTTTTATTTAATGTTATATATTTAGATAAATTTATTAAATGCTTTTATAAATTATAACTAAAAAATACATGTTTATTTTTATAACAATAAACCTATATTTGTAGTTTGCACTCGAGAGTGCCCGGGTTCGATTCCAGAAATATGATGTCAAATTTAATTAATTTTTTTTTATTTAAAGTATTATGTATTTTGATAAATTTGAAAATATTTTATAAATAATAACTATAACAATATATATTTATTTTTATATCAATAAATCTATGAATTTAGGAAACGTAGTGTATTACAGTAGTGCATTTTGTAGAGTACGGATTTGCACTTTGCACTCGAGAGTACCTGGGTTCGATTCCAGGAATATGAAGCCATATTTTCATTTTTCTTTTTTATTTAATGTTATATATATAGATAAATTTATTAAACGCTTTTATAAATAATAACTAAAATATACATATTTATTTTTATAACAATAAACCTATATTTGCACTCGAGAGTACCTGAGTTTATTTATTTTTTATTTTTTTACTTCTTTTTTATTACATATTTAAATAAACTTATTAATTACTTTTTTTAAATAATAACTAAAAAAAATCGTTTGAAATGTAATGATTTTTTACAGGAGAAAGAAAGTTGAAAATATCAACACAGAAGTTAGTATTTCCAATGTGTAAGTAAATACAACTTTTCTTTCTTATAATAACAACAAAAAAAACTTAAAATACCTATTGTTTTTGTTAAAAGACTGCGGCTTATTGATAAATAACAAAAGGGCGTGACGAAATAACAGAATCATTTGAAAATTGCGATTTTACTTATCATATGTAGGAGTTTAGGTTTATTGATTTTGTTTATAATTATGTATGAATGTTAGGTATTTTACTTATAGCCTAACAATTTTTCAAAGGCAAATACAAAAAATAAACGAAATTCAAATTTTTATAACCTATCTTGTGAACCATAGAGCTAGAATATTTAGAATTGACATATCTACATAATTTGAAATATTTAATTTCTTCCATAGACTGGAAACAGTACCACAAGAAAATCATCATTGTGAATAAAATTGAATAAAATTGATATAAGTAAATATTATCCATCGAAGCATGTACTGGAAGAAGCCTATAGTACACAGGTAATATTCATAACATCAGCCGCACGTTGTAATGTAACATAACCTTGCCACAAACACGTTTAGTTTTAAAATTAATTTTGAAAATAATAATGGAATAATGGAATTTTAGGTGGCTAGTACTCCTGAAAGGCAATTTGATGTCCAACCTAAGAACCAAGAAACTGATATATTAAATTACAGTATAGAAGTAAGTTTTTCACTTTTTTATAAAGAATACATCGTTACATAGAATTCCTTTAGGTTTAAATTTCAATGTTTTATACGAACAAATATTTATCTTATTTATCAAAAAATAGTATTCATATTCATTTATTTTTCAGATGGAAAACTATACTTCTAAGAAGAACATCCAAATTGGACGGAGAATTATTAACGTTTCCCATTTTTTGGAAAAGATAAATGAGATCTCAAATCACGGAACATTAGACTGCGGACTATCTTGTATCGAATTAGTTGGCGAAAAGATTCACGGTTTATCTTCCAAATTTACTTTTTCATGCAAAATGTGTAAACGACGATATATTTTATAGATAGTACATACGATGCAATGTCCTAGTACGTGGTACTACAATCACTTTTATATAAATAAAGTTTATTACTATTACTATATAAATAAAAATGTTTTAAGTTTCATCGAATCAGTTTTATTTCAAAATCGCCCACATCCTTAAATTTTCAAGCAACATTAAATTAAAATTAAAAATAATTTCGTTGTCCCATCTATTTCTTTGTTAGATCTTTATCCTACCCGCGTTTCGTCTATTATAACACTCCGGCGTAACCTCGCTAATCCGTTAGTGTTAAACCTCACTGTCGTTAGATGGCGCTCACATGGAATGTGTAAATGTGTGCGTGCATCTTTCGAGGTTACTTGGCTCTTGTAGTCCTCTTAACGTCGTCGATTCCCGAAATCAATGAAGCGAGGGACCGTACTGCCAAAATAGTAGTGCGAGCGATGTGATTCTGTGAGCGAGTGTGTCTGTGATTTTCAGTTCGATGGGTGTTTGTGTAAGTAGAAGGAATTTGTCATCACATGGCAAGAACTACGACATTTTCATAATTGGCCTTCGAAGGAGCATGGGCCTCCATGGTCCACCCACCTTATATAGTATAACCCTTTTTACTGGAAATGAGGCATTTCATCTTAGTCCTCAGAAGTAAGTGACAACGCATTTTCGTTTTGATTCTTAACCGGGGATAAATGTAGATGTACTCGTATATATGCTACAGCGTCTACTTACCATCAGATGGACTGTAAGCTCTTTCTTCACCCATAATCTATTAAAAAAATGATAGAAGAGCATTATATGAGCACAGTCTCCTGCTTGTCTTCTGATAAAATTGTGGTCTTCCCAATGTCCCTCCATAGCTCGATAATTATGTTTAATAAATTAATAATACGCATATACTTTACCACTGAGTTTCCGCATATAATATAATATGTCCAGTCCAGTTAATGTAATACAATCCGGTAGCTGTCCGTGATTGGTATTTGCAGTTAGAACATTTAATGGTTGTTACTACGCAATCATACGGAGATTGATTAACTATTAATTCGGGTTAATTGCAGAGTATTAAAACGTTATCTATTTACATTTTAAATTACTAATTTAAAATGTAAATAGATAACATAACAGTGGTAAGTAGATTCTGAATTCCACCTGTTTCCAGTCAAAATGTCTAGGGATCTCTATACTCACCATACGAAACGCAACACACCCTTAAGCTGCTATGTTGCGCCGGTATTCCGTGAGAGAGCCGTTCTTCGTCGGCCGTTCCAAATACAACCTTAATATAGCTGTAGTGTGGCTCTACCACGTACCACGGAGATGTTTTGCAATTTTACATATTAAAATGCCATAATAAAATTTTCATTTTTCCGCTTGATTGTACATGCGCTGCGCATGCGCTATTTAATTTCATCTTTCGTGGCGCGACCCATACTAGGTAATATAGACCCAGAAATATCTGTGTTACAGTTGCCGCTATTTTGTTTCTATAATATTAGTGCTGAATAGGCGCTATTTTATTTCCTAAATATTTTTTATAGAATAAGTGCAACAAAAGAGCACACAGTCCATCTGATGGTAAATGAATACTGTGGCCTATATTAAGAATCTTACAAGGATAACTGGCAGAGAATGCCATTAAGTTCGTCCTTTGTACCATTTAAGGTATTACGTTAAAGTTGTAAATATAAATAGGCAAAGTAGCGTTTATATTTTTAGGGCTATATTTTATACTTGCGGATACCTAGCGTGTGCTACTATTATGCTGAAAATAGAAATACATTTTGTTTATTTGTTGGAAAAAAGGAAATTTTGTTTGTTTGTTATCTTTTTTATATAGTGTTTTAGTTTTTTTTCGTTTTAGTGCTCTAAACCATCTTTGCATTTTTGCCTTTCTAATGAAACCGGTTTGGGCACATCGGTTTTATTTTATTTCAATGCCTATAACAACCATAGGTAGAAATATTTTTTGTGTTTTATATAGATAAATATCTTCAATTTACACTAATATCACGATTTATAGTGAATACTCCCTAATAGCGCTGAAGAAAATATGTTATACTAATGCAAATAATGGACGGACATTTAGGAGAATATGGTAAAAGCGGCCGACACGATAGTATCGTTGAAAGCTTTCTCGCTTGAAATATTTCTGCAAAATATGGTCGAATACATTAAGGAATTAGTTACATTTTTAACGCACTTGAATTGCGTCATTGAAGCTAGAATCCTCCCGAACATTATCCTTAATCAGGTCAGGATTTAGTGAGGAATTAGTGACTTAAGAAAACTCACGTCGGAGACGTGATTTCTATTTTACGATTAAGTGTCGAATTGGTGAATTTCATATACCAAAATTGAAACATATTGCTCCAACAGAATGGTTATGGTTGAAATAAGACTGCATTACTTAAAATATTATAGTTTTTATATACTTAAGAGGAGTATTACAAAAAACGGGAAATCATAAAGTTTCGTTGTTGATATTGTATGTTTTTGTTCGTTGCTTGAAATAACAATTACTTGGTAAAATAGTTCGTTTACTCTGCGCTGCTATTTTGTTCATGCTAGAGCATCGTCAACTACGACCTCAGTTTTTGATTTTTTGTTTTCGTTTTAGTTTTTGATTCGATCATTATTATTATACCAGATAGTTAACTCATTATTGTTATTTTTATTGTACCTAGCTTTATTACTAGTCGGAATGGGGAAAAATAAATACAAGAATCAATGCGCCACTAAACGTAAAAAAAGAAATATTCTATCTCTAGAGAAATAATAATGGAGAATAAAATGTCTGCATGCTTGACATAAGGACTGGCCCAGATTATGCAGTACAAGTACGAAAAATCTACAAAGGCGACCAATTATTAATTTTGAATATGTTACCCAAGTTACAAGCGTTTGATAAAAAGTGTCTACTGTCTGAAATTGTCGACTCCAGAAAAGCTCGGTCAATGCCGTTGTGGCAAATATTTTTATAATAAAAAAATATGGTAATTGTCTGTAAGTACCGATTAAAAAAATTAGTTATATTTGGTTTTTTATTTGTTAAAACAGGTAGCAATCGTACTATTTATTTATTTATACCACTATGCTACCGTTAGTAGATAAAATCGATTATTAACCAACATCGGTTAACAACTGTTCACTGCGTAACAATTAAAATATTTATTTGTACTTGTTTTAACACTAAAGTTCATAAATAATGAAAAATATAGTAAAATCTTATAATATAAATTACGTGTCGCGTTGTTTGTCCGCGATGGACTCCTAAACTACTCAACCGATTTTAATCAAATTTGCACACCGTGTTCAGTTTGACCCAACTTGAGAGATAGGACAGTTTTTTTGACAATTTTTCTTTTGCGAATTTAAAGATTTTTAATAGGACATGACAAAGGTTCGTCGAAAAGGGCAGTACAACGTCTGCCTGGCAAGATTATAGAGCATAGATTATTATAATAAATTAATAAGATAACATAAAAATGACACACCAAAAATTTTCCATCCACGAAAATCCATTCTAAGAAAACTTGTATTATGAAAGATTAAAATCGTTTAGTCACCATACTCACCGTATTATAATGCGAGCGAGTAAATAGATATAAGAAAGTATTTTATAAGAAATTTAAGAGGGCTCTTAATTCTAACAAAGAATATAATAGTCTTTATAATTTATCAATTTGGTTCTCTTACCTACCCACACACTACATTACGGGGGATTCTGAACGGGGGATTCTGAATTATCTAATTCAGAATCCACCGTGTTTCTGAAATGTCGGATTGAGAGTAAGAGTGACAAACGAGCACACAGTTCACCTGTGGTAAGTGGATGCTGCGTCCCTTAGACATCAATACTATCGTCACGGTAATAATATTATACAGATAGTGGGTGCGTTTGGCCGAAAAAAGCGCTAGCAAGCGCTTGTAAACAAAATGGCGATCGTAAGCGGTAACCGCTTTCAAATCGTTAGTAGCTATTTTCCGCTAGGACACGATGTTAGTTGAACCCGGGGAACCTAACCTAATTTAAGTATATGTTTGTAAAGTATTCATATTAAAAAGGTACCAATCATGAATAATATATTATATAATGTAGTGACTGACGACGAAGAAACGGAAGATATTTTCGGTGATGATATTGTTAATATTGCTGCTCCTATTATTAATGCTCCTATTAAAGCAGGTATTTATGTTTATTGTTTTAGATGTAGTTTATAAAAAAATTAATTTTTTTAGTTAATTCATTTAAATAATCTTTGTTTTTCAGGTAATAATATTTTTAACAACATACATGATGCAGTCATCATGGAAGAAGATCGAAACCACGATCTTTACCTTCAACCCAGAGGTGATCCAAATGCTTGTATACAAAATTTTTATGAAGAAGTTATTCCAGCATACACCGATCAACAATTTTATGAGCATTTTCGGATGCATCGAAACGTATTTGAGGTGATAAATTAATTTTACGTATCATTTAATATTCAAGCTCAATGTGAAATACTAAGTATTTTATTTTTTTTGTTATTAGGAGTTAGTCAGTATAATTGAAGCACGGATTGCGATCCTCAATGCAAACCCTGAGAATAACTCTGATAACGACTCAGGTATTCCAATGCGGAAAAAAATATTGTTAACTATTTGGGTTTTAGCTACACCAGACAGTTATCGGTCCATTGCTGATAGATTTGGACTAGGTAAAAGCAAAGCTCACACTTGTTTTAAAGAGATTGTTTCAATTTTGGCAGATTTAATATCAGAGTTTGTAACATGGCCAAATGAAGATTTATTACGAGAAATTGAACAAGTTAGGATCATTCTTGAATTTTTTTAGATGTGTTTATGATAAAAAATCTATTAATATACTAATAAATAATGCAATAATTTCATACATTTACATTTTCAGGTGTTTATGGAACGGTCTCAAAATCGATTTCCGGGAATCGTGGGAGCAATAGATGGCTGTCATATTCAAATAAAGCAACCACCACACAATGCTCATGATTTTTATAATAGAAAGGAAACCCATTCAGTAATTTTACAAGGTATTAAAACAAAAATATACTATTTCACACAGTTATTTTCAAAATTATAAATACAAACAAAACATTTAACTATTCCAGGAACATGCGACCATACAGGAAAATTTACTGATGTTTTAATAGGAAGGCCAGGCCGATGTCATGATGCATCTGTATTACATAGCAGTGCATTATACCGTCGTTTGATAGATCCTGCTCATCCTTTATTGTCCAACTGTCAACATCTGCTTGGAGATTCCGGATATCCGTTATCTACTCATATACTTACACCTTTTAGAGACAATGGGCATTTAAGTGATCAAGAAACCCGATATAATGTAGTGCATGCTTCTTGCAGAAGTATTATAGAACGAGCATTTGGTTTGTTGAAAGTAAAGTTTCGTCGATTGTACCATTTGGATGTTCAATCCGTTACAATGGCAAATGTTATGATTGCTGCTTCATGCACTTTACATAACTTCAATTTAATGCGCGGTCAAGCTAACATTTGGGATAACATCAACTTCGTTAATGAAAATCGTGATGATGATGATCACAATGATGATGATATTGGTGATGATGATTCTGATGGAGTTATTAAAAGAGATAGAATTATGGAGGCAATTTAATTTAAAATGTAACATTGAATTTAAATAAATTTATTTTTTTTAAACAAGAAGTGTGTGAAATTTTTCATTTTTTGACAATTTTTAAAATAATTATACGATAGAATGTGTGCAGAATGAATGAATGAAATGTGCAGATTTACTAATTATACAATTTTAGAAACATCTTAAGAAGTATTAAGCTATTTTTTAAATAAATGTTTGCCATTTAACTGATGTTATCATATTAACTTTGAAGATTTATAAATTAGAATATTTATTTCAATGAAACTAAAATTTATACTTATTTTTATTTCAACTTCTGAACAAAATTCATTACATATAAAAACTACATACAGATACATGTAAAACTCTGTTACAAATCTAAAAATACTTTGTGTAATGTTTGAACAACATTGGTGAAGCTTCAAAGTAACTTATAAGTTAAGAAAATCAACATTTTAAAATGTATGTACATTTATAAAAATAAAATAATGTGTATACATAAAAACTCTTTTAAATCTAAAAATGCTTCAAACAATTTTGGTGATACTTTAAAGTAATTTATAACAGAAAAATATCAACAAACAGTCCATTTGTCTACACTTAAATAAAGATATATTATTATTGAACTAAACAGTTCAAATAATTAACTTTGGTTGTTAATACTTCAGCTAAACAATTATAGACTACAGTTTCTTATAATTTATGAACAACCTGGACCATCTAGCTTGTTGGAGATATCACTAAATATATCATTTCTTTCTTTCATTATTTCGTTTTTCTCTTTTAATACCATAATTAAATTATCCATAGTATTTTTCCAAATATAAGCGTTGTTTGATAAAATGTTATTGTTATCCTCTGAATTTTTGGCCATTTGTTTAAAGATTTCTTTCTTTTCTATATCCAATTGCAGTTGTTTATTGCGTTGCCCATACAACTGTCGCGCGTGAATATTTTTTCCAGCATCTTTCTTTACTTGTTTTTCAATATTTTCATCTGCTGCTAAGGAATGGGAAGATGTAGTATCAATTGTGTCTGCATCAGAAAAAATATTTTCAAACCTAAAAAAATAATAATTAAATTAAAATAGTTATTAATGAATCAATATAGATAATAGTATCATAAGAAATACCTTTTATTTGATTTCGACAAATTCAATGGCAAAGGATTAATTTGAGATGTTGAACTTTCTATAACATTATCTGTTAATATCACTGATTCATCATTATGAAAAATTTCAGTCATCATTTGTAACCATGGCCATTCAGCTCTTCCTTGGCCTGTTGATCTCTTACTTTTTAATTTTTTTTTGTATTGGCTTTTCATGTTTCTTATTTTTTTATCGAGTTCTGAATATGGGATATTGATATTATGTTTTAAAAATTCAGCTGCTATTTCCCGGTATAATCTATTTTTTTAATTCCTGGGTCACGGAACTGTTTAATCCTTTTTTTATACTCATCTAAAAGTAATTTGATTTTTGTGGGAGTCCAAAATTTAGCTGGAAAAAATATTATTACTTAAAATTAACTTTTCCATTACATTTTTTAAGTTGGTTACAGCTTATGAGTTTTAGTGCAACAAATACCAGAGATTTAATATATATATATATATATATATATATATATATATATATATATATATATATATATATATATATATATATATATATATATATATATATATATATATATATAAAAGTAAAGTAAAGTTACAGCCTATAAACATCCCACTGCTGGGCTCAGGCCTCCCCTCATTTCTGAGAGGGTTTAGGGCAAGGAAGTGTCCGCCGCGCTGCCCAAATGCGTGTTGACGAACTTCACAGGTCTTCGAAATACTATTTTGACAGGCCTGTTGGTCTAGTGGTTAGTGACCCTGACTGCTATGCCGGAGGTCGTGGGTTCGATTCCCACCCAGGACAAATGTTTGTGTGATGAGCACAATCATTTGTTCTGTGTCTGGGTGTAATTTATCTATAATATTTATGTATTTAGAAATATATAAGTAATGTAATGTTTATCAGTCGTCTAGTACCCATAACACAAGCTCTGCTTAGCTTGGGACTAGATGGCGTTGTGTGATGGTTGTGGAATATTATTATTATTATTTTTTATTCCTCAGACATGCAGGTTTCCTCACGATGTTTTCCTTCACCACCGAGCACGTGGTAAATCAGCACTTAAAATTGCAATTAACAATTTCATTGGTGCCGGCGGGGATCAAACCCGGGTTACTCGCATTCTGTTATATTTACAGCAAGCGTTAACCACTGAGCTACCACGGCTCTATATATATATATATATATATATATATATATATATATATATATATATTATAGAGTAGACATTGGGAACATCTGCATACAAAAACGGTGAGTACGCACGTATGTTAAGCTTTCTAGCGAAAAATACCAATACTATTACACATACCTTCTTCAGACTCGTTGGCACCACTAATTAAATTATTTGCCTCTTGATCAGTCTCATCATCTGCAGTTTCTGGTGTGTTGTGTTGTTGTATAAGATTTTCAAAATAGTGTGATGCAAATTGGTCATCTGGAAATTATAAAATTATATTATTATAAAACAATCGAAGATCATCACACAATTACCATTGTACATAAAATTCGTATATTTAATGCTCCAAATAAAATAATTCTCGATCATGTAATTAATAGTCGAATTTACCTTGAACAAAATGACAATAAGAACATCGAAAACTAAAGACTACAATAAATATAGGGAAGTTAGAAAAAAATTCTGGCATTTTTTTATTAAAAATGAACTATTAATAACTTTGATTAAAACTACTTTTACGGATTTTATCGCGTTTATTTTACTTTTAATTACTATTATTTTTAATTCCCGACGTTTTTAATAACTAATAAAAAGTTCATGAAAATGAATTGAATCTAATAAGAAAATTATCAATATATCTTAGGAATTAAAGGAATAAATCAGTAAACGTAACCTAAAAACATATAAAACATAAGGTATTTACCGGTTTGAAGCTTATGATGTATATCATCCGTCGCAGAAACATCAAATTGCACATTTCCACATATATATTTTACTATTTTTTGAACCGACATTACTATTTATATTAAAACTAATTGCACAAAACAACTTTCAAAACAAACAAAATAAATAATAAGCAAAATGGCGGATTGTGTCAGCGCTACTGAAGTAGCAATCGTGTCCTGGCCGAAAACTATTTTAGCGCTTATAAGCGCTTGCTAGCGCTTTTTTCTGCCAAACGCACCCAATATTACCGTGCTATCGTAGACATCTCGTTTCCAGTAAAAAGGATTTCCGGTTTTTGTACACTTATCATAGAAAACAAAGCAGCACGCTTGTATTCTGTGAGAGCGTAGTCCTTCCCCGGTCGAGCCGGCCCATTCGTTTTGCAGCCACAATATAGTTTAGACTCAGTTTGCTAACTATTAAAATTACTTACTTTTCAGTAATAATAAAAACTAAAGCACCACCACGTTACAGATATCTTGTCTCACCATGGAGGTGTTAAAGTAGCTAGATTTATAATGAGAAAATAATATTTTTCAAACTAGGTCCATGAAAGTCACTAATTAGTCACTCAATTCTAAAAAAAGGAATCACAACTCAGACGCAGACAATAATTGCATTTTTTTAGGCTGCTAGCTTGATTTTCAGATATAATTCACCCAAAAAAGGGCTACATCTTCTAAAGAATCTGGTCACAATTTTTTTTAAATGACTATATAATTGTCACCAATTTCTCACTAAATCTTGACGTGATAAAAATTATATAAAATTTAAGATATCATTAGGAAGGATTTTAGCTTGAAAGTCTTTTCGAAATTAAGTATAGTCTGTTCACTAAAATAGTGTTGGTACATCCGGATTTAATATTTTGTTTTTATTTTATTATGTTTTTGTTTATGGTTAAATAAATAGTTTTTCTCTTCTAAGAAAAAAATAGAATACTATTTTATTATAATCGTTTTTGTAATAAAATACGTGTATAAATAATAAACAGAAGTAAGGTAGCAAAATACCAAGTTCTCCTGCAGGTATACGCCGTATGCAGGAAAATTTGGCATTTTGCTACCTTACCATATTTTATTACAAAAACGATCATAATAAAATAGTATTCCATTTTGTTCTTAGAAGAGAAAAACCATTTATTTAACCAACACAATAAAACATAATAAAATAAAAACAAAATAATAAGAGCGTCTCACTCAACACTATTGTAGTGGACAGACTATACTTAAATTCGAAAAGACTTTCAAGCTAGAATCCTTCCCAATGATATCCTAAATTTTATATAATTTTTATCATATCAAGATTTAGTGAGAAATTGGTGACTAATATATAGTCATTTAAAAAAATTGTAACCTAATTCTTGAGGAGATGTAGCCCTTTTTTGGATGAATTGTATTTGAAAATCAAGCTAGCAGCCTCCCTTCAAAAATACAATTATTATCTGCGTCTGAGTTGTCATTTCTTTGTTTAGAATTTAGTGACTAATTGGTGACTTTCATGTACCAAGTTTGAAACACATTGCTTTGATAAAACCGGAATATCTGTTATATGTCTTAGGGAGGATTCTAGCTTGAAAATTATACATCATAGAGTTATACTTATTATTTACTAACTACTAAAAGATAAGTAATTTTAATAGTTAGCAAACTGAGTCTAAACTATATTGTGGTTGCAAAACGAATGAGCCGGCTCGACCGGGGAAGGACCACGGTCTCACAGAATACTAGCGTAAAATAGCACCATAATGCTGCTTTGTTTTCTATGGTAAGTGTAGAGGACCGGAGACCCTTTTAACTGAAAACGAGATGTCTACGATAGTATAGATGTCTATGGGACGCAGCATCCACTTAGCACAGGTGAACTGTATGCTAGTTTATCACTCTTATTCTCAATCAGATATTTCAGAAATACAAGTAAAGTAAAGTTATAGCCTATATACATCCCACTGCTGGGCCAGGCCTCCCTCATTTCTGAGAGGGTTTTAGGGCAACGAAGTGTCCGCCGTGCTGCCCCAATGCGTGTTGGCGAACTTCACATGTCCTCGAAATATTTTTTTCTCTTATTCCTCAGACGTGCAGGTTTCCTCACGATGTTTTCCTTCACCGCCGAGCACGTGGTATATCAGCACTTAAAAAATACAAGGGGATTCTGTATTAGATAATTCAGAATCCCCCGTAATGTAGTGTGTAGGTAGGTGAGAGAACCAAATTGATAAATTATAAATAATACTGTAATTAAATACCATTTCTACTGAGACTATATTTGAGACTTTATTCGATGTAATGAATGAATGTGTCTGTTTTAATGAATAAAACAACCAAATGTAACTAATATTTTGTTATCGCTACCTACAGTCAATTACCATATTATAAAAATATTTGCCACAACGGCATTGACCGAGCTTATCTGGAGTCGATAATTTCAGACAGTAGACACTTTTCATCAAACGCTTGTAACTTGGGTAACGTATTCAAAATTGGTCGTCTTTGTAGATTTTGGAACGAAATTCCTTATCGCGCCTTGCGAAAGGGGGCTAGACGGAAAAAAATTAAGACCAAAAGTTGTAACGACACTTTTTGCTATAGTCATAAGCTCTGTCTTTATCTCTTTCTCTCTCTCTCTCTCTCTCTCTATCTCATAGAAATCAAGCCAGTTATTTTCGTTTCGTCTTTCTATTTCTTTCCTTTGCGAAATCTTAAGTTATGTTTAGGCATGACATCATGAAAACCATTAAGGAGCATAGCAGTTGCAGGTAAAACCACATATTCTCTTTTCTTTTTTTATATGTATTTTTTGGCTGCCAATATAATTAACCAAAATAAGTTACTACTAAATAAGTAACTAATAAGGTACTAATTATGTTCGTATATATATATATATATATATATATATATATATATATATATATATATATATATATATATATATATATATATATACCAATCAATCTACCAGACCCTCCAAAGAACTCAACATACTCGTATCTGTAAGCTTGTGACCACCCTCGTTACAGTAAATTGCTTATGATTTGTCTTCTGGATTTTGAATTGTTTTTATTTGTATTTCTTCCAACAACAATATTCCATCAAGCAATATAAGGGAAACCTGTTAATGGCCATACTTTTAGTTTGTTACAATTATGTTAAATATTTTCTGAATACGCTGTTGGTTTTCGAAATAAATAAATAAATAAAATGAACATTAACACCGGTCAGTAAATATTAGAGGAATATAAATAAAAATAATATAAGTAAAATAAATCTACGGCTTACTTAAATGAATAAAGCGATGATAATGTTTATAACATATACAACTATCGATACTTTTACAGATTGAAGTGTCCAATATAAACGAAATTTCCTAAGCGATATCTTTACAAGGAAAATAAATATAAGACTAGTGTTAAAAAATGCAGTTTTGCATCTTTTAAGAATTTCTTTAGCTAATAACAATTTAAGAACATCGTAAATATTGTCTGTAAAATAAAATAATACAAATGAAAACCTTTTATTGGTCATTTAAAGAGAGCCAGAAATTTCAAAGTAATTTATGTACATTTCAATTTATATAACGAGTATTATTCAATAGAGTTCAATTCAATTGAGTCAGTTTTTCGTATTCCAGACTAGGCCGGTTGATAAATAGTTTTACAACTGTAGTAAAAAAATTATTAATTTATAAATAAAAAAATATTATTAAAAGCTACATTATTTTATATTTAAAGAGAGATGGCGCTATTAGCACCAGTTCTTAAAACTAAAGGACAAAAATTTCGACTCGATAATACATTATAGTAATTTAATTAATGCAGGTTTGCCGTGGATGGAGTGCCATGATAACTTAGGAAACGTGTCCGCGCACACTACGCGAAAAACTTAAGTTCGACCCTTGCCGAAATCAACGAAATTTTAAATACACTTTTAAAATTTGATTAACCACATACGCCATAGAAAATAAAAACAGTATGGGCTAAATAAGACATAAAAAGTTTAAAAATTTTAAGTAAATAAAATTAAAGGCTGTATTGTCTTCACGCAGTGAGTGTGCGAACTTTTCCTTGTCCCAGGTAAGAACCATCTCAGAAATAATATAAAGAATACTTTGCCTAGCAGTGGGGTATATAAAAGTTGTAAGGTTACCTACTTTTTGATTGAATTATAGAACATCTTTCGTTTTTTTATTAGATATTTTAAAAAAGTACAACATAAATCTTTAGTTACATTGAAATTCTAGCTCTACGTCACAACATTTTTATAGTAAGCACATTTTAAGAAATTTAGGCATATACCATACACCTAATGGGCCATTTACATGATGCAAGTTTCTTGCCTGTTGCATACGAATAAATTGAAGCAATAAATGCCTTGCATGGTTTAAACAATACGTAACATTCTTGATTTATTGGACAAGTTGCGGTTCAAAACTTTTCTTGGTGTAAACAGCACATCATACAATAATTTATTATGCAATTCTTGTATTTCAATTAGATTTTCTTTTCTTTTGCAATCATGAATGCAGATGGTTTTTTGATCGTGGCTGCTCTTTGGAGGAAAGAATTATTGAGATAACATCATAAATAATAAGGTGTTGGATCAAAAACTGCATAGCAGAAGGGAGGTTCTCGGACAATCTAACAATCTTTGTGTTGAGTTATAAACAGAAAACGAAGATAATTTTAAGGACATGTTTCGTGTGAATATATTCACACAGTTTTATTATTTGTTTGATAAAGTTGTTTCTTCTATACAAAGGCACAATACGACAACGCGTATTACTATTCCTACTCGTACTATACTATAATCAGAATTCTACGGAACTAGAACTCTGAATTTCTGTACAAATGCTGGTAGTGCAGCATTACGTGCATCGCGATTCTTGTAATTTACATTTTCAATATCCCATTCAAACATCTAAGAACTTCATCAAATCAGCAGAAACGAATTTTGATCCATTTTTTAATAAACACTTCTCTTCTAAATCGTTAAACACTGGAATCAAAAATTTGCCAATGCAAATACGAGCAATACTTGAAGCAACACCTCGAAAAACGGCGCAAGCACGTACAAGGTTGTGTTAATACAAGTCAAAACTTGAAAGTGTGACGGCCCATTTTTATTATAAATAATTAATAATCAATTTCTATGTAAAGCCGCCAAAAATTATGTGTCGTCCTCATGCGGGTGGTAGCTGGAGGGAGGATCTGAGGAGACTCTCAAGGCCGCGGCCGAAAGCCGCACAACGTAGGACTCCATTCCCTTGAGATGAGCAGTAGACTCATGACGCGCACTGCGGCTAGTAGCTGTGCTGATCATGCAACTGGTGATGATGCCATACACTTACATCACGTCTGCAGGAACGGCGGTCTGGCAGGTTCACGAAGGGTTTATGGCCAGTGTGCCTATTTGCCTAAACCGTGTGACGTACATTCACTGCTGTATTTGTTCGTATTCTGTTTGGCATTTACACTCATTGACATGCGCGAATTCGGTCGATGTTTGTGCTTACGCACTACCAAGGGGCAAAGTACGTCACAGTAACTATGGTGTATTATCTATGACAGTAACCGAGTGAAACCGGTCACAGTCGAAAGTGTGCCTGCTTTACTACCATATGTCAGTGGAGTCACAAACAGGATTAGTTACATATTAAAGCAGGCTTCCGTAAGAACATACTACAAGCCGCCAAAGAAGATTGGTCAATTCTTGCCATCCATCAAGTGTAAAATCCCTCTACAAGATGCGTGAGTGTACAAGCTTGATTGTGAATGTGGTCTATCTTACACAGGTAAACAAAAAAAATACTTTAAAATCTGCGTGAAACAGCATATCGCTGATGTAAAGCACCGATGCTCCGAGAAATCTGCAGTATGTCAACATGTTCAGGATCGTCCCAGATTTGGTAGACCAGAAATACTCGCAATAGAACACCGATTCCTAACAAGGATAATTCGGGAGGCTATTGAAATTAAAAACAAAAAGCAAAAGCAGAAGGTAGTCCATCTCCTGTCCACGTTCATGCACCTCATCCAATATAACGTGCGTGTATTCATTCATATTTTTGGCAGAAACTAAAACAAAGAGTTTTATACAGATTTTATTCCATTTCTTAGTAAACATACATCGCAGTAATCGGCGACACTCAATAGATGGTGTGACGATCTGAAGAAATAGGCAGGTAGTCAATGGATGTAAGTGACACAGTGCTATATTTTTTAACAATCAATGAGGGCAGTCTGCGTTCAGCTAGGACTAGTGGTGAGCAGTAGTAGTAGAGCAGTACTACGTTCTCAAGACATTGGAAAAGGTTATAGACAGATATATAATGTAGCTCTAGCTACGAGGTGCATACATTACAACCAGCATGCTTACCGCAGAGGCAAATCTACGGAAACAGCCCCGATCAGTGTCATTGACAGGGTCGAAAAATCTCTGGAGAATAAAGAAATAGCTTTTTGTGCCTTTCTAGATATTGAAAGAGCCTTCGACAGCAACCCTACATCACTGCTGATTGGAGCCTGACATCTAAAAATGTTGACCCCTCCATCCATCACCCCATACAACCATCAGATGAGTGAAGTCGATGCTCTCAAACAGAAAGGCAAAAATAGCGCTGTTTCAAACTTCGATTGAGGTTGCAACTACAAGAGGCTGCCCACAAGGGCTGTTCGTATTCTGTTTGGCATTTACACTCATTGACATGCGCGAATTCGGTCGATGTTTGTGCTTACGCACTACCAAGGGGCAAAGTACGTCACAGTAACTATGGTGTATTATCTATGACAGTAACCGAGTGAAACCGGTCACAGTCGAAAGTGTGCCTGCTGTACTACCATATGTCAGAGGAGTCACAAACAGGATTAGTTACATATTAAAGCAGGCTTCCGTAAGAACATACTACAAGCCGCCAAAGAAGATTGGTCAATTCTTGCCATCCATCAAGTGTAAAATCCCTCTACAAGATGCGTGAGTGTACAAGCTTGATTGTGAATGTGGTCTATCTTACATAGGTAAACAAAAAAAAATACTTTAAAATCCGCGTGAAAGAGCATATCGCTGATGTAAAGCACCGATGCTCCGGGGAAATCTGCAGTATGTCAACATGTTCAGAATCGTCCCAGATTTGGTAAACCAGAAATACTCGCAAAAGAACACCGATTCCTAACAAGGATGATTCGCGAGGCTATTGAAATTAAAAACATCCTAATTTCAATATGATTTAATTTAATTTTATTAGTGGAATTCCATTTTATTAATCATGGAATCCCAAGCAGATGCTTGGGATTTCATAATTAATGAAGCTAAATCCAAACTCAAGCATACTACTGCAAAACATCAAGATACTGTAAGCTCGTTCTGCGTAGATCGGACCAAAACTTAATAATTATAAGATGAAGCCTTCGTTAACTATGACAACGGGACGTCAAACACCTCAGTCCCTCCCGTGACCATGGGCGCTGGAAAGTGCCCGAAACTTCGGGAATTAAAAAAGTGAAAATTAAACGCGATAAAATCCGTAAAATTAGTTTTATTCTATGTGTAGTATTCGCGTAAATACTAGAAATCATTACATTATTTACATAGTTTAATTACTAAATTAAAGACGGTAAAATTTTATTAGCTAATACGCGTAATCCGCGTTAATAAATCTGCGTATTTTACCTTACATTTTTAATAATTTTACCAATGGCATGTTTTTTTTATAGGATAAGGGTGACTAACGAGCACACAGTCCACCTGATGGTAAGTGGATGCTGTAGCCCACAGACATCTACATCTATCTTCAATCAATAATCAAAATGCAGATGCGTTCCGAGGACTGACATGGAATGCCTTGTTTCCAGTATAAAGGGTCTCTGGTTTTCTACACTCATCATACGAAACACAGCAGCATTATGCTGTTATTTTACGCTAGTATTCTGTGAGAGCGTGGTCCTACCCTGGTCGAGCCGACCCATTCGTGCTGCAACCACAATATAGCTGCAGCATGGCTCTACCACGTAAAAAAGTCAATAAGTTTTAGCCAACAGATATACAGTTCGTACTTTTACCTTTTGACCCACAAACAGCTCGTCCTCGAAAATATAAATTAATGTAAATTGTAACAAGTTAACATTAAACTAAGTTTTGTGATATTCTAATCTATCATTTCTTTGAACAATATTATCCTACAGGCTTAATTATAATATAATCACAGAAATATTAACCTGTAACAAAGAAGGTATGTTATGAATTCCTTATATTTGAAAACATTCCAATTATTTTTGCTCAAAAACAGGCGCTCGCTTTGAATTGCTACGCGAGAATGCGCTAGCAAAGCTTGCAATGAAATAATTTGAGAAATAATGAAACTTTGAAGAAATAAAAATCGACTTCAAAGAATTAAAAAGAATATAATCTTTATATAAAATGAATGTAAATAATCATTTGCACATATATACTGCAGATGGGTTAGCAAGTTGAAGAGTTTGAGAATAATTTTCTCATGGATACCACTATCAGAGCTCGACCGAATTTATATGGAATATGTAAAAAAATCAATGAAATCGGGCAACGTTTTAGGGTATTATCGCTGAACGTACATAAAAAAGAATATTCTGACGAAATTGAGAATTTCCTCCTTCTTAAAAGTTGGCTAATATTTATATAATTGCAATTTAAAATGTAAAAATCTGCATTATATTATCAATTGATAAGATAAAAGTTATCTAAAAAAGAAGTATAATTCCGCCTCTAGGTCCTTCAAAAGAGTCATTGCCAAGACAAAGTCAGAGCACATAGGCAGAAATGGCGAGAAACTAGTTCGCCTTCCTTCTGGAACCCGTGCATTCCGGTCTCTCGCCAAGGCTGTCCAGGGGAATTTCTGTCAGCCATCTCTTCCATCTCTGCACAGGGAGGACGACTCACTGGCCCATACTGCAAAGGAGAAAGCCGATCTTCTAGGCTCTTTCTTTGCGTCTAACTCGACTATCGATGACGGGGGGAGTACGCCATCCCGCGGTGTGAGTGCTCCATGCCGGAAGTGCAGTTCACACAGCGCTCGGTTCGCAAAGCACTCCTCTCCCTGGACATCCACAAGTCGAGTGGGCCTGACGGAATCCCCCCAATTGTGCTGAGGACGTGTGCTCCAGAGTTGGCACCGGTTTTAACGCGTCTTTTCCGGTACTCCTACTCCCTAGGCGTAGTCCCAAAATCATGGAAGACGGCTTTCGTCCACCCGATCCCTAAAAAAGGCGACCGCTCAGACCCGTCCAACTACCGGCCAATCGCCATCACCTCCTTGTTCTCCAAAACAATGGAGTCCATTGTAAACTGCCAGCTCATGAGGTACCTTGAGGATCACCAGCTGATTAGTGACCGCCAATACGGTTTTCGCCGTGGTCGGTCAGCTGGTGATCTTCTGGTCTACCTCACTCACAGATGGGCGGAGGCAGTAGAGTTCAAGGGGGAGGCATTGGCCGTTAGTTTGGACATTGCGAAGGCCTTCGATCGGGTTTGGCACAAAGCGCTTCTTTCGAAGCTCCCTTCCTATGGGCTTCCCGAGAAATTGTGCGATTGGATCACCAGCTTTCTTACAGATCGGAGCATCAAGGTCGTTGTAGACGGTGCAAGCTCCGATTGCAAGCCTATTAATGCTGGTGTTCCACAGGGCTGCGTGCTATCGCCAACGCTGTTTCTTCTGCATATCAATGATATGTTGGATACCCGTAACATTCATTGCTATGCAGATGACAGCACTGGTGATGCTCTTTACACCGGCCGAGCCAATATTTCTTGGGAAAACGTCTCCGAGTGCCGGGACAAACTTGTGTCTGAAGTCGATTCTTTGCTGAACAGAGTCTCGGATTGGGGACGACTAAATCTGGTCCAGTTTAACCCCCAGAAGACACAAGTTTGCGCGTTAACCGCTAAAAAGAACCCCTTTGTTGTATCCCTCAGTTTCAAGGCACTCCCCTTGTTGCCTCAGCCAGTATCGGAATCCTCGGCGTCGACATATCGAGTGACGTGCAGTTTCGTGGTCACTTGGAAGGGAAGGCCAAATTGGCCTCTAAAAAGCTTGGCGTGCTCAGCAGAGCGGGACAGTATTTCATGCCGGCACACCGCCTGCAACTTTACAAGGCGCAGGTTCGGCCACACATGGAATACTGTTCCCATCTCTGGGCTGGGGCTCCCCAGTACCAGCTCCTTCCACTTGACCGCATCCAGCGCAGAGCGGCACGAATCGTCGACGACCGAGTGCTTTCCGATCGGCTCGATTCACTGGCGCTGCGAAGAAATGTTGCATCTCTTTGCGTATTTTATCGCATCTATCACGGGGAGTGCTCTGAGGAATTGTTCGGATTAATCCCAGCCGCCAAATTTCGTGAACGCACTACACGGCAAACGTCTCGATACCATCCACACCATCTGGATGCTTGGCGGTCCACCACTGTACGTTTCACAAGGAGTTTTCTTCCACGTACAACCTCTCTGTGGAATAGTTTACCACCGGCGATTTTTCCGGACCGATACGACCTGGGGACCTTCAAGAAAAGAGTTTACTAAAGAATAACTATTATCTGATGTTTGGAAAATCATTACGGTCATTTTTTTATAGGATTGGGTGACAAACGAGCACACAGTCCACCAAATGGTAAGTGGTTGCTGTGGCCCATAGATATCTACATCTATCCTCGATAACAAATCAAAATGCAGATGCGTTGTCACCCATGAGGAATAAGATGGAGTGCCTCGTTTCCAGTGAAAAGGGTCTCTGGTTCTCTACACTCACCATACGAAACACAGCAGCAATAAGCTACTATTTTACACTGGTATTCTGTGAGAGCGTAGTCCTTCCCTGCTCGAGCCGACCGATTCTTGCTACAACTATACTACTAAAATAACTGCAGCATGGCTCTACCACGTATAAAATTTGCAAACACTATGGCAGCGTGACGAATAACCAAGAGGTCTGTACCTTGCAGTAAGACGCTTATTTATAGGCTGAAAATTTTTTCCTAGAAAAATGAGACATTAAATATTTCTCTCTCTCTCTCTCTTACTCCATTCCTTATAATTGCGTGAAAATAAGCGTATGTTCTATCTACTCAGAATGGCAAGATTCCAAGACATTGTAAGTTCGTTCTGCGTAGACCAAAATAACATTTGAAAGCTAAAGTAACCGGGGTTATCGAAAGCTAAAGTAGCATTGAGCATCTGCTTCCTCAATGATCTCAAGCCTGAACATCCGCAATATTAATTTTATTTCGTAATATAAGGAATTACTGTCAACTGCGCTGGATAAATAACAGTAGCTAGGGGTTATTTCCTTTATCCACATTAATAAATCCACACTATAGTGGATACTCGGAGACGCGTGTTCATCTCTCCACCCCAGTCGGGGTGGACAGTCGGAATGCTTATATGATTTTTTTCCGAATTTCTCCCTTAGCTGTGTATAATTATTTATAGATAGAAACTTGATAAAAACTGACCTAGGATATTAAGTAGATATTCGCATACCTATAAAAATACATACGTATTTCTTGTTTGAAATGTCAACGCTGAAACAAAAGACACCTCACATGATTACAGATTCATTTTTGCCATAAAACAATTTAAAAAAAAAAACAAACATTATTACGTTTTCGGAATGCTTGCAATAAAACGCTCAGTTTTTCGCTAACACATGTTTGTTGTAGCAAAGAAATTTAGAAAACGATTGCAAAAGTACATTTAGTGACGAAACCAAAAATTAATTAATAATTAAATTGTATCCATCTATTACAGCCTATAATAGTCCACTGCTGAACACAAGCCTCCCCCACAAATTGCCTCGTAGAGGGGATTTTGACATAGTAGTCACGTTCGGCAGACGGGTTGAGAATCGCAGTTATTTATATTGTTTTGCGTTGTTATTGGGAAAACGTCGCTGCCCATCTCCTGTTTCGGTTTCCCTCTACCCACGGGACTATATAGGGTAGTGGATATTCTAACACTACAAGTGAAGTAAAGTTAAAGTGTATATTTACTTTTGAACTGTACTTGGAATAAAAATTCGAAAGAACAATGAAAAGTGAATTTTGATTATCCACGGATAGATGAACACGCGTTTCCGGTTATGCATCCAAGAGTGGAATTTTTAGGGTGGACAAACGGAGTAGCTATTACACTGTCTGTAATCAATAACAGAATATATATCGTAGCCTACGCTTATCCGACGCGGTAAATATTGGATAAGGTCACAGTGAGTTAGCGGTGCGAGATACAAAGGTAAATAACAAAACGTCTGCACGACAAAACTAATTATTTGCGTTTGTGCAAAACGAACAGTAGCTTAAGCTGCTATTCATTCTCCGGACTTATGATACTGCTTGATCATGTTATACTTAAAAGGCAAAAGATATATTCAGATCTCAAATTTTATTGTAAAAAATTGATATTAACTAACAATAACTCAAGTTTTCTCATAAAAACTTATTGGCATTCGAATTACCTAAATAGTTCTGTCTAAACCGAAAACCCTACATTGAAAATTTGATGTTTGGGGTTAAAGCAATAGGATTGTGTATATATTGTACGATATTACATTATTACAACGTTGAGCACTAAGAGACGCGGCTGTATACTTCACTAATATGGTAATTGTATCTCATTCGTTTAGCACTACTTATTTTACTTAATCAATTATTATCCTATCCTACTTAATCGAGACGTGAACGACACTGTTGTTTTGCAGATAAGTGTCATAAAAGAAATCTATGACTTAAACCTGAAACCTTAAACCATGAGTCTTTTTGACAATAATTTTAGAAAAAGTGATGATGCGAATCGAAGGACCAGATAAATGGTGTGGCGAGGAGTACCAAAAAATGATGTGGACTGTATTTGCGGTTTGATTTTGCGACATATGAATAACGTGTGCGTGAACTGATTGTCCATCTGCTACTGAGTGACATGCAGGCGGGGCCCAAACTGCATGCTGGTCGCGAAAGGGGTAAGCAAGTAAGGGGCTTAGCGAAACTCTGATTTTTTTTGTAAGAATGATATCAAAATGCAAAATATTTCAATCTGAAAAGTGGCGGTAACGTTTCGCCCACCCCTTAAAGGGTCACATTCGAAAAGGATAGTAATATTATGGTGCGCAAAATGTACAAGTAACACTAACTAAATCTATCCGTGTAAAAATATATATCATAATACATAAATGTAAAGAAAATGTTAGTTAATATGTAGAGTTTATTACTGCGTAAGCGAAGAACACAAACGCACCATGATACCGTATGGTATACGATATAGGGCCCACAATTATCACAGCCAGTATAAGCGAAAGCTTTATCTTCTTGCGTAACTCTATGCCCCGGTAGAGCAGCCATTAAAGGAAATTGCGGGCGCGGTTTTAATTCAAAGCAAGTGTTACACTTATTAATTCTAGACCGAATAATTTGTCTAGCAGAGAAAATCCAAAATCTATCCCTTAATAAAGATGGCTCTGGGGCTGGCGTGTAAATATTTTTTATGACAGTAGTCTATTTCTATTTATGCGTGGTGGAGCCATGCTGCAGTTATATTAAATGTATAGTTGTAGCACAAATGGGTCGGCTCGACCGGGGAAGGACCACGCTCTCACATAATACCAGCGTGAAATAGTAGCTTAAGACGACACATCGAAAACGCTATCGCCGTACTGATCCGAGTGAATACATAATTTCTATTAAAACTTGAAGAAACGCCGTCATAAGGTCTAAAATTGCGTAGCGCCCGCGACGATTAAAAGCGCTTAGAAATTGTCAGAATCTTAAAATATTTTTAAAAAAATTATTAATTTAAGTTATCAAAATAATGAGCAACAAAATTATGAATATTGATGTTATGAATATATTTGAGTGATTTCCAAGCATATAGATCAAATGATTTCGTTGTAATTTTAACTATAGTGATTTTTTAGATGTGTTTTCGCAAATAATTATGATCGAGTCAAAATTATACAATCGTGTTTTTGAGCAATCAAATTCAAGATAAAGACATGAATTTACCTATATCAAAATCCCACTTTCGTTAGTGGTGTCATAGTCCTATACTATTCGATGAAAGGAGATGCATTTTTTCACGGTGTCGCCTTAATGCTGCTGTATTTCGTATGGTGAGTGTAGAGAACCGGAGACCCATTTTACTAGAAACGAGGCATTCCATCTTAGTCCTCACGGGTGACAACGCAACTGCATTTTGATTCGTAATCGAGGATGGATGTAGATGTCTGTGGGCCACAGCAACCACTTACCATCAGGCGGACTGTGTGCTCGTTTATCACACTATTCTATAAAAAAAGCAGAACTGAACTTTTCAACGGAGATGGTAAGACAGCCACCGACGTGGATAAGGTCATTACATAAAAATAGTATAAGCTTCCTTAGAGCGGGAGATCGATCTCTACCGGCTCCTTGCTGTCGAATGTAAAATGTCTCTTTTGAATATTGTTTGTTACATACAATGTTACATTATTACAATTCTGAACAGATGGATACGTTGAGCACTAAGAGACCATAAGTAACTTGTCATATGTTCGTTGGCGCATATATCGGACGCGATAACTGCTATCGATTCGGAGGGAGGTATTTATAGTAAAAGAGGTATATTATTGTAAAAAAAATTGATTGAAAGTGACTAAAAATAAGTAATTGAATACATTTTTATCATTGTCTGTATGTGTGTCTGTTTGTTTGTTAACGTATCATGTACAAAGTACTCATTTATATCAAAATAATCGTTAAGAGAATTGTAAAGCGTATCTTTCTTTTAAATTTAGTCTTTGTCTTATTAAAATCGGTTCACCCTATCAAAAGGTGTGGTTAATATTCTGAAGTATGGGTACAAAGTATAGGTGGGTATTTTTAGCTTCTGATGACGAAAACAAAAAATCATTTAGATGCATTTTACATGAAATACCTATAAATATGAATAATTTAGGTCATAATCTACTATAAAAAATATGCACCGAGCTTACGAATTTTTAGTTTCACTAGAAATACCTTTTAAAATCTCGCACCTCCATGGTAATGACACTGGATCCAGGGAAATGACTTTCATACAATTTCTTTTACCATGGAAAAGACTTCACACCATAGATATGACATTCCATATATGCTTTATAAAAGATGAAGTCACAAATTATATTATCCAAAGAAATTATGATACACAGTGATAAATATATTGGATTTATTTTAATCCAAACAAGCAAAAGTTCGAAAAATCAGCTTTAATTGCTTTGAATTTGACTTTAAAGCTAATTATACAGGGGTATTTTTAATTTAGTGTGGACAGTTGGGGATGATACTACCCGTCTATACGAACAACTTTGATTGTGAGATCAAGTTCGAAATCGCGTAAAAAGATCTGCTGCTCCATTATACAGCATACATTTGGGTCGAGGAGATAGAAACATTATCTATGGAATTCACACTTAGTTCCATAGTAAAAGTTTTTTGTACTGATCCAGTCCAAACTAAATTACATATAAACCTGTATATTTTTTAATCGTAATTGCTATAGAGATCAAAAACATTACACTTATGGCACCATCTAATTTCAGCCCCAGTAGTAGCTTAACATTATAATAAAAATAAAGTTTAAATAAAATGATAATCAGAAAATATTGAAGTCTTCACTCTCACTCAAGTACCTCATCCTCGTGTTCTTCCGCCTTACTATTCGGTTCCAAATCCTCCTGTTCTTCGGTCTCACCACTGCGTTCCCTATCCTCCAGTTCTTCAGTCTCGCTATCCAGTTCATTATACTTCTGTTCTTCAGTCTCACTATCAAGTTCCTCCTTCTCCTGTTCTTCACTCTCACTGTCAAGTACCTCATCCTCGTGTTCTTCCGCCTTACTATTCGGTTCCATATCCTCCTGTTCTTCGGCCTCACTATTCTGTTCCCTATCCTCCAGTTCTTCATTCTCACTGTCCAGTTCATTATCCTCCCCTTCTTCGGTCTCACTAGCCAGTTCTTCCTCCTCCTGTTCTTCGCTATCTCTCTCATCTGTTTCTTCCCGCCGATCTAAGTTTTCCTCGTTTACTTCAACCGGCGGCGTTTCAGTTTCCGATTCCAGTTCACGACTTTCAAAAATATGCAATGGGTTAGAAAATTCCACATAACTGTCGGGCAACGAGTAGTGTAGACACCGTTCTCCAGAGGCGCATGTCAGGCATGTTAATTTTCGTAAAAATATTTTTTGCGTCATGTGCGAGTCCCATGTCATTTGATGAACTTTTGTGATTCCAGCAACACCGTTGATTTTTCGTTGCAATAGCTTATTAAGTTCTTCAATTTGTTTCGTAGTTACGGTTGAAATTATGACATTGGTAGTGTTTTCTCTAATACACCTCATAAGTGTATTGAAATCAGATATATCTGACCCTTGAGCAACAATACGATCTGCGGTACGCTTGATTACAGCACCCACTCCATCCATGGGCCCTTTGCCATGGCCCGCTTCACAGAAGTTCCACGTCACAGTTTTTAAACTGTATCTCTTTGCCAAGTATTGAGTATACAGATAGAACATGTATCTGTTTCTGTACTGTGCACTAGGGCCGTCGCTTATAATATGCAATTTCTGAATTGTATGTGACGATACAATTACATCTAGTATCTCTTGAAGATGAGCACATATTGCACTTGCATCGTGGCGTAAATTCTCAGAAAATGTGCAAAATGAACAACTATTAACTTTTTGCGTATCTGGACATCTTTAGTAATAAACACCAGTATGAAGACTGACTTGCTGTCTAGAAGCACCGAAATGGACTGACTGAATCTCAGTCGCATATTTACAGCAATAATTTTCGGAAAAATCTATCTGCATAAAGATTTCTCCATCAACAAGGTTGTTCTTCATTAAGGTGGTTTGTTTGTATTGATGAGAAATATTAAATTGATGCTCTAGAAATATTTTTAAATCTTTTAAGAACGATTCCACTAGCTCTTTTCTTGTAACCGTTTACTGCCCTTTTACTGTTCGTCTAATTTCCTTTTCTTTTCCTTTAATCAATCGCTTTTCTGTTATGACACACCACGTTTTGTATGTAGTGGTTTCCGAACCATCAAAAGATTGTACTTCAGGTGATTTATTCAGGCAAACATGACACTTACGTAACATGCAGGCCTCCTTATTGATATCACAAACCATGCTTTTGCACAAGTCTGTTAAGTTTGTAGAGTTAAAAAAGTTTTTCAAATGATCAAACTTGAGTTGCATATTTTCATGTGTAACACACAAACATGTATCCCTTTCAGAAACTTGACGAGAAACGCATCCGGCAAAACGTTGCAAGACTAAGTTTCACCTTGTTTTCGATTTGAAATTTGGCATGGAGATTAGTGAGTGTATCACACAAGTAACGTTTTAGTTTTTTCATTTTGTTCTTGGTGATGACATCTTTTTTTCCCGGACACTGCTTACTGTTGTCATCACGTTCTAAGAAGGCAATAATTTTTGAATGCAACCGTTTAAGTTTTTTTGTAACAATCTCTTTAGTAGCAAGTTTCTTCGGTGCACTAGAAAGATCCTGAATTTTATGGTTGGCCCTCAATAATTGTACCCGTAATGCGTGAATTTTTTTCCATTGATTTGATTACAGTTGCCTGCCTTTTTATTTTGAGATTAGACTCCTCACGTCGTTTTCGGACATATCGAAGACCAGCTACTTTTTGCCTACTTAAATTGGAGCTATGAGAAGGTGTGTGACATTCTTCTCTGGAGAACGACGATCCAGGACTAACAAACGACCTTCTGGAGATCGAAGAAGCAGGAGACAAAGGTTGAGAAAGGAAAGACACATTTTGTTGAAAATAAGGGCTCGCTACGTTTTGGTCATCAGCAATGGAATCCGGAGTATTCTCTCGCAAATTTTGTAGTAGTCGCTCATTGCGTTTTTTATTCTGTCTACTCCTAGCTTTACGTTCTCGCCATTCACGTTGCTTAGCACGCCGTTCTCTCGGAGTCATTTCGGACACTAGTTTTACCTGTTTTTTGCGTCGTTTTTCTGCATAACGCTGGTTATCTTTTTTTTTACTGGCTTCATACAAGTCTGGGTCAGCTTTAATACGAGCTCTTCGTCTTCGTTCGCATTCTCTCTTTTGTTTACGTATTTCTTCTGCTATCCTTGGTCTTTTATTTCTCGCCATCTAAAAAATATATATAATTAAACGTGTATTAAAAAGCATTTGTAGATGTATATGTCTGTAATAAACAATGAAAGCTAAAGAAATAAGTCCCGTAATCATTTCAAGTTAAAGTTCACATCCCTGGATCTGAGGTCATTTCCATGGAAAAAAAATATCCACGTAATCAATGGAAGTGACATCCATGGAAAGGAATTAACTACGAACGTAGTTAAGTATAAAGTAGTGTTAGTTGATAAATATATCAAATCCATGTGCCTTATGTTATCATAGAAATAAATCTCAGTCACAAATATTTTTACTTAAAATGAGAAATACCCAGGTAGGTGTGAATTTGTTCAATGGTGGCGTTGAGTGATCGACATCATTTTTGTAAAATAGTGTTCCATAAAGGTATAATTGTATCTAAACGCAGTAAACAAAAATAATAAAGAATAATTTAATAAATATTTATAAAAAGTAAGTAAAATATATGATAGATCTTAATGTCTTAGTGAAAACATAAACAGTAGTTAATGTCATCGATAGATGGTGTTTAGCAGGTTATTTATTAAATTTTAAGTAGGTTTGCTTATTTTTTTTCTTCAACATGTGAAATCAAATTGTAAAAGAGCTATTAACAATTTCTTTGGTTTCGGCAAGGATCATAGAAGCTTGGCAGTAGGTACATATATTAACACTTCCCTTTTGCAGTTCCAAAAGTTTTAAAATTTACATTGTCGTGAAATTGATAAATTTCGTTTAAAACCCGATTTTGAGTTGTTTTTTTTTGTTCCTACACGTTCTTTTTTAAATATAATTTTTATTTCACGGTAATAATAAATTAACTATATAATTTTATACAGATGGCGCTATAAGTATTTTCAAGCACCATAAGGTTTATAAAAGAGATATGAAAGACACATAATATGTAAATAATTGCTTTTCTTGGTGCTTTCAACGCAATGTTTGTATTGGACCAGCAAATGTAAGTTTCATACTTTTATTATTTTTATTTTTATTTGATAACCGTTACAGCATTTTAAAGTCATCTGCTAAACATAGGCCTCTCCATTAATTTCCTTATATTTGACATAGTTTCCACGACCAGATCAGTGTCTTTCTAAGTCTTCGCAGTAGTTTAATTTACAAATATATCATCATCACTTAGAATAGCAAAAGTACTGATTCAACGCGAACGAAGTCAAGGGCACAGCTAGTTTATGTATAAATCTGCAGAAGTAAACGAGAATGCTCGTGATCCTACTTCATGAACAGATGCGTTTAATAAGATACTGAATATGAATACGAAAATTTGCGGTTATTTTCTGTTCTGATAGGTTACCCAGCGCTACACTCTTATGATCTATATTATTCGTAAGCTATAGCTAAGAACTTGCGCGAGCCATTGTGGACCGTGTGACCACAACGGATGAGATATTAGCTTTACTAGTGTAACACCTATCAACAAACAATCAGTGGTACTAACAAATCCAAGCGTCTCCTTTTGTGACAAAGATAGAGCGCTCAAGACCGAGTTGGAGTTACAAATCCATTTTACTGAATCCAACCGCCCACGTTTAAATAACTCAATCCGTTGATTAGCACCAGATATAGTCTTCTTCCGACATAAATAATTATAACGCAAAAACAATTTTCTTTGCTAGCGAGAATAAATCTCTATCATCCGCAATGAGTTGACGAATGACACGGAGCACGTGGTACGGGATGGACTTTAGTCCAAAACAAATCCTATTAAATTCATATGTAGTAAGTTCTTCTTGCGGATGACAACGATATTAAAAGCATTGAAGGTGACGATTCTGCTTATTTGTTATAACTTGAAGGAACATCTCTTTACAATCAGCGGAAAGCGCAGTAGCGAAAGGACGAAAATTTTAAATAATTGCAAACAGATCACCATGTAAAATAAGATTACTATGGAGAATATCGTTCAGTGAGCGGCCTGAGCTCGATTTAATGACGCGCGTCAAGAGCCATGTAAAGTTTAGTAGTGATCCTACCTGCACGCAAAACACCATCACGTGGTATGACGTACACAGGATAGCGATTGTCACTGTCAAGAAGCGGCGCGAGATACAGATAGCATTTCTCTAAATATTATATATCTATAGTCAACCAAGTCTAAGAAATACATTTTGACAACTGTCAGACTTATTGCACCAAGCATGCCAACCAAAACATGGGAACGTACAATATTCGATTCCTAAAAAAATCTATATCGATTAATTAGAGTTGGTAATCATTTAGTATGGTTTGAATAATACCAGAATAAATTAAAAACCTATAATTCAATACACAAGATTTATCAGTTTCTTCGTATTTGTTGTTACTGTTTGTTTCTAGAGGCACAGTTATAAAAATTTAAGATTGAAACTAGATTAAAAATAAATTTATTCAATCACTTTCAGTAAAACTAATAGATATGTCGTTGTTTATATTAATTATTATTTGATTTTCAATAATGCAGACAAAATTAATGTCTCTTTCAAAGTCATCCATAATCAATTTTTTTATTTTTTCTACCATTTTTGCCCAATCGTCCTTTGTGAGATGGGCACATGCTTCAACGAATATTTTTTATAGCATTGGGTGACAAACGAGCACACAGTCCACCTGATGGTAAGTGGATGCCATGGCCCATAGACATACATATTTATTCTCAATTATGAATCAAAATGCAAATGCGTTGTCACCCCAGAGGATTAAGATGGAATGCCTCGTTTCCGGTAAAAAGGGTCTCCGGTTCTCTACACTCACTATACGAAACACAGCAGCATTACGCTACTATTTTACGCTGGTATTCTGTGAGAGCGTGGTCCTGCCCCGGTTGAGCCGACCCATTCCTGCTACAACTAGCTTACTAGTAGCTCTACCACGTTCAAAAAGTTATTATAGAAGAAACAGTCCAAAAACTTAAAGCCGAGTCACAAAATAAGAAGACACAGTAAGCTCTCGAAACAGAAACAGAAACTTATTTATTCAATATAGATAATACTTATTGAAAGTCACTTTTTTCATTTAACACTGGTTCGCAAAAAAAGCCTCTGTCTTGCGAAGAACCAGCAAGAAACCCAACGGGACTAGTTTAAAAAAAAGAGCTTACAATCATGCGTGTTACAATTAACAACACAAAATAAATTAGAATTAGCTTGGTAGCGATCACCTTTCCCAGGAGTTATTATCATCCATAAATTCCTTAATATTAAAATAATCCTTATATACTTATTTTAGCACGGCCTTGTATATGAGTTTTTTTTTTAAATAAACTTATTTTATTACCGATTCATGTAATGTAAGGAATTTTGAAAATAAAAATCATATTGAGCAAATGATACATTAAAAAAATGAATGATTCGATTATTTGAAAATTTTTACCGATTATTTGAATATTTTGCCGATCATTCACATAACAACGAATTTTGATCATCCAAGGACTACGGTAATATACATAGCGACATATCATTAAAACGACGTTAAAAAAAAATTTAATGCTAAAATATTTTGCTTTGCTTGAAAAATTCAAATTTAAGTTAGTGATAAAAAACTATACACGTTGTAATGAAATATACCTAGAAAACTTCATAATTCTTCGAATTTACGTGAAAGGTTATTTTAAATGGTGTGAGTACGCTGGCGCAAAGTTGTTGCGGAATGATTAATGTGAAACGTTAAAAGGTATTTCTTAGATTTGGTTGACTTATAAGCATTCGTGGATAACTGAGTCATACATGGCTTTAAACTCATTTCGCGGCACATAACTCACAGCGGTTTTACACAAGCGAGTCGTTCTTTAAGAGGATAGAGTAAGTCAGCTCAAATTCTAATTTCGTCCCCACTTGCCCGCGCGTCGTATGCTATGTACCGACATATTTGTAATCACTAATACTGTAAGTAGAAAGGTCGATAGACACTTATTTCATTAGGTTTATCATATTTATGCCTCTTTCTTAACGCCAAGCCAGCCGCTTCTTATTTTTATCACGGTTATTTCCCATTTTAATTTTACGTCGTACTGTTGCGTAATTTATATTCTGATCGTAAGCGACACAACCTCCCCGTTCAAAGGCCGAAGCGAAGGTCACGCTTCAAAAGGCCGATAGTTTAGGTAATTTCTTTTTACAGTGAAAATAATGGTATTTTGAAAAAAGTAAATAACATAAGCACTGCTTTATAGTTAGTTCAGTTAGTATGCAAAGTTTCATGATCTTATTTAAAGTATTTTATGAATAACAGCGGTTTATTGTTTATTTTGGAGGTAACTTTGGATTTTTTTTCTGTCGAGAAAATTTTACGAAATCGTGTTTTCGTCTAACATAATCCTTAACATTAATCCTCAACTTTACCATACATTTATTTCAAAATTAATGCTGCAATATTTTCGGCATAACGACGGATCTTGCTAAACCATTTGAGATTGTATTTCCCCTTAACATATTATTAACGGTTGTTTACTGTTATTTAACAAAATGCGGGACACTTATACAAACGTTTAGGCACAATATTTGTGTAAAGGGCACAAACTTTTGTACGTATCGTCCATAACGACACAAGATTGTGGCTGTGGAGCTTTAACGGTGGGCCGCTGTTTCGGGTTATATTAGCTTGTCCTTTTGCGTAGTCGGCTAAACTTTTAAAGGAGACAATCATTTTTGGGCCCACTAGAAATATTAACGTCATTTAATGGTGTTTACACCAAAAAAAGACACCAAATTATAATAGTAAATGGTCTATAGATTTTTCGAAAATGTATGTACTATTATTCAAGTGTGCACTATTTTAATTTATAATACCGATGAATACTAGGTACTAGAAAATCGCTTTCAGTTTGTTTTTAGGTTATTGTTAGATTCAAATTTTATTTGTTGATTTCTCAGGACTCCGTTTAGATGCAGCAAAACTAATAATTTTATTGTAATCTATGGATTATAAGGAATAAATCGACATGCATTTCATTGATAATCTTTGAAATTTGTAGTGGGCCCATTCTCCATAGAAAAATTGATTGTCTCCTTTAGGCATTTTATCCTTGCGAGAATAATTTTCAAAAGAACGAACTGTTTCGAGATCTAACTTTTTTAAAGCGGTATGTTATATAATAAAATCGGTTAAATCGGGAAGCTGTAAGTTTTATAACGTGCTGATTGCGGTTATGAATGTGTCTAGAAACATTTATAAGTCGAGCGGAAGAGCTAAATTTGCTTTGAAGACGAAAATGTTATCTAATAAAAGAGAATAATACAACAGGTGTTGTGGACTAGTTCGAGATTAGTGTGCAACCCTCTGATGTTCGTGAGGCGCACTGTAAGTGGGAGGAAGGAAGTGGCGCCATTGTTTTAAAGTTCAATTAAATATTTATCTAATTTCTCAACTTCATAAAGCCGTTAATTGACAAATACATGGGTGGTGTCAATAAAACTTCAACCGATATTTCATTGAAAAAATTAATAAAAAGACCTTGAGCAGTCCCTGGGAATATTTTAAAATAGTAAAAGAAATTGAAATCATAATAACACCAGATATTGATAATTTAACGTTTACTCACAAGAAGCCATTTAGTAAAGTATTTGTTTAGGATGGTTTAGAATTGCTCATCTTATTCTTTTTACTTCAAATGTAATGAAGTTTGACACATCGATGTGTTCAAATAGAGCTTCCAATTTTTTTTAAGAGCTAGGATACGTTATGATGACATTGGCATGAATGCGTACTACTACAAGTTATAAAGCCATCTCGGATAAGGAGCTTCGTATAACTATTGTCGAACTTACTTAAGGTAATTCGTTTAACCTTTTAATTATATACTAGCTGTGTCCACAAAATATTTTCATCGATTGTTTAAAATTGGTAATTTACTCAGCTGGAAACTTTGTTACTTTGATCCTATAAAAACACCACCGTTGCAACTCATCATCATCATCATCATCATCATCATCATTACAGCCCTTCACAAGTCCACTGCTGAACATAGGCCTCCCCCAAGTAATGCCACAAATCACGGTCCTGAGCCACCTGCATCCGTCGACTTCTTGCATGTCTTACCAGGTCGTCACTCCATCTAGTGGGGGTCGCCCTACACTACGCCTACCGGTACGAGGCTGCCACTCGAGAACCTTTCTTCCCCATCGGTTATCGGTTCTTCGAGCTATATGGCCGGCCCATTGCCACTTCAGCCCACTAATCCGTTGGGCTATGTCGGTCACTCTGGTTTTGCTGCGGATAAGCTCATTTCTGAGTCTATCACGCAGAGAAACTCCGAGCATAGCCCTCTCCATAGCTCGCTGAGCGACCTTGAGCGTCCTCATACGGCACGGTTGTTGCAACTCAAATAATGCTAATTTAGATACATTTATTCTATTAAGGTCAATTTGATAATTAAAATAAAGCAAGCGGTGAATGGGTGACTAATAAAGAAAGTTTTGTACAATATTACAATATTCAAAAACGTAGTAACGTTGATATGCCCTAAGAAACCACTAAAATATAAAAACACAGCATTGTTGCATTGCAAAGCTTTTTCATGTGGTGGTGGCGTAAGAAAATCCATCATCTCGTTTCGTATCGTGAGTATAATAGAGTAAATATAAAGGCGGTTATGGAAAATTCCAGAAAATGTTGTGCCTTCTGATATGGTAGTATCAGTATCAGACCGGTGACGAACAGTGGCGTTAAAGGTTTAAGGTGCCAAGTATGACAATTAAAGCTAATCCCGAGATCGAATGTTCAGCAGTGAACTTTTATGTGCTGACGGAAAAGAAGAATTAAGTTTAAAATCGTTTGGCGTTTAGACCATAAAGTAATCTTACGACAAAAATATAGAAAAAAAACATGTGATTTCGATCCATAAAATAAACCATTTGAAGCGTTAATCATACTAAATTATAGCAAAATATTCGAAATTCCTTATAATTAAATAATAATCTAGTAGTCTCCGATAACAGAGAAAAATGGCTGTGACCGTGGGAGGAAGAGGAGAGATCTCCCGCCGAGCAAGATGTTCTGCCCGGGGAACGGCCAACGCGCCTAGTGGTTGTTCGGAGCTATACTATTAATACTGTTTTTACTTCGGAACTTTGATAGCGCGACTTATGCTTCAATGTGTTTTGCTTGTAGTTCGACGACAGCGTCGCCACTTCATCCCCTTGCTCAGACTGGAGGTCGATAATGCAGTCTCGTTCTCGACGAATGTGCGAATGCCAGGGGATTTGCCTTGTAGTCTGCAGTGAGTCAAGAAGAAGGCAAGTAATCTGCTAGAGTGCCGTGAAGCAGAGGTGAGCAGTAAGGCTCAGAGCCATGCTGAAAACTGTAGCGCAGAGAGTAGCTTGAAGGAACTGGAATCATTATTATTACAGTGCTGCGATAAACCTTGTGAAGCTAGAGGGCTTGCAGGATATGAAGACTGCGGACAATATCTGTTCGGGAGCGAATGGGTTCAAGTTTCCGAAAGTTGTTGGTTACGTGTTCACATCACGTCAGGGTCACAACTGTGGCCTTGGGAGGAAAAGGGGAGATCTCCTGCCGAGCAAGGTGTTCTGCCCGGGGAGCGGCCAACGCTTCTAGTGGTAGTTCGGAGCTATTATACATACATACTGTTTTTACTTAGGAACTTTGATAGCGCGATTTATGCTTCGATGTGTTTCGCTTGTGGTGCGACGACAGCGCCGCCACATGACCATAACATATTATTGTAGACTAACATACCAAACTCTTAAAAAACGGTCCCTTTCCTTTCCATTGCCTCTTAAATAAAATGTAACTTTTTTAAGTAACATTTGCATCATACTCTAATTTTACACTGAGATGTAAGAATGATGCGAGTGGAACTTCAGTCTATGACTTCATTCAACTTTAACTATAGATCCGCGACTGAATGCCCGTACGTTGTCTTTTAAAAGTCAATACTCACCAGCACTTGGATTCATTTAAACCGATATTCATCATCATCATCATTACAGCCCTTCACAAGTCCACTGTTGAACATAGGCCTCCCCCAAGGAATGACACAAATTACGGTCCTGAGCCACCTGCATCCATCGACTAATTGTATATATACCAGGTCGTCACCCCATCTAGAGGGGGACGCCCTACACTTTGCCTGCTGATACGAGGCTGCCACTCTAGAACCTTTCTTCCCCATCGGCTATATGGCCGGCCCATTGCCACCTCAGCTTACTAATCCATTGGGCTATGTCAGTTACTCTGTTTTTACTGCGGACATCTTCATTTTTAAGTTTATCATGCAGAGAAACCTCGAGCATTGAAGCCAGCAGTGAAGGAGCACGTTTCAAATCCATAGGTCGTCACTGGCAACACGCACTGGTTTTACGATCTAGTTTTGAGGTATGCCTGCAAGAACATGTGTCGTAATCTCCCGAACGCTGCCCAGCAGAGTTGAATCCGTCGATTAACCTCTCGGCCGAAGTTGGACTAACCTAGTTGGACTATTTGTCCCACGTAAACATACTAGTCAACAACTTCGAGCTAAGTGCTCCCAACAACTACCGGCATGGGTGTGACATGGACGTTATACATGATCTTCGTTTTGTCCATGTTCATCTTAAGATCTATCCGTTCGGAGGCACTATTGAGGTCATTGAGGATAGTCCTAAAACGATTCTGCCAGAAGTACTATACCGTCGGCAAATCGAAGGTGAGTGATGTACTCGGCACTGATGTTAATACCGTATTCCTTCCAGTACAGTAGCTTGAAAACGTCTTCAATGCATCGGTAAAGAATTTCGGGGTTATAATGTCACCCTGTCTTACACCTCTCTGTAGTTGGATAAGTTTCGTACTGTGGTTTCGCACTCGGATAGCCATCGTAGCCCTACTGTACAAACACTTCAGCACTTCGATATAGCGACAGTCAACTTGACACCGCTGAAGGGACTGTAGCATCGCCCAAATTTCGACGAAATCAAAGGCTTTCTCATAGTCCAAGGCGGGCAAAATGCAGATTGTACTCTTCGGTTTTCTGTACAATTTTTCGAAGGGTATGTATGTGTCTATGGTTCGTGCTAAAGCCTTTTCGGAAACCGGCTTGTTCGGGAGGCTGGAAGTCGTCGAATCTGCGTGCGTGAGCATTCGTAATGACTCTCTAAAACAGCACGTAGACGGATATTGGTCTGTAGTTCTTCAAGAGAGCGTTGCCACCTTTCTTGAAGAGCAAAACCACCGCACTTCTGCTTTACGCCTCGGCAGTTGTGCCGCCATGTAAGGACGCAATTAAAGAGTCTCTGAAGGACTTCAAGTACCGGTTTTCAACCTGCTTTCAGAAGTTCCGCTGTAATTCCATCCTCGCCCGGGGACTTGCCGTATTTAGGGCGCTGTGCTGGAGAGCCATTTTAATTTCGCTCAGACTGACGTCCGGGATATCATCGGAATAGTGTCGGATAAGACTTGCATTGTTGTCGTCTGACTCACACTTGTGTGTGGCTCCAACAATGACGTGTACAGCTGCCCATAGAACCTCTCAATCTCACTTAAAATTTCAGGTATCCTGGAAACGATGCTGCCACACTCGGTTTTCAGCTTAGATAGTTAGCTCTTTCTGGCAGACAGATCTCTGGTAAAAACTTTGAAGCTCTGGTTTCGCTTGATTGCTTCTTCAATACAAGCTGTATTGAAGTTGAGTAAGTCCCGCCGCCTGCATTTGGAGATCTGTCTGTTCAGTTGCCTGTATGCTGTCAAATCTACTGCAAATTGCGACTTCGTCTCCCATCTAACAGCCATGAGATTAAAAGTGTGATTGGAGAGTTGTTGTGTTCTGCACTGCACTGAAAACGACTAGTTATAACGAATTAATGATATTTTATTAATAATCTCTTTTACATACATCACAACCGTAGATCTCTGAATCTACGACGGTCTTTTAGGTAGCAACTTATAAGAGCCGAGTGCGATTATAAAGATTTGGAGCATTTTTCTTAAAATAATAACCAGTAAACAGTAAACAGGTCACACGTGGGGTTAAAATTAAAATTTACAGCTAACTAAATTTATACATAGCGAGTATGATCAATAATTGTATAATAAATATTACTTTTACTTTTACATATTCAAGTTATAAATATTATATAAATGAAACTTACTATACGATAAAGTTGAAGGAATTAGTATGAGACTTGCTAAAACATATGTGGTTTTTGTCTACTTTTAAGATTTCTTTTTACCGAATTCCATGTCCCAATGGGCACAATAATTACTCCACCGCGTTTCAGCGTGTAAGCGGACTTTATATTTCTTCCAAAAAATTCATTTCTCGGACATATTCACGGAAAACGTTTTCAGGAACGACCTCTAGCAAATAACAATATGTATTAATAAAATACTTCATCGTAAAAAATTCCAATAAATAAGTAACGTTCGGAAAGTAATAGAATAGAACTTATTTTGGTCACCTAATATTTTCAAAGTAATTTGTGTATATAAAAGCATTATTCATAGTAATAGTTCAGTTTTTTAATATTATGGAACAAACAATATATAGGTAATAATTAATTACAGTCATAACACACGTAACTTAAAAACTGATTAGTAATTAAACGAAAAACGGCGCTACGATTCTACAGTTTTTAAAAATAGAAGTCTAATTTTTCGACGCATGGTAGTCAATGATCGATTATCAAAATAGCTTAAAAACACACAAATGTGCACAACCCGAGTTCGATCCTCGCCTGAACCAACAAAACTGTTATTAATACATGGTGCGTATGGTTCGATAGGGTAGGAAATGCGGAATTAAAATGCTCATGTTTACAAAAAAGAACCACATCCCCAAGGGTCTTATGCTTGTATTACACGATAACACAACACGACACTCAAAATTATCATATTGTCTTCAAGTTTAAAGCGAGATTATTATTATAATTATTTATTTGGCGTGAGCGGCATGCTGCATGGTGCTAGCGTCGATTACCTTCGTTGTTGAGGTAACGATAGGAAATTAAGGAAATTAATAGGATAAGAATATTTAGGGATATATTTATATGCTTTGGGTTAATATATTGAAATTAGGAAGATATGCACCGTTTGAATACCTACGGAATATGCGTTGAGAAAATGGAGTTTTCTAAAAAAAGACTAATTTTGCTTTGATAATATTTAGAAAAAAAAATGTGAGAATATTCATTTATTAAATAAGGATAATCAACAAGATATACATTATTTATTATGCCACTATATTTCTATTTTAGGATTAAGAACTAAATGTTACGTTACCACGGCGTGCATCGTGGGCGAGCTAATTTTACCTATTTATTATCAAATATGACGATGAAATAACATAATTATAATAAAACTAAATAATTTATAATACGGTTATACATAAAAAATAGTATTATCCTTTATATTTATGCCCATACTTACTTAGTGGTAGGAGGTAAGATAATTTCACCGTGTGTGAACAATCGCAAGGTATTTAATGAATGGGCGATAGTAGGAGTCCATAAGAGTGGACTAAGGTTATATGAACTTTACAATGAAAGTTCATATAATCCTAGCGTCGAATTTAGGGAATATGTAAAAAAATATTTCAAAATATTTAAAAGAGTGTGCTCCTTAGCCAAGTCATTGTATTTGAGCAACAAAATAAAGACTGCTTCTAATAAAATTAAAATGACATGGAGTATAATTAATAGTGAAACTGGTAAGGTCAACTCTCGCAATTCAAGTTTTAACCATAAATTAAAGAAATCAGATCAGAACGTTGCAATGGTTTTTGAGAAATATTTTACTGATATTCCGATCTTAACCACTAAGTCATTGAATTCTTCTCCTGCCGTCGCCGAATCATTACTTCTACAAAATGTAAATGTGTGTACAAAGAATTTTACATTTCATAAAGTGTCATCAAAAGATGTTTTTTTTATAGGATAGGGTGACAAACGAGCACACAGTCCACCTAATGGTAAGTGGTTGCTGTGGCCCATAGACATCTACATCTATCCTCGATTAAGAATCAAAATGCGGATGTGTTGTCACCCGTGAGGACTAAGATGGAATGCCTCGTTTCCAGTAAAAAGGGTCTCCGGTTCTCTACACTAACCATACGAAATACAGCAGCATTAAGCTACTATTTCACGCTGGTATTCTGTGAGAGCGTGGTCCTTCCCCGGTCGAGCTGACCCATTCCTGCTACAACTCTACTACTAATATAACTGCAGCATGGCTCTACCACGTATAAAAAATGTAATAATGTAAATAAATGTAATAATGTGTAATGTTGTAAAATATTTTAAGACTATTGATATTAAGAGAACCACCGATCTGTGGGGGATTTCTGTTGAAGTTATTGCGTCTATAATAGATACAATCGCACCTCAACTATCTATTATTTTTAATACTAGTATCGAATCTGGTGTGTTTCCTGATTTATTGAAGCATAGTAAAGTAATACCTTTATTTAAATCTGGTAGTACATTGAACCCCGCTAATTTTAGACCTATTTCTGTACTGCCAACACTTAGTAAAATTTTTGAAAAAATTATTCATGATTAAATGTTAAATTTTTTTAATGTAAATAATTTACTTCATAAAAATCAATTTGGTTTCACAAGGGATCGCTCGACAACTGATGCTGGTGTTGAGCTGATTAAATATATATTTAATGCATGAGAGAATTCACAGGATGCTTTGGGTGTGTTCTGTGACCTAACCAAAGCCTTCGATTGTGTTCACCATGAAACATTAATCAGGAAACTTCAACACTACGGTGTAAGTAGCGACGCTCTTAAATTAATTATTTCATATTTAAGTGACAGAACGCAAAAAGTTGTCATTAATAGTATGAGTTCTTCTGGGTCGATTGTACAAATGGTGGGCGTGCCTCAGGGCTCAATTCTCAGCCCCTTTCTATTTTTTGTATATATTAATGACTTACCTTACATAGTAGGGGATAACCATGATATAGTATTATTTGCTGATGATACTTCATTAATTTTCAAATTAAAACGACAGTTATTAAATTACGACGAAGTAAATAATGCTATAGCTAAGTTAGTTAATTGGTTTAATGTTAATAATTTGCATTTGAATGGAACTAAAACTAAATGTATGAAATTCGTAACTCCTAATGTTAAACATGTCAATACTAATGTAATTTTAAATGGGGAGGAACTGAGTCTTGTTGATACCACCATTTTTCTTGGAATCACACTGGACGCAAAGCTTCAATGGCTCCCCCATATATCAAAACTAGCAGACTTAGTTCTGCAGCATATGCTGTAAAAAAGATTAGAACTCTTACCAATGTTGAAACAGCTAGAATAGTTTACTTTAGTTATTTCCATAGCATTATGTCGTATGGTATTTTGCTATGGGGACACGCGAGTGACACTGAAATTATATTTATTTTACAGAAGAGGGCCATTAGAGCAATATATAATTTAAAACCAAAAGAGTCACTGAGACAAAAATTTAAGGAAATTAATATATTAACTCTGGTCTCTCAACACATTTATGAAAATGTAATGTACGTACACAAAAATAAAAGTAGTTTTGCGAAAATAAGTGATATTCATTCTGTAAATACTAGGAGCAGACACAAGCTGGTAGTACCGGTTACTCGACTCCACCGAGTCAGTAATTCATTCTTGGGACGATATATACGCTTTTACAACAAAATCTCAGAAAATATACAAAATTTGTCATACACAAAGTTCAAAAATGTTATTAAACTAAGTTTGTATAAAAAGGGTTATTATAATATTAAGGAATTTATAGATGATAGTAACCCCTGGGAAGGGTGATCGCTACCAAGCTATTTCTAATTTGTCTTGTGTTGTTGATTGTAAACATGATTGTAAGTTATTATAAAATTTATCGAATTTTTATACGTGGTAGAGCCATGCTGCAATTATATTAGTAGTATAGTTGTAGCACGAATGGGTCGGCTCGACCGGGGAAGGACCACGCTCTCACAGAATACCAGCGTGAAATAGGAGCTTAATGGTGCTGTATTTCGTATGGTGAGTGTAGAGAACCGGAGACCCTTTTTACTGGAAATGAGGCATTCCATCTCAGTCCTCACGGGTGACAACGCATCTGCATTTTGATTTGTAATGGAAGATAGATGTAGATGTCTATGGGCCGCAAGCAACCACTTACCATCAGGTGGACTGTGTGCTCGTTTGTCACCCTATCCTATAAAAAAAAAAAAAAATAGTCCCGCTGGGTTTCTAGCTGGTTCTTCCCAGGACAGAGGTTTTTTTTGCGAACCAGCGGTAAATTAAAAAAGTGACTTTCAATAAGTATTTTTATAATCTACATTGAATTAAAAAGTTTCTGTTTCTGTTTCTGTGCCACCCGCTATAGAAATCCTTTTTGGGTTTATTTATATAACATAACATTCCTCTTGCTATTAATTATTATAGTATTAATTATATAGTATAGTGTTAGTTCATGCTCGCATAAACATAATCGTAAAACTTCATTTCAAATTTCTCGTGATAAGTCGTTAGATAAAATTCTTTAAAAATTTGGGAACTTGAAGAAGTCCTTTTTCAAACATTTTAGCCCGCAATAATGTAGAATGTAAAAGCATATTTTCCGTTAATATTTCACGCGACTCCGCCGGTTGTTATTCTACCGCTTTACCTTAGAATGGTAGGGAACTCACGCGCCGTAGCACAACGCAAAGTATTTATTTTAGAACGCAACCTTCAAAATAGTTCAATATTTATAAAGAAAAGTATTTAGAGAATATATTTATAAAACTACATATCCGAAATTTAATTTCGCAGTTCTTAGGAAGAAGATTATATATCGCTCCACGCAGTACCGGATTAACCACGTAACAAGAGTAGCAATTCCTACGGGCCCCGCGCAAAAGGGGGCCCCGCGTACCCAAGCACCCCATCATCCCCTAAGCGTACATTTTTAAGTAAAACTTATTAAGAGGGTTTATAAAATTTGCTCGATGTCACATAAACGTGAAACGTTTCAAATGACAATCGGTAACCGATTATTTCGTTAGCGAAAATAAAACACAGAATTTCATACAGTTAACGCACATGTTTCAATGCCCAACACGCTGAATAGCTCGGTTCTCATACTGATCATAATATGTTTAAGGTTTTGCCAGTTGTACCAGATCATATGCCAAATATGATTTGATACAACTGGTCACTTTACCCACGTAGATTCAAGATGTGGAGGACCTTCCCTGTTGGACCTTCTGCTGACTTCTCATTCGGACGGCTATCAGGTCTCCGTCGATGCCCCTCTTGGCTCTTCGGATTATTTACTGATCCGGAGTACAGTGTCCCTCACTTACTCACTGCAGGCACGATCTGTAGGCTGCAGCGGGGCTGCCATGACACGGCCAGCGCTAGTTGGACCGCGGATGTGTTTACATTACAGTTTCAATTTCCTTTTTAAACTGTCCATATAGACCGATTTACACTTCGACAAGTAAAGTAGCGAGTTTAGTTACAGGGCAGTTGACAGTAAACGGTTAAATGGGCAGCAGCGTTCAAACAAATGTCTTCGTGGCGAGTTTAGTCAAGGACATTAGTTCGTAGAGTTCGTCGGAGTATGACGTTTCAAGACTACAGAATTTTTCTGGTTTTCGTTTAAGATGGTTCTAGGATTACGTCAAGACTCAAGAATTAAATGATCCAGTTAGAGAAGTATTAATGGTTGTTGTTAAAGAAGGTTTTAAGAATTTTCATGAGTGCAGCATCTCCAGTTAATTTTACAATTTGAACTTCTACTATTATATAAACATTCGTGTTCTAAATACTCCTGTATAAATTTATACGTAATATCTTCCGTCCATTTTCTTATTAAAACTCAATCAAAAGTATTTTTATACAATAAACAGTATCTATACTAAGGCTTAAAAAAATTACTTTTTTTATAATTTTGAAGATTATTAGTTTATATAACTTAAATCCTTTATATAAATATAAAGGTTCTAATAATTATACCTAATAAAGAAATTATTCTTAAAGTGTTTATAACTAACAATAAATAATTTTTTATAAAATTTTAAAATCATTTTATTTTTAAATAATTAAATATAATAGATGAATATATAATTCGAATATAAAAAATAATATAATTAATCTTATTATAATAAAAATAAATCTAATGATAAATAATTTATTTATAATAAATTATTTAAATCTACAAACAAAAGTACAAACTTTGTGGCGAGTTTAATTATAAAAGTACAATTGTACGTTTTGGCGCGCAAACGTTGCGTCCTGTCAACTTATGCACGCCCGTTTACACGAACGGCGAGTTTAGTTGCGGGTGACGGGTAACGCGCGGGAGGGCAGCACTTCGCACTTAACTCGCCGAAAAATAGCTCGGCAGGCTATCCCGTTCAACTTAATCGTTAACTGGCTACTTAACTCGCTTATTGCCGTTCAAACGAGGTTCAAACTTAACACGCCAGGTTCGCAAGTTAACTCGCTACTATACTTGTCGAAGTGTAAATCGGTCTTATGAGACAGAAAACATCAACACGTGAAAAGTTGTTGTTATAAGATTTACATGGACGAGTTATAAAATTGTTTCTGCCATATTTAGTGCGCATAGTAGAATTACAAAATAAAAGTTTCTGGTCGAGCGACGAGCCTAAGGCTACCGAAGTCTAGTTCCCCGGTCGAACCTTAAGCCTATTACGCGAGCTATTAACTAAAGTGGACTGTATATGCGATTGCTTCTACGCTTACGTAAAAGCGACTACTATAGCATGCGGTACAATGCACTCGCTCTTCCCTAAACTAAAACTATTATTTTGCCAAATCGATGAAAAGGAATCCTGCCTGATTAGGAGAAAACAAAATTGGAGCGGGTTAAAACAATTATATCAAGCAGGCAGTATTATTAGGAATATTGACTCACCGGGGTTTCTTCTATTCTGTTGAGCACTATAGCTGCGACTTCTGGAACTTCTTCTGGAACACTCCGGAGAGAGGCGGTGCGCGACTATATCTCACACGAGGTGAGGCGGGTTTCCTGGAGCTCGATTGCTTCCAGGCTAAAGCGGTTTCTACTAGCGGTGTGGTTCCAACAACGAGCGCGGCGGGAAGAGAGCGGTGTGGTTTCAACGACGAGTGCGGCGGGAAGAGGCGGTGTGGTTTCAACGACGAGTGCGGCGGGAAGAGCGCGCGTCGGTCACGCGTGCCTTATATATCTTCGGTTCCGATGATTACGTGATATTCTAGAATCATCTTCTTTCCCCTCCCACCCCACCACCCCGATGTGTCGATAGGAGGGTATGAATGATATCGTTTGGAAAGGGATAACGATTCGGCAAGTCCTACCGTCAAAATAAATAAATACGAATGGTTTTCCGCGCAACCAGTTTCTTTCTAGCACTTATCCTTTGGCATCTGAAATTTATTTCACATAGAAGTAGTATGGAGTGGAACCTATTATGAATGATTTTATATAAAAACATCTGATCCCTGACAGTACGGCGAGATTTTAAGGCAGAGGCTAATCTACACAAAATACTGAGGCTGATCTAAATTGGATATGCTTCAGAAATTTATTGTGATGTTTTTCAATTGCCTCTATATAAATATTATATTGAGTATTCCAAACTATTGAGCAATATTCTGTAAAGTTCAATCAATATTGAATAAATCCGCAATTTAAAAAAGTGGTTTATATGTTATTATGTAATAAAACAATGTATTACTTAAATATTTGTTAGTTTCATTTATCCAGTAAATAAACGAATTTTAACTGTTTATTTGTTAGAGTGACCTTCCATGGTACACACACCTTAATTATAATTTTTCACTAAGAATAACACAACGAAATATTTTTTTTCACAGAAATAGTGTAAACATAAGCATGTGCCGGCAATTTGCTCAGTACTAGATAGTGAGCGAGGCGCAGGTTCTGGCACTAATCCCGCGCGCTTTACGGTAACAAGTTTGGACATAAATTGGTGAGGTACCGAGGTGATCTTGCCAAATAATGTTCTTTCGGCCGAATATTCGTATTCGGTAAAATCCATATGTTTCTTAAACCTCATCTTAAGCCCATCTTTAATAAACAGTACAATTAAGGTGAAATTTTTTTTTCAAAATTTTAAACTTTATTCGATATGTTGCTTTAAAAAACATGTGATATTCGCTCTGTAAATACTAGGAACAGACACAACAAGCTAGGACAAATAGGGTCAGTTAACATAGAGTCCGCGATTAATTGTTAGGGCAATTTTTTTATAGGAGAGGGAGCAAACGAGCATACGGTTCACCTGATGATAAATAACTATCGGCTCCTATGAACAACCGCAACATGACGGGAATTGCAGGTGCATTACCAGCGCTTTAGAAAGGAGTGAGCTCTTTTCTTGAAGGTCCCTAGGGTTTATCGGTCGGGAAAAATCGCCGGTGGTAAGCTATTCCACATAGAGATCGTACGTGGATGACTCCAAGTGAAACGTACAGTGGTGGACCGCGAAGCATGCAGATGGTGTGGATGATATCGGGATGTTTGCCTCGTAGTGCGTTCATGAAATTTGGTGGCTGGGATTAATACGAATAATTCCTCAGAGTATATGTGAAAGAAAATGCAAAGAAATGTAACATCTCTTCGCAGTGCCAGTGAATCGAGCCGATCGGAAAGCACTCGATCTTCGACGATTCGAACCGCTCTGCGCTGGATGCGGTCAAGTGGAAGGAGCTGGCACTGGGGAGCCCAAGCCCAAAAATGGGAACAGAATTCCAAGCCAAGCTTTTTAGAGGCCAATTTGGCGTATACGATTACGACGAAATTCCACGAGGTATTAATTATAATAGTAATGAATATATGGATGATAATAACCCCTGGGAACTTAGTTTTTGTGTAACATATGACTATATGTTACACAAAAACTAAGTTCCCAGGGGTTTACAAACAACCTATATTTTGTGTGATATATGACTATAAACTGTTAAAAAATGTGTCCCGCTGGGGTTATAGCTGGTTCTTCCCAGGAAATAGGTATTTTAAAACTATATTTATAATCTATATTTAGTTTTGAAAACTTCCCATCCACAACCTCCTAAGCGATTATTGGAAATGCCAAAGCAGCGTTAAAGATGTGAGACTTCAGGTAATGCTATCGTCAATCCGTCTACCAAGCGTGAATAAAGGCAAATCCTTCTTAAAACTAGGGAGACTTACGTCCATTCTTACTTGATATTGACGATCGCACAGGGCGCCATATTTCGAAACGTCGGAATTTCACGGAAGTCCTTTAGATCCTTGGTGAAATTACCGGAGTTGCCTTTTTTTCATAGAGCATGTTGTTAATTTTTGGATCTGATTGTATTATCTAGACACACGGTAGTTTCACAACTAAGTTCGGAAAAGGAAAGGGCGACATACACACTTTTAACTCTATAAAAACCCCTTGAATACTTAGAATCCCAATTTTCGTGAATAAAAGTTATAAGTATATAACTGAGACCAAGCTTCATAGCAGTTCCAAAACCGTTGTTCAGGTCTATAGATTGTAATGGAGCTTGGCTCAATTCTTTTATCGCTGAAACCGACAATCCCAAACTTCGATTTTAGCAAACTTGGCCCTTTTTCGCATTTTTTGTGTTTGGCACAATATGTGTTTTCTAGAACATTATTTTGATGTTTTCCTGGGTGATTACTGCCGCGATCCAAACTTTCCAATACTGACGGTGTAGAACATGAGGTAATCTTTGATTTTTTACGGCTAAAGCTAGGCCTATTAAATTATAAAAAGCTATGTCTATTAAATTATAATATGGCAAGTATACGCGCAAAAGGTAGGTTAAAGGTAGGCTATAATCTTAGAGACGAGACTCAACATACACTTTTTTTTGTTTATAAACGAAATTTGGCTTCATTTATATTTTGAAATTGTCACTTACCAAGAGTGGCATCTACGGGGAATATCCCAAATTATGAACCAATTCTAAGAGGAGGATTATGTTCAATGTTAGATTTTATAGGCTGTGATGTATGAATTAAGTTCTATAATGTAGAGATCATTATTAGGTTTAAATAAAAAAAAATGCGTTTTATTTACCATATAGATATAATTCGAGTAATGTAATGTCCAGACATTACTCGAATTATATATGAAGTATTATAGTTATGTATGGGAGTCGGGGTTACTTCTGGAAGTAACCCCGATTTTATTAGATCAAAAGAGGATTTTCCGCAAAGCCGTGTACATTGAATAGAAGCTTTATGGACAATAAACTGTCTTTTTCGTGAGATAAATCCCAATCGATCCCTTTGTTAACTCTTCCGTGAACGTTTTATATCTCTAATTAGTGTCTAGCCTAGTCTTTACTAAAAAAGCTGAGATCAAGTACTTAATGGTTTCCTTTTATGCCTGAAAGCAATTATTAACAACAAAATATTAAAAGTTGAAATTTCACTTACCCAAGAGGCCAATTGAAGACAGTAACACTACGAGCTTCATGATTAATGTCCCAAATTCCATTCGTTCAAACAGTAAATCAAAAGAAACTAAGAACCCATATACTGTTATAATCACATTAATGAATCGTATATTACTTTTCACTTTTTAATTAACTTAACATTGTTATTTATTTTAATTTACAGATAACTCTTATATTTATAGCAAATTACTTAATTGAAATAACCATTATTACATTGAGGAGAAATTTTATTTCTTAAAATAAAAAGAAAACAAAGGACAAATTGAGACAAATGTAGATTAATGAAATGGCCAGGTTACATGCAAGTTTAAAATCGATACGTTTAGGGTTTCATGCCAAGAATAACAAAAAAAAAAGGATTAAACCGCTGCTTCTATCATAACAGCGGTTTAATCCTTTTCCATTTTACAACATGATGAGATTTAATTAAATCGGGCTTGAAAAACTTTACATACGATTTTAGAATTTGTTGCCTTCGAGATTTATATTTTAAAATTAATTTCATAAATGTTAAAACATGATCCAATAAACAGTAATTAATTACTATTGTTATATATGTGCCGTAGGATTAGGATTTGTGGATAGTTTTTGTAAAAGCTTTTCAAACTTTTTTCATAAATATTCAGAAAAGTTTATATTTTAAAATGTTTTGGAGGGTACTGAATTTAATAATTTTCAATGTTATTTGTCCATTAGGAATATAATATTTTTCAATATTACTGAAATGAGAACGAGACTTAAATAATACAATTTATCACATAATATAATAAATAATATTAAATTTATTTTCCAAGTAAACTTCTCAAAAGGATTTAACTAATTCTCAATAATAATCATAAAAAAAAATATGTTTGTTATGGGTTTTCTATCAAAAAGCTGAATTTAAATAATTGGCACCAGTATGCGTTTAAAATGATATAGGTATGTCGCAGAACATCTCAACATAAGTAATTTTAATAGATATTTCACAACACATTCACTACCTTACCGCATAAATAACAAGTAAATAAAAATTTCAACAACAACAATTAACATCGATACATTTAAGATATTGCCGGACAGAATTAACGGACGTGTTACGATAATTTCGATTTACACTAGAAATGGGACACGACGCAGGCTTGTACCGAGAGCACTAGCATTAGGCTGACTGGACAACGCGATCAGCGATACTCACTACGCATGCGTATTGAACCCTTAAATGTTATATATCACGTCTGCTTGAACTCTCAAAAAATAAGGCATAAGTTTAACTAAAATTTATAGCTTACACAACTTTCTCATTCGTCTCTTTTATTTCGTTGACATGATTTTAGTGAAATTACAAAAAGTTGTAATAGTCTTTTTTTAATAGAATTATGAACAAAATTATTACAGCTTTAGTTATAGATATAGAAGTATAAAAGAAGATTATTACAAATTTCTTATAAAAGTTTTTCTTAGAAGCAGAAACTTTTTAATTCGATATAGATTATAAATAACACTTATTGAAAGTCACAACAAAGAAACAACAAGAAACCTAGTGGGACCTTTTGAAAAAAAAATTACAGCTTAATATCATATGTGCTGACAATTAACAACACAAAACAAATTAGAAATAGTTTGACAACGATCACCTCATTCACAGGGGTTATTATTATCCATAAATTTCTTAATATTTAAATTTAAGGAGGTGAAATTTTGTACATATTCGTAAATGGTGATTAACCGATGTGGCCCATAGACCCCTGCATCTAACACAAATTAAGAATCAAAACGCAGATACTTTATCATCCCTTTAGGGTTCAGATGGAATGTCTAGTTACCAGTTAATTAGAGTCGCCGGTTCTCTGCACTCTGCACCATACGAAACAGCAGCATTATACCGTTATTTTACGCTGATATTCTGGTCTTTCCCCGTTCGAGCCTATCCATGTATGCTGTTTAATACAGCTGCAGCGTAGCCTAGTAGTTTAGTTTAGTTAGTTTTAATGTTTATCACATAATAATAATTTTTATAGAGCAAAGAGCAAAAAATATGTAAATATCTTGAAATATATTTACATATTTTCATAAGATCTCTTCTTAAAAAGGCAAAAGATAATAAACAAAAATGGAAAGCTATTAAAATTATTACAAATCAAAATACTATTAATGCACCAGCAAAAGAGTTGCTGAATAATATAGATAGTCTTGGACAATTGAGAGTATAAATGATTTTTTCTCAAACGTTGGTAAAAATTTGGCAAACAAAATAAGTCAAGACAAAACCGAAAACTATCGGTACAACTTCAATTTACCTTGTGTTGTCAATTCTTGCGTTATCATTCCACCCGACGAAGCGGAAATAGAGTCTATTATTATCAACCTTAAAAATGACTGCGCTGTAGGCTGGGACTCTATCTCTTGCAAACTTTTAAATCTTGCTAGAAATATTCTTGTTCCGCCTTTAACTAAATTATTTAATATCTGTCTAGACCAGGGTATATTTCCAAAAGTTTTCAAAAAATCCATTATAACTCCAGTACACAAGAGTGGCTCAAAAGATAATATAAATAACTACCGGCCTATATCTGTATTGCCTGCTCTCTCAAAAATTTTTGAAAAAGTTTTAAATATTCGGTTGATGAATTTTTTAGAAAAGAATAATATTCTATCACGTCATCAATATGGTTTCAGGTCGGGAAAAAGTACAGAAAATGCTATTAGTGACTTGGTTGATTACGTTACCACTAAGCTTGATAATAAGCAAAAATGTATTGGTGTTTTTCTAGATCTAGCCAAGGCATTTGACACTGTTTCGATTCCCTCTCTCCTTGACAAGCTAGAGAGAGTAGGAATTCGTGGTGTAGTGCATTCCATCTTTAAGGACTTTCTTTGTGATCATATGCAGTGTGTTAAGATTGATCGAATAGTAAGTTCTTATGACGCAGTTACATATGGTGTTCCACAAGGAAGCATACTTAGCCCAAGTCTCTTCTTGGTTTACATTAATGATCTTTGCCAACAGCCATTATATAATGGACAAATATTTACGTACGCTGATGATACGGTGCTGGTATTTTATGGAGAGACTTGGGATAAGGCTTGTAAAAATGCTGAAGTTGGAATACACAAGGTAAACTGCTGGCTAAGATTGAATTTACTTACTCTAAACCTGTCAAAAACAACTTTTATCCAGTTTAATATCAAGGAAAACCACACTGAAAATATATCAATCAAGCTACATTGCTGTAAATTACTGAAAGATCGACAATGTTTATGCCATATGCTCCATAAATCTGATACTGTAAAATACCTAGGCGTTATTTTAGATTGTAAAATAAACTGGCTTAGTCATATAGATCTACAAACCTCTAGAGTAAGAAAGCTAATTTGGGCGTTTAAACATCTAAGGTATGTGGCTGATTTTGATACACTTCGCGTAGTATATTACGCGCTTGCTCAGTCAGTAATAAACTATTGTATTAGAGTTTGGGGTGGCGCATGCAAAACCCACATTTTGCGACTTGAAAGAGCCCAAAGGTCGTTGCTTAAAACGATGACTTTTAAGACGTTTAGATTCCCAACTAGAACACTCTATAGTGATTGTCAAGTTCTTACTGTTCGGCAGTTATACATTTTACAACTTATAAGCAGACAACATCTTGCTACTGCATACGACAAAGACAAAACAGAAAGAAAACGTACAATCGTTAATGTCTTGACTCCAACGGCTTTCCGCACGTCCTTTGCCAGGCGCCAACATGGTTATCTTAGTGTACATTTGTATAACAAAATAAACAAAATTCTTGACTTTTATCCACTTCCACTTTACAAATTTAAAAAGAAGGTAGAAAAATGGCTTTTATCATTAAATTATGAAGAAACGGAGAACTTGTTTAATGTTATAATGTAATCCGCTTGATGAATCCTGTTATTTTTCATTTATTTATAAGTACATATAAAACACATGCATACACAAACGCAAAAATACGCTTGCTGACACACACACGCACACGCACACACACACCCTCGCTGTGGTTTATGGGCTCTGACCACAGACCGCGCCAGAATGCTACAGTGTCGGCCTGATTCGGTGCTGGGCCCGTTCCACTTACCATTGGTCGCTCCAACGATTTATAGAGCCTCTTCTGATCACTCTGGAAGATTCTGGTTAAACCGTGTCGACCGGTATATCGCCAAATCCGCTTTCCCCAAGCAGCGATTCCCTGCTTCAGGTCGTCTATGCGCTCAGTCAGTTTTTGCATTATATCCGGCTGGGACAAACTAACATTTGTCCCAGCAAATGCCATCCTGACGGTGCGCACAATCCTTGGCCTGTTGTTGCCTGACCTGAAGCATATCAGTCTGCCGATGAGGGCCCTAACCTTTGCGATACGTTCTTCAATTCTTATTCTCCAGGCTGGGATAGCGCTACTTTGTCCAGTAGCGCGTCCAGCCGTGGAAAGTTTGGCGCCTATAATACGGCACACTGCCAGTGCGGCGCCAAAAAGAATTGAGTCCGTCTCGCAAAGGTCCCGGCTGGCTTCCAAATAGGTCACCAGCGTTGGGTTCAGAGCCCTCACGACAGCCCGATTCCGCTTGCTAAGGCTATGCGGGGAGGTCGCGGTCGATTTTCGAGAGGCGTACTGCGCGTTTCCACAATCGCCTCTTCCAATGTACTCCTCATATGCTCTAATTCCAGTTCCTGGGCGACTGTTCCATCATCGTTTGAATCAACCACAACTGGGGTATTCACGGCGGCATTCACATTTGCGGGTTTCTCTGCAATTTGTGGCGCCGCATCCTCAGCCGTAGCATTTTCATCCGATGAGGGAACAGCCTCACGTCGTAGTCGTTCGAGTTCGGCGACATCAAATATATTTGAGCGCAAGATATACCGAACCTGGTCTGCCAGGTTTTGCTCTGAGACGGTTAAAGATGGCTCCAGCTCAGCCAAAAGACGATGCATCCTAGCCCGATACGCGATACCTCCAACTTCTCCCCCTTTCGCCCCAAAATACGCCCGCAATGCGTTAGTATTCATTTCGGTTGTCCATCGCATGCGGCGTACTCCACCAGTAGCGGGTGCCGATTGCTGGGCCTGCGAAGACCCTGCCGACACCAAGCCAGCTGGTGGGGATGATGGATGCGAGGGGCTGATGGGTGGTCGTGCAGCACCTCTCGCTCGGCTGGCGGTTCGCATGCTGTCGCGTCCAGCGCCAGCACCAGACGCGCCCTGGCGACCTCCAGGCAGCGGCCCTTTGCGCGTTTTTGCATATTCCATCATCCATAAAAGTGGGCGTCATTTAACGGGAGACGCCCAGACCCGGCGCCGTTTTATGGTGGGGCCATGTGCACAAGCGGGCCTTTGCGCCTTTAATTTTTGCCGAGGCACGGCACTAACACCTCTTGGCAAGGTGCTGACTGACTGCGCTGACGTAGTGGTGTTGTCACATAACCGTTACGTCAGCGGGCGATGGGGTCGTCACTTCCCTACGCCATTTTATTATTATTATTATTATTATAATTAATGGTGTTTTTATGTATAAAATTTTTACAAAGAAGCGACTTTGTGCCTTTTGTCGTTTTCTCCCATTCAAACCGAGATGTGTGGAGAAAAATAAGGTTAACTTACTTTACGTCCTCAACGTTTCGAGCACTTTACAGCGCCCGTGGTCACAGGGGGACTGAGGTGTTCGATTTCCCATTGTCATAGTTAACCACGGCTGCCTAGAGATTTAAATTATTAATTTTTGTTCCGATCTATGCAATATAAACTTATAGTATCCTGAAGTCTTGCAGTTGTGTGCTTCGGTTGGGATTTAATTTTATTAATTATAGGATCCCAAGCAGATGGTAGCACCCAGCCATTTTATCTATGACATCGGGACGTCGAACACCTCAGTCACCCCGTGACCATGGGTGATATAAAGTACTCGTAACGGGACTATACAATAATTTAAGCTACGTGATAAATTCCGTAAGAACTTATTTGATTTAAATGTGTGGTTAGAGTAAATATAAGAAACCACTAAATAAGATTAATGCCAATAACGTAACGTAATACAATAACGGTATTACGTTCTAAACCAATATCAAAACAGATACCCATGAAATATATTTATATATTATAATATATTCTAATATCTCTCTATTTTTCGATGAGACCCTGTTAATAGACATATATATTAATACACATAGATACATATATACGTACATACAACATACAAACAAATAAATATGTACGTATTTATAAACCAACAAATGTATGATCTATGTATGCACTATCTCACAACAAAAGTTACCATAAGATGACACTGTCCATATTAATCTACAACATCGGCCTTCAAAAACTAATTATTCAAGCAACAATCTAATAAAAGCTTATATTATATAATATAAGTACATTTTCGGTCAGGGAGTACAAAAGCAGTGCAGTATTTACCAACGATATTACTAAAATGTTGCAGTAGTATTCCTCTTATTTAGAATTTTATATTTAGAGAAAGAAAGTAGAGATTTCCCACGTGTTCGATTTTGTTGATGCGTTGAATTTATCCTTAAGATAAGATCAAGTGGTTGGATCATTTAAGATAAAAAAAGAGAATAAGCAAAAATCTAGAGTTACGCCTTTGTATATACAGTGAGCCGACAAGAATGATATTAAGAAATGTGGGCATATTTACGAAGATTTAAAATTAATCTGATGAGATTATTGACACCCTTTTTTGCTTGAAATCTGGTAAACAAACATCTATATAACAAATAATCGCTACTTTAAGTAACTGCAAAACATGCGTTTTGAAGGAGACGATTTTTGTAAACGATAAAGTGATCGTAAGGCCGATAACACCGATCGCAGAGATTTTACGACTTATTTCAGAGATATGAACTATCCAGCCCGAACTGTTATCAACATAAATGTAAATTTTTTTACCCAGTGAAGAGAACGTATGGTACTTGTTGGATATAATTGGCTATTGGTATGTTCCTTTGCTTAGAGCCCATAACAGATAGCAATATAACAGAACGCGAGTAACCCGGATTCGATCCCCGCCGGCACCAATGAAATTATTAATTGCAATTTTAACTACTGATTTACCACGTGCGAAAACATCGTGAGGAAACTGACGTGTCTGAGGAATAAGAAAAAAATATTTCGAAGACACGTGAAGTTCGCCAACTCGCATTGGGGCAGCGCGGCGGACACTTTCTTGCCCTAAAACCCTCTCCGAAATGAGAGATGGCCTGTGTCCAGCAGTGGGACGTATATAGGCTGTAACTTTACTTTTGCTTTACTTTATATTCCTTTGTTTATTGGCCCGCAAAAGTCCACGATGGACAGAGGCTCGTTGTAAGAAGGATTTACTTTAGTTATCACACCTTTTTTATGGAATGAGGGTGACAAACGAGCACACAATCCACTTAATGGTGAGTGAATGCTGTGGTCCATAGACATCCACATTTATCCTCGATTAACAATTAATACGCAGATGCGTTGTCACCCGTGAGGACTAAGATGGAATGCCTCGTTTCCAGTAAAAAGGGTCTCCGGTTCTCTACACTTACCACACGAAACACAGCAATGTTAAGCTGCTACTTTTTGTTTTTAAAAAAACGTTACCCCTACACTAGGATTTTCTTCTGTATCGTGGAAGCAGTTTACAAACATAAATGGCACAAGGACGAGCATCCAATACTTGTTCCGGACGGGATTTACGCTGGTATTCTGTGGGAGCGTAGTCCTTCCCCGGTCAAGCCGACCTATTCATGTTACAACCATAATATAGCTGCAGCATGGCTCTACCAAGTATGAAATGTAGGCGGATTGACAATCGCAATGTCAGACGTCTGGGTATTTTTACGTTTAGTTGTATTGACTTCTGAAGTAAACGAGATAGTTGTACTGCCATCTCTATCTAAAGCTTGGTGTTCTACAGCTGGACAGTATTTCATGCCAGCACACTGCTTGCAAGCACAAGCCGATAGTTCGGCCTCACATGGAATACTGTTCTCATCTCTGGGCCGGGACACCGCAGTACCAGCTCCTTCTCATCATTAACGCTGCGATGAGATGTTGCATCTCTTTGCATAATCTGTCGCATTTACCACGGGGATTGCATATAGAAATTCTTCAGACTGATTTCACGCTAGACTTCACGATCGCACATCGCGACCACACTCGCTCTACCATCCATACCATACCATACCGTCCATAGTTGTGCGAGATAGAAGTGTTCTTTCTCGCACAACTTACTTGTGGATTCCACTACCGTACGGTAACGAGTAACGGTTCACCTACGCCGCCTCGATGAGGTTTCACGACTTTGAATATCGATACCTCCTAAGTATAATGAGTCAACTGACATTATAGTAATTTTATAGGAGAGCGATTTGAAGGCAATTCGTTTATATTTTAATGAAATCAAAGTAATTCGAAATAAATTAAATGTTTTTTAATAAAGATTGCAAGCTCTTCCTTTGGTATAAAATGATTTTGCTGATTTTTGTTTTTAAATGACATTTTATGTACATAGCTGGGTATACGCCAGCGGGTCTCAATAGTAAAATGGTTTAACTACCAGTTATATTCATATACGTTGTACATCAAAATCCTTGGTTTACACTAAAATATTATAAATATGATTGTCATTTTATTAATACGAACTTAATTTTGATTTTTTTTCGGGATGTTCTGTCTCATTTAATAATAAAACGTTGAAATTACATCACTTGACTCATTATACTAGGAAAGTACTAAGCTATGTTAGCATTTGAAACTTCGACGTATACTGGACTAATATACTTTAACGAGGCTTTTTAATTACTCATTTTATTTCTAATACTTTACGAAATATGGGATTAATAAAGGCTAGGAAGAAGAAGAATCCTAAACAAAAACATCGCATTTTAAAAAATCACAATGTATTTTTCACTATAATTAAGTAGGACTGAACATGTTTTTTGGCCTTAGTAAAAGCTACAAATTGAATAAATCAACAATAACAAATTATCAAACTTGTATCATTAAAGTTACATAAAAAACAACAAACAATCAATTAAAACTTAAACAGGTATACTTCTCTAGTAGGTCAATAAAAATATTAACAACTAAAAATGGTAACTTACGTTAAACAATATTAATAAAGAGAATAGAAATGAATAACATAAATATCTAATAAAGTGCAGGCTATTTTAATGCTCAAAAATAGCTATAAAGTTTAAGAAAAGAAATAAAAATTTTAAAGGTTAAAAAATCATTCTGAATCACTGTCATCAGCTGCATTAGAATTAGTTGAAATCAAATTATTAAAAAATAAATGATACTTTTTAGGAATTACCAGCGTTTTACAAAGATCCATCAAATCTTTGTGCTTATTTTGGTCTATAGGAATGGGTGTCTGATAAGCTAAAGAAATATTATCTATATCAATATTCAACTCTCTTCGATTTCGTGTAGCTTTAAGTTTCTTTACACAATCTATCCACTTGTAAGCATCGTCTTGGTATTTCTGCTTCTGCATCGTCTGGGATTTTCTGCTTTAACTACTACTTCCGTTACTTTATTCCAAGGCATTTTAAATCCATCATTAGTAGTTGTCCAGTTGTTTATAAGTGTTAGCTTTGATTTGAAGTCTTTTATTAAATCCTGAGACACTTCGATAACTTTGTATAGCTTTTCATCGGATTTGGCGAATCTAAAAGCTGTATACCATTGATCAGGCGTATAAAGTATTTTATCTTTCGTCTGTCTTTCAATTAAAGCGTGCATACTGTCGCCTTCATTTTGCGTGTGACCTACTATTAGAAACCGATGTCTGATGTCTATACTAAACTTCGAACTAGCTAACATATACATTAGGAACACAATTCTGTTTCTATTTTGGCCTCCACAGTTGTCTGACCAGAACCGGTAATCTTTGACTCCTTCACCCACCGTATCTTCTATAAACTTAAAAACACAGCTAGAAATTTCATTTGCACCTCTCGTTGCTGTCTGTTGATGCCACGAAAAACAATAACCTTGGTGAGATCCCAGATTGAATATTGTGAAATTATACAAAGAAAATTTTCCGTTTATAATAAAAAGTACTTACGTTCCCGTGGGGTACATTAAGGCACTTTTGAAGATCAAATGCTGCTGTAAGAATTTCATTATTTTGTAACGCTAAATCTTTATCTTTTGTTTTCATTTTTCTTGCTTTCTCTTTTTCTTTCAAATGCTCTTCATGCTTCTCTTTATCTGTCTGTGTAACTTGCTTGTTATTTTCATAAATGTGGCGTTGTTCACAAACATCTTTTTTGGGTTTATGAAAACCTATATTGATATTTTTATTAATGATATCTCGGTATTGTCTTACGGTAGTCGCTTTAGAAGAGTATTTATTAGAATCAAACCATTCATTATATAACTTAAACATTTTTGGGAAGGTTAAAGAGCTATCAAGATATTTTCTACTCGATTTTTGGCGGGTGTAATGTGATTGTACAGGAGAAAATGCTTCAACGTGGTCTATAACACTGCGAACGATATCTTCATTGATAATCTTTGGATAATTAATATGCCTTCCACGCTGATCTGCTTCAATAAATCCATTTCCTTTATCGGACTTTTCTAAAGCTGTGTAAATAAAATTAAAACTAATAGAAAGGGTTCTTAGGAACATAGTTTTGCAAACCGATATTTTTGTAGACTCAATATTATCTCCTTGACTGCTTGGAAGGTAATAAGAAATAGTGTGAAGACGTTTTGAATTTTCTCTATCCACAGTAAATCTTTTTTTTTCAGATCTTACAGCATATCTTGCCAAAAAATCCCATTGTCTTGAGTGGTCTCCAATACTCCAAAACATATCAAAAATTCTTTGCCGAATATCTTCTGCTAATTTCTCACTGCATTTTTTCCGACAAGTTACGGGGCAAGAAGTTTTCATAGTCCTCTTACTATGTACTGTTCCGTTTCTACTGACATATTCCAAACCTCTATTAACATTATATTTTCTCTCCTGATCCTTCCATTTTTTATGAAAACGTTCTCTTAGCCTTCCTTTATCTTTTTTAGCAATGGAAGTCCGTTTACGACGTTTGGCGTTATTGGACGGTGAGTATGTGATATCATTAATATCAGATGCAGGGGAGGCGACCGCAGGACTATCATTTAACTCAAAATTAACAGGTAATGGGGCAAAAGAATTATAAGGCGATGGTACTGGAGTAATATCACAATAATTTTCAATAATGCTATTCTGGATGGGCGAATTTCCTGGAGTGTTTTCTATGACTGACGGCGATCGATCTCCTTTTTGAGTTCTACTATCACTATTCGGTACACAAGGCGAGGAGCAAGGAATATCATCCGGGAATAATATGGAAGTGTTAGAAGGGATATTTTGCAATACATTCTTGCTATCATTTAAATCAACATCATCAAGTATTGATAGCTCCTCCTCCGCAAAATTTGCATCAGGTGGCAGTGGAGACTCTAAAACAATGATAATTTAAATTAAAATACAAGAATTCATATTTTTGTATTAAACATGCCAATTACAATTAATAAAACATATAATAGATAAAAATATATTATAACACAATTAACACAAAAATATCAAAAATTGAATAAGTACATTATTGTAAACATATGAGTCAAGTGTCTTCTATATACAGTTTGATCACCGTATACTGGTGTAACAGCAGTTGTATGAGTATACGGCGTACTAAGCGACGTGAACAACAATTATCAAAGAAAAGCAACAAAATCACACTTATACACATAAAGATAACTTACCATCTCTATCCCTGTTTTGCATTATATTATCATCGATTCTTGTGTTATTGTTTATTGTATCATTGGTATTATTAACATTGTCATTGAGTAAATTTAAAATCAGGCAGGAGATGGGCAGCAGCATCTTCCTGATAACAACAATAATATAATAAAAAAACTGCGGTTGCCATCCCGCTCGCCAAGCGTGGCAACTATGGCAAATACCCCCCAATGAATAAATTCAAAAAAAGACGGCCCCCAGTCCCCGGCGGCCCCGCTATTCCTGGCTACGGTGGCGACCATGGTAACGGCGGGGCAGGGGGTGCTAAGAATCTCCGGTGGAGGTTCGGTTGCCACCTACGACGACTCGACCTGGCAACATATAACGCACGCACCCTGAGGACTGACGAGAAGATACTGGAGCTGGAAGAAGAGGTAGACAAGTTGCGCTGGCATATTATTGGATTATCCGAGGTCCGAAGAGAGGGGGAGGACACGGTAATCCTCGAGTCCGGCAACTTGTTCTATCACCGTGAGGGTCAACGCTCCGTCCCCCTCGTGCTCTAATCCAGAATCCCGAAACCTTTCAGCTCGAGTTACGTAACCGCTTCCAGTGCCTAGAAGATTGCAATGCAGTGGACGATATGAACGACAAGCTCGTGGAAACTGTTCATGCGGTCGGAGCTAAGTTCTGCAAGACCCACCGCAGAAGAACACAAAAACTCTCCGATCACACTCTTAATCTCATGGCTGTTAGACGGGAGATGAGGCTGCAATCGTCAACAGATTTGACAGCATACAGGCAACTGAACAGACAGATCTCCAAATGCATGCGGCGAGACTTACGCAACTTTAATACTTCTCGTATTAAAGAAGCGATCGAGCGGAACCAGGGCTCCAAAGTCTTTGCCAGAGATCTGTCTGCCAGAAAGAGCCAACTGTCAAAGCTGAGGACTGAGTGTGGCAACATCGTTTCCGGGACACCTGAGATTCTGAGTGAGATTGAGAGGTTCTATGGGCAGCTGTACACATCATCGTTGGAGCCACACGCAAGTGTGAGTAACGATCCAAGAGCAAGTCTTATCCGACACTATTCCGATGATATCCCGGACGTCAGTCTGAGCGAGATTAGAATGGCTCTCCAGCACCTTAAAAACGGCAGGGCCCCAGGCGAGGATGGAATTACAGCGGAGCTTCTGAAAGCGGGTGGAACACCGGTACTTGAAGTCCTTCAGAAGCTCTTCAATTCCGTCCTCCATGGTGGCACTACTCCAGAGGCGTGGAGCAGAAGTGCGGTGGTCTTGTTCTTTAAGAAGGGCGACAACGCTCTCTTAAAGAACTACAGACCGATTTCCCTTCTGAGCCGCGTCTACGTGCTGTTTTCGAGAGTCATTACGAATCGTCTCGCACGCAGACTCGACGACTTCCAGCCTCCCGAACAAGCCGGTTTCCGAAAAGGCTTCAGTACCATAGACCATATACGAAACCTGCGGCAGATTGTACGGAAGACCGAAGAGTACAATCTGCCACTTTGCCTGGCATATGTGGACTATGAGAAAGCCTTTGATTCCGTCGAAATTTGGGCGGTGCTACAGTCCCTTCAGCGGTGCCAAGTTGACTGTCGGTACATCGAAGTGCTGAAGTGTTTGTACAGTAGGGCTACGATGGCTATCCGAGTACAGAACCAGAGTTCGAAACCTATCCAACTGCAGAGAGGTGTAAGACAGGGTGATGTTATATCCCCGAAACTCTTCACCGCTGCGTTGGAAGACGTTTTCAAGCTACTGGACTGGAAAGGATACGGTATTAACATTAATGGCGAGTACATCACTCACCTTCGATTTGCCGACGATATAGTCCTTATGGCAGAATCGCTGGAGGACTTAAGCATTATGCTCAATGACCTCAATAGTGCCTCCCAACGAATAGGGCTTAAGATGAACATGGACAAAACAAAGATCATGTTTAATGTCCATGTCACACCTGTGCCAGTAGTTGTTGGGAGCACTATGCTCGAAGTTGTTGACGAGTACGTTTACCTGGGACAAATAGTCCGACTAGGTAAGTCCAACTTCGACCGAGAGGTCAATCGACGGATTCAACTCGGCTGGGCAGCGTTCGGGAAATTACGACATATTTTTTCGTCAGGTATACCTCAATCTCTTAAAACTAGATTGTACAACCAGTGCGTGTTGCCAGTGATGACTTACGGATCTGAGACGTGGTCCTTCACTGCTGGCCGTATGAGGACGCTTAAGGTCGCTCAGCGAGCTATGGAGAGGGCTATGCTCGGAGTTTCTCTGCGTGATAGACTCAGAAATGAGGATATCCGCAGTAAAACCAGAGTGACCGACATAGCCCAACGGATTAGTACAGTAAAGTAAGCTGAAGTTGCAATGGGCCGGCCATATAGCTCGAAGAACCGATAACCGATGGGGAAGAAAGGTTCTCGAGTGGCAGCCTCGTACCGGTAGGCGTAGTGTAGGGCGACCCCCCACTAGATGGAGTGACGACCTGGTAAGACATGCAGGAAGTCGATGGATGCAGGTGGCTCAGGACCGTGCTTTGTGGCATTACTTGGGGGAGGCCTATATTCAGCAGTGGACTTGTGAAGGGCTGTAATGATGATGATGATGATGAAATTTAAAATTTTTCGCGCCCTGTTTGACTGCATTATGTTTCTTATATTAATTAAAAATATAAAACAATATAAAACAAACACATCCACATTTACTTTATTCACTAATTTTACGAAACAAAATATTAACTAAAATTACGTGTGCACTCGCCGCCGTTCATTGAATACTGAGCCACAATAAACTTATATCAATGCGTCCCCCTTCACGTCTCGCGTACATTGGTACAATGTTATTTGGATCAGTATACAATGTACGATTTTAAATGATGTTGAAATTGATTTAGTATACGTGAAATTATCTCGATAATTATCGTTCTTTTTTAATTTTTTTAGCACTAACATTAAGATCATGGTTTATTATGTAAGTTTATATAAAAATAACAAAAAACCTAAATTTGTTAGATGACTCAGTATACTTACGAGGTATCGATATTATTTTAAAAAATTCAAACATTAATTTTTCTCACAACCTTTACATCCCCGCCGAACACATATCTATCAGCACTTAAAATTGCTATGTTCCGAAAAATATTTTTCTTTTATTAAAAAAATATTTTTTCGGAATGAAGTCGAATGTAATTACGACCAACGATTAGCTTTTGAGTCACCACGAATATATATTTTAAATAATTCGTAGCAAAATATGGGTATATTCAACTTCAGCATGAACGCGTTTCGCAAGATAGCTGATACGTGTATAGTGACAGAGGTGCTATTGGTTTTGGCAAAGTGCCCATCTCGCCAGTTATTTCAATTCTCCTTACGTGATCGAAATATGCTATATTAATTAAAGTATTATAGAAAATTATTTAAAAAATTGTTTATCGCTCGAAAGTAAGTACAAACAGGTCAAAACAGACCCTACCACTAATGTGCTTAAAACAACTAGCGATCTAATAAAGAAATTCTCCGAAAAATTATATCTTCACGTAAATTAGATATTACCACCATGTACCAAACCACCTAAGTTGTATGAGTTACCCAGAATATACAAACCAAATGCTCCCCTACAACTAACAGTGCGGCAAATTGATTCAATAAAACAAAAATTAATTCAACATTTGGCAAAAATGCTGCTACCGCTGAGAGGGCACACAAGAGATTTTGTCACCAAGATAAAAGACCTACATCTTGCATCTGCTAAAACTATGATCAGTTTTGACGTCCAGTCACTATTTACATGCCTATCTATAGAAGAATGCATCTCAACAGTGACTAGGAAGCTAGTAGAAAACAAAATACCTGCGAAATATGTCGTATTACCCAGACATTGCACCACAACTAGCTATCTGGCAATTGTGGAAGGAATAGTTCTACAAGAAAGTTGATGGTGTGGCATGGGCTCACCTTTATCTCCCATTGTCGCCGATATATTCTTAGAGAAATTTAAGGAAAAACCTCTTCTTGCTACACCTGTAAATTCAAGATTCTTCAAGAAGACGACACTTTTCGCGCCTAGTCGTTCTCTCGTTTTATTTTATATAAGTAGATGCAATTTTAACTTGTGTGGCAATTATTTTCTTACATGAAGGTACGTTTGATTTGTTAAGCTAAGTAACAGTACTAAGTTTCACCATTATTGTTAACGCTTAAGGTATATATTCTTTTCTTAAAATTTTATTTATACTTCTACCAATAGCATATCTTAATGATATGCTATTGGTAGAAGTATAAATAATTTTTTTTACATCTTACATACGTAGTAATCCTAATAGCCAATGGCTGTTCATGTTTCAATACCTTTACCTTCACGACTTTTTATCTGTTATCACGTCGTATTAAATATTTTTTAAGAAAATTATATACTTATTTGAAGTTTAATTTCTTTGTAACATTTTGTACATACACTTTCACAATTTTACCATCAGACAAAGTTACTGCAGTCTTTGACCTCAACTCCATAAACTCTAAAATTCAATTCACAATATTTGAGACAAATAATTCTTTAGCTTCCCTAGATGCTTAAGTCATTCGGAACCCTAATAACAAAGAACACTAATAACTACTATGTATAGATAAATACCCGTAATAACCAATATTTAAACGGTGAATCTCACTACCATCTTTCACAGTCTGCTACCCTGGAAAAATCTTTGTTACAGAGAGCACAAGTTATCTGTGACAACAAACATATGACCACCGAGCACGCATTGTACGACAACATACAAAAGTATTTTACGACAACAAGCTACGGCACAAATATCATCGAAACCAACCCGCGCCTACGTGACAGTGACCGAGTGAAATCGTCTAGTCGAGTATATACTTGCTGTACTGCCATTTATATATTTGGCTTATTGTTATAATGCTTCATGCAGTAAGACAATGATGATTTAAATTTTTTATTGTACTTTTATGAAATGACAATGAGGAACGAGCTTACAGTCTACCTTATAGTAAGTGGATCTGTAGTAAATGGACATCTGCAGCCAACTGGCGGTCTCCAAGGCAAAAATGAGGTCCTGTCACCTTGTACTAAATAGAGCTTAATGTATCAATAAAACTATCATAGTAAGAAACCGCCCTCCTCAAATTGGTAGCACATAATATCCAAAGTTTATTATTTCTGAGTACAACTTTCATTTAAGTTACTTTAATACTAAGTTTTTTTGCTAGTGAAAGTAGTAATTTTAAGTAAATTAGTAAGTTTAAGTAATCAGAGGAGTCACAAACAACATTGGCTACATCTTGAAGCGGACTTCCGTAAGAACATACTACAAGCAGATTTGACAGACCACAAATCACGCAAAAGGACATCGATTCCTACCAAGAATGATTGGCGAGGCTATTGAATTTAAAAAAAAAAAAACATCTTTATTTCAATATAGAAGATGTCTATGCCATCATACATACCATCTGCTTTTGATTCCATGATTAATAAAATTTAATCCGAACCAAAGCATAATACTGCAAGACTTATATTATTATATTACTGCAAGACTTAGATACTGTAAGTCGTTCTGCGTAAATGGGACCAATAATTAATATTTATAAGTTGTAGGCAACCTTCGTTAACTGCGACATCGACACGTCAAGACCCAAGGGCCAGCCTTAACGGAGACTACAACAGCATCTAATCTCCTGCGCAAGCACAAGTGCACACTCTTCACTTACTTTCATAGTGCGATAGACCGGCAAAACGATATAACCGGAGAGAGATTAGGCGCTAGGGTAACAGCTTTACAAACTTTCAGAGACACGTTCTTCCTGACTCCGTGCTTACTAAGAATCACTTGACAGAAAAACTCTAAAAATAATTTTTATTTAGCCCAACCCGTGTTTCGTATCAGGGACCTCAAGATCATTAGTCGCGTTTATGATCAGTAGACCAACGAGGCGATCACTTATTCATTAACGTCAATCCAGGTTCCCTTTGAAATGTAAACAAGGAAAAATCGATCGATCGGAAATAAAAAGGACTTATTGTTTTAGTTTAAAGTTGCTATACTTACGTAAATATAATTATTTGAGATTTTAAATTTGGCATTCAAGTAGGTAATTATAATCATTAATAAATATTAATAGGATTTTTAGAAATTCCCACGGGAAACGTGCAAATAGAATTTATCTTTTTGTATTATACTTGCCTTACTTTCGTATAAATAATATAAATATGAAAGACTTAAAATTGAGCGTGTAAGTAGGGAGTTATAATCACTAATAACTCTTTTCGGAATTTTTCTAAATTCTTACAGGATATAGAAGAAAAAGCATTATTCAAAATTACCGTAATTTGCCATACCACGCGAGCAAAATCGCGGGCGGTACGAGTTTGCATATAAAATGCGAGCCCTAAGCTTACAATCGGATTTATTTATATTTTCATGGAACTGACGATAAGAAGTATAATATATACTTTTTCTTAAAAAATAACGTTGAAAAAGTTAAAAAAAGAAAATACATGCAAATTTATTACCTCTTTTTTGAATTAATTGAAAAATATTTACCTTGTGGGCTAAATCAAAAATTACTAAAAATATTTACCATATGAATCATTTAAGACATTATAATAAATTAATTATTACTACAGTAGAAAGAAGAAGGCTGCAGGTACGTGGTGAGCCCTGAGTACTAAGATGAAACTGTCATTTACACAGGCATTTAGTAAAACGTGTAGAGACTATTACTTCACATTAATGTGCCATTTTCATAAGTTTCGTTATGCCTTATACTAACTTGCTCAAGTTCGAAATTGCTATTTGCCTAAGAAAAAATGTTCGACTAGGTGCACCAACTTGTATATTGTCAATCGATAGATTTAACTCAGCTCGGTAGCGTTCGGTAGATTTCGGCACATCCTCTGGCCACGTATACCCAGCAGGAATGTACAATCAGCGCATGTTGTCAGTCATCACATATGGATATGAGACGTGGCTCTTCATCTCTGGCCGTATCAGGAAGCTCTGGAACATTCAGCAAGCTATGAAGGGGCTATGCCTGGCGTTTCCCTGCGTAACCTTCGTAATGAGGATACCCGCAGCAGAACTAGAGTACCTAAGTAACCGAAATAGCCCAACGAATTAGTTAACTGAAGTACCAATGGGCAGGCCATATAAACTCTAAGAAGCGATAACCAATGGTGGAGAAAGGTTTTCGAGAGGTAGCCTCGTACCTGTAAGCGAAGTTTAGAGTGAGTCCCCAATAAAGTGACAGACTAGTAAGAAATACAGAAAGTCGATGGATGCAGATTGCTCAGGACCATGTTTTTTGGCATCATTTAGTCGGCAGTTGACATGTGAAGGGCTGTAAGGATAATACTAATTACTTTTCATTTCGCCCACTCTTTATTACGAATGTTTCATTTGCAGCTTAAACAGCTTGCTTTGAGATGAAACTTTTCCCTCAAAGGGATTCCTTTCTATCAATAACATGAAATTGGGGCTAAGATAAACTTTTATTTTATTTTTGTATCTCGCTCAATAATAACTTGTAAACGGATAATAAAAACGGCGAATTTCTCTCTGCGCATTGAATATTTTAAATTTTATGATAAATTTATCATTTTCGAGAGAGCAAACATGTTACCGGTATATAAATCAAAACAGCCATTTTTTGTTATTTTATGCGTTTGTTCGTCCAGATGAAAACGTACGTAATTTCCGCGTGATACTTTTTAAGACCGTAATTACTACGTTTTACGTAATTACTACGTAATTCTAGATCTTACCTTAAATTTGTGATATTCCGTAATACATCCTTGTGGATAAAATAATTGAACTTTTGATAAAACGAAAACATCGAATACATAAACTAAAAAGAATAAATCCACATAACAGTCTTTGAAATTGGGGCTTAACGGCTGATTCAAATAAATAATATTTTATTAATGTATGCGGCTGATGACGCGCGTGGTGAGTGTCTGTGCGTGTCCGATTTGTTTGAGTTTTATTGTAGTGATACGGCTTTGTTTATATTGTTCCAGTTTTATTTAATTTTCCTTATATTTATTTTTACAGTAATAGGTACACTTTTGTTTAAAAGTAATCGTTATAATATACGTATAAATGTATATTTCAATTTATAACGACTTGTAGTAAGTACCTAGTACTACCATTTTGATTTTTTTTTATTACCCTGTTGTTCTAGTAGACGTAAACGTAGTTGCTAATCATAAAGTTCCGAGTTCGAATCCCGGGTCGGACATTTTTTATCGGGTTTTTCTGTTCCAAAATACTCAATAGAATCCCGAAGACAGGAAATTTACACTGTTTTATCCCCGTGCTTCAAAAAGCACGTAAAGCCTGCTCCTGGTCCTGCGCCCGATCTCTGTCCGGTCGTGGAGATTGATCGTCCCATCTGATTATAAGAGCAAGAAAATAGAGTGTGCACCTCTGCTCGCGCATACACTCAGGCACTGTAATCCTACCCTGAGCAGATAGATGGTCTTCACTCAGAATGGCGGCCATGGCCGGAATTAGGTCTGGATTATGATGACTGATGATGCTTGGAGGTATTACGACAGAATAAGAGCCTGTAGTAATACTGCTGAAGTATAATACTGAGTCGGTGAACCTTTTATGCTGCAAACCAATGAATTATTATATGATTATATGAATATCTCGTAAGTGGTGTATGTGTAAATTGGTTACAACTACATTGCAATAGGTTTATTTATATAGATAGCTCTTTCAAGAAATTTATTTCGGGCCTTGTTTTGGGACCAGAGACTTTCGGTGTTTTAATAAATCATTCTATAAAGTAAGAACCAACTACAAGGAATTCAAAATAATAATTTAATTATTGTAATCGGTAAACGTGGTAAAGAATTACCGCAGAACATACATACAAAAATATTCCGTCAAATTGATTTTTTTTTGTGAAGTTAGTTGAAAATAAGTCCTTTTTCAAATTTTTCCTACCATGTACATTCCTTAAATAACTCACTAAGTAAGACATCTACGTAGCTCGCTTATAAATTCTACGGTATAATTGCCCTCTTTATAATTCATGTTTCCTGACAAAGACCGTACAAAGCGAAATTAACTTGAGAATTGTTTTATATAAAATTGCGCATTTAAAATATAATCGAATTTATTTTAAAAATAAACTATTCCACCTCAGCCCTCTTATAAATGCTGTCGTCACTACCTGGTCCGTTCCCTAATCAGTGCTTTTTTTTACTACATTAAACCAGTGCTCCACTACTATCAAAATTGGTAGAGCCAAGCGGCAGCTTTAGCTGTTGCACGTATGGGTCGGCTCGAACCGGGGAGTACCACAATCTCACGAAATAATAGCGAATACCAGCTTGAAGTAGAAGCTCTATTACTGCGTTTCGTCTGGTGAGTGCAGGTGTCCGGAGGCCCCTCTCTGTCATCAATATGGTAGCGGAATTAAATGAGATGCTACCCCAAGAGGGTACTCCTGAGTACTCCTGAATGTTGTGGGAGGGGGGGAGGGAGGCAAAATTTTAACAAGCTATGCAACAAAACCAAGGCGACCTACTGTCACCCTACCCATGAATTTCTGCAACATCAGGGAACTTCACTTGAACCTAAACGCCATCCTTTACCATCTAAAGACGGCGAAGCCGACCTTACCCCGAGACCATACCGAGACGTAGGTGTCCTCTCTGGCTGATACTTAGTATATCTCCCACCTGAGGTATAAATTGGAACACTCCTTTGTGCCTCAGGCTCGAGTTTGCGTATATGTTAGAGAAGACATATGTTCTCGACGCCTCGGCAAAGGTTCGGATCTGTCCATCCTTTGGCTACGCGTAGTGCCTCTATAGGTCCCATAGCGGTAATGCCGACACAGACCGCCCCACTCACCACGTACAAATGGCTACAGATTCATTGCTACAACATATTCCATTCGAAGAGATGGTGATTCTTGCCGATTTTAACGCCTTCTACTCGCCGAATAGCTCTGTTCATGTTTAACCGATCATGCGGGAATATCTGTTTATGACTTTGCTTTGGTATATGGTCTGACACAACTGGTTACTTCGCCTACACGGGTTCCAGACGTGGAGGATTTTGTACCTTCCCTCTTAGACCTTCTGCTAACCTCTCCTAGGGGGGACTGAGGTGTTTGACATACCGATTTCGATATAGTGCTGAAATCCGCAAAATCTAACATTTTATTTAAATTTATTTTAATACTGCTATGGATTCAAAAACCTGGTATATGTAAATATCCCACAGCTATAAACTCTTTGAGAGATAGTCAACATTAACTTTATTTCGGTTTGTTTTTCTCTGTACTTATTCATGATATTTAAATGTTAATACTTATGTACATTGGCCTTATAGTAATGTTTATTAAACATATACATATATAGTATGACGTTTAGTGATAAGATTATATTGTACAATTGCTTGTTATCCCGAATAAAAAGAAAAAAAAACCAAGTCCTCCCCCATAGAGGGTAACCTTGCCATAGTTGACCGCAGTCCCTTATTAAAATAAAAAAGTCGTTATTAGGAAGACTCTGCTGCCCATCTGCTGATTTGTTTCCCCTGTCGCCTCTTACGACACCCACGGGATGATATGGGGCAGTGGATATTTGAATTACATTAGATTTTCTTAAATATACTGAGAGGCCAAAGTTCATATATTTATTTCTTTAAATTTTTCTCTAAGGGATTTCTTCGGCCCTAAGTTACAAATTACTCTTACGGCTCTCTTCTGCATAACAAACATAGTTTCAATGGCAGTCGCGTTACCTCAAAGTAAGATTCAATGTTTTAATAGTATAGGACATACGAGCAGCTCACCTGATGGTAAGTGGTTACTGTAGCCCATCTACATTTATCCCCAATAAAATCAAAATGCAGACGTGTTGTCACCCCCGAGGAGTAAAATGGAATGATTCATTTCCAGTTAAAAGGGTCTCCGGTTCTCTACGCTCACAATACGAAACACAGCAACATTAAGCTGCTATTTCACGCTGTTATTCTCCGCGAACTTGGTCTCTGGGAACCCATTCGTGCTACAATCATGATATAGCTGCAGCGTGGATCTACCACTGCCGTACATAATACATATGACATAATGGTAAGGAAATAACTGAAAGAAACTAATCTAGCTATTTCAACACATGTAAGGCTTTAATCTTTTTTAAAGCTAGCTAGTTTTGATATATGAGGGCCCCAATCCATTGAAGCTTTGCGTCGACTGCAATTCCGAGAAAAACAATGGATTCAACAAGGCTGAACTCTTCCCCATTTAAAAGCACAGTGATATTTACCTGTTTAATATTAGGTCCGGTAAATTAATACATTTCGTTTTATTACAGTTTCAAGGCAAATTATTGACGTTCAACCCATAGACACTACCGGTCCAGAAGAACTACTCCCATTAAGCACAACTGTTTGTGTTCTTTTATTTAAATACGTTACATAAACTTTTAAAAAATGTCAAAACTTGATTAAAACTACTTTTACGGATTTTATTGCGTTTATTTTTACTTCTTATCTTTTTTCTCTTCTTATCTTTAACTCTTTCCAGCACCCATGGTCACGGGGGAGTCCCCCGTGACCATGGGTGCTGGAAAGCGCCCGAACCGTCGGGAATTAAAAAAAATAAGAAGTAAAAATAAACGCGATAAAATCCGTAAAAGTAATTTTAATGATGTGTAGTGTCGATCAAACGGATACATTTCACTTCATTTCATTTCAATTTATTACAGTTATTCCAGGGTCACATTTACGCCTAGTCTGTGCAAAATATATTGTGGATGGTTTTAGTGGACACGAGATATTTTTATTAAAATTAAACTTAGGACAAAACAAAAACCTACTTCAATGAGTACGGTTTACCGTGTGTGGACCTCAGGAAGCGCTAATATCTACAGAAAATAACAAAATATGCAATAATCTCTCATATTTACGCTACTTACTTAGTCCAGCAGCCTCTGATGCCGCCCTAACTCAGAGTTACCTCTGAGATGCGGTCGTCAGCTATCATCGCACGTAGTATTACCCACGAGCCTTTGAAACTCTCCCAAGGGACTAAAGCCATACCGTAGGGTTTCCTATCCTCGTCTCTAAATATTCCATAGAGCTTTAGAAAACCGAGGTATCATTTATCGAGACAAGACAACAACATAATATCGTTTGAAAAACCATGGCGGGACCACCTACCATATTAGGTCACAGATTGGTTGGTAAGTAGAGATCGTTACCTATTTCAAGACTTTTATTTTAGTGGATTACATATTACTTTTATCGTGTTAAATATAGTAAAATTATAAAAGTTTAACATGATATTTGTAAAAATAATAACGCATAAAAATTTTATAATGCAAATACGGTAAATGTGACAAAATCTGCCGACAATACAAGAGAGCCGCGACTCCACTGTATCACTGTTTTTATCATTAGTTGTTTGTCACATTTCCTATAGTTTAGCATTATTTTTAAATTAAAATTGTTATATCTAATTTATCACATACTTAGAACTTAGTCTTACTACTTATAAATAAAAAAAATATTTGTATGACCTGCTATTACGTGTTGGGGCATTGTGACGGAATCTTCTCAGCACCGCAAACCCTATTCAAGCGCGCGGCTTTGTAGTACTCTTAACTACTTCACTACCGATCTGTTAAAATTTACATTTTATGCAGTCTTTATGCAAATAAGGTACTTTCAGATCCAACGCAGCGTAAACTGTGAATCGTGTTACGTTGTCACTCGCCTTTATTATATGAATGTCACTGACATCAGTAAACGGATTGATGGTACGATAGGCGTACATTACGCGCTCATGCAGGCGTCAATAAATACCGTCAATCATGATTGATAAAAAACAGATGGTGACTGATAGGCGTACATTACGCGCTTATGCGGACGTCAATTAATTCCATCAATAATGATTGATAAAAAACGGATGGTGACTGATAAGCGTACGTTACGCGCTCATGCAGGAATCAATCAATTCTATCAATCATGATTGATAAAAAACGGATGGTGACTGATAATCGTACGTTACGCGCTCATGCAGGCATCAATCAATTCCATCAATCATGATTGATAAAAAACAGATGGTGACTGATAGGCGTACATTACGCGCTTATGCGGGCGTTAATCAATTCCTTCAATCATGATTGATAAAAAACGGTTGATGACTGATAGGCGTACATTACGCGCTCATGCGGGCGTTAATCAATTCCTTCAATCATGATTGATAAAAAACGGATGATGACTGATAGGCGTACATTACGCGCTCATGCGGGCGTCAATCACTGAATTACACGGTATGTTATTCGTCAATTACAACCGTGATTGTTGTAAAACAGCCTGCATGAGGGTGTAAGGTACGCCTTATACGCAATCTTCATGTCATGTAGAGGTACACAAAGATAAGTAAATATATAGTCCAGTCTTTTAGCATTGCGAGCTGTCAACTTTCTCTGTTTAACGATTTCAGCCTGCGACGTTTGAATTAATTTGAAAATTCGGAACCAATTTATGATGATGATTATGATGTTTAAAATTTAAAATTTATATTTTAATAGAATATTTTTGCTCCTTTGCCTTCATTAACAGCCTTTCGTCACGTTAAAATATAGTAGTTTTGTCTACTAAGTGGGGATGTGTGGGGTGGGGTACACTGAAAGTATTGCATAAACCATGAGTAAAATAATTTATATGTAAGCTAATAATATATTTACTGCTTTTCAAAATATTCTCCATTACCTTTTAAACACTTTTTCATTTGTGCAAATAATTTTTGAAAAAAATATGACCTCAGTTTAACGGTCCTTATAGCATTGCTGGTTGAAAGCTACCATAGCTTATTCTGGCTTCGTAAATATCAAACCTCTCATCAAATCATTGATTTTTGGGAAAACAAAGAAATCGCGTAGTACGAACTATAGACTGTGTGTAGGATGGGTCATGAACCTCACCTTTTCAGAAGCAAAAATTACTTTATCTTGTTTACAGTGTGCGCCAGAGAGTTGGTATAATGCGCAATAGGATGCTAATTTTTGGTCGGTTTTAGAAAAAGATACTGGTCAATCGAATGATGCTGTACCGCTCGACATTAACCGTCTTTGCTCTTTTAGTGGGATCGTGCAGACAGAAAACGAACACAATAATTTTTAACGATTTTTGCCTGCCTCGATTTTGTTGTCTAGCTGGCGTCTTCGAACACTCGTACAGATACTGTTCCTTTATTTCCGGAACGTAACAATATAGTCTTGTTTCATCTCCTGTCATAATATTGTTACGAGGTTGAGGTTCGTGACAATAAAAATTGCCGATAGAATTACCTAAATTAACACTTTAATTCACTTTACAGTAATTAAAGTTAAAAACACTAATAATTAATCACACTGATTCACTTTATTCCGCTCCGAAGCTTCGCTTGTCTCGCCAACTTCAATACTTCCCCGATCGCGTATTGCAGCGCCTTTATATAGGGCTCTTCCACGAAAACATCCAGAATATTCGAGTAAATACGCGCGCCAACCGACCAAGCGCAGAAAGATCGAGTGTAGAGCTTCTAGAAAGTTTCTTTCTTCAATTTGATACTAGATGGCGCTGTCGGTTAAAAAATTAGTCAAATCATTTTCTGGAAAGCTCTCTCCTCGCTCTGTTACCCGACACTAGATGGTGCTAGTGCCATGAGATGAGATGTCAACTTAGCCGCGCAACACTGCCCCCCCCCCCCTTAGACATGCTCGTCCCGAGCATTATCGGCCCCATAATAACGCGCCAGGCGATCCACATGGACGATCTTAGGAGTCCCTCTTGCGCCTTTCTGTATCCGGTAGGTTACATCGTTGATCCTGGTCACAATCCGGTACGGGCCGGCTATTTAGCTTGAAGCTTAGGAGATTTCCCTTTGCTGCGGACTGGACTGCAACCACACTAGCGAACCTTTGTCGAACCCTTTGTTGTTCATTTTGCGGTCATACCGGGTTTTCATCTTTTCAGACATTTGCTGGCCCGATTGTCTGACGTGCTCGTAAATGTCATTCATTTTGTTCCGCAAGTCATTTGCATAATCGGTTATACTGCGTGGGGCATCAGGTGGTATCCCGGTGATCAGGTCTGCAGGCAGCCGTAATTCTCTCCCAAAGTTTGCGAAAGCTGGTGTCACTGATGTACTTTCGTGAACAGCGCTTCGATATGACAACAAAAACGGTTGTATGTGCTTGTCCCAATCTCGTTGTCGATTGTCTACAACTTTTGCTAGGTACCTCTCCAATGTCTGATTAAATCGTTCTACCATTCCATCTGATTGCGGGTGATAAGAAGTCGTTCTTGTTTTATGAGAACCCATAACTCGGCAAGTTTCCTGGAATATTTGAGACTCAAAATTCCTTCCTTGATCGCTGTGAATCTCTAAAGGTACTCCAAAACGACAGAAGACTTCATGAACTAGTTTAGCTGCAACTGTTGAAGCTTCTTGATTTGGAATGGCGAATACTTCTGGCCACTTAGTGAAGTAATCCATCACAACAATGAAATACTTGTTACCGCTTTCACTCTCCGGAAACGGCCCCGCCACGTCAATGGCTATTCTCTCCCATGGTGCACCAACATTGTACAACTTCAATGCACCTCTACTACGAGTCTGAGGTTTCTTTACAGCCGCACAACTTGTACATTTGCGACACCAGTCCTCGATATCGTTTCGACAGTGGACCCAGTAAAACCGTTCTCGGATCTTCAGTAGAGTTCGTTTAACTCCCAGATGGCCTCCAGAATAATCATTATGGTACAGCTGTAGAACATCCGGTACTTTAGCTTTAGGGACAACCATTTGCAAATGACAGCTGTCTCCCCGAACACTTTCCCATTTACGGCACAGAACTCCATCCTGAAGCAACAAGCTGTCCCACTGGGCCCAATAGCTTTTAGTGGTCGGACTCATCGCTGAGACGTCGCTCCACTTGGGCTTGGGAGCACTAGCCTTCATACATTCCAGAATCGGCGTGATGTCCGTATCTTCCTGCTGTGCACGTTGTAGTTGTCCTTCCACTCGTTGCTGAGGTGGTCTGCCCTAAGCATCCTCACGGATACCACTTCCTTACTCTCTTGCCTAGGCAAGAGAGTAAGGAGGTAGTAAGAAGGAGTAAGAAGACCTTGTCAAGGACCTTGACAAGGTCTTCTTAACAATGCATCTGCGTTGCCATGAGATTTCCCGCTGCGATGTTCGATCTCAAAGTCATATTCCTGCAGTAGTTCAATCCACCTCGCAACTTGTCCTTCTGGATTTTTAAACTGCAATAGCCATTTTAGTGCAGCATGGTCCGTTCGTAAGTGAAATTTCCGCCCCAGAAGATATTTGCTAAAATGCTGCAACGACTTTACCACAGCTAGCAATTCGCGTCTTGTGACACAATAGTTCCTTTCCGGTTTTGACAACGACTTGCCGAAGTACGCTATCATGACCGCAACGTCAGCGCTCCTTTGAGACAACACATCGCCAAGTCCTATATCACTTAAATTTTTGAATTTATAGTTGACGCGTCTGTGTCAACTATAAATTCTTTGCTTGCATCAGGGTATCCCAAAATAGGTGTTTTGCACAGACGGTCCTTGAGCTCCTGGAATGCGATATTGCAACTTTCATCCCAGCGGAAATGTTGCTTCTCCTCAGTTAGCTTATGCAGAGGTTTGGCTATATCTGCAAAGTTCTTCACAAATCGCTGGTAATAGGAGCACAAACCCAAAAATGCTCTAACCTGCGTCTTGTCTTTTGGAACCGGCCAATCCTTTACAGCTGCGATTTTCTCTGGATCCGTGCGGATACCTTCTTCCGACACCACATACCCCAAAAAGTTGACTTGCCGTTTGAATAGTGAACATTTCTTCGGACTCAACTTGAGGTTGGCACTCTGAATCTTCATGAGCACGCGTTCCAGATTTTGAAGGTGTCCCTCAAACGTACGGCCCACGATGATGATGTCATCCAAGTAGACCGGACAGGCATCGCCAATTAGCCCAGTAAGTACAAGCTCCATCGGCCTTTCAAACGTTGCTGGAGCATTGCACAACCCAAACGGCATTACTTTAAATTGCCACAGACCCTTTCCCGTCGAGAACGCAGTTTTCTCCTTGTCCTTAGGGTCAATTTCAACTTGCCAGTAGCCACTTTTAGATCCAGCGTGCTAAACCATTTTACTCCTGTAAGCATGTCCAGCGTGTCATCAATTCTTGGCAAGGGATAGCTGTCCTTCTTTGTAACGTCGTTCAGACGGCGGTAATCAACACAGAACGGCATGCTGCCATCCTTCTTCTTTACCAGCGCCACGGGTGAACACCATGGACTAGATGAAGGTTCAATAACACCATCCTTCACCATTCCCTTAATCATGGTTTCCACTTCCTTTTCACGTGCTACCGGCAATCTTCTTGGCCGCTGACGGATAGGCAATTCCTCTCCTGTATTTATTTTGTGTTGAACTAAACCAGTCTTTCCTATGTCAGCATCGTTTGATGAGAATACATCGGCGTACTTGAGTAACAACTTCTTCGCCTTGACCAATTCGTTCGGGGAGAGAACACTGCGACAGTCTTCCAAAAGTGTGGTCACTCTCGTTTCTGAATCCTTGCTGGGGGTCGCACTCGATATATATTGGCACCGACGTAACCAATCCACTTCCTCACAAGTACCAACCAGTGTGCCTTTTTCTATAATCTGTTCCCGGTCACAAAGGTTCAGCACACGTACTCTTGAGATGTCAGTGGTTCTGACCAGTGTTCGAGCTACTTTCCAAGGAAGGTCATTGTTTACCCTTTCCACAAGTACACAACGGTGAGCTTGCCCAGCGTTTCGGGGAAGACTAACCGGAACAATCGTTTCCGGTCTCGGCGGAAAAACAATCTTCTTAATGCTGTACACGTTCCCTGGTAACGCACCTTCCATAAAAAGTTCCTCCTGTCCACATTTGAAAACACCTTGCTTAACGTCAATCTCACAACAATTATTCCTCATAAAGTCTAGGCCTAGGATGCAGTCGTCCATTATATCAGCCACGATGACATTATGCAGGTAGATCACGTTGCCTAGCTTCAACTCCATCTCCTTCTCTCCACGGACGGGTATACGCTGACCGGTGGCTGTTACCAAATTAATGCGTTCTCGGTTGTATTCGGAGTCCTCAAGGAACTGTCTAATAAGTTGGGAACTAACAACCGTGCGAGAGGCTCCAGTGTCTACGGTCAGTTTACACGGCATTCCGTTGATCTCGACCTTGATGATTAGGCTGTTCCCAACATGGGTTTGTGAAATCGAGACCCTTGGGGCTCTTTTAAAATCAGTCAGCACCCGCCCCGCAGTTCTGGCTTTTACTCGTTTCCCTGCTGCTGCTGCTGCGGGGCTGGTAGCCGCACCACCTTCCTGATATCGTTCACCTTACCTTTCTATGGTCCGCTTAGGGCAGCTGAATCGAAGATGGCCCCTTTCCCCACAGCAATAGCACCTAGGGCTGTATCCTTTATTGCGGTCGCGTACCGTAGCTGCTGCCATCTCCCTGACGTGATGGGAGCGAAGATCCTGCGGCACGGCTTCCACCTCCAGTGCACGGGCCAAGGCGTCCTTAAGCGTCTCGTGGTGCCCCAGCCTCACAGCAGCTCTGACTTCAAGGTCGCGGATGCCGTCGATGAATGTCTGCACCAGGTTCCCTTCAATGAGCGCAGGTACAGACTGGTATACTTTTCGAACCATCTTCTCCACCTCAAGGGCCCACTGCTGCAAGTTTTCGTTGCTGCGTTGCACGCGATCTTTAAGCTGCACGCGAAAGACGTGTTCCAGGTGAACTCACCATATCTCGCCTCCAATGCCTCAAGGAGCTGCTCGTAGGTCACTTTCTTACCGAGAGCTTCCAACACGGTGAAGGCTTGGTCGCGCAGGCCTAAGGTGAGTGCAGTCATGGCCAGGCTTTTATTCCAGCCATTTGCCTCCGTGACGGCCTCGAACTGGATTTTGTAGGCCGACCAGGAAGAAGTCCCGTCGAACGGCGGCACTTTGAATCCACGTAGCGAAGAAGCTGTAGCTACTACGGGAGCTGTAGTTCCATCCCCAAGTTTGAGGTCGTTCAGCGTTTTCTTCACGTCAGCCATCACGTTGTCAACCCGATTGTTCACATGGTTGATTCGGGTTTCATGTTCTTCGATTCGGGTTTCAGCTTCCGACAGGCGGTTGTCGTGTTGAGCAACCCTATCCTTCACCTGCCTTATCTCTTTCCCAAAGGTAGCGTGAAGGTCCTTCATGAGGAGCATCTGCTCTTCCGACTGACGAGCCTGTTCCGCCTGCTGATCTTCCAACCGACGGGCCTGTTCCTCCTGTTGGCGGGCCTGTTCCTCTTGTCCGCTCTGCAGCTGCTCTTTCAACTGACAGACCTGTTCCTCCTGTCGGCGGGCCTGTTCCTCTTGTCCGCTCTGTAGCTGCTCTTTCAACTGACGGACCTGTTCCTCCTGTCGGCGAGCCTGTTCCTCCTGTCGGCGAGCCTGCTCCTCCTGCTGCTCTTTCAACCAACGGGCCTGCTCCTCCTATCGGCGAGCCTGCTCCTGCAGCATCACCATCAGAGCACCTAAGTCAGGTGCTGCAGATGTAGAAGCTACTGACGGGCCTGCAGCCGGCGGCTGGCCCTCCGACGTCTGCGGTGTTGCACCACCAAATCTTCTTTGATCCGTCTCCTGCTGGCGTTGACTTCGGGTACGGACACCCTCCGTTTCCTCCTTAGGTAAAATCGGCATGATTTTATTCCACTTCTGACACCAATTGTTACGAGCTTGAGGTTCGTGACAATAAAAATTGCCGATAGAATTACCTAAATTAACACTTTAATTCACTTTACACTAATTAAAGTTAAAAACACTAATAATTAATCACACTGATTCACTTTATTCCGCTCCGAAGCTTCGCTTGTCTCGCCAACTTCAATACTTCCGCGATCGCGTATTGCAGCGCCTTTATATAGGACTCTTCCACGAAAACATCCAGAATATTCGAGTAAATACGCGCGCCAACCGACCAAGCGCAGAAAGATCGAGTGTAGAGCTTCTAAAAAGTTTAGTTCTTCAATTTGATACTAGATGGCGCTGTCGGTAAAAAATTAGTCATGTCATTTTCTGGAAAGCTCTCTCCTCGCTCTGTTACCCGATACTAGATGGCGCTAGTGCCATGAGATGAGATGTCAACTTAGCCGCGCAACAATATCATACACAGCATTTGAACCTCCGTAATCATACTTAAATCTCTTTCCATTACACCAATCAACTAGCACAATTTTGTTATGGGACAAATTTTTCTAACTTTTAAATGTTGATGTAATTTTTTTAATTTGGCTTTTACCATTATTCATTACCCAAATGACCTCAAATCTCATCATAGGCGATGCGCCGGTTTTCTTCAATAAGGCGCCTGATAGTAGTCACATTTTCCTCAATGATCGTAGGTGAGGATTAATATTAATGAATTTCAACATGGAGATGAACACGGCTGCAATCAAATTGTGCTTACCACCGCTTTATGATACTTAAATAAGGTGCTATCCCCTCAAAAGCATTTTTAAGACGAACGGTATACTTTTGAGAACAACCGAATTTTTTTAAATCTTAAAAGATCTTCCTCTTAAAAAGATGATTCAATGTGCCCTATGTATATAATTTTAAAAATGTACTAATTTATTTAAACTTTTAATACACACATGGTGTATAGGATCACTTAATACCTGACTAAAGAGTATTCCTGGACGGGGAAGCTGGGAGTTGTGAAAATCGTCCAAAATATTTATACAAGAAGAATTTAAAAAAGTTTTCTTCGATTAGTTTACAAATAATTTATGTTCCTTGTAATTTTAATGCAATTTATTTTCAAGCGCACATCTACATATTTTTATGTTTACATTTGCCATTTGCATTTAAAAATAATTTAAAAACGATAATTTTTATCGTTTTTAAATTATTTTTAGAATAATGTTATTATGATATTCCCTGTGTCCTTTTTAGGGTCCCGTAGTCAACTAGGAACCCTTATGGTTTCGCCATGTCTGTCTGTCCGTCTGTCCGTCCTCGCTTAATCTCTGTGACCGTTAGCACTAAAAAGTACTGAAATTTGGTACCAATATGTGTATCAATCACGCCGACAAAGTGGTAAAATAAAAATTGGAAAAAAATGTTTTATTAGAGTAGCCCCCCTACATGTAAAGTGGGAAGTGACTTTTTTTAATTTCAACCCTAACGTGTGATATATTGTTGGAAAGGTATTTAAAAATGAATAGGGGTTTACTAAAATCATTTTTGATAATGTCAATAATTTCGGAAATAATCGCTCCAAAAGTGTCTAATGGTTCAAAAGTTAGAGGGGGGAGGCCCTCTAACTTTTGAACCATAAGTTTAGAAAATATGAAAAAATCTGAAAAGTAGAACTTTATAAGGACTTTCTAGGAAAATCATTTTGTACTTGGATGGAAACAACGGTACCCACTACTGGGAGCAGTTGCAGGAGCGCGGAGCGCTGCTGGAGCGCGAACATAATGGATACCCACCTTTAAACTCATAAGTGGGAACACTTATTGTAACGGACGAGAAACTACGGAACCCTACACTGAGCGTGACCCGACACGCTCTTGGCCGGTGTTTATATAAATATTAGTTTAGGGCATTGAAGTAATATGTAATATGTATTTGAAAATACAATACCAAAATATATGAGGTTGTGCAGGACGCGTAAAAATAGGCGCAGAGCACTTTTTTATGGTACGGACTAAGTAAGTGGGCACACGGGCTCTAACACCTATTGAAAATAACCAAGTCTCGTCCTCTCTTCTAGTACGTAGTATCTTCAACTTTTTCATTCAATAGTTCATTCTTCAATGGTTTGGGATTTGTAATATACCGTAATTAAAATAATGTACCTACAAAAGAAACAAACTGCTATCAATCACTACGCGAAACACATTTCGCTTTATTCTGTTTTTTTTTATCGCTTGGCTTACGCGATGCCTTAGTTAATTGTAATAATTGTATTGTTTATCTCTTTCTGAACTTTCTCCTAACTTTCTTTCTTTCTTCCTCAAGCAGATGAAAAGGAATAAGCCCCTACTTGTCAAAACCATCAAACAGAGAAAAGTTGCGTACCTAGCCCTTAACTTGATAACGTATCTAATAATGCACATATTCTAAAAAAAATATTGGGAAATATTTTAGCCTTTGAGTATTCAACCAACAGCAAACTTAGACTAAAATTATATTCTATTTAGTTTATGAAATCCTTCCTTTCGGCAATATAAATATTAGATATTTATTACGTATGGCAACATTTTAAGGTAAGAGAGGAGAGGTTATTGGTAAGAATCGATTGAAATCCTATCAAAATATAGTTGCTACTACAGATAAATGTGATAATTAAGGAATTAAATATATATTGTTTTGGTTGTGTAAAAGATTTTGATCGAAAAATAATATTTTCTATCTAAAATATTACTGAAAATGTTCATGTATCTACAAATGCACATTGCCAAGATCCGGTACTATGGACCTGACTTTTGGAGTGTGCACTATAGGACACATTGCCATACTTACAACACTAGAGGGTACATTTTACTGTGTGCATTTTCAGACCCGTTACCATGTACGAAACGTTATTGAAATCATATTTATTTATCTATATATGTATGTATGAATGGTTTGTTTCTTTTTAGGGAGGTATTAGTCCCGGCCGAAAATACGGCGAATATTATGAGACACGTGATTTTGTTGAGTAATTTGTCTACGTCCGGTGTTGCTGCATCTCCAACCAATGTAATAGTCCCAGCGAAGCCTGCACCGATCTCTTCAATAGCTAATAGCTCTACACATACATTATCCGTACCATCACCATCAAATGCTACTCGATCCAGCAAAAGAGTTCACCTATTCAAAAAGATTGTACTTAAAAAAACCTGAAGTTAAGTGAACAATTGCAAGATTTAAATACACTGCTGAAATCAGTGATAAAATATTCAACGAACGTTCTGACACAAAACCATTGTTAGAATATGTCAAACTTTGTGATTGTAATTTGTGTAATTTATATCATATGCAAATAAAAGGCACGGCCATGAATTTGACTTTGGATGAAGTAAAAGATTTTATTGCTATGAATATTATCATAGGTGTCGTACGTTTGCCAGCTTATACGGATTATTGGTCTCAGATATAGAAAAATAGCAGATATCATGACACTGAAAAGATTTCAACTGATCTGACAATATTTGCATTTTGTGGGTTCTTTAGGTAACGATGGGAATCGTTATTACAAAATAAGACCTCCGTTAGAATAAAATCGCCAAACTCGTATAAATATTGAAGAGGGAGACTGGTTCAGTGTGGACGATATGATGGTGCCGTATAAAGGTACGAGAGCTAGTACCCGCAAAGAGTACATCAAAAATAAGCCTCGAATAAATGGTAATTTAAAATATTCGTTAGAGCAGAAATATCTGGAATGGTGTATGATTTTTTGCTTTATGGGGAAGAGGACACTTTCCGATTTCATCAATTTAATGAAGAAGAAAACAGTATGTGATTGGAAGCTAAGGTTGTCATAGCTTTGAGCAAGACAATGTAAGAGGCTGCTTGTAAAGTGATTTATTTTGATATTTTTTTACCTCTATAGAATTAATTTATCGCCTGAGGAATGACTACGGGATATTTTCCTTGGGAACAGTGAGACCAAATCGTTTGCGTAGAGGAGTCAAAAAGCTACCTTTTGATAAAATTTTGAAAAAACGAGTCTGCGGAGCTTTTTCGCAAATTACTTCTAGTGAAAGAAAAAAAACTGCTTTTAGATTAAACAAATAGTTGTAGTCACTCGCATTTTTATTTTCATGCGTCATTTTATGTTTAAATTTATTGATTGGTCTCATAAATTATAAGACCGTATTATGTATTGATGTTGTCATATTATTATGCTTTATTATTTTAATTCGTAATTATTTATAGGTATGTGATAACTGTGTGACTGTGTTGGTAAAAAAGGCAATTATAATAAAGAAGTTGAAGTTTTGTTTCTACTATAAGTCGAAGAATGCGATTTTGAATATTTTGAAATAGATATTATATATTTAAAACACTAAATACACTAATTATTCTATAAAAAATAAGTATTTTACCCAGTAATGTATCCTATAGTGCACATGGATTTTCAAAGATGAATGTCTGGTTACTTGGTAGTGTGCATTATTAGATACATGGTATAAAAACAAAACTAAATATGGCACCTATCAACCAAAAAATATGACAGAAATATAAAAATAATGACATCATAAAGTTTGCCAAGTTAAGGGCTAGGACACGTGCTAAGGCATGAACGTTATCAACTGCTGCAGACTATTATGATGGGCAAAGTAGCGGGTAAAAGAGTTGTTGGTAAAAGGAAAATGTCCTGGCTCTGTAACATCCGAAAATGGACGGGATAAAGAAAGTAGAAGAAGAGTTCATGCTAGCCCTGAACAAAGAAGAATTTAGGAGGATGATTGCCGACTTTCAGTAATGGAGAGGCACTTAAAGAAGAAGAAGAACTTCCTACCCGGTCCGCTATTCTCTTTCGCTTAATTGCCTTTTTGCAGCTACAAACTACAGTTACTGTATATACTGAGCGCCAAGTATTTATGATAAAAAGTGTGATAAATAGTGTCGCAAAATCGTTATTTTATTTGGCACTTGACCAAAAACACGCCCACAAGTGTAAGGAAACCGAATCATACAGGAGAAATTTATTGTGGGCCTTAATATTATCTATCCATATTACATAGGTTACATAATGGTTAAGAGGTTATCGATGGTAATGTCAAGTGGTGCGTTTGATCTTTATCGAGCTAGTCAAACTTGTAAAGTTTTTACATCATTTTATCTAGGAAAATAAAATGAGTCGTCAGATCGTAGTAATACAATGTTGAACATACGAGTAACTCTTTCTCGGAGCAAGCTTTGGCTAACAGGTGTTATTACTTATAACTAGATGTTTCACTTAACACTTTCTCTGTTCGCATATAAAATAATGATTACACCCACATGTCCACTTTGGATTTCGATTATAATAGCTTACAGATCCCAGTAATACAGTTCAGATGTTATTTATTTTTCATTTTTTTGTTTTTTTTTTTAATAGGCCTAAAACCCAATGAGGTCAACCCCGACCTCATGGACGTGTGAGTATGAAATTATGTTATGTTAATATATATAAATATTTATAGCAAGGATCGTGGGGTAAGAGTGACCTCATGAACGTGTCAGTAGAAGTCTCCAATGAGGTCAGGGTTTACCTCATGGATAGGGAACGTGTTAATGTATCAAACGCAAACAATATATGTGCTAATGTCACAATTAAATTGCAAGCATTATCAAATTACTCTTGCTGCTCGCTGTCACCTATGTCACATACATTTGAACATTCATTTATCCTCCATTGTATGTGTCTGAAATTTCCTACAGTCGTGCTTACGCCACACATGAGGGGAAATAGAGTAATTGCATAGAGCAAAAAATACAGAGAGCGTGAAAAAAACAAAATTGTTTTATTCATAACTTAATCTCTATACACAAAAATAGAATTCTGTTAGTTAGTCTCGCTAAAACTCAAAACAGCTCAACCGATTTTGATGCAATTATTTTTTGTGTGTTTGAATGGGTCCCTAGAGGGTTTAGATTCACTTTTGGACTCGGTAGGTGGCGCAGTTGTCGAGATCCAGAAATCGCCCGCGCCAAACCATGGCGGATCGCTAGTATTTCATAAAAAGAAAGTTTTATTCGTAAAAGCGTGCCGGTATGCTTTCAAAATACGAACACATTATTTTAAAATATCATATTAACGCTCTGCAATAGATAGTACTACTATAATAACATGGAGTTTCAGAACTCTTTTCTGAAAAATAATTTCGAAAAATATTTAAAAAGTCAAATAATGAATAATAATAACTAATAATAAATTAAATCATTTTAAAATTCATAATTTTGAACTTTCAAATAATTTTAGATGGTTTTGAAATATTAAGAAGACACATATTTGAGGGCGTGGAATACAAGATAGAAAATACAAATTCTTCTGCGCACTTTGCCGTGGACTTAGGTTTCAACTTAGGTTTGGACGTGGTAGAGCCATACGGCAGCAATATTACAAATGTAGCACGAATGGGTTAGCTTGACCGGGAATTGACTACGCTCTCATAGAATACCAGCGTAAAATTGCAGCTTAATGTTGCTGTGACTCGTATAGTGAGGGTAGAGAACCGGAGACCCTTTTTAATAGAAACGACACATTTCAGTTTGATTCTTAATCGAGGATAAATCCAGATATCTATGGTCACAGCATTCAATTTCAATCAGGTGAGGATAAATTACTGTTTAATTTATAGAGCTAGTTGCTTGTCAATAAAATAATAGAACTTGTATTAATTACTGTTCCAGCCTATGAAAGTCCACTGCTGAACATAGGCTTTCCCATCGTTTTTATTTATACTAATTAGTGAGCTTTAATTATTACGTAATGTACTCACTTATGATCGGTTTATCATTGAAGGATCATCGTCAGAAATTATTCGTCTCTTTTGCAATTTGGCAGGAACCCTCAAAACGTGACAAAAAAATCCAGCATTATTAAAGTTTTTCTCAAGCGTGCTTCATAGGATTGAAGTCGGGGCTGCTTACAGACCATTCCATGCAACTGACCTCCTGTAGCTAGGGCCGATAGTTAATAAATTATTAATGATCTTAGGTAACAGGTAAAGAATGTGCCAACATTTTCTTCGGACAAATATATTCTACATATAAAATAATAATTAAGATATGTGCATGTGAAGAGAAGCGGAGTTCCTGGTAGACTAATTTGCAAAAAAAATATTGAACTCTATAATGTTATACAAATAACAAATTATGTATCGTTTTATCTCCATATATAAAAAATATAAATCACGTAACATAAAAAGGGGTTTAAATAAAGTAGTAAAAAAGAATGATATGTGATGATATAAAGAAGAAGCGAAAACTAATGCAAAGGGCGTGTTCAAACGCCGGATGTTGCTCGAAATGTTAGATTTACGCACCGAATATCCTACCCCCGCTAAAAGCTTACATTCAAGAAAACCTTTCCTTAAAATATGATCAAAGACAGGAAATTAAGATTTTTTTTTGTTTGGCAAAATGCTCGAATAATATTAATAGTATCCTATACTATTAAACGAGCAATTCTTGTATATATGTATATATATATATATAATCGGGATCTCGGAAACGGCTCCAACGATTTTCATAAAATTTAGTGTCCAGGGAGTTTCGGGGATAATAAATCGATCTAGCTAAGATTTATTTTTAGAAAATGTCTTTTTGTCCGTGTTTTTAGGCAATTAAAAACTGCTACAATATAGTTAGAATAAGAAGGTAAATTTTGACAGTTTGGTAATGATTATAAATAGCTTATTGGTATAATGGGCGGTCACAAAATCGTAAAACCCCGGTTCGAGCCCAGACCGACCGACCGACTTTTTTATTTTTTTTTTCAAGTTTCTTTCTTTTTTGAGAAAATATATTTTTTTCGAGCCCTTTTTTTAGTATTTTTTAAAAACACGAAAATTTAAATAAAAATAATTGCACTCATGATTTTTTATTCAAATAACCAGTTCAGTTTTTTCTGTTATGTCGCTAAGATCAAAAAATATTATTTATAATTCATCAGTATGTAATTTGTATCTAAATATAATTTCCAAAACACACGAATTAAAAAAATCGAGCGAAAAATACCGAGCAAAGCTCGGTCAACCGGGTACTTATTAAATAATATAGTCTTTAGAGGTGACAATTCATATATAGGGTTCTTTGTTTGAAGGTGGTTGCAAGTGTACCTGAACTTCAGTAGCAACTTACCACCAGGGACCAGAGAATAATTTCGGTCATTTTCCTTTTCAGTTTTATGAAACAAATTGTCTGTATTATTTTTACACTATAATGTTCCCTATAACGTTTAACCTAACCTAAGTTTTTTCGGGTTAAGACTTATGAAATTACCTCAGTGTCTGTATACATTATTTTCTGTGTAATTTTACTTCACGTATTTCCAAAGCGATGTTCTGAAAAAAAAAACGAATGATTTGAAGAAAAAATTAAAAAGTTTGCGAATTATAATTAGAAAAATTATTGAAATTGTTTTACTTACTTTTTATTAATTAACTAGCTGTGTCCGCCGACTTCGTTCGCAAAGAATATGTTTCTTCGATTCTTAAAGTCGAATAATTTAATAATTTACCCGGCTTGAAGTTTAATTACTTTGAAATAATTTTCATTTTAAAAACCACACCACTATTCCAACTCGAATAGTAAATATGAGCTAAAATTTCATCATGAAAACCGATTATTTTTGTATGATTTGCAATGACTATTGATAAAAAAGAGCCGTGGTAGCTCAGACGGTTAACGCTCGCTGTAAATATAACAGAACGCGAGTAACCTGGGTGTCGATCCGCGCCGGCACCAATGAAATTGTTGATTGCAATTTTAAGTGCTGATTTACCACGTGCTCGGCGACTAAGGAAAACATCGTGAGGAAACCTGAATGTCTGAGGAATAAGGAAAAAAATATTTCGAAGACTTGTGAAGTTGGCCAACACGTGACGACACTTCCTTGCCCTAAAACCCTTTCAGAAATGATTTTGATAAACGCATCATGACATATCCCTCCTTAAATAACGCGTATTGTTCAAGAGATTCTGATGAGAATATTAAGTCTTAGTCATTTCATCCGTTCTTAATTACGTCTGCAAAGTTTCAGATTATTCCGTCGGCTGGAAGGGGGTAAATTACAAAACTTCATTTACTTTCATGCGTATACATAACATACATACATATAGGTCAAGCGAATACAGAGGGTGGAAAAACAAAATTTAAACATCCCTTTAAAAAATACACTGAACGAAAAGGGATATACGGAAATTGAAAATATTCGGACGGGTTCATTTTAAGCGTGTTTTTTAAAACAATATCGTATAAGGTCATTGAGTTCCATTTTGCTTAATCGGAATTGTCGAATACAAAATCGTAAAGAGGTTCCTTTTTTAAATGTTATTTTTTATTTTATTATTTAACTAATATTGTGTGACTGGCCCTGCAATATTGTAATAAAATAAAACAAAAGCGTGATGAATTTGAACTTACTGGCGGCTGATAAAAATAAAATAATTAAAATGGTAACATATAATTTGGAAGCAACATTGCATTATGGATTAGAATAATTCGTGTATTCTAAGAATTAGTCCGCGCGGCCGAGGTAGGACCAGGTTCTCTCAGACTACCAGCGCAAAAAAGCAACCTAAAGCTGCTAAATTTCGGGTGATGTGTAATAAGAGCCAGAGACTTTTTATCATGACATTACATCTTCGTCTACAAGGTTAACAACACATAATACTGCCTTTTTATTTGTAATCGAGGATGGATGTAGTTTTCTATGCGCTACGGTATAAACTTACCATTTGGGAGAGATTTAAAAAAAAATTCACTCTGTTCTTGACGAGCAGAACAGCGAGCCGGTTACTTCGGAGTAAAAAAATGGTAAATGTTATTCTGGTAATTGTATCCTCCTATGTTTGACATTAATGTTTAATTTTAAAAATTTTTAGTTGTTTATTAGTATGTAATGTAATATTTCTTCTTTATTGTGTATGTGTATTTGTATATATATATATATATATATATATATATATATATATATATATATATATATATATATATATATATATATATATATATATATATATATATATATATATACACAAATTGGCCTTGTGGATTTGTATTCTTATGGCATTCTCTTCCAATTTTTAACCTTGGGTGAATTGAAATTAGCAGGTGCTTACTTTAACTAACTAAATATACAAAGAAATGTAGGGTAAAATATTTGAATAATATATTATAATATAACAGGTAAACATATATAAATTAATATAATTATGATGTATGTAAAGAGGGGTTTGCACGATACTCGCCGTGCGGCTAGTCGCTTCACAGATCATCTCACCAAGCTGCATCGCTAGCTCATTTACACTGGTGACTAAAAACGGTAATTTCCTTCGAAAATATTGAGCAAAATATGTATTCGTGCCGGAATTGAAATAGTTAATTAATCAATTCAATTATTCAACAATTGCTTGAAGAAACAAATAATAATTGATGATTAATCCCAGCCGCCAACTACGTGGCAAATACCGATACCATCCACACTATCTGGATGCTTGGCGGTCCACCACTGTACGTTTCACAAGGAGTTTTCTTCCGCGTACGACCTCTCTGTAGAATAGTTTACCACCGGCGATTTTTCCGGACCGATACGAACTAGGGACCTTCAAGAAAAGAGCTTCCTCCTTTCTAAAGGGCCGGCAACGCACCTGCAATTCCCCTGGTGTTGCGGTTGTTCATGGGCGGCGGTAGTCATTTAACATCAGGTGAGCCGCATGCTCGTTTGTCCAAAATATGTAATAGCGTTGTAATAATGTCGTTATTGGGAAGTTGCTACTGCCCATCCGATTTGTTCTCTCTGTCGCCTCTTACCTAAGAGATGTTATGGGGTAGTCGATAACCTTACACCGTCACTACACGGTATTTATTCATTTCACTTTAAATGTTAATAAATTAACTAATATGTTAGCAGATTGTCGTCGATAAAATTGAATTTCTTATAATTTATTAATAAACATTTTCGTGTATTGACGGGATCCCGTCTAACGAATTAAAAATCTTTATATGTACCACTATTTGGTACATAATTGGTAGGCATTATTTGATATTTAAAAATATGGTAGGTACCCTCAATGTTTTTAATAACGTTGAACTATGTATTATTGTAGTAGATTGTGCAGTCAATCATGACATTTTATTGAGGTATATACATTATAGTAATAGTAGTAGTATAATACTTTATTGTACACCACACATATACAACGAATAAATACATTACGGAGAAAACTTAATATATACGTATGTACAATAAGGCGGTCTTATCGCTAAAGAGCGATAAAATATATATTATAATTTATTATTTATATTATAATTTATATGATATAAGTTTTCTTAAAGGTATAGGAGTTATATGGGACAGCATAGTAAAAAAGCTCAATCTACAGCTAGAATCTACTCAAATAATTGATATAAAACTCAGATATATTAAAAACAAATTATAAGTTAGCAACAAAATAATTTTTGTTCTTACAAGCTCAATCTTCTATTACAACAGTTCTATAAAATACTACGATATGAATGAATTATTTCTAATGAATGATCCATTTATTCATTAGGAACAACAACCAAACAGCCTCCTTATACTTGTAGAAGGCGGTGAAAATTATGGAAATTAAGTAAAGAACAACTGTCTGGTGGCTAAGCGCCCAATAACAGTTAATGGCCCAAACCAGGATTTGAACCCAGGACCGTATGACCACAATTCACGCTTACAACCACTAGGCCAACCTTGCAGTCCAATGATATAAATGTTTTGTCAATTTAGATATGTAGACGAGCCAGGTGTGTCCCCAGGGTTAAAACAACCCGCAAAATTTGCAGAAAAGTTTCAGAATAAGTAATATAGGCAAATGGTAAAGAAAATTAAAACAATCTCAAACATTCTTTCATTTTTACCTTTTAAATTCAAAATGCGTGGCAATGCATTACTTTAACTGACATTGCTGCGCACTCACACATTCGTAAGGTTGATCGGCATGCAAAAATGTTGTTGCCCACAAATCACATTCAATTTAGGATAATTTCAAATAAAAGTAGAAGCCTTATTTACTCGCATTTTCAAAAACTGCACTAACGGCATATATCATTATTTATATATTTGAACTTAAGTTTGAAATTTGGCTACTGTTATACATATATAACCTTGTATAACAAACCCTTTTGAATAAGTTAGAGCGCCTCCTCAACAAATGTTTAAGAATCATTTACGGCTTACGTAAGTATGATTACTCACATTTCCTATTACCATCCCGAGCTTAAATGCCTTTGTCAGAGGCGTAGCTCCCGAATTCAACTGGTACTATATTCGATATTATATAATCCAAATTCTCCTTCTTATCTAAAGAGTAACTTTCCATACTTATCTTTATTCTACTTTTAACCGAGTATTTCGTTGTCACAACAGTCTAGAAATCTATAGGTATTCCACAACATACAGTGTTATCTATACATCTTTTCTACTGTTCAACTCATACTCGTACTACTTTGGAACGCCGTTTATGTTTATATCAAAAAAGCTGTATCAAAAATATTTTAAAACCCTAGTTTGTGATCGACATAAAAAATATCGAACTCTGCTATCACATTGCATATTAGCAATTTGAAATTGCAAGTAACAATTTCGTTGGTGCCGGCGGGGCTAGAACCCGGGTTATTCGCGTACTGTGAAATTTACGAGTACAGCGTGCGCTTAGCCCCTGAGCTACCGAGGGCTCATAGCATAGATAAGTTTAATGTCAATTTGTTGAGTAGATTCTAGCTATAGACTGAACTCTTCTTAATATGCTGTCCCATACAACTCCTTTAACTTTAATAAACTTATATCATATATATTTATTATATATTCATAATAAGAATTATTATATTTCATAATAAAAATGCCATGATTGTCTGCACAATCGATTACAGTAGTATATTGTTCAACATTATTGAAATCATTGAGGGACCATATTTTTTTTAAATAGCGCCTACCAATTATGCACCAAATATCACATATAAAGATTTTTAATTTGCAAGACGGGATCCCGTCAATATGACAGGCACGAAATTTTTAAGTAACACATTATTTGAACCCAAATTTTATTGATGGCAATATTGTAACAATATTTTACTATCCCACATCATCCCGTGGGTAACAATCAGGAGGGAAACAAATCAGGAGACGGGCAGCAGCGTCTTCCTAATAACTAAAAATAAAAATCTGCGGTTGCCAACCCCGTTGCCAAGCGTGGCAAATATGGCAAATATACCCCCTATGTGGCAATCTATGGAGGAGGTCTAAGTTCAGCACTGGGCTTTAATAGCCCGTAACAGTAACGGAATAAATACCTACTAAGTTAAGGTAAATACTTAAAAAAGCTTTCTAGTAAAAATGGGAAAAACACTAAGATGGCAAAATATATTAAAGCTTCTGATATTGAATCGATTCCTTGCCAAACCTTAAGCTAATACTAAGCTATTATTACTCCCGTCATTGAAATTCAAGAATTCACCTTTTTAGGAAAATAAAACTCAAGCTTTAGACAGCTTGAGTTTTATTTTCAACATCAGTAGTATGCTAATCAATCCCTTTTCGTCATGTACTCGTAAGTAACCAATCAATATTGATCATTGCTAATGTATGTAAATAAAAAAGCAATAATGAAAATGGCTACTAATTATTCCAGATCCAGTTTAGGGGCAATCGACACAATAACATTTATAATATAAATAAAGAAATGGTTAAATTCAAAGTAAGGGTTGCTATGCTCTATGCTTTAGATCTTATGACTATCAAGATCTGCACCGGTTTGCTAAAAAAAAATTCACAATGTCATATAAAAATACATAAAATAAAATTAATTCAACTACAAGACAAATCCGCGAACAGATTAGTTCACTGCGTCAAATGAATATTGGTATTTTTTAAATTCATTTCAACAATACATACGACGTATTATGTAGCCAAAGCGTTAGGTAGGAAGTACGGTCCAACAAGCCCAATATCCCATTGGTCGCTTTTTACGTGCTAGGCATGTAACTTACTTGGCAAATTCTTTTCTTTATAAGTTTTACATTCACATAAAACCTATAAAAGTTTAAAGTTAAAGTTACAGCCTATAATATACGTTCCACTGCTGGGCACAAGCTTCCTCTCAATTTTGAGAGGGTTTTAGGGCAAGGAAATGGCCGCCGCGCGGCCCCAATACGTGTTGGCGAACTTCACATGTCTTCAAATTTTTTTTTCTTATTTCTCAGACGTGCAGGTTTTCTTTCGATGTTTTCCTTCACCGCCGAACACGTTGTAAATTAGCACATAAAATTGCAATTAACAATCTCATTAGTGCCGGCGGGGATCGAACCTGGGTAGCCCAGTAAGACTTATAAGCTGTAAGTCCCACGTGGTCCCTGCGTGTCAGAGGATTTGGAAAAGCAGAGTAACTATGGTTCCAGTGTCTTGCAGTTCTTACAAAATTCTGCTTTACACAGCTACGTGTGCAAATCGTTTCTAAAGACAAAATTATTGAGAATTATAAATGTGTCATTTGACTTTTCACCACATTCAATAAATAGTATCAATAATGATTTCTTATATTTACGCGAACACTACACATGATTAAAACTACTTTTACGGATTTTACCGCGTTTATTTTTGCTTTTAATTACTTTTATTTTTAATTCCCGATGTTTCGGGCGCTTTCCAGTACCCGTGGTCACGGGGGACTGAGATGACAGACGTCCCGATGTCATTGTTAAACCCAGAGTACCTTTAGCTTTTTTAATTATTGTTTATCTCAGTCATCTCAGTCCCCCGTGACCATGGGTGCTGGAAAGCGCCCGAAACGTCGGGAATTAAAAATAAAAGTAATTAAAAGCAAAAATAAACGCGATAAAATCCGTAAAAGTAGTTTTAATCAAATAGTATCAAGTTACAAATATTTAAAGATATTTTTCAATTGATATCTGCTAAGTTGCAAATAAATTAAAATCAAACTAAAATTATAATAAAAGAAATCTAATAGTCCTATTTGTGATAAAAATTCATTCTTCGAAGATTTAACGAACCGTTTCCGATACGCTCGTTACGCGTTGTCCTGGTTGCGAACAAAGTAAAGTTACGCAAAGTAAAATTGAATTTTACAATATTAAATCACGTCCACAACTGCAAACAAAGATATCTTAGGATAATTCATTATCATTCTAAGTGCTGTGAATACGGATTGGAAGGCTGTAACAAACGCTTGTTCTGTTGACGAGCAGGCGATATTTAACTCGCTCCTTTTAAGGCTTAAAGAGCCGTGGTAGCTCAGATGGTTAACGCTCGCTGTAAATATAACAGAACGCGAGTAACCCGGGTTCGATCCCCGCCACCACCAATGAAATTGTTAATTGCAATTTTAAGTGCTGATTTACCACGTGTTCGGCGGTGAAGGATAACATCGTGAGGAAACCTGCATGTCTGAGGAATAAGAAAAAGATTTTATTACGAAGACATGTGAAGTTCTCACTTTGAACTTGACGCTTGACACTTTCTTGGCCTAAAACCCTCTCAGAAATGAGGGGAGGCCTGTGCCCAGCAGTGGGACGTATATAGGCTGCAACTTTACTTTACTTTACTTTTATTAAGGCTTACGAATTACATGCTCCAGTTCGTCCAGTTCGTATACACCATCCTCCATCCCCATGGTTAACCGAAGAACTTAGGAAAATAATAGCGATAAAGAATGCTGCAAAGACCAGGCACAAGTCAGATCCTACAAATGACATGGTTCGGGAGATGTACAGGATCCCACGGAATACTTACGACGACACCATATCCATAAATATGTTCAAAACGAAGATCCAAACCATGTTTGGAAATTCCTAAGGGTTTTTGAAGTAAAACTTCTTTACGTACGCTTGACTTGGGGAGTAAGCTAGCGGTAAGCACTAAATACTTTTTAAAATTCGCTATAATTTACAAGATATTCAATTAAAATAATGATGGCTAAATTGTTTTATTTGAATATCTCGTAATAAATAATCTGAATATTTTGGCGCATACGTTATTTTTATTCTGCGTGATACACATGCATGTTTTGTTTCAGAAGAGATTAAAAATATGTGCCTAGAAAGAATGCGGAGTCTAGACGCGTGGGTGCTATCTTCTGTTCGGATCTCTGATTTATTTCTAACTTTTTATGGTTAAAGATATTTTATTCTCAAAAGAAATATACATTTCAGTTAATGAGAAGTTACAATATTCTAACTTTTTATGCGCGTTTATTTCTGTTCGCTATGTCTGTCTGTCCGTCTGTCCGTCCTCACTTAATCTCTGTGACCGTTAGCACTAGAAAGCTGAAATTTGGTACCAATATGTGTATCAATCCTGCCTACAAAGTGGTAAAATAAAAAATGGAATAAAATGTTTTATTAGGGTAGCCCCACTATATGTAAAGTGGGAAATGATTTTTTTTAATTTCAACCCTAACGTGTGATATATTGTTGGAAAGGTATTTAAAAATGAATAGGGGTTTACTAAAATCATTTTTGATAATGTCAATAATTTCGGAAATAATCGATCCAAAAGTAAAAAACAATGTGTCCCCCCCCCTCTATCTTTTGAACCATAAGTTTAGAAAATATGAAAAAAATCTGGAAAGTAGAACTTTATAAGGACTTTCTAGGTAAATTATTTTGAACTTAGATGGAAACAACAGTTTTTGTACAAACTCATAAGTGGGAATACTTATTGTGACGGACGGGAAACTACGGAACCCTACACTGAGCGTGGCCCGACACGCTCTTGGCCGCTTTTATATTTTTGTTTCGTAACAGTTCGTCCCTTATTATTATCATACTCTTGTTCAGTTGTATGAAATAATAAATCTACATTTTCAACATAAGAAATTAGATTTTTTTTCAAACGATAATTATAGTAGATTCGTTTATAATGAGGTTCCTCAGCCCGGAAAAGATACACGCGAACTTGTGTTAACTTTTAAGGCTAATGACTATTTTATGTGCATGGGGTATTCAAAGGATGCTTTGGCATATTTTGTGATCATTCCAAGGCTTTCAACTGCGCTTACCATTAGGTAAAAATCAGGAAACTACATCATCATGGTGTAAAAAACATAGCTCTCAAAGTTATTATATCACATCTAAAAAATAGACAGCAAACAGTTGTTATTAATGAAAGCAGTTCTTCCAAATCATAGGGTGTTCCTTGGAGCTCAATTCTTTGCCCCATTCTGTTCTTAATTCATATTATTGACTTACCATTATTGGCAGGGTACATTTTTTTTTTATTATGTGCATAGGTAATGCAGGTCTAGAGAGAGATTAGTATCACTGCGACCTAAAAGATCTATTGTGATCGCTGCTATGGCTATAGTTCACTGCTAAACCTTACGTCTTGAATGAATTGAAGGAGTTGCTTAGCTGTGAGCAATTTCACTTCTTCTAGGCGGAGTATATAGTTTCCCAGATGAGTGTTACTTTGCAGCATTAAGAGTCCGCAATCAGTTAGGATGTGTAGAGGCATTTCTTCCGTTAAAGAACAAAAGCGCACATACTTCAGTCGCTTAGTCCCGGGATGGAAATGTGCTTTCAAAGACAATAGTCTCCAGTCGGGGCTCTTGCCATAATGCGCAATTTATTTTTACTTAATCCCAGAGCTTTTGAAGCGAATTTACGACCGAAAGCCCGAATTTAGGTTTTAGAATTTTTAAGCCTGGTGTGTCAAACCAGATCTGAAGTGATTTAAACACAAAGAGCTTCAAGCGTCAATCGGACTAGGCATTTTCAGATTCCACAAAATGGCTCTGTTCTAACTTGTGTACTCTTTGAGCCCTCCCGTGCGAGCTTGTCGGCAAGTTAATAGCCTACAATACCCGCGAAACCCGAAACCGATCTTATAACGACACTGTTGTTACATTCTAGACGGTTCACGCAGTCTCCAACTAGCTTCTGGTTCACCAAGTTTGATTTCAGCGCTAGCAGTGTTGTTTGACTATTGGAGTTTATATAGATTATATTATTGATGTAGTGTTTGTAGATTGATTTCACATAAGCACGCGTACTTTGGGATCTATGGGGAACGCCCCAAATTCAAACTTAGTATGATTCTTCTCTATACTTCAGTGTGCGGAAATCAATCTCCAAAAGCACTACGTCAATCATATAATCTATATAAACTCCAATAGTCAAACAGCACTGCTAGCGCTAGGGTGATAATGGTGGCAATGTTTTAATTTAATTTCTTGTAAATTATAGCGAATTTTAAAAAGTATTACACAATCGCACAATCAATTGTTAGTGATTGAAAATTTTTGTCCACAAATTCCGTACCATATTTAGAACGACTAAAAGACAACACATCATAGAGGTAGCTTTGTGCTTTTTCTATCAGGAAAATATTAAATTTAAAAAAAGAGTAATAGCTCTGAGGTTAAGCGCTCATTGTAAATTTCACAGTACGTGGGTAGCCCTGGTTCTATGTAAATAATGAAATTGATAACTGCAAATTAAGGCAGTATACGTAAATATGAGCAAGTCAAAATTGTAGATTTCATAACATTTACGCACACTAAAATGTTCTACCTGTGTGCTACAGTTACAGTGCGGTGGCTAAGCAACTAGCACAAATAATTTTGATAATATTATTTTTATGATTTAATATTGTGTATTTTAATGTATACTGTCATGTCCTATTAAAAATCCTTAAATTCGCAAAAAAAATTTGTGGGTCACTAACGGCCAAAAAACTATCCTATCTCTCAAGTTGGACCAAACTGTACAAGGTGTGCAAATTTGATTATAATCAGTTAAGTAGTTTAGGAGTCCATTGCGGACAAACAACGTGACACGTAATTTATATATATTAAGATTTAAGAATCAAGAACGTCCTTTTTTAAGAAGTCAGCCAAAACCGCCCTTACTGCTACGACATAAAAGTGCTGTCAGTGTGATATTGTATTACCATGGAGGTGCCATGAATGTTGGACCAATGTTGGATTTTACATATATGTTAGAATTTTTTCATTTTAAATTTCTCAGAAAGACAAGTTTTCTCACGATATTTTCCTTCACCGCCGAGCACGTGGTAAATTCACTCTAATCACTTATAATTAACCAACAATTTCATTTGTGCCGACGGGTACTCCCGTTTACGTCGAACCCTGAGCCTGTGAGCTACCATGGCTCTTAAGCGTATCTTTTATAAGATTAAAGTTACAGCCTATATACGTTCCACTGCTAGTTACAGGCCGCCTCTGATTTCTGAGAGGTTTAGAGCAAGAAAAAGTCCGCTGCGCTTCTCCAACACGAGTTGGCGAACTTCATGTGTCCCCGCAATATTTTTATTATTTCTCAGAAATGCAGGTTTCCTCACGATGTTTTTCTTTACCACCCAGTACGAGGTAAATCAGCACTTAAAATTACAATTAACAATTTCATTGGTGCCGGCGGGGTTAGAACTCGGGTTGCTCGAGTATTGTGAAATTTACAACGAGCGCTTAGCCCCTGAGCTACCGCAGCTCTATCTTTTAAAGTGATGAATGATGATGAAATTTTAAAATGATAAATAACATTTTGCATTAAAAAATCAAAAACCGACGGCAAAAAAGACAATTTAAAAGTAATGCATTAAAAAGACCGAAACAAGATTGAGTAAAGAAAACAAAATTAAAAAAAACTATAAACAAAGTAAAGTCTACTTCGGTTTAAGTTAAATAGCCTAAGTTATATATTAAGTTTAGTAGCAAGCGGAACCCATTGATTTTCTTTCGGTTTATAATTTGTATTTAGTATGGTTTTTATTGCAATTCGCAATATTTTCGCAATTATTGCTCTGTGTTGTACTTCGAGTCTATACTAGGATATTCTATTATAATAACGCTTAATGTAAAATTTTATCTAATTATAATGGCTGTATTCAACTTGAAAGATAATTCTGACGCATATTGTCGTAAAACGATAAGTAAGGTTTATTTTCGCTCTAAAAAACCTTTATTAAGAAATTTAATTCTGCGAGCGCCATAAATAACGACTTCATCTTTCTAAAATCATAATTTTAAATCTGCTCTTTTTTCTCTATTTTTAATCTGCTCACATCGTTACGATGTTATCCTTGAAAAAACCCTAAACATGAAGTTTTGGACGCAAATCGATAGCTTTCTCCGTGATAAAGATAGCCTAATTAGAGAGGGCATGTGCCCAGCAATGGGACGTAAATAGGCTGCAACTTTATGCATTTTTTAAATTACAATACATCACAACATCCTTTATTGTGCACTAAGAAAACAAATAACATAACAAGAAACAAACAGCAAGAATTTTTTATCGATATTTTTTGTCACACTGTCTTATCTCTATTATTAGTTCCGTGGACGTTCACTTCTGCTGTCAGCGCTAAAATAGCGCAAATCAAATTACCTCATTATGTCACGGTGTATAGCCAGTCCCTATATAGAGGTCAGTCTTTGAGTATTCAACCAACCAAAGAGGTCAGTGCATGGAATATAGAGGTAAGGAGGACAATCTCTCATAGGAGAATAGTTGAAATGTGTCCATCTGTAAGCAGTAAATAACAGTTCAAAAACTCTCCACAACAGCGCTCGAGTAGCTACAGGGTATGATAAATCGCCGTAAAATACGTTGAGAGTGGTGTTGAAGATAAAAAATTTGAAAGCAATAAAATAATTATTATAAAAAGAATTATGGTGAAAGTCCGTGCAGTAAAAAAATTACAAAAAGTTGTTTAAAATTTAGACTGCAGCTACAGTGGCGTCTACAGTCCGTTTCCAATGAACACTTTTATATTGAGTCTGTACTCCTTACCTCTACACTCCGTAGGTCACACATAGAAACTGACGGATCATTTTAGGAAACATTACACCGCGTCGCCGCAGCGACTGATATTGAAGCTAATAATCTTTATTTTGTAAAAGAGGACCAAAAGAGCATTTTATAACCTAGGTCCGAAGGAATCACTAAGAGAAAAATTTAAAGAAATAAATATATTAACCTTGGACCCTAAATATATGTAGACGAAAATTTAATCCGTGTACACAAAAACAAAAATAATTTTAATAAATTAGTGATGTACATTCTGTAAATACTAGGAGCAAGCACAAGTTAGTTATACCAATTACTCCACTCCCAAGAGACTTTCTAGATTTCATGGGGCAATGTATATACCCTTTTAAAACAAAGTCCGAGAAAATGCAGATCTTATTTATGAGGAACGAGGTGATCGCTACCATGCCGTTTTTATGTATGTATATATACATATATATAAATATATATATATATATATATATATATATATATATATATATATATATATATATATATATATATATATATATATATATATATATATATGTCGCCGCAAGGACATCTTCTGTTGACGAAGCCTAAACTTTGCATTGTCTTTTAATTGTTATAAATTATAATAATCAACATAATTATTAATTTTACAATTTAATAACAACAATTTATTAGAAACATAACATGTAACTAGTTAGTTCTTTAAAACTTTTTTTGTTTACAAATCTCTTTATTGACAACTAACTCCTATTAAAACAACTATTTATTTGATTATCAACTTTTAACACAAATATTGTTTTAAATCGTAGAATAAATAATTGTCGATTTGATTATTAATCCTGTAAATTGAAATTTTCCTGGTAAAACTTTGTGAGTACAATTTGTGAGTTTTTATAAAAAGATATGTAGAATAAAGTTATTGTGGTATAAAATTCAAAGTGTGTAATCTTAGACCTTTTCCTTGTGATTATTATTTGTGAGTTCTTATAACAAGTGTAGAATAAAGCTATTGTGGTATAAAATTAAGTGTGATCTTAGATCTCTTTCATTATAATGGACACAATATACGGTAGCACGACTGAATCCTTGTCAAATGGGGACAGTGGTGCTGCCTCACCAAAAAACAACCCCGAGGTTTCCGCTCCGACATTATATATATATATATATATATATATATATATATATATATATATATATATATATATAAATATATATATATATATATATATATATATATATATATTTAAAAAAGATCCAATTGGTTCACCCAAGTAAAAATGGCTTTCAATAAGAATTGCATATCATCAGTATTAAATAAAAATGTATCCATTCTATTCTTTACTATTTGGCTTTCACTAGGTTGTAAGACTTATTATGTGCCTAAAGGTTTGTCTGGGTAGATACCACCTTCTTACCTATTTTTGGCAACCAATTTGTATCTAATGCTTACATTGCTCTGTTCCAGTCTAAATGATATAAAAAACCAGTACAGTTACAGGCTGTGAGGCTTTCCATCTTAGTCCTCAGAGGCGAAAAACTCACGCAAAGAACACAAACTTTCGTGATGACAGTGCATATGTAGCCTTATTTCTTTGAAGTTGGCTGTAGGTGTCTGTGGACTGCAGAGGACTGTAAGTTCATTTGTCAGTTCAGTTTCACAAAATAAACTTCGCATTAAAGCCTTATAACTTTAGTAGAGACGGTAATGACGACCTGCTCAAGACCATTCAACATTTAGCTCAGCGAATCAATACATAAACTACTAATACTAATTTAAAATATTTGCATTGCATTTTTACATTGCAAAGTCATGTTAATAGACTAAAGAAAGATAATAGGTCAAAGTCGAGTGAAACAAGCAGCGAATACAAAACATCCACCCACGGGCAAATCTCTGGGCCTGCCAGCCAAATTCGCCACTGCACTAACCTACCTGTCAACAACATTCAAAGAAAATATTTAAAAAACTAAAATAAGCCCTTTCTTAAAGCAAATCACGTTAGCTATATTTCCTAATTATTTACATACGTAATACTATTGATATCTTATTATCAGGTATAACAACTTCACTACGCTCAGAACTCACGAACATCCTGGAGCAAGTGACACGATTACAAAGCCATTCACCAGAAACTTATTTAATAGCGTAACTTGTCTAATTTGCTTATATTAAAAAAAAATTAAAGCGGGAACATTTTTATCCCCAAGAAATATATGCAAAGATTACTTGCTTCTAAAGCGTATCATCCTCTTTTGCTTATAAAATAAACTATAAGATCGTCAATGAAACGCAAAAGTAGCGCAAAAATTTGCGTTACGATGACGTAAATATGACGTAAAGTAGTATAAAACATTATAATGACTGTAATACACCGAACTTGTAATAACACTGACTACGTTCTAACAAAATACCAGCTTACAATATCAGCTTAATGCTGCTGTGTTTCTTATGGTATGCGTAGAGAACCGCAGACCCTTTTTAATGGAAACGAGGCAATTGGTCAAAGTCCTTAAAAATGACAACGCATCTGCATTTTGACTCTTAATCGAGAATACACGTATAAGTGAGACTGGGGAGACTTGATCACCCAGTAACAAATCAAAAACTAAACGCTTTTTCTAGTTTTTACATTGGTAACATAAGTCTTTGTTGTCTACGGTGAACCAAAAACGTCATTTTGAAATCTTTATATAGACAAGTTAAGAGCGGTGCAGCCATTTTTATTTTCCCGTGTCAGTATTTGTTTCGGTAAGTTTTTCATTTGTTTTTTTTTTTTAAATAACAGAATGAATAATTCACTGAGTATGTGTCAAAATCATTGAAAATAGTTTATTAAAGTTTGCATTTACATGTATTTTATTCAATTAACGTTTTTTCTTGACACGAAAAAATAATATTTTTTAAAAGAGCACTCCCGGGATCAAGTGTCCCATACATTTAATTTGTTAGTTTTCTTTTTTCGTTTGTTTTAGTGTTTTGTTAATACTACTTTACTTCCGATTTAGTTACTAAATTACTAAAGAAGTACCTATATTAAATTTTAATAGAATACATGTAAGTTTTCATTGGAAAATAGAAGATTTTTAACGAAAATGTCACTGCTTGACATTGACATGTTATTGTCGCGGACAGATGTCACAGATGTCAATCTCAGTTTATTAATTTCGTACACATTGTGCAATTATTTAAGCTTTGTATTCATAAGTATTTGTTTTCTAATAGATTTTGACTTGAAAGTATACTTTTACTAACGTTATTAAAATATACAAATAACAGTTTGTGTCACCCATCAACATGAGGCTGGTAGATACCGCGAAACTTTTAGAACTTCAAAACAAACCTTCGAAAATTCGAAATATTTGCATTGTTGCACACGTGGATCACGGGAAAACTACTTTAGCCGATTCCTTGATATCCAGTAATGGTATAATATCTCAGAGAATGTCAGGCAAACTACGGTACATGGACAGCAGACCCGATGAACAAGAGCGAGGTATAACTATGAAAAGTAGTAGTATTTCCCTATACCATGTGTTAGAAAAGCAAGAATACCTGGTAAATCTTATTGATTCTCCTGGCCACATTGATTTTTCAAGCGAAGTATCCACTGCAGTCAGATTATGTGATGGGGCAATTGTTGTGGTAAGTAAAAACATAAAATGAATAATAAAAATACTCCAACAATTTCTTTTGAATAACCTGCACATAGTGTGAATTATCATTAAATAACTGAATTCATCTCATGTTCAAAAAACCAATTTCCCTACTCTAAAGAGTCAATCTTTGTAATTAAACGGTTTCAGATTGGTGCACACAATAAAAAATTATGAAAGATTTTACTGTTGTCACTTCCACAACTTACTCTAATTTCCCTTGTCATCAGTTGTACCGAAACATTCTACTGCTGAACGTAGGTTTCAGCCATAGTAAGATTGATTTATTGCTATCATGAAATACAGAAATTGTTTTGACCTTGTGTTTAGCAATAAAAGTACCTTATTTACCGCTACTATGCTCTGATTCTACCCCATTCTATCTCTGACATTATTGTAAATGTTTTGTATTGGGCATAGAAAGGTTACGATGGGTGATGATGTAAAGGTTATGTTGAGTGAAACTTGTGAACTAAAATAACTTTACATTTATTAGGTTGAGAGAAAATGTGGGAATCGATAGCATGTTTGAATTCTGAGTGAAGTAAGACATCATTTGGAAACATTCACAGCTACAGGAATAATTGTGGGAAAATGAAAAATTACTATAAACATGCTTAAAGTACTCAATATTTATTAAATAATAATACAAGACAATTCTTTAACAAAAGTAAAATTAAAAAAATCCATATTTATAAATAAATATTAAAAAGAGAATATTATGTTCTCATTTATTTTTTATCATTGTTATCTTACAACTGATGTAACAATGGGTGAACTTAATGTCAGCCAGCATTCTCTACTAGTCAACCTGTAGCATGGTGAGCTATTGCAGTTGGTGTATACTTGCTATAAGATCCCTAAAAAAATATAATGTAAATACAAACTATATCAATATAAACACAAATACATATATACAATATGCATCAATATATAGATATACCTATAATATACATACATATAATGCATATAACATAACATAAATCATTCTTATTATGAAACAACGTCTTTCTTTATAAGATCATGAATTAATATCTTGAAGGAGCATTTGCTTGCTTTTCGTATGTCATTTGATAAAGAATTCCAGAGTTAGAGTAGCTGGCACAAGGTTTTGATGGTGGATCCAGTGAAATGTGTTGGAACATAAATTTCATGATTAGATGAAGATGGTAAAACTCTGTCATCAGTGGTGAAGCTTCCATTAAAGCCAAAAAGCCGGGCTTGCCTTATTAAAACTGAATCAATCAATAATATCAACTAATAAAATAACTCATAAACTGTTTCAAATTATTTCAATTTTCCCGCGCACTCCACTGTTCGACACATGTCGACCGATGACCTTGTATTGCCTTAGCGATACGTTTATCAACGGTTTATACAAAGGTACTCTGTGGTGATACTGCTGCTGTCATAAAGTGAGTTTTAATAGAGCGATTACTTGTCTCCCTCGCTCGCTTGGGCTTTTTACGGGGCTTTCAAGAAGACGTTCACTCTCTTTCTAACCTATGGCAAAATATTCTATGATGATATATAACTACGAAATGTTTATATAGCAATAACTATTGACCAGACAAGCCTGGCTTTGCCATGAAGTTGTTTAGGAGTGCGTTAGCGACTGGCAAATTGGTTGCGGGCCCCTTGTATGCAAGTTCACTTCACATTTCAATGTTTATGTTTGTTTTTGTTGTGTTTGTTAAAAATTTATGCTTTCTCGAAGATTTTCTTTGAAAATGTGAGGATAATAGTGTTCATTGTGATGAATATAAGTGTGTTGAAGTGCTAATCGGCGAGAGAAAGGTAAAAATCTTTAAAAATGAAATTTAATATTCAATAAACATTTCTTCATGCTTTAAATATAGGTACAGGACTCTAGTATTAAAGTTTAATTAAGTTAGGCGTATTTAAAGGTTTAATAACTCAATATTTATATTAATAGTGATATATGAGTTTAAAAGTATCATTTTCTACGGTTTATTATGAATTGAAAATGAATAATTATAATTATAATAAACAGTCATTATTTTATGGTAAAAAATTAGCAAAGCTTTATCTTCTCGTTATAACTATCTAATTCCTGTCGTAATCTGTTCTTTTATGCATATAACTTAGACAAAATATAATTTTGAGGTTTCACATCTACCAGGCGTCCCTTTTTAACTTTGACATAGTTTGTTTGTACTTTGTTCATGCTTTTCTTTTGTTCATGTATTGTACCTATTGTTTTTAAATATCTCAAGCAAACCCAAACGGCTCTTTTCAAAACCGCCGAAGGTGTGCAATTGCATATTACGTCATACAATCTATCTAGCGGTAGTATGCTTTCTGTGTGCTTTGTTAAACACGTCCTTGTCAGCACTGAATATGAAACGAAAGAGTGGAGACAGCTCAAGATTGGTGTATTTTTATTAAACTGCTAAAAACAACAAAACCATATCTTGGGCTTGCCCTAGTTTGGAGCCCTAGCTCTTTCCTTAAGATATAAAGGAGAAGCTGGATGGTGTAATATAGAAAAAATAAGTGGTATTCTAGAATTGCGCCTCTGTTTGATTGTCATTTAGGGTGATTACAATAAAGAAAAACATGACCATACTTTCAAAGCCTGTATAAGTATTTAATGCAATTATAAAGGAGACTCTCAAACAATCTCTCCTAAGATGATAGGATCCCAAAAACAATTTGTATTCGATAAGAAGTACAGGATACAATTGAAGGAAACTGACCATCTGGAAGGATTGGGTCAAAGAGAGCTCAAAGTTTTCACGGATGATTCTAAGACAAATGAAGGTGTGGGGTCTAGGGCTTTCTCTGAAGACCTTAATATCCACAGATTCACACTGCTGGGTACCCGCAACACAGTCTTCCAGGCTGAATGCATGGGTATCATCCAAGCGGCTATAGCAATAGATGCTAGGAAGGTGAAAGACTTCTCCATTAGAATACTTGACTACTCCAATAGAATGACCGACAGTATGGCGGTACTACATGCTCGTAGTTGCAATGTGACGAACTCGGGACTGATATACGAATGCCATCAACGATTGAATGAGGTATGTAAGCACAACAATGTGATTCTGCAATGGATCAAGGGACACGGTGGATCTAGAGGCAACGATGCAGCAGATGAACTGGCCAGAAGGGTATCAGCTCTGGCAACTACAGGGTCGGAACCAATAATACCGATCCCCTTTGGATACGTTCGTTCACTGGTACGTAGATACTTCAATAATTTACACGCTCAGCTTTGGAAAAGCTTAGTAGACTGTAGACAAGCTAGGGAGGCCCTGCCTGAAATAAACAGTCGTCTAACCAAGGTTCTAATGAGACTGAACAAGCCACAGATCAGGATAGTAACAAGTGCTATCACAGGACATGGCTCTTTTAACAAACATTTGTTCACCATAGGTGTTACTGATAGCCCCCTGTGCAGGGCATGCATGGGAGAGGAAGAAACGGCGGCTCACGTGTTGCTGACATGTCCAGAAGTCGCTTCATACAGGGCTAAACATCGCGGCACGCCGGGATCGCTCCCCGAAGTTACCTGCAACATCAAAGGACTGTTGAACTTCTTCGGGGAAATATCATGGCTCGAATAACCACATACACACCCACACGCAAAATACGCGCTTAGACGTGGAGTTGCGGTAAACAGCACGTCGTAAACTAACTAACTAACTAAAGGAGACTCTCTAGCTTGTTGAGAAGATGTTGGTCCAGATCTAGATAAACATATGCATAATCAATATTGGGTAAAATAGGAGTCTGTACAAGTATAATCTTTGTGTTGACAGGTAGAATATTCTTTAGACGATAGAGAGACTGAATGTGTGTGAAAAATCCAGGCCTATGGATTTTTCACGGAGTTCGAGATGTCATTGTAGTAAACTGAAGGCAGATTTGATAGGCTTATCTTAGATAGCATTTTCGAACTATCCACAAGTATTGTTTGACATTTTTGTGGGTTGGCAGAGACACTAGAGACTATTAGAGACTATTATGAGAGACTACTATGAGAGAGCTGTTAGAGACTATTCACTAACAGCTTTTTAAATTCTCGTGCACTATGGAGTTCATCGGTAGTAGCCTGCAAATACATTTGAAGGTCTTCAGCATACAGATGCTATGAACAGTTGAAATTAGGAGTGGTGCAGTTTAAAAAACTGAGAAAATTATTGGAGAAAGTATTCCACCCTGCAAGGCTCTTGAACTATTTGAATCGACTACTGACGCACATGAAGATAAGTAGGAAACCACTTCAAGGCTTAAGGAGCAAATCTTAAATGGGGAAATATGGCTAGTAGAATATCATAGTTAACGGTGTTAAAAGCATAGAAAAGTCAACAAGCACCAATACAGTACCTTTCTTAATTTCTATACCATGTCTGATATCTTCGGTAACTTAAAGTAATGCTGTAGTGGTGCTGTGACTAGGACAAAACTCAGACTAATAATCACTCAGTAAGTTACAGTCTATATACATCCCACTGCTGGGCATGAGACTTCTATCATTTCTGGGAGGGTTTTAGCTCAAGGAGGCCTGTTGGCGAATTTCACATGTCTTTGAAATATATTTTTCTTACTTTTTAGACATGCAGGTTTGTTCACAATGTTTTCTTTAACACTAAGTATGTGGTAAATCAGCACTTAAAATTGCAATAAACAATTTCATTGGTGCAGGCAGGGCTCGAATCCAGGTTGTTCTGTGAAATTTACAGTCAGCGCTTAGCCTCTGAGCTTCCACAGCTCAGCACGGCAAAGCACCGAGTGGATTATGTTTAAATATAAAATTGGATATTTGCTTATAAACACAGGCTTCCAGAACTTTAGACAGAAAGGACAAGATAGATATGAGACTTAGATGACTAGGTTTCCGTCAACTCACTCGTAGGCTCGTCTGGTCATGTCTGGAGTGTGGTGCCAGTCACATTAACGTTGCGGTTGCATTCTGCAGGCTACCGCCGTGTTTGGCACTATAGGTCGGCCGATTGGGATAGGTATACCCTTGGGGTTTGCTTCTCGCCAGACGATTCCAACGCCGATTAGAGCGTGCGTGCCTGTGCGGGCGTGTGCGCGTGTGCGAGCGTGTGTGCGAGCGTGTGTGCGTGTGCGTGTGTGCGTGTGCGTGTGTGCGTGTGCGTGCGTGCGTGTGCTTGTGCGTGCGTGTGTGCGTGTGCGTGTGTGCGTGTGCGTGTGTGCGTGTGCGTGTGAGTGTGTGCGTGTGTGTGTGTGTGTGTGTGTGAGAGTATATAAACCTTTCATAACTTTTGATCGTCTTAATCGATTGAGATGCGGTTTGCAACGTTCTAAAGATCTCAATGTGGAACAGATTTGGTGATAATATGAACTGATTCGGACGAGTAGATTTTGAGAAATCTCAAAAATAAAAATTTTGAAAAACTGTTTTTTATGGAATAACTTTTACTAAATCGAAGGCAAAACTAATCAGCTCTTAACCTCAAAAAATAACGTCGAATGTTGTTTGGAAAATAAAAATCCATTCATTAATTCGTGAGATATCGAAGGAGAAAGAATTTGAAAAAAAAGTTTCAATCAATGCAAAAGTTATTAAATAAGCTATCAGATTATGCATAACAGATATATATGTTATGTATATGTATGTTATATATATATATATATATATATATATATATATATATATATATATATATATATATATATATATATCGTATATATGTTACAAATAGTTTGCTTTCACTCGACGCCATATTATGGCGTTTGCGCATTTTATTTGAGACGCCAGAATATGGCGTTTGGACACACGAGGGGTTAACATAACTTCGAGATTTCGCAACATTATTTGGTGAAATTTGGAGCACTTTGCATTTAAAATTAGCGGGAAGTTCCAGGGATGGCCTACATGGTCAACCAATTTTTTTTATTAGATAGGGTGTGACAAAAGGGAGTTCAATTACTCTTAAATGACAATTTAAAATTATGCTATTTTATTTTTAAAAAATTCAATTTTTAGGTGGATGTCGTTGAAGGTGTTTGTCCGCAAACAAGATTAGCACTGAAACAAGCATATTCAGAAAATATAAAGGCAGTACTAGTTCTAAACAAAATTGACCGGCTGATTTTGGAAATGAAAATGACAGCTCTTGATGCTTATGTCCATATAAGTCAAGTGCTGGAGCAGGTCAATGCTGTTATGGGAGAATTATTTGCATCTGATATTTTAAAAAATGAAGAAAATTTGATTGAGAAACAGGTAAGGTTTTAACAGTGGTAGAGCCACGCGGCAGCATTGCTGTTGCACGGATGGGCCGGCTCAAACCGGGGTGGTCCAACGACCTCACAGAATACTGGCGTGAAATGGAAGCTCTGCTTCCGCGTTTCGTATGGTGAGTGCGGGTGGCCGGAGACCCCACCAACCCCCCCCCCCCCCTATCAACATGGTAGCGGAATTAAATATTAGACTACCCCAGGAGGGTACCAGCACCCCTGGGGAATCCCTCGCTGAGCATCCAAGTTACTCCACTCCTGAGCGTGGGTACTCAGGCTGCCCCGCGTATTTTTTGCGTTTACGTCAGAGAGGACATCTCTCGTTCTCGACGCCTCGGCAGTCTTGAAGTCGGACCAGTCCATCATTTGGCTACGCGTAGACAGCGACGACCATCCGCGCGTCTACGGGTGCCCCTATAGGTCACATAGCGGTAATTCCGAAACAGACCGACTCTTCGACCACGTCCAAATGGCTACAGATTCGTTGCTACAGCAGATCCCCTCCGCAGAGATCGTGATCCTCGGCTATTTTAATGCCCATCACGCCGAATAGCTTGGTTCACGTTTAACCGATCATGCGGGGAGATCTGTTTATGATTTTGGCTTGGCATATGGTCTGACACAACTGGTTACTTCGCCCACGCAGATTCCAGATGTGGAGGATCATGCACCTTCCCTGTTGGACCTTCTGCTGACCTTCACCCGGACGGAAGTCAGATTGCCGTCGACGCCCCTTTAGGCTCTTCGGACTATTGTCTTTTCCGGAGTGTGGTGCCACTCACGCTGAAATCGCAGTTGCATTCTGCAGGCTGCCGCCGTGTTTGGCACTACAGGTTTTGCTTCTCGCAGGACAATCTCAACGTTGTTGCGGATTCTGTCGCTGATATGGTATTTCAGGGTATGGAACTTTTTAGTCCTTCCTCTGTGGTGCCCATCGGAGGCAAATCTCAGCCATGTTTTGGTCGCTCCTGTAAAATAGCATCATGCTATAAGCAGGCGTGCTACCAAGCTTGGGCTGCCGCTTCAACGTTCTTTGCAAATCAATGATATGTTGCAAGCCCGTAACATTCATTGCTATGCAGATGACAGCACTGGTGATGCTCTGTACACCGTCGTGTGTGTCCCGGGACAAACTTGTGTCTTAAAGTCGAGTCTTTGCTGAACTGTCGGAGCTTGCACCGTCTACAACGACCTTGATGCTCAGATCTGCAAGAAAGCTGGTGTTCCAATTGCACAATTTCTCAGGAAGCGTTTTCTTCCGCGTAACGACCTCTCTGTAGTATATAGTAGTTTACCACCGGCGATTTTTCCGGACCGATACGACCTAGGGACCTTCAAGAAAAGAGCTTACTCCTTTCTAAAGGGCCGGCAACGCACCTGCAATTCCCCTGGTGTTGCGGTTGTTCATGGGCAGCGGTAGTTACTTAGCATCAGGTGAGCCGCATACTCGCTTGCCCCCTCTTCTATAAAAAATAAAGTATCAATTTAAAATGAATCCTGTTATTTATGTCACCCACTGTAATGCAATCGCCTTTTTTTAAATATTTACTACAAAACCTCAAATGTGGCTGACTAAATGTCAATGTGATTAATTATGTGATGGCTACTATTAAATATATGTTATCATCATCATCATCATCATTACAGCCCTTCACAAGTCCACTGCTGAACATAGGCCTCCCCCAAGTAATGCCACAAAGCACGGTCCTGAGTCACCTGCATCCATCGACTTCCTGCATGTCTTACCAGGTCGTCACTCCATCTATATATGGATCATCAATATATGTTATCACTTAATAATAATTATTTCTGCAGGAAAAAATACCAAATGTTTTAACAGAGGAACAGTCAAATGAAGATAACAATTTTTATGACTGGACTTCAGCACTAGAAGATGCAGATGATTCAACGCTTTATTTTTCACCTGAACAAGGGAATGTAGTATTTGCCAGTGCCATTGATGGATGGGGTTTTACAATACAAACATTTGCGAAATTATTTTCTGAAAAACTTGGTAAGATTATATTCATTTAAAACTTATGTGAAATTTGAGCGTGTATATATTTTTTTCATCAGGGAAGGGCGTAGAATGTGGACTTACGACTAGTTTCTTCTAATTTTCTACTGGTTGTATACTCTTGTTTTTAAGTTTTATGGTTTTTGACAATCCATAATGTCATTATATCCTCTGCTATGTTGTTGCCTGATAAAGATAAGCTTCTAAGCGATAATTTGTTATTTTTTGTTCTATTTTTTGGGTGTAAAATAAATATTAATATTTCATTGGAATGCATTCGATAATTTTTTTTTAAATTTAATATGATGATAATGAAAATCTGGGATATCTTTCGTGTTTCCATAGGGGTACATTTTTTTTCGGAGGGGTGGCGATTGTAAGTTCCTGTTTCGACGATGCGAAAAGTTTTGGTAAAATTTTTCCTTGATATTTTGTACCTCATCAACGTTGTTGGTTATATTCGTCATTTGTTTTTGAAACACTTTCATTTTTAAGTTTTTCTCGACAATTTTGGAGATCTGAATCTTGATCTGATCTTGGTGAAGAGTGGTTGTTTTGAAAAATCTTATCTCGAGATTTTTTACGCTTTATTGTAGAGATAAGCAATTCAATTGCAACTCACCAATCGGCAGGTGACTGTGAAATTGTTCCCTTGGAGTTATAGCAAATACAGTTATTTTCTTTCATGTTACTACTAACCGATTTGTGCCCGATGTTAGGACCACGAAACATCCTTCGTGCTTATAACACGTCTAAAGGTGCGACATACGTTAGGTGAGTTCATAATATGGATTCACCAAAAACATGCACTTCCTTGCTTTGTGGTGTCTTTGCTTAGCACCTAAAGTGGGCTTCTGAACTTTTATTTATGAAAAAATTCCACAATAAGCATATTGCGCCTATAATACATAATATATTAATTAAATCAAAAGTCAAAACACTTCGTAGTAAGCTCTTAGATGTTCTGTTTTATTATGGGCATTATAAAAAGTGCTCGAATTTTATCATGCCAAGATATTTTATACAATATATTTTCTTAAATTTTGTCCAGCCGTTATTCCATAAAAATATCGGATATTGTATTTTTTTAAATATTATTATAGTACAAAATAGGTCACAGATCGCGTTAGGTAAGTCCATCAAAATTCTAAAGTGTCTATAAAAAATCAAGCTACTTTCACCAGACTGGAAAGAAAAAATTCCAGTGCTCGGAATTTTTTTGTTTTGCTTTCATTAATCCATCTGACCTGCCTTGTGGATAAGGGTGTTTTTTGGAATGACAATCAAAAGGTCCCATCTGATGGTAGGTTTGCATTTTTGAAAACTGTAGTCCTATATTACTGTTAAGATACTTAACGATTTATGTTTTAAGAACTATTTTCTTTCAGGAGTTAAAGAGGACATTCTACGAAAAGTTTTATGGGGAGATTTTTATTTAAATACTAAAACAAAGCGTTTTATGAAAGGCGCACAAGAGAAAGCAAAAAAACCATTATTTGTACAGGTTATCTTTGACAATTTATGGAATGTCTACGAGACGATTATTTTAAGAAATGAAAAGGAAAAGGTCCCCATTATTTGTGAAAAACTCGGAATCAAACTTACAACTCGAGATCTAAGGCATACAGATAGCAGAATCCAATTACAATCATTGATGATGCAGTGGTTGCCCTTATCGTATACAGTTCTTAATATGGTGTGCAAAGAATTACCTTCACCAAAAGAAATATTACCGGAAAAGGTTGAGAAATTAATGTGCTCACAAATTCGTGACTTTGAATCTTATCATACTGAAACCAAAAAACTCAAAAGTGACTTTTTAGCCTGTGATAGTAGTGAAGATAGGCCATTAATTATTTTTGTATCAAAAATGTTTAGTTTTGAAAAAAAGTTTTTACCGGAAAATAGACCTAAGGCGTTGACCGCTGAAGAAATGGCTTTAAGAAGAGAAAAAGCGAGGCAAATACGAGAAGAACAAAAACAAAATCAGTCCAATTTAGAGTCAATGCAAAATAATGCTGTGAAGGACGCAGAAAATGACAACAATCTTGAAAAATGTGTTGAGGATGAAACTGAAAAGGAAAATCAAAATCAACCTGCATTTATAGCCTTTGCTAGAATTTTCAGCGGTAAAGTTAAAAAATCCGATAAGGTGTACGTATTAGGTCCAAAACATGACCCGTCAAAAGCATTAAGTTTCATAGATTTAAAAATAGATGCCAATAAGAGGCTAAAAGACTTACATAGCGATGAACATATAACTATAGCCGAGTGGGTATCTGTTATTTTAGTTCCTTTTGTAGTTTTGTTATATTATTATAAAATCTAGATGTCACATTACATTTTAATTTGGTTACAGAATTAAGTCTTTGTATATTTTAATGGGAAGGGAATTAGAAGAAATAGATGAAGCAGTAGCTGGAAATATAATAGGTTAGTTACCACAGTTTTACTTTAGACAAAAATAATATTAGTAATAATTTAGAAAAATTATTTACATATTTTATAAAATATTATTTTATTTTGAGAAACTCATAATAAAAACATGATTATATGACAAAATTACACAAAAGTGACAATTGACAAATTCTGGTGATACAACTTCTGAGATGATGATGTTTAAGTGAAGCGATCTCACATTAATGTCGTTTAATCGTTCTTGTAAAGGCTTTTGTCCAGCTGTGGCTTGTTTGCAGGCCTAAGGTGTATTAGGGGATTGGAGTGGGTTTAATGGTGTCTGCCCCTTCAGTTTTGAACCAAACAATTTTATTAGTATTTTTTATCACTATTATCTTGGGTTTGACTGCAAAGGTTACACAGTACTTCGAAGTACTAACCCATACGATCCACATGCCGATACCATCCACACCATCTGGATGCTTGGCGTTCCTCCACTGTACGTTTCAGAAGGAGTTTTCTTCCGCGTACGACCGCTCTGTGGAATAGTTTACCACCGGCGATTTTTCCGGACCGATACGAACTAGGGACCTTCAAGAAAAGAGCTTATTCCTTTCTAAAGGGCCGGCAACGCACCTGCAATTCCCCTGGTGTCGCGGTTGATTATGGGCGGCTTTAGTCACTTAACATCAGGTGAGCCGCATGCTCGTTTGCCCCCTCTTCTATAAAAAAAGTAACGAGGAAACGTTGGCTATAATGACTTCCGAATGAAACGAATCGATCTATCGTAATCATCATCGTTACAATCCTTCACAAGCCTACTGCTGAGCATATGTCTCACTCAAGGAATGCCACAAAGCACACTGGCAACACGCACCCTCTTGTTTTCAAGTTTTGAGGTGTTATATGCGATGATATGTGTCGTAATCTGCCAAAAACTGCCCACCTGAGTCAATACGTCAATTGACCTGTCGGTTGAAGTTTGACTTACCTAGTATGACAATTTATCTTAAGTAAATATACTTGTTAACACTCATCACTCACCTTCCATTTGCTGACGACTTCAATCATTATCACAGAATCGCTGGAGGACCTCAGCAATGCTCAGTGACCTCTATAGTGTCTCACAGCGAATAGGTAATAAAATGAACATGGAAAAAACTAGAACATGTGTAACATCCGTGTTACATCTATGCCGGTTGTTTTTGGAAGCACTGCGCTACGCGCAAAGTTGTTAACGAGTATATTTTTTTTTAATATTAGTAATCTTATTAATTGACATTACTAATATTCCTTATAGCCACTCCTGGTAAACTTGAAATGCTTGTGTTAGGAGTGGTTCACAATAGTAGTCAAATGGCGGATTCGAACCCACGACCTTTTGAGTTCGCGATCCGCGCCCTGCCATTAGGCGACTGTCGCTTCATTATAGATCAATACTTTTAACAATTAGAAAGCATATCATGTCCTAAGTAGAAATAGACCTAAATTATTTTTGGTTATTCTTTTTAAAAAAATTGGTAAATATTCTTGAACATGGTCATATATAATGTTTTATATTGTCAGTCAAATAACATTTACTATTGTTGTAGGTATTGGTGGTCTGGACGAACATATACTAAAGACAGCTACTCTAAGTAGTACAATAGCATGCCCGGCTTTTTCTGAAATTCAGTACGCGGCTGTACCAATATTGAGAGTAGCAATCGAACCTACTTACCCTTCGCAACTACCTCAACTTGTCAAAGGTATTTACATGGCACATTAACTTTTTTTTTAATTCTACCTTTGTTCATAGACAGTGGCGTACAGTACTTCTTTAAACCTGGGCACGCCACTAGACATAGCCTTTTACACAGCTAGTATGTAAGCTTGGGTTTTTTATCCTAAAATACACGCTGGGCAAGTGGATCGGTAAATGCGATTGGCACTGTTTAAAGCTCCTCCCTAATAACTTATTATATTAGTCTGCGAAATTTGCGATCAATCTTTTTTATTACAATGCATAAAACGTTTATTTTCTTCTCCATTTTTGATTATTAAACATTTTAGGAGCCCTAGTACTCACTGATCATGCAGGAATATTTTTTTTTTACTTCCACACAATTTAACTACAAAACCTTGAGTGTGAAGGGACTTGTTTAATGTGAAATTAATGGATCTTCAATTTATATTTTGGACATTTTACCAGAGCTCACGTAGCTTTCGAGATAGTAGCAAAAAAACTGAGCTTAATCTGGTTTTTCGATAATTTAAGTACCTATAAAATTGCCGTTCTGCAGTACTGGCCATTTTAAATCAAAATAATTTTTTTTTCGCCCATTTTCTGACTCCGGGATGCTACTTACAATTATTGGAAGAAATTACATTAGAAAAACCCAAAACTGATTTTTTGGACCTTCCCGGAATTTGAGCCCGGGATCCTATGATCACAAGTCGCTCTTACGATAACTAAACTAGATTAGGCAGTCATATAAATACTAAGAAGTAAATTTAACGATGGAAATTTGACACATTTGCTATTTCAAAACTTAAGTTTACCATTTTATGCTCTCTAACATCTAACTCTCTAACTCTAACATCGCACCGGCGATCGTTTTCGAAACCAGATAGACTACATTATGATTCAGTCACGATGGAGATCCTCTATACTCAACTCCAAGACCTACCCAGGAGCAGACTGCGGAAGCGACCACCAGCTTCTCATGTGTACATTTAAACTTAGACTAAAGAAACTTAACAAACAGAAGTCTATGCAGAATTTTAAAACGGTTCACATTAGCGACTTTAGATCTGGGTTGGAGAACTCACTTACGGCGATGACAGCACAGAGTACCAACAAAGACGACTGCAAAGTATCGTGGGAAGAGTTAAGAGATGCAATTATAGAGCAAGCGAATAAAAATAAAATTCACGCAGCAGCAACCATGAAAGGTCATTTTAGGATGGAGACATCTAAAATAATATTGGAAAGGCGCATGCTTAAGGAAAAGGGTTTCGTTTCAGAAGAAGATCATAAACGTTACGCAGAATTGAGTAAGGAGATACAGAGGCGGTGCCGAAAAGACACCAATGATTACATCAACAATATCTGCTGCGAACTCGAACGGCACGCCGAAAAGAAGGAAACCCACGAACTTTTTAAAAGGGTGCGCGAACTAAGCAAGAGCAAGATCGTTCAAACATGGGCCATAGAAGACAAAAACGGAAACCTACTTAGCGACTTAGATACAGTGTTGGAACGCTGGAGACAATACTGTGCCGAACTTTACTGTACACAGGACACACCTGCTCGTGTTGACAATAATTGGAATACTATGAATGACCCAGAACCTAGTATTTTAGACGCCGAAGTAGAACAAGCAATAAAGGCATTAAAAACGAACAAATCTCCTGGTAAAGATAGCATTCCAGCAGAACTTTTAAAAGCCATGGGTCCAATAGGCCGGAAAATTATAGCAAACATCTGCAACTCGATTTGGACTACAGGCGTATGGCCTAGAGAATGGACTGAATCTGTTTTTGTGCCCTTGCATAAGAAAGGTTCCAAAAGTAATTGTACAAACTACAGGACAATCTCCTTAATTTCGCACGCCAGCAAAGTCATGCTGTATATAATAAATCAACGTCTTAAGAATTTCCTAAACAGGCAGATTCCCGACGAGCAAGCTGGCTTCGTAAAGGGCAAGGGCACAAGAGAACAAATTCTAAATGTCAGGCAGATTATTGAAGAGTCGCGAGTTTGCCAATCCAGTGTTACTGTGCTTCATCGATTACAGTAAGGCATTTGACTGCGTCCGTTGGGATAAACTATGGTCAATATTGGTCGAAATGGGAGTACCAACACACCTAGTCAGCCTAATTGCCAACCTGTATGATAACAACCGATCGTATGTGAGACTCGATGGCAGTCTTTCCAAAGAGTTTATGACTACGAAAGGCGTGAGACAAGGTTGTATACTGTCTCCGTTGCTCTTTAATATATATGGGGAGTACATCATGCGGAAAACCATGGAAGGCTGGGATAAAGGATTTCATATTGGGGGTAAAAGGGTGACTAACTTGCGATATGCGGACGACACTGTGCTTTTTGCAACATCTTATGAGGACATGGAGGAGCTGCTGCATAAGCTAGAATTAGAAAGCGAAGAGCTAGGTCTGTCAATCAACAGGAATAAAACGAAACTCATGGTTATAGACCGGGCTAGCAAACTTTCCAACACTTGCAGCATTCAAGGGATCGACGTTGTGGAGAGTTATATATACCTAGGATCTCTGATCTCAAATGAGGGTACTTGCGTTCCCGAAATTAAACGTAGAATAGCAATAGCTAAGGATGCGATGACCAGGCTGACAAACATCTGGAGAAACAGAAGCATAACAAATAATACTAAATTACGCCTAGTATATACTCTTATATTCCCAATTTTTCTCTATGGAGTGGAAACATGGACTATACGCGTCAGAGAAAGGGAGAGAATTGATGCGTTCGAAATGTGGTGCTGGCGGCGAATGCTGCGAATACCGTGGACTGCGAAACGCACAAACGTGTCAATCCTATCACAACTTAAGATCAAGACGCGTCTTTCCACCACATGTCTTCAGCGCATCCTCAGCTATTTTGGGCACATCTCTCGCCGCGGGGACGAGAGTATCGAAAAATTGATAGTTGTTGGAAACGTAGAGGGAAGAAGGCCCAGAGGTAGATTTCCAACCCGGTGGTCCGACCAAGTCAAAGAAGTCGGTGCGCGAAATTTCTACGACGCGCTCCGTATGGCCAGCGATAGGACCCGGTGGAGAGAGATTATAAACAATAAATTTACTCTCCGTGATGGTGATCACGATCCTCAGTCATGAGGGACCGACTAGAGAGAGAGAACATCGCACTAATAACAATAAATGTATCTCGCTAGCGCTCTGTTACGGCGCCGTTTATCGATATAGTTTACGTAACGTTAACGTTTATTGTCAGTTGAACGTTACTGCATTATATTATTGGTTTTATTTCAATACAAACAATAGCTTATATGTAATTCATATAAGGTATAAAATAGAACTTTTCTTTTTTGACTTCGAAGGATTTGACTATCATCATTTGATCATTATTTTGCTGATGAATTACGGCCATACTCATGAAAAAAGATCTCAATTTAAGAAATACTTAAAAATGCTCTCCCTTTTTTACTAAATGAGAATAGAAAAAGACAAATATAACGATAATTAATGCATAAGAGGATTGTGAAACTGTAAATTTTCATACAAAAAGCGAGAACGTTTTTCCCTTCGTAAACGTAGTCTAATTTTCACAATTTTTGGAAATTTTGTAGATATAATGAAAAATTAGGTTCGTACTTAGGTTCGTATTTTTATTTTAAAGAAATATTGGTACGATTGAAGTTATTAGCATCTAAATGTCTATATTTTGACTGAGGAACTTCTTAGAGGATTTTATTTTATTAAATTAAACTAAACTGAATTTCTAAAAAACTTACAGACCTAGATTAAGATGTACTGAATCTAGTGAGACAATAAAATTGTCTCATTTCGTAAAAGTTTAGGGGGGTTAAAACGTTATCGCCCGAAACAATATTTTAAAAAGGAACTGTAGGCAATTGCCTTTTAGACTTGCAACTGTATCGCACGAGGAGGGAGTCAGTGAGTGGTATGAAACAGATTGAATTTTTCACAATACCTACTCGCGCCTCGTATCTGCACTTCACAATCCTGTTAATTTAAGTAAGCAATAATAACCAACGATTATAAGTAGAGCCTTTAGTCTTTAAAATAAAAGTTTCAACAAAACTATTTATATAAACATAAAAGTAAGCTTAGTTACTCCAGCTGCCAGCTGATAAAGAAGAAAGACGAGTCAAATATCTTATTTTAAAAAATCATTTCGGCTATTCTTCTTTAGCACTAATAAAACTATGTTCGATTTTAGCTCATTATTTTCTTCTTATAACCATAAATAAAACTTCCTCATGTTATAATGGCAGCTTGATAAAAGACAGGTATTTCGATATTACGCAAACACCTTTAACATACTAACATTTTATTTAAATGTATAGTTGACAGTATTAAGTTTTAAAAGTCTTATAACAGTATGATAATAATTTTTAATGATAAGGTAATTAAGTGCGTGTATTATATAATGCAATAAAATTGATGCTTAAACGCATACATTTTAGTTCAGCGTCCATGTATGCGGTAATGGTATGTATGTGACGAGACCAAGATGGTCATAATCAGATCCTTTTAGAATTTTCTATCTATGGTAGAGCCACGCTGTAGCTACATTATGGTTGTAGCACGAATCGATCGGCTCGACCGGGGCAGGACCACGTTCTCACAGAATACCAGCGTAAAATAGCAGGTTAATACTACTGTGTAGGTTAGGGAACTAGAACTGGAGAACCTTTTTACTGGAAATGAAGCATTCCATCTTAGTTCTCAAGAGTCTCAACGCATCTGCGTTTTTATTCTAAAAAGCGTTTGATTCTGAATTTCCACAGTATCCAGTTACCATTAGGTGGACTGGGTGCTCGTTTGTCACTCCTATTCAATAATAAAAAAATAAAAAAACAAAAATCAAAAATTTGTATTTCAGTAATAATATCGGCTCGGCTAAGATTCAAACTCACCTGTAATGTGGCCTATTGTAAATGACTTGACGCTTATTTTGTGACGACACAATTACTTATAAAGAAAACTTTTTAGGGCTCAAACTTCTAAATCAATCTGATCCATGTGTGCAAGTATTGCTGCAAGAAACTGGCGAGCACGTATTAGTCACAGCCGGTGAGGTGCATCTTCAGAGATGTTTGGAGGATTTGAAGTAAGTTATTATATTTCGTAATTTTTTTACGGTTCTTTGTTAAAGAGTTTTTTGATTATAGTAATATATCGGGTCAGTGAACAAAGATTAGTGATTCGTGAATTTCCATTAACTAAAATAAAACAATTAAGTAAAGAAAATTGAATGAGCGCAACACGTCATTCCCTATACTCGAACCTTAATGCATGTTTAATAAGCATTACATATCATTTTGAATGTATCTAAATGTACTTTTAATATTTTGGAGTATGTGTACAAAACTCGAGGTTTCTCTGCGTGGTAAACTTATAAATGAAGATATCCAAAATAGAACCAGATTGATCGACATAGCCTAATGGATTAGTAAACTGAAGTAGCAATGGGCTGGCTATATAGCCCGAAGAACTGACAACCGATGGGGTAAAAATGTTATCGAGTGGCAGCCTCGTACCTGTAGGCAAAGTGTAGGGCGACCCCCCACTAGATGGAGTGACGACCTGGGAAGATATGCGGGAATTTGATGGATGCAGGTGGCTCAGGACTGTGCTTTAGCGCATTCCTTGGGGGAGGCCTATATTAAGCAGTGGACTTGTGAGTGGCCTGTAATGACGATGATGTGTACAGAGTGATGTGTCGGGCTTCATATTACCAATTGCTCTACCAGTTACAGCACATTGTTGCCTCGTAGAGGAGATATTTGCCATAGTTGCCACGCTTGGCAAGCAGGTTGGCAACCGCAGATTTTTATTTTTAATCGTTATTAAGAAAGCGCTGCTGCTTATATCTACTGATTTGTTTCCCTCTATCGCCTCTTACGGCACCCACGGGATGATATAGACTAATGAATATTCTTACACCGCAACTACTCGGTAAGAAAAAAAGCATAAATATTAGTAATTCTATTGACAGCGTTTATCTTCAATTCTTTCTTCTTTCACATATTTCTTACCAGTTCATGTAGATTTTAAAGTATGTGTAATAAACCTTCTAGTTTTTTTTTCTCAAAACTTAAGTGATAAATGAAGTTACAAACAAACCTGACGCTAAGGGGCTACTGCAGCCCATGGACCTCTACGAATAACTTTAAATAAAGAAGGTTTCAAATTCGTGGTCACTTCTGTGTCTAAGGTGGAATGTTTTACAGCCTGTGATTAAACAGGCCTTTATATTGTAAAACCGGTCTAAGAGGCTTCCCGCAGAAATAGAGAGCAAGGCAAGAGGAATAAGAGGAGTCCTTTCACCTAATACCATAATAGTTTATATTATTTATCAGCAAATATGATGTTTAATGTAGACAATTTAACGGGACCTTTATACTTTCTCGAAATATTTTTTTTATCTCAAACAACGGCCTTTTCTTCACGATGTATTACCGTAAGTACCGCCGACCAAGTATTAGATAAGAACTTAATTGCAGTCGACTAATTAGTACTCGTAGTGTAGGAATACAATCACGGACCGACGCGACGTGTTGTTCGCATACTGAGCATTTTAAGGCGAGCGCCTGATCCTTACAAACCGCAATCTTTATTGGCCTGTACTAGTGCACTGCTGGACGTAGGTCTTTGCAACTGTGGAGGGATTTTCTTTAAATACCACCCTCCATCGACACTACTCCCGGTCGCTGGTCTGGCTATTTATGTCTGGAGTAATCGAGAAGTTTATACCACTGTCCGTCGGAAGCCAGAAAATCTTTCTGGGATTTCCGATAGTTGCTCCTTACGGCACCCACAGGATGAAATAGTATGATGGATTTTATTCACAAGGCTAATAACTAATTTCCTTTAAATGAATTTTAGGAATATTTACGCAAAAATACCGTTATCAGTATCCGAACCAATAGTACCGTTTAGAGAAACGATAGTAGACCCACCGAAAGTAGATATGGCAAATGAAGAAATAGATTCCCAAAATATAGACAAAGGGTTAAGTGCACAACAGGCTCCTGTTATAACTATATATACTAGCAATAAACAAAGTAAAATTAAAATAAAAGCTAAGCCGATACCTAAAGAAATAACAGAACTTTTAGATAAATCCACAGATCTACTTAAGGCTATTTCTCAACACATAAAAACTTTACATGGACTATCTAAAAATGAAAATCTTGATAGCCAATTAGATAAATTACATCTTAATGGAACCAAAAATCGACTATCGGAACGAATGATAAAACTCATAGAAATGTTCAAATCTGACCTTCAAACCATTTGTGAAAAACTAAGCCCTGAATGGCAGAATCTTATCGATCAAATATGGTCAGTGGGTCCGAGAAATTGCGGACCAAATTTGCTTCTCAATCAAACGACAGATTATAAAACTAAATATATCTATCATGAAAAAGAGATAAAAGAAGATCCTCGATTCGAATACGAAAGTAGTTTCGTAAATGGATTCCAGTTAGCAACATTGGCTGGTCCATTGTGTGAGGAACCTATGATGGGGGTCGCTTTCTGTGTTGAAGAGTGGACACTAGAAAGGGATTACGTAGAAGATACTACGCACACATTCGGACCACTCTCAGGTACTGAGTAACTATTAAGTTAAACATTGTCCGTTCCTGTTCAATCAAAAACCATTGCTGAACATATTCCTTCCCTGTTAGATTCTCTCATGGGGCTATATAGTTTATAAATCAACCTGACAACCACAGTTTTTCATTTTGTAGTTCTTTTTTATTAGTAGAAACACTGCTGCGTTTGTTTTTCTTTGCCGCCTCTTACGACTGCTATAGGACAGTATGGGGTAGTGGATATGCTTAAAAACTGCGAAATTACTATTAAACATTTACATTTTTTAGTTATACTTTTTCAGGCGCGTCGGGGATTATTTTATGTTAATTTTTGATTCACGTAAGTTATTTAAATCAATCTCAATGAAATAATTTTCTTGAACAAAAATAAAAAATTAGCTTTTATTTTAATATATAACTTTGCATCCAATATTTCCTATTGCGATTTTAATAATAAGCTGGAAATAAGTCCCTACATATTATTTACAGCACTAAACTATCATCATCATTACATCCCACTACTGAACAAAGGTATCACCTATGGATCACCACAAAGCACGGTTGTGAGGCATTTTTATCTTTTAAGGTCTTGTTTACATTTTATGAAGTGACAAGTGCGAGCGGCAAGTGCAACTAACAAATGACAAGTGCTTGGTGCGTGTAAACAGGCAATGAAAAATTATAAGCGAGAATAAAATATACACTAAGCACTTGTCGTTTGTCTGTTGAGCTTGCCACTCGCACTTGTCACTTCTCAAAATATAAACCGTGCATATCTGTTATCGCTTCATACTGTGCTTTCCGGTACGTGTACGAAACTACTCATCGAGAACCTATTTCAACTATATGGTAGTTGCCCGTTTGTCCACCCGTATTTAATTCAGCTTACTGATTCATTGTTATTAATATTTGTAAGATATATTTTTAAATAAAATCAATATAAATTTAAATGAGGAATAATTATCGGCAGGTCAAATAATGTCAGCAGTAAAAGAAGCATGCAGAAGAGCGTTTCAAGTCCAACCTCAACGTTTGATGGCTGCCATGTATTCGTGCGACATTGTCGTAGATCAAAAAGTATTAGGTAAGTACTTTTTGAGAGCACTTCTGTACTTTTTGAGTTATATATTTGCAGGAAAATTTGTATTTGGTTGTGTATTTCATCTTATTTTTTTTTAGTATTAAAATAAAAGAGATTTTTTTTCAGGCAATTTTTATTTTGTAATTACAAATATTGCAATTATCAATAATATTTACACAGCATTTCTTACTTATATTATTTGTTATAAATAACTCTATTAACTAATCATTAAATAGTTATAAATGCATCCAACTACACAAATAGTTAAGAACTCTTATCACATTACTTTGTGTACTTACATTTAAAATACTAATATTTTTCTATATCTGTGATAATTTCGCATATTAATTAACTGTTGCGTTGGTGGGGAAAACAATCGGTAGTTGACCCATCATTAAAAAAACCTTACGCTTTAGTAGTTTCTATTCTATTGATCTGTATATATGATATAAGATGGTTGAAGCCGTGATATAGTTATATCCCTAGGGATATAGCTATATACCGTAATATATAATATATGACAGCGGTTCCTGATTATCTTACTAGAATAATCTAATAATATAATTATAATTGTAATCTGAATGTACAGGAGCGCACTCGTGTAGGAAATGTCCATGTTATTTGTGGAGTGTCGTCATGTGTTGAAGGCTACTTATCTGTTATGCAACGAAAAAATACTGTAGGCAACTTAAAAAGAGCTGCCGTAAAAATTAAAAAAGAACTTTAACTAATTTCGTGACATTGACATTGGATCTTCAGTTACTGTTGTATTGTCGTTCATGTTTATTTTTTGACAGTAGGTTAAAGGTGCGGCTGAGGTGGCCCTTGGGCCACCCTAAAGCCGCGTACATTGTAATGATATAAAATATAATGTTGAAAGAACTGAACTTTTAATTTAAAAACTTTAAAAGTTTAATTCGGAATTAGTTTTGACTAACATTCTTGGTCAACATATACTCGTACTTATATTTATTTTTCTGTATTATTCCAGTAAGATAATTATATTACTAAATTCGTGCTCGTATCATAGTTATATTCCTAGTAAGATAGTTATCAACAACTTTCGTACAAAAATATTACGGTATATAGCTATGTCCCTAGGGATATAACTATATCACGGCTTTAACCATTTTACTGCGACAGATCAACAGCGATCGAACATCGAGAAACGAAATCCAGAATCTATTCAGAACAATTAATTGCAGATTATACAAATAGTTGTTCAATACGGAATTTAAACACGTGGCCCGCATAATTGTGTATAAGTCGCCCATTTTTTATTTTATAAAGCAGCAAGCAAACGAGCATATGGCTCACCTGATGGTAAGTGATCATAATCACCCATGAACGTCCGCAACACCAGATAAATTACAGGTGCTTTAATCCTCAGGGGAATAATGCCACGTAGTACGGTTGTGAGGCACCTGCATCTATTAACAATAATGCATATCTGATATCGCGTCACACTGCGCTTTCCGATACCTTAGCCTGTTAGCTGCGAACGTTTTGCCTCCTTCATGTTATAGCTGCGTCCAAGACGCTTAGTGCAGCGACTACGAAGGAGGCAAATCATTAATAAACTCCTACATTATTAAGGATAACTTAAATTTTCTATTTTACTTATTTATTTGTTTAAAAATCTTTATTGCACATAACATGTACTGTTTTTAGTGGTGTATTAAAACTTGATCGTCTTCCCATTTCTGGTTTAATTCTGTATATTTTAAAATTAACAAATGAGATGTTACGTATTTGACTACAATAATCTCATTTACTGATATTCCCACACAATTTATAAAGAAAAAGTTTCGTTTTCGTTCTACACGTGAGTGTCAACTACCATATTATTAGTACTACGATTATAGTAATTAGCATCTTCGGGTTGAATATTGAATATTAATGGAGAAAGCATCATATAAATATAACTATAGGTCTTATGAATATTTTGTATCCTGTAAATAGAGAGATTAAAATAATATTAAGATAGTTAAATATCATATAGATGGTTTAAAATAAATCAAACACAAATAGTCTATTAAATGCAACAAATCTCTTACGCACAATAAACACGCAATGTGCTGAATGCCAGATTGTGATATTTCGCTAATTGTTTGAATTATCTACCTAATAATTAAAAGCGTTTCGTAATTAAATGCATGTTTAACTCTATCCAAGTTTTCGTTGAATTCAGAAAGGCATTTCTTGCAGATGTTTACTCCCTCTTTGAACCCAACATACTTTTTCCTAAATGAGAATATTCTTTTAATTCATCCAATGTAAAGATTCGGCTAATTCTTTGACTTTGTACCATGGAAAGGGAGGATATTCTTGGACCATTCGTCGCAATCGTGCCGCTCTGGACCTCCTATTGTAATAGTTCGAGTCCAGATAGCTGTGGGACTGATAACGATTGTAAATTGGTTTGTCTTGATACGAATGGGGTTGGGAGTAGTCCACTTTATAGGCGCTAGTGGTGCTCTGTGCACTTGTATACCTATTGCCTTTGTAACCTGAAAATAGAATTACTGTTATTAATACAGGCAACATTGTGCGCAAGTAAAGAATTGTCAAAAGTCAGTTAGTCAGTCAGTCAGTTAGTTTTATTCAATGTCAAAAGTCGTTAGCAAATATCAATGTGTTAATTTGATCACGAGTCTGCTGTGAAATTAGCAAGTGTCAGTGATTTTTCATATTTATGTGAATTGTTCTACTAACAAGTACGTACTTATCATAGTTGTAAGTTGTAACAGATATGAAAAAAGTTAACCGTCGTAGCTGGACACAATCTTGCTCTCAATTTTAAGAGCAGTTTTGAGCGGAAAAAGTGTACCACGCTCTTCATATGCGTGTTAGTATTACACATTTTATACATCATGGGTATGTTCCGAAACGTTTTCAGTATACTGCCGAATACAAATGACGTCATCAATTGACACTATATTGTACTGGCGTGCCGCCGTCATATTGTGTCGGATATCCGGCCATAATAAAACAATTTTTAATTGTGTGTGCGCTGAATGAAGCATGCCAGAATTTTTTTATTTATACAAATACAAAAAATTATAGAATAATTGCTGGTATCTCCATTAGGAGGATATAATGTTTTTGGAGCACAAAATGACAAAATAATCGCCAACACTTTTTCAATATGGCGCAAATGTATGACGTATACTGTCCTATGTTTTGGAACGAATAACCAGTATAGCGTCGATTCATGACGTCATTTGCATTGGACAGTACACTGGGTTCTATTTTGGAACATACCCCTTATCCTCGCAATATTTTTTTACTTAAAAGCGAAAGTTTCATTGTGACGTGTAATTTCACCGCAGAGCTCGTCGTGTTAAAACAATTCTTAAAGTAGTGATTAAACATTTTGGTGCTGCCAGCGGAACTCGGATCGGAATCTGGTTTCTCGTGTCATATAAATTTTAAAGCTAAAGTAAATAAATATTTTATTTACCAGACTGATAGATCGGAGATGGTCGCACACACATCATGCCGTAAACTCTTATTCCGGGCACAGAGGCGTAGGTGGGTTGATCATGTGTCATTGGACCCTCTGTGCATAACAGAAATATATTTATTAATTGCAATATTTTAGAAAATACTGTCGTCTGGAAGTAGCTGGAACCGAATCATAAAATTTCATTACATTCACATTTTTTATAGAGTAAGGGTGACAAACAAGCACGCAGTCTACCTGATGGTAAGTGGATGCATGCGGCACATAGACAACTACAGCTATCTCAATTAAAAAAAATGCGGGTGCAATTTCGCACTTGAGAATAAGATGGAATGCCTCACATCCATAATAAGGATATCCGCTTATCTTCACTAACCTTACGAAACAGCAGCATTAAGCTGCTATTTTATGCTGGAATTCTCTGAGAGCGCGGCATAACTCCAGCTTGGTTCTACCACGTAAATATTTTTGTCACCTACCTAAATATGTTTATATGTTTATTTTTAACAGGTACAAAATATGTACATTAATATCAAGTCGCATGATTGTCCCAAGAAAATTATATGGGCCCATGACTCTTACGTCGTTTATTTTTTTTTATAGAATAAAGGTGCCCCTAGGTCACTCCCTCATCAAGCCGACATATTCATACTCTTACTACAACCACAATATACGAGGGTGGATTGAAAAGTACTCGGCCTAACACAGATCCATTCAATTCTAAAAATCAAATCTACCCACATTATTTAGTTCAGTTCAGACTAGTTCATTGTGTGAAGTTAGAAACGTGTGCGATAATTAGTTGTGATTTTATAAATTTATCAACAAAGTAATCGGACATAATTTCCGCGAATGGAGCAAATCGAGCAGCGTGCCGTCATTAAGTACCTCCATAAGAAGGGGCTATCATCAAAAGCCATCCATGATGACATGGTCAGTACATTAGGCGATTGTGCTCTGTCATATTCATCCGTCAAAAAATGGATAGCAGAATTTAAGCGTGGTAGAGAGAGTGTGAAAGATGAACCCCGCTCTGGAAGGCCTTCGACGTCAACTACTGACGAAAATATGAAAAAAGTACTTGATTTAATAATGGGAGACCGCAGATTAAAAATTAGAGAGATAGCCGAGATTATAGGCATCTCTTATGAACGAACTCAAAACATCATTGTCAACGAGTTGGGTTTCCACAAGGTGTCTGCGAGGTGGGTTCCGCGACTGCTTTCAGTTGAACAAAAAAGGACGCGATTGACTATTTCACGCGACTGTTTGGAGTTATTTGAAGCCGATAAAAGCCGAAACTGCAAAGTGCTTCCAGGTGAAGACTTAGTATCCCAGCACCGAATTCTGCTGGCTGACATCTGCTTAACTGTTCGCCTCAACAAACATAAGGATTGTCCCCCACCCAAAATAAAGTGGCATTTGTTGCATAAGGAGGAGTATGCAAGTGAATTTAGAGAGCTAGTTGTAAACAAGATGATAGAGATGGGTGATATGGAAGGAATGAGTGTGAATGAGTGCTGGAAGGAAATGGCTGATTGTATCCGAAGTGTGGCAAGGAAGGTGTTAGGAGAAACAAAAGGGAAGCGTATGATAGATAAGGATGGGTGGTGGTGGAGTGAAAGTATTAGAGAAGTTTTGAGAGAAAAGAAAAATGACTTTAAAGAATGGCAGAGCGTAGAAGACCAGAATGAATCCATAAAAGAAAGTAAGAGAGGGGCGTATAAAGAATGTAAGAAGAGAGCGAAGAAGGAAGTTGCTATTTGTAGGGCAGAGGCGCAAGATAAATTATATCGATCCCTTGAAAGCCCCGAAGGTCAAAAACGACTTTTTGAAATTGCAAGAGCGAGAGAAAGGAAAGGAAGAGATGTTTCACATGTGAAATGTATAAAAGATGATTCTGGAAGGATTTTGACAGACGATGAAAGTATAAAGAAGCGATGGAAGGAGTATTTTGAGAAATTGATGAATGAGGAGAATGAATGGAATGGTATGCTTGAAAACCCACCAGTGAATATGGGGTTAGTGAGAGAAATTAGTGTGGAAGAAGTAAAAATGGCTGTTAGGAATATGAAGAATGGGAAGGCAGTCGGCCCAGATGGAATACCAGTAGAAGTGTGGAAGTTGCTGAGTGCGGATGGATGGAAGTGGTTGAGTTTATTTTTCGGTAAATTGTTGCGGGAAGAACAAATACCTGAGGAATGGTGCAGTAGTATACTGGTCCCCATTTTTAAAAACAAAGGAGACGTTCAAAACTGCAGCAGTTACCGGGGAATAAAACTCATGTCACATACGATGAAAGTCTGGGAAAGAATAATAGACAGAAGAATGAGAGAAGAGTGTGAGATAACACAAAACCAGTTCGGATTCATGCCCGGTCGAGGTACGACAGATGCCATTTTCGCATTACGCCAATTGTGCGAAAAGTACAAGCGCGTGCATAAAAATCTGCACATGGTTTTTGTCGACCTTGAAAAGGCGTACGATCGGGTTCCCCGTGAGGTTTTGTGGTGGGCGTTAAAGATGAAAGGTATGCCTGGGAAGTATGTGAGGTTAGTCCGTGCTATGTACAGAGCATCCCGTACATGTGTACGATCTGCCGCGGGAACTACGGGCAGTATCGATGTGGCGGTAGGGCTGCACCAAGGGTCGGCATTGAGCCCTTACCTCTTCCTACTGATTATGGACGCTTTGACGTCGGACCTGCAGGATGAGGCACCCTGGTGCATGCTCTTTGCCGATGACATCGTGCTTGTCGGGGAAGAAGGCTTGAAGATCAGCAGATCCAAAACCGAATATCTGTGCTGTGATTTCGGCGGTCTTTCCAGTCCTGTACCCATGTTGTTGGATGGCGCTATACTGCCTACCTGCTCAGATTTCAAGTACCTCGGTTCCCTCATTCAAGGCGACGGCGGAATAGATAGAGCTGTGCAGCATAGGATTAACGCAGGGTGGATGAAATGGCGACAGGTCACAGCCACAACGTGCGATCACCGAATGCCAATAAGGCTGAAGGGGAAAATTTACAAATCGATCATCCGACCTGTCGTCATGTATGGAAGTGAATGCTGGGCCGTCAAGAAGAAGGATGAAAATAGACTGCATGCGAATGAAATGAGAATGTTACGATGGATGTGTGGTGTGACAAGGATGGATAGGATAAGGAATGAGTATATAAGAGGAAGCCTGAAAGTAGCGCCAGTGGTAGAAAAGGTGAGAGGAAGCAGATTGGCATGGTTTGGGCATGTGATGCGGAGGGATGGAAGTCATGTCACAAAACGAGTGTTGAATATGAATGTGGAGGGACACACGGGCAGAGGAAGGCCGAATAAAAGATGGATCGATTGTGTGAAGAGTGATATGAGAATGAAAGGAGTAAGTATGGAAATGACGGCTGATAGAGAGGAATGGAACAAGAAGGTTTACTGCGCCGACCCCAGATAATGGGAAATGGTTTAGAGAATGATGATGCAGATGATTTTTTGAATCGTTTTGTTACTATGGACGAAACATGGGTTCATTACTGTACACCGGAAACAAAACAACAATCAAAACAGTGGAGAAGACCTGGTTCACCACCCCCTAAAATGGCTAAGTCGATTTTGTCGGCAAATAAGGTGATGGCTTCAGTATTCTGGGACTCGAAAGGTGTGATTATGATTGATTATCTTGAAAGGGGTCAGACTATAAACTCTGATTACTACTGCACCTTACTACGTCGTTTACGAGAGGAAATAAAAGAAAAACGTCGAGGAATGCTCAGAAGAAAAGTCCTGTTTCATCAAGATAACGCCCGTGTTCACACGTCAGTACAGTCAATGGCTGAAATTCACAACTGTGGCTTTGAACTGTTACCGCATCCGCCGTATTCACCTGATCTGGCACCATCAGACTACTTTCTGTTCCCTAACCTAAAAAAAGCACTTGGGAGGTCAAAGATTTTCGACAAACGGCGAGGTCAAAGCAGCTGTAGACGCATGTTTTGACTCTAAGCAAGAATCATTTTTTTTCAACGGTCTAAATGCTTGGAAGGGGAGGTGGCAAAAGTGTATTGAACTTGATGGTGATTATGTAGAAAAATAAAAATATAACTGATTTAGTATGTGTTTATTTTCTTGGTTAGGCCGAGTACTTTTCAATCCACCCTCGTAGTTGCAGCGTGGCTCTACCGCGTATAAATATATAATAATACATACCGTTGAAACTAATATAAAATGTGTAATAAGTACATGGCAAAGCAAACTGAAAAATGCTCTTGAACTTCCGCTATAGTTATTAGTAAACTATATTATAACCTTAAAATTGTCGTTATTTAATTTAATAAAGCAGTGTTTTTCACTTTCATCACAAAAAATACAATTTACTGCTGGTCAAATGCCTTTCCAACAGTGAGACGAATTACCAAATTGTAATCTGCACGCTAAATAGGCGTATTAACGATCGCGCAATTTGAAATCCTGTTCCACGTCCTTAGCTTCGATTGAGTAATTTTTCGCTTATTCTGTCGAAAACTATAGTTTCTCATCGTCAACTTTACGTCCGTAGGTGAGACGTAAAGGATACTATATAATATGTATGGTATCCTTTTTTTTAACCGGAGACCCTTTTTACTGGAAACGAGACATTCCATCTTAGTCCTCACGGGTGACAACACATCTGCATTTTGATTTGTAATCGAGGATAAATGTAGATTTACATAGGCCGCAGCAACCACTTACGATGAGGTTAATAATTACGAGGTTAATCCGCTCAAGTATCATTAATGTTATTTCTTTTATCTAACAATCTTTTGTAATTGTTGAATAAATGTAATAAATTGTACTGTCAGAAATTTACATTATATTACTCACCCAAAATATGTGTTTCTGGACAACGGCAGATGACTAAATAGTGTGATTTTCCCGTTCTAATGTTCTGTAGAGCTAGCAAAGACCAGTCCCTGGGTGCGCGGCACTCCCGCATCTCTGACACAGCTTCACATGTCTTCACTAGAGTCACCGCTTTTTTCGCATACTGAAAAAAATACATGTAATCTAAAGTTTTCGGATTATATATATGAGAAATTTAGATAATTCGCTTACCATTTTACTATGGTACGAGCACGATCTAGTAATATAACTATCTTACTAGACTAATTTAGGGAAATAATTATAAGCATAATATGTTTACTTAGAATGTTAGTCAACTTTTGATTAATAGTTTTTGAATTTTTTAAATTAAAAAGTTCAATTCTTTCAATATTATATTTTATATCATTATAACGGCTTTGGGCTACTTAGCAGCCGCACTTTAAACTACTGTCAAAAAAGGAACGTGAACAACGACACAACAGAAACTAAAGATCCAATGTCAGTGTCGCGAAATTTGTTGGAGAACACGAACATTTTGTCTAAACGTGTAACACGAGTGTGCTTTCATTTTACAATTGTAACTATTTCACTAGATTATTAAAATAGTTAAAAATCGCTGTCATATAACTATATTACGGTATATAGCTATATCCCTAGGGATATATCCCTAGGGATATAGCGATGTCACCGCTTCAATCATCTTACTGTGACATAATATATGTAGCGCAAGTCCGGCCGTATATAACAGTCTGCTGCAAAATGCCACCCAGCAGTATGGACTTAATGAAAGGGTACTTAGCACGGCTTATTGGTGACCTCAATCTGATTGAAGTCAATGTTACCTAGTCTCGAAAACTCCAAGGGTATTTCGAAGTGTGTATGTGCAGGGATTGCATAAAGTGATTCCTGCCTCTTCATTGCACCGTAAGACTACCAGACGCTCAGTCAGTCTCCATCCACCCTTTTTTGTTGACATACCACGCAACAAGTGTCGAAAAAAATTTACTTTGTCGTTCGTAATGCATACTGCAAAGTAGTGGAATAATTCCAGCATCTGTCTTTTTATGCGATCGCAATGAGAGTGTCTTCAAGGCAGAAATAATTAAATACATACACAGGGCTCTTTATTGTGGGAAGTCAGAATGCAGACGAGCACATAGATGCGTGGGTATATGGATGTGAAAGAAGCAGATGAGACATGACGTGATCGTGTCAAATGTAAGTCCTTAGCCTATGCCTTCCCTTCTGGATGACAGGAATAAGCGTTTAAGTATGTGTGTATGTTTTTATAAATTGTATTATGTATCTGCTCTATATTTACAATAGAATGTTCAAATTAAAAGTAATTATATAATAACACTATATATAGTACCTGGTTGACCGAGCTTTGCTCGGTATATTTCGCTCGTTTTTTTTAATTCGTGTGTTTTGGAAATTGTATATGTGGTAGAGCCATGCTGCAGTTATATTAGTAGTATAGTTGTAGCACGAATGGGTCGGCTCGACCGGGGAAGGACCACGCTCTCACAGAATACCAGCGTGAAATAGTAGCTTAATGCTGCTGTATTTCGTATGGTGAGTGTAGAGAACCGGAGACCCTTTTTACTGGAAACGAGGCATTCCATCTTAGTCCTCACGGGTGACAACGCATCTGCATTTTGATTCGTAATCGAGGATAGATGTAGATGTCTATGGGTCACAGTAACCACTTACCATTAGGTGGACTGTGTGCTCGTTTGTCACCCTATCCTATATAAAAAAAAAATTATGTTTAGATACAAATTACATACTGATGAAATACAAATAATATTTTTTTATCTTAGCGATATAATAGAAACAACTGAACTGGTTATTCGAATAGAAATCATGAGTGCAATTATTTTTATTTAATTTTCGTGTTTTAAAAGAATACTAAAAAAGGGCTCGAAAAAATAGATTTTCTCAAAAAAGAAAGTAACTTGAAAAAAAAATTAAAAAAAGTCGGTCGGTCGGTCTGGGCTCGAACCAGGGTATTACGATTCTGTGACCGCCCAATATACCAATTAAGCTATTTATAATCATTAATAAGCTGTCAAAATTTACCTTCTTATTCTAACGCTATTGTAAGCAGTTTTTCATTGCCTAAAAACACGGACAAAAAGACATTTTACAAAAATAAATCCTAGCTAGATCGATTTTTTGCCCCCGAAACTCCCTGGACACTAAATTTTATGAAAATCGTTGGAGCCGTTTCCGAGATCCCGATGATATATATATATACAAGAATTGCTCGTTTAAAGGTATATATATATATATATATATATATATATATATATATATATATATATATATATATATATATACTTAAATATAAATATATATATGTCACCGTATGCACTAAGCAGCACGAAGAAAATTGTCGAATTACAGTAACGGGAGATAGACGAATAGTCCGCGCCTTATATTTGAAGCAATTTAAATCGCTAACGGTAACGATTGCAGCGGATTATTTATCTAGCTTGTCCGGTGTTTACCTTCTTTTTGGAATCCGTGGTGAGGCGAGTAGTATGCAGGTCGTCGGCGTTTAAGCTAGCGGAGCACGGGTCTCGGTAACGAGCCGGGCACGCACAGAGCGGCTGCGTATAATTCAGACGCACGTACACTGCGTTACACACCTGAAAATTCGTTTACAAAACAATGACTAATTTAACACTACAAAGTCTAATCGCTCAATCAAAGTCACACTAAATAGATGAAAATTAACATTGTTTTCCAATCTCTCCTCTAATTATCTTGTAAAAGGCATAAAAGTAACAGTAGATTAACTTGTTAACTGTTAGAAATTGGAAATGATTTAATCTAAAGTTTTGACCAAAACGCTGAACGGATTCGGTTACGTCAGCTGGCAAAGAGAAACTTCATAAAATTAGGTAAATTAAATTTGTTATCGCCGTGTGGCGGCGCCCTAATCAAATCTACTAATCCATATCACCTTATGGGTCATGGTGTCTTAAGAAGTCACGGAGAAAAATGAAACAGGAGAAACATGGACAGCAGCATATTCCTGATAACAAGTCAAAATAATTAAAAAATCTGCAGTTGACAACTCGCCTTTCATATGTGGTAATAATAATAATAACTATATCATTTCCTTTTATATATTTATTCAGCACAACCAGATGAGAATACACTTATAATAATAATGTAAAAAATAAAAAACTATATTGATACCCCCAAATAATAATAATGTCCTCCAGACCGAATTTCGGCCACGGCGGCTTGCCTCAGTGGAGGCTAGCCATCGGCGTAGGACAGGATTATAGTGCCCAAGTGTATGCGCAAGCACAGGAGAGAGACGAGGCGCAGGACCAACGGCTTTACGTGCTTTCCGAGGCACGGGGGTGAGACACCGCCAACTTCCTGACTCCGAGCCACTACTGAGAATTTCTTGACGAAAAAACTCAATAATTAGTTTTTTTTGGCCCGACCCGGGATTCGATCCCAGGACCTCATGATCAGTAGTCGTACTACTACAACTACTAGACCAACAAGGCAGTCGTCATCATCATCCACCATCCATCCATCGTCCACCTGATGGTAAGTGGATGCTGTGTCCCATAGACATCTACATTTATCTTCAATTAAGAATCAAAATACAGATGCGTTGCCAGCCTGACTGAGATGGTATGTCTCTCTCTTCCTGTAAAAAAAGGGTCTCCGGTTCTCTACACTCACCATACCAAACACAGCAAGCAGCATTAAGGTGATATTTCACGCTGGTATTCTGTGAGAGTAACGGGAGATAAATGGTCCGTGGTCCTACCCCGGTCGAGCAGACCCATTCATGCTGCAACCATAATACAGCTGCAGCATGGCTCTACCACTTAAAAAAGTCAATTAAAATTTAATTAAATACGCATTATTAAAGGCAACTCAACAACTACTGGTCAGGTTTTGATTACATTTATATGGGACACGAGAAGCACCAGCTTTCAGAAAAAAAATCATCAATATCGATTCACCCAGAGAAAAATTATGAGGTAAAACATTTTAAAAAAATACAGTCGAATTGAATACCTCCTCTTTTTTGAAGTAAAAATATTTAGATTCGTTAGGCTCCAAAACAAACCGTCTCTATTGAGCCGGAATAAGCAAATAGTAAAAGTTTTCGATTCTGTCTTTTGATCTTAACCTAGTACTATATCTTTAAGTTTTCTTCCTCTTTACCATTATTCTATCTTAACCGTCTACTGCTGTATATGGACCTCCTGTTGTAGGGAGAAATTACCTTATCACATCACGTCACTCGTAGTTGGCGGATTACCGATCCTTTCGCACCTATAACACCGCTCGCCATCTCGCCGGTCAAGGCATTTTACGTCTAACGAAAATAGTTGACAGACGTTGCTAGAAAGCTCCTATGGCTTTTTTGCAGATGTCATCTCTCTTCCCAGCGGCTACTCGCCGCTAGCGCCCCCCTTTCACCCAAGGAGGATCGCGTTCGATAAGGCTTAAAAATCTCTAGTTAGATTGTTAAGCCAGTCCCTAAAAGGCGGTGTTTAGTGGGTAAAAGTCTCCACATAACCACGCAGCCAACTGCGTGGTATGCTATGAGCATTCACCGCCTCCCTCCCCCGTTTTCCGGAGGGTTGCCCATATTTGCTTCGGGCGCATAAAAAAAATGTCATCTCTTTCTAGCTTTCGGGTACTTTCCATAGTTGCTTATAATGATATTCTAGGTACAAAATGTATCTATTTCTAATGATGGTTTCTAATAACTCAACATTTCACGGTATAACTATAATAGTAAAAACAAGTGTAATTTTTTAAATTTTCTATGTTATAATATTTTAATATACCTACATACGTCATTGATTAATTGAAACAAGAAAGTGACTTAATAAAAATGTGGTAATAATTATATTTAATTTAATATATAAGATATTTAAATTTACCTGCTGTATAGCACATTCCGGCAGCAAATAAATGTGCTGATTGTGTGGGTAATAATGATATTTCGTCGGTTTCGCCAGTACTGAAGTGGAGCCGGCTGGCAGCGGTACTGTCTGAAACAAACAATTACAATGATTGATTAACATCACGCTAAGGCTAAGCTAGGCATAGGAACGGTGGGAAGGTTGTTTTAAATGATGTTGTATTCACAAATTATATGTTTTAATTAAAAAAAAGTGTATACTATGTCTTTCGTTACTTTTTTCGGTCGTTCGATATACGGGTTATATCAAACATTTGTCTATACAAAAATTTATACAAAATCTTCTATCTATAAAAAAATGTATACAAATACTTCTATGTATACTACTAGACCGGCAGTTCAGAACAAAAATTGTCACGCGGTGATGTCTGGTCTAATGATATGGTGACTGCAGAGAATCAGGGACCATTTTACGGGAAAGAAGCCATTCCATCTTAGTCCTCGGGGGTAACAATGCATCTACACTATAATTCTTAATCGAGGATAGATAGCCATAGCATTCACTTACTATTATTATTTTAAAAAATCAAATGATTCTTATCACGCGTATAATCATCAACACAGCGTATGAACGCCTAACGAAAAACACGCGGAGGAACTACGCTTTGAGACGCGAGACGTAAATATCGCTTGTAAAACCAGACGAACGTTCGACGGCGTTCTTTATAAACGTGTAAAAATTTATGGAACCATCGAAAGCGCTAATGTGCCCGAGACGTCATTAGCACGAGCACAATGCTGAGAAAAGTCTCGAGGTCGCCGCCGCTTCACAGTCTTGTTCATCAGTGGTGTGAGAATCTCTTTGTCAACGCTCCGTTGGGACGCGCCAATGAACTTTACCATTTCTAAGACATGTAGCTCAAGAAATAACGTGTCTTATGTATTAATATTTTACCGGTCTACTTAAAAGCATTTGGTGACGTTTGCTTTAAATAACTTAAATTACTTTGAGACCATAGAGGGAAGATCATTCTGTGATTTAAAAGAAAAAGCTAAAACTTTCTAATTGAAATCTAGTATTTTAAGCTGGCTATGGTATGTTCGGGAAAGGTTTTTTTCAGCAGTAGCTTATTGGGCTGTTATGATATTAATTTATAATTATATGTGTACCGGGGTGAATAGAAACCGCGGGGTGGATTGAAACAAGTCTGGTTATTTGATAAAGTTGTCTCTAGGGTTTTCAAGATAGAAAAAAATGTTAGCATGTATTAAACAGTAGAAATAAACCCACGTTCCCGATATGTAGAAAAACCCACAGATAACTTAATCAAATAACCAGTCTTGTTTCTATCTATCCTGTGCTACGCTAGAAATAGTTTCAATATAACAACCATGATTTTTGGTAAAATATTATAGTACATAATTGTACATACAGTAATAGAATATTAAATATATCTCCTTTTTCTTCAGCCCGTACTGATGGATATCAGATTTTCCGTAGTAAGGTTTATGGAAAAACCTTACTATGGAAAATCCGATCCGATCAGACTGTCAAGTGAATAAGCGATTCTAGTACCAGGCTACTAGGCGTCTTGCACCTTTGACATTTGCCCGTCGCCGGTCGGTCTGAATATTGTATATCTGTTATAAATATTAGATTATACAGCCATCTGGCAGCACAACTTCTTGGCATTTCTCTTAGTGACCTTTTGCTATGTACCCGGGATGAAGTGGTCTATTGGAGTATTTTATGCCACCACCACGTGGCTTTGACAGCTTTTACAAAGGTTATACGGGAAATGATAATATAAATAGCTAAAACGGGGCATTCCATCTTAATCCTCAGGGGTGACAACGCATCTGCATTTTGATTGTTTATATCTATTAGTCTATGAGTCATAGACTTCATCTGCGTGGTTGTTTGTCAACCTTATTCTTCAAAGAAAAATTAAATATTTTTCATTAAAAACGTCAAACGAAATTTCAGACCACTTGATGGTAAGTGGCAACTTTAATCCATTGTCACCTGCAGCTAATTTAAAACAAAGTAAGCTACATATGCGTTGCCACCTTAAGAACTAAGATGTAATGCTTCACAGCCTTAAGTGAAAGGGTGATAGGTAATAATTTGAAATAAAATAAAAATATAAAAGTTAAACAGGTGATAGCTATAATGCATTCACTTCGTTAATAATGGCTTTGTTCACTAGTTGCGAGATTTAATTTTGATAAACATCAGTTCGCTTCCATCTCTTCACAATCTGCTCCAATAACCCGTTTATTTACGTCAGATACTATTCCACACAAAGACCTTTTTGTACCTGCCGAGCCGCCATTCGTTACTAAAACTATTTTTCTTGCTCTTGCTGCTTTCATCTATCATCTAATGCTGCTAAACATTCGATATTCTAAGGAAATAATGAGATTGAACTGATGAATAGAGCAATAAGCAAGAATATACTAATGAAAGCATCGTGTGGGATATAGCATACCCTATTGATGAGTTTGTATGGCTCCAACATTTTTACTCTAGTAAATAGGTTTTATTTTTAACCATAAATAGTGTAATATATTCTTTTCGATATAAAATTATTTCAATAGAAACAAAACTAGTCACTACAATAAATAATAAGTTTGCTTGCGTAGTAATTAGTAATTCATCTGAAAGTGAACTATAAAAGATTTTCCGTTGATTAGCTACATCATCTTGTTAACAAATGAATCCATTCCTTCTCTCAAGTTTTGTGTCATTTGTTCTGGGATGAAAGTGTAAACTACTACCACTACTAAAGTGTTTAGGTAATCATTGGATCAATATTTTATTTTAACTTTCAGTATAACAAAATTCATAAATGATGATCGAAATGATACTTATTAATTGTTAATTACTAAGTATCATTTCGATCATCATTTATGCCTGTTTACTAACAAATTGTGAGTTGTTAAGTTAAATACAATGTGTGATTTTAAAACAAACTAGATTTATCATGTATTAAAAATAAATGATGACATACATTATTTTTTGGTAAACCTTTGTGGAAGAAATTGCAGAACTTTTCTATTTGGTACCGTTTTGATTCCGTTTTCGATAACATACAGTCAGTTGAGTCATGAGAGGGCAACGAAGCTGATAAATCTCCAGGCCTCTAGAGTTTACATTTATTTTTTTAAGAAAAAAACGGACGTCACGTCCAGGGTGAACGATCGCCACGGTCATCGATCCATTAGAGAAACTTTGGTGCATTATATTTTTAAAGATTATCCTTAGCAATTGTTATTACTAGGGCCCGGATTAATATGTAAATCCATATTTTTAATTGAAATGGTTTTTGTTCTTGAATATGTTTTCTACATATATTATGATATTTTGATCAAGAAAATGCAATTTCTATTTTCCATATTTTTCCATATTTCAAGTATAAATCCATATTCCACAAGAAATTAAATAAATTTATCCATATCTTCATTATTTTATGTTAGGTTGATGAGAAGGTATGTGAAATGACTAAAAATTAGTTTTAGATGACGAAAATGCCAGCAAATCCTTTTTATTGGCGTGTGAAGAACTTCTTTAATGCAACCACCAAACGTCAGTAAAGCTTTTTAATGATGCAATGAGAGTTTTGTGGCCTTATGGAGTTAAACATGACCAAGTTGTCTTGCTACTTAGTGATGCTGCTCCTTGTATGGTAAAAGCTGTAGATTCCCTACAAGTTTTGTATCCAAAAATTATTCATATGAAGTGCTTGGCTCATGGTATGAATAGATTTGCTGAATGAATAAGGTCTCAGTTTAAAAAGGCTGACAGTTTAGTATGAAACGTAAAGAAAAAGTTTTTGAAAGCAGCAAGCAGGATCTTAAAATTTAAAGAGTTGGTATCCCGACATTTCTTTACCGCTAGAGCCAGTGCTGAACCGCTGGGGAACTTAGCTGAGAGCAAATGAATACTATGCCCAGTATTACACTGAAATCAAAATGATTATCTTTGAATTGGAGAATAAAGCTGCTGATATTTCAATCTCAAAAGAACTTCTCCAAGATTACCCTACGTAACTATTTGCTTTATGTACATAAACACTAATTATTGCTTTTTATCATACCATATAAAGGCACTCGAAAATTCTTCCACTTCTCTAAATGATAATTTGATGACTATCGAAAATATTTTTAGAATCAGAAGGTCCCGTTGCTGAAGTAGCGAGGCAAAAATTACTCTATGTACTGAAAAAAAAACAAAGGATTTCCACACAGCATGCTGTTGATTTTCTTTAGGAAAGGATCCTAAAGAAAATCAACAGCATGCTGTGTGGAACATTAGAAGGCACCATAGATGTGCCCTACTCACTTGCAGAATTATGCAAATTTAAATAAGCTCCAATCACATCCTATGATGAAAAATCATTCAGCTAGAATAAAGCATTATTTCGTCCAAACAGAAAATTTAAGGAAACACGTAATTATATACTGTAATTTAAATAATAATGAACCTAAGCTAAGTAAAATCGTATTTTTTTTGTTTTTTCTTAATAGGAAATCGTTTTAATGTACAATGTCGTTATCTTTTATTACACATATTTTTTCCATATTTTAGGATTTTAAGTCCATATTAAATGTACATATTTTGATATTATATATACATATTAATCCGGGCCCTAGTTATTACGTTTCAATAGACTACTAATAATATCATAACAGAGAATTATGTTAACGGGAATACAAAAATAACACTTATCTTGCTATTTTATGATGCGTTTTATTATCATGTTATCGTTATCGATCGAATAGCTTACTGAACAGTTACAGGTTCAACGTTTGGATAAGCAAACGATCTCACGATATGTTTACCTTGCTAGTTAATCTCAAGTTTGCGATCTTGACACGATTTCAACTTTCGTGCAACCTGCATTCAAAGATGATGATAACAATAGATCGTTGAACTGTTTTATAACGAGTACTTCTACTTTGCTATCTTATGCTACGAATTTCATTATAGAGTAATAAGTAATAACTTTATATTGCACGCCTCATAACGCGAAGCGTCATTAGGTACATCATCTTGCTTTAACCTCGACACGTAAAGGTCAAGCTATTTTGTGTTCTTAAAATGCTTTTATCATAATTCATATATCAAGAAAACTAATTAATCCATATTATATTTTCTAAAAAATCATTTTATAGTGGTATTTTTAAAAAGAAATAGTTTGAAATAATTTTTACGTGTACGTCCGGATGTTGATTTTGTATGTGGTCACGATAAAACCTGAAAAAATTGACATATCGAGACCGGTTTTTTTATTACTTTCAGAATTACATCAACTGGTTTCCTATTTCATATCAATAGCCTAGCACGCGTAGTTTGTTAACAAAATGATTATTTAACTTATACGTTTTTTTGGCTATTAAAAATATAAAGGCGCTTTCATATATCTTTTGGCCCTTTTTAGACAAAGGACAAATCTACCATACACCCTACATCGATTTTATACTTAGTGTACTTAATTAATCTATTTTTATAAATATAATTATTTTTTTACTGTAGGTACTGTAGAGTACGCTACAAGTTAAAATAATAAAGCGCTAAATTTAAAACACGTAAATAATATATTCTAAAAGTCAGGAATACAATTTATTTTTTTCATCAAAATTAAATGAAACGCTCAAAAGGCACTTTTGGATTTTCCAAATACTTTTGATTGCATTCATTGACGACAAATATTTCGAGAATGCAGATGCAATAAATAATACATTGCTACTTAAAAACCTAAAACGGTCCTGCCGCGTTGGGTTAGTCAGTTGGGCACTCATTTACTGTTTGCACATTATGTGCAGTTGTACTTATAATTTTTTCGCTTTGTAGTGGCGGCGTATGAATATCCACTACCCCATATCATGCCGTTGGTGGTGTAAGAGGCGACAGAGTAAAACAAAAACAGATGGGCAACAGGATAATGTTGATAACAATCAAAAATAATAAAGAAACTGCGGTTGCCAAAAAAAATTATAGGAGTGGGGGCAGACGAGCATACGGCTATACGGGATGGTAATTGATTACCGCCGCCTATGAACAATTATTGCAATACCATATTTGTCAACAACTCGCAAAACCGACAACCGATATCGAAGAAGGGTAATATAAGTATATAATATAAGTATATATATATATATATATATATATATATATATATATATATATATATATATATATATATATATATGTGTGTGTGCGTGTGTGTGTGTTTGTGTTTATATACCTATATTCATAATTTATTTACAATATATGTCTATTCATTTTAATATTTTTAGCACCTACCAACTATTACATGTGAAATTCTCCCAGGGTTGACTGGTAGAGAATGCCATAAGGCATTAAGTCTGCACATTGTAAACCTTAGATTAAGGTGTAAAACAATAAAGATTAAATAAATAAATAAGTGTCAGTCAAGAAAGTGTGAATGTGACAGCGTATTCCCGCCCTCTGACTTATGGAATAGAGACTTGATAGATACTTATAGGAAATAGGAATAGAGCCGCGTTGTCGTAGAACTATGTAAAAGATTCATTTAAATTTAGAACTTTATTTTTGTGCCACGACGAAATATAACTATTTTCTTTATAAAAATATAACTATTATTTTAACGGTAGAGTAGGTAGTTATAGATAGTGTTATTTAATAGAAAATTTAAGTAGCGTTCCGAGAAGTGATTGCACTCAGTGGCGCTTCAGTAGTTTAAATGGTCATTGGCTCTTAACAATGCGTTGCACGCTCAAGTTTTATGATGGGTAAAAGCTTTCGCGGCTTTTATATCAAGTGTCTATGCTTCGCAAAGCCTATTAAGTCCTTAGTTTAGACTGACTTAGGTCAGTACTTCTAGATGCTCTGTCGCTGTGGATATAATGATATATATATATATATATATATATATATATATATATAGAATAGGTTGTTAGGCATATAATGTCGCCCATTGTACTACGGTTTGATTTTTTTGTTATATTATGTACCATAAAATATTATTTAAAATAATTTCAATTATATAGAAATGGTATTTTGAACACTACTTACAGTCCCGTTGACCACTCCTGGTAAGTTAAAATTACTTGTGTAAGGAGCGGTTCACGACAGTAGTGACATGGCTGATTCGTACTCCACGACTTTTTGCAATCCGCTACATACGATTAAATGTACATAATATTTTTGTTCATGTTTTTTATAGATATTTGGAAAGAATAACCACCGTTATGTACTGTAAGGAAGTAATTATCAAGGAGTTTTATTTTTTATTTATTTTAATTTTATTTATTAAGCCTTTATATTACCATGCAATTTACATACTTACAAGAAAAAAAATTCAAATTGTTATTGTTTTAAAAAAAGGAGTTTTATTACATGCGTCTAATATTTAAAAAGTAATATTTGTTTGTTGGTATTTTATGCGCTAAACCAAGTAATGGCGGCGTGAGAATATCCACTACCCCGTATCTTGGCGAGGCTGTCGTAAGACGCGTCGGAGGGAAACTGAAACAGGAGATGGGCAGCAGCTGCCTGATAATAACTCTAAACAGTAGAGAACTGCGGCTGAGAACCCGCTCTCCAAGCGTGGCAACGATGGCAAACATCGCCGCTAATAGGCAATCTATGGGGGAGGCCTATGTCCAGCAGTGGACTATTATAGCCTGTGATAATTATGATGATTTTATGCGCTGCCGTACCATTCATCAGATTGCGGTAAAACTTTGTCAACATATTGCTTGCACTACCGCGGAGGTTATAGGCATAGTTGGACCCGGTAGGTGGCGGTGTTGTAGACCAAGTTTAAATATTTAATTAAACAAAACTGTATAAGACGGGTTATTATGATATAAATGAATACATGGTTGATAATAACCCCTGGGAATGAGGTGGTCGCTTCCAAGCTGTTTCTAAAATATATTTTGTGACCCTTGACATTGTAAAATTCTTTAAAAAAAGTCCCGCTGGGTTTCTTGCTGGTTCTTACCAGGACAGAGGTTTTTTTTTGGAACCAGTGGTAACGTAAAATATTGACTTTCAATAAGAATTACTTGTAATCTATATTGAATAAAAAATTATTCTATTCTATTCTACTCCAGATATCACCCGTGCAAAGCCGGGCCAGATCGTTAGTTATTAATAATACAAAATGTATTTCACGTTACGACGTTGTAAAATATATAAGTGTAAGAATATCCATTAGCCCATAACGCACGGAGGGTTCTGTAAGACCGGGAGAGGGAAACAAACCTGGAGCGTCATCCTTATCGTTACAGCCTGTTAAAGTCCACCGTTGAAGATAGGCCTCCCCATAGTTTGCCTCATGGAGGAGATATGTGATGTAATTCGCCTGGCAAGCGGGTTTTTTTTTATTTTAGTCGTTATCAGGAAGATTCTGCTGCCCATCTCCAGATTTGTTTCCCTCCGTCGCCTCTCACGACACCCACGGGATGATATGGGATAGTGGATACTTTAGAACCGCCACTACACGGTTTATAAAAACTTTAAAATAACTAAACAGTTCGCAACCCGTTCGCCAAGTGTAACAATTGTGGTGTAGCCCCCACAAACGAGCAGACAGTCCACCTGATGGTAAGTGGATGCTGTGGCCCATAGACATATACATCTATCCTCGATTACAAATCAAAACTCAGATGCGTTGTCACCCGTGAGGACTGAGATGGAATGACTCGTTTCCAGTAAAAAGGGTCTCCGGTTCTCTACACTCACCATACGAAACACAGCAGCATTAAGCTACTATTTTACGCTGGTATTCTGCGAGAGCGCGGTCCTTCCCCGGTCGAGCCGACCCATTCGTGCTACAACTATTCTACTAATTTAATTTCAGCCTGGCTCTACCACGTATGAAATTGTAATTCATTTTAGAATACGTCATCAGTCTGTTAAACTTGATTTAATTTAAATGGTATAATGTTCTATGTATGTGTATATGTAACGAGGTTACCGGACTATAAAGGTTGTTAAATTTCTTTATGGAGCATTCAACGTGGGAGGTCTAAATTCGGCAGCTGTACAGTTTACGGCTGTAACGGTGACGATGTAATAAAATCTCCGTTGCCGCTATTATAGTATATCTCTTTTTAAATTATTTATAATTAAAGTCACAGTATCGATTAAAAATATTCATCCATCTGATTTTACACAAGCAAGAATTATGATATTATATATGTTGAAACATGAGGATGCAGTTCAACTTGTAACAGAGTTTTCAATTTCAAATTCTAAATTCAAAACTTCGTTCATTGATTCCAGGCTTTCGATGTCTGTTGGAAAAATAATCCAATAACTCTTAAATCGCATACGCACTCTCCTCCACACACTCGCACACACATGTAAGCAGCTTGAAGCACGCGAAAGATTTGCGCATGGTACAGGGGGATTGTTGAACGCAGAGCGTTTGCCTTCGTAATTCGTGTTTGGCATTTTCGAATGGATATACCGTCTTTTGTCGTTATACCCCATTCTTTACTAAGCTGAGTTCATCGCGTGCAGGAATAGTTGAAATTTGCAAATAAAATTTCACACTTGTAATCATCGAGGTGGGGGCAGAGTCCAAACAGCAGCGACTCGAAATTTAAAAATTGTGAAAAATTGTGAAAAATTTAAAAATATCTCACGCCTTTTACGGTATGCTAGGTAAGTAATTTTAATCTTTAGGTAGCCGTGGTTAACTATGACATTGGGACGTGGTCGAATGGGTCGGCTCGACCGGGGAATGACCACGTTCTCACAGAATATCAGCATGAAAAAGCAGCTTAATGCTGCTGTGATTGGTATGGTGAGTATAGAGATTCGGAGACCCTTTTTACTGGAAACGAGGCATCTTAGTCTTCGAGGTGACAACGTATCTGCGTTTTGATTCTTAATCGGGGATAGATGTAGGTGTCTATGGGCCACAGCATCTGCTTACCATCAAGTGGACTGTGTGCTCGTTTGTCACCCTATCCTATAAAAAAAAAACCTCGAACACCCCACTCCCCATGTAACCATGGGTGCTGTAAAATGCTCGAAACGTCGGGAATATAAAATGAATTAATGTACGTGATAAAATCCGTAAAAGTAGTTTTATTTAAATTTTAACTAGTTTTATTTATATTTAAATGTGTATTGTTCGCGTAAATTTAAGAAATCATTAAGTAACGTATTTGAAAAATTTTCATGTTGTAGTCATACATATACATGGGACATACAATTTCCTCACCATCATCAGCCCCTTACAAGCATTTTTTCCGTGCGCGATTCCTACTTGTGGCCCCGCAGCGCGGCGGACAATACTTCATTAATTTGCTGTATTTTAAGAAAATTTATTGTTGTAAAATATTTTTCTAATCAAATAATACGACTACACAAATTTTCGATTTTCAACTACACTAAATATATATTATATATATCACAATTTTATTTCGCTTGTATTTTTCAACACAAGTTCATACAGAGTATGAACTGAGATATACTGCACATCATTTACACAGTATTTGAAGAATCCCCTTTAATTTCCATCGACTTAATACTACGCTAAGCATCACTGAGTGTAGGTATTACTTTTCCCGTACATTTAATGTTAGCAAAAACAACAAATTCATCACATTTTTAATGTGTTGCATAAATCAGAGAGAGCTGCCCAGTTTGACTTAAAATTACTTGCGGTTTAAAGTCTATAACAATTTCTGAAAGTTATTTGAAAGTGGAAATTATGTTTATTAACAATTCGAAAACAAATATATATTTTTTCCTTTTTATTTTGCTTTTACTCAGCTTTTGTAAGTAATCAATTGACTTACTTTTGAAAAAAAAATATCGGTTAAGTAAAATATAAATAATTACGGTCTCCATCGCGTCGTTCCGTGTTTCATTTGCATTTTTAACTTATAGTTTTTAACCAATACATAACTTTTATTACTGTTCTAATATTTATATTAATCATTAGCTCGTTAGTAGTTTATTATTGGACATAGCAACAGGATTCTCATCATCATTGTTGATTACAGTCCTTCACAGGTCCACTGCTGAAATTAAGAATGAACACAAAATAGCGGCTGCCAACCCGTTTGCCAAGCGTGATAGCTATGGAAATTTACTTAAAATAGACTTTGGCAACTTTGAAATTTGTAAACATTTTATAATTAGTTATGCACGCAGACAGCGATCGTAAGTTCCTCGCTTCAAAACTTGCTTATTCAAAATTTTATGCACCTAATATTCAGTACCTGGATGACCGAGCTTTCCTCGGTATTATTTTTTTTTTTGGAAATCGTTTGTTTTGGCAATCATATTTAGATTTAATCATATTAGAATCTAAAAAAGAAGTATAATTCCGCCTCTAGTTCCTTCAAAAGAGTCATTGCCAAGGCAAGGTCAGAGCACATAGGCAGAATTGGCGAGAAACTAGTTCGCCTTCCTTCTGGAACCCGTGCATTCTGGTCTCTCGCCAAGGCTGTCCAGAGGAATTTCTGTCAGCCATCTCTTCCATCTCTGCACAGGGAGGACGACTCACTGGCCCATACTGCAAAGGAGAAAGCCGATCTTCTAGGCTCCTTCTTTGCGTCTAACTCGACTCTCGATGACGGGGGGAGTACGCCGCCGACCATCCCGCGGTGTGAGTGCTCCATGCCGGAAGTGCAGTTCACACAGCGCTCGGTTCGCAAAGCACTCCTCTCCCTGGACATCCACAAGTCGAGTGGGCCTGACGGAATCCCCCCAATTGTGCTGAGGACGTGTGCTCCAGAGTTGGCACCGGTTTTAACGCGTCTTTTCCGGTACTCCTACTCCCTAGGCGTAGTCCCAAAATCGTGGAAGACGGCTTTCGTCCACCCGATCCCTAAAAAAGGCGACCGCTCAGACCCGTCCAACTACCGGCCAATCGCCATCACCTCCTTGTTCTCCAAAACAATGGAGTCCATTGTAAACTGCCAGCTCATGAGGTACCTTGAGGATCACCAGCTGATTAGTGACCGCCAATACGGTTTTCGCCATGGTCGGTCAGCTGGTGATCTTCTGGTCTACCTCACTCACAGATGGGCGGAGGCAGTAGAGTTCAAGGGGGAGGCATTGGCCGTTAGTTTGGACATTGCGAAGGCCTTCGATCGGGTTTGGCACAAAGCGCTTCTTTCGAAGCTCCCTTCCTATGGGCTTCCCGAGAAATTGTGCAATTGGATCACCAGCTTTCTTGCAGATCGGAGCATCAAGGTCGTTGTAGACGGTGCAAGCTCCGATTGCAAGCCTATTAATGCTGGTGTTCCACAGGGCTGCGTGCTATCGCCAACGCTGTTTCTTCTGCATATCAATGATATGTTGCATACCCGTAACATTCATTGCTATGCAGATGACAGCACTGGTGATGCTCTTTACACCGGCCGAGCCAATATTTCTCGGGAAAACGTCTCCGAGTGCCGGGACAAACTTGTGTCTGAAGTCGAGTCTTTGCTGAACAGAGTCTCGGATTGGGGACGACTAAATCTAGTCCAGTTTAACCCCCAGAAGACACAAGTTTGCGCGTTAACCGCTAAAAAGAACCCCTTTGTCGTATCCTCTCAGTTTCAAGGCACTCCCCTTGTTGCCTCAGCCAGTATCGGAATCCTCGGCGTCGACATATCGAGTGACGTGCAGTTTCGTGGTCACTTGGAAGGGAAGGCCAAATTGGCCTCTAAAAAGCTTGGCGTGCTCAGCAGAGCGGGACAGTATTTCATGCCGGCACACCGCCTGCAACTTTACAAGGCGCAGGTTCGGCCGCACATGGAATACTGTTCCCATCTTTGGGCTGGGGCTCCCCAGTACCAGCTCCTTCCACTTGACCGCATCCAGCGCAGAGCGGCTCGAATCGTCGACGACCGAGTGCTTTCCGATCGGCTCGATTCACTGGCGTTGCGAAGAGATGTTGCATCTCTTTGCGTATTTTATCGCATCTATCACGGGGAGTGCTCTGAGGAATTGTTCGGATTAATCCCAGCCGCCAAATTTCGTGAACGCACGACACGGCAAACGTCCCGATACCATCCACACCATCTGGATGCTTGGCGGTCCACCACTGTACGTTTCACAAGGAGTTTTCTTCCACGTACAACCTCTCTGTGGAATAGTTTATCATCGGCGATTTTTCCGGACCGATACGACCTGGGGACCTTCAAGAAAAGAGCTTACTCCTTTCTAAAGGGCCGGCAACGCACCCGCAATTCTCCTGGTGTTGCGGTTGATCATGGGCGGCGGTAGTCACTTAACATCAGGTGAGCCGCATGCTCGTTTGCCCCCTCTTCTATAAAAAAAAAAAAAAAAAAAAAAAAGATACAAATTACATACTGATGAAACATGAATAATATTTTTTGATCTTATTGACATAATAGAAAAAACTGAACTGGTTATTTGAATAAAAAATCATGAGTGCAATGAGTTTAATTTAAATTTTCGTATTTTTAAAAAATACTAAAAAAGGTCTCGAAATATGATCTTCTCACAAAAGAAGGGAACTTGAAAAAAAGAAGAAAAAAAGTCGGACCGAAGACGGGAAGCGAACCAGAGCACTATCATTTCGCGACGGGCAGATATTCATTTGAGCTATTACGATCATTAATATAGTGTCAAAATTTACCTTCTTATATTGTAGCAGTTTTTCATTGCCTGAAAACACGTCAAAATGACATATTTTAAAAATGAATCCTAGCTAGATCGATTTATTGCCCCAAAAACCCTCTAAATGTTATGAAAATCTTTGGAGCCGTTTCCGAGATTCCGATTATATATATATATATATATATATATATATATATATATATATATATATATATATATATATATTATAAGTCTAAACAGTTACAAAAATATGAGACTCCGCTGCAATAATTGAAAATAATAAAAGGAAATAATTAAAATTACATTAAAGGCTCGGTTAAGCGTTTAGCTGAGACCTATTAGTAATGGTTCCGGGTCCTGAATGTTTGTGCGTGCGCAATTTACGTATATTCAACATCGTAAAGGAGAAATAATTCATAGATTGGAGCTAAAGACCGATTTACAGTTCAACAAGTACAGCAGTCAGTTAACTTGCGAATCTGGCGAGTTAAGTAGAAATCTCGTTTGAACGACAATTAGCGATTTATGTTTAGAGATAGCCGGCCGGTCTATTTTTCGGCGAGTTAAGTGCGAAGTGTTGCTCTCCCGCGCGTCTCTCACCACCCTTAACAAAACTTGCCGCTCGCGTGAACGAGTTTAGTTCAGTGCATGCACAATTTGACAGGACGCAATGTTTTCGCGTTCGACCCTTAAAATAGCAAATTATACTTTTTTAACTAAACTCGCCACGAAAACATTTGAACGCTACTGTCCACTTAACCGTATACTGTCAACTACCCTGTAACTAAACTCGCTCCTGTACTTGTTGAAGTGTAAAACTGTTATAAGTTATAACGGAGACGAGGCGAGTTATATTAAGGCAGTAGGAAGTATAAGCTAACTAACATAATGATATTTTAATATCAAATTACTAATACAAAATAATATTTGCAAAATACATAGGTATAGTCAGCATGAACATTTTCTCGACATATGCAATCTCTATTTTATGTTCATCTTTTTATTGGTACCTATAATCAGAGGTTAAGCTCATTACCACAAGCCTATAAACAACTTGCAGTTTGACACAACCGCTACCATTATAGCCTATTAAAACTGTCTTTGCCAACCACAACGACAAACAACTTGTGTTTGTGTTTGAAAAGCGTGACAACTATGACAAATATCCCCCCTTTTAGGCAGTGGGGGAGGCCTATGTTCAGCCAGGCTGTAATCAATGAATAGTAAAAAAAATGAGAGCAATAACAAATACATAGACTGATATCGATTAAAATGTTGATGAATTTGCAGTCCGTAGTATAACAGAAACCACGTCCACCAGCAATACGTCTTGAATCTTGGAGTCTCTCCACTGAGGATAGCGGCTTGAACTGCAGCGCCATAGGCGACGGCTTCATCAGGGTTGATGGATAGGTTCAACTTCTTGCCGCAGAAGAAGTTCGTACAGTCCTGAGTATACACTATATTTCTCGTATTGGCGAAATGTGTAATGTAATATTATACATTTGCGAATGAAAATCGAAATAGATGTATTTATAATATGCACTGCACTTTTATCGGTTATATAATAAAGAAAGTATGTTCTGTTTGTTTGTGAAAGTTAAAAGCAAAAGTAGGTTTATTGAAACGAAGGCACTAAGTAGTAAACATGTTATTGAGAAACATTTTACCAATAATCTTCAAAACAGCACTATTTTGCGAAAATAGTTTTGATACTATGTTTTAGTTGCAAAAAAATATAATAAAAATAAATGTTTTGGATAAAATCAAAAAATTTCGATTATTGACCGATTTTTAAGGCGATTATCCTATAAGGACGTATTTATTAAGATTACGTAGGATAATGCGAAGCTATTATAAGTTTACGTAGAAAATAACAGTGCCACAAGTTTACGAACAAACACAAGGGCCTACACATCTTAAACTATCCGAGCCGGACTTCACATTTTATGCAATTAGATTAGATTAATTGTATTTACTACACAAACATCGCATTCAGTAAATACATGTACCACTAAAGCTACATTAATTACCAGACACAGCCTTAACGCCTCATGAAGCATTTGCTCGCAATAATTGTCGACTGAGATTTATTGATATTGACAAAGTAGTAACATATTGTGTGACAAAACTTCTTTAAAACTCATGAAGATAATTCTCTATCATTACGTAAGTACATTTAAGTTCATCATAATTATTATATTTTGAAATTAGAACGGGAAAATATTAGTTTATCGTTGGTCTCTAGACTGCTTTTTGATTCAGATTCGGAATTAACCTAATGATATCACTGTTACAAATTGTAATATTTTCCCTTTATATGAATTTCCACTTAGTTTTTACAAATTGATATATTGTTTGTAAAAAGGTGGTGTCATAAATTCAGTTAAATGTATATACTACCAATTTACGTTTCTCATTTAATAAGCTACTTGCTTTATTTACGTGTTAAATAAATTAGAAAAAAATATTTTTATTACAGTTATTTTTAGTACAGTCAACCCATTCGGGGTTGACTCGACCGGGGAAGGACCACGCTCTCACAGAATACCAGCGTAAAATCTTCCAACATTGATTGGTCAGCCGTTTTAAATGCAGAATCAGTTGACGACAAAGTTGCAATATTTACGACTTACCTCACCTGTCTCTATGATAAACATGCACCAGTTCGCGTAATTAAAATGAGACATCGCCCTTCACCATGGCTGACTGATGAAATAAAATCCATTTTAAATAAAAAAGCTGCAGTCAAGACAAAATATAAATGTAGGCCTACATCTATAACCTGGTAGTAAGCGGTGGACCTAGATGGTAAATCGCAGTGTACGGCAATAGCGTTACAAAACGCATTTCACTCTTGCCTTGAAGACACCAAGTTTGTAAACGGATGGAAGAACGACGCTGCCACATTATTCAACTCCTTTGCTGCACTCATTACGAAAGACAAAACAAATCGTTTGGTTTAAATGCGCGGTATGTCGACCACAAAGGCATTGACACCTACGGATCGTCTGAATTGGATGGTAGAAGGGGTATAGAGGAATTAAATCAGGTAATTCCTGTGTGCGCTCTTCGACATATATTAAATACCTAGAAGCTGCGTCTGCATTCTAGAATGACGTCTGTTCATCCATAGATATAGTTTCGATTTGTTTAGTAGTAATGAAAAATCGATGATATAATATCATTTCTTTTTCTTTAATTATTTTAGATCCAGTGCTTGAAAGAGGCCTTTAAGGGGTATTAAAAGTATATAAAAGTATTTTAACGTTCGAGCCGTTCTTACCTCGTTAAGCAGGCGGAGTATTGAGCGCAGAACTGGCATTCATACTTCTTCACATTATGTGTGATTTTGTTTTGTGTTATTTTAATGGAGATAGCCGCATCATTAATATATACTAGATATGTAATACGTCACATTAATAGATCTTACCCAGACGGAGCCAAGGCAGATCGCTAGTCTATATCATCGTCATCATCATTACAGCCCTTCACAAGTCCACTGTTGAACATAGGCCTCCCCCAAGGAAGGACTTCCCGTATGAATTACCGGGTCGTGACTCCATCTAGTGGGGGGTCGCCTACGTACCGGTACGAGGTTGCTAGTTCTATGCTATATGGTCGGCCCACTGCCACTTCAGCTTACTAATCCGTTGGGCGAGTCTATAATGATTATAAATATAATATAATCGCAATTCGCAACGTTACTTAACTACGATTCGTCAGATTGCGTATATTGAAATAATGTTTGCTGGGGAATACTCGTTATTCTTCGTGATATTATCTTTCAGTGCTGTAAAACATGATAAATGTGTGACTGACGTATTAATTTTATTTGTTGCAATAAATTGGTGCGTAGCTGTCGCGCGCGCGTTCGTGCAGAAAAGTGAACGTGTTCCCCCACACAACTTGAGTGGCTTGGTAATAAATATTGCGTCTTAAACTTCGCATAGTTACCGATCCTACTTAGCCGCAAATTGAACCGCGCGAGTTGAATCAGTGCGGGCAAAGCTCCGTGCACGCAACGAGCGTTCGTTAACCGTGAGCCCGACCCACCTCAACATAAGTTCAGGGTTGCCTGTTACGTATTGTGAAATTACTTCCGCCTTTAGCTAATTCATAACGGTATTTTATTAATCTCTTCGATTAATTGATGATGATTTGATTATGACATGATTGATCTCGGAGTGATATATACAGTGTAGTGGCGGTGTAGGAGTTTCACTGCCCTATATCGTTCCTTGGGAATCCTTTGGGTGTCGTAAGAGGCCACGGAGGAATATCACGTTATGAACCAGGAGATGGGCAGCAGCATCTTCCTGACAACCACTCAAAATAATCTCAAAAAAACTGCGGTTGCCAACCCGCTCGCCATTCATTGCAAAAAGTTAAAGTTACAGCCTATATACGTCCCACTGCTGGGCACAGGCCTCCTCTCATTTCTGACAGGGTCTTAGTGCAAGGAAGTGTCCGCCAGCTGTCCCAATTCGTGTTGGCGAACAGATATCTTATAATATTTTTTCTTATTTCTAATACATGCAAGTTTCCTCATGATGTTTTCTTTCACCGCCGAGCACGTGGTAATTAGGCACTTGAAATTTCAATTAATGATTTCATTGGTGCTGGTGGGGATCGAACTCGGGTTGCTCACATACTGTGAAATTTACAGCGAGCGCTAACCATCTGAGCTACCACGGCCCTAAGCGTTGCAAAATTATAGCAAATTCCCCTCTATGGGGAAATCTATGGGGGAAGCTTATGTTGAGCAGTGGGCCTTTATAGGCTGTAATAATATATAGTGTAGTGCAGTGCTCAGAGGAATTGTTCGACAAAACTCGCGACACCATCTATATGATCGGCGGTCCACCACTGTTCCATTTACCAGAAATTTTCTTCATCTCATAACTTCTTTGTAGAAACTTTTCTGGCCGATATGACTTACGGTCCTTCAAAAGAGAGCTTTCTCTTTTTGTGAGCCGCAAACTTGTTTGCTCCCTTTTATATATAAAACCCTAAATTAGTACATTAAACAAAACAAAGCAAAAATATAAAAAAATCCTTAAATGAGTACGTAAATTTTTAAAAGCTTAAATAGTCTGAGGTATAAGGTTTTCTACAAAATGATGGATTTAATATTATTATATTTTTTTAAACAAAAATCGTTTTCATTATAATACTTTTTTGAGACAGTTCAAAGATAATTAAGTTCACTTAAATAAAATACCAAACATTGGTTATAAAAATAGTTTCAAAATTGAATAAATTGTATATTGAATCAAAACGTTTTAACGGTTTAATAACAAGTTTGTTAATAGTAATCGTCTAATTCTAATTATGGTCCGACGTATAGACTGGTCGGATTACTGCCAATAGCGACTTACTCATTTCCTTATCCAGGGTAACAGTTAGGACCGCAACCAACCTCCGGGGCAGGTTCTCGACATAGCGGTTCAGTAATTTAATAGGTCCAGGTTCTTGTTCCGGGAAATTTCGCTCAGCTATTTAGCAAAGACCTTCGTGTGGGAAATTGACGTCATACAGGTGATATGTCGCTTTGGAGCAGGCGTTAAATTCACACTTCTGACGTAATTATCTCAAAGCCTTTCCGGTGTTATGGTTAAAACCTGAAACGGAAGCTATTATTTGTAATGTTACGCTAGGAAGGTAGCTGGATAATTGTTTTAACGTTATTTTAATAGTAAAGTTTTATTTATCCACCCATTACAGCATATAAAAGTTCACTGCTACATGTCTCACTCAAAGAATTCCTCTTAGGAAGTAATTTGCAATAGTTGCCACGCCTGCCACTCGGGTAAGCAGTCGCAGTTTTTTTTTTAATAACTAAGTTGTTATCAGGAAGATGTTTCTGTTCATATCCTATTTCAGGTTTCTTCTGACGCATCTTATGACGCCCACGGGTCGTTTAAATTTAGGGTTAAATTTTGAAGTTAATTTTCTAGTAAATTTTACCCTAGGAGTTTTCTCTGTAGTGTCTCCAGCATTTGGCATAAATTAACTGCGAGTGATAAGGTACTGATTACTTGTAGGCCATAATAATGCCTGTGCTGTGAGGCAGTCGAACTCGAACGCGGCCCGTAACGCCGCAGCTAAACGTATTTCCACTGCACTATCAAGCCGCTTGCCAAGCGTGACAACTATGGCAAATTTCCCTATGAGGTAAACTATGGGCGTGGTCTATCATAAGCAGTTGATTTTTAATAGGCTGTCATGTATAATGATTGGTTAAACGAATTAACCTTAATAAACAGCGTATACGTCGCTTCCTTTATTTTCTTTTCAACCACCGTCTAGTGAAAAAATAAAAAAATACTGAAGAACATAACTAATAGAAGTAATTAGATAGTTTATAACTTGATCATAAGAACAAATTAACATAATGATTAGAAAAAACGAGAAAGGCTCATGAAGAGCCTTGTAGAACCTCACATGTAGCTCCTTCTCCTACCATTCGATCTCCCGGTCAGAAATGCTCTGTACTGCTGAGTCTTACTATTGCTCGTTGGCTAAGGTTAGAGCGGTAAGCCCTTTATCACATGAAATGACGGCCTTGTAGAATGATTCATCCGATCTCGCCAGTAATACGTTACAGCTTGGCTTAACGTGGTAGAGTCACGCTGCAGCTTACAGTTATAGCACGAATGGGTCGTCTCGACCGGGGAGGGACCACACTCTCACAAAATACCAGCGTAAAATAACAGCGTAATGCTGCTGTGTTTCGTATGGTGAGTGTACAGATCTGAAGACCCTTTTTACTGGAAAACTTAGTCCTCAGGGGTGACAACGCATCTGCGTTTTCATTCTTAATCGGGGATAAATGTAGAGTCTATGGGCCACAGTATCCACTTACCATCAGGTGGACTGTGTGCTCGTTGGTCACCCTTATTTTATAAAAAAAGTTAGGCTCTGTCACGGATAACGTGCAGAAAAAACCTTACATATTAACATATGGTATCGACTAGCCCTAACCTCAATCATCTTTCTATTATACTATGCTTCCCAAAGCCAAAATACTCGTCGTTTGCTGTACGTACAAGCATTATTTGTTAGTTGTTATTTCTGTGTTAGGTGTGTTATAGCGTCGCAATACCCGCTACTTCGTAAAAGTTTACTAAATAAATGTTTCTAGCTGCTTCAGTATAATTACAGACTGTAAAGCATTCCATCTTAGTCCTCAGTGGTGAAAACGTATGTGTAACATTCCTTGTTTAAAGTTCACTGCAAGATGGGTGTCCGTGGATTGCAGTAACCACTTACAATCAGGTAGACTGTTAACTTCGTTTGTCTCTTTTATTTTTTTTTTAAAAACATGCTTTTTTATTTAAAAGATAATTATTTTTTGTAATTAGATTTGTCACCTTTTTGTAGTGATTAATTACAATGTTTCAATAAAAACACAACATTTCAATTGTTTAAACTACTCCTATCAAAACGACTTACAATAACATTAAGTTTTTCGTCAGCTTTCAAAATAGTCAAAGATAAAGGTTTCTTGCTACATTGGATTTATTTTCACTATGTTAGGAGAAAGACCGTAACTCCGTCTATTTCAAGGCAACTGACCGATCTTTTATAGATGCAAAAGCTGCGGAATATTTGAATGTTCGTGCAGCGTTCCTTTGTAGCGTCGTTTAAGGTATTCACGAGATACGTGTTTTTCCATTTATCGAGACGTAGCGCCGAGTTACTGCGGATCGTGTTGCAGAATTCCATGTACGCTTTGGCTGTGGATTTTAACACTTTCTCTAAAAAGTAAAATCTTATTAAAGAAATAAAAAAATAGAATAACTAATTCAACATTTTAGTATCATAATTAACATATAGGATTGTGGTATATGTAACTGGCATGTTGCAAAACTTTTCCATTGTTTCTTTTTTAATATATTGTGGCTTTTTTAATTTTAAATTATGAATTATGGTTTATGATCACTGTCCTTTTTTAAAAGGTAAAAAAATATTCAGTATGCAGCAACAGCAATAAAGTACAAACTTGTGTCTGAAGTCGAGTCTTTGCTGAACAGAGTCTCGGATTGGGGACGACTAAATCTAGTCCAGTTTAACCCCCAGAAGACACAAGTTTGCGCGTTAACCGCTAAAAAGAACCCCTTTGTCGTATCCCCTCAGTTGTCTCAGCCAGTATCGGAATCCTCGGCGTCGACATATCGAGTGGCGTGCAGTTTCGTGGTCACTTGGAAGGGAAGGCCAAATTGGCCTCCAAAAAGCTTGGCGTGCTCAGCAGAGCGGGACAGTATTTCATGCCGGCACACCGCCTGCAACTTTACAAGGCGCAGGTTCGGCCGCACATGGAATACTGTTCCCATCTCTGGGCTGGGGCTCCCCAGTACCAGCTCCTTCCACTTGACCGCATCCAGCGCAGAGCGGCTCGAATCGTCGACGACCGAGTGCTTTCCGATCGGCTCGATTCACTGGCGCTGCGAAGAGATGTTGCATCTCTTTGCGTATTTTATCGCATCTATCACGGGGAGTGCTCTGAGGAATTGTTCGGATTAATCCCAGCCGCCAAATTTCGTGAACGCACTACACGGCAAACGTCTCGATACCATCCACACCATCTGGATGCTTGGCGGTCCACCACTGTACGTTTCACAAGGAGTTTTCTTCCACGTACAACCTCTCTGTGGAATAGTTTACCACCGGCGATTTTTCCGGACCGATACGACCTGGGGACCTTCAAGAAAAGAGCTTACTCCTTTCTAAAGGGCCGGCAACGCACCCGCAATTCTCCTGGTGTTGCGGTTGATCATGGGCGGCGGTAGTCACTTAACATCAGGTGAGCCGCATGCTCGTTTGCCCCCTCTTCTATAAAAAAAAAGTATGTTAGGAACCTATACGATGCTCTGACAAACTTACACGAAGTTATAAGAGTAGATACTACCTACGCCACCCGAGGACAGTGTACCGCTTCGTATTTGTACTTACTATTATTATCTAAATAAAATGTATTAGATTATATAAGATATGTACGCTATATTTTATATAATAAAACCGATATTGCCCAACGGATAGGTAAACTAAAGTGGCAATGGCCGCTCAAGCTCAAGGAACCGACAACTGTGGCAGTGGCAGCCTCGTACGGGTAAGCGAAGTGTAGGCCGACCTCTCACAATATGGAGTGATGACCTGAGGCAGGAAGTCGATGGATACAGGTGGCTTGGGACCGTGCTTAGTGACATTCCTTGAGGGATGCCTGTGATCGGCAGCTGGCTTGTAATAGGTTCTAATGGGTTCTAATGATGACGATGATATATTCGTAGCTAGTATACAAAATGACATCCGAATTGGCATGATGTAATGACATAACATGATATTAATGATGATGATATGAAATACAATATTACATTCTGCGTAATAAACACATCTACTCTTTTGGTATGTATTTTATGGTGTGAAAGTAACTTCGATCGTCGATCTTGCATTAGTTGCAGCTCCTATAGGTTAGCGACCTCGCAACTAGCAATCTTATTTTATAATTCAATATTTGACTCCGAAGCATAATTTGTTTTATATTATTCTTTTAGTTTCTTTATATGACATTCAATAAGTTTTTATACCATAATTGACATAACGAATAAGAAAAAAATTATTTATATTTGTAGAATTATCATTTGTAGTATGCACGAAACCTTATTGAACAATAACTATATTGTTTTTAATATTAACCGTTAAAAGTTGCAAAAATAAGTATTCATGAAAATGATTGATGAAAACTGCTATTATGATGTTAAACCGTTTAAAAAGTCGACGTTTCTTCTCCGGTCATTCATTTCATTTCCTTTATATGATAATAGTTCTAGTATGTTATTTTAAACGCTATACAAAAAGTCAATAAAAAGTGACCAGACGCTTTGGAATTTTACTAATGACGTTTTATGGAGCTCCCACGTCCCTTACGTATCAGAATTCCACGCTAATTTAGCTGAAGCACGTGCTGTATACGAAAACCCGATAAGCCCGTAATGCAGGAAGGGCCGTCCGTTACGAATGTCGGTTTGGCGGACATATATTTTCGTTCAACTCAGTGCCCTCTGTGTAATGAATACTAGCAACGCATAATTGGCTTGGGAGACGACGGCACTACCTGAAAGCGTTCTCTATTTTCCTCTCCGATAAATTCGCTGGCAATTTTACGTAAACCAATGAATAAATTTTACGTCTACTAAAACAAGCATTTCAGCACTATTCATTATTCCAAAGTGACCTATCTCTGACGCGGGTCTGGCTATATAAAGGCTATTGTAAACAAGATTTAACTGCTATTGGACGAAAGCTTTTGTTTGTGCTTTAGTATTTTCAAAATTCGAATTGATTCTCTAATGCTGCCGCCGCACGCTCCATTTATTATTTCATTATTATGCATGTAATAATAATGTCCTCCAGACCGAATTTCGGTCACGGCGGCTTGCCTCAAGGGAGGCTAGCCATCGGCGCAGGACAGGATTATAGTGCCCATGTGTACGCGCAAGCACAGGTGCACTCTATTCCCTCACTCTCATACTTTACCTGCTTTCCGAGGCACGGGTGTGAGACACCGCCAACTTCCTGACTCCGGGCAGCTAGTGAGAATTTTTTGACAGAAAAACTCAATATTTGATTTTTTTAGCCCGACCCGGGATTCGAACCCAGGACCTAACGATCAGCAGTCGCACTACTACAACCACTAGACCAACGAGGCGTATACATATATATATATATATATACAATAAATAACGAGGTATATACATAATATATATAAGATTTTCTCAAACATTATTTACGCTACTTGACAAGTAATATTCCTAGAAACTGTTTACGGTTGTACTGTTATATACCCATCGCACCCATCGAAGTCTATGGCTGGTACCGTTTTAACAAGACGCACAGTAATCGTAATGATCAGTGAAGCTAGTTTATAAGATCTTTATGTATTTAATTTAATTACACTGTTGTCAAAACGTTGCCACTTACTTCAAGGATAGGATATTTTTCTTTTGAAATCAAATATAAAATAATAAAAAATAAAAATGTCATGTGATGCACAATGAATATCTAATCAGTAAATAGTGAATGCCCGCTAGGCCGCTACCATAATTTGCACGAACTAATTGCAACTTGATTGTCCACGTATTCATGAAGAACACCTCCTCCGTGGCGGATTCTACCTACAAGTTCGAGACATGTCGGACTCGGATTACAAGGGGGACGGATTAGCCAGGGGCCGGATTACTGGGGCTCTACTGTAATATGGTTTATTCTCAGTTAAGAACGATATGGGGAAACGGGTGGAACAATACGCTATAGTGGATATTCTTACACTGCCGCTACATAAACATGATAATATGTTTATTATTGTTTCATTTAATTAAAGATGTCACTCAATGAGAGACGACAGAGATAACAAATAAGGAGATGGGCAACAGCATCTTACTAATAACATCTGATATTGCCAAACCGCCTGCTAAGCATGCCAAATATGGCAAATATTTCCCTTTTGAGGCATTCTAAAGGAAGACCTATGTTCAGCAGTGGATATTTTTAATTTAAATTTATTTCATTGGGTAACAAACGAGCACACGGTCCAGCCGGTGGTAAGTGGATGCTGTTGCCCATAGACATCCATATTTATCGTCAGTTAAGAATCAAAATGCTAATGCGTTGTCACCCCTGAGGACTTAGATGGAATGCCCCGTTTCCAGTAAAAAGGGTATCCGTTTCTCTACACTCACCATACGAAACATAACATCATTACGCTGCTGTTTTACACTGGTATTCTGTAAGAGCATGGTCCTTCCCCGGTCGAGCCGACCCATTCGTGCTACAACTATAATATAGCTGCAGCGTGACTCTACCACTTTTAAAAATATTGATAGTTTACAAATTATGTAAAAATGAAAATTGAAAATATCAAATTACTTTTGGTAATAATTCTAAAAATAACACGAGTGATTAGAGAGTAAATGCGTTTTTCTTCTTTTTCGGTTCACTGTGTTTCGTGCTCCGGTAAATTGCTCATGCAGCAACCGCGGACTGTTGAGGTACTTTTGTTTTATCTGACAATTTCTAAACGTTTTTTTTTTTACGAAGTTTCACTTATTTGAAGCATTTAAATGTTAAGTTTTAGCATTGAATCTATTTCTTTTTATTATTTAGTACGTAGTACCCTATGTGTTAGCTAAAGCTTTTCGACTCTACCATAATAATATAATTTTGATTAATTTTGAATACATTTATCAGGTGTAAACGAGCATGCGGTTCGCATGCTCGTTTATTATTCTATAAAAATAAATTCTACAAAATAACGTTGCTCCCTATTAAATGATATTATGCTGAATATTTTAAACAGTTAGTTTTGAACTTGGAAAGCAAATAGCCGTATCTTGCTGGACGATTATAAGATCTTAATATTTCCTAGATACTAACTGATGGGTACAACGAACAGTCATTAACTGACTCTTCCGCTACAGTAATGCGATCCTGTATAGGCGAAACTGGTTTCGAAGCATGAGTAATAACCAATCGTGCGGATCGGAATCCTAGCGTTCTTCCTTACCGTAAATCACACCACCAGGTACTTACTTGTATTTACGTAAAAACCACTAGTATTGCAGTTAAACGCCTATAAATCCAGTTGCATACTGATCCCGCACCTAGGGAACGAAAGAACTTCAGAAATTTGATCTTTTCGTCTTTTTATTAATATAATCGTCAGTCCATTTTTATTGTTGGTGTTCTGAACGACGTAAAAATTGATGTATTCAATGGTGGTGTAGACAATGGTCTATGGCTATGCTAAAATCCGACAGGTGACGCTGTGGTCAAGTCAATAACAAATTATTTTTATTTAATTATATATTTATGGATCAAAATAACTTAATTCACATTCACAAATAAGTTATATTAGTTGGGTGTTAGAAAATAATATTACAAAATCTAAACATGATAGGAGGCGCTGTAATCGAGCTATTTAAAATTAATGCAACTCTGTAGTTTTTTTTTTTCATAAAACGAGTGACAAACGACCTCCTCATGACTACTGCAGCCCAGCTTGACGGTAGGAATAGAGCGAGAAATACCTACGTTACTCAGCCTTTGTAAAAATGGCACTCGTTATTTTTTTTTAAATGCAGCTCAAGATATTGAAACTTTTTGTGACTTCATTGCATTTTGTTTTAAAGGTAATTGAACAATATATATGATTTATAATAAAGAATTATGTTATAATAAATTTCCTATTTCATAAACATTATCTGCGTCCATTCGCAAATCACTATAGCATCAGTAATTCTGGCTTGCAGTAAATTCACAAAGGTAATAAAGAACTACATTTGTTATGTTCCAGTTCGACATTAAGTGCTTGTTCATGTTGCGTTCAATTCCTAACGTTCATTTATAAAGTGCGCGAATTTTATCAAACTTTATGATTATTACTTTTCGAATAATAAATCTCAGAAAATAATAAAGTGAAAATTGCTTTGTGAACCATCGCTCTATACTATACCATGTTGTGGGAATCGTAATAAGCGACTATAGAAAACGCTAAAAAGATCTTGGAAGCTGAGGGCTCGTCTCGCGTATAAACCATATTAAATTACCTAAAGAGAGGGCAGGGAGCATGGTCAGAGGTGTTTCACCTGCGAAGCGTGGCGATTCTGGCAAATATACAACGTGTAACAAAAATCCTGTGGTTCCCGTTAACTGCGTTATTAGGATTTTTTAAAAAAAACATTTAAATAAATAATTTTATTGAAAAAAAATAAATTTGCAAATTATATGTGGTTTTATTTCCTCTAACTCACACGAGTATCGGTAATGCGGGGTCTTTGACAATCCTCTTACTCCTCGGCCAATGCAGAGATATTAAAACCACATACAATTTGAAAATAAATAAATAATTTTTTTTCAATAAAGTTATTTTATTTAAATGTGTTATTTAAAACTGATTCTGATAACGCAGTTAACGGGAACCACAGGGTTTTTGTTACACGTTGTGTATGTGTGTATATATATATATATATATATATATATATATATATATATATATATAATGGGCCCTTGTTCAGCTATGGACTGCTGGCTAAGCCATGTATTTTCCAATTTAATTTAATTTTCATTTATTAGTTAAGACATTTAATCAATTTATTATTGATAAATATAATTTCTATCAAGCATTGTCAGAGGTTTTCATCTATGAAGCGTGGCGATTCTGACAAATATATGTTGCTGTGGGCCCTTACACCCTAACAATGCTTAAGCAAAGGCGACTCTCAATGTGTAATTAAGGGCAATCAGCATTTCGGATGGATTTCGTCATCAATCGATTGTCAGAGTTTCACTCGTCAATTAGCACGATACACTTCGTACAGATGAATTAGAATTTGGAAATAAGTTGGGTTTTCTTCCTTAAGACGACACATCGAAAATGAGCGTTTAAAATGGCTCCGGGCTATCGCCGGACTGATCCGAGTGAATACATAATTTCTATAAAAACTTAAAAAACGCCGTCATAAGGTCTAAAATTGCGTAGCGCCCGCGACGATTAAGACCGCTAAGAAATTGTCAGAATCTTAAAATATTTAAAAAAAAAAATATTGATTTAAGTAATCGAAATAATGAGCAAGTAAATTATGAATATTGATGTTATGAATATATTTCAGTGGTTCCCAAGCATGTGGATTAAGTAATTTCGTTGTAATTTCAACCATAGTGATTTTTAGAGGGGTTTTCGCAAATAATTATGATCGAGTCAAAATTATACAATCGCGTTTTTGAACAAGCAAATTTAAGATAAGGACTTGAATTTACCTTATATCGAAATTCCAGTTTCGTTAGTGGTGTCATAGTCCTAAACTATTTGACCCGTTCTGCAGGCTAAAATAAAGCTTATTTTACTACATTTATTTACCATATTAGTTTATTAAGTACCTACACATGCTTGTTTGTCTGTCTTTCCGGGTGGAATTTAGTAACTGATTTTAAACTAATTTCCCGATGAGCTGGAAACTTGAAATTTTGAAAACAGCTCATATTCGGATGACAAAGCAAGAATATGATGAAAATCCTTGTAATCTTTTTTAAAAGATTTCACTTTTTCATTAAATTTCAGAAGAAATAATAAAAAATATAATTATTACGAGTAGGAAATACTTTTAGATTTGACTTTGAAATAATGCAAGAAAGATCTCATGACTTTCAAATTTATTATGATCGATTTTATTTTTTCATATATGCTTGAGGTATATCTGATTGATGGATTTGGGGTCAAAGGTGCGAAGTAATCTAGAATTGTGATCGCCAAATCAACTACCAAACGTGGCGGCCAGCCGTGGACTGGTGGTGGTTACTTTTTATATCAACTTCAAAAAGTAACATAAAAATTTACACGTGGTAGAGCCATGCTACAGTTATATAAGTAGTATAGTTGTAGCACGAATGGGTCGGCTCGACCGGGGAAGGACCACGCTCTCACAGAATACCAGCGTAAAATAGTAGCTTAATGCTGCTGTGTTCCGTATGGTAAGTGTGGAGAACCGGAGACCCTTTTAACTGGAAATGAGGTATTCCATTTTAATCCTCACGGGTGACAACGCATCTGTATTTTGATTCGTAGTTTCATTTATTACATATTAGTTTCGACAAACACTGATCGTGTAACTTCCAAATGATTCGATCAATTGAGGTTAATTCACACAACATAGTATTTTTTATTAGACGATGGACATAGCTACGCTGGGTCCTCATTATCATCATTACGGCCCTTCACAAGTCCATTGCTGAACACAAGCCTTTCTAAAGAATGCACAAAGCTCGGTCATGATGCATCTGCATCCATCGACTTCCCGCTTGTCTTAATATGTTGTCACCGCCACACACTTCGCTTAACGGTACGCGGTTACCACTCGAGAGCCTTCCTTCCCCATCATTTATCCGTTCTTCGAGCTATATCGCCGGCCTATTGCTACTTCGGTTTATTAATCCGTTGAGTTATCCGTTACACTGGTTCTACTGCGGATATCCTCGTATCTATGTCTATCGTACAGAAAAACCCCGAGAATAGCCTTCTCATTGCTCGCTGAGCGACCTTGAGCTTCCTAATACGGTTGGCAGTGAAGGACCACATCTCAGATCCATATATCATCACTGGCAACGCGTACTACTCGTAAAATCTTGTTTTCAAGTATTGAGATATACTGGGTAGGTCAAGTTATTAATACATTTTATATTTAACAAACCAAAATAACTCATATTCATAGAAAATGTATTGTGGCTTAGTGCCATAAAGAAAATCGTTTGACCGATCGAGGTTATAGAGCTGGATTAGTTCGGAATAAAGTAGGAAAAGTCATGGCGCCCACCGGTAAGGGCAGTTAGTATTTTTATAGGTCACTTTTAAATCTTAAATTTTTAACATATTATACATGTATTATGGTTGTAGCGCCTTAAGGGGAAATATAATCTCAAATGGCTTAGCAAGATCCTTCGTTATGCCGAAAATATTGCAGCATTAATTTTGAAATAAATATGTGGTAAAGTTGAGAATTAATGTTAAGGATTATGTTAGACGAAAATACGATTTCGTTAAATTTTCTCGATAGAAAAAAATCCAAAGTTACCTCCAAAATAAACAATAAACCGCTGTTATTCATAAAATACTTTAAATAAGATCATAAAACTTTGCATACTAACTGAACTAACTATAAAGCAGTGCTTACGTTATTTACTTTTTTTAAAATACCATTATTTTCACTGTAAAAAGAAATTACCTTAACTATCGGCCTCTTGAAGAGTGATTCCAGCCGCCCGGTCACTTCGCTTCGGCCTTTGAAGGGGGAGGTTGTGTCGCTTACGATCAGAATATACATTACGCAACAGGACGACGTAAAATTAAAATGGGAAATAACCGTAATAAAAATAAGAAGCGACTGGCTTGGCGTTAAGAAACAGGCATAAATATGATAAACCTAATGAAATAAGTGTCTAACGACCTTTCTACTTACAGTATTAGTGATTACAAACATGTCGGTACGTAGCATACGACGCGCGGGCAAGTGGCGACGAAATTAGAATTTGAGCTGACTTACTATATCCCCTTAAGACATCATTTTAGTCATCTATATGCTCTGTAATATTAACGCATACAACGTGATTACACGTATAATAAAGTATAATCATTATAGTAATATTAATTGCAATATTCTTGCCCAAAGCTGTCATGATGATTTATTACAATATTCGTTTTTTTTTTAAATTGTTTGCTCTTGTTTTTGTAAAATACGTAACCTCCACACTAGGATCCTGATCCTGTATCGTGCTGGCAGTTTACATACATAAATTTCACAAAGACAAACATACGTACCCGGAACAATTATTTGTATGACCTACAAATATTTGTTACGTGCGGGATTCGAACCCGCGCTCCTTATAGCTACAACTCATTGCTTAGCCACTAGTGCCACGGATATATAATTTAGATGTGAAACTTCATCTTCATTTTAGTGATTTGGATACACATTGGTACTTGTTTTACCCTGATGACGCCGTGATCCATGAACGAATACCAGCAGGTTTTTATCGTTAGAAAATTACTAATTTAAACAAATATTGTGAAATAAATTGAAGTCTGTATCCAAACCACAAAAATATTACAAAATACTTCGTTACTTTAAGCTCCTATCCTTTCTCGGTTCTTTATTATAGAAAGAAAGGGTAATTGACCTCTATCGCTTTAAGTGAAGGTTCAGTTCCCTTCATGAACGTACGTAAGGGTAAGGCCTCATTAGAGAGCGTCTAGCGGAGCGTGCAATAGGCGTCGTGACAAACACACCTTGTTGTGATGTAGGATCCTAAATGGCGGCCACTTAAAACTTACTATACAGGAACGGTCGAACATGTTTTATTGAACCGCATTGGCCATTTTAACCCATTCCCTGTTCCGTGCACTACATTGCTGATACTTAACTGTATAAATTATTTTTAATATAGTAGATTTTTTATAGGATAGGGTGATAAACGAGCACTCAGTCCACCTGATGGTAAGTAGTTGCTGCGGCCCATAGACATCTACATCATCTATTCTCGATTACGAATCAAAATGCAGTTGCGTTGTCACCCGTGAGGACTAAGATGGAATGCCTCGTTTCCAGTAAAAAGGGTATCCGGTTCTCTACACTCACTATACGAAACACACCAGCATTAAGCTACTATTCTGTGAGATATAATGTATTCTGTGAGAGCGTGGTCCTTCCCAGGTCGAGCCGACCCATTCGTACTGCAACTGTACTATTAATATAACTGCAGCACGGCCCTACCACGTATGATTGTTTTAACTTAAGTAATAATAATCTAGCGTATCGGATTTCCCAGTTTAGTGGTAAGCGCGTCTTGTAACCTCTTCCAGCTCTTTCTATTCTTTTCTCTGTTGTTAGCTTTTCTTGTCCAAATTGTCCCTCCAATAATCTTGATATTGTCTGTCCATCGTTTTGCTTTTCGGCTTCTTTTTCTTTTGTCATCACGAGGTTGCCATTCTTTATTATTTTCTTTCATTTTATCTATGTAGCAGTCCAGTCTGTTGCCATTTCAACTGTCTAGTTTTCTTTCTTATATCTTATATATATCTTCAGTTCTGTTGCGATCTTTTAGCGTCACGCCCAACATACTTCTTTTAATTCCCCTTTGACATGTACTACATATAGTTCATCGCTATTGCTATTGTCTAGCTATTGTGTCTGAAAATCGGAGAGTGAAATTGTTAAGAGGCCACTACTTAGGAAACTTTTATACAAGAGTGTGTGACGCAAAACGTGCCCGTTATACGTAGTATAAAGTAATGTATGAAAGTGAGTATAAAGTGATGGCCGTATAATATACATTATAACACTGAAAAAGATTATCTTTGCAACGCAACTGCAAAACCGCTTATCACAATATAACACCTGGTCACCTTTACATCAGAATAATCTTCTTTACTTAGAAACCCTTACACAAAGGAAGTTTTCCGCTTTTATAAAATAACAGCTGATACCCACTCGCTTCGCTGGGTGCAAGATAACATTTTATTGCGGAAACTACCTAAATGTAAAATATTAGGATTTGTTTTTTGATTGGGCTATCGTAAAATCATCATGATATATATATATATATATATATATATATATATATATATATAGATTGCTAGTTTCGTCATCATCATCCTTACAGTCATTCACGATTCCGCTGCTAAACACAAATCTCTAAGAAATGCCATGAAATATGAACGGTTAGTTTCTGATTTCAAGTTTCTTTATAGAATAAGGTTGACAAATATACACATGAAGTGGATGCTGTGACCCGTAGAAATTTACATTTATCCGCGACTATAATCAAAATGCAAATGCAACCTCTTATACTAAAAAGAAACATCTAAGGTTATATTGTATCACAAGTTATTTTTAACATTTTATGTCAATTCATCTTTAACGTTTAAAATTATAAAAAGCTTAAAGAGTAAGTAGTACGTACTTCACATGCTTTTTACTTTTGAACAATTTCACAGCACGTACACTAAACGTGGTCTGACGTCTACAAATTTTTATCTTTTCAAATAACAGTGGCTTCATTTAGCCCGCTTGAGTATACGCCTGTTTTCGAGACGCGATGACGCGAAGGAATTTTAGTTTAGATTTTCTACCAAAGTTTGTAGTTTTGATGTAATTGCAGAGAAAGAAAATTTTATCATTTAAGAAACAATGGTTAGATAATAATGCCCTTAAAAGTCTTATTTTGGTGTTTTATTTAAGAGTTAATGGCATCTAATGTTTTCTTGGAGCACTATGAAATATGTCGTCTAAGGAAATATGTAAAAAGACAGTTGTGTCATGCAGAAATGTTAGGTCATAAATTCGATCCTAACCCCTTATTTTAATAATTACTTTTAAGGAAAGTATCACTAGTCATATTTGGTCGAAATCTGTACACAATTTTGTGCCAACTTTCTTATTTCTCATGGTTCACCGTAGTCAAATCATTTAAAAATTTTAATTAAGTTTAGTTAATTACAAAATAATTAAAATTCGTTACTAAGAATTTTTGTCATTGAAATCAAACTGTATCGTTAAGTACAAGAGAACGAAAATTTGCTTTTTTGTGTCGGTTCTATAAAATTAAAATAAATGACTGCAAGCGCTTGAGGTAGTTTTCAATTCGTGCTAATTAAGATGTATCTCAGTGAGTGGAGTTATTTTCAACATCAACTATTTATTTTTTTAATAACTTATTTCTGAAACTTACAACAATCATTACAGGATAACCTAATGCGATAGTGTAGCTGTTTAACTGATTTGTGTTGATTATTTAATTTTTATAACAAATTACAAACAATGCTGTCTTTGTAAATTCACTCAGAGTACAACAAAATAGGTCCGTCGCACAAGTTACTCTTCTTCATACTTAAGCCGGAACCAGGCTAAGATTAGAAGCAAGAAGCCCGCAGAATAGTAGCCAATCTGTCTAATCGCTTCGCCACGCTTTTATTCGGGTGCAAAAATAGCGTGGACAATTTGCATGCAAAGTATGTGTTGATTAAGTCCCACGTACCTTAATTGCGTGGTAATTGCTCACGCGATCAACAACAATCATTAGAAAAACAAACGTTATACCCACACTAGGATTTTCTATAGAATCAAGAGGCGTTTTATAAGCATATTTGTCTATTTTATCTGACTTCAATAAAGAAGTATTCTCAATTCGTCTGTATAAATATTAAATTATGTACGTTCAGACATAACTTACTTGTTTGTGGACCGACTTTAATGTTTCTTTTATTAAATTGATTGTACTTTAAAGTTGGTGTCATATAAATTAGAAAAAAAAATCTCTCCTGAGGTTGAAAAATTAGGCTTTTGTGATTTTCAGTAGATGACGTTAATATCTTGTCTACTTCAGTCGTAAAATATTCTGATCGACTTTTAATTTTTTTAATGCATTTTTTGCATATCTATGACTTTTTTGAAGCTAGTTACCAATGATAATGACATCGGTTAATCTTTTTTTAAACATAATATAACCGTTAGTGCGTTTGTTATTGATCGTGTAATTTCAGAACGACTCGGCCGATTGAGGTCATATTATCACAATATACAACGTTACTTTGCAATAAGCGGCCAGATTTGCAGAGAAAGTTCGGAATAAGTAATATCGGCAAATGGTAAAGAACAATTAATTAAAAATATCTCAATAATTCTGCCATTTAATACCTTTTAGATTAAAAATGCGTGGTAATGCATCATTTTAACTGATTTTACTGCGCACGCACCACATTCATAAGGGTTGATCGGTTTCAAACAAAAGTGAAATTATTTACTTCTATTTTCAAAAACTGCAATAACGGAATACCGTTATTTATATTACGAACTTAAGTTTAAAATTTGGTTACTCTGAAAAATATTATCTATTTTGTCGAGTCGACGGTTCATTTCTAAGCTAGGATCCGATAGGTAGGGCTATAATCCACTTAGTATCAAATCCTATATTTATGGACCAAACACAAACATAACTTTTAAATTTAAAAATTTCAAGTTCACAAACACACATTCAATATTTCAAGTTTCCAGCTCATTGGGAAGTTGATTTAAAATCAATTACTAAATTCCATTCTGAAGGGCAGCCAAACAAGAAAGTGACTTAATAAAAACATGATAAAATCAAATCACTCATCTAAATCGATCCAATAAGAAGCGTTGTGTTTGAGTTATTAATAAATTTTACATTTACACTATAAAGTCTTAAGTGGTATCGAAATAAAACTAATCACACCACTTACTAGAAAAGGCAAAACAACGTCTGCCGGGCGAGCTATTTTTATTTTTATTTTATTATACAATTTGTCATAGTTTGAATTGCAAATGGATAACACCCAGATACGGGATACGGAGTTATTTGTCATACAAATACGTGGTCGCTTAAACACAGCGCAACGGTTGGTCACTGTGCTACCTATTCGTCTAATAAAACGAACGAAAGAAACCTCGGAGCAATATTAGGGTTTCTTGGACGTTGTTTTATTTTCCTTTTTAAAACAAAAACTTTACTCTAGGATTTTCTCTTGTGTTGTCAATTCGAGCAAACATGTTTGATTGTCGTACAGAAAAGCCCTCAAATGACCTTTATTTATCACTTTTTAATGGCATTGGGTGACAAACGAGCCCACAGTCAACCTGATGGTAAGTGGATGCTGTGGCCCACAGACATCCACATTTATCGTCCATTAAGAATCAAAATGCGTTATCAACCCTGAGCACTAAGATGAAATGCTCCGATTCCAGTAAAAAGGGTCTCCGGTTCTCTACATTCACCATACGAAACACCGCAGCATTACGATGCTATTTTACGCTGGACTTTCTGTGAGAGCGTGGTCCTGCCCTGTCGAGTCGACCCATTCGTGCTTCAACCATAATATAACTGCAACGTGGCTCCGCCACGTAAAAAAATTACACTAATATCAAAATAAAACTGCTAAGCTATCATACTCCGTTCGTCTTGGAACCGACAGGCCCAACAATCACTTTCTTTATTCCAAGCGATAACTACACTACCATTAATATTACAGCCTATAAAAATTCACAGCTGAACATACCCCCCCCCCCCACGGATTTCCTTAAAGGGGGGATTTTGCCATAGTTAACCCGCTTGGCGAGCTGGTTGTCAATCCCAGTTTTTTTATTATTTTGAGTTGATATTAGGAAGACGTACAAAACACTGGTAAAAAATATAGTATAGTAAATATATAGTATAGTAAATATAGTATAGTAGTTATTTTCAGGATAAATTGTTTAAATAGAGGACATGGTTTATAGTATATTATAGAAATTCCATATTTCTAACAGATTTTATTTTTTAGTTAGAGCCCGTATAAAAAACTGACAATTTTGACGGTCCCCATCTCATGTATAGGACCGTGTTGGGCCTCCTCCCCCATCCCCCATCATGATGTCCAATTTATTAAAACATAATGGTTAAATAAATTTTATTTTCTTAAAAAAATACAGAAACTAAAATGAAAAATGTTTACAAGTATTTTAACGTCGATTAACACAAATATATGTAATAATATGATATACACAATAACTAATAGGTATATCGAGGGTACGTTACACCTTTCTACATAGAATTGTTTCTATTATAAGTTCTTTACGAGACCTTCACACTATGTGAGATCTATTTAAATTTTATTATTCAATATTCGGCTGTGGGTCAAATACAAATACATATCTAAATGTCGTGCCATAGCTCTTTTTATAGAAGGAGCGAACGAGCATGCGGCTCTCACCAGATGGTAAGTGTCGACCGCCGCCCATGAACAAATGCAACACCAGGGAATACACTTGTGCGTTGCCGGCCTTTTAAAAAGAGTAGGCTCTTTTCTTGAAGGTCCCTAAGTCGTATCGGTCCAGGAAAATCGCTGGTGGTAGTCAATTCCACAAGGAAGTTGTGCTAGGAAGAAAACTTCTTGTAAATAGCACAATGGTGGACCACTAATCATCCAGATGGTATGAATGGTATCACGAGTGTTGTAGCGATGTGCGATAGTGAAATTGGGCGGCTGAAATCAGCCCAAACAATTCCTCAGAGTGCTCCCCGTGGTATATTTTTTTATAGTATAGGGTGACAAACGAGCACACAGTCCACCTGATGGTAAGTGGTTGCTGTGGCCGACAGACATCTGTATCTATACTCGATTACGAATCAAAATGCAGATGCGTTGTCACCCGTGATGACTAAGATATAATGCTTCGTTTGCAGTATAAAGGGTCTCCGGTTCTCTACACTCACCATACGAAACATAGTAGCATTAAGCTACTATTTTACGCTAGTATTCTGTGAGAGCGTGGTCCTTGCTGGTCGAGCCGACTCATTTGTGCTACAACTATACTACTAATATAACTGCAGCATGGCTCTACCACGTACAAAATACGCAAATGCGGTATGAAATATAGAATAAAAATGCGATAAAATACGCAAAGAGATGCAACATCTCTTCGCAGTTTCAGTGAGTCGAACCGATCTAAAGAACTCGGTTGTCGACGATTCGAACCGCTTTGCACTGGATGCGATCAAATGGATAGAGCTGGCACTGGGGAGGAGTCCAGATTCCCACTTTGGGTACGGAACTTTAAAAAAGAGTTAATTAATTATTATAGCATTATTGCATTTATTATAACTATAAAAACTACATAACAATGTTACTGAATTATTTACACTTATGTAAAAGAATAATCTGTAATTTAACAGCCAAATAAGGTTGGATGTAAGATGGCGTCTACCTTGCGTAAATCAAAGAACAATCCACATTTTTTATTTATTACTAAGTTAATATTCATATAAACTAGTTTAATAATAGTATAAATATTATTAACCCAAATAATTAATTAAAGAATAATCCGACTCTGACTCTCATCTATTGTTTATAATTGATTTCGTTCAAATATGGCGCCGGAAATAAATATAGACTTGTTTTCGAGCTTCAAGTATACACAAGCAAGCTATATTTATGTATATTTTAAGGCTTTCTGAAGTGTTCGTGCGATTGTAATAATTGATATGTATACCAAAGAACAGGTCTAGGTTTCATACGTGTTAATTCATAGCCCATTTTAAGCAATATTCTATGTGTTTAGCGTTTTTGGAAAGAATTTTCTCTATTAAATTATTTAATTTAATAGAAGAAATTCCTTGAATTCATATTATTATTGCCAGACCCTCTTACCGCACACAGTGTAAGGTAGAGGTAAGGTTGAAAGAAAATCCATTTATGTTTTTAACATCAACATTTGACAGTACGAGCAAAGACACGTACAATAAATTACTGGAACGGGCATGTCTTAGGAAAAATATATTATTTCGAAAATATGTAAATGTCAACTTAAGGCCTAATTACTCTATATCCCTCACAAAAATGAGATAGAATGGAAGCCTATACCCATCATTGAAGCGATAAAGGCTGCTTATGTAACTTCAATTTTTTATATTAAACCAAGAATGTTTAGTTCACACTGAATATTGCACATAAAATTTTGCATGCCTTATAGACTTCGCACATATGTTTTTAAATAACACAAAAGCATGCACCAACTATTTCATGGACCATTCGTTAATCGACAATTGGTAGACTACAGCACTGTTTGTTCTTTTTATTTTATTGCGAAATAACGCCAAATTGCTCGCTATCGATGGACACTACCGAAACGAAAGGATTTACGCGAATCAACAGTATAACCAGTTTTGTAACATGCAAGTTTCTTGGAACAATAGTTCATTCCAGAGCACTAAGTATCAATTAAATAATAAAAGTAAAAAGTAAAGTTACCGCCTGTATACGTCCTAATGCTGGATACAGGCTTCCTCTCATTTCTAAGAAGGTTATGGAGCAGAAGTTTACCGCGATGTCCCAATGCGTGATTTCTCACGATGTTTTCTTTTACCGCCGAGCACGTCGTAAATCAGCTCTGAAAACTGCAATCCGGTTTGGATTCAGTGCATTGTCTGCGGGCTTCGAACTCTGGTTGTACGCTTACTAAATTTATGGCGAACGCTTAGCCTATTTGCTAAGTAGTTCTTTTTTCTAGTTCTATACTTGACTGCCAGTCATGTCGGGCTAAAACCGTCGCTATGAGAGTGAGGGAATTGAGGGTGCACCTTTGCCCAACACACACTCGTTCACTATAATCCTGTACTGCGCGGATGGTTAGTCTCCTTTGAGACCGGCCAACGTGACCGAAATTCTGTTTGGAGGACATTACATTATGTACTACACTTAGTTCATACTTCACAGCCCGTGACAAAAACATTGAGCAAACACATGGCAGGGAAGTTATTTATTTTATAGCTTTATAAAGGCGAGTATATACACACCTACAATCATTGATGTTCAAGTACACTTCATACTACCTCATTTCGTAGAATTGTAATTGAAACTGAACTGTATAAACAGAAAAAATATATTCGCGGACCTAATTTTTTAATATTAAAATAGGTTATAGAATAGAATCAGGCGTTACTTTGCGGAAATCCATTATATTAAAGCTGTTAAGAATTAATTCACACACATCCGCTCAATAAAATAAAATGATGTGTCTTACGTAGTTTCAATAGCACCTCCCGTCTCTCCTCAACTGCGTGCACTAATCCCGTCACCACTAATCCCAGCAACACTACTCTCAACACCACTACACTAGGAACGACACCACCAACGATAATAAGACACGTGTTTCGCCTCTACACGATGTGATGTAGACTCTGCGGTGGTTGACTGCTAAGAATTAGTGATGACGGAATTAGTGGTGACGGGATTAGTGCACGCAATTAGGGGAGGGCGGGAGTTGCTATTCAAACTAGGTAAGACACATTATTTTATTTTATTGGGGGAATGTGTGCGAATAAATTCTTAACAACTTTAATATTAAAATAGGTACTTTTGTCATGGATACCCTACCACGACCCGGGGGTATCGTAAAAGTCAATAATATGCTAAAATATATTGCGATGCGACGTCAATCAGATGGTATTATAATTTAAAATCCCGTATCGTGCTAAATCTGAAATTATACGATCCATACTCTACCAGAAGATTTCGATTACGGTGACATTTTCCGAGGAGCTTAATAAAAGCTCAGGCCCAAGATTCCGGGTTGATACCACCCTCTACTGTTTCCTGTACTTACGCCATTTGCAGTGATCTGGTTTGGAAAGCAAAAGCTATAATTATTTACCTATTTTACACTACGTAAAAAAACCTATTTCGCATATTTTTTTATTTAACCTTAGATATGATGGTTTAAAATAGATTTTAGGTGATATTAGGTTGCAGTATCCATGAGTTAGCTTAATTAGGCACTCTTATTCAAAACAACAATTGATTATACTTTTTGAAGTAAATTTATATAAGTAAAACAAATTATTCACTTACGATGAAAGCTAATAAAAAGCAAGTAATTTTACTATTATGGTAGCTTGTGGGAACGTACGTAATATACCTAGATCACTGAACCCTTACACAAGTTTTTCTATACTTCGTCCCACTTTAACCAGTTTTTGTCTGGTTTAATTTTTTAATTGAAAATTTTTGTACCTACTCGTATAAATTATAAGATATTTTAAATTTCCTTTTTGTTGTAACGCATTAACAGTATTTCGTTTTATTAGACCCTTTAGATTTATATTTGTTATTCAATCTACAATACCACTGGGATTCCCTAAACTATGCGTCTTTAACAATATTTGAAAGATAGAAATCTTAAGATGGGGTAACGCATGAAGTATAAGATCGCTTATTATTCGAATAAGGTGTTAACGAGTTATTAATTACGAAGCTGAATCTGCTACTTAGCTCTCCCCATTACCCATTACAGTATCGGGGGAATTTAGCCATAGTTGCCACGTTTGGCGTGTGGGTTGCCAACCGCAGTTTTGACTATTTTGTTCGGTTATCAGGAAGATGTTGCTGCCCATTGCCTGCTTCACTTTCCCTCTGCTACCTCTTACGACACCCCCGGCACGATATGGGTAGTGGACATTCTAACACGGTCACTACAAGGTTTGTGTTACTTAGATTGGTAAATTACATTCATTTTGTTTGAATTTTCTGAGTTTTATGGTCTTAAAACTTCATGGATGCATTGTGGCACAAAGTAAACAAAGCGCCTATATATACATATATATATATATATATATATATATATATACCAAAGCGGTGATTGATCCTACGGCGATACAAGAACACTAGTTGTTAAATGTTGTAAAAAATCATGATGCTTGGTCAACTCTGCAATTGAAAGTAGATATTTAAAACTAATACGCTCATATATATATATAATGAAAACCGACTCACGGAAACGCCAGTAAGATCTAGTAGCTTTATATATAATATGTTACTCCAACCGAGACCTCTCGTTACTTCGAGACGATAACACCAGTAACGGGGAGCTGGGTCAAGGCGCCAACTGCAATCTGTAATCGACATTTACGATAAAATCCTTCAACACGAGAAAATTCCATCCAACAGCGAAGTGTTTATGGTTTTATTCTTTGATGCCATCGCATAGTGGGCGTAAACATCGGGTAAGATATGATGACAACTCTGCGCCTATGTTTGCGCTTATATAAAATTACATGTGTTTATATAGTAAACGTGGTTGTTATATAGGTTTTAGAGAAACGCTGCAGCGAAATATGGCTTCAGCACGAATGGGTGCATTTGACCGGGGAAGAACCACGCTCTCACAGAATACCAGGGTGTGTAACAGTAAAATACTACTTTCGTATGGCGAGTGTTCTCTACACTCGCCATACGAAACACAGCAGCATTATGTTGCTATTTTACGGTGGTATTCTGTGAGAGCATGGTCCTTCCCCGGTCGAGCCGACCCATTCGTGCTGCAACCACAATATAGCTGCAGCGTGGCTCTACCACGTAAATAAATGGGATAGTGGATATTCTTCTACCTCTACTACACGGCCAATTACACTATTACGATTATTTAACAGGTTTCAAGTATACAACATTAAAATAAAAAGCGGATACGTAACATTTATCCGAATCAGGCTTCTCTTCGCATCCGATAAAAAATGGCGCATACAAAATTGAACACTTAACAATTCACTGGTGTATTAGGTTCGGTTGCTTCTCAACAACAGTCATTAAGTTCCGTTCGTTTGTTCAAAATCAATTTTTGCTATTTATATCACTTATATTTTACTGAAGTGTTATCGCTTACTTAATGTGAGACTCAGACTGTTTGCATTGGATTTATATTTTTTTGTTTTATCACTTTGGCTTTGACTATGAACTTTAGTAGCGTGTACTCTTATTATATTGATTGAAGACTACGCTTTTTTATATTGAATAAGGGTGACAAACGAGCACACAATCCACCTGATTGTAAGTGGATGCTGTGGCCCATAGACGTCTACATTTATCCTCGATTAAGAATCAAAACGCCGATGCGTTGTCACTCCTGAGGACTAAGATGGAATGCCTCGTTTCCAGTAAAAAGGGTCTCCAGATCTCTACACTCACCGTACGAAACACAGCAGTACTAAGCTGCTATTTTACGCCGGTATTATGTGAGAGCGTGGTTTCCCCGCTCGAGTCGACCAATTCGTGCTACAACCATAATATAGATGCAGCGTGGTTTTACCGCGTATGAAATTGCTGGAGTAGTTTAAACTGCCAATTCTTTATGTAGCAGTCTTGGAATTGGAATCTATTGGGGTACCATCGTGAACCACTGCTAACGGAAGCACTTTAAGCTTAGATAGGTTAACGGGTAGTAAAGCGTTCATCCATCAAGCTGTAGTTACCACACCTGGCAAGCGGGTTGGCAACTGCGGTTTTTTTATTTTATACAGCTGTTATCGGAAAGATGATATAAGTAAAGCATTTCTAGTATTTAATATTTAAGAAAGTCAAGTTTTTATTTATTTATAATGTACCCATACTCATTATTTTGAGGGCCCTGTGGAAAAAGCGCATGTCAGTGATATTAAAAAATTCGAGGCCATGCGGACATGAATTGGGACAGTGAGGTAGATTCCCTTCATCCTAAGGGGAAGGCGAGAATCTACCTTTACCTCTAGTCCCAAAATCTTGACAAGAAAAAAACATAACTTGAAATAACAACGCTGTACCGTACAATGGCTGCACAACGATTGGGGTCGGTTCCATCTGGGAAAGATTACCCTCAAACTGAAAATTGGCGTTAAGAAACAGCATAGTTTCTTTTGGTAAGGGAAAAGAACCGGAGACCCTTTTTATTCTGATGATGCATTCTACGTTATCGTCCTCAGGATTAACAACGTGTACGCATTTTATTTATTAATCAATTATACATGATTTTAGATGTCTATGTGTCAAAGTTTCAACTTCTATTGTCACCCTTATTTCTATTAGAAATGATCTGTTTTGAAAAAATGCTAAATTATAATTAAACTAAATAATAATTGTTAATTTTAATTTTAAGTTCTGATTTATCACGTGCTCAGCAGTGAAGGAAAACATTGTGAAGAAAGCGACATGTTTGAGAAATAAAAATACTTCGAAGACGTGAAGTCCGCCAACACGCCCTGGGGCAGTGTGGTGGACACTTCCTTGTCCTAAAACCCTCTCAGAAGTGTGAGGAGGTCTGCGCCGTGTATAGGCTGTAACTTTTACTTTACCTAAATAATAATTTGAAACCCGAAACAAATAAGGCAACAAAATTTCTGGACCTGGCTCACGAGGTGACCGACAGGTGGGGTGATCTGCCGACCGAAATTATACCTGTAGTCGTTTCTACGAACGGGCTAATTCCCGTCAGCCTCTCGGGTCATCTGAGGCGACTGGAAATCCGTGACGAACCGCTCCGGGCTCAAATGCAGAAGGCAGTATTCCTCGATACCGCCCGCATTGTCCGCCGGTCACTCTTCCCTTTCCTTTTTATATTTATTATTTTCATTTATATATTTACACAGTCCAACCAGATTAGAAAACTATGTAAATATGTACCTCAAAATAATAAACTTTATTTCACCACCACTTAAAAATGTGAATACACTTCGCTATATATCAATTAAAAATCATGCGGTTATTTTAAGTAATTTACAGGAGACTAAGTTTTACCTGTGATACACACTAAGCTCAGCTCGTATCATGAGTGTCGTAAATTTACCTACTTTTTCACATCATACCACTATATTTTTTATAATTATACTACATAGTTAGCAGATAGATACCGTTATAACTATGAATATAACCAAATAATGCTCATTCAAAATGAAGAGTTTAACGGAATACTTTACTGAAAAATATGCGTTCTATTTCGCATTGCCATGTTAACATTTTGTATGGTACCAAAAAAATTCTACCGCGTGTATATAGCATCACACTTACAGTTCTAACACCTTTTGTGGGTTAGATGTTATTGCAGGTCAATAGAACATTTCTTGCTTACACTTGCAAAGCTTTTTTACGGTAGTACTCTATATGTGACACTATGGGGCATCTTCTTCATCATCACTTTTGTGGGCTTGGTTTCATTGTAGTTTAATAAGACAATACTGCGCGGGAGTAAATAATTTTCTAATACAGTATTGCAATATATGTGACACTATGATGGCTCTTCTCACCAGTCCATAAAAGTTCCCTGCTGAACTTGGGCCTCTCTCGTTGTAGGGACGTGTCTTAATTGTCATGCTTAACAAGCGAATTGAAAACCGCAATGCGCTATCATATCTGGTACAGACGAGCTGGTTATATCGCCATCTATCCGAAGCCATAACATCTATCTCGTAATTCCTATATTCGCCTCTTATGGTTTATATACTCTCGCTAGGTCTCGCACGATAAGCCTCGGACGAAAAGCCTGTTTCCGAGTGCGACAATGTTACACTCTTACCCAGTAAGCAAGCGTATCTATGTATTGGATATGATTAACTGATATCAAATCTATATTTTTCAATATCTATGTATTGCTTGATATCTACGTGATTCTGCAACTCTGTCAGGAAGTCAGTATTCAGTTCTTTTGTATATATTCAATCAGTCTTTTGCTGCATTTAGTTTGCTTAGATTTAAAAATATATTATAATATGCAAGTATGATAGTACTTATGATAGAAATATTGATTATCTGTGATATAAATACTCTTAAACGAGTATATTTCACAACGAAGAGCCGTAGTAGGTATTTTTATTATACTATTTTACACAAATATTGGTAATAAATATCTGGTATACTTTTGCGCACACATTGTGAAGCGACGTTGTACTGCAGTGATGGCGAATATACGGTTAGTTTGTCGACCGATTTATGGACATTGGGTATTATACCAATATATAGTTATTGTAATTCATATACTATTTGTATCGTCTACTCCTATTACCCAAATCAGTTGTATTCGTGAAATCCGAGGTGATTGACGTACAGACGAAAGTCGCTACAGATGTTGGTTTGAATGCCATCAATTGTAATAAACATATGTGTATTTACATACATATTATACAATACGTAAGAAATATCAAGATATAAAATAGGCAGATTCTTGAAATGTCTCGTCCAGAAGGAAAAAAGTTCTATTGATCTAACTAATAGTACTATCGTATATTTTATCTTTTATAATTAATTCAGCACACGCCAAGAAAATATTTTTTGTGAATTTTTAGCATTGAACTGTTATTTGGGATAGAGTAAAAAATGACATATTTTGTGTAAAAAAAATTTTTACACAAAATATGTCATTGGTCATATTCTGAATTATAATCTATACCATTGACAAGTTTTATCAAATTCCGTTCAGTAGTTTATGCGTGATTGAGCAACAAAGATACAAATATTCAGACACCTATACATACATTCACGTTTATAATAAATTATAATAATGTTATAAAATTAAATTTATTAGGAAATATTTATAAGTAGCATTAGTAGGATTCAATGAGTTGCTAATGCGCGTGTTGTTCGATGAGTTGGTATAAAAATAGGAAGATAAAAAACTCGAAACTGAATCTCAAATGAATTTCATCTGAAAACTTATGTATCAATTATGTAAACAAAGAAGCAAATCTCGATTATGTTAACCTCTTTTCCCATACTATAACAACTCTTCGAAAAAGAATGGTTCAATTAAATCAAATCGTATATCAAATATTAACTCAAATGTTAGCCTCTATAGATACTCTTATCTGAATTAGTGCGCCTATAAAAGCAATTTAGTTCGGTTGCGCATGTTTGATAACAATCTTTATGTATTGTTTAGCCTGTAATTCGTTTGTATCATTCGTTTGTATCATCAAAGAGGTAGCCTTTAACATCAGATGCCTTTGTTCATATTGATGTTTACAAGAAATATTTAATCATTTTGCTTTCGTTTCGTTTCATTCGTCGTTTTATAATTACGGATAATCTATCACGACATAATATAGTAGCTATATTATTTGTCATTGAAATTCCCCAAGTTCTTTAGAACGTCGGGGAATTTTTAAGATGTCTTTACAGTAATGTAGGCAGCAGGTGGCTTTAGTAGACTAAAGCCACTTGACATCTGAAACTCTGTCAGCACTTTATATTTTATTAGAATACGGGTAACAAACGAGCACACAGTCCACCTGATGGTAAGTGGCAGCTGTGACCCATAGACATCTACATTTATCCTCGATTAAGAATCAAATTGTAGGTGCGTCGTCACCCCTGAGGACTAAGATGGGATGCCTCGTTTCCAGTAAAAAGGGGTCTTCGGTTCTCTACACTCACCATACGAAACACAGCAGCACTAAGTTGCTATTTTACGCTGGTATTCTGTGAGAGCGTGGTCCTTCCCCGGTCAAGCCGACCCTTTCGTGGTACAACTCATATAGCAGCAGCCTGGCTCTACCACGTAAGTTTACTCTCTTAATATACAAAACTGGCTTTTGGTTACGATATCCAATGTATTACTCGACATAATGTTCATTCTATATTTTAGATTTACCTTACAGGTCAGTTATGGTGGTAGTTGTGATTTCATGCGATATTATTTCACACTACACAAGTACAGTTTGCTCGTTTGCTAGATATTTTTATATAAGTGTTATATATCTCTATTCACTGTAAGCTTAAGATCTTACCGACCAGGTAAGGCCCGCGTTTGGTACTAACCTTTAGTTACATCATGCGTCAACGCTTGCTAATTATATGAGATTTATTATATTCAAAAATTAAACAGCTTTAACTGATCTTAGCACCGACTTCTGAAGCTGTTATCTGTTAATTATTTTATTGTTTTTATTTATATGAATGTTACTTTAGTCTTTGAGTAAAATACTAAAAGTTTCTTTTGAGTGGACTAACCAATCACAAAATGTCGCTTCAATAGTTGCATTAAAAACTGCATCCCCTATTCAGGAGTGGAATTTTTTTCTCCAAACTTACATGGAGCTACCCTTTATGTATACCCTAACAAATAGATCATTAAAATCACTTCACAATCAACGAACGAAAAAAGAACAGTTAGTATCGAATAAAGCACCTTCTTATTTTTACAGTTGGCTAAAAAATAAATTCAAATTCCGTTTCTTTTTGTTAAAATTTTCAAACTAAGTTATAATTTATTTCGCTACTTCAGCTTGTTCACGTAGTTTATATGAGCAACAAATAATAAACACCGAAACACAAAAAAAAAACACCGAATCAAATTTGCCAAATAATTAATACTGCTAACACCAGGCCCTCTGAAAGGCTGTTTGTTATGTTGTTATCTCTTCTAATATGGTCAAAAGATTATAATGAAAACAACCATTACTTCTATTACAGCCTAAAAAGTCCACTGCTGAGTCGGACATACGAATCCCCTATAGATTTCCTCATAGAGGGAATTTGCCAAAGATGTCGCGCATGGTAGGGCTTGGCAGCCGCGGTGTTTTGTTGTGCTGTTGTTAGCAGGAAGATGTTGCTGCTAATCCTCTGTTGCGGTATCCCTCTGTCGCCTCTTACGATGCCCATGAGATGATATGGGGTAGTGGATCTCACATCGCCACTACACGCTTAATGACGACAACGGCTGCCACCATTTAATTAAGATTTCCTCCTAAAATGCTACGACTCGTTAGAAATCAATAACGATAAGTAGAAAAAATTTCTAAGAATAATCTAAAATGTCAGCAATACAATATAACTCTCTTTTATTTTGATCTCGCGTAGCTTGGTTAGGCGTGACGCACCGTTTTGTCGGCTGCTTTTTCCGATACGGTCTAAATGCGTCAATATATCCGTCGCCTAACCCTCGGATTCGACTTCTAGTTTTCTTCTCAAAGGCGAAAGCAGTCATTTTCCTTACACACTAACGTATCAGTTACATCACTGAATGAATTGATATGTCTTGTGTCGTGACACTAAGTAATGAAAATATGTTTTTCTTTTCATTTTATATTTATGTCATAGTTTCATTTAATCTATGTATGAATATCGTCAACATTTGGTTTATAAATTCCACGTTACATCTAAGCATTAGTATAAGTGTGGCAAACGAGCACACAGTCCACCTGATGTTATGTTGTTGCTATGGCCCAAATATAAAATGCAGATGCGTTATCACCCGTGAGGACTAAGATGGAATGCCTCGTTTTAAGTAAATAGGGTCTCCGGTTCCCCCGGTGAGTGTAGTCACCAATCGAAACATAGCAGCGTTTAACTGCTATTTGACGCTGGTGTTCTGTGAGAGCGTGGTCCTTCCCCGGTCGAGCCGACTACTATAATATAGCTGCAGCGTGGCTCTACCACGTGAAGGTTTAATGCTCTTTAATTGGCAATTTGCCTTGTAATCGAGTAGCTTGCTTATATTTTTGTCGAAATTTTAAAAATAAGCTGTCAAAATGGATAACAAAATAAATCTTTAATTTTAAATCCATGGGTGCGTTTGGCAGAAAAAAGCGCTAGCAAGCGCTTGTAAGCAAAATGGCGATCGTAAGCGGTAAGCGCTGTCAAATCGTAAGTAGCTATTTTCCTCCAGGACACGATGTTAGTTTTAACCGGGGAATCTAACCTAATTTAAATATATGTTTGTAAACTATTCATATTAAAAACTTACCAATCATGAATTTTTAATAGCATGTATATGTTTATTCATGTCATTATATTACTTAAAACTAATATTGCACAAAAAAACTTATAAACTCTACTTTATAACAAACAAATTAAATAAGCAAAATGGCGGATTGTGTCAGCGCTACTGTAGTACTGTAGTAGCAATCGTGTCCTGGCCGAAAACTATTTTAGCGCTTATAAGCGCTTGCTAGCGCTTTTTTCTGCCAAACGCACCCCATGATTATACAATAATAAAGAAGTGTTATTATAATAATCATCGCCATGGTCGTCCGTTACCGTTGCGAAAATGGTTGACTGCATTCTCCACAATGACACAGTCCCCCGAAATTGTTTTTGTGGATCTGAACGTTTTTTTACGTGGTAGGGCCACGCTGTAACTATATTATAGTTGTAGCACGAATGGGTCGGCTCGACCGGAGTAGGACCACGCTCTCACAGAATACCAGCGTAAAATAACAGCTCAATGCTGCTGTGTTTCGTACGGTGAGTGTAGAGAACCGGAGACCCTTTTTTACTGGAAACAAAGCATTCCATCTTATTCCTCACGGGTGACAACGCATCTGCATTTTGATTCTTATTCAAGGAAAGCATCCACTTACCATCACGTGGACTGTGTGCTCGTTTGTCATCATATTCTATAAAAAAAACGTCAGAGCCCGACTGGTTAAAACATCTTAAAAAGTTTATCGGTTTTGTCCAGGATCTCCTTTTATCAGAATGTACGCAGGGATTCTAAAACTGCCGTGGATCCGTGGTAGCTCAGATGGTTAACGTTCGCTGTAAATATAACAACGCAAACATGAGTAACCCGGGTTCCATCCCCGCCGGCACCAATGAAATTGTTAATTGCAATTTTAAGTGCTGATTTACCACGTGCTCGGCGGTGAAGAAAAACATCGTGAGGAAACCTGCATGTCTCAGGATTAAGAAAAAAAATGTTTCGAAGACATGTGAAGTTTGCCAACACGCATAGGGGCAGCGCGGTGGACATTTCCTTGGCCTAAAACCCTCTCAGAAAATGAGGGGAGTCCTGTGTCCAGCAGTGGGACGTATATAGGCTGTAACTTTACTTTTTTTTTATTCTAAAACTTTATTTCTTCCTCTCTCATCAATAATACGGCTACCAGGCACTCAAACTTCACTCCTTTGTTGTCGACATACCACGCATTCGAAGCAAACGGTTAGGATCGTCGTTCGTACAGCAGAGGAGTGGAATAATTTGCCTCTGCATCTGTCTTTCTATCCGAGTACAATGCGGGTGTCCTGAAGGCGTAGAGTAAATATAATATTAAGCTAAGTCAGTGCACTTGACCATCTTTGGCTGCATCACCGCTTACCATTAGGTAATGGTAGTTAGAACATTTAAAAAAAACTACTTAATATTAGAATGACAAATGAGCTTAACATCCTACGTGATAGTTAAGCGGCTACTGCAGCTTATGGCCACACGCAACCTACTTCAGACAAAGCAGGTCACAGGTACGTTGTCATTAAGTTTGCCAACTTTGAAACACCGACAAATGAAATGCAGGATGGTGCCTAGTAAGACTTGAAAGTGAAGTCAGAAATGTGTTACTAAGTGGTAGTTTTATGGTGAATTAGTTAAATTTTATTAGCTTAACTATGCTCAGTCACTCTCCGGGCCCCGTCCATGAATAGAATTGTAGCTTTGCTTGCCTTTCCACCAAATTTAAACTTCAATAATGTAAAATTAGACAAATAATGCTTTGAATATACAAAAGTTTCATATTCTGATTCTAAGCACTATAAATGCGAAAATGCTTTACTTTGTTTTCCTTTCTTTCGCCTCAAAATGGACCAGCATAGTTTTTGCTCTTAATTTAATGCTCGGTAACCTTTTAAAAATTGTTTAGTTCTTTTACTATGTTTTATAGCATGAAGAAGTGCATGGAAAAAATATTTATTGAAATAAAAACAAGTTCGACGACCTACATTTGTTTTATTTTAAGTCGTCATAAGTTACTCGAACGAAAATTTTGCAGTAAAAATGATTTTACATTCACTAAGTATATAACAAAATGGATCGCTACGTGAACAAAATGTTTCTCGATAAAAGGTACCAGATAATAGTTTGAGAGCCAAACAAAGCCCCTGACATAAGCTACTTTTTAACCTAAAAGTATATCTCATTCCTTTGGAATTCGATCCCAAAATCTTATTGGAATACGACAAATAACACACGTAATAAAGAAGCAACATTATTGTATTTACGCAAAATTCCTTTCTCTAATAGGACAAATAATTCAGGGTTATACGTGGTAGAGCCATGCTACAGTTATATTAGTAGTATAGTTGTAGCACGAATGGGTCGGCTCGACCGGGGAAGGACCACGCTCTCACAGAATACCAGCGTGAAATAGTAGCTTAATGCTGCTGTATTTCGTATGGTGAGTGTAGAGAACTGGATACCCTTTTTACTGGAAACGAGGCATTCCATCTTAGTCCTCACGGGTGACAACGCATCTGCATTTTGATTCGTAATCGAGGATAGATGTAGATGTCTATGGGTCACAGTAACCACTTACCATCAGGTGGACTGTGTGCTCGTTTGTCACCCTATCCTATAAAAAAAAGGTTTTTATTTTTTTTAATTATCTGAAGTAAAAAAAAATAATCTTTTCAGGAATGAAATCTATTTAAATGAACTTGTAATTAATGGTAATAAAAAGTAATTTTTTCAAAATGTCTGATGCCCCCTGATTCAACGGCATACGAGGCGTCTAGCATTCTATAAACGAAATCTCACTCCACTTATTTCACGATTCGCAAACTACGGCTTAAGGTTACAACTTTCGGACAGAAAATTGTTTGTAATCGATTTTTTTACACCCCTAATGCTGCATTAAAGTTACATCCTATATACGCCCTACTCCCAGGCATACGCCTTTTCTCAATTCTATATCGTCTTTGAAATATTTTTTTAGTTTCTCAAATATGCAGATTTGGTCACGAAGTTTACTCTCTAACGCCGAGCGTGTGTTTAATCTGTACTCAGAAAATTACAGTGCAACTATCAATCTCATTGATGCCGGCTGGGATCGAACCCCGAGTGCTCGCGTACTGCTAAATTTACAGAGAGCGCTTAGCTCCTTATATGCCGTGTAGTGGCGGTTAAGAATATCCACTACCCCATATCTTCCCGTGGGTGTCGTAAGAGGCGACAGAGGGAGACAGGCAGGAGATGGGCAGCAGCATCTTCCTGATGACAACTGTGACGTAATAAAAAAACTGCGGTTGCCAACCCGCTCGCCAAGCGTGGCAACTACGGCAAATACCCCCCAATGAACAAATACACAAAAAGACGGCCCCCAGTCCCCGGCGGCCCCGCTATTCCTGGCTACCGTGGCGACCATGGTAACGGCGGGGCAGGGGGTGCTAAGAATCTCCGGTGGAGGTTCGGTTGCCACCTACGACGACTCGACCTGGCAACATATAACGCACGCACCCTGAGGACTGACGAGAAGATACTGGAGCTGGAAGAAGAGGTAGACAAGTTGCGCTGGCATATTATTGGATTATCCGAGGTCCGAAGAGAGGGGGAGGACACGGCAATCCTCGAGTCCGGCAACTTGTTCTATCACCGGGAGGGCGACCATCTGTCCCAAGGAGGTGTCGGATTTATCGTCCACAAGTCTCTCGTCAACAACGTTGTAAAGATTGGGAGTGTGTCGACGAGGGTCGCGTACCTGATACTCAGAATCACCAAACGGTATTCGCTGAAGGTCATTCAGGTTTACGCACCAACCTCGGCACACCCCGATGAGGAGGTGGAGGAAATGTATGAGAATATTTCCAGAGCCATACATTCCTCAAAAACTCACTACACGGTGTTGATGGGAGACTTCAACGCAAAACTAGGCACAAGAGAAAGCGGTGAGCTGAAGGTAGGGAAATTTGGAGTAGGGCAACGGAACCGAAGGGGCCAGCAGCTGGCCGACTTTATGGAGAAAGAGGGACTCTTTATGATGAACTCTTTCTTCCAGAAGCGGCCCCACAGGAAGTGGACCTGGTCGAGCCCCGACGGTTCGACAAAAAATGAGATTGACTTCATTATGACGACCAGACGCCAACTGTTCAGTGATGTCTCAGTGATCGCAAGGGTGAAAACTGGCAGCGATCACCGAATGGTTAGAGGCACACTGAACCTAAACGTTAAGTTGGAGAGGTCTCGTCTAATGAAGTCAACGCTCCGTCCCCCTCGTGCTCTAATCCAGAATCCCGAAACCTTTCAGCTCGAGTTACGTAACCGCTTCCAGTGCCTAGAAGATTGCAATGCAGTGGACGATATGAACGACAAGCTCGTGGAAACTGTCCATGCGGTCGGAGCTAAGTTCTGCAAGACCCGCCGCAGAAGAAAACAAAAACTCTCCGATCACACTCTTAATCTCATGGCTGTTAGACGGGAGATGAGGCTGCAATCGTCAACAGATTTGACAGCATACAGGCAACTGAACAGACAGATCTCCAAATGCATGCGGCGAGACTTACGCAACTTTAATACTTCTCGTATTAAAGAAGCGATCGAGCGGAACCAGGGCTCCAAAGTCTTTGCCAGAGATCTGTCTGCCAGAAAGAGCCAACTGTCAAAGCTGAAGACTGAGTGTGGCAACATCGTTTCCGGGACACCTGAGATTTTGAGTGAGATTGAGAGGTTCTATGGGCAGCTGTACACATCATCGTTGGAGCCACACGCAAGTGTGAGTAACGATCCAAGAGCAAGTCTTATCCGACACTATTCCGATGATATCCCGGACGTCAGTCTAAGCGAGATTAGAATGGCTCTCCAGCACCTTAAAAACGGCAGGGCCCCAGGCGAGGATGGAATTACAGCGGAGCTTCTGAAAGCGGGTGGAACACCGGTACTTGTAGTCCTTCAGAAGCTCTTCAATTCCGTCCTCCATGGTGGCACTACTCCAGAGGCGTGGAGCAGAAGTGCTAGAAGGTGGTCTTGTTCTTTAAGAAAGGCGACAACGCTCTCTTAAAGAACTACAGACCGATTTCCCTTCTGAGCCGCGTCTACGTGCTGTTTTCGAGAGTCATTACGAATCGTCTCGCACGCAGACTTGACGACTTCCAGCCTCCCGAACAAGCCGGTTTCCGAAAAGGCTTCAGTACCATAGACCACATACATACCCTGCGGCAGATTGTACAGAAGACTGAAGAGTACAATCTGCCACTTTGCCTGGCGTATGTGGACTATGAGAAAGCCTTTGATTCCGTCGAAATTTGGGCGGTGCTACAGTCCCTTCAGCGGTGCCAAGTTGACTGTCGGTATATCGAAGTGCTGAAGTGTTTGTACAGTAGGGCTACGATGGCTATCCGAGTACAGAACCAGAGCTCGAAACCTATCCAACTGCAGAGAGGTGTAAGACAGGGTGACGTTATATCCCCGAAACTCTTCACCGCTGCATTGGAAGACGTTTTCAAGCTACTGGACTGGAAAGGATACGGTATTGACATCAATGGCGAGTACATCACTCACCTTCGATTTGCCGACGATATAGTCCTTATGGCAGAATCGCTGGAGGACTTAAGCACTATGCTCAATGACCTCAATAGTGCCTCCCAACGGATAGGTCTTAAGATGAACATGGACAAAACAAAGATCATGTTCAATGTCCATGTCACACCTATGCCGGTAGTTGTTGGGAGCACTATGCTCGAAGTTGTTGACGAGTACGTTTACCTGGGACAAATAGTCCGACTAGGTAAGTCCAACTTCGACCGAGAGGTCAATCGACGGATTCAACTCGGCTGGGCAGCGTTCGGGAAATTACGACATATCTTTTCGTCAGGTATACCTCAATCTCTAAAAACTAGATTGTACAACCAGTGCGTGTTGCCAGTGATGACTTATGGATCTGAGACGTGGTCCTTCACTGCTGGCCGTATGAGGACGCTTAAGGTCGCTCAGCGAGCTATGGAGAGGGCTATGCTCGGAGTTTCTCTGCGTGATAGACTCAGAAATGAGGATATCCGCAGTAAAACCAGAGTGACCGACATAGCCCAACGGATTAGTAAGCTGAAGTGGCAATGGGCCGGCCATATAGCTCGAAGAACCGATAACCGATGGGGAAGAAAGGTTCTCGAGTGGCAGCCTCGTACCGGTAGGCGTAGTGTAGGGCGACCCCCCACTAGATGGAGTGACGACCTGGTAAGACATGCAGGAAGTCGATGGATGCAGGTGGCTCAGGACCGTGCTTTGTGGCATTACTTGGGGGAGGCCTATGTTCAGCAGTGGACTTGTGAAAGGCTGTAATGATGATGATGATGATGCTTAGCTCCTGAGCTACTACGGCTTTATGTCACAACATTAGCTGCACAAATTTTTTCCATCTCACTCAATAACGAAAATGTCTAAATGTACCGAATATATTTGTAAATTACACTCATTTACAGACTGAAATTACTGAAAAACAGCGTCGTGAAATGATGTGTTTTTAATGTCATTTTCTAATGTTTTGAATCCTGTAAACGTCATACTTATGAGATATATAATTTTCCTCAAACATTCATTTTTACGCCGTCTTATTGGTACATTAATAATACAAATATTGATGTGAAACAGGAAATCATTACATTTACTTTATTTACATCATAATTTTTCACACTATAGGGAATATTTGAATCACATTCCCGCTATTTTCTTATTGTTTTCTCACGCGGTCTTGAATATTCATCAAATATATGCATTATGAAAAGTCTACAGACTTTACAAATGGTGGTTATTTAAATTGCACGCATAATACTTTCTTATCATTGTGAAAATAATATTTCTTGTTACAATTATATTTAAAGAACTTGTCTGTGTGTTTGGCAATCAAAATTCAATAATAAAACAATAATATCACCTGAATTCTTCACCAGACCGTAACCTTTCATCGCTCAAATCGTAGTTCGTATTTATGTTGGTGGTATCAGACATCTTGCACATCTGACGCTAATTTCCGTCGCTGATCTTTTACATCAGTTTTTTTTTTATATTTAGTTACAGGGTTTTTATTACCGCCATGTATCAGGCAAAAAATCTTCCGGACATTTCTCTGAGTCTCTAAGCGGATGGTGTGATGAATTTTCATGTACAGCTATCACAAGGTGAAGAAAATTTATTGAATTAATGATGAAAATACCTTATATGATGGTAAATTTTATTTCATCGTCTTAATAAACTCATTTATTTAAAGGTTAAAAACCTGGGGTTGTATCTTGACTCCTGTATGTCTTGGACCTCACAGGTTAATGAGGTCAGTAGAAAAATGTTTGCTGTGTTAAGCTCTTTACGTAGATTACGTAATTTCCTTCCCACAGCAACTAAAGTTACGCTCGCCCAGTCTCTTCTTCTGCCTATCCTTGACTATGCTGATATTTGCTATCTTGACATTAAGGAGCAGCTTAATAAGCTTGAGCGCATTCAAAATTTATGCATTAGATTTATATTTGGGCTTCGCAAATATGATCATATCTCCGAATTTCGTAAACAGCTCAAATGGCTCCCGATCCGCCTTCGCAGGAATACTCACATTCTCTCAGCGTTGTATAGTGTGCTGTTTAATCCTTCTACTCCTCTTTATTTAAAAAACCGTTTCCAGTATCTTTCTCTTACCCATAATGGGTTCCTTCGATCCTTCATCAATCTTTCTCTCTCTACACCTTTGCACTCTTCTTCCTTTTTCAAGAAATCCTTCACCGTAACCGCTGTGCGATTGTGGAACTCCTTACCTCTCCATATTCGTCGTGCTAAATCTCTTCACTCTTTCAAAATTCTTGTTAAATCGTATTATTTAGAACGCTATTAGATAAATTACTTTACCTTTCTCTTACTCTTTTCATTTAATCTATTATATGATATTTTATATATAACTTACACTTACTTTTATTTGTATGTATTATTTTATTTTTTATTATTATTTTGTATGCCCCCCTCTATTTGTAACTTTTGTTTGCATCATTCCTCTACGCAAAGGTTGTCTGGAAGAAATCACTTTCAGTGATAAGACCGCCTATTGTACATACTTTAATTAGTTTTAACTATATTGATGTTTCTGTATTGTGGTGTACAAAAAAGAATAAATAAATAAATAAATAATAAATTTATCTTCTTTCGATAGAAGCATATTTTAACAAACCAAGTTCTAAAATAGGGAAATAGTCGGCTACAAAATTAGATTAAAATGACTTTTAAATTCAATTTTCTCTACTTTTCTTATGAATTATATATATATATATATATATATATATATATATATATATATATATATATATATATATATATATATACGAGTATATATATATTCGAGTATATATATATTCGGAGCGTCTAGAAGAGAATATTGTTCGATAACTGACTATGACGAATTAAGATGTTACGATCATTTTTATATACGAATCTAAAAGAAGAATCGTGTCCACTATTGAACTGGTCTTTTGACCTTTACTCAAATGCTTTTCTTCAAAATTATTACGTTAAATTAAGCGGTATCCGAAACGGTATTACAGATGGCGATGTAATGGAATTATTTCCTAAAACTGGGATCCACCGGACACGATCACAGCCCAGTTTCAAGATACAATTATTAAGTCAGAAACCGCTAGTTTATTGTGTTTTCGAACTTTTTGTCACGCGTCGCACTGAGTTGATGTTGACACTTAACAATAAACGTTCTACTCTATTGAAACAGATACTGCGTGCGATACTATTAATATTTTTGTTACAGTTTTACCGTTCGCAGACGCATCAAACTTTTGTATTCAATCTAATTAAAAAATATGCCTCGTTTAAAGGTGATTTTCATTTTCGAATTAATTTAATATTGCTTGACCTTAAATGTGTATAAAAATGTGTTAATTGTTTGTGTAAAAAATTTGTATTTAAAAATCACGTCTACAAACCATATTTTTTTACGTTACCCCCACACTTATTATAGCCTAGGTTAAGCTAGAACCTTTCCTGTATTGTGAAGGCAATTTACATACGAGGTGTGTTCAAAAAGTAAGGTGACTTTTTGAATTTCGCGGGCAACGCACATTTGATTTTCGATTTTTGTATTTTGTTGCGTTGTGGAGGACATGTGTGTCCTGAGCATATGTTTCAAGTTTGAAGTGTATAGCATGTTTAGTTTATTTTTGACAGTTACAAAGGTCAGACGTACTTTGGTGTGCTCGGCGATTTTCTTCTATCAAAAAAATTGATCAAAGAATTTGCATCAAATTTTGTGTAAAAAATGGAATTACGTGCTCCAAAACACTTGAAATGTTGACAGTGGCATACGGTGAGTCTAATCTTAGTAAAAAAAACGTTTATAAGTGGTACAAGCTCTTTCAAGATGGCCGAGAAGATGCCAATGACGAACCTCGCTCTGGACGCACCAGCACGTCAACAACCGATGAAAACGTTGAAATAGTGAAGAAAATTGTTTTGGAAAATCGTCGAATCACTATCAGAGAAGTTGCGGAGGATGTTGGCATATCAGTTGGCTCTTGCCATGAAATTTTTTCGGATATTTTGGGCATGAAACGTGTGTCAGCGAAATTTGTTCCAAAATTGCTCAATTTCGACCAAAAGAACCGTCGCATGACAATCGCTCAAGAGCTATTGGATGATATCAACAACGACCCAGATTTGCTCAAAAGGGTCATAACAGGTGACGAAACATGGGTATACGGTTATGACGTCGAAACTAAGACTCAATCGTCCCAGTGGAAGCACACTGAATCACCAAGACCAAAAAAAGCACGCCAAGTTCGATCAAATGTGAAGGTTTTGCTTACAGTTTTCTTCGACTGTAGGGTTGTGGTGCATCATGAGTTCTTGCCACAAGGTCGTGCGGTCAATAAGGAGTATTACCTTGAAGTTATGCGCCATTTGCGAGAAGCAATACGTAAGAAACGTCCCGAATTGTGGGTAAACAATTCATGGTTTTTGCATCACGATAATGCACCTGCTCACTCATCGTTGCTTATGAAAGGTTTTTTGACCAAAAACAACACTACAATCATGCCTCAGCCACCATATTCACCGGATTTGGCCCCATGTGACTTTTTCCTGTTCCCAAAACTGAAGAGACCTATGAAAGGACGAAGATTTGCAACGATTGAAGAGATAAAAACTGCATCGCTGAAAGAGCTGAAGGCTATACCAGAAAGTGATTATCAGAAATGCTTTGACGATTGGAAAAAGCGTTGGCACAAGTGTAATATATCTGAGGGGGATTACTCTGAAGGGGACAACATAAATATTGATGAATAAATAAATAGTTTTTCATAAAAATATAAAGTCACCTTATTTTTTGAACACACCTCGTACATAAATTGCACAAGGACAAAAATCCAGTACCGGAACAATTATTTGTAGGGCATACAAATATTAGTTCCGTGCGGGATTCGAACCACATGATCAACAGCTGAGCTGACCTCTACACTGACTAGATAATCTGTCTGGTATATACGTCTATAATTATTATTTTTCGAACAATCTTTAGTTTTAGAATCTCCACCACCTTAAGTGTGAAGACGCTGCGGTTAAACTTTAATTCGAAGAGGAAATGGGTTTATTGTTGGAGCCAGTAAACCCCTCCTATCTAACCACAAACCGTCTGCAGAACACTGTTGTGCCTGTGATTGCCAGTGGCCGCTCACAACGTCGATAGCTGGTAATTCACCTGTCGCTTGCCGTTATTCACTTTACACTTCATTTAATACCATAATAGTTGTTTTAGTATATTTTACATTTACATACGTGTATTTGTGTGATTCAATATTATGAACACAGATATCAAACGCATCACATTTAATTGCCCTGCATTAATATGAAACACATAAAATAAAATTAAATATAATAATCATAGATTTTAATCTTATCTATAATTTATTTAACATTAATATCGTATAAATTATAAACCTAATAAATATAAAAAGAATCATCGAAATCGGTTCATATTGGACAAAATTTTGCTTTATAGTATACCAAAAAGAACCCAGAATATTTATACAAAAAACTTAACTGGAGAAATTACCAACATTTATATAAAATTCGACTATGCTCTAAAGTTTTTTGCGTCCCTAATCACAAAACATCGGCTTTCCGGGGCACTTTTAAGTTTATGGCAACTAAGTGTTGGAATGATCTCCCACCACCTCTACGCACTATGACAAGTAAAAACAGTTCTAAAAAGAATTATAGACGTCACTTACTAAGCGAACAATTGCTGTCATAATCGAATTATTTTTATTAAATTACAGGGCCGATTTATAAATAAATAAAAATTGCCAGTAGGCGTTAGTAGACTTATAAGCTCAAATAAGTTAGGATCAGTAAAATAAATATTATTTATTACTTTGTTGTTACTGTTAGTTGTATTGTTGTAATAATTATTAAAATATAAATTTAATGGAAATATTTCTATTTTATATTAAAAATATGTCTTAATTACTAATTTGAACTGGCTAATATCTAATATTTAATATTCGCTAATACTTGGGAATCCTCGAGATGTACTCTAATATGAACAGTTGTGATTAAATGTAATAAAGCATGGATGTGCGCGTACTGTACTCTTCATTTGTTGGGCGCTGGCAGAATAACAGCGTTGTGGGCAGCTGCAAAATATTAGCTAGAGTTATTTCTGTATGTACTGCTTACTGTAATTTTATTGGTGGTAACGAATAAATGTTTTATTATTATTTATTATTATTATTATTATCAAAATTATATGGTTGATGTGAACTTCAGAAAATTCTTCCTTTTTTGAATTTCACATCAAAAACTACATCATACATTCCATCCCAATTTGAAATTTCTATAGCATACTTTAAGCTCACCAATGTCAAATATGACTAAACAGGGGTCATCAAAACGTTTGTACACAAAGGGAGTTATCAAACACGACAGCTTTGGCTATTCCATATTCTAGTTGATATATATTTATAGTCCCACGCACGGGCGGCGCGGCGATAGCCATAAATGTATACTAGACAAGCCACGATTTGTTGGTAAAGATACGATGTTAGGCAGATTGAAAATTTATTGCGACTGTTTACTGTTCGTAAGCGGAGTATAAAATCGGGTAATAAATTACCTTTTGTCTGTAAATTAACTAAGTTATTTTAAATAATGTCGCCCCTAAGTTACCACTACTGCTGGTAGTTAAGTACTAATTTACCACGTGCTCGGCGGTGAAGGAAAACAGCGTGAAAAATTGAAAAACAGACATTAAAGCGGCGTGGTGGACATTTCTTTTCCCTAATATCATCTAAGAAATAAAAAGAGGCCTGTGGGGACACAGGTCTCTCCTTCCTCTCTTCTGTGCAACAAACTTCATATATAGGCTGCAAGATTTTCAATGTTATTGTAAAAATTCTCGAACCACACATAAGTTAGGATCCCGCTATAGTGTTTGTTATAATGTTTAATAAATTGTGTGTATTTCCATTGCAATAGACGCCTGCTCGTAGTTATTTAAAAGCCTATCTTTTCATATACATATATCTATTCATAGATAAGTAAAGTAGATAGTAGTAAAAAATGTTTGCCATCCCCTGTTCACAAGTTCAAACGATGACATAAAATATTTTCTGATATTAAAATTGGGACTTACACCGATTCAATCAAAAAAAGAATGACAGGAAAAAAACAAAAATTCATAACGGGACAACGGGATTCTTTACCAACGTCATCTGTCAATAATAAAATTAAAAATACTTTTATCAATGGCGTCCAAATCGATCAATAAGACTAAACAAGACTCAATGATACTTCTATTCTATTACAGTCAGACCACCCATTAAATGTTTGATCGATGATCGATGCAATCCATTCAATGCTTGCCTTTTTTAAAGATCGTTAAGTATGATTTCTAACCAATGTATATGAAAAAGATAGATACGTGGCTAGCGCGCCAAACTAAAGTGTCGAAAGGTGTTCAATTAGCCACATCTTTCACACTTTATTTTATTATATTTTATTAAATTTAATGCTTTGGCTAACAAATATGACATACATGATTACGTAAGCTTAATTGTTTAAGACTGAGAATAGCCTGCCAATGTAGTGAAATGTAAGACATTAAAATGTGTAGGTTCGGAACATTTTTTTTGGTGATTTTTGGCCATATAGGCTATATCTATAAAAATATCATTGAATCAAAAACGCAAGGAAATTTCACATAAATGAATCATTTAATTGCATTTATAACCATATAATACCCAACAGGGTAGTATAATAATATTTATTTAAGGCTACCTTCATCGTGTTCAATTATTAGCATTATTAACACTATCGTCTTCCATATAATGAATGTGTATTTTCTTCGTATTTACTGCCATATAAAGTCACTAGTCTCAGTGATTGGTTTCTTATAATCTCACGGTCCCGCGTGAGCCGCAGATAACGGACCGACGACGGCTCTCTTGGATTACTATAACCTCCTAACATAGTTACTTTGGATTCTAAGCCAAATTGATTCTAGCCTTAGCTGAACTGCCCTAAGGTACCACGCTTCAACCTATGATCTTGCAATTGTCTTATTTTACACTCACTGACGTACCCGGCTTCACTGAGATTAATGAATTCTTTAGATGTATTTCATCGCAATCACTTATTTTCTTAAGTTGCTAGCACCTGACATATGACATATATACTACTATATACTGTAATTAATTATGTAACTGTATTTTAAAGTTGTGTCATTAATAATTACGTATTCACAATAGACATACTTCATTGTAATTACAACTTTGTTTAAACCATGGCGAAATTGTTTACATATATATATATATATATATATATATATATATATATATATATATATATATATATATATATATATTAATTATTATAAACGGATGAGCCGGGATAGCATAGAAGACTAAGCGCTAACTATAAATTTCACAGTACGCGTGCAACCCGGGTCCGATCCCTGCCGGCGCCTATGAAATTATTATTTGCAATTTTAAGTGTAGATTTACCAAGTGCTCGGTAGTGAAGGGAACATCGAATAGAATAGAATAATTTTTTATTCAATATAGATCACATGTAATTCTTATTGAAAGTCATTTTTTACTTTACCATTGGTTCGGAATAAAATCTCTATCCTGGAAAGAACCGGCAAGAAACCCAGCGGGACGTTTCAAAATTAATTACAATATGAATGCTTACAATTTTTTTATATATAAAATAAGGGTGACAGCACACAGTCCACCTGATAAGTGGATACTGTGACCCATAGACATCTACATTTATTCTCAATTAAGAATCAAAATGCAGATGCGTTGTCACCCGTGAGGACTAAGATGGAATGCCTCGTTTCCAGTAAAAAGGGGTCTCCGGATTTATTCACTCACCGTAACCGAAACACGTATTAAGCTACTATTTACGCTCATTTTCTGTGAGTTATTTACTAAAATAATTTTAGAAACAGCTTGGAAGCGACTACCTCATTTCCTCAAATCATTTATATTATAGTAAAGCTTTTTATGCGGTTTTTATTTAATTAAATATTTAAACTTTGTAATAGAGAGCCCTTGTATATTTTCTGGGACTCTTGTAACAGCGTATACCTACCTATATTGCCCTAAGAGTGAATTACTGACTCTGTGGGGTCGAGAAACTGGTATCACCAGCTTGTGTCTGTTCCTAGTGTCTACTGAGTGTATATCACTTTTTTTTACTAAAACTACCTTTGGTTTTGTGAACATACATTAAATGTTCGTAAATATTCTGAGAGGCCAAAGTTGATATATTTATTTCTTTAAATTCTTCTCTAAGAGACTCGGACTTAGGTTGTAAATAGCTCTTATGGCCCGCTTCTATAAAACAAAAACAGCAAAATTTTATAAGACATTATGCTATGGAAATAACTGAAATAAACTAATCTAGCAATCTCGACTCTAGTGAGATCTCTAATCTAATCTTTTTCACAGCCTAAGCTGCAGAGCTTAGTCTGCTTGCTAGTTTAGATATATGGGGGCCCCACTGAAGCTTAGCGTCGAGAGTGATCCCAGGAAAAACGGAGGGTTCAACAGGGCTCAGTTCTTCCCTATTAAAAAACACATTAGTATTCAGATTGTTGACATTCGTTGTTGTAAATTTAATACATTTATTTTTATTGCTGTTTAAATGTAGATAAGATATTGCGATGACATGTCTAAAATTATTTTATTTTTTCTTGTCTGCCGACAGGCATTGGGGAACACTACAGACTCTCCCTTTTTTTATAGGATAAGGGTGACAAACGAGCACACAGTCCATCTGATGGTAAGTGGTTACTGTGGCACATAGATATTTACATCAATTCTCGATCACGAATCAAATGCAGATGCGTTGTCACCCGTCAGGACTAATATGGAATGTTTCTTTTCCAGTAAAAAGATTTTCCGGTACTCTACACTCATCATACCAAAACACAGCAGCGTTAAGCTGCTATTTTACGCTGGTATTCTGTGAGAGTGTGGTCCTTCCCCAGTCGAGCCGACACATTCGTGCTACAACTATACTACTAATATAACTGCAGCATAGGTCTACCACGTATTCCTTGCCTTAAAATCCCTCGGAAGTGAGAGGAGGTCTGTGCCCTCTTGACTTAACTAAAACATGTTAATAAAAAAATCAGAAAAAGAAGCAGCCTGTATCTTTCAATAAGTTCCTCATTAAGTTAGTAGTTAAGGTTGAAAACCTTTTAAAAATCGTGCCGTAACAAAATGTACGTTTAATTTGTACATACTGTTACCACAATCTGTTATCATAATAAACGTTTCCATTCCTACACGTCCAAAAGTAAAAAATAAAAGCCCGCAAATTTGTATTTCTAGTTAACGTTTTCTGGCGCATTTGTTGACGACCGTTGGTTCCTTCGTACAATTCAACATTTTTTATTAAGAAACACTGTTACTTCGCCGCACTGAACGGACACGTAGTAGTACTTCATCTGTTTTAACAACTTTTTTCGTGTTTCAATTAAATACATAGATGACGATGTTCTGGTCCGATGGTTTCTCGAGTTGAATCTTTTATAGTCTCAAGGCCCTTCGCTGTCGATACAATATGAAACCAAACTGACCAAATACGATGTTGTTTAACGCTTCTATTGTGACCAAGAAATTTACTACTAACGGTTATTTGTCTTCTTTTTATCATCAGAAATATGCGTAAGTTGCGTTTTACCTTTCCGCTGTCTTACGATACATGTAATTACCGCTGTTACTGTTAAATGTTCTGAACCATTTCCTCTTACATCATACATGCTTGGTTATTTTTGTCTTTGTCTTCTCATACTTACTTCATATTTGCACAAAATATTGTTACAATATATATTTAGTATGCGACCCGCCCCGACTTCTCCCAGGTAGGACCCATTAACCAATTTTTTGGATCTTAGCCAGGGTTATCCTAAACCCAAAATAAAAAAATCGTATTTTATAAATTTTTCGATTTCTAAAAAAATCTCCAAATTTTTTAAGTAAAATATAGCCTTGATCTCTTCTGGTATTGCTCCTTACCTTTTCGTAAAGTTTCATTAGTTCAAACATTCCAATGATGAAAAGGAAAAATGGCTGCTCATGTATTACAAACATATTACAAACTGGCACTATTATTATTTATATGTTTAGATTACACATAGTTTCAACCTGGTTGATATTTGACCATGATAACATTCGAGTATTTTATTTAGGGAACATATACTATGGGAGAGTTGTCTGTTACGGTTTCTAAAACAGAGCCTGTTTATGATTTATCATACATCGCACGACCACGCTTTGTTTGTATATACCTGTATATAATGTATGACGTTATATTTCTATCAAATTACTTTTAAAATGTGATATATCTTGCGGTGAATAATACCTACATCTACACCTACATCTTTAAAACATATTTCGAGTTAGCAAGTTCAGTAAAGTTAAAGTGCATTGGAGCTGCACGAATTCTCCTTCCTTAAAATCTTTTAAGTATTTTTAGATGTTTATTTTCTTTAAGAAATATACTATAACAGAATAAGTTTACGGCAAGATGTTAACTAACAATTTGAAGAAAGTAGATATTTACAAAATTAATGTATTTTATATTGATTTCGTATATTTATGCGAAGGTTACATATTGAATTACTACGTTAATTCAATATTTTACGAATGTTAACGAATCTAATTTTAACTTTTATAATTCCCGATGTTACGGTCGCTTTACACCATCCATGGTCACTTGATTCGTAGTTAAAAGTCTGCCTTCAACTTTTAACTTCATAAATATTAATTTTGGACCGATCTACGCAAAAAGAGCTAAAATTATATTAAAGTCTTGCAGTAGTGTGCTTGGGTTTGGATTTAATTGCATTAATTATGGGATCTCAAGCACTGCTATCAACTTTATCATCCAGCCATTTATTTTCAATAAAAAAGAAACTAGTAAAATAATAAATATGTTTTATTTATGAATACGGTCTTGCAAGTACATATATATACAATGGGTAGACTTCTTCTTTCGAACGCAAAATGCGCCCGTATCGGAAATAATCCCCTTTTCCTCATCATAAAATTAACTAAAGCAAGAACAACTTATACTACCATTAACGCTGAGCGTAAACAACATAATTAAAAAATTTGGAAAGTAGAAGCAGTGTGTAGAGTATATATGTGTGTTGTGTGAAAGTGTTCATGCGTTTCCCCTCTGCACAGCCCTACGACATACGAGGTCTTGGAATCGGCGTTAAACCACTGAGCAGAGGAGGTATTTACACGTGGGAGAAATAATAAGTAATTTCAATAGCCTCGCGAGTAATCTTTGAAAGGAATCTGTGTTATTTTGCGACGATGTGTGAAATGGTTCATAATAATAATCTGCTTTAGTCCGAACTTTGGTCACAGCGGCCAGCCTGAACAAAGACTAGTCATCGACGCAGAACCAGATTATAATGCCCAAGTATATAAACTAGCACAGGTGCATTCTCCATTCCCTCACTCTCATAATCCGATGGGACGGTAGACCGACACAAACGGAGAGCTCAGGCGCAGGACCAACGGCTCTACGTGCTTTCCGACGCACGGGGGTGAGACACAGCGAACTTCCTGACTCCGGGCAGCTACTGAGAATTTCTTGACGGAAAAACTCAATAATCGTTTTTTTTGGCCCGATCCGGGGTCCGAATCTAGAACCTCATGATCATCAGTCGCACTACTACAATCACTAACCAACGAGACATTCAAAAGTGTAATGGTTAGGACGACTCTCAACATGTTCACATTCTGGAAATCTGCAGTGTGCGTAAACGTCGGGAATTAAATAGTTGAGAAATTAAATTAAACGTGATAAAATTAGTTTTATTCTTCTTCTTCTTAAAGTGCCATTTTCTTTCGAAGGTCGGCGATCATTAAGGCAACTTGGATCTTTGATGCCGCGGCTCTGAATAAGGAACGGGTGCTCTTTCCAAACCGTTGGCGTAGTTTTTTCAGCCAAGATGTTCTTCTTCGACCCACACTTCGTTTTCCTTGGATCTTACCCTGTATGATAAGTTGCAGTAGATCGTATTTGCTGTTTCTCATTATGTGGCCGAAATATTCAAGCTTTCTTTTCTTTACTAAATTTACAACTTCTAGTTTTTTCTTTATGCGACTTAGCACTGTTACATTCTTTATTTTGTCTCTCCAGGATATCCTTAACATTCTCTTGTATACCCACATTTCGAAGGCTTCAGTCTTCTTACAACTCGATACTGTGAGGGTCCATGCTTCAACGCCATACAAAAGAATGGAGAAAACATAACAGCGTGCTAATCGTACTCGTATCTGGATGTTAAGATTATTATTGCACAGACGTGACTTAAGCTTAAAGAAAGCATTACGGGCTTGTTCTTAGTTTTATTCAGTTACGTCTTTTAGTTTTATTTTTACACATCCAACCATTACAGCCTATAAAGTCTCCTGCTGAAAACATGCTTCCCCCATAAATTTCCTCATAGGAGTGATTTTGCTATAGTTGCCACACTTCTTAGCAGCGAACGCAGTTTTTGGGTTCCGTAGTCAACTAGGAACCCTTATAGTTTCGCCATGTCTGTCTGTCCGTCTGTCCGTCCTCGCTTAATCTCTGAAATTTGGTACCAATATGTGTATCAATCACGCCGACAAAGTGGTAAAATAAAAATTGGAAAAAAATGTTTTATTAGGGTAGCCCCCCTCCATGTAAAGTGGGAAGTGATTTTTTTTTTAATTTCAACCCTAACGTGTGATATATTGTTGGAAAGGTATTTAAAAATGAATAGGGGTTTACTAAAATCGTTTTTTGATAATGTCAATAATTTCGGAAATAATCGCTCCAAAAGTAAAAAACAATGTGTCCCCCCCCCCCTCTAACTTTTGAACCATAAGTTTAGAAAATATGAAAAAAATCTGAAAAGTAGAACTTTATAAGGACTTTCTAGGAAAATCATTTTGAACTTGGATAGAAACAACAGTAACCACTACCGGGAGCAGTTGCAGGAGCGCGGAGCGCTGCTGGAGCGCGAACATAATGGATACCCACCTTTAAACTCATAAGTGGGAACACTTATTGTGACGGACGGGAAACTACGGAAACCTACACTGAGCGTGGCCCGACACGCTCTTGGCCGTTTTTTATATTCTAATTGTTATCAAGAAGATGCTGCTGGCCATCTTCTATTTCTGTTTCACTCCGTTGCTTCTTGCGGCACCTACGGGACGATATGGTTTAATGGATGTCACCGCCACTACACCGGTGGTTTACATACAACAACATATTTGAAGTCAGTTCGCAATGCGAAGCATTTAAATTTTTTTTTGTCCGTTGGCCAAGCCTATTCTTAACGTGCCATATTACCCGCCCATTGTGTGCAAAAGTTGAAGAGTTCTTGAGGGCGATTACCATATATAGGTAACGAGAACGTGACTTCACTTGACCTGAGTGACATCTAAATCTATCTAATTCGTATGTCTGAAACTGTGTTTTATAGGAATAACAATAGGAAGTTCTATCTACCATTATAATAAATGTTTTCAATTGTTTTTAATTCTCATTATTCTGTCTGTTTAAAGTTCAACTTAAGTTTTCTAATCATAAAATAAGTTACAATTAATAACTGGGGATGTCTTGTCATTGCGTTTGATGAATACGATTATTGACGGCTCAAAGGCAAAGACTGCGAGAAAGCTTTGTTACTGGCAACATCGATGACTTATTCAATTCCCCTCAACGCTTAATAACCCAACTGTAAGATAATTCCACTGGCAACTCATTTAGGAAAATGAAAAGGCTGTTTCAACGCGACCGACTCTATTCTTTATTGTCGCTCAGTTAGTGTTGCGTCGCATACAATAGCGTCTAAGATTATCAGACCGAATGATGAGACCTTCGAATTCAATTCAGCTTTCACCTATTACTTTGCCTTTAATATTTGTGCAGGTCATCAAAAAATCAGGTTATGTAACGAAATTCCAATACGGTAATCCGTTACTTAGGTATGTTTGTTATGCTCTCACAGCTGTAACGTAGCATTGCTGACAGTTTATTTTTCCCTTTTACATCTACTAAATGATAAATTATTAAAATTATTTTATAATTATAATAATATCCTCCAGACCGAATACCGTCATGGCGGCCGGTCTCAACGAAGATTAGCGCAAGAAAGAATTACAGTGCCCGAGTGTATGCACAAGCACAGGTGCACTCTCTATTCCCTCACTCTCATAGTCCGACGATATAGAATTACGACATCGGAGAGAGATCAGACGCAATACCCTACGGCTTTTCGTTCTTTCCTAGGCCCGTAGGTGAAACACCGCCGACTTTCTGACTCCGGGCTCCTCTGAGAATTCCTTACAGAAAAACCCAATCACTGGCTTTTGTCTGACCCGGGATTTGAACCTGTAGACCTTATAATCAACAATCGTGTGTACGACCACTAATCAAGGAGACAGTTATTAGTTCGCAAAAGTAGCAAACGAATTTACAGTTCAACTGACGGTAAGTGAGTTTATACGTGGTAGAGCCACGCTGCAGTTATATTGTGGTTGCAGCACCAATGGGTCGGCTCAAACGGGGAAGGACCACGTTCTCACAGAATACCAGCGTAAAATAGCAGCTTAATACTCCAGTGTTTCGTATGGTGAGTGTAGAGATCCGGAGACCCTTTTTTTCTGAAAACGAGGCATTCCATCTTAGTCCTCATGGGTGACAACGCACCTGCGTTCTGATTCTTAATCGAGGATAAATTTAGGTGTCTATAGGCCACAGCATCCACCTACCATCAGGTGGACTGTGTGCTCGTTAGTCACCCTTATTATATAAAATAAGTGGCCTCTATAGTCCATGGGTACCAGCAGCTAACTTCAACAAAGAAGCCCATAGATGCTTTGTCGCCTCTAAAAACTAAGATAGAACTCCTCACAGCCTATAATTAGAATGGATTTCTATAACCTTCAGACTGAAACACAGCAGTGCACGTTTGGCGGCAGGAACGGATAAGAGTTGTAACCACCCAGACAGAGTCAAACCACCTAGTCAAATCAAGACAAGACCATTTTTATAAAATGAGAAAAGTAAATATCTTAAACATAAGTAGTACTTGTGTCTGAGCCGGGTAACCTTAAATTTCATTGTACGTGATCAATCCGATTTCAATCTCCGCCGTCAACAGTGAAATTGTAATTAATTGCAATTTCAAGTGCCGATTTATCACTTGCTTGGCGGTAAAGGAAAAAGTCATGAAGATACCTACTGTCTGAGAAATTAAAAGTATTTCGAGATGATGCGAACTTTGCAACCACGTATTAGGGCAGCGTAGTCTTAGAATAAATGAAAGGCTTGTGCCTAGTTGTGAGACCTACCTAGGCTGGTTATTTACTTATTTAGTTTTTTTTTTTTTGTAGAAGTGCGGAAAAGTGTGGACCGCTGCCCACTTACAATAAATAATATATTAATAATATACTGACTAATCGTGCCCTAAATACTCTAAACTATGTATGGGTCAATAATTTTTGACGACAATTACCGTATATTAATGTACATGCCATATTTGAAGCGACAGTAGCCTAGTGGCAGGGCGAGGACCGCGAACTTAAAAGGTCGCGGGTTCGAATCCACCATTCGACTACTGTCGTGAACCACTCCTAACACAAGCATTTTCAGCTTACCAGGAGTGGTTAAGGGGAATATGAGTAATGTTAATTAATAGGATTACTAATATTTAAAAAAAATATATTGCTACAAATATACGCATAAACAAGCTGGTGGTATTTCTTTTATGCGTAGGAATTTGGTTTGCACCACTCTTTTAGCCTCTTGCAGCTGTATTAGGGCTGCTACGCAAATGAATCGGCTTTACTGGGAAAGGACCACCATCTCACGGAATACCAACGTGAAGTAAGAGCATAACGTACTATTATTTACTCTGTGGCATAACAACGGTGTTGTGGTTCGTATAGTTAGTATACAGAACCGCAGACCTTTTACTGGTAATGACGCGTTTCATCTTAGTACTTTTTTTTTTACAAATTATACAAATCGTTTTAGAAAAAGCTTGAAAGAGATCACCTCATCGCATTATTTTATCATTCATACATTCCTTAATATTTATTGTCTTGTTCAAGTAGGTAAAATGAATTTCACGGTAAACGCTTAGCCTCTCGAGCTACCTCGTCTCTACTATCCCCTTTCTTGTTTAAAAAATATATTATCTGTCATCATCTAGCGTAGGAGTCATTGAACAAGTCGCAGAGACGTTATTAGTCTCCAATAGATTGCGGCACGCGCCCTTGGCATGCGAATTTCGCTTAATGCGTGATAAGAATACATATGTGAGCAAGTGTCGGCCAAGCTTTGCATTCATTCCGGTATCCACGGTAGCACGTTAGCATAAATGAAGTTCGACCTACGTCAAACCAGGGAAATTGTCAGTCAAGTAATACATACGTGCTCAATTCCCTATGTAGGTTGAAACTTTCGTCCGCTTATAGCCATTTCAACCGCAAAGCAAACAAGAACAGCGGTCACGTTTCCGAGATTGTGACCAGAATCTTTGTAGAGATCGGATCGTAATACCGCGGCATGTAATAACGTTAATTTGCGGCTAAAAGAAATCCAAGCAATAAATATAAATTTAATGCCAATCAGATTTTACAACTACGTGTCCTTACAATCGTATATTAAATTGATCTTATTTTACATATTATACTTATGGCATTTTCAAACATCAAATATAGTACATAATTTTCTATTTCTCATTATAAAAACTAGTTCGAAGTAGTCTAGATTGCTTACCAAAGAGTACGTATTTTATTTTATATAAAAATAAATACAGAGATATAAAACGGCGGAACGGTTTCCACAGCCGAGTGTTATTACGATACCGGCGATCTACAGTTAACAGTGAGAGGCGATCTTCCCATTTAAGTACATACTCACTGGCTACTTTTTATAGCGAGCACACTATTTATCACTGATGCTATCATTATAGCTTAGAAACGAAAAGTGAACTCGATTTTTCTCTATGAACATAATCCTTCATCTACTCTTACTTTCAATTTATTTTACTACTTCGCTCATATAACGCTATTTCGTAGTTAGTCTACCATCAAAAAATCAATAACGAGAAACTACTTAAGCCTTAAATCACATCCGCTCGATTGTAATGAGATCTCTTTTATCTTGCTACTAACGATTACGTTCATTGTATTGAATCTGCACTCGGAGTTGAAATGCGGAATTGGTTAAGGAAAGGGAAAAAAGCGCATACCGCTATCTGACACAGTGCTTTAATAAACGTAATTCTGTGGACTGATGCGCAACGGCTGACTTAAAGCAGCACTTCTTGTAAAATACATTAATATAGCTTGTACTTTTATTACACGCGTCAAAGATTTGTGCTCATGTTTTTCAAAGTCAGTTTATAATTTGTTTCGTTCGACATCGATCTAAATTACATCGACAAATTAATAACACTAATTACAACGAGGTTGTTTTTCTTTTTTTATTCTATGCGACAAAAAAATCAGCAGCGCTATCCTAATACGTATTGCCGAACTTTTCACATGGCGTCCAGGCGACGTGGCAGTACACTGCTTTTTTGAACCTACTTAAATGTAATTATTGAGCAAAAATATTTTATAAAAGTTTAATAAACGGTCAAGGGATGTGTGAAGACAAAAACGCGAATCATATTTGGCTTGAAAACATGAATGATAACTAACTCGCTAATTGAACATGTACCTTGCAGAGATTTCATGATCATTATCATCATCATCATTAAAGCCCTTCACAAGTCCACTACTGAACATAGGCCTCCTCCAAGGAACGCCACGAAGCACGCTCCTCAACCTGCGTCCATCGACTTCCTGCATCGTCTTACTAGGTCGTCACTCCATCTATTTATACCCTAAACTTCGCTTACCGGTACGATTCCATTATGAAATCGTAAAAACTTATATCAAATTAGGCTTATTAATATACACTTTATTGTACATTACAAAAACAATTAAAAAAGCAGATTACAGGGAGATAGTAGGTACAATTTTCTCCTAATCATAAGGTAGTCTGGAAGAGTTCCTCCTAAAAATAAAAATTGAAAATTTGTACCTACTATTGGACAGTGGGAGGTGGTGTACATTATATTAAGCCGTGTTATGTTGTTATGTTATGTTAATGAAAACACATTTTAAAAATTTGATATAATAAAATAAAACTGAATTCTTATAAAAAATAAACAAAATCGACCAGTTCAAGCACTCGGGCTTGCCCCAGCCAGCTCCCGCCGAGACATCCTCGAGATTAGACGGTGCAGAGGTTAGACGTACGTTGTTTGTTCTAAAATTCCGGCGGGGAGTTAGATAATGTTTTCATACCCACACACTTTACTAAAAGCCTTAAATCAGCACTTAAAATTGCTAGCAATTTATTTCATTGGTTCCTACGGGAATGTAGCTCGGTTTGCTCGCTTACTACAAATTTATAGGGCAAATATTATTAACTGATTTTGAATAATCTTTCTTCATTCATTTATTTATCACTTCCTATCAAAATTACCACAGCTAAACAGGCGTTCGTCATGGATTAGCACATTTGCAATAGTTGCCACGCTAGGCAGACAGATTGGCAACCGCTGTTTTTTGCCTGAATTTACTTCCTGTTTCAATTTCCTCTGTCACTTCTTCCTGTACCCACGGTATGATATAGGGCAGTGATATTCTTTTACGTTGCCTTCTAATTAGTTATTGATGATTTATATCTTTTGTTTTTTAAATGATTCTGTCATTAAAAAGGAGAAACGCGTAAAAATTTAAACATAAGAAAGAATATTGAAAGAATGTTAAGTAATTTATTAGGAACAATTTTTCTGTTCTCGTGGGTGTCTTCTCATTTGCTCAGAAACCCTTACTTCTACGCATTCAACACGCTGACTCTCTTTTCCTTCAAATATCCTACTTTTGAAACTCATTAGTTCGAACTTATTTTTCATTTCATTACGCAAGTACTATTTGATTCGTCCTATCCTTTACATTACATCTAAAGCTATGCACTTCTCGTACTTAAACTTATTTACTTCCTACTTACATATTTTTAAGATATTGCTTAAAATTGCTTTGTGAATTTTAGCATCTTTGTATATTGTATTTTTTTATCATTTATGTGTTGGCTTAAAGAATGCGACATCTTTCATGCACACCCTGAAAGATAAAGAAGATGATTTTACATATAGTAATTTTAAGTCTAGTAATTATTAACTACATGTAAAAACAACTTCATTTTATATAAATTTAATTTAAGTTCAGTTAAAGGCATTTAGATATATTTATAAGTAATAAATCTTCTATTCCCAATGATATGTAGAAGAAAATTATTTTTTTATAAATTTAATTCAAGTTCTTAGAAATATTCTTAAACAATTTTGATTAAGAAATAGTTGTATGTCATTGACTAATGATATGTTCCCCATATTGAAACACGCTAGTAGTTGTGTCAAGACTGACGTTTATTTTTTAAAAAAGATACAAGTCACTCTATATTACCACAGAGTAAACATGGCTATTGCCATATCACACCTAATAGAGCTAGTATCACTATTTATTAATCTGTGCTAGTAGTACACATTATTTTGATAATCTATAACACCTCCACTTATCAAAATAATGGGAACATGGTATAAATTATTTATACAGACTTGTTTATTATATTAACCTAAGTAGGTACACAACTCTATCTAATATTTAATATACATCAATAAAAATAAGTAAACATCAAACAATGTTTTGTATGCCTAATTGTTTAACAAATTAGTTGTGTTTATTACTACTTAAACCTTTGGTTAAAAGGTCTGCTGGCATTTCAGGAGTTGACAGATAAACTATTTTAACAATATTATCAGCAACAGCCTCTCTAACAAAATGGTGACGAATATCAATATGTTTTGTTCTCCTATGGAACAAAGGGTTCTCTGTCAATTTTTGAGCACCTTGATTGTCATTGTACAGGATAATTGTATAATTACAGCCAAGAATTTCGTACATTAAGCTTTTTAAATAAATTGCCTCCTTACAGGCCTCTGATATTGCCATGTACTCACTTTCTGTGCTTGACAGTGCTACAGTTTGCTGTTTTTTGCACTCATATGATATTACAGCTCCAGAAAATTTAAAACAGAAACCTGTATAAGACTTTCTATCAATATTATTAGAGCCCCAGTCAGCATCAACAAAGCCTTCCAAATTTTTATTATCTTTAGTATACATTAAACCATATGATTTAGTTTTCTTTAAGTATTTTAATATTCGCTTTGCATGCCTCCAATGGACTGCTGCAAAACAATTATTAAATTGGCTTAAATAACTGATACTAAAACTAATATCTGGCCGTGTTAGGATAGATAGATACATTAAGCTTCCAATTAACTGCTGATAAGGATATTGTGAACTAACGTTACCGGACTTATCTAACTTCAAGTTAATTTCAATTGGAGTATCCACACCATTGCAATCTAACATATCAAATTTTTTAAGAATATTATCAACAAATTGCTCTTGATCCAATGATGTGCTGCAATCTTTATACATTCTAACCCTCATACCCAAACAATTTTTTACTTGCCCTAAATCTTTAATTTTGAAATTTAACATTAAATCTTTTTTTAATTTATCTGTCATAGTACTATTATTTGAAAATATGAAAAAATCATCGACAAACACAGTTACAAAAATCTGCTCCTTGTTTCTCTTTTTACTATACAAACATGGTTCTAATTTTGACTTTACATAACCTAATGCTAGTAAACAATCATTAAGTCGTTGATTCCAGGCTCTGGCAGATTGTTTCAACCCATATATAGCACGTTTCAACTTCAAAACAGTATTACTTTTACATTTTAAGTTAGGAGGAACTTGCATGTACACATTTTCAGTTAGACAGCCATTTAAGAATGCAGTTGTTACATCCAGATGGGTGACTTTGAAATTTAATTTAACACTTATTGCAAATAACAACCTCAGAGTTGAGTATCTAAGAACAGGAGAGTAGGTATCACTATAGTCTACACCCTCTGTTTGGGTAAAGCCCTTTGCAACTAAACGAGCTCTGAATCGCACTTTGTTGTCACTTTCATGTTTCACTTTAAACACCCACCTGCACTGAACCACTCTATCTGCCTCCTTTTTATCCACCAGTTCCCAAGCCTGGTTTTCTTCAAAAGCTTTGAGTTCCTGCTCCATTGCTTGTTTCCACATTTCTCTATCTGGCCCTTTCATCGCCTCCTCATATGTTAAATCATCATTCCAAGATTTCTGCTTGTCAGCTATGCTAAGATTTGAGGAACCATACCTCTCTACTGGTTTTCTTGTACGTCTGCATGGTAACTCTTCTGCACTTAATTCACAAACTTCTTCCTCACCTAACGTGTGGTATGAGTCTTCTGATGGTAAGGACAAACTGGAAGACTCCGGAACATAGGTGAGATCATCCAAGTCTGAAGCACTACTACTTTCCTCTTGTATTTCTTCCTCCACTAATTTAGAATCCTGTATATCAGTCTTATATTCCTGCACTATTATCTGAGCATTATCTGGGGTTTCTTCTATTTCCATAATAGTCACATCCCGGCTCATAGTAACTTGTTTAGTTTCTAAGTTGTATAATCTGTACCCTTTTACATTGTCTGGGTAACCAAGTAAGATATACTTGACAGCCTTTTTGTCCCATTTAAGTCTCTTATTCTTTGGTATATGTACCATTACAGGACTACCAAACACTCTGACGTGACTCAAATCAGGTTTTCTGCATGTCCATTTCTCAAATGGTGTAATATCTCCTAGACCTGAGGCCGGCGTCCTATTTTTAAAGTAAACTGCCGAGTTCACTGCCTCTGCCCAAAATTTTTTTTCTAATTTAGCCTCAAAGAGTAAGCATTTAGCACGTTCAACTATTATCCTGTTGAAGCGCTCACATAGGCCATTTTGCTCCGGGGTGTACGGGTTAGTCTTTTGATGAACTATCCCTTGAGTTTTCAAATAATCTTCCATCTCTTTGGAACAAAATTCTCCTCCATTATCTGTTCTGAGCACTTTAATTTTATTTCCCGTTTGGTTCTCCACCAAACTTTGGTATTGCTTAAAGTACTTCAATGCTTGATTCTTTTCTCTTAAAAAATATACAAACGACATTCGACTGGCGTCATCAACAAAGAGAAGAAAATATCTAGCCCCGCCAAGAGATTTCGACTCCATAGGCCCACATAAATCTGAGTGCACCACCTCTAACAGGAATTCACTCCTATGATTGGCTGATGGGAAAGGCAAGCGAGACTGCTTACCCTCACAACACACAACGCAGTTGGATTTCTGGATGTTTGCTTTATCTTTATAGGATACACCCTCCACTGCACCATTCTTCATTTTCTCTAAGTCACTACTGTTGATGTGCCCGAGTCGCCTATGCCACAGTCTTGCTTCTGATGTATGTACTGCCGAAGCTGCTAACCCCACTGACTTCACTGTGTTTAGTTTGTACACTCCATTATTTAAACTTGCTACTCCAATCAGCTTATTCTGCTTATTGCGGATATTACAACAATTCTTTTCAAATGAAACTGTATTTCCATTTGCTATAAGCTGGCTAACAGATAGGAGGTTAGTTGTGAGGTTGGGTATATACAACACATTTTTCACATGAATGTCAAACTGAGCTTTGTTTACACATGTAGTTAATAGTGTATCGCCGGCACACATAACTGGCATAGATGTTTTATTCGCCACAACTATTTCATTTATCTCGTGTTTCCGCATATCCCGTAAACTGTCACGGTTCGCCGTCATATGGACACTGGCACCAGAGTCAATATACCAATCTTCAGTACTAAATTCTCCATTAAGGAATGCTACACTAAAAGCACCTGCTTCCTTAAGTTTCAATTCAGGACATTGGTTTTTATAGTGTCCAATTTTCTTGCATTTATAACACTTTATTTGTTTACTTCCTGATGACATTTTTTTTGACTTTGACGTTGACGTTTGTCTTTGCTTGGAATGAACAGTGCTGCCACCTTTGGTTCGACTATTCGTCCAAAACGCTGTTTCCGGTCCACTGTTGCCAACATCACAAGACATATCGAGAAGCTTCGTTTTGATGACGTCTGCACTAATGGCCAAACCGGAGTGCTCGATCGCCATTATCATTGGCTCGAACTTTTCTGGAAGCCCGGCCAAAAGCAATGATGCAATCCACTCTTCATTGATTTCAAACCCTGTTCCCTTTAAACGCTGTGCCGTTTCAACCACTTGAGACACGTAGCTTGTCATGGATTCACTATTTTCTTAGCGGATGGATATCAATGTTCGCAGTAGACTGATTTTCCTAGTGAATCCGGTGTCATCGAATAGCTGCCGTAACTTGTTCCACAACGCGTTTACAGTTATCTCCGTCTTAATATGAGCGTACAATGAAGGGTCGATGGTCATAACAAGCTTTGCTTTAGCCTTCACTTGCTCACTGTCACTCAAATCCGGTGAAATATTGTCCAAATCAACGCCTTCTAACACCATTAAGTTTTTTACGGCAAACGCCCAGTCATCATAATTTTCGCGTCCTTTCAACTTTGGTACACTTAATAAATAACTGGATGACGACATGATTTCCAAAAGAAAAATAGGTTAAAACTACTTTAATAACACTTATTGACTTTGAAAATACGGGACTGGGCCCATAACCTATTGAAACACGCTAGTAGTTGTGTCAAGACTGACGTTTATTTTTTAAAAAAGATACAAGTCACTCTATATTACCACAGAGTAAACATGGCTATTGCCATATCACACCTAATAGAGCTAGTATCACTATTTATTAATCTGTGCTAGTAGTACACATTATTTTGATAATCTATAACACCCCACAAGAAACTCTCAAGAAGGCACGTTACGGTAGATGACATAAACCGAGTTGTTATGGTCGTATAAGGCGATATTACAAGCACATATTCCTCTAAATGGGTACAAGCTACTGACGCTACTCTCTGACGCAAGCAACTGTTCTTTTAACAGATAAGGCAACTGTTTCCTTGTGCCCTATATTTTTTATGTCCCTTTACTACTTTACCAAGAAACGTTGTAACATACGGTTTTCGTGTAGTCCGCAAACATACAATTAAAAAGTTATACCCCATGAAGCCTTATTTCATACATTCTTATAAATGGTTCACGCATAATTGTGATAACGGCTACTTACCGACGGCTCGTCTCTTAGCGTACGTAAAAATTCTTGCACGTGCAAATTCTTGCGCTGTGTGAAATCGCACGTTGCGTCGAGATCGAGATCGAAATGTTTCCGAGTTTCTCTTTAATCAAACCCACATCGAAACCATAATAGGTATGTTTCCACTTTGTATCTAAAGTTTAACCGAAACCGATGGTAATCTCGGTAGAAACGTTATTTCCAACGAAACCAACATTTTCGATTCGTATCAAGCTAAATATACAATGTAACATATTTTCAGTACACTTTTCTAGATGATTTCTATTGCCTTTAGCGAATTTTCTTGGGCTTATTATAATTTATATATATATAATACATCTGTATACAATGTGTCCGGTTTCCGATGTCCGATACTTTAAGGGGTTAAAATACAATTAATTTTATCGACAAATCAGGGATCAATTATTTTTTTTCGCCATCAATAAAAAAATGGCAGCACTTTAAAAAAAATTGTTGGCGAAGCATAGATGCTTGTATTAATTTAACAATATCTACCCAAGTAGAAGACTTTCAAAAACAAAATTGGTCTCAAATGTTAGTTAATAGTGTAGACAATAAATCTAGATTCAAAATATTATTTTTTAATTTTTCAGTATTAGTAAAAAACATTTTTGAAAAAATAAATTAGACAACAAATTGATGTTGTTTTTCAGATTCTTAGCTTTAAAAAAAACCATCGTGTTAACTAATATTTTTTTACTTGTTTTTATTATAATACAGGATATTTGCTATAAATGCACATTTAAATCTTAACTCTGAGTTTGATAGTTTAGGAGCTATGATAATTTGAATGTAACTGTTCAAAGTGCCTCTACCCCGATATTAGATAACTAAACACCCATTCCAGTGAGTAAGATAAAATTCTTCAATAATTCAAGGAATCGTAAGCAAGCACAATAGCATCCTTTGTGTGAGCAGGTAAAAAACGCTGTGCACAACAGTGTGAGCGAGACAGAATAACGGCTGTCTCCAGGTAAAAAGGGTGCAGTGTGCGCTTGTGCCGTCGAGCAGTCGTCCCTCGCTCTGCGTTGTGATAACATTCCTGGTTTTAAGTAAATCTACTTACTGTACATAATTATTGTTTGTTGTTAGACTTTGTTACGTTTTTGTTTTGTTGTTGAACTGTTACTTTTTGTTTATTACAATGACCGAGTACTCAAGCCAGCATATCGCTGTAACAGTTCAACAACATTGTAATAAACAAAAAGTAACAGTTCAACAACAAAACAAAAACGTAACAAAGTCTAACAACAAACAATAATTATGTACAGTAAGTAGATTTACTTAGAACCAGGAATGTTATCACAACGCAGAGCGAGGGACGACTGCTCGACGGCACAAGCGCACACTGCACCCTTTTTACCTGGAGACAGCCGTTATTCTGTCTTGCTCGCACTGTTGTGCATAGCGTTTTTTACCTGCTCACACAAAGGATGCTATTGTGCTTGCTTACGATTCCTTGAATTATTGAAGAATTTTATCTTACTCACTGGAATGGGTGTTTAGTTATCTAATATCGGGGTAGAGGCACTTTGAACAGTTACATTCAAATTATCATAGCTCCTAAACTATCTAACTCAGAGTTAAGATTTAAATGTGCATTTATAGCAAATATCCTGTATTATAATAAAAACAAGTAAAAAAAATTGGTTAACACGATGGTTTTTTTTTTAAAGCTAAGAATCTGAAAAACAACATCAATTTGTTGTCTAATTTATTTTTTCAAAAATGTTTTTTACTAATACTGAAAAATTAAAAATAATATTTTGAATCTAGATTTATTGTCTACACTATTAACTAACATTTGAGACCAATTTTGTTTTTGAAAGTCTTCTACTTGGGTAGATATTGTTAAATTAATACAAGCATCTATGCTTCGCCAACAATTTTTTTAAAGTGCTTCCATTTTTTTATTGATGGCGAAAAAAAAATAATTGATCCCTGATTTGTCGATAAAATTAATTGTATTTTAACCCCTTAAAGTATCGGACATCGGAAACCGGACACTCTGTATATAGGTATACAGGCTTATTTCGCAATAACGGCCAAATTTTAAACTTAATTTCAAATATATAATAATGATATACCGTTAGTGCACTTTTTGAAAATATGAGTAAATAAGGCTTTTACTATTATTTGAAATGAACCCAATTTGAATATGATTACTAATAATAATAATGTTTTCCAGACCGAATTTCGGCCACGGCGGCCTGCCTCAACGGAGACTAGTCATCGGCGCAGGACAGGATTATAGTGCCAAAGTGTATGCGCAAGCACAGGTGCACTCTCTATTCCCTCACTCTCGTAATCCGATGGGACGGTAAACCGACACGACCGGGAGAGAGATCAGGCGCAGGACCAACGGCTTTACGCGCTTTCTGAGGCACGGGGGTGAGACACCGCCAACTTCCTGACTCCGGGCAGCTACTGAGAATTTCTTAAGAGAAAAACTCAATAATTGATTTTTTTGGCCCGACGCGGGATTTGAACCCAGGACCTCATGATCAGCAGTCGCACTACTACAACCACTAGACCAACGAGGCAGTCAGTTTATTTTACCAGCAACATTCAATACGTTAATAACAACATTATGTTAATAATGTTGCGGGTAAAATAAACTTTACGCTGAATATATTACACTTCAATTTACATTTCATTTAGTACCGAGATCGGATCAGTAAATTTTCAGACATTATTCTTAGAAAGTGTTATTAGTGCAAAAATAAATGATATTCTAGCATAAGTTATTTATATCACGTATATATATGTTACTTGTATTTCATTGTATTTATTAGCATAAACTAACGGGCTATTACTATGCAGTAATCTAACGCCGTTACCGGATCAAATTTTGTAATAATAGAGGTTAATTGTCATGTAGAAAGCTCTGAGCATCTGATTCACTATTGATTTTAGCAATTCATGCGCATACGTTGTCATTAGATTTCACCCTAATTTACAAACGCGTCTTAACAATAGAAACACATTTCTCATGAATGGAGAATTTAATTTGAACTGAGTTTAAAAGGAGCGTTTGGCATGGTCATCTCCCGAAAGAATTACAGTTCGCTACTTTCACTTGACCACAGTTTAATGCTAAATTCAAGCGCAACCGAAGAAATCTTGGAATCAAAACAATCAAAAGTTTATATAATATTGAAAATCGTTTAGAATTTGCGTGGCTGTTTAGAATTTTAAATGATTCTTTTGAGTGTGGCCACCAAATATAGCCTTGATAAAGTACTTTCTATAGCTAAAAAAGTGTTTAAGTTCAAGATGCGTTAAAAAGATAAGATTTATAGTACCGAGAAGGACATTCAGATCTAACAAACTTTTTTGTGATTCGAACAAATGCAAGATGTCAAACCATGCAGTGGATTTGTGAAGGGCTATCATTATATTGATAAAAAGAAACATTTATGTCTTCATCTTTATGAATAACGTTGATATCAAATAAGGGATAATACTGAATACCAATACAATAATAAGACTGGTCTTTGTAATTTCAGATTGTTTGTAACTTGTTGAAGATTATAATGTACGTTTACTGATTTGTTTTTGTTGCTAGTTAAGCATTTAAAGTTACAAACTTTTCACAAAGTGTGGTTTGCGCCGGAGTACAATCTATCGAATATTTGATGGTTTTTAATGATTTTCGACATGTTCAACAGAACTAAACCTAAATACAATTTATAATTAGGCAATAATAAATTTTAGATTTCAATAAAGTTTAGTCTGAAATACAAACAATGCGTTAATCTACAAAGTAATGAAAGAACTTTATAAAAGACAAATAAAACTGCTGTAATCAATGTACTAATAAATTAAAGCATTGCTAGCTACCGCCCCTTTGTACCGTCAAATATTTAGTTTAATCAACACATACCGACAAAGCGAAATTGATTTTGTATACTTTCTACATTAAATCAACTTGTTGGCTTCGCTTTCATACTAAACATTGTTTATTTATGTGTTTTGAACAGTTATTAATTTTCGTCACTTCATTTATTTTTATTACCTTACTTGATTTCCTTAATTTACCTCGGATATTAGAGTATTGTTACTAATGAGGAAAAATATTTCGTCGCATTTCGTCCGCTAGGTGTCATAGTGGGCAATTATGAGAAATGCCTATAATTCTCATGGCTCTTGATAGATAAATATAACTATATCGCATAAACAAGACGTAATATACTCAGATTGGCGACGGGAAGCAACGTCAATGGTGCAAGATGTCTATTACGGCGATCCTTAATCAGCTAGCCAGGCATTATGGTAAATACTCTTTAGGAGACTTTTACTGCTGAAAAAGGAAAATAATTTATTGTTGTGTTGTGTTGTTGTTTATTAATTCGATGTTTAAACATAGCACACGGGTATCTTTTTGAAAGGTTCTTAAATATTTCGACCAGAAATATAACTTTCTGTATTTCATCAATATCATATACAAGATCATCATTATCTTCCTGTAATAATTTACTGTTGAATGCTAACTTTTCACATTGAACCTAATCAAAAAATATAAAAAGTATGCCCTAGCCGTCAACTTCAAGTATTCCCTATCCAATCTTTGATAGTTTCCTTACGCAAATTGGTACTCTGTCGATATTATTGTTTTTTTTATGATACCCTGATAATTTTTCTATTCAATCTTTTAAGAGATATCGACGAAAGTCGAAACTTTCTGAGATTTACCGTCGGTTTTCTTGTTGAGTGATTAGGGTGTGCAGTTTTGAACTTTTTAACGCAATGATATAATATTGAATGTATAAAATGTCCATTTTGCAAGAGCACTATAAGCGATATTTTTTTTTATCTTACTGAACGACCTTACTAGTTTGTTATGGTATACTTATAATTTCTAATTAACTGAAACAAGGTGCTACCGTTAATACAACGGACGAGCGTCACGCGATTTAGAACGTAACTGTGAGGAGAGGTTTTCGATTTACTTTACTTTAAAAAAAACGCTAACTCATCTCAGATTTATACGCGTGTGGCCGGTGCGCCAAGTATCGTGGACAATAACGTTTACGCTGCTTCTCGTGACTCAGTAGTAATTGACTTATCCGAATATCTTATGTCATAGATTAATGAAAAGACCGATTATACAATTATAATCATAAACGTGATGAATAAACCGTAGAGAGTGCAATGTAACGCAACTTAAAGCAGGCTAATTAATGTCAGAGGTATTATGTCGAATACCAATATATCAGTTTTCGTCTGCTACTTTTTCTCAAATATAAACCGTGACTGCTCTTGTATTAATAGCACTGAATTTATTTTACTCTTTCGACCTTACTAACGTCAGTATCACTTTAGTTAGGGAACGAAAAAGTTAGGGATACGAAAAAGCGAGGATGAGTGGGATATTGTGTTTATAAAAAGATTAATGGCACTATAATTGAAACTTCGTGGTGAAGTATTCAAGCGTGTATCCGTTCAGTATATAAAAGCTAACCTTTAGTTTCTTCAATCTTTTATAAAATAATAGATCGTTACACATTTTTAGTTAAAATAAAAAATATATAACATTACACTTGTTATGTAATAAATGTAATGACTGGTAACACGAGGCTTTGAACGAACGATGGGTGAGTCAATGTCGCGTCGCACGCAGCGGATACGTACATAAATTGCAATGTAACATGAAAACCTGTCTTTGGCATATATTTTTCTATTACATACATTTTTTCTGTTACATCCGCTTAGTTAAAAAAGTCTTGAATTTTTTAGTTTTTTAAATGAAAATAATAGCAAACTGAGCTCGTTAAAACTTGTCGAAATATGTAGTTTCATGCCCGCATTTTATAAGTTTTTTTTTAAATTATTAATTATTATTAATATATTTGTTGTTTAATCTTAAGTTATTAAAATAATATTGAATAAGAATACAATTAACTTATGGTGGTTGTTCGCGCCACTTTGCACTATCGCTTAACGCTTATAAGGGATTCGTTAATTATTATCCAATAAGATTACTGCAAAGCCCATTTCCGGTTTCCTATCTACCGCTTTATGCCCAGCATGTGCATTCGTGTGTTAACGGGCACACACAAGTTGAGAAGAAACGCAATCAACCGCACCGCTTATATCTCGCATCATCGCTCCCGCCCTTGTGTAATTTGGATATTGAATTATACAAGCATATAGTAAAAAGTATAGACATTTGCAATAACGCTATATTTCGTGATTATCTGTGAAGTTGATAAGTGTGAAGACAGCCGGCAGCCATCGAGACACGAGGCAGATCAGCGGAAGTCCAGGTGGGTGCACATACATTCCTTCACGTCCTTCCTATATCACGAATTCAGGGGATTTGCAGTATCACGAATAAATTAAATTCCATTCACCGCTCGCACTGCGCTCATTACAGTCCACTATTCTATTTAAATTAATAGCCGCACAGCATAACATTATTTAATGCATTTGAACCAGCAGTTTGGTGGTTGAAGGCCAAACGCCAAATCCACCAGTGGTAAAATCAGAAATTTCATCAACAGTTCGAGTATAGCAAATTTTCCAGACAAATAACCGTGCGGAATCATTGGAGATCACAATTATGGATTTAGACTATTGTTGAAAAGTAATACTTAAAGAATACATATGTATATATATATATATATATATATATATATATATATATATATACGAAAGGCCGTTTGACCTTGTGTTTGAGTACTTCATCGCTGGTTCCGGTAAACTGTTGGTTTTTTAATCCCTGAATAAGTTTGACCTCTATGTGTGTAGCGTTGCCAGACTTCCGGATAAAGCTGGACACAGTCAGGCTTTTTAGTTGCGTGTGCGGCCAAATTAGACGGTGTCCGGCTTTTTTTAGGCTTTTTAAATTTGAACATTTCTTTACATTTTTCATGTACTTACATATATACTATTGCTATTATTGAAATTAATATTGAATGATTAAAATAAAGGGGACTGATTTATTCAATTGTTGTTATTTCGTTAGAACTTAAGAAGGTTTTATGGTAAATGATAAAAAGCATTATCTTACTTTTGAAAAATGTCCTTTACTGAGACCAAAAATTAGGGTGTTCGGCCTTTTTACCAAAATGTCTAGCTAAGCTCGCTGGTCTGTCCGGCTTTTCGGTTTTAAGACCTGGCCCTATATGTGTGTCTGTCTGTCTATAGCACCGTAGATCTTAAACGGGTGAACCGATTTGAGTGCGTTTTTTTTTTAATTTAAAGGCAGGGTTTCTAGCGTTGGGTCTTAGTCATGTTTTATTTAAATATATGTTCAGCCGTTTGAAAATCATCAGCTTTTTTGTATCGGTTTTTTTTTTTAAATTTTCAATTTATTACAAATAAAGTTATATATCAATACGCAGTTAAGCGAAGATTCTAATACGCAAACTATAAATACCTAAAAAGGTTATTCACAGTTGTTCGTGTAAGTAGTTGTATAATAGAAGTTCATCAAAAACACTCTTTAGACATTAAATAAATTAGAAAAGTAACAGAAGAAATTACGATCAGGTATTTAAATTTATATTTTTATAGCTTAATATTATTTCATTTAATTTGACAAAAAATATTTTATTTTATAATAGAACCTCATTTGAGCTACCGATTAAGGTAAACAACAAATAATAAAATTACATACCCACGAAATAAGATTTTCTGCTTCTAAATAATCCACTTAAAAAGTTCAAATATGTTCAGGGAGCAGATAATAAAACTAGAGAAAATTGATTTTTCTTAGGTACTTATTTGACGACAAAACCACCTAGAAAAGTTTATTTCTCATTTGTTTGAGAATAAAACTACACAAAAGACTTAATTACATCAGTATCTATACTGTATATAGTTAGATATGCAGTGATCACTATCAACACATCAACACACATACTATGCATAATATGTGAACCATATGAAAATGTGTTAGTCATGTGTTGAGTATAAGTTTAAATATGAACAGTAATTGTCATCACCTAAATTTCGAGCCATCACTCAACCATTAGTCGATTTAGACCTCTCCCATAGATTGTCTTAGTCCTCATCCATCTGTAGGTATCCATCGATTATTTCACCATATCGTCACTCCGCATTCACACTCTGTTCGTTGGTGAAATAGACCAGTGGAAAAACATTATTAATAGTAGGCAGTAGGGTAAATCCGCCTATGGGTAAATCTTATGATGAAATCTATTAGGGAAACCATCATCACTATCGCACATCGCGACCAAACTCGCTCTACCATCCATACCATCTGGATGATTAGCGGTCCACCACTGCGCGATTTACAAGAAGATTTCTTCGTCGCACAACTTCCATGTGGCATCGACTATCTACCACTATTTTTCCTTACAGAAAAGACCCAACTCGTTTTTAAAAGGCCGGCAACGCATCTGCAATTCTCCTGGTGTTGCAGTTGTTGACTGTCGGTGGTATTCATTTCCATCAGGTGAGCCGTATGCTCGTTTGCCCCCTCTCGTATACAAAAAGACCTGTTTGGGTTGGTTGTCGGTTGGTTGGTTGACCAGCAATGGGTTTTATAGGCTGTAAAGGGCGAATAGATGGTAAAGCTAATATTTCTGCATTTTTTTCATTTTGACATGAGCATGATGAAAGAGAACATGAGCCACAACTCTCTTGTTGGTTTAGTGGTCGTAAGCGCGATTGTTGATCATTTATTCCCGGCTTCTAATCTTGGGTCGGGTGAAAATAATTTAGTGAGGTGTTATGTCAAGAAATTCTTAGTGGCAGCCGGGAGCCAGAACATTGATGGTGTTTTATTCACACGCGTACTCAAAGAGCACGTAAAGCCGTTGGTCCTGCGCCTGATGTCTCTCTGGTCGTGTAAAATTGTCGTCCCATTGGATTATGTGAGTGAGGAAATATAGAATGCACCTAAGCTTGCGCACACACTTAATACACTATGATCCCGTCCTAGTACTGCTGGTCTCCGTTGAAAATGACCGCCGTGACCGAACTTTATTATTATTATTATTATTATGTCTATCTATCTATACTGTATATAGTTAGATATGCGGTGATCATTATCAACACATCAACACACATACTATGCATAACATGTGAACCATACGAAAATTTGTTTTGAGTCATGTGTATAATTTTAAATATGAACAGTAGTGTCATCACCTAAATTTCCTATATTTGCTCCCAAGTGGAAGTGCATCGTGGCTTACACAGCTCCAGTGTCTGGTATGGTAAGACCTGGTGTAATTACAGGCTTTGATACATTTCACCTTAATCCCAAATAACTACACACCTGTGACCTTGGTTGTAATGAATTAGTTGCAAGTGGCTTCAGTATTCAATATTCTAAAGTAGTCTATCCACGCGATATTATAAAAAATATTTGTCTGTTGATACTTTAATTTAATATTTTACAAAATAGATTTTAATAACTATAGAGTTGACATTCGTGACCGCAAGTACGTTCGTATGAGCAATTTAATTACAATTAATATTTAAATTACAATTCAAAATGTATTTAAACGCGTTGAAATAAACCTAAATATTCATTATTATAATGAAGATTTGCAGAAACTGGTTTTGCTAACTTGTTTTGTACAGCTGTTGTGACCGAATGATGTATACTGCTGGTATTTTTATTTATTTATTCATTCTTTATAGAACTACTCAATTCATAGGAACAGTTCCTGGTAGAGTCACGCTGCAGTTGTATTATGGCTGAAACGTTGACTCTGTGGCCGTAGAAGGAAAGGGGGATCTCCCGCCGGGCAAGGTATTCTGCCCGGGGAGCAGCCAAAGCTCCGTATGATAGTTCAGAGCTGTTCTATACATACTGTTTATGATTCGGAATTTTGATAGAGCGATTTAGGATTCGGTGTGTTTCGCTTGTGGCGCGACGACAGCGCCGCCACAACTCTCTTGTTGGTTTAGTGGTCGTAAGCGCGATTGTTGATCATTTATTCCCGGCTTCGAATCTTGGGTCGGGTGAAAATAATTTACTGAGGTGTTATGTCAAGAATTTCTTAGTGGCAGCCGGGAGCCAGTACATTGATGGCGTTTTATTCACACGTGTACTCAAAGAGCACGTAACGCATTTGGTCCTACGCCTGATGTCTCTCTGGTCGTGTCAAATTGTCGTCCCATTGGATTATGAGAGTGAAGGAATAGAAAGTGCGCCTAAGCTTGCGCACACACTTATGCACTATGATCCCGTCCTAGTAGCTAGTCTCCATTGATAATGACCGCCGTGACCGAACTTTATTATTATTATGTCTGTAGCACGAATAGGTCAACACAAATGGCACGCTCGCACAAAATATAAGCGTAAAATAGTAACATCATACTGCTGTGTTTTATAGTAAGTGGGAAGAACGGGAGATTACTTATCCCTTAAGGGTGGTAATGCGCCTGAATTTTGATTAATAAATAATCGATCAAGTTAGCTCACTCGTACAGGAAAGAGGTTATAAAGTTTAAGAGGAATAGGAAAGTCGATGGCATAGATAGTTAAAAAAATTACATTCGTATTTATGCTACTTTCAGTAATTAAATTGGAAAGTGTTGACTTGGATTTCATGCTTTAATAAACAGCGGAGTGCTTATTTACGTCCTACCATAAAATATTTAATGAATACATTTCTTGATCATGAAAGTTAGCCACGACGGTATATTTTTTTCATAAAGTAAGGATGACAAACGAATTTCTTACGTGGTAGTGCCATGCTGCTGTTATATTAGTAGTATAGTTGTAGCACGAATGGGTCGGCTCGACCGGGGAAGGACCACGCTCTCACAGAATACCGGCGTCAAATAGTAGCTTAATGTTGCTGTGTTTCGTATGGTGAGTGTAGAGAAACGGAGACCCTTTTTACTGGAAACGGGGCATTCCATCTTAGTCCTCAGAGGTGACAACGCATTAGCATTTTGATTTGTAATCGAGGATAGATGTAGATTTCTATGGGCCACAGCATCCACTTACCATCAGGTGGACTGTGTGCTAGTTTTTCACCCTATCCTATAAAAATATACACCCAGTCCACCTGATATATGATATGGCTCATAGATATCTACATATATCCTCGATTAAGAACCAAAATGCAGACCCTCAAGACTAAGAAGGAATGCCTCGTTTCTAATAAAAAGGGTATCCGGTTCTCTAATCACCTTACGAAACACCCTTAATTATACGTGACCCTTCCCCGGTCGAGCCGACCCATTGCTGCTACAACCATAATATTCGTGCAGTATGCTCTACCACGTATTAAAATTCCGAGAACATTGAACATAACATATTTTAACACTAACACACCGCTAAAGTATTTCACTCGCCAGATACAGATCGCACCTACAGTTATTTAGGCTTATAATTATTACCATTGTGAGTTTAAGTACGTATTTGTAGTAATAACCCACTTAAGCTTACTGTATGCCATGATCTATAGACATACATACTACTATCGGGCACGTATCAAAACTGTTGTATTGCAATTTCACAGGCTCTTGCAAAAGTAGTGTATACATGCAATAACAAGCAGTGAGTTTAAAGTATTTATGTCTGTGAAAGCAGCACTTGTAATTTAATGAATCCGCTCAAATGTTAAATAAATTAATAATGAAAGAAATTCATTGATTCGATTATAAATTGATTTAATTTGTATTTGAAAAGACGACAATTTGTACAAAACAGTTTCATTCAACTGTTGCGATCGATTTTAGATAGGTAAATGTAATGCAGGAGCTAATTAAACGTGTGAGCCAAAAGCCTCAATGAAAGCGACTCTCGTCGTAAGTACATTTAGAGTTAATTAAATTTAAATTAACAATATTTAACATAAGTTAAATACTATTAATTTCAATTTATTTTAATGTAAATGTACTCTGAAATTTATTATTATATTCTCAGGTCTTTAAATGAACTTTATGAATTTTGAATAACCGCTATGACCGCTTGTACATACGATGTAAGTATATCCACCACCTGATATCGTCCCGTGGGTGTCGTAAGAAGCGACGGAGGGAAAGCACCCAGGAGATGGGCGGGAGCGTCTTCCGAATAATAACTAAAAACTGCGGTTGCCAACTCGCTGGCCAAGCGTGGCCACTGTGCCCAATATCTTCCTACGAGCCAATCTATGGGAACGACCTATGTGCAGCAGTGGACCTTTGATAGGCTGTAACGGTGACGGTAACGGTATATATTGTACTCAACTGTGCATTTCTCAGACATGCTGCTTTTAGTCACAATATTTTCCTTCACCGCCGAGCGCGTAGTAACAACACTTAAAATTGCAATCACCAATTTCATTGATACCGGTGGGGATCGAAATCAGGTTGCTTGTGAACTGTGAAATTTACTAACTACTTTACTTAACGAGAAGCGTTTAGGCACTTAGTACTTGGCTGTCCTGAGTTACCATGGCTTCAAATGAATAAATTTTAGCTATATTTTGGAAGTATAATATATTCAATTTTATTTCATTGCAAAAATCACTAACGTTTAATAGAAATGCCATCCTTGTTTAACATTTCAAATTTCCCTATTAAATGTAATAAATCTCAGGTATTGTAACAAACTAGCGAATTCGCTATTTGTCTTCGTATATAGAGTCAATAAGAATATTAATATCCTTTAAAACACTGTAGCGGCATAAATACTTTCAATCCAACTTCTATTTCAGTTTGCGGCTGTACTAACCCAGATCTTTGGTTACCTACCGAAGGTACTAGCCCCTTTCTCTTCGAATCCGCAACACTGATACCAGTATCGACTTTCTAACAATAATGCGTACTGATTAATTAGATTCGATTATTATCGTTTCGATTACTCATCGATCAGAACTGATACATTTTCTGCCATTATTTACGTTCAACTTGGCATGCGCCTCATCCATTATGTTATGGTTTATCATATTTGCAGAACAAATTGCGAATATTACTTCAGTAGAAGTAAATACATAGCTTTTTACTGGTGACAGGGCATTCCATCTTAGCGCTCAGGGGTGACAAAACACATGCATTTTGATTATATGGACTGTGATGCTCGTTTGTTAGTTTTAAAAATATAACGCCTTTTTGATATCCGAAATTATCTGATATACATTGGTATACAAATTTCACAACCTAAAGGATTTTCTATTGTACCATCGATGACAAAAAGTTCAACTTTTTGTCATAGTAATAATACAGCGAACAAAAACTTGCTGTGATCGCATTTTATTAGAAAGATTATGCGACTTCTGCATTTTAATTACCATTGTTTTATTTTAAGAGAAAAAAGCAGCAAGCTTTCTTCTTATTGCTTTCATCTAAACTGCATTAGAATAGAATATTTTTTTATTCAATATAGATTACATGTAATTCTTATTGAAAGTCATTTTTTACTTTTTCGCTGGTTCGAGAAAAACCTCTGTCCTGGGAAGAACCAGCAAGAAACCCAGTGGGACTTTTTTTAAACAAATTTTACATTGTGAATGGTTACAAAATATTTACAAAATTTATTTTAGAAACAACTTGGAAGCGACCACCGCATTCCCAGGTATAATAACCAATTCTTATACAGTTTTTGTTTAATTAAATATTTAAACTTAGTAATAGATATAAAATTAACCTAAAAACCTTTTTGAAAATACTTTTTAACAATGGCGTTAAATATGTTTGTAGATAAAATATTATAATAGCTACCACAATGTACATTTGCACAAACTGCCAAAGGAAAGATATTTCCCATCAGGTTCATAAAAAGTGAAAATTTAAAAGAAAACTAGATGAAGAATACAAAACATTTTAATTCCCACAGCCCTCTTTTCAAAAGTTTTTACTTCTAAGTATAAATAATTTTACTGTTGGTAGGTTTAACTTAATCACTTTTCAAATGTGTAAAACAAATGAAGAACTTTTCGTCTTTTGCGAATGTCAATTTAAAATACAAATCATTAGAAAGACGCTTGTAAGGTTGACGGCTATGACTAAATTTTGAAAACGTATTTAGTGACTCAGCATTGTACAGCAGATAATCCGGATCGAGAAAATGCACATTGCAAAAATACCTCTCTATAAGTATAATACATCGGCAATAAATACATCGGTGAAAGTAAATATTGTTAATATCGTCTTACAGGGAAACTACTTGTCATAAATTTTTCCTGAAATATTTATAGGATACATACTCATGTGTAGTGCAATTTGTATAGATAACTTTCTACTTCTTTGTATATACGTTATTTACATATTTTCTTCAGTACTATTATATATTATTTTCAGATTCGAACATTATACAAAAAAAACGAAATTATTTGTATTTATACAAATAATTTCGGTTTAATTTTTAGTAGATGTGTAATTATCTACTATAATTGAATAAAACCTGTAAACGAAGGAATAAAAACTCGCCTCCATAATCTATCATCAACCGAGCCCTTAATGTAGAAAATTAGTATTTCTTTTACGATATAGTTTTTATTCAATGTTGAAGAACATGCAAATGAGTTTAAAAGGCTGACTGTCGGTGATTTTACTCGATAATTGCTTAGTTTTTTGTTTGACTTGAACATAATGGAGTTCATTGTTGCTAAGGTTTTGTATCATAGAAAAATAATAAGATTTATGAGAAATGCTTTCAAAGATGAATACCAAACTTGTGAAGCTTCTTATGCAGTTAAAAATTGTTTTCAAACCCAGTCACTTATTGTTGTCTTAAAAAGAAACATTGCTAATAATATTTATATTATAAAGGTCTATTTAAACATAAATCCTTGCTGCTCTAGCTAGTTTAGTTTAGCAGAAATTAAATTATAAATACTTACGACATTTTCGCATGTGGTTAAAATCAAAACATTTTATTTAATCAGAATTTGAATGTAAAGGTGTAAATATGTAATTTAATAGCATAATTGCTTTTAATTTTGTCAAATATATAGAGTATGTTATTTAGTACTTTTTTTATAAAATAGGGTGGCAAACGAGCACACAGTCCACGTGATGGTAAGTGGATGCTGTGGCCTATAGACATCTACATTTAACCTCGATTAAGAATCAAAATGCAGATGAGTTGTTACCCCTGAGGACTAACATGGAATGCTTCGTTTCCAGTAAAAAGGTTCTCAGGTTCTCTACAGTTACCATACGAAACATTAGTTGCTATTATACGTTGGTATTCTGTGAGAGCGTGGTCCTTCCCCGGTCGAGCCGACCCATTCCTGCTGCAACCATAATATAGCTGCACCGTGGCTAATCACGTATGACTTATATGCCCATTTAGAGTACATGCAGTATTTCTAATAATATTAAATAATGAAATTTTAAACGTGGTAGAGCCATGCTGCTGTTATATTGGTAGTATAGTTGTAGCACGAATGGGTCGGCTCGACCGGGGAAGGACCACGCTCTCACATTATACCGGCGTAAAATAGGAGCTTAGTGCTGCTGTGCTTCGTATGTGTGAGTGTAGAGAACCGGAGACCCTTTTTACTGGAAACGAGGCATTCCATCTTAGTCCTCACGGGTGACAACGCATCTGCATTTCGATTCGTAATCAAGAATAGATGTAGATGTCTATGGGCCGCAGCAACCACTTACCATCAGGTGGACTGTGTGCTCGATTGTCAACCTTTCCTAAAAAAAAATTAAAATAAAGCCTTGTCTGTTTTCTCAATGGATAATAGACTCTGCTGCGCTATTCCGTTATGTACTTCATATCTCTTCCTTATATTATGTTTCATTTGTGAATTAATATTTTTGTTCAGCGCCTAGATGCTAATATTAGCACTTAAAGTACAAAATCGAGCTTAAAACTAATCTCGAGTTTCACGTATTTTTTAAGAACGGTTAGTTTCAGATATTAAAATTTTCATTTAAATTATTATATCTTATTTATATATAAGATGTATAAATCGGGATATATGTAGTTTAAAAAGGTAACTTAAAAGTTCTTAAAATGTAGTTAGAACTGATATGAACTGTATAGGGAATAAACCGCTGTGTTAATATTCCGAACTATATTACTGTAGCGGATAACACGGGGTGGTTTCGAACGTAACTACATAGTAAATTGATTAAACTAAGCTTAAATTTATTTCAAACATATAGTTTAAAGCTTAAGAAAAGTTGCAAAACACGTCAATAAAATAATATCAAACGCCTTATACGATTATAAAACAAACAAAATAACTTATGCGTTATATTTAATGTAAATAGGTTAATAAATGTTACTGACCTCTTTCTTAGTCTGTTCGTTGATCTTGACGTGCGTTTGCTGTGGTTTATCACGTAGAGGCAGGTAACCCTCACGACTGTCGGGCTCGTCCGCTAATGTACTCTCCATCACAGTTGTTGACTCTGTCGCTGTGCTCGCTGTTCCAGCATCTGTAGACCGCGGTTCCGGGATACTGGTCGTTGACACAGTTGCTTTAGTATTTTCAACAGTTGTTCTAACTGTATCTACAGCGACTGTCTCAGTACTATCGCTGTTCGTATTCAAAGTAGATTCTGTTTCTTGTGTGGTCAAAGTTGAAGCAGTTCGGATTATTGGTCGAATCGAGTAGTGCTTTGTCGGACGGGCAGTGGATGTTGTAGGCGCTTTGATCGTGGTTTGTGCGACATTTTCCAATGTTATATCTAGCGTTGTTTTAGAATCAGAGGTTGTGTCCGTGTCAGTAGTTCTGTGTACAATTTTTTTGGTTTTCGGGGATGCGGTTGTGTGTGGTAGCGACGCGGTTAATTTCGATTTGTTACTAGATTTCCGGGCGTTTGTTGTGGGACGTTCTTGAAACGATGTCGTTGTGAGTGTATCGTCGATAGTTGTTGGATTGGCTTTGGGTGGTGAACGGTCGGCAGGAGGATCGAGATTGGAATTTTTCGGAGTTCTGGAAGGTGGGAAAAAATAGTCCATTACGGATGGAGATCGGTTGCTGTTGCTAGGTAGCCATGACCAGGGGTTAAAATCAAGGATTCGAGGGCGCGACTGATCGGCAGCGGTGATGGCGAACGCGGCGGCAAGCGCAAGTGCGTGAAACAGTAGTCGAGTCATTGCGCGGCGTGCGCGTGCGGCCGCGGCGACGATTCAAGCGGGACTAGTCGAGCTCGAGCGCGATGCAACTGCACCAAGCCACCACCGCTCATCTACATTAATCCGTCCTACGATCCGCGATACACAGGGATTGCTATCGCATCGGAAAGGAAAGTTCCTTATTTATTGAAATACCATTCCACAAGACACTTCTCATTGAATGCATACATGTAGATATTAGATAAATTGAATACATGTAAACGATATTGTTAAATGCATTCATTTAACTACTCGTGCAATTTTTTTTATAGGATAGGATGACAAACGAGCACATAGTCCACCTGATGGTAAGTGGTTGCTGTGGCCCATAGACATCCAAATCTATTCTCGATTACGATCAAAATGCAGATGCGTTGTCATCCGTGAGGACTAAGATGGAATGCCTCGTTTCCATTAAAAAGGGTCCCCGGTTCTCTACACTCACCATACGAAACACAGCAGTATTAAACTACTATTTTACGCTGGTATTCTGTGAGGGCGTGGTCTTTCCTCGGTCGAGCCGACCCATTCTTGCTACAACTATACTACTAATATAACTGCAGCATGGCTCTACCACGTAAATTGCATCATTAATTATTTTAACAAGTTGAAGTTTTCTTATACGTCTTAATGCATAAGCTAGAAGGTAAATATAATACTTACTTAGCCATAAAATGAAACAATTTTGCAACCAGTCGGGTGTTAGGAACATCGCAGAGCGCACTATTTGGTCACAATCTGATAAATGCCATGACTGTTATGGCATTTTAATGTATTTATCCGCTCCATATTTCCCTCGCAGTTATATCACTTTACCGCTATTCAATCATAACCGATGAAATTTGTTGAGCGTAAACTTGAATGCACGTTTGTCACCATATTTTTTTTTTAGAATAACACTATGATCCACCGCAAACCGTGTAATATTCGTGGCCAGATTACTTCTGCACGCTCTATTTAGAACCTACTTTATAATATTTACTGAACCCGTACAAGAAATCCATAATAATCTCGAATACGATGTACAATTTATTCCATTTAGCAAGTTTCAGTAGCGATACAATAATACGAGTAGGTAGTCTCACCGATGAAGGTCTAACTCCGCGTGCCAGGTAAAGTATTAATTTATTTAATATATTTTAATTAACATAAGAATCATTTATATGGAATAAAAAAGGTGATAATAAAAACATAAGAAAAGTACATGCTAGATAAAGGATGTCCATTTTCCCTTGTCTCTGCCTTATATTGGTATAAGGGACATAATATATAAGGAATATATATATATATATATATATATATATATATATATATATATATATATATATATATATATATATATATATTAAGAGACAAGGGACAAAGGCCCAAACCCAAAAATGTTTCTTTTTTTCATCAAATTGCTGTTTTCATTTTAAACTCTTTCGGCAAATATGTAACATGAATTGCATACATTCGTAAAATGAAATTAAATTCGTAAAATAAAACTGTCCATCGTCACAAAAGTCGTGTTAAATTTTTGGTGGTCTAAGTGAAAATGAAGTATTACGGCTTTATTATTTAGATAATACATTAGCGAAGTTAAGCGGTTAGTTAAATGGTACGGACTGTGAAACTAAAACGCCGTATATTCGAATACGTCATTCGCTTACTAATGGAACAATTCTAAAGCATAAACATTTAAAACTTATTTAGTTTTGGCGTATATGGTAGAAGGCGGGCCGGATTGACTGTACCCCCCTCTCTCTCCAGAATTATTAGGTACGCTTCCGAGATCCCCTGGTGGCCACAAATTATGTTAAAGAAGTTTATTTTATATTTTTTGTATGTATTCTAGTATTAATAATGATTTTAATTACTTTTTTTATTAAATTCATAATCATCATCATTACAACCCCTCACAAGTCCACTACTGAACTAAGGCCTTCCCCAAGAAACGCCACAAAGTACGGTCATGATCCACATGCATCCATCGACTTCCTGCATCTCTTTCCACACTTCGCTGACCGGTATAATATTAAGCAAAAAGTACCTTATGTATTATTTATGTAGTATGACTGTTCCACTCGAGAAAAGTTCAAGCTTCTAAGTGTACGCATACAAAATTGAAACTCTCAAACTAACTCTTCAAAACATTCCCGCGGTCCTAGAACTATGCGATTTAACAAGAAGCTAGGTTTCACAGCACAAGTAAAGGAAAACTTCCGATAATCGTTAATTTGTAGTAATCCTATCCTATACTATTAAACGAGCAATTCTTGTATATATATATATATCTATATAATCGGGATCTCGGAAACGGCTCCAACGATTTTCATAAAATTTAGTGTCCAGGGAGTTTCGGGGATAATAAATCGATCTAGCTAGGATTTATTTTTAGAAAATGTCTTTTTGTCCGTGTTTTTAGGCAATGAAAAACTGCTATAATATCGTTAGAATAAGAAGGTAAATTTTGACGGATTGTAAGTGATTATAAATAGCTTAAATGGTATAATGGTCGGTCACAGAATCGTAAGACCCCGGTTCGAGCCCAGACCGACCGACCGACTTTTTTTAACTTTTTTTTCATGTTCCTTTCTTTTTTGAGAAAATCTATTTTTTCGAGCCCTTTTTTTAGTATTTTTAAAAACCCGAAAATTTAAATTAAAACAATTGCACTCATGATTTTTTATTCAAATAACCAGTTCCGTTTTTTCTGTTATGTCGCTAAGATCAAAAAATATTATTTATATTTCATCAGTATGTAATTTGTATCTAAATATAATTTCCAAAACACACGAATTAAAAAAATCGAGCGAAAAATACCGAGCAAAGGTCGGTCAACCAGGTACTAGTAAGACATAAGAATAGTATTATTTGCGATTAAAAACTTATATTTACCGTTGATTTGAGATATCATCATCTCAATGGATCGTGGCATCGGTATCACGTACGCTATGAACGTGATTGGATCGATGTGTGGAAAAAAAAATTTCATTACAAAGCTAATTTTGTCTTTTAATGCAACTTACATTTTCTTTAGAGCAATGTTCAATGCTTATCTTACCTCCTGGGATGATGAGAGAGGATGAACTATCTACATACATAATTAGGTATACACGGGACCCTCAGGACGCTAATTCTACTCGCTCTTATCCAGTTTTTTATTAATACCTCACAATATTTTTCTTTGCCAAGGAGCATGAGATAAACTCAAACTGCAGTTATACGTGGTAGAGCCATGTTGCAGTTATATTAGAAGTATAGTTGTAACACGAATGGCTCGACTCGACCGGGGAAGGACCACGCTCTCACAGAATACCAGCATAAAAAAGCAACTCGATACTGTTGTGTTTCATACGGTGAGTGTAGCGAATCGGAGACTCGTTTTACTGGAAACAAGGCATTACATCTTAACCCTCACGGGTGACAAGTGACAACGCATCTGCATTTTGATTCTTAATCGACAATAGTTGTAAATATCTATGGGCCACAGCATCCACTTACCATCAGATAGACTATGCTCATACAGAATCCTTATTCTACAAAAAAAGGTTAAAAGCGAAATCTCGTACAGACAATAAAACAATTATCGATTAGAAAAAAAGTCTACACTTCCACCGACATTTCATAAAGTATTAAATGAGATAATAACTTAAACGGCAGCCATAATAAAATCTAGGTCTGTACGTACTTGAAACCATCAAAGTAAAAATTGCTGTCAACTTTGATGATTCGTCTTACAATTGCTTTGTGGTCCACTTTTCTAGTGATTTACGAGTCTAAACATTTGCTTTTCGCAACTGAGTAGTTGACAACGTTCTAAATTTCTAGGTTCTAGTTACTAACATTTACTTCTTTTCGTCGTATCTCAAAACTTCCGTTTTAAGTAAAGTCATATTTTTGTTAGGAGCCGTAGTAGGTCAGGGGCTAAACGTTCGCTGTTACTTTCATAGTAAGCCACCTGCCCGGGTTTGATCCCCGTCGGCCCCTATAAAATTATTGTTAATTGCTGTTTTATGTTTTGATTTATCACGTAATCGACGGTGAATGGAAGCATTCCGAGGACACCTGCATGTCTGAGATAATCTCAGATCAGGTCAGATCTGATCTGATATCTGTAATCTGCATAAGAAAAAATAAAATATTTCAAAGACATTTGAAGTCCACCAATACGCATTGGAACAGCGCGTCAGACATTTCCTTGTTCTAAAACCCTTCAAAATGAGAAGAGGCCTATGCCCAGCAGTTGGACGTATATATGCTGTAACTATAACTATATGTTTTTGTTAGGTATTTTAAAATAACAAAAACATAAGTATATTCGTGGTAGAGCCATCAGTTTCCCATATCATGGTTGTAGCACGAATGGGTCGGCTCGACCGAGAAAAAACCACGCTCTTACAGAATACCGGCATGAAAGAGACTTAATGCAGCAGTGTTTCTTATGGCGGATGTTGATAACCGGAGACCCTTTTTATTGGAAATGAAGCACTCCATCTGATTCCTCAGGGATGACAATGCATTATGAATGTCAATCTTAAACTAAAATTCATTAAACATGTTGATTATATAATAAACAAAGCTCGCAAATTATACAGCAAACTCATAATATTCGTCAAACCTACTTGGGGAATCCATGCAGAAAATATTGATATTATTTATAAACACGTAATACAACCCATAATTTGTTATGCACCTTCTATCTGGCAGTCAGCCCTTAAATACACATGCGTAACCAATAAACTACTTTCCCTGCAGCGCGGATTCGCACTAAATATTATTCGGGGTTTCCGAACTGTAAGTACTGTAACCAGTGTATCCCTTGCGCAACTTAGTCCTTTACCTGCCAAAATAGCAGAAATGGCTGATAACGAATTAACAAGAATATCGCGGAAATCACAATATCTCCCAAATGACATCACTCTGGACGCACCGGCCGAACCCGAGAAGCTTTTGCACCCATCTTTGCGGAAGTCAATTAAATATTGTGAAGAATCATCCCCAAATGACATTGAAAACATCGAAAGTCAAAATGGTTATCGCATATTTACGGATGGAAGCAAACACGATGAAAAGGTGGGTGCGGCGATGGTCGTATATAAGCCTGATGGACGCCAACTTATTCGGAAATTCAAATTACACCACTCCTGCTCAGTGTTCCAAGCTGAACTCCTTGCCATCATGAAATCCTGTAGATGGGTGTTGGATAATAATACCACTCCCGCATACATTTTCTCAGACAGCAAATTCAGTTTACAGGAAATTGCCAATCCAAATAATTATAACTCTCTCGTCGTGGTAATCCACAAAATCTTACACCAATGTCTAACTAAAAATCTTAGTATCAAACTCCTCTGGGTATAAGGACATTCGGGCATCCCTGGAAATGAAACAGCAGATCTAGCCGCCAAAAGCGCTGCCACTTCTCACCGTGCATACGATTTTAGTCAATTTCCTATGAGCTACATCAGACATATAAACAGTCAACGCACAGCCGCTGAAATGAAATCATTTTATTCTCAAAACAACCAATCCATTTACACCAAATCTTTGCTTCCAACATATGAAGATCTTACGAAATTTACTCAACTATTAAAGCCTAACTTTGCAATGACACAGTTCCTCAGCAATCATGGGTACCACAAAGAGTATTTACACCGATTTAAAATAACAAACGATGACAAATGCCCATGCGACTCATCTAGTATTCAATCTATGGCACATCTTGTTCAGCGGTGCCCTGTATTCAGTAGAACTCGGGCAAATCATGAGATTGCATGCACACTGCTTAAAATTAAACCGTATGATATGACTGAGATAATTAGTAAGGAAAGCAGCGTTGAATCCTTTAAAAACCACATCACTCATATTGTTAATAATCTTAAAAATCTCAATGAAAGTAGGTAGGGAAAAAAATCTGTTAACTTAATTAACTCTTAAATTAACTGTTAAATTAACTCTAGGCTTAATTTTAGTATTTAAAGTATAATAATATATTTGAAAACAACTGTAGGCTTAATTTTAGCGATAAATAAAGTTTAACTGTAGGGATAAAGGTATAAAATGTAAAGTTTGTTCTGTGAAACAACTCTAGGCTTAATTTTAGTGCTAGATACAATAATACATTTGTAAACTAAAATTCATGCAGAGCACTTGATACATCTCAAAGAAAAGCATATTGTGTATAAGAAAATGTGTCATTGTTCAACAAAATAATGTTATTTGTAAACTAAAGTTCATGCAGAGCACTTGATTCATCTCAAAGAAAAGCATATTGTATATAAGAAAAATGTGTCATTGTTTAACAAAATAATGTTATCCATATACCACAAGGACTTATCAAAAAAACAATAATAGCATTGTTATCCATATACCATAAGGACTTATCAAAAAAAAATGTTATCCATATACCAAAATGACTTGTCAAAAAAATATATAAAAAAAACTGTAGGCATAATTTTAGCGATAAATGTAACTTAATTGTTATTTATTATATATTTTGTAAAGTTTGTTCTGTGAAACAACTCTAGGCTTAATTTTAGTGCCAGGTATAATATTACATTTGTAAACTAAAGTTCATACAGAGCACTCGATACATCTCAAATAAAAGCATATTGTATATAAGAAAAATGTGTCATTGTATAACAAAATAATGTTACTTGTAAACTAGTGCTAGGTATAATAATACATTTGTAAACTAAAGTTCATGCAGAGCACTTGATACGTCTCAAATAAATATATATAGATATATATAGCATATTGTATAGATGTTATTTGTAAACAAAAGTTCATGGAGAGCACTTGATACATCTCAAAGAAAAGCATTGTGTATAAAAGGAAAAAATGTGTCATTGTTTAACGAAATAATGTTATCCATATACCATAAGGACTTACATACATAACATATACATAAACACTCACGCCTGTCACCCAGAGGGGTAGGCAGAGACTACGGACTTCCATTTGGCACGATCCTGACACACCTCTTTCGCCTCCTTCACATCCATATATCTACGCATACATGCTCGTCGGTTAAGGGTACTTTTAACGTGGCCCATTTTCAAAATATCGCCAATTTGGTCGATAAACTTTTTTTAGGGCGTCCCTTCCCGACTCTGCCGTTCACATCTGCCATATAAATTTGCTTTGTCACTCTTTCCTCGTTCATTCTTTCTACGTGACCAAACCACCGAAGCATTCCTTTCTTAATCCTGGTCACAACATCATCTTGCATACCACATTTATCTCTCATCACGCAATTTCTCACCCTGTCATTCAGATTCAATCCTAGCATACTCCTTAAAGACCGCATTTCTACTGCATTTATTCTACTTTCGTGCTTCTTCTGCCACACCCAGCTTTCAGTACCATACATTAAAGTAGGGACTAACACAGCATTATGAATTACCATACGTGCCTTTTTTGATACATTCTGGTTCTTCACAATAGAGTGTAGTGCCCCATTCACTCTATTCCCTGCGTTTACTCGTCGTTCTATATCCTTATCATATCTACGATCCCTGCTAAATACACATCCCAAATACACAAACAATATAAAACAATGACATAATACTGGTATTCCCAAACAATGTTTTCGATTTAATTTTAATCACTCGTAAAATGTGTTTTGACTAAAGTAGTAACTACTCCATTCATTTCCTAGGTGAAATGCACTATTAGATTCTATTTAGTAATCATATTATGATAGTACACAAGAGGCACGTTACATGTAATCGTAACTATTATGATGTCCTCTTAATCGACTGACGAACACAACGACAAATCCTGAATAATCTGAAACTATTAACGACGCAGGAAATCTTATAGAACTACAAGTGTACTACGCTAACGACCGATACCTCAGCCTTACGTTTGTGTGATAAGTTTAGAGATAATGACTAGGTCTAGCATCTTAGTTCGATGAATTTCGATAAGAGTTATAAGAAATAAAATATTACAGCTGTGGTACTTCATGGGCGAAGCGCTAGCTGCAAATTTAACAGAATAACAGCGTAAAATAGTAGATTAATACTAGTGTGTTTCGTATATTGGTACATTATAAGTGAAGAGAACCGGAGAACCTTTCTACTGAAAACGAGGCATTCCATCTTAGTGCTCAGGGGCGACAACGCTTCTGCATTTTGATTCTTAATTTAGGATAAATGTAAATGTCTGTGGGCCACAGCATTCACTTAGCATCAGGTGGACTGTGTGCTCGTTCGTCATCTTTATTTTCTTTAAAAAAATATCTCAGTCCTCAAGGATATACGTGAACAACTCGGGTGCTCTACCCGCCGGCAATAATGAAATTGTTAATAACAATTTTGATTGATTACTTATTACCACGTGCTACGCAATAAAAAAAAAACATCGTAATAAGTGATAACCATGCTTTTTTGAGATTTTTTTTATAGAATAAGGTTGACGAGCACACAGTCCACGTGATGGTAAGTGGATGCTATGGCCCATAGACATCTACATTTATCCTCGATTAATAAACAAAATGCGGATGCCATGTCACCCCTAACGAATAAGACGGAATGTCTCGTTTCTAATAAAAAGGATCTCTCTTTCTCTACACACAACGTACATAACATAGCAGCCTTAAGCTTCTATTTTACTCTAGTATTCTGTGAGACCGTGGACCTATCCCGGTCGAGCCGACCCATTCGTGCTGAAACTAATTTAGCCGCAGCGTTGTTCTACCACGTAAAACACATGATCAAATACATATAAAGTGCACCAACACGCATTGGGCTTCCCCACGGTGTGCGATTCCTTGCTCTAAAACCTTCTTAGATGAGAGAGGAAGCCTGTGCCCAGGAGTGGGATGTCCATAGACTGTAAATTATAACAAACAATATAGCACCTAAATTTTCAAAAGTAGTAAGTTTAACGGTACCATATTTTTGGGAGAAGGATCAGGTTACGACAGAATACCATCGTAAAGTAGCAGTATCATATCATGCTACTGTTTGACGTATGGTGAGTATGGGGGGACATTTCATCTTAGTCCTCAGGGCAAAGAGGTGACAAACCATCAACAATTGAATTCTTATTCGAGGATAGATGTAGCTTGAGGATAGATGGATCTACAGGCTCAATGCAGAATTGTATTATTATTAAATACTATAATGTAAATTTTGCGATTTTCAAATGTCTTTCTATGTCTTTTTGAAATAACTTTTGATGGATCCGTCGCGCTGTTCATTTAAACTGGTTTCAACGGCGTCTTTCAAGGTCAGTGCATACCTTTTTTATATTCCAATTAAATATACACTCTCCGTGTGTCTTCATTTAAATTGAATATATTTGCATAGGAAACAAAACTCACTTTCTAGATCACGGATGTTTAGGCTGTTTTAAATTCGTTCAGCAAATCTTCCGCTTTGTCTGCTGTACTGAGGTTTTGATAACAGTTTACCTTAGCGATTAGAATACATGACTATTACGTTGCAGGTATTGGGCTTTAATTCCAAACTATCGCATCGTTTGTTCATTATTTGTTGTTTTTCTGATGTGATCCTGAAAAGCCGCGGGCTGATATAAAAAAATAAAAAAGGGAAAGACGATGAAGATGAGGATGATTATGATGATGGTTTATGATTTGTTATTGTCACCAATCATCATGTTTAAATAATACAAGTTTTTACGAATTTTATCGCGTATATTCACTTTTTTAACCTTTGAGCACTTTACAGCACACATGGTCACGGGGGGACTGAGGTGTTCAACGTCCAGTTGTCATCGTTAACCGCGGTCACCACAGATTAAAATTATTAATTTTTGTTCCGATTTACACATCTTGAAGTCGTGCAGTTGCTTGGATTGACGACGACGACGTTGGTTGGACGACGGTAACTGATGAACTTGTTTTCCTAGCAGACATATAGGGAATGGTATTCAAAAAAGATCAAAACAAGTTTTCGATTTCGAAAACAATACAATCTACATCAAATCATTCACATGCCAAGTCCGTACAAAAATGGTCATTGCTCATAGTTTCCTATCTACATCTATTAGTTCCCGACGGTGCAACTCTTAGATGTACATGACCGTAATGAACCTTTCCGTAAACCACCACTACCCTAAATTACCCTGAGGGTCGTCCGCGTTAACAGAGAGTAAGTACTACGAATGAAACTGTATGAGGCTGTATAAATATATGAATACAATGAATGAGGCTTACAATAACTAACAACTATAAAATAAGCTAAAGTGATATGTCAGAATCGGTCTCTTGGCGATCGATTCTCTCTGCCTGCAAGGAAAAAGTAAAGCTATAGCAGAATTTTTTTACGTAGTAGAGCCACGCTGCGGCTATATTATAGTTATACCAATACCAGTGTAAAATAGCAGTGTAATGCTGCTGTGTTTCGTATTTTTTACTAGAATCGAGGCATTTCATCTTAGTCCTCACGGGTGACAGCGCATCTGCATTTTGATTCTTAATTGAGGATAAATGTGGATGTCTATGGGCCACAGTATCCACTTACCATCAGGTGGACTGTGTGCTCGTTTGTCACCCAATGCTATAATAATGTATAAGTCGTTTTCTTTAAAAAATATTTATTACTTAGTTCGCAATAATATTACAAAGTTAGATTTAGATCATTTTCTACGGAATTGTAAGGAAATGTTTACTAATCGAAGTGCATTTTAGAAGTCAGTCGACTATTACTTGTTATGCCTACTTAGCTGTGAAAGTTTTCCTTATAACTTTATTATACATACTACTACCATGCATACTTTTCACTTTTTCGAAAACAGCTGTTTAGTTGGTATAAGTGGGGCGCCACATGACCATAAAAATACCATTTTATGTTAGATATTTCGCAAACGGACCCCTAAAAAAAGTGGAAAAGTTGCCTGGAAAAGTTCCATACCCCAATATTTTTGAACACAATACGCAACGACATCCCACACAATGGAAGAGACGAGATGGTTAAAAAAGTCTATATGGGAGGTGCCCAAAATAAAAATATTTTTGAAGATTTTATTTCACAGTTCTATAAGCGTGATTAATATCGATAACTGTAGTAAAACCGTGGACGGACGGACAAACATGGCGAAGCTATAATGATTCCTTGTTACTACTGAATCCTTAAAATAGAGCTTTAAAATTAGTGCGCGTGCAATACGTGGGAAATTTGGGAACGACTGTAACGTCAAAACACATCTCGTGTTGTTATTTATACGTATGAATTGACGTGTTAGTAACATTTTAGTGGCTACACGAGCTCCGCCCACTTCCCCGTTCTATTATGTATATACTGTAGTATTCTATGATATAAACTTTCATTATAACATATATGTTCGCCAGTGACCAGATTAACTTATGCTCTATCTTTTTAAGTCAAAGTGACTGTGATACCACGTGACTTACAATATCTTAAAATTGAGTAGCGTTTGAGTCGCAGAAATCTAAACAATGATTTCTGTGGTTTGAGTACTTAGACATTAGTGTTCTGATATATAAAGTAATGGTATCATTCACTAGGTTGTAGTGCTCCCTTGTCAGGCAACCTCTGAATCCATTGTAATTTTATATATGAAGAACTAGTATAATAACAGGTCACACGTATGACATGTCAGCTTATCACTTACCGCTGTATGTTCCAATATAAAAGAAGTTGATAAATGCACCACTATATCATTATCTTTTATGCGTGGTTATTTTGCAATAACCGGCCAAATTTGCAGAGAAGATTTAGAATAAGTAATATAGGCAAATATTAAAGAAAAATTAATTAAAAAATTCTCTAACAATCTGTCCTTTTTATGTTTTTAATGCAAAATGCGTGGTAATGCATTACTTTAACTGATTTTACTGCACACTCACACATTCGTAAGGGTAATCGGTATGCAAAAACATTGTTGTTCATAAATTATATTCAATTGCAGATAGTTACAAATAAAAGTAGTAGCCTTATTTACTCGTATTTTTAAAAACTACAATAACCATATATAATTATTTATGTATTTACTTAAGTTTAAAATTTGGCTACTCTTTGAAAAATACCCCTGTATAACGATATTCGATATTTTGCGACTTTAGCTGCATTTACACATTCGCGTAAGTGACGAAGCGAGCGGTGAATGGAGGCACGAGCGCGAATATGGAAACGGTGGTTCGTCACTCGCGTCACCGCTCATTATCAGCGTAAAATACAAATTAAAAATACCTTGAGTCCGGACTGAATGTAAGAGTGAAACATTTGAAATATTATTTTAAATGTTTCACTTTTATGTTCAGTCAGGTTGTAACTAATTTGATGGATAACTTTTATGTGAAGAAAGAAAAATCAAAGACGTAACCGATTTGTTTATAGCGCCATATATCGAAAGAAACATTTTTCTGACGTTTCCCATAGTCGCCTTTTACTATATACCTCCGTGAGGTTTGCACCATGCACGAAGATGAGTGATGGATTCATTTGCCGCTACTATACAGCGAACGTACTTTCGTAATTCCCTATTTTTTATTAATTAGAGTAATTGTTAACCCATTTTTAGTTTATTTTTTATATTATGTTAGTGCATATCTAACTTGCTTAGTTTCATTTAAATATACTAATGAACGGACAAGGCATCCTCCTTGTTGAAATGCAATCGGTTTAATGATGAAATTACTCCATATACTAAAATTATCAGATACTATTATGGTTTGCATTAAAACAGTGATGTAGTTTATAAAATATAATCAGTAGTCCCAAGAAATAAAACTTCAAAAATTAAAAATTCTATGCGAACGAAGTCGTGGGCACAGCTAAATATACCTTTAAAAAAGCTATACCTTTAAAACTTTCCCTCGTTTTGTTTTCACCTTGGGTCATTACAAACAATGGACAGTAATAACTTATAATCGTCATCTTACTTCCGTTACCGTTACAGCCTAAAGTCCACTGCTGGACATAGGCCTCCCCTATATCTGTCATTGTTGCCACGCTTGACAAGCGGATTGGTAACCTCAGTTTTATTTTTATTTTTAGTCCTTTTTTATAAGATAGGCTGACAAACGAGTTCACAGTCCACCTGATTGTAAGTGGTTGCTGTGGCTTATAGACATCTACATCTATCCCCGATTACGAATCAAAATTCAGATGTGTTGTCACCCGTGAGGACAAAGACGGAATGCCTCGTTTCCAGTAAAAAGGGTCTCCGGTTCTCTACACTCAACATACGAAACACAGTAGCATTAAGCTACTATTTTACGCTGGTATTCTGTGAAAGCATGGTCCTTCCCCGGTCGAGCCGACCCATTCGTGCTACAACTATACTACTAATATAACAGCAGCATTGTTCTACCACGTATAAAAGTACACGTAGTAAGACAGTGCTGCCCATCTGATTTGTTACCCTCTGAATTACTTTCATTACACACAATAATACTTCCAGTATGTATGATACATACAAAATCCATATATGAATCCTGCTGTCTTAGCCAAGAAAACGTGGTAGAGTCACGTTGAAGCTATATTATGGCTGCAGCGCGACACAATAAAAGCCTAAAATAATAGCTGGACGCTGCTGTGTTTTGTATGGTAAGTGTAGAGAACCGGAGACCCTGTTTACAGATAATGAAGTATTCTACCACAGCGCTCGGGGGTGACAACGCATCTACATTTTGACTCTTAATCAAGTATCCTAAGCTTTTGTAGGTGTATAGTATATTTGTCGTCAGGTGGACTACTAACATACAGCATATTATCTAAAAAAATCTTAGAAAAAATTTATTACACCAATTACCTACTAGAATCTTTTTCCGTATCGTAAAGGCAATTTAAGTAATATATAAATTTCACACGGACAAACAAACTCAGAATAAAAATTTTGAGACCCTACCAAAACACTGCTTCCGGCGGCACCTTAAGTACTGATTTAGCATGTGCTCGGTGGTCAAAATAAACACTGTGAGGAAACCAGAAAAGCAAAGACAGAAAAATTAAATAAAATATTTCGAAGTCACGTAAAATCCGCCAACTTACATGGGGCAGCGCGGTGGACAAATCCTTGGTCTCAAACCCTCTCAAAAATTTTAGGAAGAATGTGGTCAGGAGTGGGATGTGAGCTAATGCATTCAGCAACCATACTATAAATGCGTCTGTGTGTGTGGCTCTACCACGTACGTGCAACATTTTAGTGTATCTTCAATTATTCAAACCCTAGACTCTCGAAGTAACCAGGTACTCCGAATACGATTGTAATTACCTTTGACCACTTTAAAACACTTGAAATTGTTTTTACCACTTTAAAACTTTTTAAATCGTTTTTTAAAGTATGACTCTTAAAAGCCACGATCATTTCTGAAATCCTGACAAATATAAATCATAACTGTTTCTCTTTTGTGCCGTGTGCTGGTAGTGTGAGAGAATCCACACCACATATCGTTCCGCACGTATCGTTTAAAAGGTGACACTGGGTAACAATATGAATATCTTCGAGGCAAGAGTGAATACGCTTTTTACGCTAAAACAATGCGATTTATCATTAGGACTTCATCATCACTTTCCACCAGGTTGGGTTGTAGTAAAATATCTGTAAAACTCATATTACGTTATTTAAAATCAAGTAATATAACTCGAACATGTCGTATAATGAAAACTTAAAATGTTTTTTTTTTCTTTGGTCTTTTTATATTTACGCGAACACTACACATTTAAACAAAACTGGTCTTTACTGATTTCATCGCGTATATTAGCTTATTTTATATTCCCGACGTTTTGAGCACTTTACAGCACTTACGGTCACGGAGGGTACCGAGGTGCTCGACGTCCCAATGTCATAGTTAACCACCCCTACGTCCGGATTAACATTATTTTTGTTCCGATCTACGCAGTACGAAGGTATAGTATCTTGAAGAAGAAGAAGAAAAATTAATAATTTTAATCTGGAGGTAGCCGTGGTTAATTATGACATTGGGACGTCAAACACCTCAGTCTGTCCCCCCCCCCCTCCCACCGTAACCATTGGTGTTGTAAAGTGCTCGGAACGTCGGAAATATAAAAAAATAAGTTATACGTGATTATATCCGTAGAACTAGTTAATTAATAAGTATAAATAGATCCTTTTTATATCAATTTTCTTTCTTAATTCCTCTTAATGTTAAGTACCCGGTTGACCGAGCTTTGCTCGGTATTTTTCGCTCGATTTTTTTAATTCGTGTGTTTTGGAAATTATATTTAGATACAAATTACATACTGATGAATTACAAATAATATTTTTTGATCTTAGCGACATAACAGAAAAAACTGAACTGGTTATTTGAATAAAAAATCATGAGTGCAATTATTTTTATTTAAATTTTCGTGTTTTTAAAAAATACTAAAAAAAGGGCTCGAAAAAAATATATTTTCTCAAAAAAGAAAGAAACTTGAAAAAAAAAAATAAAAAAGTCGGTCGGTCGGTCTGGGCTCGAACCGGGGTTTTACGATTTTGTGACCGCCCATTATACCAATAAGCTATTTATAATCATTACCAAACTGTCAAAATTTACCTTCTTATTCTAACTATATTGTAGCAGTTTTTAATTGCCTAAAAACACGGACAAAAAGACATTTTATAAAAATAAATCTTAGCTAGATCGATTTATTATCCCCGAAACTCCCTGGACACTAAATTTTATGAAAATCGTTGGAGCCGTTTCCGAGATCCCGATTATATATATATATACATATATACAAGAATTGCTCGTTTAATAGTATAGGATTATCCTCTTGTAAATTACAGATTTGAAAACAAAAACACTTTATATGATAATAAGAGTCTCCTATTTGTATTTTAGAATTTGATCAAACAAAATATTTTTAGGACATGATGTTAAGTTCACCAACACCCATTGGAGCAGCGCGGAATAGTAAAAGCTCCAAAACCTTCTCAAAAGTTAGAGCAGGCCTGAGCACAGCAGAGTCTCATAAAGATTGTAACTTCACTTTTACTTTTTACAAAAATGAAATCGTCATGTTTCTGAAAGACGGAACTTGCGACTCACTTTTCTTCTACATTTTAAACATCTTCAATGTAACGTTAAATTATTACCCACTCCGTTAGTTGCAGATATACGCATTATTCCCTTTCCTGGTGTATAATGACACCTATACGATTATTAAAATAACATTAGTGTCCAACATCTTATAACGTACAGAAAAAAGATTTCAAGTTGATATGAACATACAGATATTCTTCGGTTTGTTGTAGAAAATATGAAATTACGAAGAAAATATTTTTAACATTGAAACATACAGGTGGCCCAGGGAAAGGTCTATTTTTGGCAGTGGACCTGGTTTGGGCTGTAGTGCGATAGGGATAGTATGTAGTGTAATATCGTATGATTAACTTTTATCTGTTTATCTTAAAAATCTGATCCGACTTTCAAATTTTAGTTAAAAAATTTGAATCAATTTATAAAATATAAAAATTAAGGCTGCTTTTATATCATCTAATAGAAGGTGTTCATGGAATAAAATACAACATAAATTAAAAAATACATTTTTATGAATAAAATAATTCATTCGTTCCACTTTTTTACACTGTCAGGTTATTTAACGAAGAACTAACTTTAAAATGACATACATTTATACGAGGTAAAACCATGCTGCAGTTACGTTAGTATAGTTATAGCACGAATGGGTCAACTCGACCAGGGAAAAACCACGCTCTCACAGAATACCAGCGTAAAATGTAGCTTAATGCTGCTGTATTTCGTATGGTGAGTGTAGAGAACCGGAGACCCTTTTTACTGGAAAGAGGCATTCCGTCTTAGTCCACACGGGTGACAACGCATATATGCATTTTGATTCGTAATCGAAGATAAATGTAGATGTTTATGGGCCACAACAATCGTTTACCATCAGATGGACTGTGTGCCCGTTTGTCACCCTATCCTATCAAAAAATGACATTTAAAAATCAGCCTTAAATCCAGTTAAATTCATTTTATTTTATATTCCTTAAATATTTTAAATTTAAAATGATCATTTACCTTTATCTTTAGGTTCCTCGGTTTTCATGACTGTTTCCTTTTCATTATGTTTACTCAGTTGTAATGTTAGTGTGAAGTTTAATCAAGGTCTGTAACAAAACACAAGTATATGCTCATAACTTCTTATGACGGCATTACTTCACGGGTGGTCGGTCCATAATGATATCCTGTAATAAATTTCAAAAGTACAAATTACGTCAGTATTCAAACCAAAGGTACGGAATGAAACAATATACGAATACTTTGGTCATTTTACCTAGAAATTTGATCTAACTTTGTATCGGGCAAATCACTGCGTGGATTCCGTTTAATTTAAAATTTATTATTATCTTTTAATTACCGTCACAGTATAAAGTCCACTGCCGAACATAGGCCGCCTCCATAGATTGCCTCATCGTGGGAAAATATGCCATAGTTGCCACGCTTTTCAGGCGGGTGTGCAACCGCAGTTTTTAGTTATTGGTTGTTATTAGGAAGACGTTCCTGCCCATCGCTGCTCGTTTGTTTCCCTCTGTCGCCTCGTGCGACACCCTGAGCCCTGAGGACGATATGGTTTAGTGGATATTCTTACACCGCCGCTACAAGGTTGAGTATTAATATTAGTTACAATAAGCATTATAGGTAGTATATATATTGACGTGACAACGTCTTATAAATTGGTTTGCCGGGTGACACTTCAAGAAACTGCGTTACGCTCCGCTCACGTTATGCGCTCACAATGAGAGCGAGTGAGAGGCACGCGTCCCTTCCACTCGGGCATGGTTAGCCCGCCTAAGAGCGAGAGAGACAGACATAAAAAGTGTTATTTCATCCTTCTTCCTACTATACGAATGAATATTCACATTAAAATTATTTTACCACTCAAAGTCGTTGTCACGTAAAACTTTCGCCCGTATACCGACTTTACAGGCAACCAATTTTTTTTCGATAAGAGTACTTGAGAAAGGTTAGGACAAGCGGACACTTATTCTGCTACGAATATCAATTACTTTTTTATTTATAAAAAAGAAGAACTTTAGCCGCTTAAATAATATTAAATGAAATGACAACTGTACCATGCAGTGTAAATTATAAATAATTCCGAGCGAAATAGATTGCTGAAATATACTGAACGTAGAAGAGTATTTTAATGAAATTTATATGTAGTGGTAGATTTGAAAATTCAATTCAAAATCAGCGCGATGTGAAGATGCCCTTCACTTTTTTCTATTCATACGGATGAAAAATTAGACTCTTAATCATAGAAAAGTCGATTTCAATGAGTTGAGAAGAAAGCTAAATTTACTTCATAGCTTCAGAAGTTCGGACTAAGACTTATAGTGTATAGAACGCATAGAAGTGTTGAAGCTCCTACTTCAGAATCGATTATATATTATTATTAGTGATGTAACGATACATAACTGTGCCGATACGATACCGATACCGATTATTGTAGTAAATAACCGGCGATACCTTTATCGGTGGCTTAACAGAAACAGAAGAAAAAAACAAGTAAATAATGAATGGTTTTCTTTATTATTTATAAACTTTACCTATATTTATCAGAGACTCATGAGAAAGAAAAATGTCAGATCAGCTCAGCAACCACTTACGATGAGGTGGACTGTGTGCTCGTTTGTCACCCTATCCTATCAATATATATATATATATATATATATATATATATATATATATATATATATATATATATATATATATATATATATATATATATTTGACTGGCCTGTTGGTCTGGTGGTTAGTGACCCTGACTGCTATGCCGGAGGTCGTGGGTTCGATTCCCACCCAGGACAAATGTTTGTGTGATGAGCACGATCATTTGTTCTGTGTCTGGGTGTAATTCATCTATAATATTTATGTATTTAGAAATATATAAGTATGTTTATCAGTTGTCTAGTACCCATAACACAAGCTCTGCTTAGCTTGGGACTAGATGGCGTTGTGTGATAGTTGTGGAATATTATTATATTATTATTATAAATATTATCAAGTAATCAAAGCGCTAATTAAGAAAGTAATTTTCATTACACAAAGTGGTAAAGTAAGCCGATATAAAAGATAAAGTCAGTAATTAAAGTTAACTTTTGGTAGATTTTTGTAAAGAAAACAAAATTCGTTTAAAATATTGGCAGATAATCTGTTATGCAAATCATTTTTTTGAGACAAACACTCTGAGGCAATTGAGCCAAGCAAGAACGTCGCGCGTGCGTTGTTCGTTTCGCGCGTTTTTCGAACTCTTGATATCGGTTGTATATAATCGGCGATACCGATAATCGGTCAACCGATAAAATCGTCCGGTATCGGAATCGTTACGTCCCTAATTATTATTATAACATATTATTATTATTATTGGAAGTTTTTTTTATAGAATAGGGTGATAAACGAGCCCACAGTCCACCCACCTGATGGTAAGTGGTTGCTGCGGCCCATAGACATCTACATCTATCTTCCATTACAAATCAAAATGCAGATGCGTTGTCACCCGTGAGGACTGAGATGGAATACCTCATTTCCAGTAAAAAGGGTCTCCGGTTCTCTACACTCACCATACGAAATACAGCAGCGTTAAGCTACTATTTCACGCTGGTATTCTGTGAGAGCGTGGTCCTTCCCCGGTCGAGCCTACCCATCCACCATTTTTTTTTATTGGAAGTCGGTTTTACTTTTTATGAAAAATCTAGTTTTTGACCCTTTTGACTGGACAAGTAATATCATAAGTTCGAATGTCGTATAAATTACTACATTAAAATATCATCTTATATTTTGCCACCCTTAGGGTCGGAACTTGTTCTTTAAATTTATTTGAGACCTTTAGAGATCTGACGGACAACCTTTTTGATTAAAAAAATAATAAAATAGAAGATATCGCGTAACATAACATACATACAAAACAAGATTAGTCGAATTGAGAATCCGAATATTAATTGCCAATAAACTGTGTTTGTACAATTTTCGGGTGACATTGCAATTCAATTACCCATATCGGGTATGCAATAATTGAGAAACAAAACGTAATATAAATTATTTGGTATTAAAATGTTCATTTAAATTATAAAAAAACCTTATATTTTAACCATTTCTTCTTGAGTTGTATTTTAAATTTTGGCAAGTTCACGGCGTTTATATCAGGTGGCAGATTAGTAAATATTTTAATACCTGTGCAAAAGGTGCTCTTATAATACATATAATTATTAATTGTGGGTGTATATAAATTATTCTTATATTTACTGCATGTTGGAAGTGAATTAACGTTAGATTTAATTTGAAAATGGTTGCCATTCTGTTTGGTGAAAAGTGATATTTTTGAAATATAAATATTAGTAAGAGTGAAAATGCCTTTTTCTTCGAATACATTTCTTAGAGTTTCATCTGAGTACATATTATAAATGATCCGCAGACATTGTTTTTGCAAAATAAATGTTAACTGCACGTTTGTAGAATTACCCCAATTCCCCAATTACCCCATTAATAGAGTGTATACCTGGCCGAAATATGCAGCCTTTGATACGTTTTTGAATTGAGAACCTTTTTTAAGTCGGTTAAAAAAACCGTATTATTAAATACAAATACCACGATTCCCATCATTCGCTCCTGCAGCTGCTACTGTAATCATGATAATGATGAATTCATTTGGCTATCAACTTGTAGTACCAAAGTAAATCTTAATATATGTATTACGTGTCACGTTGTTTGTCCGCGATGGACTCCAAAACTATTTTACCGATTTTAGTCTTATTTGCACACAGTGTGCAATTTGGTCCAACTTGAAAGATAGGACAGTTTTTTTGCCCATGAGTGACCCACAATTGTTTTTGCGTATTTAAGGATTTTTAATAGGACATGACAAAGGATCGTCGAAAAGGGCAGAACAACGTCTGCCTTGCTGTAGTATACAGTATAAATGGAATGGCACAAACCAATGTACAGATACAACTTATGACATGCAACGATCCAAGTTGAGCGAACTGTTCTCTGATTCTCACTCGAATGAGGCTTATTATGCCGCTTTCTCAAGCAGCCGTTATGCTGATTTAGTTGAATTTTACTTCTTATTAAGTAGACAAATAAACGTCATTTTAAATTATATATTTGAAATTTGAAAACTAGAAAGCAAATTAATGGAATAAATTTTCTAAATACATATACGACTATAGCATAGCGTGTAGGAATTATATATAAATTGTAGGATTTTGGTGCACATCAAAGTCTTGAATTGTTTCATCGACGCGAAAACAATTTCAGGTCAATTTTATAAAGCTGTCGTGCCCTAACTGTACCGATCTATGTGGACGTCGATGGAAACCTAAATACTGAATCGCTTAATGCGATGTTGAAGTAAACTGTTCTTCAGATTGGTCACGAAACTTTTTAAAAGTTTATTAACGGTATTAAGTTTACGAACGTACAACATTTCATACTCGTAGTACCAATAGTAATGTACTAGAAACAATATATTCGTTGGCACAATTTTCGGTCTAAACTATGATATCATAGACCATCTTCGTTATTATCGGCGTATGAAAATTTACTGCTGGACATAGATCGTACTCATTGTAGGAAAAATTAGCTTTGTCCGCCATGCTTGGCATTAGCAGATGTATATTTCGGCGAAGTATTTCGCACCTTTGGCGTTGCTTTTGTTTTATGACCTACCTTGGGACGATATGGGGAGATATATCCTTACACGCCGCAGCCGTACGGTGCAACATAGGTTATACTATAACATTATAATATAATAACTGAAGATGGGCCGAATATTCATTTTATATTCGGTATTCGGCATATTCGGCAGCTTTACCGATTATTTGTATTCGGCCGAATATTCGGTAAAGTGGTACTCAAAGTATCCACTGTATTGAAATGTACGAATTGAGTAATGCTATGTCTTTAATAACTTAACTGTTTAAAGTATATTTATTTATGGGTTAAATCTACTTGTATAGCGTTATGTTTTTGAGGCACTGTAGATTTCTTTCCAATTATAGCAAATAGAAAGCTTGATAAAATTTTGTTTTGAATCAAACAAAGAAACGTTACATTACAGTCGTCAGTTGCTCTAAAGTAGGTCCAAATAGTAGATCTCCTGCCACTCATTTTCATCATATACTTATCAATTTTCACTAATAGTAACACAACGAAATACTTTTTTTCTCACAAAAATAGTCGAAGCATAAGCATGTGCCGGCAATTTGCTCAGTACTAGATGATGCAATAACGTGGTCAGGTGTGGCGGTGGAGCGAGTGGCAGGGTCCGGCGCTAATCCCGCGCGCTTTACGGTAACAAGTTTCGACATAAATTGGTTAAGTACCGAGGTGATCGTGCCGAGTAATATACGGCCGAATATTCGGTTCGGTAAAAGTTTAACCGAACGTTCGGCCGAATATTCGTATTCGGTGAAATTCATATTCGGCCCATCCCTAATAATAACACATTGCTGCACAAGTGCAAGTTTGCTGACTTTTTGCTATAAAATATTGTGTTTTCGAGGCCGTCGTGTAAAATGCAACTAGTAATCCGCCCCGGCTTCGCACAAGTGAATTTCTGAATCTCAACAACAACGTCATCTACCGGGTCCAGTTGTGAATCTGGACTATCCAGATACACACTCAAACACACACAAATATCACTAAAATCGTTCCAACCGTTAAGAAGAAGTTCAGTGACAAACACACGTACAGAAGAATTATGTAGGTATATGAATATAAAAGAATTAAAAGTTAGGCTACAGCTACCCTAGAGCTAGCAGCAGCTAGGTCACAGCTAATATACCAGGCGGTCCCATATTGAACTGGCCTGATACAGTTCAACGCGACATGTCGCTACATGTTGTGTTGCATTAAATAGTACGTTTATCGTGCACTTAATATAAGAAACATGCATCGACATGAAATGCTTAGTCTTAGTTTAACAGGCATTTGAATAACGAGAGTCGCGTATTTTTTCAAAATATCGAAAACTGAGTATCGAAGTGTCATAAAGTTTCTGTTTAAAGAAGGTTTATCCCCTGCCCAAATAAAAGAACGATTGGATGGCGTGTATAAGGAGTCTGCCCCCTCCTATAGCACAGTGAAAAATTGGGTGAAAGAGTTTCGCCTCGGGAGAGAAACCGTCGAAGACTTTGGCCACGACGGTCGACCTGTGGAAGTGCTCACTCCCGAAACGATTGCTCTTATCGAAGAGGAGGTTCTGAGTGACCGCCGTTTGAATATTAGAGAAATTGCAGCAAGGCTTGGGCTCTCTAATAGTACCGTTCATCGCGCGATCCATGAACATCTTCACATGAAAAAAGTGAGTGCAAGATGGGTACCGAAACTTCTTTCAGCGGTACAGAGACAGGAAAGAGTGCGCTGCGCTTCGGAGTTTTTGGATCTTTGTGGCGAAAATCCAAAGACTGTGATCGAGCGGCTAGTGACTGGTGATGAAACTATGATCTTGTATTATGATCCACAAAGCAAGCGCGAGTCAATGGAATGGCGTTATAAAGGTGAAAAGCCCCCTAGAAAGGCAAAGGTGCAACAATCTACTAAAAAACTGATCTGCACAATATTTTGGGATTTTCAAGGCATTTTGATGGTGGATTTTAAAGAACGTAATACAGTCGTGAACGGCGAATATTATGCTTCTTTAATATATAAATTACGAGACAAGATAAAGGAAAAACGAAGAGGCAAGCTGTCTAAAGGTGTCCTGTTGCTCCATGACAACGCCCCTGTTCATACCGCTGGTGTTTCGAAGGATGCAGTTCGTCAATGCGGGTTCACAGAAGTTCAACATCCACCTTACAGTCTAGACATGGCCCCGTCCGACTATTATTTATTTCCAAATTTAAAGCGGGACTTAAGAGGAAGAAAATTTTCAAGCGATGAAGAGTTGCAGGCGACCGTCTTCAGTCATTTTGAGGATAAAAAATGTGATTATTTTTATAAAGGTTTAGAGATGTTGATTCACAGATGTCAGAAGTGTGTTAGTATTCATGGTGATTATATTGAAAAATAAAATTGATTTCGTTTCATTTCCTTCATTGGTTCATAGTTAAGCCAATTCATTATGGGACCGCCTACGTACGTCTCACGCCTTGGCACAGGTCTCCTCTTATTTCTGAGGCTTTAGAGCAGGGAAGTATCCACCGTGCTGTCCCAATGCGTGTCGGCGGACTTCACATGGCTAAGAAATATAATATAAATAAAAATAAATAATTTGAATTTATTTGAACACTAAAATATTAATTGTGGAACAAGAAAGATTAAAGAAAACTGTAATTAATGTAACAAAGCACGTAAAGTTGGCCAACGCTCAGTAGAACAGTTTTGCGATGTTCACTCTCTTATTTATAGCCCATAAAAATAAAGCCGTTGCAGAGGGTACTGTAAAGACGTTATTATTTCTCCAGTCCATAACGATCTCAACAGGCCTGAGAAGGTCTTCAATTCGCCTCTTCACAGCGATTACAAAGTACTTTATCCCCATCGTAAATTAACGGAACTCATGGAAGTTTTTCTGGAATCATTTCTTACTCAAGTTATTAGATTGTAATCAGTGATTAGCCACACTGTAGATATTCGCACGCACTTTACCTGAAGGCTGGTACTTATGTTGCGGAACGTAATTAGCTGCATTAGTACCTATTTGAAATTGGCCCTTATTGCAGGTTATTTATCCTTTTCTCATTATTAAAGCAATACTTTAGACCACTGCAATAATATAGTAAAATAAATAAAATAAAATTTCGTTTTCCTGCTGTTTGCTTTCTTTTAGTTACCCTTTTATTATTTTCTGTAATTTTTATTAATAAATACAATGTAATCTATTTGAAGTTAGCCCTTTTTATTTTCACTACTAAACAAAAGGTTTGAAAATAAAAAATACTTTTTAAACCCCCGCTAAGCAGTTGAATTGGTTAGCGAAGGGCCACTTCATTTTATTTCATATCATTTTATATAATTTCATACGTTAAAAACCCAAAAACTAGAACAAATAAGTTCATCTTAGTACCATCTAGCGACATCTGGTGATCGTTAAACTACCCTCATTAATTTTCACATATTTAATATAATGGATTTCCGCAAAGTAACTCACGATTCTGTTAGTCATCGCAATATTACTTAAAATTTATTAACAATCACAAACTCGTAGGTATTATTTATAATATACCGTACCTAATATATATCGTACCTAATAAATATATATATATATATATATATATATATATATATATATATATATATATATATATATATATATATATATATATTATTTATTAGGTACGATAATTGTGTTTTTGAGTTCTATTTACCCCTTTTCCAATTTGAAATATCTTAAGTTTCAATCAAAACTCGAATACAACCCACAATGTCGACTCTTAAATCACGTTGTGAACGTGATCACTATCATCGAAAATCGTGTCAGATTCTACGCTCGTGTCGTCAGGGAAACAAAAAAATATTTCGAGGATGCGAGTTTTCCGATGTGCAACTGGACTACGTTTTGGAATTTCCAATTTTTCTTTCAAATAAATGAGAAAAATACCTGTCCTGATCGGTATACTCTTAAACGATTTTATGTTACTTTTGTAATTGTAATATATTGCAGTTTTATAGAAGTTACATAAGTGTGAATATTTTTAGCAATTATCTTTAAAATCTTCATTGGAAAGGCGATTGCCTTACATAAAGAATAATGTTGAATCGATAATTTTCCGCAAGGCTTGAAGACAAAAGTCATAGACCAATACGTCCTGCCTTTTATTACTTTTTTTTTTATTTATTTAAGAAATTCATGATTACAAAGATGAATAGTTTTAGTGTAAACATAAACTCATTAGAGTTTTTCCGTACACCATTGCTGTCGACACATTATTCTAATTAACACTTTATAATACATTACATTACCAAAGTTACATTAATATTATTACCAACTTAAATTAGGTGCATTAAATGTTATGTTTCTAATTGACAAAACTATTTATGGGTACAAAAATACAAAATAGTCTTAGGCGATGAGCGTAAAATCACGTGGTGAACTTATTACATTCTGTGAATAATCGTGACACAGGAACATATATTTTTATAAATTTATAATAAGATAATATGTTGGTAAGGTAAACCTATAATATAGAACGAGAAGTTGTTTAAAGTGTTACGAGTATTTAGTAAGAGTTAATTGTATATAAAAATTTTTTAGTTTATATTTTATGTTTTTACGTGTAATGACGTCTTTCAAAGATTTAGGTAACTGATTGATTAGATTAGGTATAACATAGTTTAATGTTCTTTTTCCATATAAGTTATTATTTCTAGGTAATTGCAGTTTTAGATGATCAGTTCTGCGTGTGGAAACTTAAACTGCTGGAACATGGACACCTAACGGTATTGGCAAGCGAATTGGCAACTACAGTTTTTTTGTTATTTAGAGTTGTTACCAGAAAAATTCTGCTGCCCATCTCCTGTTCCAGTTTCGTACTGTGGCCTGTTACGACACCCACGAAGTGATATTGGGTAGTGGATACACCGTCACTACACAGTTTGACGCTTACGCGGATAAGATTCATAATGAAGAATTCGTCGAAGAACAAAGTTCACCGTTTCGTGTTTTCAAGTTGAAGTGGTAATAGGCTCATCACGTCTATCGCATAAGGGATAACCGATGAGTAGACGTGTCATAGAGTAGAGACCGCGCTTAAGTAAAACGAAGCATGTGACCCTCCCTCACTGGATGAAGCGACGATATGCGCAAGTCGGCTAGGAGTAACTGAATGCGTGAAGCCGAAGATCTGGCTGGGTGGCGCGTCTTGGGAGAAGCCTATGTTCAGCCGTGGGCTGCCACAGGCTGATGATGATGTTGATGATAGTTTTCCTCGGAAGGCAGGTAAAAGCATTTCACCCGGAAATTTTTATTAGATCATGGTACTTGTTAGCAGTATTTTGACTACAATCTCACCTTGTGGTTGGTGTTGGTTTAAAAGGACGTTTCTATAAAAGATTCTAAGTTTTTAAGAAACTTATTAGTGACATTCAGTAACATTTTACTTGTATATTTCTGATAGATATTTAAATAGACGTTGGCTGTTACCACTTCTACAATATTAGTGGTTAGTCTCAATACTGGTGGTAGTGTGTTCATTAGGTAGCTCCTAGGCTCGAATACCAGCTAAAGCCAATATAGTGATCTCTGCATAATACGTTATATGCCTCCTCTACACGTCGACAGATGCATTAGCCGATGAATCAACCTGAACCGTCCACACGTCTGTAGGTCGTTCAGTCTGTGTTACTCGTAATTGTTTTCTTACGTGGTAGAGCCACGCTGTAGCTATTATATGGTGTTAGCATGAATGTGTCGGCTCGACCGGGGAAGGACCACGCACTCACAGAATACCAGCGTAAAATAGTAGCTTAAAACTGCTGTGTTTTGTATGGTGAGTGTGGAGAACCGGAGATGCGTTTTACTGGAATCGAGGCATTCCATCTTAGTCCTCAAGGGTGACAACGCATCTGCGTTTTTAATATTCAATCGAGGGTAAATGTAGATGTCTATGGGCCACAGCATCCACTTACCATCAGGTGGACTGTGTGCTCGTTTGTCACCCTTATCCTATAAAAAAAAATCTCGACAGACGCAACTCGCAACGCAGCATTTATTAAATGGATGTTGAGACCGTAGCTGCCGCAGCTATTTATTTATTTAAAACTTTTAACTACTACTTGAGTGTGCATCGCAGTAGAGTTATTAAAAAGAAATGGAACTCGTAACTCCGATAAAACTGATGCGTCGCATGGATGGAGACGTGTGGACAGACGCCATGCGCTCCTGCTGAAACCCTTTGTTGCGTACCACAAAACCGACAACAAACGGATTGGTGGCAGAACAGACGAGCAAACTCCCCCGTCTACAGGTTGGCGGACGCTTCCAGAGATAACAGCTGCTGACGCATCTAGCTGAGCGCTTGCAAAGTCGAGGTGTCGGTCAATGAATGGCATCCACAACTTTTTCTGTCACCAAGGCGATGCCACTATAGATGCAGTGAAATATTTCACAGATTTCATAGCAAGGGAAGTTAATTTCTTAAGAAAGTATTGAGATAAGATAAATAGATATTTATTTCTGAAATAGTACTTATATATATATATATATATATAAATATATATATATATATATATATATATATATATATATATATATATATATATATATATACCGTTGGCCTTGAAACCAGTGGTTTGGTTTCACTTATAGAACGTAAATTTAATGAATTAAAAAAACGCTAGTTTCTTTCATAAAATTTAAAAAGTTTCTGTCCGACACCGTCCGTAAATTCATGGATACCCTATGCACCCGAGTGACGTAATCACTGTAAAGATCACCGCCCGCGCTAGGTATCTACACAACATTCAACATTAAAACACAATAGGTACACATAACCTGTGATGTAACTTTTCCTCCATACTTTCTTCCTGGCTTAGGACAAAAATTGAGGAATTAAGGAAAAATTGAGATTTTACAAAAAAAAATGTTGTTATGTTTCATTGAATTTACGTTCCATAAGTCAAACCAAACCACTGGTTTCAAGGACAACGGTGTTTACACTAACACCCTGTACTATATAACAACCAATCTACGGATATACCCAAAAGTAGAAAAATTTAAAAAGAAGTAAAAATGTGCAAATAATTAAAAGGCAAACCACCAAGGCATTGTTTTGTATATTAATATAACAACTCTAGAAACTGATAAAACATTTGCTTAAAACTAGTTTCTCAATTGAATGGCATTATGTTTTTTTATATAATAAGAGTGACAAACGAGCACACAGTCCACCTGATTGTAAGTGGATACTGTGGCCCATAGACATCTACATTTGTCCTTGATTAAGAATCAAAACGCAGGTGCGTTGTCACCCCTGAGGACTAAGATGGAATGCCTCGTTTCTAGTAAAAAAGGGTCTCCGGATCTCTACACTCACCATATGAAAGACAGCTATAAGTATTATTAATAGTATTATAAGTAGTATTAAGCTGCTAGTTTACTCTGGTATTCTGTGAGAGCGTGGTCTTTCCCCGGTCGAGCTGATCCATTCCTGCTACAACCAAAGTATGGCTACAGCATGGCTCTACCACGTATGAAAACGATATCTGGTGAGCGGTAGATTATCATTTTATTTATATTATTAGCGAGATATTTTATTAGCGGTAGATTGACACTGGAAATAGAATTATTTCCTATTCTCTAACTCTTTCATGAATAGCCTTTAACCGGCAATAAAATGTTATAGGCTAAAACTACATAAAAAAATTATTGTTATATTTCTAAAGACAAAGTTAATCACAATCTTGTTTCATATCTATTTAATAAAAAATAGTTGTTACCTTGAATTTTTTATTCATTTTTCTCAATAATTTAACTTATACTTAAAAACAAGGAAGACGTAGCGCGAACAAACATTAACATTCATTATATTTACATACATTACATGTTATACCTGTTATGCCAATTTTCAACAAGAATCGCATACCAATGATAAAACTTTCTACACAAATACTCGTTTGTCAGCCATATTTTGCTCGATATTAATAACATATTTGTACAATGTCAACGTCTACTATTGTCTATGAAGTAAATAAAAAATAACAAGGTTTAAGGATACACTTGTACATCATACTCTTTTGAAATATTTGCAAACTAAATGCGATTATATGGCTTTCAATCTTCTTACATAACATACAATCATTATTTTTATACAGTCGTCAAACAAAACATAATAATGAACATGACTGGGTCTCCGTTCTAGATTGGAAGACTGAACGTATGCAACAAACTACAAAAGTATGGCAAGTAAATAATTAAAATAATTTTAACTAAGCGTTTCGTATGATCTTTTTACAAATAATATTTACAAGATATAACAGAAACAATACGCTATATATATAATACCAAGTTCTATGCTACGGTATTTACAATTTGCATTATTGATCGGCTTGTTAAGCTTTCACGCCATATAGGAACAAATATAACAAATGCTACTTCACATTTAAAAAAAAAAGGGTGAGAAAACCTAACTGTAGAAACTGAATGCGTAGTGTGCAGAGAAGTGGAGCGTTGAGTGTGCATTTTTTTTATAAAACTGAAATGTCAAACGATACTTATAGTCTACCTGATGGTTAGCCGCTACTGCAGTCCATGCTGTGATTAACTTCAAATAAACAAAACTACAGATGCGTTGTCGCATTTGAGGGCGAAGATGGAATAGCCTGTAATTATATTAGGTTTCTACCATCGATCACTAATAAAAACTAGATACACAATCAGTGACAAAAAACGACCTCACAGAATGAGCACCCATTCGAACATTTGGGTGCGCTTTTAATCTAGTTACATTCGAACGCTCCGATTGTAAACATGCCTCAGTGCTCGTTTAAAAAGTGTAAAAATCACACATCCAGGACGCTAAAAAAGGATGGAATTTCCTAATTTCGGTACAACATTTTTAAAATGAAGTCTTAATAAAATAAGTCATAATTGTTCGTTGACTCTGTTCCATTTGTTGGAGACGTTATTATTTTTTTATTATTAAAGTATGTTCTTTATTAATGATCGATGGTTTCTACGCCCTTTAGGAACAAACAGTGCGAGCATTGTTATTTGGCGGCAGGTAAAAATCCTACCCTGTACTATGATGTCCTGGGCTGCTAGGACGGAAGGCTGAAAGTGTTAAAACTTCTACTACTTTTTGTTTACCACCTAGGAGGACGTCAAATAATAAACGCTCTTGAAATTAGTGTCCAAAGTAGTTTGTGGTTTTAGAATGAACGCCAAACGCACCGCTACTCCACCATGTTTCTCAACAAGCAATGAAATTTTATCAAAATAAAATATTGAAAATTAGTAAATTCGTAAAGATGTACGTGTTCTACGCTCTTATTAAACATACCTTAATTTATTACAGAGCGTGTATTATTATTAATACAACACGATCCCGTTTTAAATAAACTAATATCAGTTAATAATCTATGATCATTATTTTAATAACGTTTACAGTAATCCATGTTTACAATGTTTTTCATACACGTAATAATTATTTTGTACTAAACAGGTAATGAGCAATACATTTGCAGTCTATGCAAGTTTTAGCGTCTTTTGTGAATACTTGTTGACACTATATTTAAAAAAAACACAAGGCAGATAATGTACGATTTAAGTACACCGTGTTTTCGATCACATTGCACTGGTATTCTTTGTGATTTGACAAAAAAATTGTGATTCGTTCAGTCTTTTTCACCAACGAACCTGTAAGTGTCCAACTCTGGCTCAGGCATGCAATACCCGTGATATGTGCGTATGTCCTCAGCGGCGTACGTGACCCCGGGTAGTACTCCCGGTTCCGTGTGATGCCTTGGACACGTGTGGTCCCTGGGACACTGGCAAATTGTGCTGGCGTTCACTTCGTCTATCTGCTCGTGTCGTCGCCTCACGCTAAACAACTTGCACGGCTCCTTCCTCGAGCATCTTAACCTCTGTAATAAAGAAAATTGAATTTATGAAAATAATGGAGATAAATTAAGTATATTTAAATAATTTTCAATAAAATAATCTGGTGAATGATTACTACACAAAGTTCAATAAAATAAACTTTTACTACGGATTATATTATTACGATAATACGCTAAAATTAAGCATTAAAATATTATAATATACCTAGCGCCACACCTCGACAACTTTCAGAACTACAACAAAATGAAACTTACACTTTGAGGTGAGCAAGCAAACTGGTATTGGTTGCCCAGTTCTCCGCTAGGTGTCGTGTATGACAGTTTCTTGAGCAAATACGTCATTGAGGCTTTTGGACAATGACAATTGACTATCTGTTGTGTCGCGTTAGTATCCGGGAAAGAATAAATCGTCCAGGCAGCATCTTTGAAGTATCGGCATTTGGGTAATCGCTTTATCGGCTCGCACGTTTTGTAAAGCGTCGTTTTATCGGCTAACGTATGGTTGTCATCCGCTGACAAGTCACTGAAAATTAAAGAAATAAAAAAAATTAATAAATATGTACTTTTTGTATTCTATATTTTTTGTACTGTTTTGTATCGAAATATAATATAGTAAGTACTTTTTGTATTGTAACGATATATAAATAATTTATTAATTATTAAGTATAATAATTAAGTATCGAAGTTAATTATCAGTTATTAATAATTTTCATGTTTTTGGAAATATGTTTATTACAAGAGATTATTTTTTATTCAACATATATTTCAAAGTTAAAAACGAAACGAAGGGAAAAACTCTGCTTTAGTAAGAACCAGAAAGGAAGCTAGCGGTACTTTTTAAAATAATGATTTATAAGAATTTATAATGTGGTACAATTTACAAATTAGAAGCAGCATATTGATCACCTCATTCCCAGAGGTTAATATCAGCCCGGTTTACTTTAATATTATAATAACTCTTTTTATACACTTTTGGTTTAATTAAAATTTTAATTTTTTAGTCTTGACTCCTTAAAGTCGATAAACTGTTTATCACTTACTTTTGCTTGTGTCTAGTGTTTACAGAAAATATATCACTATTTTTAATAAAAATATAAGTATTTCAAATAAAAAGATAATATTAAAAAAAAAATAAAAAAAAATACACATATTACTAATAGAAAATATATATTATAAAAGGTTGTCGTAAATATCATCCTCACCTAGAACACGGCTTATGCCCCAAGCATCGACATTTTCTTTCGATCCAAGGTTGCGTTGTGTCGTAAAGATCCACTTTGCTGCACACCTGTCTCGCCCTGCAGTCCGGAAGATCCTCCTCGGATCCCTGTAATTAGTTCCATGTTTTTATAACGCAACCTAAATCAAACAGATATGTGTTTTATTTTAAAAATAAGATATACAAATAAGGTGCAGTCCACCTGAAGTTAAGTAAATTCTGTGACCCATTATGAACACCTTCGTTTATCCCCGGTTAAGAATCAAAATGCAGATGTTATGTGTTTATGTATAATGTATTTAATATTTAGTAGACCTAACTGCCTCGTTAGTTTAGTTGTCGTAAACGCGATAGCTAATCATGAGGTCTTGTGTTCGGGCCCGGGTCGGACCAATATCGGGTTAGGTTAGGTTTTCCTTTCAAGAAATTCTCTGTAGCAACATCCTCTCTCTGGTGGTGTCGAACTACCGTCCCATCGGACTATGAGAGTGAGGAATTAGAGAGAGCTCCTGTGCTTGCGCATACACTTGGGCAGTATAATCCTCTTCTGCGCATATGGCTAGTCTCGGTTGAAACTGCCGTCGTGACTTCGGTCTAGAGGTTCGAATTCTCCATTAAAATTCCGGTATTCATAAACCACTTCCAACACGAGCGTTTTATGCTTACTTACTTCAACGGAAATGTTTATAATGCCTATAGCGTTACGAGTGTTTTTATTGTTATTTAATAGCCTATAAATTTCCCAATACTGTACACCTCCATCACTTGCTCTCATTAGAGTGGGAAAAGTCCGTTACACTACTCCCGTATTTGTTTACGAACTTCAAGCGTTAGAAAATATGAATAGTCTCGGCGGCCAGTCTCAATGAAGATTAGACATCTGCGAAAACAGAGTTATAGTGCACGCAAGCACAGATGTGCTCTCTATTCTATCACTCTTACAGTTCGATGCACGACCGGAGAGAAATCAAGCACAAAATCAACGACTTTACGTGTTTTGAAAGACACAGGGTGAATCGCCAACTTTTACTGAGAGGCTACTACTGAGAATTTTTTCATAGAAGAAGTCAATAACTGATTTTGGCAGTAGTTGCGCTTTCGGCCACGCGACTAAAGAGGCAGTCATAGTTTGTGATAATCAGTACAAAATTGCCGCTAACTATTTTAGTAGCGCCGGCAGATATCGAAAAAAGAAAAGAAATATAGAAAAGAAACACGTTGTTCACATACATAGTCTACGATTAACGCCTTGTCCCAGAGCTACTAGGTTAAATCATATTTCGTACAAAATAAACGTAACGCGAATCTCCATAACCTTGCCTTTCATTTAAAATTGATTTGATACAACAATTGATTCACCTCGCAGCAATGTATGCACATTGAGCGATTCCAATTCGGAAATTTTTATATTTAAGGCATTCGTTACACGATACAAATCCTAAAGGTCAAACATTAGGCAAAATGCGTGGGAAATAAAAAAAACTACTTTCTTCCGTCACCTTCGTACAAGAAATCATTACAACAAACGACTTCCGAAGGACGTTAATCATAATGGTTCAAATGCGGATAGTATAATACAAGAACATGTGCGTTCAGAGCTTCAGAGTTCATTCAATAGGTTTTTTTAAAGCAACAGGCCATCAGTTGTACTTCCGACCGGAAGACATGCCATTTGGCAACCTGCTAGCTGTGGGAATATTTTTTCTGCAACATTCTTTCCTTAGGGTTACTTACAACATGACCAACAGATGTTCTGTTTTGAACCAATATTTACCAATCTGATGTTTAATCTGAATATTTATGGTTATATAAAAATTAGTGAGTGTCTGCACTGTTGTGTTTCCTGAAGAGTATAGAGAGTCTGTAATAATAAATTGTGAAGCATTCCATCTTATTCCTCAGTGACGACAATGCGTCTGTATTTTTTTTTTTTTGAAATTGATTGCAGTTGGCAACAAGCTGCACAAATTCTTCAACCAAAATCCTATTAAAATCTGTATGCCATTTAAGAACAACCCTATTAAATACTGGCGCAAGAGGCAAAGTATTTTTTTCTTTGTTCCGGATACACTTCCCGTCTCTTCTGTGATGAGACAGATTTCGCGGAAACCATCTCGAACGTATCTCCCAACGGACGGATATGGCCCTTTTGTGAAGTAAACAAATAGTCCGACATAGGATCTACCGCTAAAAGTAGGGTGATTGACACACTTTATAAAGTGACGTACTTAGTACTATTAAAAGCTCTAGCTTGGCTCGAAAGCTAATGCAACATTAACGAAACTTTCTTAATTACAAGACTTTTGTTGTCTTGTGGTGTAACAACCTACCAACGACAGTTTGTAGATTTTTTCAGTCTCATATATAACGTCAAATATAATAGTTTTGTGTAATAATTTATATGATTAGTGAAATCCTATTTGGTATATTCTTGGCGTATAATACCAAAGTACAAATGGGCTGAGTAAAAAAGCAAAATTTTTTATAAATAAGGATCTCAAACGAGCGCACAGTCCACCGCAAACTAAGTTATCCTCCCTGAGGACTAAGATGGAATGCCTGTTCCAGTAAAAAGTGTCTCCGGTGCTCTATACCCACCATACGAAACACAGCAGCATTTAGCTGCTATTTTACGCTGATAATCTGTGAGAGAGTGGTCCTACCCCGGTCGAGCCTACCCATTTTGTACTACAACTATAATATACCATAATATAGTATAAAAGCAAATACTAAAACACGACAATGCTGTGTTTCGTACGAGCGACGAGAACTTTTTGAACCCAGCACTTACTATCGAGTGGACTGTGTGCCCCAAATGTGCCCCTTTGGCAACCTATAATGAAAAGTATGCCTAAATTTACTTTTCGTTTCGTGATAATGTGCTGATTTTCGTATTGCTTGCCCACGGGTGAAAGGGATGTCATTTTTTGGAGGGTCCCTAATTGCGTGTGTAGCCGACGGCGATATTATAAAAGGACCTCATGTTCATCCTTTTCAGAAATAAAAAAGGCCGTAAGCACAGTTTTCAGTATAGTGCAAGTGAGACGGGGGTATGTGGATGTTGGTGAGTGGGAGAGCGGATCGGGCACGGCATCCGGTGCGTCGGACAGGTGGCGGCGCGGGTTCGTCGCCGCGCCCACTAATGAAATAATTTGTTATTCGTGCCTGGGTGACCTTACACAACCTTCTCAAAGCAGCCCATTGATATCCCACGCGAGCTAAGGACTAAGGTCAATATGAAGTTACGAAAAAGGAATATAACGATGACGCTGAAAGAAATTATGGCATTTGATCCTATTACTTTTGCTTCAATAAAATATTATTTTTTAAGATATTAAAAATTCTAAGAATACATTGATCAGAGTAACATACTTAAGTAAACATTTCCTTTGAACACAATCTATTAACTTAATGAAGCCTAAACAACTATGGGTTATTTTGCGTAACTGCAAACAGGTTTTCTATACAACGCAGTCGACCTTTCAGCCGTTCACATCTATAGAAAGAAGTAAATAAAAAAATGTCAAGTGCCCGCTATACTTGTACATTTAATGTTATGACGTTCGTTCTGTCGTAATATTATATTATTCAAATGGTTGTTCAAAAAACTTTTAATTATTAAACACCCCAAGGTGAAGATCTTAAAAAAAAGTTTTTTTTGTATTACTCTCCTTATATTACACCTAAGTGATAAATCACATTTCGACCTAAAGCCTCTGTTTAGGTAACTCATTGTAGTGTATATGTCTATGTTATCTGTGCCCAGTGTCCATCATCTAAAGACGTCAAATATTAGTCTGAATAGGTCTGCTGTTTTCACCACGAGACACTAAACGAATTTGTGTCTAATTATTTTTATTTATTCACTTCCGTTGAATTCGAGACATAAAATAATAAACTGTAAATAATTTTAAATTAAGAATAAAGCAAAAAAAAACGCTACGTTAGTAAGAAATACGTTAACTTTGACAAAAGTCTTATGTTTCAAAACCATTCCGTCTGACCACTGTGGTATCCGATTCCCGTTGATTTCCTGCCAACTGCTGAACACAAAAATGCTCTAATGTATCAATTGTTTGTTTAAAACAAATTGCACAAGTTTGTGTACTGCACATTTAACAAAATAAGCAAGAATTTGCAGAATTCACGCCTACCTTTGGAAAAATTATTTTAATCCTTTTTTATTTCCATTTTGAATTAACACTACTTGCTGTTTTAACGTTTTAAAATATTTGCCACTTACGTAAGATCCGCATGTAACTAGATAACGGCAAACACATTATTTTATTGTGTAACGTGGATCTTAGCTGATTAATCTTTAACATCTTTAAAATACTTTTTATGGTTTTGTAGTGAGAAATAAATCAATAGTCAAATGCAGTTCTATTTTCAATTTTTAGCAACACATTTTAAGCAATTTTTCGTAGTTGTATACATATTTTAATATTTTAAAAATGTACCCATTAACCACTTCAACTAAATAAAACCGGATATGTTTCGGCTAAGTGTTGGTTACGACCTTTTTGAGCCTATGTTACTACAATGTGTACCATTAACTATATAATTTACGATTTATAATTTACTTACGACATCCACGTGGTGATGGGGTACTGGATTATGTAATTACTAGTGAGTGTTTTGCCACATTTTACTAAAACTTGCTTATTTAAAAAATTCACATAATTTTTTGTTCTCAACAAAAATCTTGATTTTTTTAATCAACGATTATTAGTAAAATGTGTTAAAACGCCACACCAGAGAGTATTTTCTGTACTAAGTAGATGTGTACAAAAATGCAAGTTAAAAAAGTCAGTGATCGTTACACACACGGTGCTTAACTGGATGTTTCTTGACATGAAATAATACATATTTTAACATTTGAGAAATAAAAGATCAGTGATTGTTTTAAATAATTACAAGTCCAATTTAAGGTCGAGTTCGCCCCGAGCGACGGACGTTGACCGGATGCTGTGGACTGGCCTTTATTTCTCAGGAATACAGGTAGCCGAGAACAAATTACAAATCTACGTAACTTCTAATCGCCGGAGGTTGTATGTTATTTATTACAACCATAATTATAAGTTTTGTCTGAAGCTCGCCTTTGTTTTTCAAGGGTTTAGTTTTTTCCGTGCATCACTAAAATGGTCGACTTTATTACACTGAGTTATCGCTAAACGGTAAGAAATGCATTTATATATAGGTACTACCTATTCATATATATATATATATATATATATATATATATATATATATATATATATATATATATATATATAGTATAGTTATTTTATCTATTTTATGTTTTCATTTTCTTTGGTGCTGGGAGGAATCGAACCCAAGTTCCTATGATATTAACGGCGCCTAAGGCTATTAAACATTAATAAATAACAGACAATCAAAAATTAAATTCTTAATCATCAAGATATTCTACTTCTACATTTTGATTCTTAATTAAGGATAGATGTAGGTGTCTATGGGCCGCAGCATCTAATTACCATCAAGTGAACAGTGTGATCGTTTATTTTATTCAAAAAAAATATTTTATAATTAGACGAATAACTTTCCAAAGAAATATATACCTAATTTTGTTGAAAAAGGGCGTGCAAAAAGACTGTTTTAGAATTTTAAAACATCGGATTAGTAATTTAAATGCGTATTTGGCCCGACATCTCATACAAAAGATTTCAACGCTCTCTATGCATAAATGCGGGCAATACAGCTAAACGCGTAGTACGATGCGGCGCGCACAATTTCAAAGATTGTACGCTCTTTTTTTGTGTATTAACACCACTTCATTAAAGTAAACATATACGAAACTTCGACAGTTATTGAAAAATTACTTTCCTTTTGATTTACGAAAGAGGTTTTATCAATAGCATCCTATAATAATTTTGTGGAGGTTTAAGTGCGTTAAAATAAATTAAAGATATTTAGACGACATTTTTCGAAGCTTTTAAAAGAAATTGCCTTTAAAAAAATTTAGATGCTGATTTACGAGTACCACGTGCTCGGCGATCAAAGAAAACATCGTGAAGAAACCTAATCACCAAGACATTAATTAAACGTCTAAAATATTTGGAGGCATGTGCAGTCCGCCAACATTTAGGCCACATGGCGGATATTTTCATGCTTAAATTACCTAAACCTAAAAGCCTAAAGCTCATAAGATAAGAGGAGACCTGTTTCCAATAGTGAAATGGATTTAGGTTGTAGGTAACTAGACTTTAATTTCTTATAATTTTTACATATTAAAAGAAATAAATCATACAAATAAGAATATGCCTCCCATCTTTTTCAAGAGTGTTCACCCACCGCCGCTTAGATAAATATATGTATTATAAAGGAGTCTTGATTATAAGTAAAGTTTAAAAGGCAATGCAAATAGTTATTGTGCGTTCAGAAAGCGAGGACGCCCGCTTGTATTGTAACTCAGGGCATCCGGAGCAGTCTATTCAAGACGCACGTGGCCCTCCATTTGAGACGGATGCCAGTCCCCAATTCCATTGCCCGCGACAAAACAAAGTTCAAGTGTCTCAGCTTTTCCATCGTATGTGATGGCTTGATGTCTATTCTGTGTTAGTTTATTTAACAGACCCAAAACTGATTTCTTAAATATACACGAACACTACATATTGAATAAAACTATGATTTCTCTTTTTAATTTTTTAATCTCTTCTTCTTTTCATCTTGAATAAAATAATAGTTTTATTCAAGACCCAAAACTGCTTTGAATATCATTTGCCCTCAAATGTAGTGCTTTTACTTACATAATTATTTTGAATTATTTACGAGTATATACCAGCGTAAAATGGGAGCTTAATGCTGCTGTTAATTGTGAGTGTTAAGAACTGGAGACCCTTATTTCTGGTAACGAGGGATTTCATCCTAGTCCTCGGGGGTGACAACGCATCTGCATTTTTATTCTTAATAATTGAGAATAAATATAGATGTCTAATGGCCACAGCACATCAGGTGGACTGTATGCTCGTTTGTTACCCTATTCTATAAAAAAATAAAATTGCGGCTCATATAATATATCTCAGCTCATAGGCAGCCTCCCATTCACACCTTTAATACTCCGGTAGCGTTATGAAGCTATTAGCCCCTAAGCTACGGCTCTTCTTCGGTTTATAGATTTTTTAAATTTAAGTACAACATTAAAATAATACCAGAAATTATAAAGTCCAAAATATTAAGATAGAAAAGTTGACAATATCTATTGTTGTTTCAGATTTATATTTGTGCACATGGCAGCGCGCAGAATATTTTTTATTAACTTGACTTACAGTCTTACATATAAGTCTTATTATTCATTTTGTATTTTTATGTTTGAATTGTAGTTGGTAAAAACAATCAAGAGCGGCGTAATCATTAAGTTTATGGCTCAATTTAAATTGATAATGTGACCACTTTGAATATGATTAACTATTATAAGAATTCTTTTGGCAAATAAATTAAATAGAATACACGTTAAGAAATACTTAATCAATCATGAATTTTATATTGTCATAATTAATTAAAGGGAATATTAGTAATGTTAATTAATAAGATTACTAATATTTAAAAAAAAAAAATTCAGTTAAATTGTGGCGCCAGTAATTCTATATAATGCACCGGTAAAAGTGCTTAACAAGTTTTTATTCAACAGAAACATATCTACAGTTACTCTTTATTTTTTATGAGTATAATGTATTTCTTTTATATTCAACGTATATTCAATGTATACTGACATTTTTAATTCATAACCAACTTTTGCAAAGTTTTAATTCGTCTTCTACACTATTATAGTATTCGATACGAGTGCATAGGTACATTTTTTTACTTCGTTGTTATAACTATTCTTGGCTACAAATACTCTAGTATAAAAAGATGATTGTCTATTATGTATTTCTTTTATAATCAACGTTTGTATACTTTGTTTCACTATGCTATTTAATTTTTTTTTGTGGTTGATTAATTTAATTCTTGACAATAGAAAAACTTCGAAATTTACTTTCTATAAATAGATAATACTTTTTGATATCTAAAAAAAATATTGCACACACATTTTAGGAGAGAAGGTGATACGAATTTTGATTAACTAAAAAATATAGCGATTTCTTAAATTTACGCGAACACTACACATTGAATAAAACTAAATTTACGGATTTTATCGCGTTTATTTCACTACTTTTACTTATTTTTAATTCCCGACGTTTCGGGTGCTTTACAGCAACCATGGTCAGTCAGTCCCTCCCGTGACCATGGTCAGTCAGTCCCTCCCGTGACCATGGTTGCTGTAAAGCACCCGAAACGTCGGGAATTAAAAATAAGTAAAAGTAGTGAAATAAACGCGATAAAATCCGTAAATTTAGTTTTATTCAATAAAAAATATAGCGTTATTTAACTTCTTCATTGCAAACAATTTTCAGACAGTTATTATTTCGCTATGTATCGCACACCATGAGATATTCGTGACGTTTCTCTGAGTATTATTCTATTATCTCAGCGGGATAAAACATGATAAATTAGTATGATAAATGTACCTACATGTGTATATCTTTACTAATATGTACTTCTAATATTATGATATGTACTTATGTTTTACAAATATTTATTATTTAAGTTATACGCATGCATACTTTTTACGTTATTTTTAACGTTTTAAATATTTTATAATGTGCCGTCATTATCTTATATTTTGATGTATTACAATATTTTAAAATATTACCATAAATAAATCAGTAATTAACCTGATTATAAGTAGATACTGTGGCCCATAGACATATGCCTACATCTGCACTTGCTGAAAAATCAAAACGCAGATGCGTTATCACTCCTCAGGACAGAGATGGAATGCTTCGCTTGCAGTCAAAAGGATCTCCGGTTCTGTAAACTCACCATACAAAACACAGCAGCATTAAACTGCTGTTTTACACTGTAAAAATTTTAGTTATAATTTAGAATTGTACTTAGAACAGTATCTCTTATAGTTTTTAACTATTACTAACCATTGCTTGATTATTATCCCACCTGATGTTAAGTGGTGATATAGCTGAGAATGGCAAAAGTGAAAGTCCTAACTTAGCTTAATAAAAGCTTATTCACTTTTGTACTGAAGACACTAACATTTTAATCGGATGTAAAGACAAGTTGGCAAATTATTCTGGTTCATTACTGTGATGTTGCCGTTAATCGATTGCCGATTTTGTTAATTTTTTGGCAAGAAAATACTTTCACAATGAGCGCTTATAAATTCCAACAGAATCCGATGATTAAATAATTCAGTTTTTTATGAAACTTAAATTCAGATTCACGTTAACGCGGGTTAGGCTTTTTAAATTACGATTCATTTTAATATTTTATTTCTACTTTTGTGTATAAAAAATGCACAAGTCTTAAGTACACAAGTCTCAGGGCATATTTTATAATGTATTAATTACAAGTCTATTTGTCTTGGGTATCACTTAGTCGTTTTAACCGGTCGGTCGGTATTATACATTTGACTCCCATTACGTCCGCCGCGGACGTAAGTATCCGTTCCTACCTTCCTATCGGATATTTACACTACATTAATACAAGTGACAATTTACTTTCGCCAGCATCGGCAGTCGCATGTCGGTCATATTTTCTTGCTTATATACTCGTATTCATCGGCGGGACTTTTGATGTCCCATAGTTATGTCTGTTTTCCTTGTATTTTACAATAAAGTTCTGGCGGTGTCATAACTTCTATTATAGTTATTTGTGTAAAAATTGTGTTTATAATATATTAGCTAGCTAAATATCGCTTCTGCTATTTTTTTACTAGTAATAGTTAATTACAACTATGAATAAAACAGTTTCGTTACTCGCAGGTGCAAACGTGGAACGCATTAAGTAGCTATATGTGACAGACAATCTGAACACATAGTACGTAGTAAGGCTTCTGTTCTACCTGCAGGAGTCTGTCTAGGTTATTATTACCCTCATATCTATCTCTGCCAGTTGCTGTTTTGCTGTTTCAAGAGTAAACGATAAAGAATGGGTGCGTTTGGCAGAAAAAAGCGCTAGCAAGCGCTTGTAAGCAAAATGGCGAGACTAAACAGTTTTCGGCCAGGACACGTTTGCTAAATGCGGGAGCGCTGATACAATCCGCCATTTTGCTTATTTAATTTGTTTGTTTTGAAGTAGAGTTTATAGGTAGTTTTGTGAAATATTAGTTTTAAGTAATATAATGACAAGAATAAACATATTCATGTTATTAAAAATTCATGATTGGTAAGTTTTTAATATGGATAGGTACTTTACAAACATATATTTAAATTAGGTTAGGTTCCCCGGTTAAAACTAACTTCGTGTCCTAGAGGAAAATAGCTAGTTACGATTTGACAGCGCTTACCGCTTACGATCGCCATTTTGCTTACAAGCGCTTGCTAGCGCTTTTTTCTGCCAAACGCACCCAATAACTAAAGGTTATGGAATGTTTCATTTCACTTTTTACGAGGTATAATGTAACTGTAAGTTTGTTTGTTTGGAGTTGGGTAGGCTACAGTAACAATTTATGAGTATCATAAGGTCTATTTTCTATAAAAAACGTATATGAAGGATTAAGTTTGAAGGTTAGTCCCAGCTATGGGACATACAATGGATGTACAATACAGAATGTCGTTTTTATTTATATTTATACTTGCTCTCCTCACGCGACTTAACCTTCAGACATGTCAATGAAAATTCACCATTTAGTTATCGCAATAAAGTCTTAAATCGAAAAACTGTTATAGCCAAATTGGACCTCTATTATTCTATTGAGCCACCTGATATTTGTCCCTGAAAGTCACTTAAATCACTGATGTAAAAATTTCTTTCGGTTTAATGAGTCTTATTGTTAAAGACATAGGGATCTATCTACTATATCGTATCTATATTATTTTTACGTACTATCGTCTTCATGATGTATGGTTAAACTGTGAATAAAAAGTTGGGTGTTTTCCTGCTAGAGATCGTCTTATTTGAAACTTCACTCGTTTGTATTTTTGGTAAATTTTGCCACATTTACCATATCAAGTGATATAAAATCTACATGTGAATAATTTTAACGTGTTTTCTGTATTTTGAAAGATAAGAATGATAAAATCTTCCAAAAATACATGATTTCTACCGTAATTACAAAAAAATAGTTTTAAGGTATATTTATAATAAAATTATATATTTATCATAACATAAATATTATCAGTATGTATTATTATCGATCACGAAATAAGTATATTAAAAACAAGCAAAATATTCGTCGCGATAGTATAGGTTAGTTTCGTGACATTTTCGATTTTCACGAACCTTATCTATATTATCGCAACGAATTTTTAAAAAAATTAGAGCTGACATTTTATATCCTAAATCATTATTCCACAATCGTTATCAGGCTTTTTAAGTGACTACCCCAAAATAAGGGTTATACGTTTCGGTTCTATGTATATATAGGTACCTACATAAAACTATCTGCTCGCTTCTAACCTTCTGTAGACCGGAACGTCAATTCATTTTCGTATCTGCGGAATGTCATCAACTAGATTTTATGGTAATAATGCCTACTATGCTCATAATAAGACGCATTCTAGCAAACGTGTCATGTTTTTTTTTATTCATTGCAGCCTATCAAAAGTCTTTAACCAAGGCGTCCTTCATATGTACCTTATAGAGGTGTTTGCTGTAGTTGTCACGCTCGTAGTTTTTTTGATTTTGCCGGTATCAGGAAGATGCTGCTATTTGCTGTTTATCTCCTGTTACGTTTTCATCTGTCGCCTTTTGCAACACCCATGCAGCCGGGACTTACGTACTGAGTAGTGGTAACACTCACATTAGTGATACCACTACTCCACATCATCTGTATATAGTTTTAAATTTGGATAGATTAAGGGCCATCAGTGCGGTTATGAGAGCCTTGTCGACTGACGGATAGACGGTGCTTATTTTTAAATCTTTTTTGTCCCCAAAAGCATTATCTATTCTATGAGATAAAACACATTGTCTGGGAGTCTGCCGTGCTTTGTCTCGTTCTGGAAAACCAGTATAAATTATAGGTTGTGAGGCATTCCATCTAAGCTTTCAGATTTTAATTTTATAAATTAATTGATTAGTTAATTTACAAAAAATATGTTTTAATTAATTATTGATTAATTAATTAATTGATTTTTTAATTTTTTCTTTTACCGCCAACACACGCCAACAACGCCATAAAGATTTCCCGACAGGTGAACAACGTCGAATAAAAATTGTGCTGTCAAATGTATACAATTTTGATGTTTTTTAAAGATCAATTAATTCGATTCTCATTCCGCATTAGATAGCACTGTTCTGACTATCGAGTGAATAGCCACTTCCACTAAAACTTACAATAAGAAACACACTAAAAGATACAAAAAATAGTAAATATATTATTAAATATACAACACTTTATATTTATAATTTTATAACAGGTTATTTTTTTATTTAACTTATGTAAATATACGTTTACTTGTCCACTTCACATTTTTAAAATACAATTTTAAGAGAACACCCGGCTTTCACGCCTTCTTAACACAGTCTAACGAATTAGCATGAAAGGCATGCGTATCTGTCAAGATTTAAACCCGCTCTTAAAAGAAATATGAACAAAAACGTCGAAGAGACAACTTATAAAATTACATTCCTTAAAAAGACGTACAACCGAAAAACGAATACCGTTGCGAATGAGCTTAAAAACAGTAACATAAAAGTTTTTTTTTTTTTTTTTTTTGGTTTCAAACCAAATACACGCGGTCCGGGACCGAGGTTCGACCGTAAGTCATCGAAGCTGTCAAGATAAGAAGGAGAGAATGAACACCTGCCGCTACCGGTGTTACGCATGCGCCTACGCTGCCACTCACCACTGCGTTTTTATAATAATGCCTGTAATAATTTCTACCAGAATACACGAATTTAGTTTCTCCTCTTACAGTGCAAAGTATATTTTTCAACGCACTACGATACTTTCTTAAAACTATTTTTGTTTGCACGTAATTACGAACCTAGACTAAAGCGATTATCTTCGGAAATCGACTTAAAATTACGTATAATAATATGATTAACGTTGATTTTAAGCTGCAACAAAAAAGTTACAACCGTAGCTTTTTATTTTTAACGCCTATAAATTGTACGTGTACATGAAAACCATTCTATTTAATAGCCAGTAATAAATGAACAAGAAGCTAAAAGTAAACGTTTGCTGTGTAGTGGAGACGCAAGAATATCTACTACCCCATACCCTCCCGTAGGTCTCATAAGAGGTGGCTGAGGGAAACTAAAGCAGGAGAAGAGAAGCAGCATCTCGCTAAATAACAACCGAAACTAATAAAAAGCTGCGGTTGGCGACCCGCCAGACTAGCGTAGACTATGGCAATCTACGTTTGGCAATAGACTTCTATAAAGAACGAATGAAAAACGTATAAAAGAGTAACAAATATTGTAATCCACTTATTACGTGATAAGCTTGTTTAGTGTAATGCCACGATAGAAAGAAATTCAAATGGTAAATTAAGGCATGTCATCAATATTTTCGGCAGTTGAAGCTAACTAACGCGTAAAAAGAAATATCATCGATGAACTAAATAAACCAGCTAGGTGTGTGACGGAGGATATATCTTTACTTTTTAACCCCCAACGAAAACAGAGGGGTGTCATGTCATTAGTTTGTAGTGTGCGTCTGTCTGTGGTATAATAACTCCTGAACGGATGAATTGATTTTGATTGAGTTTTTTTTTCGTTTTAATGAAGGTCAGCTCTTTTTGTTTCGGAGGTTTTTGATTCGTTGAATTTAAGTTATTATTTAAATGCTAACCTCAGCAGATACAGTGTATTATGCTGATGGAGACTTTGAGGATCAAATTATGATTTCATTTTAATCCAAAAATGCTTAAGCCCAATTTTTTTGACTTTTGAAATAGAATGGCATGACCAGCGCAAAATTGTCTTATTCGTCGGCTTGTGAAAATTCTCTGGTGGGGTTGCGCCTCTCCTATAATACAAACCAAGGGTGACAAACAAGCACACAGTCCACCAGCGGTAAGCGGATGCTGTTTTCCGTAAACATCCACATCTATCCTCAGTTAATAATAAATAAATAAATCTTTTATTATCAAAAATAAATTACAAAAGCTTATGAAGTCTCTGATTCCGAATCCAGACGAGTCTATATCTTACGAATCGGTGGCCTCTCCCAGAGTTATTGCGACAGGTAACACTTGAGAGAACTTGCATGTTTTCGTTGTTAAAATAGAAACAGATATTCTTTCTATTGTAACAATGAATTTAATTAAGAATCAAAATGCAGATGCATTGTGAGGCCAAAGGACTTAGATGAAATGCCACGTTTCCATTAAAAAAGGTATAAAGTAATGTTATCTACACTCATCATAAACTGCTATTTCCCGCTGGTACTCTGTGTGAGCCTGGTCCTTCCTCAGTCGTGCCAGCCCATTCTGCTACTAAGCTGCTGTGTGCTTCCACCACGTAGAAAAATTTGCCATAATCGCCATGCTTGGTAGATGGATATATAATTCAATGATGATATTGTTTTAACACTGATTAATATCCTACTAGTTAACACGTGAGTTTTGTATGTGTGTTTGATAAAAAGATATCGTACTCTTTGATAATTTTACATAGGAAACTTATTAAATAAGTTTTATTACCCATTTATATGTAATTCTTTTAGAGATAAACGAAATATCAAAGCAATATATTATTTTTAGCTTTCGTGCTTAACCATCGCTTCTGTAATTCTGTTATTAGGTAGTCATTTTAAAGAATACAAACAAAACACATCTCTGTTTAGTTCTTACATTAAATAATTTAAATCAAATTTTATGTTAACAGCTTTATCTTCATTGACTTAGCAATTGTAATTACGGTAAAAATAAGAGTTGCAAATATTTCATTAAACCAAAACAAGTGCCTGTTAATCCAGACGATATTTTGTGTTTTATTTTGTACTTTTATTAGGCATTAACTATACTTCATAACTTGAAACGGTATGTTCTATATATATATTCATATAAAATGTAAGTATATTATAGGTCATAATATTACCCTTGGAAACTTTGGAAGTCAAGAGTCTTTAACAAAGGTGTGATACAGATATTTTACAAGTTTTAAGTATTTTAATTATGAAGGAGTGACCACTTGAATAACAAATCGGTACTTATTGTCGTTCGATTAAACTAATTGTTAAAATGCAGTAGAAGATGATAGTGACCCCATCTACCTGGTAATCCTGACTACTCAATCACGGTTACGTGGAAAACGAGCATACAGTCCACCTGATGTTAAGTACCTATAATAGTTGCTGTGGCTCATAGATATCTACATCTATCCTCGACTACAAATCAAAATGCAGATGCGTTGTCACCCATGAGAACTAAGATGGAATGTCTCATTTCCAGAAAAGAGGGTCTGCGGTTCTCTGCACTAACCATACCAAAAATAGCAGCTTAATGCTGCTATTTTACGCTGGTATTCTATGAGAGTGTGGTCCTTCCCCGGTCGAGCCTTTCGAACTTTCGTGCTACCACTATACTACTAATATAGCTGAAGCCTTCTCTGACCGTACTTAATTATATACTTAAACTTAATTATAACCTTACAAGAAATTAATTATTAAATAACCAAAACGCCTAATGTCACCGTTTTTGGCACTATCATTTATTAATTTTGAGCGTAATTTCATATGTATATTATGTACCTTTACTATTCGTTTAAAGCACTTTCTGTGCGCAGGTAAAATTACACAGGTCACAGCAAGGTAAAGACATCTGGCATCCGAATAACTCAAAATTATCGTAAGTCGTGCATTAAACCGCGTAAATTTCAAGTTATATTATGCATATAACAAACAATTATTCGATTACAAAATTATTTTAGAGCAAAAACACGTAACCTAAATTATTGATTGGCTGAAGACAACTTACTCCAATCTGATACAATATCTTGAGACCACTCTTCGCCTGGATCGTTGTTCTTTTATGTGGCAAAAGTGGCAGTTTGTCCGGTCTCCTTAAATGTATTTCTCCCGAGGGCCTAAACGCCTCCAACGGTGTCCGAATCACTCCCCGAACACCACCAAGCACGGACGCCAGGAACAACGTTGCTAACACTTGCATGTCTCTAATTTCACTGTTACTTGCACTGCCCTTGCTCTACACACACTTGTGATGCTCCGAATTTTGCTCGGGTTCAGTAATCGGAATGTCGCTCTTGTGAGTGTCCCGTGCGAGGAGACGTGTCGTCGAGTCGGGCAAGCTCGGACTGGCAACGGGCGCGCCGAGTCAGGTACGACTTGCCTACGCGCTTGTTATAACCACCTCTGACTGCGACTCGAACGTCTTGATACGAGGAATTTTAAATACAGATTTATTTTCTATAGAATTTTACATATAAATGAATTTGCTTTACTCTTTTTTATTAATTGTTTATCCATTATTATTATGCTTTAAATATTAATATATAATTAGGTTAAAACTATTTCGTAACATTATGCCATTCAATTTATTTTTGTAAATTGTAAGCATTTAATTTGAATTTAGAAATTTTAGTCACAAAAATGAATCTATTGATTTTAAACGAAATAGTAGTTTTGGTGTGAATTACGAATCAAATACGACCAATCCTCAATAATGTGGTTAGGTTTGTAATAAATAGATATAAAGTGTCGTAATAATAGTATAAGTAAATAATAAAAATGGGCTAATGAATAAAACTTTTATATTTATTTCTTAACTTTTGTATATCTAGTACACTACAACTTCCCATATATTCATTTTTAAATATCAATAAAAATCATTGCGGTCTATATGTATAATAAATTCCCTTTTCAGTAATAGAAAGATTAAGATTGTTTGGTTGCGCTCGGGTTGACTTCCTACCGATGGTGTTTTTTACACAATCTTGTTGCTCCGGTATAAGGCTGCATGCATAGTCGTTTTTATTTTTTTAGAAAAATAATTTTGTTACAAATAAAATTAAATGTATTTATTATATGTAGGAAACACATACGTATTATCCCTTACTTCAACTTTTAATGTCCACCAAATTAATACAACAGAAATAAGAAGGGGATTGTGAACAGCAGTGGCACGTATAACGGCTATAAAAATATATCCATTCTCCTGTATTTAAAATCGTTACGTATGATAGTATCGTTTTAAATAATATTGGAGCCCCAAGTAAAAATAACCACTACGAAAATTGTGTGTCATTACGTTTATGATCAACCCAGTAATAAGAATCAATAAGCCTACATGGTTAACAAGATACCCGCAACTCCTTGCATTCAGTTGCTTAAAACAAAACAATGTCATTCAACTTTTCGTAGAATAGGATTTCAACTTCTCATTCATGAGAATGCAGGAACTCTATTGTAACGCGACCTAACATACGTTCTGTCTCTTTCCCTCCCATTCACTGTCCTCTCGCCCGCATGAATGAACCGCTTCTTGTGAATGAATGGACAGTCGCTATCTTACTATAGATACGTACCTTGGTTTCGTGGCTATACATGTACGTGTGTTGTTTGTATCGAGTTATGTTTATCGGGAAATGTACATAACTATGCGTACCTTAGCACCGACATATGCATTTTACTTGACACGTGGCTGATATACTTGACACGTCCTCAGCGATTTAAGTACATCGCTGATCGCTTCACACTTTGTCGCAGTATTTTTACTACGCGATTGTTAGTTTTAAATGCCACGTTATAACTTCAAATCGGCACCTATTACCGCGTAAGCGTATAAGATAACGAACCGGCCGGCTCATAAATCAAAGAATATAATGATTTCTTTGATATTTATGCGAAAACAGCGCACGGAATAAGAGTTTTTTAACGGATTTTATGGCGTTTGATTTTAACTTATTTTAAATTTCAGACGTTTAGACGAATTGAACACGACAAAACCCGTAAACATTGTGTTAATCTATCAATATATGTATTTAAAAAATAATAAAAAATTAAATGTATGAAAATTTACTACGCGGTAGTGCTCCGGAGTTCTGCTGACGAGTCTGTCTAGGTACACCGCTGCGATCCAGTATATGCAGCACAGAGAACTAATTAGGCTGTAAGGAATTCAATCTAAATGCTTAAAGGTAGACATCTGTAGCCGTAGCCTTTTTTCGAATTTCGATGTTTGCAGCTGCAAGTGCTTGCTACTCCATCTCCTTTTTCATGCCGCTCTATACCCTCTTGTGGCAACTTCTGGATGATGTGGATTGCCTTACGCTGCCATTCCATATTAAGCAAATAGAAATTATTCCTTGCTTTTTTATCAGCTATACAGAGTAATAAACCACTTCACAAAGTCTATATTCTTAGTACCCTTATGAAATTGAATTTCGAAGGCTATTTGAGAGAAACTTGTAATAATTTTAGACAATATACAATGTGCAAGAGTGATAAGAAAGTATCATCCCCTCCGACGAGTACACATTGTCTTTATTGTGTCTCTCAAACAATGCGAGTTATGGGGCACTTAAAACTCGAGTGGTCAGCGTTTTTTCTGCTTCCTTTGAAGAGAAGGGACAAAAAGATGGGCACGCGCACTCGAAAGCTATTGTTGCTCGACTGCAGTTATTTCCTTGTGTAAAACAAGACTTTGTTCTCTACGTAGAAGTGAGATATCCGGTTAAGAATTTCGCCTTTCAATAGACACTCCTAAAGACTTAATTTACTTAAAATAAACGAGATGTTGACTATATTGTTTGTTTACTCATCACGCGTACTGATTAACAAACAAACCAAATGGTACAACCCCCTAAAAGATCCTGCCAATGCTTTAAGAAAAATTGTTGAAAATATCGCGTATAATTTATCGCGTAAAATTATATTATTCACATACGGCCTTACTCGTAATAATTGACGTCAATTAAAGAAATGCTTAAAAATGCTTTCTCACTCTCCAACTAAATGGCAAAAGAATTATGTTTTTTTAATAGGTTAGGGTGACAAACGAGCACACAGTCCACCTGATAGTAAGTGGTTACTGCGGCCCATAGACATCTACATCTATCCTCGATTACGAATCAAAATGCAGATGCGTTGTCACCCGTGAGGACTAAGATGGAATGCCTCGTTTCCAGTAAAAAGGGTCTCCGGTTCTCTACACTCACCATACGAAACAGAGCAGCATTAAGCTACTATTTTACGCTGGTATTCTGTGAGAGCGTGGTTCATCTCCGGTCGAGCCGACCCATTCGTGCTACAACTATATAATGTAAATATAATTATTTAATCTCTGCATTTAAAAATCTATTGTTAGTCTTGCTAAAACTCAAAAATGGCTCGACCGATTTTGATGAAATTTTTTGTGTGTATTTGAAATTTGAATGGGTCTCTGCATGGTTTAGATTCACATTCGAAAACGGTAGGTGGCGCTGTTGTCGAGGTCCAGAAATCACCCGTGCGAAGTCGGGGCCGATCGCTCGTGGTAGTAGAATCAACCGAAGTAATAATAATGAGTAGGTAAGGCCGACAATTACAACAAATAATTTAAGGAAAAGTTTTTGTTATTGTGAAAAATTTAAAACGATATAACGTTTTTTTTATAGTAATAGGCACATAGTTTACGGAGCGTTATTAGCATTTAAACGTTAACGTTTTGCTTTTTATTTATTTCTGATTTTTATAGAAAACAAGTCTCAGTGTCTGATTGAGCAATATGTAGTATTTATATGAAGTTCGCTCTTGATAAACCAAACTTAAAAACGATTAACAATATTCTACATTTTTTAAATAATTTATTCATTTTCAATTATTGTATTTATATTGTAGGTACAGAGCCGTGGTAACTGACGGGCTAAGCGCTCGTCGTAAAATTCACAGTATTCAATAGGTCTGCCTGTGCGTATTATGGCAGACACTCACCGGCTCTAAAACCCCTCTCAAAAATTGACTACTCTTGCCTGCTGTTCTGCCATCAAGCAGTAATATTCACGTTTATGAGAGTTGCTGTAATTATAAACCGTGAGACGTTTCATCTTAGTCCTCAACGGTGACAAGTGACAACCCACTATAGCCGCCTTTGTTTATAGTTGATTGTTGGTTTCCGTGAACTATACTAGCCTCTTACCATCAGATAAACTGTTATCTCGTTAAGATATAAATTAAAAAGCATTCTACATATTTTGCATCAATATTCTTTTCTGACAAGAAAATATTTACGCCTGTAACTCTGAGCGGACGAACTTGTCTAAAACATCTTAAGGGGAAATATAACTTCAAATGGCTTGGCAAAATCCTCCGTTATACCGAAAATATTGCAGCATTAATTTTGAAATAAATTTATGGTAAAGTTGAGGATTAATGTTAAGTACTATGTTAGACGAAAATATGATTCCGTAAAATTTTCTCCATAGAAAAAAATCCAAAGTTACCTCCAAACTGAACAATAAACCGCTGTTATTCTTAAAATACTTTAAATGCGATCATGAAACTTTGCATACTAACTGAACTAACTATAAAGCAGCTATACCATTATTTTCACTGTAAAAAGAAATTTCCTAAACTATCGGCGTACTGTCCGGGCGGCAGGAAACAATGGCATAACGGAGGATCTTGCTGGGCCATTTGAGGTTATATTTCCCCTTAAACATATTCATATGAAGACTTGACATGAATTACGAGTGTGAACTCTATTAAACAGGTAAGCATGTATCATCTTTTTGTATGTTGATACATATCTCTTTTTGTATGGTGACTAACGTTGTTACGTCGCGGATCGATAAGTATCACGGCACTTGTGCACTGCACTACACGGTAAAAGTAATGTCCGTAATTTTACAGTCCAAATTCATTTCGACATTTTGAACAGAGTTTTCACTGTTACCACTTAAAAACTTATTACCGAAAGAATTCTTAAACCTGAATTTGTTATTTTGGGTAATTGAGCTTTAACAATGGCGAAAAATAAAATAACCTATATTGTAATATTTTTGACGTATCTTATTTGGCCGACTTAAAAAAAGTGGGAGGTTCTTTTAAATTGACTGTTTGTTTTTGTATGAGTGTTACGCGTCATCTTAGCCAAATGTTTAACGATTTTTATTATAGTTTTTTTTTTATTAAATAGGCTATAGCTTAATATAAATTTTAACAAAAAAATTCCACCCATGTCGTTGCAAAAGTACCTATAAATCGGGATAAAAAATTTAATATAACTTGCTGGTTGTGACTTTGAGCTTGTGATATTCCTTAGTTCGAAATTAAACTTTTTTAACTTCCCGCTAAGAAAATTGAAAATTTTCAATTTTTTTTAATTTTTTATTTATCGCGGGGGCAGTTTACAAACATAAATTGCCCAAGGACAAACATCCAGACCCGGAACAACTGTTTGTAGGCCATACGAATACTTGTTCCGTGGGGGATTCGAACCCGCGACACCCAGCGCAGCCACTCATTGCCACTAGCCAAGCCACTACGCCGCGGAGTCGTCAAAAAAAATCAGAAAGTTATGTTATTACCCCGTTTTTTAAATTTTGATTTCATCAAATCTTGACGTGGTGAGATCACAGGAAGCCACCCTGACAATTTTTCGATGGTGGGTGTCTGTATGTCTGTATTTAACATGTAATATCGTTTGTACTGTACTGTACGTGGCCTATTTTTCGCATAAAAGGTTTTGGTGGAACATCATAAACCTTTGAGTTTTTTCCTTTTATTAATCTAAAAATACATGACCTACATTTTTTAAGATCACGTTTCGCTGTATTCCTTTTCTAATCTAATTTAAATTATAATAATTAGATATCACCAATTTAGTTTCAAAATTTTTTTTACTGGTAAAATAGAACTGAATATGTTAATACCTATCTTATATGAAAACGTTTTTATTTTTTCTTATATGACATCCGGGTGCTACAATCTACTTGGGATCTTATCTAGTATATAGGTACATTTAAATAAAATAGAAGTGTCTGATTATATTTCAGAAATAACGACCTTTTGTTGAGCTGAAGGGGTTATTTTCATGCCATAAAAACATGAATGACCAATGTTTAGATTTTTGTCTGTCTGTCTCTCTATATATCTATATATTTGTCGGGGCTAATCTTCAGAATGACTAAACCGATTTTAATGAAACTTTATTAACAGGTAGATAGTAATGCCAGGACTGATCTAGGCTAAATTTAATCGAAGAACATGGAGATTTTTTTAAGAAATCGAAAATTTTATGAAATAAATGGTCTTTGATGATTATCATAAACCTAAATACCGCTACATCAATAGATCCCATCGAGGCAAAACCGGAGCGGGTCGCTTGTAAATAATAAATTTAAATCAAAACCCTCACATAACCACTCCAAGTCTTCAAGTAGCTCGAGATCCAACCTAAGATTAATATTCAAAAGCTGGAGGTAACACAGGTTAACTATGACATCAGGACGTTAAACACCTCAGTCCCCCGTGACTACCAGTCCTTAGCATTTCGAGTGATACTCTATCATATCCAGCCGCATTGCCTGCTTTCAAGCTCTTCGTTGATTTAATTATTTCATCTATACTTATCTTATTACTACTTATCTTACGTCTTTCCACTTCTGTCGGAATTACTATTTCATTTAATGCAAACGCCACTCCACTCATTAACATGCTATTAAAATATTACTTCCATCGCTTAAATCTCGAAACTTCGTCATTCAGAATGTAGCCATTTTTTCTTTCAAAATCATCATTCATACCGCCAAAATTACCAGCCTTGGTTGCTTGTAAATCTGGCAATACTCTCTTCTTTGCTTCAACTCCTGTATCTGTAACTCTTCATCCCACCATAACGTATTTTTTTCATTCATTTGTTCTCTTATTTATACCACATACTTCGGTAGTTGCATCCACCAAACCTTTTTTAACATTATGTCGCAAGGTCTCCAAGTAAATCATTCATACACAATTCATCTAAATCACTTATATTTTCTGTCAGTTTGCATTTGCACTTCTCTTTCACACCTTCATCTTGTTACCTCTCTGTTCTAATACGCTGTAACGCAGTAGTAGACACAAATGCCCGATGCCGCCAACTATTAATATTTATTTGGCATAAGACCAATGATCCATCCCAACTTTAGATCCTCGGTAAACCCTTGTATCTACCACTGCAGCTCCCTTTCTTCCATCCACAATTATAAAATTTATCATGCTTTTATTATCACCTATTTTCCATGTATACATATGAATCTTATTATGACGGAAGAAAGTGTTCGTCACAAAAAGATTCTTTTTACACATACTGTGAGGACGCTTTCACCATTCTCATTTATACTTTTATCACCAAACGTTCCCACTACTCTTTTATAACCAGACCTCTTCACCCTAACCCTTCCATCTAAATCTCCTCACATAACAATATTTTCATTTCCCTTACGTTTCATTAACATCATCCCTACCATCTTCCAAAACTGCCTTTAGAACAAACATCTTCTTTAAGCCCACTTTCATTTGTATCCGTAGCAGCCTCGGGCTTACACATTCATACTCATTCACACCTTTACCCTCCTAAAAGCTCTTCTAAAGACTCGCTGGTATACTCGTTCGGTCTACACCAGACCAGTAAGTGGTATACATGCCATGTGCAGTGGCATCCTTCCGTTTCGTCTCATTTACACATAACACATTTATTGGTCTATCATACATCATTTCACATACTTCATCCATCTTATCATTCATTGCTCCACGTACATTTAGCGTAGCCAGACGGGCTTTTGTAATCCACTTTTCGCCCCTCCAGAAGGCAGAACGTGATGGGTGTCAAACCTCGTCGCCAGTACTGTACTATACTGGCTCCCTATACCCTTCAAGCCCGAACACAGCTGTGTACAAACTGCTATTTATATTATTAGCAACAGAAGTACGTGAGAGGGTGACACCTACCCAGACTGACTTCTTGACAGATAAGTAGTACTAGGTCCTAGTAAATGCCTCATAAACTCTTATAAGCTTTTTTTATAAAGGATAGGGTGACAAACTAACACACAGTCCACCTGATGGCATGTGGTTGCTGTGGCCCATAGACATATCTACTACCCTTGATTACGAATCAAAAGGCAGATGCGTTGTCACCCGTGTGAACCAAGATGGAATGCCTCGTTTCCAGTAAAAACCCTTTTTACTGGAAACAAGGCATTCCATCTTGGTCTTCTTGGTCTCTTGGTCTTGGTTCCATTCGGTTCTCTACACTCACCATACGAAACACAGTAGCATTAAGCTACTATTTAACTCTAGTATTCTGTGAGAGCGTGGGCCTTCCCCGGCCGAGTATACCTACTTACTAATATAACTGCTGCATGGCTCTACCGCGTATACTCCTCTAACCGAATGATATCAGTGAGGACGCAGCGGAAAATTTTTCTATAACCTGTGAGCCTAAGCTTGTGCACAGCTGTGGGATGTACATAGGCTGTAACTATACCAAGTTTACCTAGCCTTAGCGACACTGATACCTAAAAGGGTAGTACCAAGTACCAACCCAGATGTAAGCAGTAGAGAAGCCATACTATCTCGTGATTAAAAGGAATACACGTGACGGTTATATTGATTAAAAATTCTGTTTGTAAGTACCATACCAAGTAGTTATTATCGTACAATAATAGTGATTTATTGTAGGCCAAAATTGTATCCACGTGTAAGAATATAAGGATTGGAGAGCAATTTTGTCATATTCAATTGAGCAAATGCGATGTGAATGACGAATTAATATTTAATCAAGTAAGTGTACCTGGATGTTACTGTCATTTACATAAAGAATTTTTTTTATATTTTCTTTAAATGACAGTACCTACCTAACATAATCTAATTTGTAATTTGTAGATTTTAAACAAGTTTTGTTTTTTTTTTATTTAAGGATAAAAAACACTTTTTCGTTATATTCTTGCTCTATTAAAATTGATTTAATATAAATAAGTTATACAATAAATAACATAAACAATAAGCAGCGGACGTGGTACTATTTCACATTAGAAAGAATTTGCTTTGTACAATATTATTATAGTAGATACAATTATTAATGTAATATAATACAATTATTAAATTTCACATGTAACGACAAACAAAAAATAAAGTGACTTAATAAAAAGTGGTAAAATATTGTATAATAATAATAATCTATCTATGTATGCAATCCAAACTTGCGACGCCAATCAAGGCGGTTATAGCAAATTCTTTTTAATGAGAAAAAGTACCACGTCCGCTGCTTATTGTAACGCGCTGTTAAAATCTAGGAGAATTAACAAAATGCTACGATAACATTTATCATTAAAATTACAAGATTTTATTAGTAACTACGATCGTAATGTTAGCTATGCTACTAAGTTAAAACGTTGCTATGCGATGTATATTTTAATAACTTACAGAAAATTTAAAATCTATCTTTGTGATTGTCGAATTAATAAATAATTAATTTTAACTATACCTCAATCATCGTGTAAAGGCGGCTTTAGACACTAACTCGTGCCAGCCCGAGGGTATAGTTAGAGAGTATCTTCTTGATAAAAACTCGATTATAAAAATCTGTGGTTGCTAACTCTCTTCCTAAGGCGAGAATTTCCCCTCTGAGGCAATGTATGGAGGAGGCCTATATTCTGTAGAAGACTTCTAAAGATAGGCTGTAACGATAATCATGACCCTTAAATAATTTTAAAAATCACGAAGAAAATGAAAGAAGTCGCAAGTCGCAGTAGTATGCCTACACGTGCAACAATCCCTTGTCGCCCACGTGCGGCCTTCATCCGTAATAAATATTTTGAGAAGTACGATAACAGGTATTTTACTAAAAATAGACCCTCAATAAGCGTGGCACGTGAATTATACTTTTTCATCCCGTTGTATTTTTGTTTTTTGAAGCCACTTCAAGGTTTCTATGAGCTGCAGTAGACACTGTGCTGTGCGTTTAAATATATGTGTGTGTATTGCTTTTCCTATTACAAAAAATACAAAAGTCGATCTTAATGATTTTAGGTATTCTCTATCACTTACACGTAGAGAGAATTTGATGTAGATGAATGAAGTAAACAAAATGATAAGTGATCATAATTAGGAATTTTAATATTTATATTTTAATTGTTATATTTAGTACTATATTATATTAGTACTTATACTCATATTATATCATGTATGTTTTTTTATATATTAATACATACTATAGGTATAGATTTTGTATAAAGTATCAAAATGCAGATGTGCTGTCACCCTAGATGAAATGCCTCGTTTCCAGTAAAAAGGGTCTCCGGTTCTCTACACTCACCAAACGAAACACAGCAGCATTAAGCTGCTATTTGACGCTGGTAATAAGTAAAAGCGTGGTTTACCCCGGTAATATAAATGCAGCGTGGCTCTACCACGTACACCAACTGTGTTACAGCTTATATTTCGCTTACCGATATAAAATATGTATATTTTTTATTATTCAAACTCTTTGTTATACGTGGAATAACGTTTAAGCTCAAGGTTTTTCTTTCCTCGTCACTTTCAAATATTTAAACTGTTGATTTCTAGGATTTCTAGTACCAAATATCTATTAATACGTGAAAGGAAAACTTTTTACGCCTTTTTAAGCTTATTGCGCGCACGGAGGAGAGTGAGATTTACCAAGGTTAAAGTTTATATGGAGAAACGAGTGCTGAAGGTTAAAATGTATATATTAAATAATCAAGGCAAAAAAGAGTTTATTTTAGTTTTATTTTGTATATAATATCCGTTTCTATATATCATAATATATTTAATGTGTAAGTAGTTTAAAGTGAAATAGAGCTTGCATTTTTTATATTATTTTGTAAAAATGAAATAAATTACGGTCGAATTTTGATCACTAGTTATTATTTAATCTCCATCTCTACTTATGGTTTTGCATGTCGTTCAACAATTCACTCACGTAAGATAGACAACGCGCCATTCGAATCGCGACGAGCATAGTAAAATGAATGCAAGTTGCATATTTTTAAACAAGATCACTGCCTGGCAAATCTAATGTCCTTAACACGCGACTGGAATTAAAATGCAAAACTGATATAATTCTTTTAGGTTATTATTTAACTTTTTCATAAATAGATATTGGGGAAAACTAATAAGTACTTATTTTTCTTGCCACTTTCCTACCTTACTACGTACGATAACGTTATGTGGCAGACAGTTATGGTAGCACAGGGGATATGTCTATTCGTGGTAGGGCAACGCTGCAGGTATATTGTAGTTGTAGCACGAACGGATCGGCTCGATCCGGGAACGACCACAGTTTCGTATGATAAGTGTAGAGAACCTTTCCGTTCCGAACCATAGATAACATTTCTTATATCTAATCATTTATTTCTTAGTCTGAAAACTCAGTGCCCAGCTGCAGGATGTGTATGTCGTAGCTAACTAGCTTAATTTTCAGTTAAACAGTCCAATCTTTTTACGAAACGGCGCCGTTCAACAACCGATCTGAATGATATTTAGACTATGCGTTTTTTAAATAGAGTTAGGGTGACTAACGAGCACACAGTCCACCTGGTAAGTGGTAAGTGTAAGTACCAGATGGTAAGTGGATGCGGTGGCCCACAGACATCTACATTTAACCTCGATTAAGAATCAAAATGTAGATGCGTTGTCACCCCTGAGGAATAAGATGGAATGGCTCGATTCCAGTAAAACGGGTCTCCGGATCTCTACCCTTACCATACGAAACACAGCAGCATTCAGCTACTATTTTCCACTGATATTCTGTGAGAGCGTGGTCCTTCCCCGGTCGAGCCGACCGTTTTGCTGCAATCATACTATAGCTGCAGCGTGGCTTTACCACGTATAGAAATGTTTATTTATCTTGTAATATCAGCCACAATAGGTTAAGGTGCGGCTGAGAACTGACCAGCGATCAATTTGTTGAATGAAATTAATAAGATGACAATGCTATGTCTAGGCTGTTAACTGAAAGGCTTATTAAACTAGTTGGCTGCGACATATATAAACTATTACTTTTACAAGACTGTTAAATGGCCTTTAATAAGTTTTTACATAGCATAAGAGAATTTATTTCACATTTTACAAAACCACACAAGCCGTGCACTATACGCCTTGGCGACACAATTAGCTGCGTAAACTGACTGCTGGATCACCTTGTGAATTGTAAACTATGATGCAAGTAAAGAACGTAACACTTTTCCAACGTTGTTATGTAACCAACTGCCGTATTACTTAACCATTTTAATACAAAATATCGGTAGCGTAGTAACTAGGCGTTCGCTGCGGGGCAACAGTTTCGAACCCTGCGTGGTTCAAATGTAACTATGGCCTACAAATTATTTTTTTGGGTCTAGATGTATGTCCGTGTGCAATTTAAGTTTGTAAAACGCCACGTACGCTAGGAGAAAATGCTGTTACCATATTTATATCAATGACCAGTTGTTGAAGTAAAAATTTTTGTGTGTACTTCAATATATGCTTTCTACTTTCATGTAGATCAATTAAATGGAGGGATTGATTCTCTTTCGGTTTCGAAGTAACACGCGACGGATAAAAACTGTACAATCTACGTATATCTTGTTTAATGTAGTTTCTCAGTAAGCGAATTATTGTTTATTCTTAATGAGAAATAATGTTCTTAAACTACAAAACATACTGACTTCTACTGTTACCTTAAGTCATTGTCGTTCATATCCAGTCATTATCAATGTAGAATGTTTCTTAGCTTACCATTGTGTTCTACATCTCACATAGTAGGTACCTATACGTCCAACAAGATATTTTTCTTGGTGTCTTCATACATTAGTTGTAAGAAATGGAAACACAGAAAGATGGCCGAGGCACACTTCTGTTATAACAAACATTTATATAAACATGTAATAACGTAAACTTCAGTTTTCTTCAATCACTACACCCATTCGTGCTGCAACAATAATATAGCTGTAACGTAGTTTAAGCACCTTTATAATAACTGCATCTAATTTATTTTCGGCCACCGTAAACAAGATCACATTTCCCAATATCGTCTTCGCCTTAGATAGGCTAACTTTTCAGCAATAGAATTCTAAAGAATTTAAATACAACCATTTTAAATAATTTTTCTGCAGGAAAAAATTTCAATAACTTTCCTCATATTATGAAACTGTCCCTCGTTTACGACCTAAGCTTTATTTTATAGAATTAGGGTGACAAACGAACACACAGTCAACCTGATGGTAAGTGGATGCAGTGGCCCACAGACATCTAAATATATCCTCGATTAAGATTCAAAATGCAGATGCTTTGTCATCCCTAAGGAATAAGAAGGAATGCCTCATTTTCAGTAAAAATGGTCACCGGTTCTCTACTTCTCTACCTTACGAAACACAGAATCATTAAGCTGCTATTTCACGCTGGTACTCTGTGAAAACGTGGTTCTTCCCCGGTCGAGCTGACCCATTCGTGCTACAACCGTATAGCCGCAGCGTGGCTCTACCACGTATAAAATCGAAAGATTAAAGTTCCACTACATTTCACCACTCTTATCACCAACTCTTTTACTATTAAGTTTGCACTTCTCTGGAACTTCTTTCCCAATGTAAGCAAAAAAACTCCTAATAAGATCGTTTTCATAAGACTCGTTCGGGTAGGCCATTCGAAAACATCAACACTGACTCATAACTACAAATAATTATTAGCAGCTAACTTATTTCAATTTGTTAAACTTTTCGCAGTTTTATTTATATATGCATATATTTATGTAATATGTATGTGTGTGTGGAGGTGTTTATGGGATATATTATTTTATATAGTAAATAAGTAAGTTCATAAGGAATTTTTCATCAATCGATAAGTCCACAACAGGACGCGTTAGCGCTAGAAGCAGTAACTTTACAGCACTGGTATTGAACCATCACGATTATGGTATTGATGCATCACGTGAATGTTCCGAAATTACTATTCAGAAAATTAATATTGCATTTATCGATTACGAATTTTCCTATATTCTTTATTTAAAAAAAAAAACTTTAACTACCCGCACGCAAGATTTTCTCTTTACTTCAGTTTATGACTAGATGTATAACATAGTAAACGGAGACTATGTTGTAATCATCTCTATTATCTATTCACGTTTTTACTAGTTTTTTTGGCTGATTTTTCAACCATCTGATGCAAGTTATCTATTGAACGAATTGTTACATGACTAAATATAAAAGTGCTACAATTCAACTATTTTATTTATAAAACTGTTGTTTTAATTTGTTTATGTTGTATTTTGTCCTACAAATAATTTTTATGTGGAATTATAACTATTAACTTGGCGGTTAATTCTATTGCAGAATATTGTGTATACTTACGTATTTACTATTTTATGTGTTACCAAGCTGTTCCCCGCGACTTCATCCGCGTGGATTTTATTACGATTGGATTTTATGGGTTTTGCGCGGAACCGTATTTTTTTTTTCTAAAATTAAAGCCTTAATTACACCTTATAACATGATCTATCTGCCAGTGAAGGTCCCGTTAGAATCGGTCCAGCCGCTGTGAAGATTAGCCGGAACAAACTGACAGACAGACAGACAAAAATTTTAAAAACTATTTTTTTTGTTACAAGTACAGTATATACGTTCTCATATGTATTTAGTAAAAAGCTGTTATATTGACATTACAAACAGACACCTCAATTTTATTTATTTGTATTGATTTGTCCATGTTCTCGGCGACTTGAAAACATTGTGAGAATACCTGCATGTCGGAGAAGAAAAAAATATTGCCAAAAACATGTGAGATTCGCAAACACGCATTGATACAGCGTGGCGGATACTTCCTTACCCACAACACCAATAATATGTTATAATAACTTTTAGACTGTCGTTAACTCGCACATTACAGTTCCCGTTATTAAGCTCGGTGCAGCGTCACGTCGCGGTGATCATTTCGTTTTTCTCCGGCCGTCGCTAGCGGACGGATGCAGCGCGGGGCTGTTATCACGCGGATGCGGGAAATGGACCAACGTTTATTGCCGCAATCATCTGCCCTTTTACTGGAAAGCAACTGTTCATTATAATTTGATATGATATACCTTCTAAGAGTAAGATATAATCTATATAATCACTTCAGTGCAAACTTTTGATTATTAATCTCATTTTACGTTTGATATTTACTTTATCTATACATTGATATTGCACTACAACTCTAAAAAAATGGAGCGTTTTTTTTTTCTATTTATCTACATGATCATACATATTGTAACGCATCTAATTGCAGCTGCCAAATTTTACCGACGCACATCGCGACAAAATTCGCGATACCATGCATGTCATTTATATGATTGGCGTTCACTGTGTAATTGACCAAAAGTTATCTCCCTCGTACTACTTTGTGGAATCAGCTACCACCAGTGATTTTTCCGAACCGATACGACTTAGGGACCTTCAAGAATAGAATCCACTCTATTTAAAAGAACGCACCTGGATCTTCTCCGGTGTTGCAGTTGTTCAAGCGGTGGGTATCCCTTCCAGTCAGGTGAGCCGCGTGCTCGTTTGCCCCCTATTCTATCAAAAATACATGATCATCAAGTCAACATCTAATAAAGGTATCTTATGCAAATGCTTCGAAATATTATTTATAACGACTGCGTGACCTTACTCCCAAACGCTTCACGATTGATTCGCAAGCCTTAGGTGCGTGATGCACCGAAAGTAATTATTTTTACAATACGAATATCGTAAGATTATGACTGCTACACGAATTGATCGGTTTGACTTAGGAAGATGCTCGCACAGAATAGCAGCATGACGCTGTTGTGTTTCGTATGGTGAATGTAGGTAGAGCTGTAGCACCTAGATGGCTAGTCTCCGTTGATACTGTCCGCCGTGACCGAAAATCGGTCCATAGGATATTATTATTACCAAGTAGTGTTTTGATATTATATGTTCATTAAAAAGTATGGCTAAATATATGTATATAGTATAGTATATATTAACTAAACTTATTGTTGTAGTATAAAGTGCTGACTGACCATAAGCCGTGGTAGCTCAGATGGTTAACGCTCGCTGTAAATATAACAGAACGCGAGTAACCCGGGTTCGATCCCCGCCGGCACCAATGAAATTGTTGATTGCAATTTTAAGTGCTGATTTACCACGTGCTCGGCGGTGAAGGAAAACATCGTGAGGAAACCTGCATGTCTGAGGAATAAGATAAAAAATATTTCTAAGACATGTGAAGTTCGCCAACACGCATTGGGGCAGCGCGGCGTATACTTCCCCGCCCCAAAACCCTCTCAGAAATGAGGGGAGGCCTGTGCTCAGCAGTGGGACGTATATAGGCTGTAACTTTACTTTACTTTATTATCATTTCGTGAAAAACGTGGTTAAACGACTAAAGTTGACGTAGTTTCACATATACCGAAATAATGAGTTTATTTAGTTTTATATCTGTGATAAAGTCACTATAATATATTTATTTAAAACTAATTTATAAAACGAAACTAAATAACAAACTCACAACGGGCAGTATCGATATTTTTATTATACCGTTAATATTATTGTTTCAGAAATGTACATTTTGTTCGTAAATCTATCACCAAAGTCATTAAAATGTGCAAAAATGAAGATCATAATTCACACAGCGATCGCGAAAAGCGGAACCATGGTCATTGGCACGGTATTTTGTGACACGAAACGTGTACGGAGTTCCTTAGAAGCAACGTGGGAACGTTGTAAATCACGCTTCGGTCCCCATGAGCACCGGTTTAGTAATACTATGTCATATGCTTGTGTGTCGCTTTTCATTCTCATCACGATAAGTACGATAATACAGACTAAACATTACGTTGTTTCACGCTAAATATTTCCGGTTGATCACAAACACTTTAAAATAAAACTTACCGAAGTAAGTCGAATCTAAACCCGTCAGGTCAAGCTTTTGACACTTAAGTGTATTGAAAAGATTGTAAAGAATATTTTATTTGTAAATTTGAATAGATTAGCGTCGATACATCAATAACAATAATCGTAATCATCAATATCTTAATATTTATTAGTTAAATTTTAATGTTGAAATGAAAAATGAAGTAAGATTTTACTGCATTGTGAATTTGACATTTTTAAAAGTATCAACAAATTAGTACCACTTAGCTAGCAAAGGTAACTCAAATTAATTAACTATACTTAATATTAATAATATCCTTTTCTGCTATAAAAGTAGTTCTTTGAAATCCATTTTTTGTTTAAATATTTAAAATTAGCCAATTTACTATGGTAAATGAAGGATTCGTTATTTATAAGATTTTAAAAGTCATGAAGTCAATTTTTTTTTTTTTTGCGCCCGAAGCAAATATGGGCAACCCTCCGGAAAGCGGGGGAGGGAGGCGGTGAATGCTCATAGCATACCACGCAGCCGGCTGCGTGGTTATGTGGAGACTTTTACACACTAAACACCGCCTTTTAGGAAATGGCTTAACGATCTGACTAGAGATCTCTAAGCCGTATACGAACGCGACCCTCCTTGGCAGAAAGGAGGGCGCAAGTGAAGTCAATCTTAAGCGTAAGTGTTTTATACCACCAACCAAAACCTGTTGAATGTTTACGTCCTTTTTAACCCCTCAAAACTAACACGTTTGAGTTGTAATCCGAACACTACCTAATTTCAAAGATCTACTTAAAACACTTTTAGAGAAAATCCTCTGTGACAGACAGACAGCTAAGTCCTGCACCCTCTTGTAAACAAGCAAGAGCAAACTAAGTCACTAAGACACAAACTCCACCTTTACAATACCTGCGTTTGACCTCATCTCATCATCATATCTTACGCAAGTGTAACCTTCGCCCACATTTATAGAACTCACCTATATAAACTAAATACTGAAAGTCCGAAACCTATTCATCCGAAAAGCCACCGGCGCACGGTGGTATCAACGGAATTCAGATTTGCACAATAACTGTCAACTTCCCTTTATCTATTTTTTTACGTGGTAGAGCCATGCAGCACTTATATTAGTAGTATAGTTGTAGCACGAATGGGTCGGCTCGACCGGGGAAGGACCACGCTCTCACAGAATACCAGCGTCAAATAGTAGCTTAATGCTGCCCTGTTTCGTATGGTGAGTGTAGAGAACCGGAGACCCTTTTTACTGGAAACGAGGCATTCCATGCTAGTCCTCACGGATGACAACGCATCTGCATTTTGATTTGTAATCGAGGATAGATGAAGATGTCTATGGGCCACAGCAACCACTTACCATCTGGTGGACTGTCTGCTCGTTTGTCATCCTATCCTATAAAAAAAAAATCTCCGAATATTTAAGATGTCTCAGCGCTACTTTGATAGTGCCGAAACCCATCCAAAGCCGCTAGTGGCAAATGCAGCCAACTGCGTCCTGACACGTGCGACGATGAAACCGAGCTGATTACAGCAGTATTGCGGTGTACTGAATTTGACACTCACCACTAAAAATGATCAGAGAGCTATTAGTTGTGTAAGCGAATGAATGAAAACTGATCAAGTAAATATCGTAGGAATTTACTGGGGGAAAAAAAAACTGGAAATCCTAAGGCGTTTACAATGGAGTCTTAATAAAAATGCCGCAGATAGTTTCAACGTGCTCGTCGCTTGCGTCTGATAGCCGGATGTCCTCGGAAACGAAAAGAATATCTCCGTTATTAGCGGATAAGTATATAGGCCACAACGGTGCATCCAACGCAAAAAAAACATAGCTTTGCTAAACTCTACATATACGACATCCGCGGGCTCTAAAAGCACCGAACATTACTCTGGTTCGAGAGTCAGTCGGCAACCATGCGCGTATAAAACAAAAAAATAGCTTTTGGATATTTATGATTTTTTATTGTCCCCTTGTCTATACCAACAAGTCGTATAAGGATTGTAGTCGCAAAAGCTTTACATTTATAAACTGGTAAAGCCAATCGCGTAGCATTTTCTTGTTAGAGACAAACATCATCCTTCCACATCAACATCAACATAAGCCTTCATCTTCCTCGCCTCATACGCAACCTTACAAAATACCTTAAAAAATATAAAACCCGCAAAGTCGTTAGTATTTGTATATTACCTGAAAAGTAATGAAACAATTTATATATATATGCCTGTTGGTCTAGTGGTTAGTGACCCTGACTGCTATGCCGGATGTCGTGGGTTCGATTCCCACCCAGGACAAATGTTTGTGTGATGAGCACGATCATTTGTTCTGTGTCTGGGTGTAATTTATCTATAATATTTATATATTTAGAAATATATAAGTATGTTTATCCGTTGTCTAGTACCCATAACACAAGCTCTGCTTAGCTTGGGACTAGATGGCGTTGTGTGATAGTTGTGGAATATTATTATTATTATATATATATATATATATATATATATATATATATATATATATATATATATATATATATATATATATATATATATATATATATAATATGGGTCAGAAAGGAGCACACAAGCCACCTGATGGTTAGTGGATGCTACGGCCCATAGACATCTACATTTATCCTCAATCAAAATGTAGATGTGTTGTCAGTCCTTAAGATAAAGATGGAATAACTCGTTTGTAGCAAAAATGATCTCCGGTTCTCTACACTCGCCATACGAAACATAGCAGCATTGGGCTGCTACTTTACGCTGTCGTTATGTGAAAGCATTGTCTTACCAAACAACAATGACAAATATACTCCTGATAAGGCAATAAATGTGGAGGCTTATGTTCAATAGTGGATTTTGAAACATGAATCATTGCTTGAAGCGTAGATATTTTAAGCGTATTCGAAAAGTAAGACCTTGCAAGTAAAGGTCTGTACACGAAACTCAGAAGTTTCCTTCGATCTGTCTCCTATTATAAATCTTTACTTATTTCTTTCTTTGTTGTAATTCACACATATGCACTTTATTTATATTAAATATTAACGGATATCTAGCAAAATATTAATTATAATATTTTGCTAGATATCCGTTCGTTGAACTTTTGACTAATAATACACATGAAACAAATGGTTTTGTTTATAAAGAGAACAACATAGTAAACAGTAAAATTACAACCCTAGAAATATTGATACCGGATACCACAGTAAAAATTTTGCTACGAGATAGTTTTTCCTTTACCACCAACCAGACGTGATTGTGATTGAAGTCAAGAACTGGCATATAATAGGGAAAAAACTTACAAGCAAATACATTATTAATAAAACCTCGTCATTCAAACTCAAAATCGTAAAATATTTGTGAATGAATAATTTAATTATGTTAATATCGAATAAACATCTTTTTTGTTTTGTAGCAATTCTGAATTAATGAGTTTTTTCCATAGTTATCAACATGCGATGAATTTTTATTTTGTTCCTCCATTTGGATGTTTTTTCTTTGTTTTTTTTTTTATGTCATAACTAACCATACATTATAGGCATAGTTTATGTTAATGCACATCGACCCACGTTATTAACCGTTGAATGTCTGATACGTGGAGACTACAAAATATGCACATTAGTTATACAGATTATAGGCTATTAAAATAATATTTTAATAGCACTGGAGTTTTAGCAAGCTTAGCCTGTGGAGTGGCAGGTAAGACGGAGGAAATGTGGATATCTCTAGTGCCATGCATTTCTCCAACATCCACTATACTAATGGGACACTTCAACGCAAAACTAAGCACAATAGGGAACGGTGTGCTGAAGGTATGGAAATTCGGGATAGGGCAATGGAACCCAAGGAGCCAGCAGCTTGCCGACTTCATGGAGAAAGAGGGACTCTTTATGGTGAACTCTTTCTTTCAAAAGCGACCCCACAGAAAGTGGACCTGGTCGAGCCCCGACGTTTTGACAAAAAATGAGATTGACTTCAAAATTTTGGCGGTGCTGCAGTCCTTACAGCGGTGGCAAGTTGACTATCGGTATATCGAAGTGCTGAAGTGTTTGTACAGTAGGGCTACGATGGTTATCCGAGTACAGAACCAGAGCTCGAAACCTATCCAACTGTAGAGAGGTGTAAGACAGGGTGATGTTATATCCCCAAAACCCATCACCGCTGCATTCCAAGACTTTTTCAAGCGACTGCATTGGAAATAATATGGTATTAACATCAATGGCGAGTACATAACTCACTTTCGATTAGCGATTTGCCGACGATATATTACTTATCGCAGAATCGCTGGACGACCTAAGCACTATGATCAATGACCTCAATAGTACTTCCCAACGGATAGGTCTTAAGATGAACATGGACAAAACAAAGATCATGTGTAATGTCCATGTCACACCTACGTCAGTAGTTGGTGAGTGAGCACTAAGCTCGAAGTTGTTGCCGAATATGTTTATTTGGGACGAGTAGTACGGCTAAGTAAGTGCAACTTCGATGGAGAGGTCAATCGACGGATTTGACTTGGCTGGGCAGCTTTCAGGAAATTACACAGCACATCTCCTCGTCAGTTATACCTCCAAACTTGAAAACGAGATTATGACAGATTATGAAAGACCACGTCTCAGATGCACAAGTCATCACTGGCAACACGCGTTGCCTAAGACATAGAAGAAGTCGATGGATGTATGGTCAGCGGTATACATGTGAAGGGCTTAATAATGATGAATGATGATGTTGAAGTTTTAGCAAGCAACCCTTGTAACATTAGGTGTATTTTCATAAAGATAAAAAAGTATACCTCACGCAGCTGCACTCAGGCCTCCACTCATTTCTAAAAGATTATATTATAGTTATATATTTTTATATTTATAGAGCAATTCCGTGGCGTTGCTCCATTGCATCTTGGCGTAGGTACTTCACATGTCCTTAAAATGTTTTATTCCTCAGACGTGTAAGAGACGAGCTCGTGTTAAGTAAGCACTTAAAATTGCAATGAATTGAAATTGAAATGACTACTTGTCCTTCTTACATGGTTTTCTTTGCTGGTTCAAAACAGGAATTTACACTTAGAACTGGACAAAAAAAGGTCATAGTGGTATACGTAAGTATGTAATTACTCTCAGTGGTAATGTGTCATTTAATTAAGTGACTCTTGACAGCTGGATAGTTCACTATAATCTATGGTTTTTTTTACTAAATTGGTTAGACGTCATTTTGAAAGTTTACTGTAATAATTGATTATTAAACTTAAAGAACTAAAAACATTTTTATAGTAATAGTATGTATTTACCACAATTCAACGTATATTTCTCAGTTTTTTTAGGTAGTGTAGATAAACTTAGTTCGTTTTATGGCACCTCATTCATAGCGGGTGCTTAGCGTAAACTGCCGTTCCTATTTTTGTAAATATATGTGTAATTATTGTGCAACCTTTTGTTTCTTAAAACTGTTCGTAATAACCGACCGTAAGTGGATGACTTAATTGTAATCATGACGTTTTCCACGTCCACGGCCACAGTTTCTTATTAGTCTTCTTATTAGTCTTACAATCTCTTAATTATAACACTTAACGCAAGGACTATACATCTAAAACGTATCATTTTTACAATTTTTTTAAATAGATTAAGGGTGACAAACGAGCACACAGTCCACCTGATGGTAAATTGCGTTGCATGTGACTTAGAGACTAAAGAACTGGCATGTTTTGTTTAGTCTCTAAGTCACATGTAACGCAATTTGTGAATAAATGAATAAATGGTTGCTGTGGCCTATAGACATCTACATTTATCCTCGATTAAGAATCAAAACGCAGATGCGTTGTCACTCCTGAGGACTAAGATGGAATGCCTCGTTTCCACTTTCCAGTAAAAAGGGTCTCCGGATCTCTACACTCACCTTTTACGCAGGCATTCTGTGAGAGCGTGGTCCTTCCCCGGTCGAGCCGAGCCGTTCGTGCTGCGAGCTGCAATAAGTCTTGCACAGATTACATTAATGACTTAAATTTTGATTTGAGTGTTAATTATAGGAGTTGTCTACATATTCTATATTCGATCGACGATTCGGCAACAGCTTACCGTGGAGGGTCTGTGTAAGAATATCCACTACCCTGTATTTTCCCGTGGGTGCGGTAAGGAGCGACAAAGGGAAACAAACTGGATGGGTCTAATGACAACTTCAAAAGAAAGAAACTGCGATTGCCAACCCGTCTGCCAAGAGTGGCAAACATGACAAATATTCCTTTTTATGAATAACTCTATGGGGGAGGTCTATGTTACTATGGTGCTTTTGATAGACTGTAAAGATAATGGCATAAGAGTTACAAATTGGGATGTGATAAGAAAAATCTATTATTAATTTTTTTATACGTATCATGTATATTCAGTTGAAAGCTTGATAAACTGAATAGAAAACTCAATAATATAATATAATATATCATGTTTCACAATTTCCAAAGGAGGGAATCCTCCTTAGATCTTTACCTAGATCTTTACCAAGGAAATTGTTGGTCTCAATAATTTATTATATCATTGCTTCTACTCGTAATTCTCTTAAGGATTTTTAATCGCTAATTAGTTGACATCACTGAAGGCGTCTTTCCATCCATTACAAAGTGGTATTTCATCGCTACTTCATAATTGTCTACAATTTCCATGGCGAAGCATTTCGTCAAACAAACACGCAGCGGTGTCGCCAACGCGAATCGGGCGAGAGGTGCCCACTTCCTGTGATTTCGTTCGGTAAATAATGATTACAGTACAGCTAACCGCGATCCGAGCGCTCTGAAACGTCTCAGAAATCTAACAAATATCCGTCTGTCTCATAACCCAAAGCTGTTCTTAGCTTAGAGAATAAACACTCGCCGTAAAATTTATTTATATTCAAGCAATCCAAGTTCGGTTCCCGATGGCACCGTTGAAATTGTTAATAGCAATTTTAAATGTTGGTTTAACAAGTGCTTATTTCTTTGTGAGGAAAACTGCATGGCTGAGAAGTTAGAAAACAATTCGAATACATGTGAGGTCTCCAAAAAACCAATTAGGTGGCTTGCTGGACTTTCCTTTGTCCTAAAACCTTTTCAAGAATGAGACATTTGTGCCCATCTGTGGAAGGTATACTATCTTTTTTTTCTGTTTCTAAAACGTTACCTCCACACTAGGATTTTCTCATGTATCGTAAGGACAGTTTACAAACATAAATCTCACAAGGACAAAAATCCAGACCCGAGACAACTACTTGTAGGCCATACAAATATTTGTTCCGTGCGGGATTCGAACCCGCGGCCCTTAGCGCTGTAAATCATTGCAAAGCCACTGCGCCATGAAGCCGTCTATATATTTTACTTTTTTTGCTTACTTAACTTTATCTTATCATTATAAGCATACCTGTATGTAGACCATTTCGACTGCCTTGACTGCCTCGTTGGTCTAGGGGTCTCAAGCACGACTTCTGATCATGTGGTCCCGGATTTGAATCCCGTGTTGAGCCAAAGTCTGTTATTATGGTTTTACGTCAAAAAAGTCTTTGTAGCAAACCGAAGTCAGGAAATTGACGGATTTTCAACCTCATGCCAGAGTTGAGAGACGCGTCGTGGTAACTCATCGTAGTGTTTTGCAGTTCCTCTCTTGAAGTTGGTTACAAGTGCCCATGTACTCACTTACCATCAGGTGGACTGTGATTTCGGTTTTCACTATTTTAGTATAAAAAAAACATTGGGGCATTTTTATAGGATAAGGGTGACAAACGAGCACACAGTCCACCAGATGGTAAGCGGTTGCTGTGGCCCATAGACATCTACATCTATCCTCGATTACGAATTAAAATGTAGATGCGTTGTCACCCGTGAGGACTAAGATGGAATGCTTCGTTTCCGGTAAAAAGGGTCTGCTTATCGACGCTCACCATACGAAACTACGTAGTACCTAATATTATTTATTCTGTGACGAAACGCAGTAACGTTAAGCTGCTATTTTCACTGGTATTCTGCGAGAACATAGTCTTTCTCCGGTCGAGCCCACCGATATGGCTGCAGCTCGACTCTACCACGTGTACCTACGCTAGGGACATGGCCCAAGTTGGATCTTAGTGCACAAACAATGAAATTGTAAATATCAATTTGCCAACCGTAGTTCGAACTTTGAAAACCAAATGAAGCAAGCATTTGTGCAAGTCACAAATAGTTATTAGACCGGAAGCTGGTGACAGGTGACGTTGGACGTCACCTGTCACCAGCTCCCGGTCTATATGGGCGAATTCGTAACCCTGTGTTTGTAACTCCTGAGCACGGACTTAAGGCACAATAAGTTCCAGCGTCTTGCACGGTTAAGAGCTATTGAAAACATTTTAAATTGTGGCCCATATACGAGTAAGCCCGAATAACATCACTATCGACATTATGTTCAACGATGAAGGAAAACGTACTAAAGAAATTTACAGCTAACCGCGTTGACGGCGTAAAAAAACCGTTTCCCTATTGGGTCCCATCCGTTACACTGTTAAATTCCACTGCTGAACATAGGCCTCCCCCATAAATTGTCTCATATGGGACATATTTGTCATATTCGCCACGCTTAGGAAACGGGTTGGCAACCGCCGTTTTTTTATTAGTCGTTGTAATAGTCGTCCTAATAGGAAGACTCTGCTGCCCATCTTCCGACTTGCTTCCGTCTGTCGCCTCTCACGACACCCACGGGATGATATTATGAGGTATGGATATTGGTAAATGCTAAGTTGGGTCTCATGGGTGTCGCAATAGGCGACTCTTAGAATCGCTAAAAAGATGTCATTGCTTCATTGCTTCCAATATATGGCAGTAGGTATAACCATCCTTACTCTACACGTAAAAACCCCAAACCAGAAACGTGCGACTAGAGAAGAAAATAATATTGGTGAACATTATATGGAAAAGACGTATTTACAGGCACAGGATGATCATAATTATAGTACATTATGTAGTAAAATAATATTAAAATTAGTGAGGCGACTCCGCTTACTGTAATTATCTTTTAGTGAATTGAACTTTTACGTGTTCGTTTTAATTTTTTTACAAGTTTTCTATTACCTTGACCTGTATGTAGCTATCTCTATGTAAGTATGAATGTAATTGAAGAATTTTCGTAATTCAGTTTTTACCCTGACGTCTGAATAATCTGAAATCATGTGGGCGTATTAATATCAAATGACAGTACAATAATGTCATAACATTGACCTAGTATTCTCACCAGGATGGTCGCAACTCATGATCAAAGCGTGTTCAACTTTAAGTTTATAACTGCAGTCCTTCCTAAAAATGTCCAGCTTTAGCACTAATATTTATTTCAAGATGCAGGTGGAGGTAGACGTTATGTACGAAAACAAAATTTATAAAGGTTTATAAATTAAAAAGGGAGGATTAATAATCCCTCTTTTTTATCGATATTTATTCGCCGTTCGGACTGAAAACCAGCTAAGTGAGATCCGTTTGCTCAACGCGCCACAACACATAATGTGATTAGGGTCGCCAGGTCTTAAAACCGAAAAGCCGGAGCTTTGCCGGACATTTTGGTAAAAAGGCCGGACACCCTTATTTTTTTGTTTTAGTAATAGTCATTTTTTTAAAAGTAAAACAATGTTTTTACCATTTACCGTAAAATCTTAAGTTCTAACGAAATAACAACAATTGAATAAATTAGTCTTCTTTATAATTATTCCTTACAAAATTTATTTCTATGATTGCAATATATTGTAATTAACTACATATTTGAAAAATGTGTATATTAACTACATAGTAATAACATGTATATTAACTACATATTTGAAAAATGTGAAGAAAGTGTCAAATTTAAAAAGCCTAACAAAAGCCAGACAGCGTCTAATTTGGCTGGACACGCAACCAACTGTGTCCGACTTTCAATAAAAAAAAATGTAAATTTATCTATACATATAAAATTGGAGTATCTGCCTTTAATATTGAAATGGTTTCTATTTAGTTTAGGGGGTTCTTTGCATGCTATTAAGACATAAATAATAACTTTTTAAATTCTGTCTGTTTTTAATCTTATTCTCGGAATAAGGCAAACAAATGAAATATATAACAAATGAAATCCCGCGTGATATATAGTATGTAACTTATGTTTAGTATGGAATTTTACAGCAAATGTCAAGTTTTGCTATGGTGCCGCGGCTATGGTAGTTCTTAAGTTAGAACGACTCTTCTAAAACCATAGTTTAAGCTTGGTACTCTCAATGGTTTCTTGACGTTTTGTACAGGACAGTGAGCATCGAATTACATATGCGGCGTGTTTGCAATAAATATTTCTTTGTTTTAATACAGAAAAGAAAAAACCAAAACTGTCTTCAGTCTTGAAGTAGGTTTATATAGTTTACTAGCTTGCCAGGCAGACGTTGTTCTGCCCTTTTCGACGACAATTTGTCATGTCTATGTCATGTCCTATTAAAAATCTTTGAATTCGCAAAAAAAAATTGTGGGCAAAAAGATATCCTATCTCTCAAGTTGGACCAAACTTTTTTTTTTTTTTTTTTTTTTTTATAGAAGAGGGGGCAAACGAGCATGCGGCTCACCTGATGTTAAGTGACTACCGCCGCCCATGATCAACCGCAACACCAGGAGAATTGCGGGTGCGTTGCCGGCCCTTTAGAAAGGAGTAAGCTCTTTTCTTGAAGGTCCCCAGGTCGTATCGGTCCGGAAAAATCGCCGATGATAAACTTTTCCACAGAGAGGTTGTACGTGGAAGAAAACTCCTTGTGAAACGTACAGTGGTGGACCGCCAAGCATCCAGATGGTGTGGATGGTATCGGGACGTTTGCCGTGTCGTGCGTTCACGAAATTTGGCGGCTGGGATTAATCCGAACAATTCCTCAGAGCACTCCCCGTGATAGATGCGATAAAATACGCAAAGAGATGCAACATCTCTTCGCAACGCCAGTGAATCGAGCCGATCGGAAAGCACTCGGTCGTCGACGATTCGAGCCGCTCTGCGCTGGATGCGGTCAAGTGGAAGGAGCTGGTACTGGGGAGCCCCAGCCCAGAGATGGGAACAGTATTCCATGTGCGGCCGAACCTGCGCCTTGTAAAGTTGCAGGCGGTGTGCCGGCATGAAATACTGTCCCGCTCTGCTGAGCACGCCAAGCTTTTTAGAGGCCAATTTGGCCTTCCCTTCCAAGTGACCACGAAACTGCACGTCACTCGATATGTCGACGCCGAGGATTCCGATACTGGCTGAGGCAACAAGGGGAGTGCCTTGAAACTGAGGGGATACGACAAAGGGGTTCTTTTTAGCGGTTAACGCGCAAACTTGTGTCTTCTGGGGGTTAAACTGGACTAGATTTAGTCGTCCCCAATCCGAGACTCTGTTCAGCAAAGACTCGACTTCAGACACAAGTTTGTCCCGGCACTCGGAGACGTTTTCCCGAGAAATATTGGCTCGGCCGGTGTAAAGAGCATCACCAGTGCTGTCATCTGCATAGCAATGAGTGTTACGGGTATGCAACATATCATTGATATGCAGAAGAAACAGCGTTGGCGATAGCACGCAGCCCTGTGGAACACCAGCATTAATAGGCTTGCAATCGGAGCTTGCACCGTCTACAACGACCTTGATGCTCCGATCTGCAAGAAAGCTGGTGATCCAATTGCACAATTTCTCGGGAAGCCCATAGGAAGGGAGCTTCGAAAGAAGCGCTTTGTGCCAAACCCGATCGAAGGCCTTCGCAATGTCCAAACTAACGGCCAATGCCTCCCCCTTGAACTCTACTGCCTCCGCCCATCTGTGAGTGAGGTAGACCAGAAGATCACCAGCTGACCGACCACGGCGAAAACCGTATTGGCGGTCACTAATCAGCTGGTGATCCTCAAGGTACCTCATGAGCTGGCAGTTTACAATGGACTCCATTGTTTTGGAGAACAAGGAGGTGATGGCGATTGGCCGGTAGTTGGACGGGTCTGAGCGGTCGCCTTTTTTAGGGATCGGGTGGACGAAAGCCGTCTTCCACGATTTTGGGACTACGCCTAGGGAGTAGGAGTACCGGAAAAGACGCGTTAAAACCGGTGCCAACTCTGGAGCACACGTCCTCAGCACAATTGGGGGGATTCCGTCAGGCCCACTCGACTTGTGGATGTCCAGGGAGAGGAGTGCTTTGCGAACCGAGCGCTGTGTGAACTGCACTTCCGGCATGGAGCACTCACACCGCGGGATGGTCGGCGGCGTACTCCCCCCGTCATCGAGAGTCGAGTTAGACGCAAAGAAGGAGCCTAGAAGATCGGCTTTCTCCTTTGCAGTATGGGCCAGTGAGTCGTCCTCCCTGTGCAGAGATGGAAGAGATGGCTGACAGAAATTCCCCTGGACAGCCTTGGCGAGAGACCAGAATGCACGGGTTCCAGAAGGAAGGCGAACTAGTTTCTCGCCAATTCTGCCTATGTGCTCTGACTTTGCCTTGGCAATGACTCTTTTGAAGGACCTAGAGGCGGAATTATACTTCTTCTTTAGAGCGCTGGTGTTTACATCCCGGGACGCTGATGCATCAACCCAGGCTTGGTAGCACTCCTGCTTATAGCATGATGCTATTTTACAGGAGCGACCAAACCATGGCTGAGATTTGCCTCCAATGGGCACCACAGAGGAAGGAATAAAAAGTTCCATACCCTGAAGTACCACATCAGTAACAGAATCCGCAACAACGTTGGGATCATCCGGCGAGAAGCAAACCCGCCCCCAAGGGTAGGATGCAAAGAAAGACCGCATCCCATCCCAATCGGCTGACCTATAGTGCCAAACACGGCGGCAGCCTGCAGAATGCAACCGCGATTTCAGCGTGAGTGGCACAACACTCCGGATCAGACAATGGTCCGAGGAGCCTAAAGGGGCGTCGACGGAAATCTGATATCCGTCCGGGTGAGAGGTCAGCAGAAGGTCCAACAGGGAAGGTGCATGATCCTCCACATCTGGAATCCGCGTAGGCGAAGTAACCAGTTGTGTCAGACCATATGCCAAGGCAAAATCATGAACAGATCTCCCCGCATGATCGGTTAAACGTGAACCGAGCCATTCGGCGTGATGGGCGTTAAAGTCGCCGAGGATCACGATCTCTGCGGAGGGGATCTGCTGTAGCAACGAATCTGCAGCCATTTGGACGTGGTCGAAGAGTCGGTCTGTTTCGGCATTACCGCTGTGGGACCTATAGAGGCACCCGTAGACGCGCGGATGGTCGTCGCTGTCTACGCGTAGCCAAAGGATGGACAGGTCCGAACCTTCAAGTCTGCCGAGGCGCCGAGAACAGATGTCCTCTCTGACGTAAACGCAAACTCCAGCCCGAGGCACAAAGGAGTGTTCCAGTTTGTACCCCGGGTAGGAGAGATACGAAACATCAGCCGGAGAGGACACCTGCGTCTCGGTCAGAAAGAGCAGAGCCGGCCTCGCCGTCTCGAGATGGTAGTGGACGGCGTTTAGGTTGGAGTGAAGTCCCCTGATATTGCAGAAATTCACGGACAGCGTGGCAGGGGTCGCCTTGGTCTTGTTGCTCCGTTTGCCCCGAGCAGTTGTGGTCTTGAGCGGAATTTCGCCCCCCCCAGAATACGCGGGGCAGCCTGAGCACCCACGCTCAGAAGTGGAGAAACATGGTCGTGGATGCTCAGCGAGGGATTCTCCAGGGGTGCTGGTACCCTCCTGGGGTAGTCTATCTTTATTTAATTCCGCTACCATGTTGATGGGGGGGGGGGGATTTGGGCCTCCGGCCACCTGCACTCACCAGACGAAACGCGGAAGCAGAACTTCCACTTCACGCCGGTATTCTGTGAGGTCGTGGTACCACCCCGGTTTGAGCCGGCCCATACGTGCAACAGCAAAGCTGCCGCATGGCTCTACCACTGTTACAAACTGCACACGGTGTGCAAATTTGATTAAAATCGGTTGAGTAGTTTAGGATTCCATCGCGGACAAACAACGTGACACGTAATTTATATACATGTAACAAAAACCCTGTGGTTCCCGTTAACTGCGTTATCAGAATCAGTATCCAAGCATATAGAAATATTTTTTTTTTTAAAAAAACACATTTAAAAAAATTTTATGTAAAAAATTGTGAATTGTATGTGGTTCTATTATCTCTGCATTGGCCGAGGAGTAAGAGGATTGTCAAAGACCCCGCACTACCGATACTCGTGTGAGTTGGAAATAACACATATAATTTGCAAATTAATTTTTTTTTTCATTAAAATTAGTTTATTAACTGTTTTTTTTTTTTTTGAAAAAAAAATATTTCTATGCGCTTGGATACTGATTCTGGTAACACACTTAACGGGAACCACAGTGTTTTTGTTACATATTGTATATTAAGATTTAAAAAGTTTTCAAAAGTGCTGAATGTCTAAAGTTCTGAAATATTATCCTGCATGGTTATGTTTACAATTTTAATTTATTTAATCAATAAAGAAACTTAATAAAAGGCAAGTCCAGGAACACTCAGCCTCCGTTAGATCCGAAAGATCCTAGTCATTCTCTTATAAGATAATAAACTTGTCAGTTATTTATTTTCGTGGCATATAAAAAACGCGCTCAGGCTTAGTGGAATCTCGCCGCGACCGATTAAACCGGATGCACACGGCCGTGACCGGAAGCTCTCCTTTAATCTTAAAACGGCCACAGCGAATCTTTTAACAGAGCAGGAATTTTTCTACTCGACTGGTCACTAAATATTTTGTCAAACGATCGCACGGGGCGAACTTTTTAGGTTGTTCTGTTTTTTCACATCCGCGGCCAAAGTCGTCGACTCCGGCTGTAGTCTTTACTAAGCCATTAATGCGTTGGAGATTTTCTTTTTGCTAATTTGGCTACAGGACATCTACCGGTTCAGATAAGAAGCCATACAGCCATCATTTGTTCTTGTTCACAAGCATTCACAGCGTACTAATACAGGTAGCACGAGTCGTACACCCAAGTATATGCGCATTTCCCACACTTATTTTCGCGATTGTTTTTAGAAAATAATCCTATTCTTAGGCTTAAGAACCGTATTAGCTTAGAGGGCTAAGCGCTCGCTGTATTCGATCCCCACCGGCACCAATAGTGCTCGACGGTAAAGGAAAAATTTTTTAGGAAACCTCCCATGTCCGTGTCCATGATTTACCCAAATTCGCCACAAGTACATTTTTTTGCGTAAGGGCAACCCTCCGGAAAGAGGCGGTGAATGCTGTGGTTATGTGGAGACTTTAACTCACTAAACACCGCCTTTAGAGATTGGCTTACCGTTCTGACGAGAGATCTTTAAGCTGTAAACGGACGCGACTCTCCTTGGCAGAAAGGAGAAGCGAAGTTAGAAGTGTGCCTAACTAAGGCAGATTAAGGGATGTGTTGAGTTGGCTCGGCCTGAGCCGCCAGGAGGCAGTTTAGGTCAGCCTAAAGCTTGTTGGGGGGACCACAAGTACTCCCGCACCGGTAAAGGTAGTACCCTTTTGTCGATCGTCATAGCCTTATTCGTTGGTAGAACACACCGCTTATCGATTTTAGAACATAACAACCTCTGCAATAAAATGTCAATCAATACTTTACCTACGGCAGTTTTTACAACTCTATTATATGTATATCAATATGCTGATATTTGCTGTTGCTGCAGTCAGATATATCGCTGTAATTTATAATAAGCTAGGAGTATTATATTTTATTACTTCCTAGAAGACATATATTGTCAGTTGATCACTTAATGCAAGTTAATCGTCCTACTTAGATACGAAACTTTTAACTTGACCATTATGATTTGCTTGCTTTGAGTTTCACTTCAAATAATTATTTAGTTATATCCATATTTTTATAGATCTTTTCCTATGGTTATGACAAAATAATTATTTTTTCTGTTTATGTAGAAAATTAAGTGTAATATAGTGTAGTTTTTAAATGGATCTTTTCTATTTATTTTATATGTACAAATTTAATGTAACCAATTAAAAACTTCGCACTATATTACGCGAATATTCTGTGAAAGTGTAGATGGAGTCTGTCCTTTCCTGGTCGAGCGGACCATGTTGCTGTAATAGCATCGTGGTTCACCACTGTTCCCAGATTCCTTCCTTCCAATTCTGCCTGGAAGTCCTTTCTTTCAAAGAGTTCTTCCACCACCCAGTATTCCGATTAAAAGAGAAGAGAGCTTTACGGAAAGGCATTTTATCGTAATCCTCAGAAGTGCGCGAAGTGCATCTGCGGCCTTTTTTGTTTAAATTTGTTTTCAGATATCCATTGTCCACAGTAACTACTTATTATCAGGTGGACTATTGGCTCGATTTACGATCTGATATTATAGAAATATATTTCAGCGCCCGGGTACCGCCTCTGTGCTAACCAATCTGCCTGCGAATCGTGGCAAATTCCAATAAGAAAGTGCCAGACTGTGGATTTAAAAAGGCTTACAATATTGATGATTATTTGAATAATTTACTACTAAAGCTCAGATGTAGCTTATTTTTTTTTTTTAGTTTAATAAGTCTCGACTTCAATCAATAATTCTTGCTCAATCTGCTTGTCAACTGGATGAATGCTTAATTTGATCGATTTATTTCTTTGTGATCTACAGGGAAGTTATACGCCGCTCTTGGGCGACGAGGCGGTCGTGTTGTAGGCAGCGACTTGCAGAGCGGCTCGTCATCATTCCGGGTGCGCGCGCTGATGCCCGTCGCTGAGAGTTTCAAATTCGCGCTCGAGCTGCGCACGCACACCTCGGGCTTGGCGGCACCACAACTCATGTTCAGCCACTGGGAGGTGAGTGATGAACTGATTTTTAATTTCGATCAATAAAGTTTGTTTTTAACCGACTGCCCCGAAGCAGGGTAAATGTCTTTCGAGAGTATGTATGTATGTCTTTTTCTTTTGCAAGCTGTGTAGCCCAAACGGCTTGATAGGATTATGAATGGGGCGCGTCGCACCCGTAGACGGGTACGACGCGTTCCAGCACACACCGCGTACACACCGTACACCCGCGTTCCTGAGAGGTTCTCAACGCCCAGACCATCGACCGACACGAGCTGAGCAGTCAGAGACCTCCCCTCTCGGACAGCGGTTAGATAGCTCAAAAACGCCCAAAAAGACGACATGATGATTGGTAACAATACCAAATCATAAACCATTCATCATCATCCTCACGTCATTGCCTTTCACTTTTTAACTAGTCAGATGAAGTCCCTGAGTCAGACGAAGCTGTAAGAGTCGCATAGACTAACAGCGTTAACATCCAGAAACTAGAAACGGCTTGATGGATTTTAACATATAATGAGGTGTCGTTGGATTCGTTTTAATTATGGCAGTGACATAACATATAAAAGTAAAATTTTTTACAGTTAGGTTTTTTAAATTACGGTTTTAATCTAAGCAGGAATTACGAATATAAAACGGCGAATAAATCTACTCGTATGAAAATAGAGACATTTATGGTATTTACTGTAATTGTGTCCTCAGCAACCATTCCATTTTTTTTTTGACAATGGCGAATAAATTGATAGAATTATTAGGTCTACTTATGTTACCATTACAGATATCAATCAAGCTTATGGCTGGTTGAAGTCTGGAAAAAAAATCATCATACATAATTTAAAACTAAGTTGACTTGTTGTTGTAATTGTTACGATTCGCTAATCAAAGCAGGGCTGCTGCGGAAGCTGATGTATTCACAAAACTCTTCTCTATATACTAATGCGTTGTTTCTGGATTCCCTCTATGCTAGTAATTGCTCTATATAAGCATAATTAAAAATTATATTGACTACTTGCTGTTGTAACAATTTACCAATTAAGGCAAGCAAGGTTCTTATACCATACAACCTTGTCTAATGTGAATTTTGTTCAAACTGGAATATCTTTAATTCCTAACTTTATGTAGTAGTATGACTGAAGAGAAAATTGTTCAGGATTTCAAACTCTTTATTTTTACATATTTTTCATTCGTAGACGCAAGAAAAAAATGGCTACAAAAATTTGTTTGGGAGTTCGCCATTGTACTTTAATTGCACTTTTTTCCACTGACCTTCCAGTGCTCTACAGTAAAGCCACCCCTCAACCGGGGAAAGACAACGCTCTTAAAACATACCAACGAAATTACAGCATGATGCTGGTCGTGTTTCGTATGATTCACTAAGTATATCTTGAACTGGAAACTCCTCACTGATAACTCAGGGGCAGCGCGCATCGGCATTTGATGAACTTGTTTTTGGACCAGCATCCACCTAAGATTGCGCGAACAATGTGTGCTGTGTTGTGTGCTTGTTTGTCATCCTTACGTGTATAAACAACATGAGCATCATTGATGACAAAGTTTCTATATTAATTAGTTTGGTTTGAATTCCAGTTAAAACAACATTTGTTCTAACTGGAATCTGTTAACTTCCGACAGTATTCGGAAATTGTCGTCCTGATTAATAAAAACCAAGAAAGAAACCCATTAATTTTAAATTGAATTTACTACAACATTGAATAAAACTAATTTGGCGAATTCCTTTTAAATCCTGACGTTGCCACCCCACCCCCGCCCCCACCCCCCGGGAGAGGTGGACTGAGGACTTTAATTATTATCTTTTGATCTTCTTCTTTGAGTATCTTATACTTGCAGTATATATTCGCGTAAATATAAGAAATACATACATATATATTTTCAACAGGTGATAGACATTGATCCATTCTGGCAACCACGTACAGAGGAGGAGTATTTGCACTGGGGCGAAAAATGGGACGGTGTGAACAGAGCTAAAGCCTACATGGACTCAGTGCGAGCCAGGAAAGGACTGGCCACCGATAAGCAGCTTGTACAGCACGCGGAAAAACAGAGGACTCTCTCCAAGAATAAGTAGCGAGTTTCGAAATACTGTACTATAATATATTTTCCAATATATATTTTTAAGAAACACTTTGTAATTTTTAGTTTTGATTTCCTATGAAATTAAAATTGTTATGGAATTTAACTTGTAATATTTTTAATATATTTTAAATACATTTCAATTACCTTTTTAGTTTTTTTTATAGTCTCCCCTTAACATTTAAAATTTTAACAATAATTTAAATTATTTTGCAGTTGATCTTAAAGACGTTAACGATATTTCAATCCTCCAATAAAAAAAATTCTTAGGTAAAATTATCAATTACAGTTGTATGAAGAAAACAGTTCAATTATTTCACTTTTATAATCAGTTAGGTTATTTGGTGCATAACTTTTATCTGACGCTTGAAAAATCTGATTGGAATCAATCGGCATTTATTGAAATATCTTCCGCGCTGCGCTAATGCGCATTCTCGGACTTGCCTTCTAAATATGTATTTAATTTCTCAGACAACACCTGCATGTTGTTGTCACGATATTTTCCTTCGCCGTCTGCTACGGCTATGCAATAAAAATGTTTAAAGTTAATAATAATTTTGTAGAATTCATAATTTTCTACAAACACCATCGTTTTTGGCAGTCATATTACGTTCGAATCACTGCAAGAATCTGCAATCTAAAGATACGAATGGATTTCAATGTAAGTATTTAAAATTGTAAATACCCTTGCTTGTGCTGAACTGAAATTGTAAGCAAGGATAAGATGCCAGAGCTGATGAACTAGCCTCGGGCCTCAGGTAACCAAGGCATTTATGAAATGTTAATAAATGTTCAAATCTTTTATAGTTGTAAGCGACAGTTTCTGCGATACGATTATTGATTAACACAAAAAGCGTAGATACGGTATTTAGCCGCAAAAAGTGGCTCAAGTAAACCGCGAGTGAGGCACAAACATTTAGTTGTGATCGGCGCTATCATCTTGTACACAATCACACGCTATTCTCTAAAATACTTAGAATGCTTTAAATTTTCATCGAAGTACCCTTCCGCTAATTTTACAAATCACTCAGGCAAAAAAAAAGTATTTCGGAGACTCATAGAGACGAGAACTTTGAGTCGTATCTACTTTTTGTTTATATCACTGCATTCAACTTCTGCTCTAAACTGCACAAGCGTTTTTAGGTTAGATGCAGCGGTCAACAGAACTAATTTTAATTCATGTTGATCGCTAATAAATTTTTATATTGATAGCAAATAAATTTCTGCACGTAGATAGTGTACTCAAGACATTAAAACGTGTTGCCTATTAACTAATTATAAATATTATTAACTAGGTATGAAATAAATGTGACAGTTAGCTATGTTTATTGTGATTAGCTCAGGATATACAGTCAAACCTGGATAAGCCAGAGTTCAAGGGAGCACAATCTCATTCTCGCTTATAGAGGTTTCTCACTAACCCGAGTTTCTCGCTAATGCAGGTACATGGGCAGCGTTTCTCTCTTATAGAGGTCCGCAGCAATAACAAGTCACAGCAAGTACGAATGTAATAAATATGTAATATGATAAAATTAGGTGAATAATATGCACAACATATATTATGCACATATATATTTTTAATAGTGTGTATATGTTACGTTTATTAGATTTCGACATATAAGTACTTTATAAGGGTGGGTATCAAATGCTTACGAAAACAAAAAAAATCATGCATTATTTTATTTAATTTAGAACTTATTTACACTTAAAAAAAATCCGTTCGATTCGTTCGATTTCGTTTGGCTTTCTGTTTTTGTATTTTGAATGTTTTTCTCTAATTCATAAATTTTGTCGAATATTGCTTGATCAACAACCGCCGCGTATTCAAAGTACTGATGGACCGTCTCCAGCACATTTAATCACTCTGTATCTTTTATGTATTTTATTGTAGCTATATTTCCTTCTAAATAATATAAATAAATAAAGCTCGACTGTCGCTTATAGAGGTATAGGTAAGTAGCAGTCTCACTTACGGAGGTCCATGAGGGAAAAACGACTCTCTCTTACTGAGGTTTCTGTTTCTCGCTAATAGAGGTTTTGGGAGCTTAAAATGACGGTCCTGGTTATTACTCTATTACTCTCACTTATGGAGTTTTCTCACTTATCCAGTTCTCACTTACCCAGGTTTGACTGTAGTCCTATTCCATTATTTAATTTATTTATATTTAAAACAAAAATTTAGAAAATCTTTATTATTTATATATATATATATATATATATATATATATATATATATATATAAATCTTCCGTCTGTGTGTTTGTGACTGAACTCCTAAACGACTGGACCGATTTTCGATTTTCATTAAATATGTGTAATAAGAGAAGTGTGGTTTGCAAGATGATGTTGTGACCAGGATTAAGAAAGGAATGCTTCGGTGGTTTGGTCATGTGGAAAGAATGAATGAGGAAAGAGTGACAAAGAAAATGTATGTTGCAGAAATGAATGGCAGAGTCGGAAAGGGACGTCCTAGGCGAAAATTTATCGACCAAATTGGCGATTTATTGAAAACGGGCCAAATTAGGAGTACTGTTAACCGACGAGCATGTATGCGTAGGTGTATGGGTGTGAAGGAGGCGAGAGAGGTGTGTCAGGATCGTGCCAAATGGAAGTCTGTGGTCTCTGCCTACCCCTCTGGGTGACAGGCTTTTTATGTATATGTATGTATATTTATGTGTTCACACAGTCGATTAAGTTGATTTGAGAATGGTTTATATAATTTACAATTGGACCCGGTAGATGGCGCTGTTATCGAGAATCAAAAATCACGCGTGCGAAGCTGGGGCATTGATAATAAGTATTGAATTCTTTTTTTTTAATAAAATAAACCTATAAAACTAGTGTTGCCTTTTGCTCCAAATGAAATATTTGGAGCATGTTCAGTGCACTAATAACTATGTACTAACGTTACAGCGTACAACGTACTACTAACGTACACAAGTTGTAAAATTAAAAATTTTGTACAACTCACTTCAATATACCTAAATAAAATGAGAACATCATCGATGTCGTCAGTCATTTAAATACGTTTTATTGAGGATAACTTAAAACTATTGGTCATATTTTTCAATTAAAAAAATTATCAAAATCGGTTTTCCTAGATAACATTTAAAAAAAAGTCGATGTGAGACCTCCTCTTTTTTTCTTTAAGTTGGTTCAAAATACTATAGCCAATTTTATCACGGTAAAAGCGTATCGTAAAAGGCGACTTAATTTTTGGGAAATTATTGGAAGATCGGTCACATATTGCATAACATAATTATAAAAATATATATAAAAGACCCCAACTGAAGAATAAATAATAGTACTACGTACAACCGATAAAGGGAAGTGGTCTCAAAGGTGTAAAACGTATGGTTGTAAATTCACCATACAATTTACTTAGCAATAAGAGTGAATCCACTTCCAAAAATGGTCTGATCGTGAACTAGTGAGATACTCACAACTCGACTGCCTTCTTGGTTTAGTGGTTGTAAGCGCCAGTGCTGATCGTGAGGTCCTGGGTTTGGATCCCGGGTTGGGAAAAATCAATTTTTGGATATCTCTGTCAAAAAATTATCAGTATCAGCCTGGAGTCAGGAAGTTGGCGGTACTTCAACCCCGTGCCTCGGAAAGCACATAAAGCTGTTGGTTTTGCACCTGATTTCCAATCGTGTTGGATTTCCGTCCCATCACAATCCACAACAGAAATAGTTTGTTAAAAAAGTGATATACGCTCTGTAAACACTAGGAACAAACACAAGCTGGTCATATCATCAACTCCAGTCAGTATTTCATTCATGGGGCAATTTATACGCTATTACAACAAAGTCCCAGAAATCATATAGGGTCTCTTTATTACCAGCAAGTTTAAATTTAAACAAAAAACTGCATAAAATGGTAATTATAAATGAATACATTGTTGATAATAACTCCTTTGAATGAGAGGGTCGCGTCCAAGCTGAATCAAAAGTAAATTTTGTGGTTTGTACAACCTTTATTTATATTGAGTGTGTTCGCACTGACAACCTTGCACTGCAGTCTGTCGCACGGACGGCTGGATTCCATTGAGGCCGGCCGACGTAACCGAAATTCGGTCTGGAGAACATTATTATTATTTCTCCAAGTATTATTTTAAAATAAAATAGGACTTGAAGCACAATCAAACAAGCGTTCAGTATATATCAATATTATATTTACATTTACATTAAATAACAAACAACCCATTTATTGTATTTACAAAAATTACAGCCATAACAAAAGAAATATAACAATTCATAAGTAAAACAGTAGTACATAAAAACCAGCTGAAAAATAAACTTACATTTACGATGTTTAAAATCCAGCTCTACAAGTGTGATTAAATTATTATTACTATATTTAATACGTATACCAACACCTGGCAACACTAGTTAACAACTAGCACGCTATCCGGAATCAAATAAATCTTTTGCATTGATAAGTGAAATATAAAATGAGCAATAAATCAATAAAGGGAAACAATATTGATTTATTGCTCATTTTTTATTGCTCATTAACGTATAATGGTAACATTTGAACGGCAAAGTCAGAATTGTACACAATGTTCCAAAGCTAATAGTAACATTAAAATGTACTTAATATAGAATACAAAGTTATAAGGATGATATTTATGGAAAAAACGATTAAATATAGATAGGGTAACCTGTCCAACAATGGGCCACCTAAATTTTAAAACATAATAACTCCGCTTTTTCTTAAGATATTAGGTGTAAGTTTTTAGGCGAAGATAGCAAATTTAATTCGCTATAGATTAGCATTATTTTTTTTCTTAAAACATTTGTAGATTTATCATGACTAAGGTTTTTTTAAAAAATGGGAAATGATCCATTGTGTACTTATGTGTGTACACAATGAGCCTAGCTATATTTAACAATGAGCCAGTATCCGATGTACTTATTATTTTGTACTATTTGCAATAAATTTGGTAATTTCATTAATAAAACAGTGCTTTTTATTTATAACCTTCGTTTTATTAGTTTATTTTTGTTATATTAAAAATAATACAGATCATTTTTTTATTTCGAGTGAGTTTTATTAAAGTAAGAGAAACTTAAACAAAAATTTAACATTTTAATAGTTAAAAAAATATTATCAAACACTAAAAAACACAACAAAAAATAATAACAATCAGTCCCATAATAAGTAATACTATTATAGTAAAGCAAACTGTAACGAATAAACATCATAGCTAGTCAATGACATTACTATCGCAAATTTAACTTTGGTGACATGCGAAGTGGGAAAACATAAGTAGAGTTTCGGGTTTTTGTGCCATTTATTTTTGGTAGCGGTAGAATCATTTTAATATCTGTAATATTCACTTCAGCAAAATCCGGTTCTAATGGCATGTAGTATTTACATTTCATATCTTCTTTTACTTTAAGTCTCATAAAAGATGCCACGTAGGTCTCAGAATTCAAAACTTCTGTTATTACCGTAGCATAATATATTTTTATCTTTTTAGTATTGAATGATACCAATACGTAATCATTACATTTAGGCTTTCTTTCTAGTTCTCGAAAGTTTTCGTTTACCATAGGTAAATTGTCAGCGTCAAGATCTTCATCTTCATCCTCTCTACCACTTATATCAGACTCGCTTAAATTTATAACCTCAAAATTTTCCTCTTCACTTGTTTCAGGATCTGATGGAATTACAACCTTCTTTGCTTTCTTCTTTTTCCTTGGTTCTTCGAAATTTTTTTCTTGCAGTATAGGTCGTTTAATTGCAATTGCCGCTGACTTCTTGTCTCGTGTTTTTTTTCGTTCTTCAGCTATCTGATTATTTTCTGGCGTATCCGTAGCAATCATGCTTTTTCCTAGTTTTCTCGGCTTACGAAGTCTAGCCCGTGGTCCACTTTTTAAAGGCAGCATAAATTCTTTGGGTGATTTAAATGTCCGGTCGCCTGTATCTTTCAGAATTTCGTGCATAATTGAAAATGGACTTTGAGAATTTTGTGCTTCAAAAAGAGCCATAATGTGTTCAGGAGTTGTAGATTCCGATAAAGATGGACTTTCAGCACTCCGGATTCCAGTATTATCACCTCCAACATCTTCAGAAGGGTTTTCCTCAAACGGTATTGGACTATGAGCACAGGTAACATCTGATGACGGACTAACAAGATTCTTTCTGTCGTTTAATTGTTCAGAAGGTGCAGCCATTAATTTCGCGGATGACGTTTCCGGTTGGTCTCTATCGGTAATAGTAGATGGCATGAAGTCAATTTCGCTAAAAACGTCTGCGTCGAACGGGAAAATACCACATTTTTTAAAAGCAGAGATTATATTAACCGGCGTCATTGATTTTGCATATGCGTATCCTACGCACTCTGCTATATTGTATATAGTCATCTGTTTTCCGGGATTTCTCATTAACCATGAATCTACGGCACTATTATAATAGGCTTTGAAGGGACCAATTAAGCCCACGTCAAGAGGTTGCATTTTACTTGTTGTATGGGGGTGTAATGTAAGGATTGTCACTCCAGAACGGTGAACAAGATGGGTGGCGTTCCATGACGTTCTTTAAGTTATCAAAAAACATCTTAACCGTCTCTTTGTTAAAAGCGGTGGCACGAGCAAGGCTGCAGGATTCTGGATTTTTCAACGATAAATCCAGATTCCTTGATCTATATGACCGAAGCCTTTCAAGGCCTGCCATTTGTTCACGATTCCAACTATCAGGAGTTTTAATATTATTAATAGTTGCCATTTGATAAGCAAGGCTTCGAACGTCTTTAGTGGATAACCCATAAAATTTTAATGCACATTTGATATATTCTGTCAGTGATTTTTCTTGTTCATGAGTAAATATTTTGTTGGCATCATAATTGGGTGTCAATCGCTGCTTGTGTAAATCCGCAGTACTAACATTTACATTTTTTTTAATGTAACGTTGCAGTGTCGGATAGCATACATTATACTCTTTAGCTGCTTTTCTGATACTCCATCCTTGCCTATAATGTCTGATAGCCTGAAGCATGTTATCAGCAGTGTGGTTACCTTTCTTTCTTTTATTAACTTTAGTGCGCGCCATCTAAAACAAAAAGTAAAAATTACAATGCATCAGTAAATCTTTAACTAAAAGAAAACGTAAAACAAAAGAAAAAATGTTAGGTTATTTGTGTAGATATAATAAAAAACACAAACACTAGCAATGGGCCACATGGCAAACAATGAAACACGATTAGTACACAATGAAACATGGCTCATTGTGTACAACGGGGTTTCGTTTCATTGTGTACTATATGTCACATATTTCTAAAACCTTGAAATAAAAATGTAAAATAAAAACAATCCAAGTATGTTTATATAATTAATAAATATTAATAAAAAAACCAATATTAATAAAAAAAGCAAACTTTAACACATAATAATGAAAAATCGACAAATATTATTAAAAAATCTTACTTTTTTGCGTAAAATCCGTATAATGACCGCCACGCGTCTGCTTCGCACGCGCCGCAGTCGCGAACTGGGGCGGTGGGAGGGGACTTGGGGCCGCGTCTTTACATGTACTGTGCACTATCTGGCAACTTCGCATTTTTGAAATATAGCAATGTTTCATTGTGTACTACTGGCTCAATGTTGGACAGGTGACCCTACATTAAAAATCTTAAGACAGAAGGTGACGATGAATCGGCTACTGCCAATATGTATGAAAATCCATAAAATTATAGAGTTATAACTCTGATTTCTACAATCTACCAGGTTAAACCACTAACAATAATTTAGAAATTTATTTATTAACTGAGGCACACGATGTTTTATTAGCGAATATCAGAACGCGAAAAAGTTACCATCTACTCATATTCTAAACGTAATAGAAATTGCTCAATATTATTTACCAGAGTCGAATGCATCACACTGGTGATGTTCACCAACCAGCCTTCCCAGCAACGGATGAGCAAATTTTTCATTTATTTTATATAGAATATGAGTGACAAACACCTGGTGGTAAGTGGACGCCGTGACCCATAGACATCTACATCTATCCTCGATTAAGAATCAAAATGCAGATGCGTTGTCACTCTTGAGAACTAAGATGGAGTGTCTCGTTTCCAATGAAAAGGGTCTCCTGCAATACATTCTATAAAATGCCAATGTGAAAGCGTAGTCGATATCCAACAGATGATTCAAGACTGATAAGTTATCCACTGTTAGTATAACTTCTTTTTACTCGGTCACGTCCGCAATGTTCGAGTTTAAATTATTTCATGTTAAACATATTATAAATTTGTAAGTAATATGTCGATTTATGGTCCTTCAATATCACTGTCAAATGTGTTAGTACTTTTTATTTATAAATGCATGTTTTGGGAATTCGCTTTACTTATTAATTTTAACTTGTTTTTAATATGCTTTGAACTGAAATGGCTTTAAACTGAAATATACATCGAAAATATAGAGAATATCCAGTTTATCATTAATAACAAAAATAAACAAAACACACATAATTTAATTTAAAAAATAAATATACGTATTCATAATCATAAGTACAGCTTAAACATTGTACAAACTTTGCTATAAACTAACTATGGTATTTCGACTAATCTAAGTTTTTGTCTTTGGCAATGTTATATTGATTTATATTGTTGCTGTCCATTCATAGCTTACACACACCACAGCCTTGGATATATTATTAATGAATAGCGATGTACACAGATGCCTAATTCGACTTACTAAGAAATAAAATTTTGGCTCTAATGGTAACAACAATACAAAAGTAAAAATCGACACAAAACAACCAGTCCTAACAACCTACACCAAATAATAAAGAATGTAATCACATTGCATATTGCACTCATTTCGTGAATTAAAAATACAGTATTTCGTTCTTAAAAGTTATTTAAAATTTCGATTTTTTTAACCTTAAACATGAAAATCAAAATCGAAAATAGCACAATATACATAAACAATACCATAATTCATAACAGCCGTGAAATTCAAAATACTTTAGACTTGTCATAATCTAATAGTTCGACTAATTTTAAAATATCCAGATTTTAGCTGCATATCAGTTTTTAAAAATATTGTTGGTCCATTACGTCTAATAAACTTTTTTTACATGAAATGGAGTAGTTAACACATGTTATTTGGAAACAAAACTTTTCTGTGCATTTTATTTTTAAGAAAATCAACGGAACAGTCATATTTTCTAGTAACCCCGTTAAGATTTGTACAGTTTTGAAAGTTAAAAATCTTACATGTATGTTATAAATAAATTTCTAATAGAAAACTGACAAAGTATTACGATATTACTAAGCAAAGCAAAATTCAAATTGTATAAATAAAGACTGCTTTTCCAATCATCAAACAAAGGTTATATTATGATAAAATAGAAAAAAAATCAAGTAAAGAAATCAATAATTTCAGTTGCGTAAACAAAGTACCTATAATATACCTATAATTTGTTTCACTTTTATATTCAATCGGGTTGTAATTTAAGGGCCTATACTACCTCAGCTCAAATTCTAATTTCGTCCCCAGTTCCCCGCGCGTCGTATGCTATGTACCGACATGTTTGTAATTACTAATACTGTGAGTAAATAGGTCGTTAGATACTTATTTCATTAGGGTTATCATATTTATGCCTGTTTCTTTGCGCCAACCCAGTCAGTCGCTTCTTATTTTTATTACGGTTATTTCCCATTTTAATTTTACGTCGTCCTGTTGCGTAATGTGTATTCTAATCGTAAGCGACACAGCTTTCCCGTTCGAAAGCCAGAGCGGGACTGATCGAGTGGCAGAGAACAAGGTTCAGGACGCTGATAGTTTAGGTAATTTCTTTTTAGTGAAAATAATGATAATTTAAAAAAAAATAAAAAAAAACATAAGCCCTGCTTTATAGTTAGCTCAGTTAGTATGCAAAGTTTCATGATCTAATTGTAAAGTATTTTAATTAAAGTATTTTATGAATATCAGCGGTTTATTGTTCAATTGTAAAGTATTTTAATTAGAGTATTTTATGAATATCAGCGGTTTATTGTTCAGTTTGGAGGTAACTTTGGATTTTTTTCTATCGAGGAAATTTTACGGAATCGTATTTTCGTTTAACATAGTACTTAATATTAATCAACAACTTTACCATATATATATATATATTTCAAAATTAATGCTGCAGTATTGTCGGCATAACGGAGGATCTTGCTCAGCCATTTGAGGTAGTATAGGCCCTTAACTATATAAACTTCTGTCTATCGCCGTGTAGTGGCGACGACGACGACGACCACTAACTCACACTATCGCGTCGTTTAAGCCGACAGAGGATAATTAAAACAGGAAACGAGCAGCGACATTTTCCTGATAACTACTAAATATAATTTAAAAAAAAAACTGCGAATACCAACGCGCTTGCTAACCGTGGACACTGTAACAAATATGTCCCATATGAGATATTCTATTGGCTAGGTGTTCACCATTGGATTTTGTTAGGATGTATAATGATATAATAAGATATATAATGATGATGAATGAAAAATCAGCGCCAAGTAATTGGTTACTGGTGGTGTCAACTACCTTATTCAACAAGTTATATATTATATGTATTATTTAAATTAAGTGCATGTCTATAGACATGAAAACAATTATACTTGAGCGTTACTAAAGACTAGAATGATAATACAATAGAGTATTCAACATATTATGTTATGTATATAACTTTCGTAAATCGTGCAAAATTATTAAGTTATCACGGTTTTTGTCTCAGTACTGCCATCATATTTTAAGAATTTTGTTTATATCGTTTAAGTTCTTCCATGTTAAAGGTTAAAGTTACATTATAATTTTTAAATGAATTTGCATTGAATACATTCTAGTTAAATACCCCATTGCAAAGAAACATAAAAATATACACCGGCTACGTTAACGCGAAACCTTATTATATAAAATCATTGATTGATATAATTTGCAACTTTGTATTTATTTCAAAAATGTCATGAATTACTTATTGGCAAGAAATGTCATTTAGCACATACGTTATATTGTTCATTAGTATATTACAATACACAAATACCGGATTTTGTTAATTCGAGACTACTACATACTAGAGAATGTTGTAGAAGTAGTTGACCTTTGATGTTGATTGTGTCTCAGGCCGGTGGGTTAACCAAAAGCTAACCCGTTAGGTAAAAGCCGGAACTCATTTGACGCCTTGGCCTTATGTCGATTTACAATAACTTTAGACACTCACACTTGAGCACATATTACATTATGCGAAATCTTTGCGAGATAAATGTTCAGATTATATGACCTAAAGGTCCCAGACCTTACTGAAAATCATTATTAACCTTACAACTACTCAAAATCATATTCCCGTTATCTATTCTCAAGTAAGAATTAATTTCTCGTGTTAACTAACATTTGTCCATGAAAATAGTCTAATGCTGGATTCGAAAATGTTTCAGTCCAATTCCTAAACCATCTGAGAGCCGGTGTTTTATGAAAAGGCCGTCCATTAACTCATTAATTACAAAATTGGCCTAGGCACAATTATATATCAACTTTTATACGACATACAATAAATTTTAAATAAATAATACACTATACACAGAAGGAAATGTCATATTTTGAATAACCTTTCTAATATTCCATCAACATTTAAATGTGTATTCATAAAGTTAAAAAAAGATGTCTGAAAATAAAATTTATTTAATATTTAATAAATCATTAACATAACGTACTAAATCGGGATTTACAAAATGTGTTAAATACTTGCAATGTTTCCTATCATAGTAATTGTACAGTATGTTTTTATTAATCCTACGGACGTCCCATTGCGACACCTCATTTCTATGAGGGTTTTGGAGCTGGGAAAAGTCCCGAAAAATGTCACTAAATTGTCCTTCAATATTTTTTAATTCCTCAGACATTCCAAGCGACATCGTTAATAAATAAATAGCATTGACATTTTTAATAAATAAATAGTATTGGAATTCGAAATTTTCAGTGGTCCTGCACTACTGAGGAGATCTCACTCGGGTTACTACGTACTATGAAATTTAATGCGAACGCCCAACCCCTCAGCTACTAAAGCCCGATTAACCCAACGATTATAAAGTTAATACTATTTTTATATCTCTGTAAATGTTTTTGATGTTGTGTATAAAATAAAAGTAAATTTAAGAACGTTTAAGTAGTACATGCATCAAAAATTATCGCAATATAATTTGAAATTAAAAAATAACCAGTAAATCCTGTTTATAAATATCGAATTAAAAAAAATTATGTTCACGGGACATAACGGTGCACTCACACGGAACATTACCTTATAACGCCTTCCAGGAATGTAGATATATTCATCTCTTACTATTAACTAGCACCATAATATTATGATACCGTCATTACCGAATGAAAAAGTGTTGTGTAAATTAAATATAATATTAATACGCATATTTTGTAACTTTACATATAGATTTTATCTTTATCAGCTTCATCGCTACATTCTCAATTGTTAGATACGACTCAGATGTATTTAATAAATCAAGATGTACTCGGTCTATGTTGCCTGATAATAAATATATAAAAAGTTGCCACGTGAAAAAAAAATTACACCATATTTCAAAGAAAATCATGAAGGTTAGAGAATAGGAGAACGACCACTATGTACTAAAGCATAGCCCGCCTGTCCTTGAAAATTGTAGAATGTATAGCGGCGCTGACGTCGGTGAGTACTGACGGCGAAGTTAGCTGTTTGAGTACAAGTAGGTGAAGTTAGTTGAATAATGTACAAATTTTCTCCGCGGCATTGGTGCGAAAATTTTCATGGTCCGCAATTTTGTAATTTTGACAAAAAGAAACATTAAAAATGGAGAAATATTTTATTGTACGTGGATGTGCAAGTGGTTTAGCATTTGATCGAAAAAATAGACTTAAAATGACTTTTATTGACCGAACTTAGCGATTGTAGCGCCTCACTTATGGTGTCCATATTTCTGGAACACTATTTTCTACGGCGATCGTTCTCCTGTTCTCTAACCTTCATGAAGAATATGGTAATAAAATACTTGCCTACTTAAAATAATAACACCCATAAATTAAATTTGTTTTCAAGCTGCCTGCTAATTGTAATTTAATGTACAAAATAAAAAAGCGAAGTTGATATATTAAATGTAACATCGAATCGACAGTGGAATGAATACACCCAACGATACTTAAATAGTATTTATATCAGATCTCGAAATTCAAAACCTAAATAGTTATCTGTCAGTGCCTTCGAATCAGACGCTGTTTACTGCAAGTTTTTAAAGTCACAGTTAATATAGACGTGCATTTCGTGTTTATTGTTTGTCTGACAATGTTGAAGATGATTTTTATAAGATGATCATTTATATAGATTTTTATTCTGTCGTGAAAATACATAATTATGTTAAAATAAATTCTAATCTTTAATTTTCATTCCATTTTTATTTTTTATTTTATCGATAGTTTTGGACTATGTTCCAGTTTGAGCTGTTATATAGCTGTTATGACAGAATGTGGTTTTCTATAGCTGAAGTTAGTTAGCTAGAGTAATTTTTAAAGCTTTTTATTCTCATATTGTCAAAACTTGCTGCATTATGATTTTTTTAGAGAAAAGGGTACGTAGAGCGTAAGAGCACGTTTTCAAATATTGCAATACTAGAATCAGGCCTCATGAGCCCAGGCTCGAGCTACTAATCCACAGCTTATGGCATTATTGCAGTACTTCATCGTACGTCTAAATTGAATCAGCTAGGACGTTGACGGTTTATGACGTTATGTCGCAAAAGATGTCTGACTGGCTTAATTCATTTATAGATGTTATAGTAAAAGGATGACCAACAAGCACACAGTACACCTAATGGTAAGTGGATGCTGTGGCCCATTGACATCTGCATCTATCTTCGATTAAGAATCAAAATGCAGATGCGTTGTCACCCGTGAGGACTAAGATGGAATGCCTCGTTTCCAGTAAAAAGGGCCTCCGGTTCACTACACTCACCATACGAAACACAGCAGCATTAAGCTGCTATTTTACGCTGGTATTCTGCGAGAGCGTGGTTCTACCCCGGTCGAGCCGATCCATTCTTAGTAAAATCATAACATTGTCTTGTCCGTCGTTTCCTTTACTCTCACTTCTCACACATGATTGTGTTTGATGTGGCCTTTTTCTTTTCAATGAGGGAATTGATACTGCGTGTCCCGTCCGAACTATTTCGACGATCGTTTCAGTCTAACTTATCTATACTTTTAAATACAGGAGAAAGTTTTGAAATAAGAAAAAAATCCATATAATGACTGGGGGAATAAATTTAACGGCGACCTGTCACCGTGTCTATATACTATTTTGTGTTTAACACAATTACTAAGATGCCTTTAAGACAGTTTTATGCTTCTGACGAAGCGTTTGCTACTATATACAAATCAATCACATTTAACACCTAACCAAATGTACCGAGAATAAACTTTGGTACACGTGTAAACGCAACCACATACGAGTAGAATTAAACGACAAAATTGTTTACACCACGAAATGCCCAATTTAATTCCAACTAAACTTTAAAAATACCTTTTTTGGTGTTACTGTACACTAAATTAGTTGTTTTATTTAAATAGTTTCTCGTTTAACCCTAAGACATTGATAGTTGCAATTACTTAAATAAATAATAAATACAACATAATACACTTCAATTAACTAGATTAAGAGCACTTTCAAATTAAAATGAAAATGGTGCAAGTAGATGAACACCGGTACACAGCAAACTGACCTAATATTCTACCTTTTCTCTTGTACCGAGAGTCTAAAATAGCACAAACTCATTTTCGCTAACTGAAGGCTGCTTCGTTCGGCACGTCGACGTTCGCTGTTCCATGGCCCATGTCTGTCAGGATTACACCCGACAGAGCTTCTAGTGATTGCCGCACCTGTAAAAAGAGAGAACATACGTCGTATTCATATTTTCTTCTAAAGTTGATAATTTTTTCTGTCATGTTTACCGCCTAACCACTCCGTCAATGTAGACGCGGGATTTTCTTTCGGAATATTACTAGGTACCTTTATCGCTTTGTTATAAAATGCCTTGGTACGAGTAAAAAGAATCTCTGGTCCCCGTCTCTCACCATACGAAACGCAGTAATGTTATGCTGCTTTTTTACGCTGGTATTCTGTGCAAGCGTGATCCTTCGCACACTAGCGCATGACTCTTATCACTTGTAATAAACAAAGCGTCAGTTACAAACACCGAGTCGCTATGTTGCTAAATACACTTCTACTAGCCTAACCGACTACTAACTAGGGCCCTGGTAGCTCAGATGGTTAACGCTCGCTGTAAATATAACAGAACGCGAGTAACCCGGGTTCGATCCCCGCCGGCACCAATGAAATTGTTAATTGCAATTTTAAGTGCTGATTTACCACGTGCTCTGCGGTGAAGGAAAACATCGTGAGGAAACCTGCATGTCTGAGATTTCTCAAGGAAAAAAATTTCGAAGACATGTGTTGTTCGAACACACATTGGGTTCCAACACGCATTGGGGCAGCGCAGCGGACACTTGAGGCTTGTGCCCATCAGTGGGACGTATATAAGCTGTAACTTTACTTTTACTAGCCTAACCTGCCCTACCTTCTTTACAAAATTTAAGTAATAACCAAACTCACAGTGTCCATTGGACAGTAAGTGGCTAGAAAAGGCCATGGACACCTGCAACTAGGGTTTGCCACCCGTACGCTATTACTTTGTACTTAAAAATTACTTCAAAATCCTTTATTTTACCTATTTAACGATTTTCAAGGTTTTATTTTAATGTTTATTAAAAGAACCAATTATATATACACAGGAAAATATTTTTCTATGCAGTAACGATTTTGTAAATTTATATACAAAATTGAGTGTCATGTTTGCTATTAATTACCGTCACTTTAGCGTTATTTACAAAGTTTATTCTTTGATGAATGCCAGGTGATGGAATGAAAGGAACAGAGTATAATCTTAACTTAGACGTTATAAATATATAGCATGTCAAATAAATAATACTTTATTTTATTTTTACTTGTCTTACTTAATTTTTAAGCTTAGAAAAGTATATACTTTATTTACTCAAAAGAAGGTGCCAACCTTACCTGCAACAAGCTTCAAGCTATGGAGTGTAGAAGTAAGGAGACTGTGTTTAAAAAGTGTCCATAGAAAACCGTTAAATAAGGGTGGCGCCACTATAGCTACGGGGTAAATTTTAAAGAACGCACCGAAAAATATTAATGGGATAGCCGACTTTTTCGAGGTTATATTTACTAAATAAAATTATTTTACATTTTAGAGCTACTGATCAGTTTAGCAGCACACTTAAACTGGCGACAACTGCTAAGTTCAAGTCATCCCAGTAGCCAATCCAGCGCTGTTGTGGAGAGTTTAGAACTGTTATTTAAAGCTTACAGATGGCCACTCTTTTAACTATTCTACTATGGGAGCTGGTACTCCTTACTTCTACACTCCATACCTCAAGCAAAGAGAGCTACGGATACAATGTCACTTCTGATAACTAATATGAAATGCCTCACAGCCTGTAAATATACTGACATTTTATACACATCAAACCAGAACTCAGCGGCGCACGCATTACTGCTTGGTGCCAGAAATAACCTGAATCGAGCACCTACAATTTGGGCTTATGCTCGAATTATTCCAGGTAAAGTAGAGTACATGTTTGTATATTTTTATTCGCGGTAATTCAAGTCGCCATCAAAACCTTAAATATTCATAATAATTTTTCTGAATGACAATATCTAAATATTGCTTAAATTCATAGAAAATTGTGTGGAACTTTTTGAGACTTACGTATTTCGTTTAATTTTGTTAATGCATAGACCATAGAAAAATAACTTGGTTTTTAGACGTTTTACAATGGATTTCCGTGAAATAATCTAAATATGTCTGATGAATACGAAAATCCGGGCCCCCGCGCACTATAACTTTCCGGCAAGTCGTGACTTCAGTCGATCGATATGGACATGGAAGATGTTTTCATCGTTTAGCTTGTCTCACTTACGAAACAAACAAAAGAAGAGCAGTTACGACCGCCTTTTTATCGTGGGAAATCCTCATGGATACTTTATGGGCTAAGAAAAGGATATGCCAGACTCCTATAAAACCCACAGGTCTCCATCAGCGTATGCGAGGTATCCCAGGGTTTCCGTTCGGAACGCAACCCCTCTCTCGCTTTGCTTTAAACACGTCTCGGGGGCAGTCCTTACTACCCCCAACACGCTCGTAGTGCTATAACAATGTCTCGGGACCAAGTTTTTGGTCGCCTAGTGCACGGGCTTTTGTGATCCGCCTTTTTTTTAAGGGCCCCTTTTCCCAAATTTATGTTTCTAAATCGTGTTGTTTTCAAAGAAATCATCATATTTAAAATCCTAAAAAAATATATAGTACAGATAAACGTTTGATCTAGTGACTTTTTTGGATTAAAACACAATATTAAACATTTAACTCGATTAAAAAAAAATCAGAAGTAACATCGATTTTGAAAGCATTTTCAGTTTTATGAGAATTAGGGGAACGCTATATTTATGAAAATTTTACATTTCATTTACTAATCAAGTTTGACAGGGATATTGTTGGATAGATTTATAATTTGGCACTTATTTTTTTCTATATAAAATAAAATACGTAAAAAGCGACTCGGGCGCACCACGCCAGTGCCGCCAGTGTCCAGCCGGACGTCATCGAGGGAGGACTTGTGCTATTTTTGCTCGCGACTACGTTGTCGTTGCCGAAATAATTAGATATCTACTTTAACTGGGACATAGATTAGCTAAATCAGTATGACAATTTTTATTTTCGTATTCTAATGTTTCACTATTTAGTGGGTGGATTCGTCACAATATAATTTACTGTAATCTAGCTAAGCTACACAGACTAGCGAAGTCAGTATGACAAGAATTTTAAATCCTATAGTAACATTCACCTATATTTTTGCATACCTACTAACTCTAGTAATTATTTTTTTTTTTTTTGCTTTTTGAAATTTTGTAAATTTATTTATTCCATTCCAGTTTTACCTATTGTCAGATTTCTTATGCCCATACCACGGGCCAAATTCCTCGGATCACCAGGGTCGATCTCCAAGGCCCTTGGCAATCTAAATGAGATATTTTTTTGTAAATGATTACAAAGAAGCCTTTTCAAGCTTTTTTAGGATTTCGTAGCCGAATGGAAAAAACCGGAACCCTTATAGATTCGTCATGTATGTCTGTCCGTCCGTCCGTCCGTGTGTCACAGCCTTTTATTCCGAAACTATTCGGACTACATATTTGAAACTTAGTAGGTAGATGTATTCTGTGAATTTCGTTTCTATACAAAAATAAAATACAAAAAAATTATAAGTACAAAAAACAACAAAAAATGTACAAATAAAAAAAAACTAAATAAAAATTGATCAAACGAAAACAAAAAGTCTGAATGGGGATTCGAACCCGAACCTTTCTTCAGCGTAGACTTCATGGGCCAACACTATAACCGCTCGGCTACGTATCAATAGCGGCGAAATTACGAAACATACTGCGCGGGTAAATCTTTATGCGTGAAAATAGGGCGAAAACGGGCGAAAACGATTTTTCCCAGACATGAAACCTAGCTAGTTCGATTTTTCGTCCCCGTAAACCCCTAAATTGAAACTTTCATGAAATCGTTAGAGCCGTTTTCGAGGAACTCATTTAAATATATATATATATATATATATATATATATATATATATATATATATATTGACGACTCCGTGGCGTAGTGGCTTAGCAATGAGTGGCTGCACTGGGGGTCGCGGGTTCGAATCCCGCACGGAACAAGTATTTGTATGGCCTACAAATAATTGTTCCGGGTCTGGACGTTTGTACTTGTGCAATTTATGTTTGTAAACTGCCCCCACGATACAGGTGAAAATCCTAGTGTAGGGGTAACGTTTTTAAAATATATATATATATATATATATATATATATATATATATATATATATATATATATATATATATATATATATATATATATATATATATATATAAATATACAAATATTGCTAGTTTAATAGTATAGGATAAGTAGTTAATTTATTTATCAACAACATTCCTAGGATAGCTAACAAAATCGAACTACTGATTTATTTATACTGTGGCGTGCTCGCCCGCCTCCATAGGTCACCGAAGTTCATGTCGCGCCGGCTTCTGAGCAACGCGGGCGCGAGCCGTCTCAGAGCGTAAAATGCCTAAACTTTCGGGAAAAGGGGCCCTTAATATAGATTAGGGTAACAAACGAGCACACAGTACACCTGATGGTAAGTGATTGCTGTGGCCCATAGACATCTACATCTATCCTCGATTACGAATCAAAATGCAGATGCGTTGTTACCCGTGAAGACTAAGATGGAATGCCTCGTTTAGGGAATGCCTCGTTTCCAGTAAAAAGGGTCTCCGGTTCTCTACACTCACCACACGAAACACAACAGCATTAAGCTACTATTTTACGCTGGTTTTCTGTGAGAGCGTGGTCCTTCCCCGGTCGAGCCGACCCATCCGTGCAACAACTACTTTATTTTTATTATTAGCAGTACTAATATAATTGCAGCATGGCTGTACCGCTAATAAAACTAACTACTACCACCTTATTTTGGATTGGTTGCAGCTATGCTGCCTAGTTCGTGAAGCCCTAATAGCGGAATCTGTGAAGTGTAGCATTAGGTATATTACGTGACGGTGTAGCGGCCATGTAAGATTGTCCACTTCCCTACATCATCCCGTGGGTATCGTAAGGGGCCACAGAAGGAAACAGACCAGGATAGGCAGGATCATCTACCCGATAACAACATCTCAAAATAATAATAAAAAACATGTGCAAAGATTTATACGCTGTAGAAGTGAATCCTTCATAAAACTAGTTCGACAGAATGAAACCAATTCAGAGTATCAGGAGTAGGATATTTTGTATTATGATATTGTCATCAAGTTAAGGAGTTATTTTACGTTTTATTCTGCATACACTTTATTACCTACATTACATATTAAATAGAGCCCGTGCCCTATGGTAATTAAAATATCATCGATCATTATTTTAATATTGATTTATTTTATGTGGCAAGTGCGGCATAAAACTTGAAATAAAAATTTTATTTATTTTTTATTTTATTTTTATTTATTATATATATATATATATATATATATATATATATATATATATATATATATATATATATTATAATAAATAAATAATATTATAAATATAATAAATAAATAAAATATATATTTTATTTATTTGTTATATTTTTTATTTTATTTATTTTATTTTTATTTATAAATTTAATTGTATAGCAAATAAATGTTACAATTCATATTGTTTAACAGCTAGAACCTAAATTATAGTGTAACAGATCGAAAGAATATTTTCTTTTAAGTAAAATTTCTTTATAATAGCGCTACCTACTTCATTCTATAGGTTGTCATTTTATCGAATAAAAATTGATTGAGTCTCAATGTGGGACATAAAATACACGCTAGATGGCTTGAAGTTATGAAATCGTGGATCGTTACAAATGAATTAGTTGTGTGGTAATTTATAAAAAAAATATAATAAGGTTAGTTTTGATTTTATTTATTTTATAAATGTATTTTAGTACTGTATCTTTTAACAATTATAATTTATATAAAACATTTCTAAAACGCCTTACAAAGAAGCGAAGGAAATGATGGGACACACTGTCTTTTCTAAATACAAAAAGTTCTATTAACATTACTAATATTCCCTTTAACCACTCCTGGTATGCTGGAAATGCTTGTGTTAGGAGTGGTTTACGACACAGTAATCGAATGGCGGATTCAGACCCGAGTTTGAGTTCGCGGTCCGCACCACGCCATTAGGCTGTCGCTAACTCGCTACACTGTATTCTATCTCATTCTCTCGCAGGCTAAATCCTATAGAAGTTTATGTTTGTCTCTTTTTAGTGTCACTTTTTCGTTTCATTGCGTTTGAAATCACAATGACTCTAAAGAAGTTTTCACTTCAAAAACTCGTCTGCCAAACGTGGCAGTTATGGCAAAATTCTCTCTACGAGGAATCTCCGGGGGAGGTCTATGTTCTTCTAGGAGGTATGTGGTTGTAAAGGATAAATGGATGATATATTATTGTTGCGCGTTGGGGCCGGTGGAAAAGGCCTATTGAAAGCTGTTAAGGGCCGCGACCGGGGCAGTATTGAATTGGCGATACGAGCGAAGCTTTCGGAGCGAAATAAAGTGAACTAAAGTGTTAAATGTGATTAATTATTGGTGTGATTTAAGTTTCAATTGGTGTTCGGTAATAAAAGTGTAAATTTTGGTAATTCAATCGGCAGTTTTTATTGTCACGATCCTTAAGCTCGTAACATTATGTATTGGGTGTAATATTATGTACGGTACCTTAGCGAGGAGAAGAAGATTGGTGGTGAGGAAGGCGTGCAGTTCGTCGGCCGCCCGGCCGTGCAGACGCGACCGCCATTGCACCAGCTCGGCGTAAAGCTGCTCTCCGGACATATTTTTTGCCTCTTCCTTTAGTTATTCCCATAAATTAACTTCGGTTAATGAAAAATAGAAGAAAAATGGTTTTATCAAATAAACAATACTACTGAAGTACTACTCTTCCAAATTTTTATTAAAATAAATAGTATATATAATATATTTTGTTATTGGTCAAAATACTAACAAAAGCCAAAGCAAAATACAATAATACTTTTATTGTTTATTTTTCGGAAAAATGTGCATGCGCCATTTTGTCTTATGACGGTGGTATAGATGATTACTTCAAAATGTCTGTCTCTTTACATAAATTTTTATTTTCTTTAATTTAACCATCTTTGCACATGTTTCCAGTGTCAAGCAATTAGAAAAAATCACAGCTATGATTCCAGACTATAATTAAAAAATATTTCGAAGTTACTTTAGTTTTGGCGAGTTGACCGGCGTTGCTTCGCTCGCGTGATATTTAGATAAATTCAAAGTCATTTCAATATTTTACCAAAATGTTATTAAAGAAAATAATTAAATTTAATTTAATATTAATACTTAAAATAATAAATAAAAATATGCTATAATACAATAATTACAATAATATATTTAATACAGCGTTTAATTATACATCAAAGCTACTTTTTAATGCACTGTGTTTATTTATATTAGACCGTTTGGTCAGCGTTCGCCGATAAAGCAACTAATTAACTCGTTTTTTAGCTTATATATTCATATATAGTTCCCTCCCCCCTCCCTCTCTACAAACAACTTCACCTCTTTATTAACAGCTTGTAACGTCATTCTTTCAGCAAAGGTAATTTTCAAGTGTATATTTTTATTTCAGAGTACTACATGTGTGCCTTTAAGGCAAGAGTGAATAGATTTTTATTGGTTTAGGGCAGATTGACTACTTCCTAGGGGTTACCAATCGTCACCACGTGGAGTTGTAGTGCACTACAATAATAAAGCTACGTATCGATCATGCGCTCCAAGAGGTTGAGCATTGGGGCGCGTTTTACCCGCGTGAAATGGTTACTGCCTTGGAAAGTGCGCGAAATTGTTCGTTGGAACGCTCAAGCGTGAAGCGAGCTGTTCCATCGGGTGTCGGTTTTTTAACGCGTATGAATGTAGTTAAGCCTTAGCGCGCACGCCGGCTGGGACGGTTCAGCAATCGTGTGTTCGTTACGTTGCGATCTATGAATAACCAAAGTTGCGTAAATTGATGAATTTATATGGTTCAAAAGAAGTTTTAATCGTAATAAAGCGCTTAGAGAAGATGCATGGAGAGAATTACGAAAGCGGAGCTGCTTATATAAGTTCGACATCCATGTTCAACGGTCAAACACTGGAACAGCTGCCGGCGCCTGATTTGGAACGCGTTCCGCGGAACGCACTGGTTATGGTTAAAGATATTTTATTCTCAAAAGGAATATACATTTTACTGAATGAGAAGTTACAATATTCAAGTTATAAATGGGTTATGAGCATACAGATTGCAAAAAAAATATATTAACATTAAAAAGGAAGGAAAGAGTTTTGTGACATACAACTTCTTACTAGTTTAGGCATAAGACTTAATACTTAATCTAATCTTTTTGTGTATTGATGTATAAGTTACCAATCTTTTAGAATACAAGTTAATAAATTGCCGCGGTCATTAATGGCACGCGCGTCAGGAGCGCGCGCCATGAATGACCGCGTCGACCAGATCGATACGCGGCTTATGATGCATGCAGGCGACGGTAGACTTGCGTTTTTCCCGCTAATAGTTTACCTCTCTGTCCGTGTAACGGCTTCGTACCTGTGTGTGAGCGAGACGCAGCAATCGGTACGCGAGCAGTGCGGCGGAGAGCGCGAGCAGCGCGGCCGCGAGTGCGAGCAGCGCGCGCCAGTAGCGCGGCGGGGGGCGCGCGGCCACCCCCGCCCCCGCGCCGCCCGTCAGCAGCGCCGGCTGCAGCACCGCCGCGCTCACACCAACACCCTCGCCACCTACACACACACGCGCCCGCTCACGTTATACCCAAATTATTTTATTTAGGCACTTTTCTGCTTATATTGTGCAAGAAGCTCCAGAAAAGTGCACTATTAATAGGATGAGTAGCCGATAAAACAGAGGAAGTGTAGTGGAACTTTAAGTCTTTAAATTTTTAACGAGGTAAAGCCAAGCTGTCATAGAATACCAAAGCAAGATACATCTCATGGTAAGTGTAGAGAACCGGAGACCCCTTTTACAAAAAACGAGGCATTCCATCTCAGTTCTCAAGAGTAACAACGCATCTGCATTTTGGTTCTTAATTGGGGATAAATGTAGATGTCTGTGGGCTATAGCATCCACTTACTATCAAGTGGACTGTGTGCTCGTTTGTCACGCCTCTCTATAAAAAAGGCTAATCAAACTTATGCTGCACAAGAAGTGAGTGGTAGCCTAAAATCGATCTCAAAACTATGTAGAGAAATCTATGCTCGGAGTTTGTCTGCGTGTTTTACTTTGTAATATGAATATCCGCAGTAGCGCCAGAGTAACCAACATAGCACAACGGATCAGTAAACTAAAGAGACAATAGGCCGACATACGGGAGAACTGCTACTGTAAACAATGAACTGCCTGTTAAGCATGACGTGTAGGAAAATTCTTCGTATAACGAGAACCCTGTATATTAGTAGACGGAAGATTATCGATCAACTTGGCAAAACATTAAAGGTGAGCCAAAATAAGAAAACTCTGCCCAAAGAGGATTTATGCGTAGATATACAATGTCAAAGAAGTGACATAAGTGGTAGAGCCATGCTGCAGTTATATTTTTAGTATAGTTGTAGCACGAATGGGTCGGCTCGACCGGGGAAGGACCACGCTTTCACAGAATACCAGCGTCAAATAGTAGCTTAATGCTGCTGTGTTTCGTATAGTGAGTGTAGAGAACCGGAGACCTAAGTCATGGAGGATGACAACGCTATCTACATTTTAATTCGTAATCGAGGATAGATGTAGATGTCTATGGGCCACAGCAACCACTTACCATCAGGTGAACTGTGTGCTCGTTTGTCATCCTATCCTATAAAAAAAAAACTAAAATTCAGGATCATGCCAAATGAATATCTATAGTCTAGTAGTTCTATTCCTCTGGCTGACAAGTGTGAGAGTTTATATATGTACGTATTTGTTTATTTAGCATCGACTACAAATCCTCCTACCACAAAAACAGAATATCTTCTTCAACATTAGCCCATTCAAGTCTACTAATGAATATGAGCCTCTGCCTATAGCCCAATCACCACGCTTGGTAAGCGGCTGGTGGCAGTAACAAGCGTCTCGCACCTTTGATACTGCTTCCTGCTACCAAACTATTCCACGTTTCGATCTAGATTAGATTCACACAGACACAATCGAAAATAACAACATATTATATTATGTAAATGTTGAGTAAGATGTTAATTCAATGAAAAAAAATATTTAAAATTACTGGAAAATTAATTTCATTTATGGCGTTTTATTTATTTATAACGATGTGAAAAAACATCTGTGTCGAACAAAGAAATCGAACAATTGACGTCAACATTTATGACATCAATATTAACCGCCATTGGTCGTGCGTTTGTAGGTCGCTGTAATTATTTATTGCCGGTGGCAAAGATATTGCGCATTTCCTTTCTCCCATTAAGATGTATATCGATTTTATCAGTATGTAGAAAAATTTTCCAAATTTTTTTAAAAATGCTCTTTTTATTTAGTAAATCTACACTCAAAATCAATTAAAATAAGTTTTATGCGGCATCAATGTTATGTAACATGTACATTGTATGACTGCCTCGTTGGTCTAGTGGTTGTAGTAGTGCGACTGCTGATCATAAGGTCTTGGGTTCGTTCCCGGGTCGGGCCAGAAAATCAGTTATTGAGTTTTTCTGTCAAGAAATTCTAAGTAGCTGCGCGGAGTCAGGAAGTTGCCGTTGTCCCACCGCTGTGCCTCCGGTCGTGTCGGTTTACCGTCCCATCGGATTATGAGAGTGAGAGAATAGACAGTGCACCTGTGCTCGCGCGTACACTTGGGCACTATGATCATGTCCTGCGCCGATGGCTAGCCTCCGTTGAGGCAAGCCGCCGTGACCGAAATTCGGTCTGGAGGACATTATTACGCGAACAAATAAAAATTTAGATTTTGGAACGGTCATTTGTAATTTATAAACTGCAATAAAGTTGTGATTGTTTAATAGTTGTACGATTAAACTGCAAGTAAATATCAAGTCATTTTACTACGAAGATCTGCATTCCCTACGCTTTGATCGTTCAATGAAAATACAAACCAATTTCTGTGACAAACCTCTGTAACCAAAAAAATTGCCCAACATAATATAATTAATAATAATAATAATGTCCTCCAGACCGAATTTCGACCACGGCGGCCTACCTCAATGGAGGCTAGCCATCGGCGCAGGACAGGATTGTAGTGCCCAAGAGTATGCGCGAGCACAGGTGCACTCTCTATTCCCTCACTCTCATAATCCGATGGGACGGTAAACCGACACAACCGGAGGCACAGCGGTGGGACAACGGCAACTTCCTGACTCCGGGCAGCTACTGAGAATTTCTTGACAGAAAAACTCAATAATCGATTTTTGGTCCGCCCCGGGATTCGAACCCAGGACGTCACGATCAGCAGTAGCACTACTACAACCACCAGACCAACGAGGAGCATAATTACAAACCGGCGGAGCGGAGCGGTTGGACAATGTTGCGGTGTCGCGGCGCGGGCGCGTCCACGTGGTCGGCGCCGGAGCTGCTGTCGTCTTCGGGCGAGTACTCCGACGCCTCGAGCTCCACTTCCGACGCACGCAGCTCCTAGAACACACAGAGACTAAATTAACATCTATACGTGGTAAAGCAATGCTGCAGCTATATTATGGCTACAGCACCAATGACTGCTCGAACGGGGAAAGACTACGCTCTTACAGAATACAAGCGCTAAATAGCAGCTGTGCTAAAATGCTGTTCGTAAATGTAGCGAACCGGAGACCTTTTTACTGGATACGAAGGATTCCATCTTAGTCCTCAAAAGTGGCAACATTTTGGTTTTTAATCGAAGACAAATGTAGGCGTCTAAGAGACCCAGCCTCCATCCTCCAGTGGTATGCCATTAGGTGGACTTTATGATAGTTTGTCACTTTTTCCTATAAAAAATACTTCGATGACCGATATTAATACTACTAGTAAACCGGTCAGTCTACAATAAAAATGTGGCCCGGCATAAAGCATCGCAAACACAACATGGACTATACAAGGTGATTTGTATCTTAGTCATTGTAAGACAAGGTTAATTTTAGTAAACTAAATAAAATTAAGCTTATAAACCTCTTTTCATTGCTTATCTTAGATACGATTTCCATTCTGAACATTCCTCATATTATTATTAAAATTCTTAAAAATTAAATTAGCTCTGATAATATTAACGTAGTATGTTAAATAACAAAAACAATTATTAATTATCACAAAAGCAGTTATTAATATAACTGGTTTTTGTAGTGACATTGTAAGTGACCTGTTCTCTATTTGCATAATGTTTGTAGTTACAACGGTTACATGTGGTCCAAAACCACTTCCTTCTAACAGTTTAATTGGTATGCTAATTTTTAATCAGGTATGTAGTAGTAGGTCAATGTGAATAGTTAAAATTACTGACTACCAAATTAACGACCAGTCATCAATGTGGTAATCAAATAAGAAATTAAAAATTTGTGGTCCTCAAATGTGGCAGTCATATGATCAGTGATTTCAATGAACAACACCATCATCATAATTACATATCAATTTTATCCCTCTTACGCTGTCCTATCTTATAAATTATTTTTTATATTTTATATTATTAATCGGAAACAATAACAACTGTGTAATGCCGGGCTAGGAATATCCACTACCGCACACCGTGGGTTTCGTAAAAAGCGGCAGAGGAAAGCTGAACATGAAAGATGAAACATGGGATGAGCAGCAGTGTCCTCTTGATAACAACTAAAAAATTGAAATAAAATCTGCGGTTGCCAAATCGCGTGCCAAGCGTGGCAACTATGGCAAAATCTATCCCCATGAAGCAATTTTTGGTGGAGGCGTTTGTTTACTATGGACTTTTATAAGCTGCAATGGATGAATGGATGGATAGAATCATGACCAATGAAAGAAATGTTTTCAATTGACAGCCTCATAAAGATACGCGCAACATTGTTCAATGCTTCTTCTCCCAACCAAATATTTCTTTACGTGTTAGAGCCATACTGCACCTATACTATAGTTGTAACACGAATGGGTCGGCTAGACTGGGGCAGGACCACGCATTCACTGAATACCAGCCTAAAAATAGCAACGTAATGCTGCTGTGTTTCGTACGGTGAGTAAAGGGAACCGGAGACCCTTTTTACTGGAAGCGAGGCATTCCATCTTAATCCAAAGGGACAAGATGAATTGCATTTTAATTCTTAAGTGATCATAGATGTTAATGTCTATGAGATAGCATCCACTTACCATCAGGTGGACTGTGTGCTCGTTTGTCACCCAATTATATAAATAGTAGAGTAATTAACCATTAGAATATCCAGATCCGATGGACACAGATCGCTCAGTTTCGTGTTTTGTAGCAATGTTTTAGGGAGACCTATGGTAGTAGATTTATGATATAGTAATGAAGATGATAAAAATGACAGAGAAGTTTGGCTCATAAGGCGCAATACTGTTCAATGCTTCTTCTCCCAAATATTTCTTTACGTGTTAGAGCCTCACCTTGGGCGGGGGCACGGCGAGCTCGGGCACGCGCGCGGCCTTCCACACGTGCGTCATGAGCTTATAGGTGGAGTCGCGCGACAGCAGCGAGCCGAACACGTGCCGCTCGTCGCGCGTGCACACGCCCACCGCGTTCGGAATGATTCGCGCCACCTTCTCCTTCGTGATGCGCAGCACCGACGTCGTCGGGATCAGCAGCTGGAACCCAGCGTGATAGACTATTTATCTAATCGACGTTTTATGTTATTTTCAAAAAAATTACAGCTTTCATTTGGAAATTTGTTGCTAGTATATACGATTTCGAAACTTAAAGGTGTGTCCACACTTGTGACTTGAAATGGAACCGGACTACGTGGCATCGTACAAGACATGTTACGCCTAATGTGGACGGTCTGAGTAGTACTGATACGGTCACAAACCATGAACGATAATATGTTACAAGTATAGACGCATGGTGTCAACCTAAACTATTTTGTTGGTGCTGTCATTTAAGCACCAACCACCAGGCAGATATGTCGTCTGCAGAAGAAATAGCGGAAGTAAATTTACATTTGGCTTGTGCTAGTACAGCCTTTATAATATTACTTTATACTAAAATAAGAAATAAAAACGAGCTGCAAAGCGGTGAGGTGTGGGCGAAGGAGTACCAAGACATGTCACGACATGACCTGATACTGTATCCTGTGTCATCTTGCGTACTTTGACGTGTGTCGTAAATGTAAGCATAGACGTCACCTGGTCACGCGGACAATAGCAAAATCCTTTGAAAAAAACCGACTCTCGATGGATAGGCTCGTAGATATGTAACAGTACACAGACCAGCGTTCACACTAGACCCAGCTAGTAGGATGTAACTCCGTACATTGTCCTGTGTGTCCAGCAGTTTCTTCCAGTGTACGGAATGGATTAAAGCGTAACTGCAGCTTGTAACAATTGTTCGCGTAACAAAAGACGTCCACACTATCGGTACTGACAAGTTTTACTGATATGGTTACGGGATAATGTTCGGTAAAATGACACAAGTGTGGACGCACGTTAAGTTTTGCACAGATGACAAACAAAAGTTTACCAAAAATTATCAAGCCCGTGCAATGACAAAACGTAAGATATTGCGCGGCAACTGAGGCATATAGTCGATCTTCAGGGCTCAGAGTTGCTTCAATGTTTCTGAAGTCTCTAGCGACAGAAGCAAAATTCATGGTCACGCTTTAACAGTTCCATTTTGTATATTATTCCATAAGATAAACATTAAAACGTATATATAAAAGGTGTTCTCATATTAACCTCAAAATAATTACCATTTTATTTATATATTACTTTTGCACGGTTTCATTTTAAAACCTCCGCAAGGAAGGTAGGTATGTGCAAATAGCGATTTTTGTTGTCATTACTTTTATGTTTCATAATTTTTTTTAATCGAGCCAATTATGTTTGACATTATATACGTGGTAGAGCCATGATGCAGCTATATTATGGTTGCAGCACGAATGGGTCGGCTCGACTGGGATAGGACCCACACTCTCACAGAATATCAGTGTAAAATAGCAGCTTAATACTGTTTTGTTTCGTAAGATGAGTGTAGATCTGGAGGCACCTTTTTACTGGAAACGAGGTATTCCATCTTAGTCCCCAGGGGTGACAACGCATCTGCATTTTGAATCTTAATCGAGGATAAATGTAGACGTCGATGGGCCACAGCATCCACTTACCATCAGATGATGACCAAAAAATGATGATTCGCATTTTTGTCACCACATTTATGTGTAATAAAATAAATCCTTATTTGTAAATTAAGTTTTAAATTTATTGTATTAGTATGATTGTTACTTACTTCAAAGTCATTATGTTTAAAAGTAATTTTTTTAGAATATTTATAATAAGTTTGTTGTTTTTATGTCTGAGGCGTTACCAAGTTTGTCTCTGAAATTACTTTTTGTCCCTAATTTTAAATTTTCGTTTTTAAACGTGATGTTCTTCCTGCCTACATCTTACTTACTTACTTACTTATCTTCACGCACAATCCCTAACGGGGTAGCCAGAGAGAAGAGATCGCCAAGTGTCACGATCCTTACATACCTCTTTCACTTCTTTCAGGTTCATTAACTTCTTCATACATTGCACATCTAGGTATCCGAGTACTCTTGACCTTCCCTTCTTCGAGCATTTTGCCACCTTTTAATATTTACTTTCTCTCTATATATTTTCTTCACCATTCGGTCTTCACTCATTCGCTCAACGTGCCCAAACCATTGGAGTACGCCCCTATCAATTTTTGTGATAAGGTCATCTTTCAATCCTGCCATATTGCGAATCTCTTCGTTTCGCTTTCGGTCAGCTATGGTAACGCCACACATTTTACGAAGAGATCGCATCTCCACTGCATTCAACTTGCTTTTATGCTTCTTCTGGCATACCCAGGTTTCGCTGCCATATAACAAAGTCGGTACCAACACTGCGTTATGTATTGCAAGGCGTGCAGTCTTCACCACGCGTTGCCTTTTGACTAATGCATTCAGGCCACCATTGACTTTGTTTCCGGCAGCGACACGCCTATCCACATCTAATCCTACATCAGAATTTATATTTTTGTATTACAATATACCGTAGATAAAATAGCATCTGTAGGATAGATTTTTTGCGTTTATCTAATTACTTATTCAGTTTTAATGACAAGTTGCGTGTTTTATTTTTGATATTGGTAACGCAAGATACAATTTATTGAAAACTTTTAATACAAAAACTAAACAATTGTCAACACTGACTTTATTACAGCAATTAGTTTTGCGTGAAAAAGTAAATAAAAACTACGAATCATTTATATATTTGTTTTATTAAAACAATATTGATCATTATATAAAAGTTACGCAGTAGACAATTTTTAGAGTTTGCTAATACATTTTCGCAAATTGCGGCCAAAATAATAAATTAACTTCGTGCCCTTTCAAATATACAAAATAGTTGATATTTTGAACACACTTGTCATGTCGAAATGCACATATTAAATATTTATTAAAAAAAATATTTTGCCTAACCTCTCCAAAATGTGGGTCGAATAGTTGATTGACCCATAATCATTTCATAAATATTGAACGTATGTTCAATATTTATAAAATGATTTCGTTTCTGCACAATAATTTGTTTCTTTTCTTTAAAAAAAAATCTAGCAATGCTATTAAAATCAATAATATTTCGCGATATGCTTAAAATGCTTGTGTTAGGAGTGGTTCACGACAGTAGACGAATTGCGGATTCGAACCCACGACCTTTTGAATTCACGGTCCGCACCACACCATTAGGCTACTGTCGCTTCAAATTACATTGCAAATTACAATTTGCAATCAATTACTAGAGCTTCAAAGAAGTTAAAAAGTACAGCACATTGCCTCATATTCTTCAATGAAAAACGTGTGCGTAATATATCGATATATTATTTTACTTAGAATATATTTATATATTCATAATTTTGCTCATTAGCTCTCTAACTGTATAACGCGGCTTACCTTGGTCACGTACCCGAACACGTTGGAGTAGAACGCAAAATAGTTCTTCGTAATATAAAGGTGACCCTGCAGGAGGAGGTCACCCACTAGAGCGCAAGCGTAATCTGAAATTAAAATACGTTGAAAGATAATTTTACTACATAATTGCATTGACACTTAAATAAACGAAATGTAAAACGTATTTTAATTATGTTTTGAATTTAATTTCCTTCTTAATTATATCACCTATTTGAAAAACCTATATAGCATTGAATTATGTGAACTTATTTGGAATAATAATAATTAAATAATATTTATTTATCATTTATTTATTTACTTTTGATATATTATTACATTTATTAATTACACATTAATTAACGGTACAATCATAAGTTTATAGAAACTTTACCGTTACTCTACTTATCACCGACAATAACGACCTTATACATTATACAGGTCGCTTGTTTTAGGGCGTAATCGTAATATTGTGGTATATGGTAGTAATTGTGTCTGGATTGTGTTAATTAATAGGTAAGTTAGTGCAGCGATTGCTCGCCAGTCACCTTATGTGACTGTCTGTCGACCGTCCAGGTGGCGTCGACCTCAGACCAACCAAGGAAGAAGAGACAGATTTTCATGTGACGCAAAAACCGAGACAAAACCACGCTGAACTTATTGTAAGAACATATACCTAACTGCACACATGTATCTAAAATAATTTGCAACCATATGCACATGCATTAGAAGGAATAAGCTATCAACAACATGTCTTAGGCGCATATGCGTGACGCGTATGCGTGAGTGCTTGTTAAGAAGTTGAGCATGGTTTCGTCATCACTTGAAAGGTAAGCAGCCTGAGGGCTCCTGCTCCGGCAGAATATATAGGATATCCTTATGTAATCTGTCGGAGCCCTCATCCGGGAGAGGCATGTGTTAAGCAGTGGACTTTTGATTGTCAGAAATGGTAACGGTTCGCCTTTGTACAAAAAAAAATTAGGACATTAAAAATGTTTCTATCTGTCAATCTATATCAATGTAACTAGTACTAAAAAACTTTCGATAGTAAATCATCATGTTGTCAGGGGATCCTATTAATATTAATAAGTCTTTTTTTGATGAATAAGTTATTTAATAGTCAAGCTGCGGCTAAAAAGTTCGTAAGAAAATTTATTGCATGATTAACAAAACTAGTACATACTAAGCCGAACGCATCCCTAAGTCATTAGTTCTGTTTCTTATAATGCAGGTTCCTGAAATTGTTATTTACAGAATAAACGTGACAAACGAGCACTGAGTACAGCTGATAAAAAGTGGACGCTGTGGTCCGTAGACATCTACATCTTTCCTCAATTACGAATCAAAATACAGACGTGTCGTCACCCGCGAGGATTAAATGGAATGCCTTGTTTCCAGTAAAAAGATTTCTCCAGTTCTCTACACTCACCCTACGAAACAGCAGCATTACAATACTTTTCTAAGCCGGTATTTTTATATAACTCATATATATATATATATATATATATATATATATATATATATATATATATATATATATATATATATATATATATATATATATATATATATATCCTATGAATATCTCCCACTTGCACAGGCCTCTTATTCCTAAAAGGTTTTATTATATAATGGTCTATCGAGCTGCCACAAAGCGTGTCGGCAGATTTCACGTCTTTGTCGTTTTGTTTTAATTGTTAGGGAAATTGCACGTATCAGCAATTTCCCTCACTTTCCCTTCACCGCCGAGCACATGATAAATCAACACTTAAAAAAGCAGTTAACAATTTCATTGATGCGAGCGGATAGTGCGCATTTAAATAAATGAAAGAACAATATTTCGTGATTTTATAAATCAACTTTTTTTTAACTATTGCAGCTAAGTTTAGAGATTATTTATTATAAAATAAGACATTATAGATTTATATAATTAATTAGTGTTCTGTATAAATTAATGTCTAACACTTGTACAGTCCTTATATATAAAATTCAAGAGAAAATAATACAATTGCCAGACAGTAGTAAAGGTGTTGTTAGTGGTAGTGGTGTTTGTGTTGGCGGTAGTGGTGCTGGTGTTGGTGGTGATGCTTGTAGTATCGTTGGTGGTGGTGGGTAGTGGACCACCACCAAACACCTTCGCCATTAGAACCACCACCACGACCATCATCACTACCACAGTCATTACCACTATCACCATCAACACCACAACCACCGCCACTGCCCACTACCACTATTATGAAGCTTCTGTGAGAACACCTTTTTCCTTAAAATTCCCTCGAAGGCTTTCGCGCGGTTTTTAAATATAAATTGCACGTATTTTCTCAATATTCGCCGCTTTACCTACAGCAAGATTCCATAAAACATAATACTATGAAAATTAGCAATATATACAATTTTTGCAGTTTCAATTTAAGATACAATAAAATGTTGTTATATTAATTTAAGTTACAATGGAACCACATGTTGTTTTATGCTATATTATTTTTTCCTTAAGTTATTCACATTCATCAGGTGACAACCCTATCAAAATAGGTATACATTTTCGACGATGTTAGGAAGCTTCCCCTCTGGTCCTTACTCTGTGGCGTGAGCGTCTGTCATTATAGATACATTTGCCTTAATTGTCACGCTAGGCAGGGGATGGGTGTGGGCTGGGTACAATACGCCTGGCGTTGACAAGATGATTATATCGCCTCTTATTAACACTCAAGAGACGAAATGGTGTGATCTTTTACGCTGCCACTACATGCCAACGCATTCTTTCAATTTTCAATAATTATGTGGCCGTGAAGGAAAAAGGGAGATCTCCCGCCGGGCAAGGTGTTCTCCGGGGAGCGCCAACGCTCAGTGTGATAGTTCGGAGATGTTCTTATATATACTGTTTATGATTCCGAATTTTGATAGCGTGATTTAGGTTTCGGTGTGTTTCGCTTGCAGCGCGACGACAGCTCCGTCACAATTATACTTACAATTGAGCACGCGCTCATCCGGCCCGACCTGCGGAAAATGTCGTTGAAATTTCTTTTGCCGCGACTTGCTGGGCGGCTTGCCGTCCGCGGTGTCGTCTTCCGCCGCAGCGAGCGCCGTCACGCGCACTGACGGCGCCGAGCCCGAAAGCGGCTTCACCACCTGCCTGCACAATTTATTGACTCTTCAATATTACACATTACTTAAAAAGTTTCAACTCTTTTCTGTCTAGAAGTCCGTCTGGGTAAGTTACCAATTTCGGATACCAAATTTCAGTGGATATAATATGTACGTTGTTACTATGCTGCTGCTGTATTCGTATACGAATACACATAAAACTTAGAAATCAAGACTTAACGGTTCTTCTGTAGCATACAACCTTCGAGCCGGCAAACGCAGAGCAACACGATCCCAAAAAGAGTGGAAACATGTGAAACACTTAGGAAACTGTTAGATATGTGTCACTCAGAACCGTGTGTAAAGCCTATGAGTGGATTTTTGCTTTAATTGCGACTACAATGAAAGTACACAGGCTCGACACACTTTTGAGGTGGTGATGGAATATAGCTCTTTTAATTAAAGTTTAATTTATAAAATGTGCAAATTAAAAACAGACGTTGCAGCATCTAGGATAGATTTGTGTGGTACTGCTCTTATTTATTTTAGAGAAGTACATTTTTTTACATAGGATAAAGATGCAAACAAGCAAACAGACCACCTAACGGTAAGTGGATGCTGTGGCCCATTGACATCTACATTTACCCTTAATTAATAATCAAAATGTAGATGTGTCGTCCCGCCTGCGGACTGAGATAGAATACCTTATTTCCACTAAGAACCTTATTTCCACTCCGATTCTCTACAGTTACCATACGAAACACAGCAGTATTAATCTGCTATTTTACGCAGATATTCTGTGAGAGCGTGGTCCTGCCCATATATACCCCATATATTCAAACTACTAACTAAACTAGTACCGGTCGAGCCGACCCATTCGTGCTACAACTATAATATAGCTGCCGCGTGGCTACAACATATAAATATATGTATATGTAAAATACTATATATATATATATATATATATATATATATATATATATATATATATATATATATATATATATTATATATGTTACACGTATATCTGTATATTCTCTTCCAGTCAACCATCTCATCATAATTGTGAAATTTAAGGCGAATGCTTCCCGCGTCGTTTCGACATCTGCGTATATTTAATATTCATCTATTATAGTAATAATTTAAATTGCTAAACACTTTTAAGCCAGCCAAGTTTTTTTTTTACATTTCACTTAAAAAAATTCGTACTTTTTCAATAAAGACATGACCATCGTAGTTTTAAGTAAACAACACTAAGTAGCAGCACTAAATCTCTTAACCTTAAAAACAGCAACTGATCGAATACAGAGGTGTTCCCGGGTTATATGCATCCCGCCGTGAATTAAATATCGTCTCGGGATCGGAAGAAATTCAGGCAAAACCATATCTTAAATCCCAAGGGATAAATCTTAGTCGTCGACGCACGGTCCAAATACATTAAACATTGAAACGTGAGCATTTACGCAAGTAATCAAATATTAATAAGGCAATGGTCAGAAATAACTGTAGAATAGTTTAAAACTTGATGTGTTCTAATTCGTGATGAAGGTGAAGGTACTTTTATGTCAAAAAAAAAATATACATTTATTACGTAAAGTTTTTAAGTGAAAAAAAACTTCTTTATAATCGTAACTTGAGACTCGATAGAAAGAAAAAGCTATACTAAAAGACAAAGATATACAGCTATATGATTTAGCCCGCGAGAGAATGAGATGGAATACAGTATACAGAGTTTCTTACTATCGTGGTTTTTTCTGAAGGTTTTACTTATACCGCGTGTGAACACACGTGTTTTTATAGCATAATAAGTGTGACTATGGCTCATAGATATCTACATTTATCATTGATCAAGTTCAAAATTCAGATGCATCGTCACCCCCTGATGACTAAGATGAAATGCCTGGTTACCTAAAAAGGGTCTCCGGTTTCGTACACTCATCATAAGAAACACAGCAGCATTATTCTGCTGTTTTATGCTTGTATTCCGTGAGTGTGCAGTCCTAAACCGGTCAAGCCGACCCATTCGTGCTGCAGCTATGTACAGCGAGCGTAGCCGCAGAATGGCTCTACCACGTAACAAAAAGAGATCCCCAATTTTCATTCATTTATTATTTTTATCCATACAATAAAATAAAATTAAAGTGGCATCTATACAATAAATTAAAATGACGACTCCGTGGCGCAGTGGCTTAGCAATGAGTGGCTGCGCTGGGGGTTGCGGGTTCGAATCCCGCACGGAACAAGTATTTGTATGGCCTATAAATAGTTGTTCCGGGTCTAGATGTTTGTCCTTGTGCAATTTATGTTAGTAAACTGCCCCTACGATGCAAGAGAAAATCTTAGTGTAGGGGTAACGTTTTTTTTGTTTTAAAAAGTGTCTGTTTGTAACGTCAAAATAACAGCTTTTTACTGAATGCATTAGAATGTATATACGGCGCTTATAACAATTTTTTTTTTAATTTTGTTTATCTGTCTATCTGTTCCTTCCAACTAATCTCCGAAATAGCTGCCGCAGTTCTGCCCCTCCAGGTAAGACGCATGGTGAGTGTCACTCTTGAATTTCCTCGAGACTTTTACAGTGTAAATAAAAAATTTACTGTCGTAGATTCGAGCACAGCTATAAATAATCATCTCAACAAAACAAAATGGTAATTTACTGTATGAATAATATGACCTGAATCGATCATGTTATTCAGAAGTTACGAGTACACGGTCTCTAACTGACGCACAACTATTCGAGACGATGGATCATAGCTATTTTTTTTAAAAGGTTACCTCCACACTAGGATTTTTTCCTGCATCTTGGGGGCAGTTTACAAACACAAATTTCACAAGGACAAACATCCAGACCGGGAACAATAACTTGTAGGCCATACATATACTTGTTCCGTGCGGGATTCGAATCCGCAACCCTTATCGCTGTGCCACGGAGCCGCTATGCTAGTATCCAATAGGTGGCGCTGGAGTCAAGTTATTAATAAAATAATTTACCCCTTGGTAATAATAATAATTTGGTTAATAAAGTAAAGTAAAGTGGTAAAAGTTGATTAGTAAAATAATGTACCCGTAGAGCGCAGTGTGGCTCTACCGCGTAATCGATCGTCTCAGACGGGTAGGAGCAGCTAGAATACGAGCGTGAAACAGCTTAAATAATGCTATGGGCCTTAGCATCTACTTACCAACAGGTGCTCGTTAGTCGTACTCATTAAAAAAAATTGGGTAAAATATGTAGTTTAAGTTCAATACACGAAAATCACAAAAATCACCCGATAGGCAGCGCTGTGGTCGAAATATTAACTTTCTTTGCAAAAGATCCATAGCGCCACCTAACGGCAAATGCAGAATATCTACTGGGCTAGTTAGTATAACTAAAGACATTATAAATTATATTACACTTTTTTTTAATAGTCTCTCTATCTTGATCAACTACTGGACGTTAATCGTCCTTTCCAAAAATGCTCAAACACATAACTTGTAATAGCTCCTCTACACGATGGACCAGCGCTGGCCCAGCGAGAACAGCGAGATGGCCATGGGATGGTTGAAACGCAACTACACGATGGCGACATTTAGTTGTGATCGAAACGTTTTTCAAGATGGACGTGGATGAATTAGCCGCTGCGGCAATGTATCTATACAACACGTACTGTTATTTTCTTAATGTGCACAAGAATAGAGTTATCAAAAAGAAATGGCGTAGAAGAAGATGGTGGATATTAATCTATCCATCGTAATATAACTAAATATGTTCTTAGTCAATTTAGTTTTCTTTAAACACAAATAATTATAATTAATAATTTCATAAATAATTATTAATTAATTATTCAAAATAAATAAAGAACAAAATATGTATATGTTCTGATTTTAGTAGCTCTATGATTAAAATTTTATAACTTCATTATGAAGTCATACATTCGACATTTTTCATTCGTTAATAATTAGTAAACAAAACCTGTACGTCTACACTCAACATTCGAGCGCTCAAATCTGCGAAATGGGCCACGTGTAGATGCGTACCGCCACCGCTGGTCCACTACCTTTGATGTGCGGTGAAAAAACCGACACCGACGCCATCCCCAAGACCATCGCACGCGCCATAAGCCATCCGACACAACTACGCATTCCACAAGCTAGCCCATCATAGTGGGCCATCGCGATGGCCCATCGTGTAGAGGGGCTATAAGATTTCCACCTACACACTACGCTGGGTAGGCGGGCTGGTAATCGCAGAGCTGACAACTTCGCAATAATGATGTATGTAGTTGACAAGTAATGTAGTTTACTGTTCCATGGCCTGCCTCAAGCACTGAGTTACTGCGCTAAGGACCGGCATAGTATTGACTAATTGTTTAATTACTGTATGGCCTAAAAATAATTGTTCCATTTGAAGAAGATTATCTTTGTGTTTGTGAATGTAAGCTGCCTCCGCGATATGGGAGAAAATTCAGAGACTAATTCGTTAATTAGCAGCATGCACCAAGTGCAGGGTAGGTTAGCCTTTATGCGAAGTCGTTGGTACGTTTTTAGGGGACTGCTACGTTTTTCTATTGGTCGAAAACGCGCTGCTGATCATGAAGTCACGAGACATGAAGGAATTCTCAAAATAACAGCCTGCAGTCAGAATTAAAGAATTTCATATCATACACACATATACAAAGCACTCACGCCTGTCGAGGTGTAGGCAGAGACGACTTCTATTTGGCACCACCTTGACACACCTCTCTCGCCTCCTTTACATCCATATGTCTACGCATACACGCTCGTCGGTTAAGGGTACTCTTAATCTGGGCCATTTTCAATATATCACCAATCTGATCGATAAACCTTTGTCTAGGACGTCTCTTCCCGATTTTACCGTTCACATCGGTAATATAAATTTACCTTTTCACTCTTTCCCCTTTCATTCTTTCTACATGACCAAACCACCGATGCATTCCTTTCTTAATCCTGGTCACAACATCATCTTGCAAACCACACTTTTCTCTTATCACACCGTTTTTCACCCCGTCATTCAGATTCAGCCCTAGCATACACCGTAACGCCTGCATATCTACAGCATTTAATCTACTTTCGTGCTTCTTCTGCCACACCCAAATTTCACTACCATACATTAAAGTAGGGACTAACACAGCATTACGAATATCCATATGTGCCTTTTTTGACACATTCTGACTTTTCATAATAGAGTGTAGAGCCCCATTCACTCTATTTTCTGCGTTAGCTCATCCTTCTAAATCCTTATCATAATATCTACCCTCCCCGCTAAATACACATGCCAAATACACGAACTCATCCACTAGCTTAATCTATCGTCCCAGCTAAATACACATCTCGAATACATGAACTCATCCACATGCTCAATCATGTTCACGGAGAGCACATAAAGCGGTTGGTTCTAGTTTAGGTCTGCCGCCAATCAGACAGTTAGGGAACGGAAAGAGGACACCTGTGTCTGCGCACTCACTAGTGGGTGAATTTTAATTGTATCCAGCGCAAGTGACTAGTCTCTGCTAATACTGACCGCTATAATTAAAATTCGGTCTGGAGTACATTATGTTTTAGGTGATGTGTTTGCCTCCATGTTTTACGTGGTAGAGCAACACTGCAGCTATGTTATGGTTGTAGCACGAATAGGTCGGCTCGACATGAGTAGGCATGTAATTAGGGTTCCGTAGTCAACTAGGAACCCCTATAGTTTCGCCATGTCTGTCTGTCCGTCTGTCCATCCTCGCTTAATCCCTATGACCGTTAGCACTAGAAAGCTGAAATTTGGTACCAATATGTGTATCAATCACGCCGACAAAGTGGTAAAATAAAAATTGGAAAAAAATGTTTTATTAGGGTAGCCCCCCTATATATAAAGAGGAAAGTGTTTTTTTTTTTAATTTCAACCCTAACGTGTGATATATTGTTGGAAAGGTATTTAAAAATGAATAGGGGTTTACTAATATCATTTTTTGATAATGTCAATAATTTCGGAAATAATCGCTCCAAAAGTAAAAAACAATGTCCCCCCCCCCCCCCTCTAACTTTTGAACCATAAGTTTAGAAAATATGAAAAAAAATCTTAAAAGTAGAACTTTATAAGGACTTTCTAGGAAAATTATTTTGAACTTGGATGGAAACAACAGTACCCACTACCGGGAGCAGTTGCAGGAGCGCGGAGCGCTGCTGGAGCGCGAACATAATGGATACCCACCTTTAAACTCATAAGTGGTAACACTTATTGTGACGGACGGGAAACTGCGGAACCCTACACTGAGCGTGGCCCGACACGCTCTTGGCCGGTTTTTATATGTATATTTGTATGGGCAGTTAATACCAGCGTAAAATAGCAGCTTAATACTTCGTACAATGTTTCGTATGGTGAGTATAGAGAACCTTTTTACTGAATACGAGGCATTTCATCTCAATCTTCAGGGGTGACAACGCATCTGCATTTTGATTTTTAATTGAGGATAAACGTAGATTTATATGGAACACAGAATCCACCTACCATCAAGTGGACTTTGTGCTTGTTTGTATTATACAAAAAATAGAGTTCAGACCATAACGTACTATATAGGACAATACGAAATGTTTAGGTATATTTTTAAATGCAGCTACTGGCTAAGTGTATTCAGCAATAAAACATAATTTTGCGGCAAATGTTACAAGTATTATAAAATATTGTAATACGTCTGTTGTGGTAACTATATAAACCTGACCTTGTAGGTACTCGTGTCGTACAAACTATAAACATGTGTTATTCCAGTTTAATCGTGTTTTTAAGGCTAGATATAAAACATATTTCTCGAATTCGAATAACTTGACGACGGCTCCGTGACGCAATGGCTTAGCATTGATTGGCTTAGTCTGGATGTATGTCATTGTGCAATTTATGTATATAAACTGCCTCCACGATATAGGAAGAAAACCCTATGGTGGACGTTTTTATAAAATAAAAACGAAAAATAAAAACTTGAAGAAGAATTACATAAGTGATTCTACACATGATATTGACCTCCTTGACATATTCTATATCTAGGTGGAATCACTCGTATAAGTTCATAGAGACACCAGTAATATGTCAAAGACGTCAATATCATGTACCCATAACAAAAACATATAGGGTAGCAGTGGCACGTACACGATGCTGTAAACAAGAAGATAATTATAAAGGGAACTGATATTAGGAATTTATCCGATATTTCTCTTTTCCTAATTCAATTCTTTAGTCATTTCCATAAAATTGCCTCATATGAAATTTGTTCTACAGGTCCTTCACATTTGCACCATTTTTATGACTGCACATTATATGACTTTCATAGACGCCTGTCTTACTGTGCCAGACAAAATGTTCCCGGAAGGGCTTCATGAAGTCTCTAGCCTCGGCTATAGACTCTCCGGACCCTCCCATAACCCTTTCTTCCGACGTCCTCGACAGTACGGGGAAAATAGACACCGCGGTCGAAAATCTCACCTCTCTTATAACATCCTCTCTTAAAGAGAATGAAAAGGTTGTCCCGGTTGCTAAAACTAGTCTTCCCCTAGATATTAGCAACCTACTCAAAGCCAAAAAAGCTGCCCTCCGTAGAGCTGCACGCTATCCCACTCCCGAGTATAGACTCGCGGCCCACCGCATTCAACGCAAACTCCGCTACCGCCTCAAAGGCTTCAGTGACCTCGAAAGGGGCAATCTCATGGGGAAAATCTCCCCCTCTCACACCCGTGTACCAGATGGCGAGAGCCCTCCGGATAGACGCTATCACGCACACTCCCACTCTATCTCGTCCCGACGGCTCTATTGCCTTCGAGGACGAAGAAAAGGCTGAGTGCTTCGCCGACAGCGTCGCCGCTCAATACTCTCCCAGCTCACAACCCACTGACCCTCTACATATCCAACTAGTGGAGGACGAAGTCCGTCGCCGGTACTCGCCCCCCACCGCCTCTGACCCTATCACTGTGTCCAAAGATGATATTTCATCTACCATCAAAGGACTTAAGCCCAAAAAAGCACCGAGTGCGGATGGCATCTCCAACCAAGCCAACCAAGGCATCTTCAACGCCTGCTTCAAATTCAGCTACTTTCCCACCTCTTGGAAAGAGGCAACTGTCATTGGCATTCCCAAGCCAGGCAAACCTCACCACCTCCCCTCCAATCACCGTCCCATCAGCCTCCTCAAGGCCATGGGCAAACTTTTCGAACGAGTTATTCTCGTGCGCATGAGGCGCCATTTGTTTCCCACAGACGGCGACCCTCTTGTCATCCCTCAACAATTCGGGTTTCGTGCCAAACACTCGTGCCCCCAGCAAGTTCACCGCATAGTGGAATATATCCTCAACAGTTTTTATCCTCGTCGTCAAAAGACCATCGCGGTCTTTTTCGACATTGCCAAGGCATTCGACAGAGTCTGACATGAGGGCCTCATCTACAAATTGTACGACTTAGGCCTCCCTGACCGCCTCGTCCGCCTTGTAGCCTCCTATTTGAAAGATCGTACCCTTCGTTTTAGACACGAAGGCACGCTATCCTCTACTCGTCAAATCAAAGCCGGTGTCCCTCAAGGCTCTGTGCTTGCTCCCCTCCTATATATACCATTCACCAACGACATCCCTATCCCGTCGAATGGTGTTAAACTAGCCCTCTTCGCAGATGACACAGCCCTTTACTCTAAAGGCAACTCACTGCCACAGATTCGGAACAAGATCCAAAAGTCAGTTAACGACTTAGGAGCTTGGTTCCAAAAATGGCGTATCGACGTAAACCCAGAGAAGAGCTCCGCCGTTTGCTTCGAATATAAACAACGCCGTCTCACCGCCACTCCACCAATCAGGATGTCAGGAACCCCTGTCCCATGGCAAACAAAAGCCAAATACTTAGGCGTCACCCTTGATGCAAGGCTCACTTTCGAGCCCCATATCAAGAAGGTAACTCGCACCGCGCGATTTTACATGGGTAGGCTCAACAGCATGTTGGGCAGACACAGTAAAATGTCTCTCCGCAACAAGCGAACCCTAAATAAGGTCTGCATACGACCTGTCATGATCTACGCGGCCCCCATTTTCGCACATGCTAAACCCAAATTTATAAATGAACTTCAAATAGTTCAAAATCTATTCTGTCGTAGGGCCACTAACTCGCCCTATTATGTCCGTAACGCCAACCTACACCGAGACTTAGAGCTCCCAACAATCCAGCAGTTCCTTAAATCATTCTCTGAGAGATTTTTCAAAGCTTCAGAGTCCCACCCAAATCATCTCATTCGTGAGACAGCTGCCTATGCAGCCCCTATCCACACTCGCTATAGTGTGCGCAGACCGAGAAACTAGCTCTCGGACCACCCCAACAAGCTTTCGGCTGACATTAACTGTCTCCTGGCGGCTTAGGCCGAGCCTACATAACACATCCCTCAATCTGCCTTAGTTTGGCACACTTCTAAGCGGTTTTACGCCGCTTGCGCCCTCCTTTCCGCCAAGGAGGGTCGCGTCCGTATACGGCTTAGAGATATCTAGTCACACCGTTAAGCCAGTCCCTAAAATGTGGGGTTTAGTGGGTAAAAGTCTCCACATAACCACGGAGCCGGCTGCGTGGTATGCTATGTGCATTCCCCACCTCCCTCCCCCGCTTTCCGGAGGGTTGCCCATATTTACTTCGGGCGCAAAAAAAAATTTCAGCTAGGCAGCGGCAAACAGCGTTAAATGTGCGAGTTACTTGATACTGGAAGCACCAAGCTGCCCATCTAGTGTGGCGATTAAACCAAATCCTTCCTATTACTCCAATTTCCAGTTATGGATTAATGAAGGAGTAGTGAATAGTGTAGTAGAAGAGAAAGGAAAGGAGTAGGAGATAGAAACGTCTAGAATATTTTCATTAATTTTTTCGTTAAAAATTATTGTCATGCATTCTTCGGGTAAAGGGACGACGAACAGGTGACCGGACAATTAAATTATCCTATAAGGATTCCGTTTTTTAACTTTATCAATAATTTTATATTTATGATTAAAAATAAAAACACATATACATATTTATAAACCTAAAATCCTTTTTACTGATAATAATTTTCTTCTTTACTCACAAACGGTAAAATTAAAAATTTGTAAAACCGACTTCAATACAAATAAAACGAAAATATCATCAATGTAGTCGAAGTCAATTAAATACGCATTATTAAGGATAACTAAAAAAAACTACAGGCATGAGAAGCACCAGCTTGCAAATAATAAAAGAATCATCAAAACCGGTTCACCTAGAAAAAAGTTCTGAGGTAACATACATAAAAATACAGTCGAATTGAGAACCTCCTTTTTTGAAGTTGGTTGATAGAAAGGCTTTTCATCTTAATTTGCAAGGGTAGCAACATATCTGCATTATGATTCTTAATTTAAGGTAGGATAGGTGTCAATAGGCCACAGCATACACTTAGCATCAGTTAGACTGTATGCTTGGTCGGCACCCTGTTTTGCATATTAAAATGAGAAAGAAAATAGAATATTTGTATTCAATTATTTTGAGCCGGTAAAAATAATGCAATCCTCACCCATCGTTTGTTTCATCCCCATTCAATTTCAAAGAGCCCTCCGAGCTAGATCCATCGGAGAACTCAAACGAGGCGTTATCCACCATGTTTCCGTACTCCGATCACTGTTCTCAACACATCACACTTAAATCCGAGCGCCGAGCGGGCTACACGTGTTTCATAACAAATTCCGAACCGTAGTTGTGAAAACGCTAGTGTGTATCGAAAAAATCATTAATATAACGACATTATTATATACTGAACGGTGTTTAGTGAATAAGAAACGTGAGCGAGTGTTAAAACGAGGAAGAAGAATAAGTTAAAGTTCAATCGGTTATATTCTGAACCAGGGCCGCGATTAGATAAAGTCAACTTGCGCTGAGAAAACGAATTGTTAGTGTAAAAGTGTATCACAAAGTGATCGTAGAAATTATATTTTGTAATTATTTATATTATTTAATGATAGTCAAGCAATTTAAGCAGTAATATTTTAATGTCACTCTTGAATAAAACGCTATTAAAGCAACAAACTGTATAGGTACACCTATCAAAGATAGATATTACAATATGTCGCAGCAAAACCAAGCAGTTCCTTGATTTGACACTTCTATTGTTACACCGAAAAAAATATAAACATTAGGAAACATGCGCTACGCCACTTTTTCAATCACAAACTCAAAACAACTGTGACCTTCTTAACACATTTTACACTTTTATACACACACTTGTCTTAAACCTGTTAAAGTAATATAAATTTAGCAAAAACACCGCAAGCAGACGCGGAGGAAGCGTCCGAGACGCGATCTAGGTAATAACTGTTGATAGAATTATAACTTACACACCTATCGATTGTACATCGAATACGGATTAATTTATCGCGCCAACGATAAGATACTGTAAGCTGCACGGGATCGATTACGCGCTTTTGGTATTTTTCTAACCTAGAATACCTACATATTATGAGTAATTAATTAAGAATGACGCGTTCAGAGACGGCAAGGACAGCCATAGCAAAAACTAGTACATCGACCTTGTAACGCTTTACAAGGAAAGCAGAACACAGGCGACCGTTAAGAATATTCGCGGGCCGGTTCATTGCCGTCCATAGTATCAAAGAGATTGGAGATAGCGGTCCGTAAATCATCCGAATCTCCATTCACCATCCGCCTTTCGCGATTAGCGCAGTGGAACGGTACCACGCCATTGCTAGGCGAGGAAACACTGGCGAACTTGCAGCCGATGCAACAAGAATGCTTGTAACTTGTAACGAAGTAAAGAATGATCGTTTATCAACACACCGTATGGTCAGACAAAACAATCATTTCAAAGAGAACCGTTTTCAAAAAATATACGCAACGAAATTTAAAAAAGATCCATATAATTAAGTAAATGTATTATTGTACATGTTTTAAAAAAATATACATAGCCAAATGAATAACACCAATAATACCAAGGCAAATGAATAATCGTAGTTTAATTTAAAAAAAAATTTGGATCTTAAATTAAACTTTTTAAATTGGGTAATTGACAACGTCATATTACTTGAATATGCTACGCATTTTATAATGTAAAAAAAATAAAGTTATTCATTGAGATTCTTTCATTCTCATTTACAACTTCGTAAATAAATATCCAAATGAATGATATATATTTGTCTTTCTTTTCTTCTTTTTTACTTCAAATATTTATTTCATTATATATATATATATATATATATATATATATATATATATATATATATATATATATATATATATATATATATAATATGGTGCTTGAATAATATATAATGAAATAAATATTTATATTTGAAGTAAAAAAGAAGAAAAGAAAGACAAAAATTAAGGAAAATAATGTTAATTAGTAGTTTCCTTCAGGTAATGTTCTCGGAGAAGAACTTTGAATTTTTTTTTATTTGTGGCATTCTTAAAATCGTTGGGGAGGGTGTTCCAAAGTTGTATAGCTTGTATCGTAAAAGACGACCTAAAAAAATTTCACTTATGCTGTGGAAACCTTAACCTCAGACGGTTTGACTGTCGGGATGTTCGACCGTCGATCGGATGAAAAAAATGGAAATTATCCTTAAGATAAGAAGGCGACCTTGGATCGTTTAAAATTGAATAAAGTACAAGTAAAATTCTAGAGCATCGCCTTTGACGTATAGGTAGCCATTTAAGCTTTGAACGATAGGATGATATGTGGTCATACTTACGTAAACCAAAAATAAATCTTATGGAATTATTAAGAAGGCGCTCCAACTTGTTTAGAAGATTTTCTGATAGATCTGGGTAACATACATCGGCATAGTCGATAATAGGTAGAATAAGGGAATAAACCAGCGTAAGCTTGGTTTTGAAAGGTAGGAAATGTTTAAGACGATAAAGGGAACGCAAGGTAGCAACAACTTTACGACTAACTTCAGAGATCTGCAATTTCCACGTCATAGTTTTATCCATGTACAGGCCAAGATTTTTTATGGAATCACAATATGGAATCAAACTTACATTATAAATTACAGGAGAGAGATTTCCATAATCAACCTTAGCCAATAATTGCGAACTTCCGAATATTATAACTTTGCATTTGGCAGGATTAACAGAAACGTCATATTTACGTGACCATACAAAGTTAAGATTATTTAAGCTTGACTGTACATAGATCTGTAGATCATCCGCATACAGATGGTACGAACAATCTAAAACTGAGGAGATAGAATTTATAAATAAGGAAAACATAATAGGAGAAAGTATTCCGGCTTGCGGCACACCAGATTCAATTTCAGCCCATGCAGAAAACCGCTGACCTGAGCGAACCGATTGCTGGCGACCGCGAATATAAGAAGAAAACCATTCCAAGGCTGGGGATAAAATTTAAGGTGTTTAAGGATGGATAGGAGGATACCATGATCCACTGTGTTGAAAGCGTTTGAAAAGTCAATAAGCACCACCACTGTTAATTTTTGCTCATCTAAGCCCTTTCTTATATCGTCTGTGACTTTGATAAGCGAAGTGGTAGTACTGTGACCTTAGCGAAACCCCGATTGAAATTCATTCAGCAGGTTATGTTTTGCAGCGAATACAGATATTTGCTTAAAAACACAGGCTTCCAGAACTTTAGAGAAGTATGGGAGAATTGAAATAGGACGAAAATGGTTAGGGAAAATAGGATTAGGTATTTTAGGAAGAGGCCTTACAAAAGCCTTTTTCCATGCAGAAGGGTATTGACCCGAGTCCAGAGAATAATTTATAATGTGTGTTATAGCTGGAATAAGGTACTCAAGAACCATAGACACCATTTGCTTACTAATTTCATCAAAACCCACAGCCTTGGATTTAATGGATAACATAGCTTTTTTTAATTTCATCCTGAGTAACAGGGGAGAAACATAAGTCAGGGATCCGGAGAGGCTGCATTGATTCTATAGAAGCAATAGTTTGAGAACGGACTTGAGGGTCCAATGAAGTAATAGAAACAAAGTGACGATTAATGTCATCCAAATTGAGAGAGACGCCATATTCCGGAGAATTAGATTTATTAATTCCGATAGACTTCAGGAATTTCCACAAATCAGTGGGCGAAGAATTAGTTATTTTGTCATGAATGTAGCGGCGTTTAGCATTTCGTACCACCTGATTGCATCTGTTTCTTAGCGTTTTAAAGTTAGAACACTTTTTTTCTGAGCGATTCTTTTTAAACTTCTGGAAAGCCCGATGTCGCCGTGCCATTGCCACTTGTACCCCTTTATTCACTCAGGGAGCAGGAGGACGCTTAACTTTTACATAATGTACCGGAGCATGAATATTATACAGATTCAGGATGCTATTATTTAGAAAGGATATTTTATCATCGACGTTAGAAGCTGCCACCAAAGGACCAAAATCAATTGAAGATGCGTCTCTCCTGAGACCCTCAATATTTATTCTTGAAAAATTGCGTAACTGCAGAAAAATAGGTTACTGTTTTGGAGGTTTAAGTTTATATGAAAAATAAATCAAGTCGTGACGTGAGAAACAAGGAGCAGAGAGCTACCCAAACTGAATCACGCGATCAGAAGAGGAAGTAATGATGAGGTCAATCAACGAATCATCAGTGTCAGTATTCCTATGAGTTGCCGCCAATAGGAGAATGCAGAGTTCGACTGATTCAATGATTGATCGAAGTTTTTGGGAGCGAGAAGTATTTTTAACAAATCAGTGTTGAAATCACCCATTATCATGCAATGTATGTACTCAGATCCAATGGTGACAAGAGCCGTCTCAAGTGAGGTAAAATAATCCACAGAAGGAGGACAATATACAACACGTAAAACTGCCCTAGCACCCATAATGTTTATTTCTAGAAATAAAAACTCAGCAGTGGCAGAAGATGGGGAGGGGGAAGATAGAACAACTTTATAAGGAATATTTTTTCGTAGGTATATAGCGACACCACCCTTCTCAGTCCGATTATTGCGTATAAGAATGAAATTGGATAATGGGTACAAACTCGACATAATAGATGGTTTAGCCAACTCTCAGATAATAAGATAGCATCGACACAGTCTAGTGAGAATGCTTCTTCTAAGTAGGAAAAATGACTTGGAATGCTCTGTGCATTAATATGACAAACATTAAAATATTTTTTATGAGGCAGAAAAATATTACTTAACTGATCGCGTAAGGGAAGTAAATTATCTGTAAGATCATTACCAGAGGCGTATGAGGAATCTGAACTATAAATGGAATAAAAAGATTCATCATCAGACATTATTAACTTCTAGATAGATTTATATATAATATGTATATTAGATAATAATAAAATATTAAATATACTATTAAGAGATAAAACAAAGTCTAAGTATAAAATATCTACAACGCTATACGTATAAACCAGAAAATCAACTACTCCACTATCACTGCTCTATCCCATCAGTTGACTGATAAGGATAACAATCATTGTTTTTTAAAAATAACCTTAAATTAACAGAACATTGAAATACACTATTATACAAGTAAATACAGAAACAGGATATAACAAAACATCAACATTAAACTAATAAGTCTACAGTTAGTCTTTCCCAACGAAAACAAAATCAAACGTTTAATTTGTTAGTGTCTGTGTAACCAAATCATTTCTTGAAATCAATGTTAACAGGGATATAGTAAAAATTGTAAAATTTAGTCATGATATAATAACATCCGTTTGCTAACAGTATTTTAGAAGCATTAAAACACACTAGGATGCAAGGTATAATTACCTTTGCCTGTACTTGGCATATCGTAATTACAACAATATTCTTTATCTTTACAAAGTAACAAAATAACAGTTTGTTTATATTTTTCTACCTACTTTATTACCAACAATATTATAATACTATTATTAACTGCAGTTACCCACAAACTGTAAAATTTACAGCGAACACTTAACCCCTGAGCAAATACACTACACTCTAATTCTCTTACTATACTCACACTCACCGCAATCCCGTTTGCCTTTTGATACCTTCGCATTGGTGACACTAATTCAATCAACAGTTTGTTATGAAATTTAGATTCATGTAGCAGAGGTGGTTATTTGCCACAGCCTTGTCCGTCAAACGGACATCATTGGGACTAAAAATTCGCAATTCCCTTACACTCTCTATTTTTATATTTTAAGAAATAATTTTATTTATGTTTTGCATACTAGCTATTTAACAGCGGCTTCGCTCGCGTGGGCTTCAATTTAGAAACATCATTAATAATATTTCGTGCAAAATTTTGCAAAATTGAATGGGAACGGGATATTTCGACAAACAATGGGGGGAAACCTACGATCAGCAGTAGATAGTCCCTCTACTGGGAGAGTTCTTGATCGAGTTAACTTCATCGCGGGATCACCGACTTCACATATACGTACTTAGAAATGTTCTTCGAAATAACATTTTTTTAACTTCTCAGATATGCAGATCTTGCGATGTTTTCCTTCATCGCCGAGAACGTGTTAAATCTGAACTTTAAAATTGCAATTAAAATATGAGTGGAGGCGGCGGATCGAATTTGGGTCGCTTACAATAAGTTTCGTTTGGATCGGTTCTAGTACTGGCTTGGCATATGTATGACTTTCAAGATTCTATTAACTCATGGTTAAAATTAAAATAAACCTGTGTTTAAAATTTGCTTCCTTTGATATTTACTGTATTTTTTCGCAAGGGCCTGTTCATTTACTCATGTGAGCTATGAAACTGGGATTGTCACAAAAAATTTAATAGGTATGTCTGAAAACATGAAAGCTATCTTAATATATGACAAAACGTTATGTCTCATTAAAAGTAAAAACGTATAGAAGCAGCCTACATACGTCTTACGACTGTGCACAGGGCTCCTAATTATCCATAGTGCGAAATAACGGTTTTCACAAGTCCAAGATTCTATTTTTAAAACTACTCAGACATCATGGTTTCCCCGCCAAGGTATTTTTCACCACAAAATTTCCTTCTCAGTTTCATTGATCCTCGCGGAAATCGTACACTTTTTGTTTCTGTGCTACGAAATCTTACGGCATGCTACACGGCTCCCGTAATTGCTTAAATAAAATTCACAAAAATTGAAAAAAAGCTTTTGCACGATTGTGGACCGCATTAATCACACCTTTGTATAAATAATTACTAGATTAGTCATTCAAGGGTATTTTTGTAACAAACGAGCGCATAGTCCACCTGATCGTAAGTGGTTACTGTGGCCCATAGGCATCTACATCTAACCTTGATTAAGAATCAAAATGCAGATGCGTTGTCACCCGTGAGGACTAAGATGGACTCACTCGATTCCAGTAAAACGGGTCTCTGGTTCTCTACACTCACCATACGAAACGCAGCAGCAAAAAGCTGCTATTTTACTCTATCATTATTTTACGATATCACAAACTATTTCATCAATTATGGATAAAATCTCACAGTGCACTTAAATTTCAAAACTTTATATCGCACTTGATACAAAAAGAAATTGTTGAAATATTGCTATGCCGATAAAAACACGTAATATTCATCTAAAGATCTATCTTAATGATAGTTTTGTGTACACAGACTTGTTGGTAATTTTGCTAAAATTGTCACTTATTATAAACCATGCGGACAGTGGCCACCGGTCTGGATATTTTAAGTCAAACAATTTTTTTATGCTGCAACAATAAGTATTTAATAGAATTGGATTTAACTTGATGAGTTACTTATTCTATAAATGTTAATAAAACTATGAAAACCAAAACTGTACGATCTATTACTCATCCACAATAAGTTGAGTTTGCAACAGCATTTATATATAATACACAAATTAAGCATAAAGTGATGTAGATTATATTAAAAATTCTGTTTCTTTCAAAAATACGGTATTAGCGCTGCTAGCAGTCTATAATGAAATTATTTTAAGATGTAACAATAACATACAGAGCAATGTTGTGTATAGTTGTTAATACCGCCAAACGATCTCTATTAATTGATTTGGTTAAGCTATATCATGATATACCTAGTCAAAAACACTAACCACTAAATTGGCTTCAATGCCCATAACTTAGAACTGTCTTTGTTTTTTCCAGAAAATATTAAAATCACAGACACGACTTTTCCACATATTTTAGGTGTATAAATTAGACGGATTATTTTTTATATTTTGAACGGGCAATTCTTCCATAATTCTCATGAAAAGCAATTTTTGTAATCATAACTTTTAATTTTAAGATGCTAATTCGTGCCTAACGAAGATACTTTAAATGGAATAAAAATAGATTATTAATGAGAAGTAAAAAATCACAAGACACAAAAACGTCTAACAATAATATATGCAATTTTTTATCAATAATTTATATTTACTGCTCAAGACGAAATGCGCAAAAATAATGTAAAGTACTTACGCGTTATTAATTTTACATAATATTATGGCCTTCGCGGCAAATTACGATTAGAAGTAATGTAACACGTCTTTATTAAAAATACACGCTTTTATAAACGAAATTACTTTCATGTCGTTGTAGAGACCGCTAGATTAAACGTAACATTTCAGCGACCCGTTGTGAGGATCAGTTTTCTGACGCGTGTCCATTTTTTTGTTTTTCGTCCTATTAAAATTTTAGGTAAAGTTTTTCAGAGGAAATACGTAGTAAACAAAAAGGTAAATTTTTGAACTCACGATGGAAAATTGTACGTTTTTAGGCCGTTACTTTATTATGTACTATATTTCTGAGATACGATTTATTTGCTGCCCTTACAATAAGCGATGCGCGTGAATCGAGGGCGAGCTGGGATCGTCAACATTATCTGTTGATTGGACAAATGGGAACAATTTGTTTCGTTTACATTCGTGACGTGCATTTTCATCTGGCTGAATGAAATTGTATGATAATTCGTGGCGTAAATACCTAGATTTGCATTGAGTATGAATATATCATAGAAAATGCATATTACAAGACTACATAGAGTGCGCATTTAGATCAGAGAGAGCATGTATTGTTTAGGGATAGGAACACAGAAAGTACGTCAAGACTCACGAACTGTATATTTTTACACAAAATTATTAATTAATAACGGATTATTAGAAGAATGTAACAAATTATTCTCCAAGCATCATCCTTAGCTGCATGTAGTTCACCGTTCACCCTGCTATTTAACAAACGAGGCTGTGTCATCAGGCCAAGGGGGTATAGCCTTATTCATTCAAAAATGTCGAATCCTAATATTTTATTCAATAACCTAACTGAACCTGTCACTTGTTTCCCCTTGATTATCAATGGCAGCTGTCTACCATTAAAAGTATACATTTATTTCACAACAAAAAAAAACAGTCTTTTTAATTTTATTATAACTTCGCAACAAAAGATTGACCACATTACTATGTGACTTGGATACTTGACACTGACGGAAACCATTGGTGATTGACATATTAATTATATAATATTAAAAGAAAAACACAAAGAGTCGAAAAGCATTTATCGTAATGTGTTTTATATGTCCTTTATAATTTAAATCACCACGTGCCACAGAAATCAGATCATGTCAACCTGGACGAAAACAATATAGCATGGTGCTTTATATATTAGATGTTCAATTCTTAGGTATGATTGCCTGTCTATTTTGTTTTATTTTGTTTATTATATATTTTTTTAATTTTGAAGACCAACTGCTATCATTATCGGAATAGAAAATACTAATAACTACAGTAAGTCAATTAAACTATCAGAGAAACGTGTACAGTTTTTTTTTATAGAATAAAGATACATACAATACTAGGCGTATTGTGTGTACCTTTATTACTACATCGAGCACACAATACAGCTGATGGTAAATGGATAGTGTGGCCCAAACACATCTTCATCTATCCATGATTAAGAATAAAAATGCATATGTCACTTCTTAGAAATAAGGTGGAACGCCTCGTTTCTATTAAAATAGTTTCAGGTTCACTACACTTACCCCATACATACGAAACACAGCAGCATTAAGCTATATAGGATCACCCTATTCGTGCTTCAACTATAATATAGCTGCAGCATGGCTGTACCACGCTGGTATTTCTAAAAAGACTCCGAAACGTGATTGGAAGAAAATAACGATTCGCAAAAATTTTCAGATAGAACTTCATGAAAGTAATGTAAAACAAAACTTGCAACACCAAGGGAATTGCAGGTACGTTGCCGGACTTTTAAAAACAGAGTTGGCTCTTTTCTTGAAGGTCCCTAAGTCGTATCGGTCCGAAAAAATCGCTAGTGGTAGTCGATTCTATTTAGATTAGTCGAATCACCTAACCATTTTACTAGGTATTAGGACTTAGGACTCCTTTACTGCCCAAAATAGCGTAAATATATTTTAGTAGATACCATCCTCTTGCCTATTTCCGACACCGATCTGAAGAGTATAAAGAGTCAGTGTTATTAGATGTTGTGCGGCATATTAAACCTCATAGGTGACAACACATCTCTAGCCTTCCTTACTCAAAGTTGCGAGTGTCCTTGGACTGCAGGTAGCCACTTACCATCAGATTGTATGTATAAGTTCGTATGCCACTTAAGTGTAAAACAAAAATCAAGAGATAATCCAACAGTGCAGACGATGGTATCATACAAATAAACCTACTTCTATCTATTTACTAATTGCGCTGATAGAATTGAGTTATTTTAGGTACATTTAGACGAAATCACGGTTATTGTTGAAAAAATGAAATAAAACAAAACATCGATATCTATTCGATATATTTATGAACAATCGATATATAAAATGTTTACAGTGTCGATACCGTTTATTTTACTATCGTAAGCAAGTTTCAAATGAGAAATGAGACGTCAAAACTGTTACGACTATCAGACAAAGTGATTGAGTAGATGCTTCGATGAAACCGTAACAAATGTAAGCTTAAAAAATTACTCCTAGGAAATCGTGATACATCAGCTTATGTTTTGGAGTTAAATTGTGCAAGTTCAGGCAAAATTTAATTCTTTCAAATCATATTTTCCAGATAAAAGTGTGTGTGGAAACAAAACAGGATAACAACTGAAAAAAAGATAAATAAATAAATAGAAGAGTAGTAGTAGCTTTACTACCATAGCTTCCACGCTCGGTATGCCGGTTGGCAGCTATGGTAGTAATTGTTTACACCTTATCAAAATCGATCCAAATAGCGGACTTAATGTAGTGCCGGCGGGAATCGAACACAGCATACTCGCGTTCTACGAAAGAATCATGCCCACTTTCCATACATTGAATGACCTGTCACTTTATTCCTTTAACAGGTCGCCTCTACTTACAACTACTGTTGTATAAAAACAATTATTGTTTATAACATAATAACTTATCATCTTTTCATTTAGAGGCCAGGGAAAAATGCTATTAAGTAAATAAAAGTTTGATTTTATAACAGCTGTCAGATAAGGTCTGTACACTTATTTTTCTTTCCACACCATAGTACAAAACAAAAATCGCATCTAATCATAAATTAATTATTTTAAAAAAAAGAAATTCGTTATTTTGAACATTCATAAACAATATGACGAATGAACAAGTTTTTCGTAGTCTAAAACGGAACGTGGAAAACACGTTTTTAATATATTTTCGCATGGCTTTTGGGACTTTGAGCCATTGTAAAACACGTTCCGTCTCCAAAAGTCTATTGAGAATGATAAACAAAGTAACATTACTTTTTTTCCTAGCTTTATTTGAAAATTTAATTATGCGATACGAAATAAGAAAAAATATACAATTTTATAAGATATTTTACATCACTATACGTGATAGAAATTTTTCAGGTCAAAACTGGACATGATTCTTTTAATATACGCCTATCCACTGAACTACTCGTGCCTTTTCATAGGGAACTCTTGGAACACGCCTACTTGCGTACTGGCCTTATAAACACTAAAATGGAATATCTCGTGTCACATGAAACAACATTGACGCTTCGCATCACTAATCATACGAAACATATCTGGAAATGATTACCGTAGTACTAACACAGCTTCACAAAAGTCCACATCCGAACACAGGCTTCCCCGACAGATTGCCTCATAGGGGGGATGTTTGCCATAGCTGCCAAGTTCGGCAGGCGATCTGGCTATCAGAGTTATATACTAGGCCCGATGCAGATGCAAAGGTAAAACTCTTTGCTAGCATCAAAAACGGAGCGGAGTAAAAGTCTAAAGCGCGCGCTTTTGCTTTACATGTATTTTCCCATAGACAATTTAGTTTTTGGTTACTTTTTAATATCTTTGAGACAAATTTAGATTTTTATTGTTTACAAACCTTGTCTGCGTTGAGCTACAGGTATTGCCGAAAAAATTATGTAAATTGGCCTACGGGTTACGGAGGAGATAGATTTCAAAGAATCGTTTTCTTGCGCGACGGGAGCTCCTCTCCAATAATTTTGAGTAGTTATCAGGATAATGCTGCAGCTTTTCTCCTGTTTCAGTTTTTCTCTGCCGGCTTCTCCGACACCTCCACGGTGATATAGGGACGTAGATTCTCTTTATCTGCCACTACACTACACTGCATGGCTTGTTCATTAAATGCAACAAATAATTAAAATCAAGTAACTTATTTTATATTTCTCGCATTTTCGTTTGCTTCTAAGTTTTTAGTTGACAGGTTGCGGTAGAACTAAAGTTTAGACGGCTTACCTTGAAAAAATATAATATTAGCGTACTCTCAAAACTAACTTTGGCCGGCTAACTTATTTACATAAGCCATAACGTTAACATTGTCTTATAATAAATGCTAAAGTATATTCGTATCACATTGACCTTCAACATTACCCTAAACAAAAGAAAATGTTTTAAGTAGATAACTTTACAACGGAAATGAAATAAGTTAACTTCCTTTTAAATTGCGCAAAATAATTATTTCTTATGTTACCATGGATGATGGAAACTTGGAAAGTGCTCGAAACGTCGGGAATAAGAAATAAGTTAATAAACACGACAAAATCCATTAAAACTTATATTAATATTCAAAATAATTAAGCTATAGTACAGGTTTATTTGTCTGCCTATAACAAAATAAAGGGTCCTCTCTTTACTGTGTTAGGCCAAAATATTTCGGGTTATCGGTTTAGTAACGTCTGTACACAAAGGAAGATAACGTAAGTATGAAGCTACGACAGTTTTTATTTCACTGGTGATAGTGTACCTATAGTTATTTAATATTATACCACTAATCTCTAACCAGTACCAATATATAATCGTAAGCTTTTACAACCAAGTCCCAGAAAATATGCAGGACCTATCTATCAAAAAGTTATAAATTTATAAAAAAATAAAACAACTTCAGAAAGTGAAATTATTTTATTTTTCAGTACTTTGAAATCTGCTTTAACTTTTTATTAAAAGTATTTTTTGTTTACATTTTTAAATGTGAATTAAGGAATATCACTTTCCCAATATCGAGTAAATAGTTACATTAAATATTTCATCCTTTGTTATGTCAGCCCTATGAATCGAATTTTCTTTTCTAAATTTATATGGAATCACGCCTGTAATACACATCCTACTTAATAACAACAATATAATAATAAACATTTTTTTAAAAACGTAGCCATATTGTAGACCTATATTCTTAAAGTGTACTAAACTATTAAAGAATACACAATTAATAAAAATGTGAGTGTGCGTGTGTGTGTGATAATGTACTACGTGCCCTTCCTTGCACAATTAAAATTTCCTTGACTTTACTATTTCATTTGAACCACTATGGATCACACTTAGTTTCCTCATGTACCTAATATAAAATCTTAAAGCGAGCATTAAATACCTGAGCTATAATGACTCCCATGGATAAATTTACCGTATAAATAAATTCAAAAACATTACAATATTTCCATTTACACGTGGTAGAGCCACACTGCACTGCACCTATATTATGGCGTAAAATAGCAGCTTAATGCTGCTGTGTTTCGAATGGTAGTGTAGAGAACCGGAAACCCATTTTACTGGAACCGAAGCATTCTACCTTAGTCCTCTAGGGTGACAACGCATCTGCATTTTGATTCTTAATCGAGGTTAAATGTTTATAACACAGCATCCACTTACCATCAGGTGGACTATGTGCTTATTTGTAACCCTTATCCTATAACAAAAAATTCATGACAATCCTATAAAAGTCCATTGCAGTACATAGGCCTTCCCAAAGATTATAGAGGATTTTGTCACAGTCGTCGCGTTTGGCGGATTTCTTTTTCTATTGCACACATCGAACGCGAAGCGCAAACGTAGTGCTCTATTGTCACCAAAACAAAAAATCGCTATCAACTCCACTTAAATCACTTCCAAGAAGCCTTTTTATTTATATAAATAAATAAAAAAGTACACAAATAGCAAGAGCGGATTTCAATTAATACTTCTGACGTAGTTATAAATTCATTTATTTTGATTATCACTAAAAAATAAGTTATAATGAAAATAATTCCCTTGGACGTTAGTTGGTCGGAATGAATGAGAACAAGATATCTTTCGAAAAACTGAATTTATCAAAACCCTTTTGAATTCCACTATTGTAAACCGTCCCGTTCATTAAGGAGAAATATAATCTCAAATGGCTTAGCAAGATCCTTCGTTATGCCGAAAATATTGCAGCATTAATTTTGAAATATCCCCTTAAGGGGATAGAGTAAGTCAGCTCAAATTCTCTTTAAGGGGATAGAGTAAGTCAGCTCAAATTCTAATTTCGTCCCCACTTGCCCGCGCGTCGTATGCTATGTACCGACATGTTTGTAATCACTAATACTGCAAGTAGAAAGGTCGTTAGACACTTATTTCATTAGGTTTATCATATTTATGCCCGTTTCTTAACGCCAAGCCAGTCGCTTCTTATTTTTATTACGGTTATTTCCCATTTTGATTTTACGTCGTACTGTTGCGTAATGTATATTCTGATCGTAAGCGACACAACCTCCCCGTTCAAAGGCCGAAGCGAGCTGACCGTGCGGCAGGAATCACGCTTCAAAAGGCCGATAGTTTAGGTAATTTCTTTTTACAGTGAGAATAATGGTATTTTAAAAAAAGTAAAAAACATAAGCACTGCTTTATAGTTAGTTCAGTTAGTATGCAAAGTTTCATGATCTTATTTAAAGTATTTTATGAATAACAACGGTTTATTGTTTATTTTGGAGGTAAATTTGGATTTTTTTTCTATCGAGAAAATTTTACGAAATCCTGTTTTCGTCTAACATAATCTTTAACATTAATCCTCAATTTTACCATATATGTATTTCAAAATTAATGCTGCAATATTTTCGGCATAACGAAGGATCTTGCTAAGCCATTTGAGATTATATTTCCCCTTAATATTTGACATTTTTTTCGGTACCAAAATACGAATCACCGCACCGGTCGAACAGCAAAAAAAAATACGTGTTAATTAAACAGCAACAATTTTTTGTAGATTTAAACGATATACATGTTTCGGTAATTAATAAAAGTAAATTGATTATGCAAAACATTACATGAGCGTTCGAGGTGTTAACTTTTAGATTTTCATTTGTTATTAGGCATTAAGTTATATGTACTACGTAGGTACCAGAGAAGTCATTCCAAACAAAAAATGTGCACTCAACAGGGAAAAGGGAAACAGTAGGATCGCGCATGCGCAGTTGATATAAAGGCGCGAAAATTGTCATAAGAAATAATTGTTTATTTAGATTGTATTGTTAACCGAGTAAATTTTTTAAAATTTTTGGTTGGGTCACAATAACAGGTGTACGGATAACGGAGAGTTCAGTTCAGTTGAACATAGTGAGTGTTCGGAATGCCATATCCAGTGCGTAGTACATATATATCGATGTTATTAGGTAGACGCTGCTATCCATCTCCTGGTTTATTTGTCGACTATTACGACAACTATAGGTCGATATACGATAGTGGATATCCTCACACCGCCGCTACTACACGGTCATTTGGAAAGTTTTAGTCGCGGTAACTACCCAACACGACGTAAGACGACAAGAAGAATAGAACTAGAACTAGAAAGATAGAAATAGAATTAGAACACTAACCTTACTTAAATAAAACCTTTTTGTCGAATATTTAGGATGTACTGATCAGTTTTAAAGAAAAACAGTTCCAAAATAAAAAACTTGAAACAAAAACAGAAACCTTTTTTAATTCAATATTGATTATAAATAATACTTATTGAAAGTCCATTTTTTGTTTAATTACCAGCCAGCGCGACTTTAAAAAAATTACAGCTTACAATCATGTGGGGTACACAATTGAACACAAAACAAATTAGAAATAGCTTGGTAGCGATCACCTCATTCCCAGTGATTATTATCATTCATAAATTCCTTAATATTATAATAACCCTTTTTATACAAACTTAGTTTAATAAAGTTTTTGAATTTTGAGCCGGTCAAATTTTGTATATGTTCTAGGATTTTATTGTAAAAGGGCATACATCGCCCCAAGAACGAGTTACGGATTCGGTGGAGTCGAGTAACTTCTACTATCATACTAGTTTGTTATAAGATTAAAAAATATAAAAGTAAATGTCAAATTAAGTAACTAATGATAAATAATCTACCTACGAATCTTCATGGGACGTTTTGACTGAAAATGCCGGTACGAAAAACTAAACTGCAGACATCTCTATGGCTAGGGATGGATCAGATTGCAAATTGAGACCATAATTACCTCAAGCTGCCATACACATAATTCACGATCCTTATCGCATTCCATGCGTTCTGTTCGCTTTGGTAGTTAGGAGCCATTATTATTTCACATTAAAAACAGAATAAAATTGGCCGCGATTTTAAACATAAAAACAACAATAGACTACGACGTGGTTTTAAAACACGTTTCGCGTACATCGCGATATAATAACTACTGATTAGACTTCAAACGCTCGGCCACGAATCATATAATCGCAGATTAGGTATATAATATTTAATGACACTGCATTTCCAAAATAATACTAATTGCTTTTGAATTTGATTTTCCATGCTGAAATGAATGAATGAAAACATTTATTTTTACATTGGCAATTCGTGAGGATGTTGGTGCCGTGTGGCGTCGTTAAAGATCCATCACCCCATTTCGTCCTGAAGGACAATAACCAGTTGCCAGATAACATATGTATCTGTGATGTGGTCTTTCATTGCTGGCCGTATAAGGAAGTTCAAGGTCGCTCAGCGAGCAGTGGCAATTGGCCGTCAATAAAGATTTTAAGAAAAACAAAGATCTTCGACTGGCAGCTTCGTACCGGTAAGTGAAATGTTACCGTTACCGCCTATTAAGAGGATATAGTAAGTCAGCTCAAATTCTAATTTCGTCGCCACTTGCCCGCGCGTCGTATGCTATGTACCGACATGTTTGTAATCACTAATACTGTAAGTAGAAAGGTCGTTAGACACTTATTTCATTGGGTTTATCATATTTATGCCTGTTTCTTAATGCCAAGCCAGTAGCTTCTTATTTTTATTACGGTTATTTCCCATTTTAGTTTTACGTCGTCCTGTTGCGTAATGTAAATTCTGATCGTAAGCGACACAACCTCCTCCTTCAAAGGCCGAAGCGAAGTGACCGGGTGGCAGGAATCACGAATCACGCTTCAAGAGGCCGATAGTTTAGGTAATTTCTTTTTAAAAATAATGGTATTTTAAAAAAAAGTAAATAACACAAGCACTGCTTTATAGTTAGTTCAGTTAGTATGCAAAGTTTCATGATCTTATTTAAAGTATTTTATGAATAACAGCGGTTTATTGTTTATTTTGGAGGTAACTTTGGATTTTTTTTCTATCGAGAAAATTTTACGAAATCGTGTTTTCGTCTAACATAATCCTTAACATTAATCTTCAACTTTACCATATATTTATTTCAAAATTAATGCTGCAATTTTCGGCATAACGAAGGATCCTGCTAAGCCATTGGAGATTATATTTCCCCTTAAGTCCACAGCTGCACATAAGCCTCCTATATAGATTACCACATAGGGGGACATTTGCCATTGGTTGCCACGCGTTGCAATCGGGTTAGCGACCGCAGTTTTTATTTTTATTTTTAGTCGTTATTAGGAAGACGCTGCATCACGTCTTCTGATTTGTTTCCCTCGCCTCTTACCACCCACGGGATGGTATATGGGGTAGTGGATATTCTTACATGCCACTACACGATTATCGAAGTGTAAGGCGGTCCCAACTAGATGAAGTGACGACATGGTATAAGATGTTAAGATCGTCGCGATAAGAGCGTCGGAATTCGATGAATGTAGGTTGCTCAGGACCGTACTTTGTGGCGTTTTTTGAGGGAAGTCTGTGTTGAGCAGTAGATTTATGATAGGCTGTGGTAAATGAAAATAAGATGCTTAAGGCGAGAGGATGTTAAATGGAAGTCCGTAGTCTCAGCCTACCCCCATCCGAGTGACAGGCGTGTTTATTTCTTTTTTATGCTTACGTGGCTTTCGACAGATGGCGGTATAACCATCTTCATTACGCCAGATTTAAATAGAGAGACCAGCAAGGAAATGCAGGGTCAAATGTCTGCGAGATGTCCAGTGCTGCTGTGACGAATCTGCATGACAAGCGAAGCGATAACGGCCGATTTTTCTTACAACGGGAGACTTTTAATGCATTATACGCACAAGCTTTACCTACACATGGTGCAACCTACTAAGGATCGAGTATAAAAAACGGGCAAATGGCAGTACATATACTATTAAATAGTGTCAAATAGAATCAAAAAGTATCAAACAGACTTTAGGCTTGGATATGATTCTAAAAAATACGTCGCCATCTTTTTTATGAAATTTTCGAATTCGTGAGGTATAAATACAGATCAAACTGACAAGACAAAGAGAAAGCGTGTGGCAATGGCACTGTATCTGACCGGCTACAAGTGTTCCAACGTCTGGATTGTATCAATGCAATCCGTTTTTATTGAAGAGAAATGAACTAAAGTCTGTACCTACTTAGATTGCATTCCAAATGCGGTATGTGTTTGAAACATAAAGCAAGTTTAAGTCCTTCATAAAGATTGCGAAGCCACCAATTGTAATGAGTGTAGGGTGGTACTAAAGATGTGCAACATGTTTTTATAGAATGTGCGCGGAATAAATTGCTTAGATCTTCCGCGTTTGTTGGTGACAACTATAATGTCGGCTACTTGATTAGAATTTTGGCCTTCCCGTTGTCGAAGGAGGCGTGAATGCTGATCAGGATAGCCGACGCAAGGTCAAAAAAAACATTATAACAGCAAAAGAGATTGCATAAAGGCAAAAACTGTATATTTTTGACCCTTGTGCAATCTCTTTTACTGTACGGTATAACTTCACGGGATGGTGCAGCAAAAACTCGCCTTATAGAATTGAAACGTATGCAAAGAGCCATTCTAAAAGTGGGGTTTTGTTAGCCATTTTTATTTTCAACTGCAGAACTATACAAATGTTGCAGAGTTCTTACTGTTAGACAAATATTAATTTCACTAATTATTCTAAAAAAAACATTCTTCGCTACCATAAAATAGCATATAGAATACCAGCGTGAAATAGTAGCTTAATGCTGCTGTGTTTCGTATGGTGAGTGTAGAGAACCGGAGACCCTTTTTGCTGGAAATGAGGCATTCCATCTTAGTCCTCATGGGTGACAACGCATCTGCATTTTGAATTGCATACGAGGATAGATGTAGATGTCTATGGGCCACAGCAACCACTTACCATCAAGTGGACTGTGTGCTCGTTTGTCGCCCTATCCTATAAAAAAGCATGTCTTCTCCAATTTTGGGAAGCAGTAGGATAGTTCATAGAAGTCAAAAATGTTATTGAAATTTCAAGCACATGCGTTTACGTATAACTTAATTTTTCGTTTTTTTTTAATTAATTTTTTTTTCTTTTTATTGTAACTTTAATTACTAAAACAGTAACTATAAATCATATTGTCGCACGAAGTGTAGGTACTAAAGTTAAAGGTATGTTGATAAATGTTACATTAAGGGACAAGAGTCTCGTGATCAGTCATACAGTCTTTCGCAGTACTAACACAAGGCTCTCACAAATTAAAATGATTATACACTACCAATGGTATTATTATAAGGCAATGTAAATTTGTGAGAGCGGATAAAATACACATTACTATTGTTATGGGTATTCATATAGTTTTCTCATTTGGTTGGGTTCCATAAATGTAAATGAAAATCAAATGATAAATATAGGTACGTAAGTATCAAAAAATAAAATAAATATAAAAATACATATACATACAATACAACTATGCATATTGATTTTATATAATAGAATAGATTTAGAAATAATGGACATTTTTAAAGCAGAGAACATTGCAAACCTTATGGGACGATGATCCGCCGATCTGGTATCCGTTATCCGTAAAGGACACTACGCACACAATTTGGATTAATTTCAATAAAGTAACTGTATAAACGCTTCTTACTAATAAGCGCCAGCCTTTCGTTCAAGTTGGTACTTGTCACAGGCTCAAGTGGCAATTGATGAAAATGGACGGCCATATTTCTCGCAGAACCGACAATCGATGGGCAAGGAAAGTTCTCGAATAGCGGCCTCGTACCGGTAAGCAGAGTGTAGGACGTCAATAGATAGAGTAGAAACATAGTAAGGAAGTAGGACAGTCTACAATTTAGTAAAGTATTGTAATGATGATTGTTATTATAATGATAGTGTATGAAATATTAATAGTGCTAAAAACAGTACAAAAACCGTACAGAATTATAGATATGTATGAAAACTAAAAAAGATAACACCCATAAATATGCCGTTATAATGATTATAAAAAATTATGACTGGAATAATAATTATAAAAAGCAAAATAATTTCATATTTTTTTTTTAAATAGGGGTGACAACCGAGTAAACCGTCCATCTGACGGTAAGTGGATGATGTGACCTATAGATAGACTAGATCTACATCTACCCTCGATTAAGATCAAAATGCAAATGCTTTGTCACCCCAGAGGACTAAGATGGAATGACTCGTTTCCATTATTACGGGTCAGAGTTCATCATAGATACACTATACGAAACAGAACCTAGTATACTGTGTAGTCCTTCCCCGGTCGAGTCGACTCATTCACGCTACAGCCATAATATAGCTTCAGCATACAACTACAACTACAGCAACAATATAGGCCCTATCACGTATAAAATAAATGAATTATTAACATATTCTATTATCAAACTCATCATCTTCATCATTAAGCCCTACTTAAGTCTACCGTTTAACATAGGCCTCGACTCAAGGAGCGCCTCGGAGCACGGTCTTAATAGGTTTTATTACAAACCATATAAACTATAATATTAGATAGACTCAAACTTTTTTTTTTTCAAAAAATATAGCTAATGTCATTTCTGGTTTGTTATCTATAATATCAGCAAGTTTTATCAAAATGCCTTCCGGGGTTTTGCATAATTGAGCTACATGCATAAGAATATCAAAAGAAACTTTTACATTTATAATGTTAGTAGAATTAACGGGATTACTAGGATAGGACGTAAACTTAAGGGTTGTTTTTAAATGTTTTGGCCGCGTGCAGATCGAGAACGCTGCCGAGTTTATTGTCGCTAAGAGCCGTTAAGAGCTGATATTCCATATGCTCGGCGGTAAAAAAGCATCGTTAAAACGCTCCACGTCTATTAATAAAAATAACGGTTTTACATAATATATACCATACACGCTTCGGTCTACCGGTGAGGTCTACCTGTGCGAGTGTACCTACGCACGTAGGCCGGAGCGTGTATTGGAATAGGCCTTTTGAGTTTATCCTGCACAGGCGACCTGCGCAAGATCGAAAATCAATTTCCTTACAGTCTCCATAATGTAACACACACGTTATAGTCTACCGACAAGGTTTGTCTATGCTGGCTTGCCTGCGCAAAGAACAATTACAGAAATAAGATCACCGAGCCTGCTCGGTTTTTTTTTGAAATTACATTTAGATGCAAATTACATACTGATGAATAATATTTTTTGTTCTTATTAACATAATAGAAAAAACTGAACTGGTTATTTGAATAAAAATCATGAGTGCAATTAGTTTAATTAAAATTTCCGTATTTTTAAAAATACTAAAAAAAGGGCTCGAAATAATAGATTTTCTCACAAAAGAAGGGAACTTGAAAAAAAAGAAAAAAAATCGAACCGAAGACAGGACATGAACCAAGGCATTACGACTTCGCGACCGCTCGATACCTACTTGAGCTATTACGATCCAGTGATAAATTTACCTCCTTATATGATAGCAGTTTTTCATTGCCTGAAGACACGGACAAAACGACATTTTCTAAAAATAAATCCTAGCTAGATCGATTTATTGTCCCCGAAACTCCCTGGACACCAAATTTTATGAAAATCGTTGGAGCCGCTTCCGAGATTCCAGATATATATATATACAAGAATTGCTCGGTTAAAGTTATAGGATACGTAATTACCCCGAAAACAACTATAGAATCTATGGCGTATGCAATGATAAGGACTCACTGGTCCCGTTCTATTTCATGAAGATCATCTTCAGTAGCATACAAGTCCCCAGGGCTTTCCCCAGGAAGAGGATTTTTCTTGATCGCTTAGCTTGGCAGGCGTGGCAGGATATACATATTTGGGTGAAATGAAAGACAGTAATACAATTAGACTCCAAATCACCAACTTGTATTACTGATCAAAAGGTTTCGTTAAATTCTTCATCTAATAATTGAAAACAGGTACTACGCTTCTATTTAATTATCTTTCATTATACATACACAGCCGTGGTAGCTCAGTGGTTAACGCTCGCTGTAAATATAACAGAACGCGAGTAACCCGGGTTCGAGCCCCGCCGGCACCAATGAAATCGTTAATTGCAATTTTAAGTGCTGATTTACCACGTGCTCGGCGGTGAAGGAAAACATCGTGAGGAAACCTGCATGTCTGAGGAATAAGGAAAAAAATATTTCAAAGACATGTGAAGTTCGTCAACACGCATTTGGGCAGCGCGGCGGACACTTCCTTGCCCTAAACCCTCTCAGAAATGAGGGGAGGCCTGAGCCCAGCAGTGGGACGTATATAGGCTGTAACTTTACTTTAACTTTTATACATATACAGCCCTATTAATAAACACAGTCTTGAGCAAGATTAACTCAAATTAGATAGACTCAAACTTTTTTTTTTTTTCAAAAAATATAGCTAATGTCATTTCTGGTTTGTTATCTATAATATCGGCAAGTTTTATCAAAATGCCTTCCGGGGTTTTGCATAATTGAGCTACATGCATAAGAATATCAAAAGAAACTTTTACATTTATAATGTTAGTAGAATTAACGGGATTACTAGGATAGGACGTAAACTTAAGGGTTGTTTTTAAATGTTTTGGCCGCGAGCAGATCGAGAACGCTGCTGAGTTTATTGTCGCTAAGAGCCGTTAAGAGCTGATATTCCATATGCTCGGCGGTAAAAAAGCATCGTTAAATAGCAATCGTAAAATAGCATCGTTGCATGTCTGAGGAATAAGAAAAAAAATATTTCAAAGACATGTGAAGTTCGTCAACACGCATTTGGGCAGCGCGGCGGACACTTCCTTTCCCTAAACCCTCTCAGAAATGAGGGGAGGCCTGAGCCCAGCAGTGGGACGTATATAGGCTGTAACTTTACTTTAACTTTTATACATACACAGCCCTATTAATAAACACAGTCTTGAGCAAGATTAACTTTACTCCTAATTTAAAGCTTAGAATATCTAATTTCAGTATTAATAAACATAGAGTAAGGAGGAAGTAAACTAATCCGAATCTACTCTCGGAATAAAAGTTAATCCTTGGCGGTACCTAGTTTAACGACTGAGTAAGCATAGACTAGTCGCGTATTTTGACATTTTGTAAAACTTTACGTTTACGCGCGTTATTATCCGTGTTAAATTCATAACTTGTAAGCACTAGTAACAAAAACAGCATAATGGATTAAAATGCCAAGAAGTGATGTGGAGCAGAACAAAGTGATTGCAGGTTTTTATTGATTATGTGGATTTAGACAAGTGATTGGGGCTATTGATTACTACATATTCTAGTCCCGAAAGTCGCTGGAAACATCGGACAATACTACATAAACAGGAAAGGATACAGTTCAATAAATGTACAAGTAAGTTTTATAGCACCAAGCTAGCCCATCTCTGCCGTATAGGTACTTAGTTATTTTCTCAGATTCAATACAATCACCTCAGTCTATTACTTCATATAAAGAAGTTATGAGTGCTTTGTTCCAGGTTGTGTCAAATGCAAATTTAGAGTTTATGGATACAGTGGCACATTGGCAAGGCAGCACACATGAATCTCAAGAATATTTAATTATCGTCGCATTTAAACAAATGTTTGAGCAGTCAGAATTTAAAGGCAGACTTCTCCGAGATTCTGGTTATGCTTGTACTTCTTATTTATACACTCCTATCCTGCGTCCTAATAAACAAAAGGAAGAATGTACAACCGGTCGCACATCTGGTGGCCCCGTTACACTGTAGAACAATGCTTTGGAGGGAAGCAAAGGTCGGTGTTTACTGCGAGGACTAAATACTAAATAAGAGCATACAAAACAATATATACATTTCAATGCAAAAGCAAGATCTGCTTGAGGATGTAGTATAAGGAGATGATGAAAATATATCAGTCACACAATTAGTAAATCACTCCGTTAGAGGAAATTCTGTTCGGGCAGCACTTATTAACGACTTTTCTAATAAATATACAATAATTACATGTACAAAATATTTTATTTATCCCCAAAAAACAAAACGAAAATGGTTATTTGCTCTTCACGCTCTTTTCTTAATTCTAAAAATTCGTTACAAATTGTAATATTAAAAATGATTATATTTAGAACTTAGTTTTTCCACCGATTCCGAAAACAACACGAGGAACAAGGAACAACCCGTAACATTTATTTCTTGTCAAACTCAAAATATTGCCTGTCACTGTCATTAATGTCATCATCAAGCATTGAATTCATTCACTAATCATTCACTGACTCACTCTTTTTACTTCTAAAATAAGTGGGTAGCCATAGCGCAAGCCTTAATACCGGCGTAAGAAATGTATAGTTATTCCGAGGTTACTCCATGCTTATTAATAACATTTTTTTTTTTTATAGAAGAGGGGGCAAACGAGCATGCGGCTCACCTGATGTTAAGTGACTACCGCCGCCCATGATCAACCGCAACACCAGGAGAATTGCGGGTGCGTTGCCGGCCCTTTAGAAAGGAGTAAGCTCTTTTCTTGAAGGTCCCCAGGTCGTATCGGTCCGGAAAAATCGCCGGTGGTAAACTATTCCACAGAGAGGTTGTACGTGGAAGAAAACTCCTTGTGAAACGTACAGTGGTGGACCGCCAAGCATCCAGATGGTGTGGATGGTATCGGGACGTTTGCCGTGTAGTGCGTCCACGAAATTTGGCGGCTGGGATTAATCCGAACAATTACTCAGAGCACTCCCCGTGATAGATGCGATAAAATACGCAAAGAGATGCAACATCTCTTCGCAGCGCCAGTGAATCGAGCCGATCGGAAAGCACTCGGTCGTCGACGATTCGAGCCGCTCTGCGCTGGATGCGGTCAAGTGGAAGGAGCTGGTACTGGGGAGCCCCAGCCCAGAGATGGGAACAGTATTCCATGTGCGGCCGAACCTGCGCCTTGTAAAGTTGCAGGCGGTGTGCCGGCATGAAATACTGTCCCGCTCTGCTGAGCACGCCAAGCTTTTTAGAGGCCAATTTGGCCTTCCCTTCCAAGTGACCACGAAACTGCACGTCACTCGATATGTCGACGCCGAGGATTCCGATACTGGCTGAGGCAACAAGGGGAGTGCCTTGAAACTGAGGGGATACGACAAAGGGGTTCTTTTTAGCGGTTAACGCGCAAACTTGTGTCTTCTGGGGGTTAAACTGGACTAGATTTAGTCGTCCCCAATCCGAGACTCTGTTCAGCAAAGACTCGACTTCAGACACAAGTTTGTCCCGGCACTCGGAGACGTTTTCCCGAGAAATATTGGCTCGGCCGGTGTAAAGAGCATCACCAGTGCTGTCATCCGCATAGCAATGAATGTTACGGGTATGCAACATATCATTGATATGCAGAAGAAACAGCGTTGGCGATAGCACGCAGCCCTGTGGAACACCAGCATTAATAGGCTTGCAATCGGAGCTTGCACCGTCTACAACGACCTTGATGCTCCGATCTGCAAGAAAGCTGGTGATCCAATCGCATAATTTCTCGGGAAGCCCATAGGAAGGGAGCTTCGAAAGAATCGCTTTGTGCCAAACCCGATCGAAGGCCTTCGCAATGTCCAAACTAACGGCCAATGCCTCCCCCTTGAACTCTACTGCCTCCGGCCATCTGTGAGTGAGGTAGACCAGAAGATCACCAGCTGACCGACCACGGCGAAAACCGTATTGGCGGTCACTAATCAGCTGGTGATCCTCAAGATACCTCATGAGCTGGCAGTTTACAATTTACTCCATTGTTTTGGAGAACAAGGAGGTGATGGCGATTGGCCGGTAGTTGGACGGGTCTGAGCGGTCGCCTTTTTTAGGGATCGGGTGGACGAAAGCCGTCTTCCATGATTTTGGGACTACGCCTAGGGAGTAGGAGTACCGGAAAAGACGCGTTAAAACCGGTGCCAACTCTGGAGCACACGTCGTCAGCACAATTGGGGGGATTCCGTCAGGCCCACTCGACTTGTGGATGTCCAAGGAGAGGAGTGCTTTGCGAACCGAGCGCTGTGTGAACTGCACTTCCGGCATGGAGCACTCACACCGCGGGATGGTCGGCGGCGTACTCCCCCCGTCATCGAGAGTCGAGTTAGACGCAAAGAAAGAGCCTAGAAGATCGGCTTTCTCCTTTGCAGTATGGGCCAGTGAGTCGTCCTCCCTGTGCAGAGATGGAAGAGATGGCTGACAGAAATTCCCCTGGACAGCCTTGGCGAGAGACCAGAATGCACGGGTTCCAGAAGGAAGGCGAACTAGTTTCTCGCCAATTCTGCCTATGTGCTCTGACTTTGCCTTGGCAATGACTCTTTTGAAGGACCTAGAGGCGGAATTATACTTCTTTTTTAGAGCGCTGGTGTTTACATCCCGGGACGCTGATGCATCAACCCAGGCTTGGTAGCACTCCTGCTTATAGCATGATGCTATTTTACAGGAGCGACCAAACCACGGCTGAGATTTGCCTCCAATGGGCACCACAGAGGAAGGAATAAAAAGTTCCATACCCTGAAGTACCACATCAGTAACAGAATCCGTAACAACGTTGGGATCATCCGGCGAGAAGCAAACCCGCCCCCAAGGGTAGGATGCAAAGAAAGACCGCGTCCCATCCCAATCGGCTGACCTATAGTGCCAAACACGGCGGCAGCCTGCAGAATGCAACCGCGATTTCAGCGTGAGTGGCACAACACTCCGGATCAGACAATGGTCCGAGGAGCCTAAAGGGGCGTCGACGGAAATCTGATATCCGTCCGGGTGAGAGGTCAGCAGAAGGTCCAACAGGGAAGGTGCATGATCCTCCACATCTGGAATCCGCGTAGGCGAAGTAACCAGTTGTGTCAGACCATATGCCAAGGCAAAATCATGAACAGATCTCCCCGCATGATCGGTTAAACGTGAACCAAGCCATTCGGCGTGATGGGCGTTAAAGTCGCCGAGGATCACGATCTCTGCGGAGGGGATCTGCTGTAGCAACGAATCTGCAGCCATTTGGACGTGGTCGAAGAGTCGGTCTGTTTTGGCATTACCGCTATGGGACCTATAGAGGCACCCGTAGACGCGCGGATGGTCGTCGCTGTCTACGCGTAGCCAAAGGATGGACAGGTCCGAACCTTCAAGTCTGCCGAGGCGTCGAGAACAGATGTCCTCTCTGACGTAAACGCAAACTCCAGCCCGAGCCACAAAGGAGTGTTCCAGTTTGTACCCCGGGTAAGAGAGATACGAGACATCAGCCGGAGAGGACACCTGCGTCTCGGTCAGAAAGAGCAGAGCCGGCCTCGCCGTCTCGAGATGGTAGTGGACGGCGTTTAGGTTAGAGTGAAGTCCCCTGATATTGCAGAAATTCACGGACAGCGTGGCAGGGGTCGCCTTGGTTTTGTTGCTCCGTTTGCCCCGAGCAGTTGTACTCTTGAGCGAAATTTTGCCCCCCCCAGAATACGCGGGGCAGCCTGAGCACCCACGCTCAGAAGTGGAGAAACATGGTCGTGGATGCTCAGCGAGGGATTCTCCAGGGGTGCTGGTACCCTCCTGGGGTAGTCTATCATTATTTAATTCCGCTACCATGTTGATGGGGGGGGGGGGGGTTTGGGCCTCCGGCCACCTGCACTCACCAGACGAAACGCGGAAGCAGAGCTTCCACTTCACGCCGGAACATTGTAATAACGAAGTAAATATTCAGTTACTCTGAGATTAGCTAGTCCAAGTGTAACTTCGAATTAAGCTTGGAATAAGCAATTTTTATTAATAAGGCAGACAGTGTCTACCTATGGAAATTCATGAGAACAAAAGCAAATAATGTCATAATTTTATATTATTAATAAACGTCTTATATGTTTTTTACAAATCTAACTTCTTACGGAAAACGAACTACGTTTTAAGTAAAAATTATAATATGTAGCAATTTTTGTCACGTCACCATCAAATTAAAATTAAATTTCATTTTAATTTATGATTAATATCGTGCGCGTTCGAGGGCAATATCGAACATAGTGTGGGTCAAATGAAGTAATAAATGGAGGTTAGATCAACCAGACGCATCTTTAACGTCTGCTAAACTGAATATATAGGTACAAATTAAATGATATTTTTTATAGAAAGAATACTAACATTACTATGAACTAGAAATCCCGTTACGGATCCAACTAAGTACAATTTGAAAATGCTCAATTGAGGATCAAACCCAGAACTTATTAGTTTTTAAATATTTCGTTACCATACACGTTGAGGTTTACATGTGAAAGCGGAGTAATATATTATGTCATCACTCATCACTCGACAGACCAAGACCGTATCCTTATGGCAAAGGGCGCCTACCTAGTACTTAACAAAACCCTCCAACAAGAGATTCCCTGTTCGACAGTTAATTATTATTGTTTACAGTGCACGATGATTACGTTTGCTTATCCAAAATTACCATATTATGTAGCATTCAATTTAGATATTGCACAAATATAATCTATGGTTAGGGTGCAGGCCCAGTACTTGTATCCTGAAGATATACTTTTAAAATGTTATTATGACTGATGACACTGATGACGCAGAAATAAATACAATAATCATATATAGATAGGTCAAGTCACAATAGTGAAAATAAAATATAAAAAAAATCTTGTGCTGTGTATTTAAAAATTACAGGTATTAAAAAAATCGAAAAAATCTACAGCCTGTGAAGGTCTCTTAACTCCTGTTGCTGCAAATATTAACTAATTTTCAATTTTCTTTTTACTATATAATCCTGGATAATGCTCCTGAAAACTGTTGCTTTACAATTTATGTTGCTTTAAAAATTTACAGCTAACTGCTCCATTCCAGAAGGAAATGTAATTTTTCAACATTTCATTACACATCATTCAAATGGATCATTTCTGACTCCAGTACTCTATGAGTCTGTGATCCGTGAGACCCATTGGGAACCGCTCGCCTCTATGATTCTGTACTTTTGGATTTGTTTTTGTACTAAAGTAAATTCTAATATTGGATTTCGTCATCGATCGCAATGCGTAGGTCATAGCCAGGCCATATAGGCCATAGTACATACCATAGTATGTTGTGTTGTGTGCAGTCCACACGCGGCAGAAGTGAAAACTGAAAATTTTTAGAATCAGAGAACTAAACTTCAAATCTTCGAAATCGAAAGTCGAGATCGAGAGAATGAGATGAATACAGAGTATCAAGAGTAGGATAATTGTAAAGTTTATTTATAATAATATTGTTACCAAGTTTAAAAAATATTTTACATTTTACACACACACGTTTGTAACATGTTTGTAACATACACACACAAACAGAGAACTCTCGGACCAGAGCAAGTATTATTAACGAGTAAATTTTCTGTTTAAATTTGTAATAGTGCCATCTACTACATTCTATAGGTAATAAAGTCATATTATTCATATTGACTTTCTAGGTGGTAAGTATAGTAGAGGCTAGATGGCATACACACAGAAAGTTTAATATAAATCGGTCGGTAAGTTATGATTTGTGTTTAGACCATCTAGCATCTATTGTGCGTCCACCTTGAGAGTTCATCAATTCATCAAGTTTGGTTCGACTCCGATAAAATGAGATTGACTTTAATCTTTAATTATAGAACGAAGTAGATGGCGCTATTTATTACAAAGCAAATCACTGTGGTGACTAGAGTAGTGATACCTACTTAGTCTAGCCGAATCCAAGTCGCCAAAAATTTGACGCAAAGTAAAAGTTGAAGGTCTCAAAAAGTCGCCGAATTTTATATATTGCGAGTGAAGGAAGGCAGTTTAAGCATTTGTTGTAAATGTTCCACCCTTGACTTTTAATTAAGGCATTTTGTTTGTTTAATTTAAGACATTTTGTAAGTTTAATAACTTTTAGCATTCAAATAATCGATGTTTAATTTATTAAATTAAAACTTTTCCAAAAAATAATGATAATCCTAATTTTATAGCAAATACACTGAGTCAACATTACATACATTAAATTCAGTTTCGCTCACACTTCGTCAACTTGTTCCCTTCATTTCAATCAGTAACAGGCTTGAGGAATGTGAAATGTGATGTTGGAAAAAATCGTTTTAGACTTTTTCTTTATAGCAATACTTTTATGCGACCCGGGTCAAATGAATTAATCATTCACGATTGACACATGCCTACCGCATTGAAATTGAGATTCTTGAATATTCCGCCTCGCGTTGCAATGCTTGTACGAAATTCTTGTCAAGGCGTTACATTAAATGCGGTGGAGTCGCACTAACACTGCTCGATGGGGGGCAATTTAACTCTTTGGAGTTTCATCCTCCATAGATTACCCCATAGATATCTGTAGTTACTCATTATTACCAAGTTTGACAGACGGGCTGGTAACCAAAGGTTTTTTTGAGTTGTTAACACGAAAATGATCCATTCTGATGTTTCAATTTCCTCTATCTCTAGGATAGTGGATTGTGTTAGGCCACCACTATACGGTGACAACTTTCTCTTGATGAACCAATACTGTACAAGGGCATACGGTACGGACATGTAAGGCACAGATGTAGAATCAAAAGCCTGAACCCCGCCTCCATTCATTTGTTTTTTAACGGCCGCTCACTCGGCAAGGCGCTGGTTTTGTTCGTCCATTTTTTGATAATTTTGATTAGTTTCTACATGGAATTAATCGACCGGTCTTTTCTCTGTGGGTTAGATTGGCCTCGTTAGGTTAGTATAAAAGCGATTATCATAACTGGAAAAGCAAAAGTTTGATCCAAAATGCTGCAATCATCTATGAATAGCATCTGCGTCGATAACACTAAGGGTACATTAGTATTAGTGCATGTAATTAGGTTATTCCCTTGAGCAATTATTGTATGGCGTCCTTTTTTTTTACTAATATTAATAGGTAAATGAATGTGTATCGTACCTATATTTGATATTATTTCTGATTCTATCTCTACGACTAATAAATATGTATTCACATATATATATATATATATATATATATATATATATATATATATATATATATATATATATATATATATACTGCCTCATCACGATATCTCTAAAACTATACAATCGAATAAATTTAGTATAATTGCTTATTCCGTAATGTAGATGCTCACTAAGAACGGATTTTACTATGGTCCCATCAAAAAAATCTTGATATTTTATATAGTCTACGTTATTATCGTACGCCCAGCGAAGCGAGCGTCAACTAGTTGTTGAGACAGAAGACAGAGGGCAGACCTCGCGACAACCCCCCCGAACGGGTTCCCGCCTTGTCGTGGCGGGGGGGCTTAGTAGCCGTGGCTTGGTCGGTCCACGGTGAACAAAGAGGAACCCACGTGGCTGGCCCGAGGTGAAGGGCCGGCCTGAGGTGGCCACTCCGAGTGGGCTTGGGGAGCCCACTCCGGATGTGTTCTGGTGGACTGCAGCGAGTGGGGACTCGCGCACCCTCTACCGCTGCAGCCGAGGTGGAGTCGCGGAGGAAGAGGAGTGTTGGTATGGCGATGCGCCACTCGCCCTATCCTTCGCGACTCAAACGGGGCCGCACCGTTGATGCGGTGGTGGTGGGGCTGCGGGGGGAGAGGATTGTCGGTATTGCGAGGCGCCGCTCTCCCTACCCTCCGCAGCCGAATCTTGGTTGGCGGCGGAGCCATAGACCAGATCCGCCGCTGGGGTCGGGAAGGCTAGTACTTCTAAGTGCTCGTTTTTCCTGGCCCCATGGCCTTTGTGCATCGGACGCGGGGGTGTCTGTTGCACAGACGTAATTGGAGGCCGTGGAGGAAGGCGCGCCATGTGTTCTGGTGCGCCTTACCTGGGAAGGAGAACGGGGAGGAATTTTCCTCTCCCGAGGAGGTGCTGCCGTGGGGCGGCAGGCGCTAGTAGGGCCGCGGATGTGTGCGAAAGCGTTCCCGTAGCCCTACCAATATGCGACAAAGGTGGAACAACATGGGGTTTTAGTCGGTGCGAGTCCGACATAACCCGTCCTTGCCCCCGCGAGGCGGGTATGCGTAGGCATTTCCCCATGTAAAAAAAAAAAAAAAAAAAAAAAGACCTCGCGACAAATCAACCGTCTTTAAAACGCTTTTTATTTTAATATTTCGTAACTTACATGAAATATTATTTTTACTATGCTGACATCTCATGCAATCCATCGCCTCATTATCTCATGGCTTCCTCAGCTCGGTAGACTGAGAAATGCCCATCTCGTTTACGTCACATATAAAATAACTCAGGTTAGCGACGGGAAGAAGAGTCCAAAATGAAGAACATCTGCTTCAACTGTGTGTGGTACTATGACCCGCCTACCAAATATTAACCTACAACAGAGAGGCGTACGTCCAAAAAGAGGGCTAAAATAATAAGAAAAATGAGGACGAACGACGTTGTATAGGACTAAATGTAACCGCTAAACAACGCGTTAATCAAAATTTATTAAGGATAGTAATAAGCTGAAGGTCACTCAGCGAGATATGGAGCGGGCTATGCTCGAAGTTTATCTGATTAATACAATCCATAACTATCCTAGACTTCCTCTTACTATCCGTATCCTTAGCAGAATAAGCCAACCAATGGAAACCGACAACTGATGGGAATAAAGGTTCCAGAGTGGCAGCCTTATACCGCCAAACGAAATATAACATACGCCTGCTAAATGGAGGGACGCCCTGATAAATGTGAATTTTCTTGTTCAGCAATGGCAAGAAATGCAAGGATTAGAAAAAAATTATAAAATTACAGGTAGCATGGAGTTATACTCAATGTAAGTTTTAAATTTTAACTGAATGTGTCTGAGTTAAATTGTTAATAAGGTGATAAGCACGTATGTTGATTATCGTGGAAGTAATAAACGAAATAAATTAGCATTAATTAAGCAGGTAATTTGCGACGGCAGTGGCAGCGTTATATCTATTGTATTTTATTTATTTAAATATCACTTTAACACAATATTTTTTGAAGATTTTTAGGGTTCCTCTGTCTTACGAGGAAGAGGAAGGATTACTTTATCTCAAATACATTTTGAGCTGGTACAAAAATGGCATAAGAGAGGGACATCTTACCGGTATCACCTACCAACACCACAAATACATAACTTCTTTTTAATAAACTTGACTGTAAAAGGCTGAAACTTTCCGAATACAACAAATATAACGATAGAGATAAGCGAAACCAGCAGAAAATGTTGGGTCTAGTGGTTGTAGTAGTGCGACTGCTAATCATGAGGTCCTGGGTTCGAATCCCAAGTTTTGCCAAAAAATAATATCAGTTATTGAGTTTTTCTATCAAGAAATTCTTAGTAGCTGCCCGGAGTCAGGAAGTTGCCGTTGTCTTACCGCCGTGCCTCGAAAAGCACGTAAAGCCGATAGTCCTGCACCCTTTGCAAGCACCACTAATGTACAGAATAAAATTTGGATAATACTCATATTCTCAATAAATAATAGAGTAAGTGCCGCAAAGATTTTACTCGTTGCTCTTTGTTTATTTTTTGTACAAAGCAAATATAAATAAATTGTAAATATAAGAAAATAATTCTTTGGTACCTTTCGTCTTTCGTTGACTGACTAGATGTGATTCAAAGATTTTAAACCGAACAATCTTCTCTACATTTATTTTTATTAAGGTGTTTTGCCAAATCTGTCCAAGAGAACTTCAGAACGTCAGCCATGTGTTCCATCTCTGGACAGGGAGAACGACTCACTAGCCCATGCCGCAAAGGAGAAAGTCAATCGTTTAGGTATTCTTTTTGAGTTCAAGTCGACTCTCGATGACGGCGCGTACACACCGCCAACCATTCAGGACTGCTCCATACTGGATGTGTGGTTTACACAGCACTCAGTGTACAAAGCACTCCTCTCCCTGGACGTCAACACGTCGAATTGGCCTAATCGAGTCCCTCCTATTGTGCTAAATACGGGTGCTCTGGAGTTAGCACTGGTTCTAACGCGACTTTTCCGGTACTCCCTAGGCGTATTCCCGAACTTATGGAAGACAGCTTTAGTGCTCTCGATCCCTAAATAGGCGACCGCTCATACCAGCCATATTATACCTTACGAACATCGCTACGTTGTTCTTCAAAATAATGGAATCATCATCAATCAATCGATCAATATATATATATATATATATATATATATATATATATATATATATATATATATATATATATATATACATCACGTAACATAATTAACGCACTTGGAGAAAGTAGTTTGTTCAGAATCATTTACTGAATCGATTCCTATCATTTTTAATATAGGTAATTTTTATCCCAAAAATTTAAAACTACGTAAATTACAGTTACACTAAATCTGTACAGTCAAAAAAAAACTGAAATGGACCGTAACTTAAGGCAATAAGACATTTAAGAGTGCAGTTTTATATTTAAAAGTGCAGTTTTATTTGTATTATTACTAATTCTGTCATTCAATAAAAATAAAGAAAAATGAACTTTATTTCAAGCACGTTAAAGTCTTTGCGTTCGTGGATTTATACTGTGACCACAACATTCTTCCGGAATTAGTATAACTAATTTGATAAATAATCAGTGTACAAAAATGTTTAACTAAAATTCAGTGTATGCATTATGATTATAACATAATATACTAATTGGGGTGTCTGAGGGTGTGCGTTAATTACGTTACACATTGTATATATATCAAGATCAATATAATATAATCAATCAGTCAATAAACTGCCAGCTCACAAGGTAGCTCGAGGACCAACAGCCGATTAATGACCGCCAATGCGATCACTAATCAGCTGGTTCTAGTTCTAATCTTCTAAATTACCTGACTCATAGATGAGTGGAAACAGTCTATTGTTCCACTCATCAAGGTAGGACAGAGCGACTATCAAGTGGCTTTGGCATAAAGCATTTCTTTAAAAGCTTCCTTCCTATGAACTTCCCGAAAAATTGTGCAATTGTTCATAAGTTTTCTTGCAGATCGGAGCATCAAGATATATATATCAAGATATAAGCGGACAATTAATGCTAGTGTTTCACAAGGCTGCGTGCTATCACCTACGCTGTTTCTTCTGTCTTACAATTATATGTTGCTGTAACTGGTTCCACTCGTAAAACTGACGCTTTTTATACCGGCCGCGCTAATATTTTTTAAGTACACTTTAGCGAGTATCGGAACAAACTTCTGCCTAAAGTTGAGTATGTAATAAATAAAATCTTGGACCAGGGACGACTTTAGTCCAGTTTAAACTTCAGAAGATACGAGTACAGTATTGCGCCTTTATAGCTCAAAAGAACCCTTTTGTCGTATCTTACTAATTTCAGGGCACTTCTCATGCTGCATCAGCCAGCATTGGAATTCTCGGCATCGACATATCGAATGACAGGGTTGACTGGCAGAGAATGCCATAAGGCATTAAGTCCGCCCTTTATATCCCTTAGTATATAAGGTGTATAATAAAAATTAAATAAATAAAATAAATAAATAAATGACGTGCAGTCCGCAGTCCCTTAAAAAGAAAGGCTAAATGGGCCTCTAAAAAGTTTGGCGTGCTGAGTAGAGCGTGACAGTATTTCATACCGGCACCCTGTTTGCAACTTTACAAGGCGCAAGTTTGCCCTTACATGTATACTGTTCTCATCTCTGGACTGGGACACCCCAGTGCCAGCTCCTTCCACTAACCACATCCAGCGATGTGTGGCCGCAATCGTCGATGACCGAGCCCTTTCTGATGGGCTCGATTCACTAGCGCTGCGAAGAGCACATTATAACGAGGAGTACTTAGACAAATTATTCGAATTAATTCCAGCCATCAAATTACGATATCATCTACACCATCTGGATGCCTTCTTCACACCACGACTTCTTTGTGGAATCAGCTACCACCGACGATTTTTCCAGACCGATACGACTTAGAAACCTTCAAGAAACGAGCTTACCCCTTTTAAAAAGGCCGGCAAGGCACCTGAAATTTCCCTGGTGTTGTAGTTGCCATGGGCAATGATCGACACTTACTATCAGGAAAATTTGATGTAGGCGAAACCGCGAGGTAAAAAGCCAGTAAGTACCTATATAAAAATCATAATAATTTTGTTTTAATTCGTGGGCTGGGCAGGCACAGACAAAACAGGCCGGGGGGGGGGGGGAGTACAGTACAGGGGGAGTACTCTGTACAGTGTACATTGAACAACAGGAAGACAATCTCCAACGAAAGGTATTATTGTAAGTAAAATCCCATTAAATAAGTACTAAAATACATTATTTAAAAGTTCAATACTACTCAAGTTTTAGTTCATTTTCAATTATATGTAAAAACCAGTGACTCGCCTGGCTTCGGCCAGATTGGATCTACCAATGTGGCGGTATTTTGATTTAAGAAAATGAAAGACCATAAATATTCTTTATCAATTTCGATTATTCAAAAAGAATATAAATTTTACGTGGTAGAGCCATGCTGCAGTTATATTAGTAGTATAGTTGTAGCACGAATGGGTCGGCTCGACCGGGGAAGGACCACGCTCTCACAGAATACCAGCGTGAAATAGTAGCTTAATGCTGCTGTATTTCGTATGTTGAGTGTAGAGAACCGGAGACCCTTTTTACTGGAAATGAGGCATTCCATCTCAGTCCTCACGGGTGACAACGCATCTGCATTTTGATTTGTAATGGAAGATAGATGTAGATGTCTATGGGCCGCAGCAACAACTTACCATCAGGTGGACTGTGTGCTCGTTTGTCACCCTATCCTATAAAAAAAAAAGAATACTACAAGTTTTTCGGATAAAATATTATAGCTTCATCGCAAACGGTTCAGCTACTCCGAGAATTAGCAGACGGACAGACAAAAAATATAGATACTTCTATTTTATTTATATTTGCAATATACAAACTTACCGAACTTCGCTCGTACGCTACAAGCTGCCCGGGGAAATTTCCAAGCTATACAAAATTATAACAAACATCGATAATTCTCTTACAGTCCAGTCTTACAGATAAACCACTATATAGGTATTTTAATACGAATAATGTTCACAAAAACAACACATTAAGCTCCTCCTGACACATGCTTCTGTAAAAAAATGACCTACAACCACAGACAATCTAAATCCGTGGCTATAGACTATAAAACGAACATCTTAGTTTTATGCATATTGAATGCGGACAATACGCGGTTACTGAACGCATTGTAGGTTGTTGATACGTTATGGCGGGCGTCCATACTACGTTCATAGCGTGGGCGGTTATAGTGGGCCGAGACCTTTAGAATTTATTACCATTTCACACCAAGCAATTATTTATGATACATAATATGAAACGTAACGTAATACGATCCGCATGTGTTATCTCTATAAAAGGATATAATGATGTCATATACAATATAAAACAATTAACACAAATTGTGCCATTTATTGGGTCTATTTTTTCAGTTTGTAAGTGAATTTCAGGCCTATTGTAAGTGATAACTAACTCCTGTAGCTTATGTGTATAGTACAGCCAACCTACAAATGCGTTCTCACTTCCAATAACAAAGAGAGGATAACACGAAGTCAACAATTGATATCTTGTTTTATTAGATATATTATATTGTATCCTTCAAATCAAAAAACATCCTCAATGATATGCAGCAGATATCAATGAGCCTTCTAGACATAAAATGACCAACCTATCTCGTTTTATTGTATAATGTATATAATAAAAGCTAAATCTAAAGCAGTTTCAGGCGGGATAGTACTATATGCGTAACTTTTCCATCATACACTCAGTTAAGCTATTTTTACACGCTTATTTTATATTTGCTTTTCCTATACGTAACTAAGAATATGTATGAATATAATGACATTTTCTCCTGGTAATCTGTGTTAAGTCCGCATATATATACCTACTATGTGTACTGGATAACCTTTTTTACCGTCTGGAAAAAATAGGGTGTAACATGTGAACGGAATAGAAGCCTATGGCACTGACATTTTACAAAAAATAAAAACAAAAATTTTGAATTTAACGTTTGAATTTTTTTTATTAATTACTTTGCCCTTGAGCCCGTAACACTCTAAAGTGACAAGGTCAAAGATGCCTACTAAAATTATTTTAATGCCGTTCGTATAATAGGGTGGATATGATTTGAATTTCGATAATTTTGAATTATATATTTATTTAATTAAAAAAAATTGTTTTTATTTTTTGTAAAATATCAGTGCCATAGGCTTCTTTCTACTCCGCAGTAGTTACGTTGTACCACTTCTGGCTCACTGAGTCAGAAGTGGTACAAGTACGACGTTCGTCGACTCACGATCCTAAAAAAAAAAGGCTTTGGCATGCTCTGATCACGAATCTGCGGTCCATTTTTGCGTAGGATGCACGGTTCCGGAGATGTGCAGATCAATTAACTCTTATCTAATTGATATCCGGTGAAGGCCTCCATCGTCATTAACGCTCCATTGCTCTTATCTACTTATCTATTGTTCGTTGTTCGTTCAATACCGTCATTATCTATTCTTCCTCAGCGTGGTGCTTTTGCATTATACTCCTTTGTTCCTATCTACACTAATCTGGCTCATTAATAAAACACATTACCCAATTTTGTTAAAAATTTTATTTATAAAATACAAAATGTTATTACTTATTATCTATAAAATAGGAGCGAAACATCTCATCCACTAAAATATCGTTGTACAATGTGTTCCCTGTAAATATACTCGTAAAACTATGCATTGAACATCCCTGAAACTTATATAGCAAATACATTAAGCAATATTCGCCACAAACTGAAGTCCACTCATTCTGAATCCTATCAACATTCCAGTTCCATCTTTTACAATTTTTTTTAAAAACTCTGGATGATATCGTACAGGTGCCCGTCCGAATGAATCAAAATATTGACCGACGTCATTCGTATCTATATATAAAGCTACCCAATGTGACCCTGGTTTATTATCTGTATCCAAATTGCATATTATATATGTTGGTACGTGGGTGTACATGGGCAGTTTATTGGCAGCATAAACATTATTTTCTAGAGTGGGGTGAATCTTTTTCAGATGTTGTTGTACATCTAGTGTATCCATGATATTACTGCTATTAGTAGATTATTACAGTACAATCTACTCAATGACTAACATAGGAATGATCAATTATGTGATTTCTAAATATTAAATTGCATTTTTTCTGTTATACAAAACGTATTTGAGTCATCAATACACTGAATAAGACGCAACACGAAGAATGTGAGATAAGGTTGTTGACGCATAAAGTTATTATCAATTCTACTGCAGAAATTCTTTAGATTAGAATTATTACTCACTGGTACTATATAAGACCAAGCAACTGCAGTCATGGAGTTAGTGTATGGTCGTTTGACCGCAGTGGATCTATCAATACTACATTTGTGTTACTTCAACGCATCAAAGGCCATGGATGTAAGTGTTTATTCTATTGACAAACTTACTTTTCTTTCTGTTATTTTCTTACGTGTGTATGATTTAGTGTTAACAAATTATATTTAAATATTGTGTGTGTGTATATATGATTAAGCCGTGGTAGCTCAGATGGTTAGCGCAAGCTGTAAATTTCACAGTACCCGGGTTCGATCCCCGCCGGCACCAATTAAATTGTTAATTGCAATTTTTTCAAGTGTTTATTCTATTGACAAACTTACTTTTCTTTCTGTTATTTTCTGTCTTGTGTGTATGATTTAGTGTTAACAAATTATATTTAAATATTGTGTGTGTACCGCATCTACGAATACTAGAGTAGTTAAAAAATACTTTTTTAACAATGACAATCACTAGTTGATCATTAGTGAATGTGATTCTGTTTACTTAAATTACAGGAAGACAAGAGCAGAAGGAAAAATGGGATGATGGGAAGTAATGAAGCATTGTTATGTGAAGTTTGTTGGAACAAACATATTTTTAGTCACGTGTAAATACTTTTAACATTTTGGTTCAAAATGACACAAAATCTAAAAATATATTAGATACATCATCGACATGGACGGATTTTACACTACATATCCTCATAAACATTTTCAATGTAGAGAAATGGCTATTCTAGACGTAAAACTATCTAATAAAAATGATGCGTTTATCGATCATTATTTGTTTCGGCCAAGTTATCCTTTCAATTATTTGTCACCAAAAGACAAAAAAACTGTTCGCTATTGTGAAACACGCGTGCACGGCATTCCATATTTTGATGTGACCGAAGAATTAAAATGTGCCTACAAACAAGAGAACATCATCCCCATTGGAGACGCCAGTAACTTAAGGTATCTTCGATAAAGATTTAGTGGACTGTAATTTTGGTGCATACGGCAAAGGGGAAAATAAATAGGTGGGATAGCACGCACTGACCTGATGAGGGCTGCCGCGCCTTCCTCCTGGAGTGTCTGCTATGCAGCGAGCTCGCCACGTGGTTCGGCGCACACGCACTCTCGGAACAGTCTCGTGAAGTCCCACACTCTCCACCTTTGCCCTTACGGGGGCGTCTCACACTTTTATGAGTTACAAAGACACAATGTCTGATGCGGTGAATATTAAACATAAACAGGAGAACTCAATGTTCGTCCTGCGCGGTTTGCGGTTAATGTACATAAGACGCGACGGGTGGCCGTGCGTTGCGGATGGCGTAATATCACTTAGTATAATGACGCGCGCCGAGATCCTCTTTTTCACCTCGGCGGCAGCGCGTGCGGTAGGAAAGGGAAGGAAGGAAGGAAACAAAAAATATGCACTAGTCATGTTGATAAAGTAGATATAACTTAGGACGAACTCAATGCGATATGTAATGTAATGTTGATAAAGTAGATTGTTAACTGGCGTTACCATTTCCTCCCGCCCTTAAAGGGTCACCTTTAAAAGACAACCGTAATATAAAAGTAAAAGGAAAACAAATAAATAAGCGGTATATAAAGTGAGAGGATGCGCTCAATGCGCATGTCTCATCTACTAACCTTACTTGGTAATCGAGAAAATGTATACATAAATATAATATTGCGGTTTAATACCTTTTTAATATATATAAATATAAACTTAATTCCTAATTTAGATAAATAATTATAATCAAAATAATCGTGATTTATTGTCTTGGGAGAGGGCAAATACGAGCAACAGGACGGAGATATGTTCCCTTAGTAGTTCTCACGGTCACTACTCGAACTACGCCATCCTTCGAAGGATGAACAGACTCGACAATCGCTAATGGCCAAGCAAGGGGCGGTTCATTATCATTTATCACAATTACAACCATGCCTGGTACGATAGCCGTAGACGGGGTGTTCCACTTCTGACGAACTTGTAATCCGTGAAGGTATTCCGTCCTCCACCGGTCCCAAAACGACTGAACTAATTTATCCAGTAAAGAATGCCTGTGTAACAGACTGGTAGAGTCAGATTTGACTTTGGGTGCGGGTAATGACAATAAAGGTGCGGTATTCAAAAAATGACTCGGAGTAAGAGCTGAAGGCTCTGCAGGATCAGAACTCAATACTGTCAAGGGCCGCGAGTTTAGCAAGCACTCAATTTGCGCAAGAACAGTATTAAGCTCTTCGTATGAAAGTAACTGATGTCCGATAACTCGGAACAGATGCGTTTTTACGACTTTGATCATACTCTCCCAGGCGCCTCCAAAATGAGGAGAGTTGGGACAGATGAACTTCCATGTTATACGATTCTCAGCACACTCTTGCTCAAGCTTTGGGCGGTATTCAACGTTTAGAAATTTATAGAGATCGCGAAGATACGAAGCGGCACCTTTAAAATTCGTTCCATTATCCGAATATAAAAACTGAATCGGCCCTCGTCTAGAGAGGAAACGTTTAAGCGCAGCGAGGAAACTAGAACTACTAAGATCTGTAGCGATTTCTATATGTACAGCTCGAGTCGTGAGGCATGTGAAAACACATAGGTACGCCTTCTCGCTGCGTACACCACGACGACGTACAGGAGTGTATGCGATAGGACCGGCATAATCGCAGCCCGTGTGTGTAAATGCCTTAATAGCTTGTCTTACACGACTATGGGGAAGATCAGCCATCAAAGGGTAAGTTGGACGGGGTCTAAGCCGGAAACATATATTACATTTGTAGACTCTGCTTCTCACAGTGCGGCGTGCGGAAAGTATCCAAAATTTTTGACGGAGCAATGACAATAACAATTCAGGCCCAGCGTGTAAATTTTTAATATGATAACAGTCAATGATCATGTTCACTACATGATCACTGCGCGGGAGTATAATTGGATGTTTTTGCGTGTAATCTAATGCGGAGTTCGAAAGACGACCACCAATGCGGATTAAACCATTCTCAATAAAAGGCCTTAAACGATTGAAAGCGGGCGAGCAAGGTTTGTTACCTTCAATATTTAAATATTCCACTGCAAAATGCTGTTTTTGCAGGGCGCGGAGGATTATAACCTCAGAGAAACTGTGATCATCAGCAGTCACTACAGTAGTGCTGCGGCGGGGCAATAATTTAGCAAACTTACACACTTACTTACTTACTACTTACTTACTTATCGTCACGCACAATCCCTAACGGGGTAGCCAGAGAGAACAGATCGCCAAGTGTCACGATCCTTACATACCTCTTTCGCTTCTTTCAGGTTCATTAACTTCTTCATACATGCACGTCTAGGTATCCGAGTACTCTTGACCCTCCCCTCTTCGAGCAATTTGCTCACATGGTCTTCGAAAGTTAGTCTCGGTCTACCTCGACACCTTTTAATATTTACTTTCGCTCTATATATTTTCTTCACCATTCGGTCTTCACTCATTCGTTCAACGTGTCCAAACCATTGGAGTACGCCCCTATCAATTTTTGTGATAAGGTCATCTTTCAATCCTGCCATATTGCGAATCTCTTCGTTTCGCTTTCGGTCGGCTATGGTAACGCCACACATTTTACGAAGAGATCGCATCTCCACTGCATTCAACTTGCTTTTATGCTTCTTCTGGCATACCCAGGTTCGCTGCCATATAACAAAGTCGGTACCAACACTGCGTTATGTATTGCATGGCGTGCACTCTTCACCACGCCTTGCCTTTTTATTAATGCATTCAGGGCACCATTGACTTTGTTTCCGGCAGCGACACGCCTATCCACATCTAAATCACATCTTCCATCCCGGCTGAAAGCACTCCCCAAGTATACAATTTCATTTACCTGTTCTAGACATTCCTGATTTACCCATATTTCACATTTCGTTCTCTCTTCGTCCTTTTCAAATACCAGAACCTTAGTTTTATTAGCATTCAAACGGAGACCTTTAATTTCACATTCCTCTTTCATACACGTGACTAATGCCTGCAGTTCTGCTTCTGATGGTGCAATAAGCACTGCATCATCAGCATACAGCAGACAATTAACTTTTATGTCACCCAATTTCACACCCAAACAGCTATCTTTCAGCTTCTGTAAACAGCTGTCGAGATACAGTATGAACAGCCAGGAAGACATGACACAACCCTGTTTTACGCCCGCTTGGACGCTAAACATGGGTGACAGGTCATGCCCTACCCGCACACAGGCTTTACAGTCATAGTAGAGTGACTGCACAGCCCTTAACAATCGACCATCCACACCATATCCCGGCAACAGTTCCCACATTTTCTTCCTTATAACCTTATCAAATGCTTTCTCCAGATCCACAAAAGCACAGAAAATCCTCTGGTTAACACTCAGAAGCTTCTCCGTGATCATGCGGAGAGAAAACATTTGATCCGTGCATCCTCTTCCAGGTCTAAATCCGCATTGTGCCTCCCATAAGAATCTTTCCGATTTCTCTTGCATCCTGCGTGTCAAAACCTTCGAATAAACTTTACTTGCTAAACTGGTCAAGCTGATCGCCCGATAGCTCCCGCAGTCAAAATGTGAACCTTTACCTTTATATAAAGGCACAATGACCGCGGATCGCCAATCATCCGGGACATCTCCCGTCCGCCAGCACAAATTGCACAGCAGATGAAAGCTGTCCCAGACGCGAGGCCCACCGTACTTGACCATTTCAGCAGTAACTCTGTCTAGTCCCGCAGCCTTACCACATTTCAAACTTCGAATCGCACGTTCAATCTCTTTCATGCTGATGACCTCAGTGTCATCGAGGTCCGTGTCTGGCGTGCCAGTCACGGCGTCACCCCCGGATCCTTCACTAAGATCATGACACGCATACAATTCTCTATAAAATTCACTCCATCGCTGCACAAACTTACACACGTACGCAATTATACGTAGAAGTTTACTCCAAGAAGAGATGCGGAGTGCGAGCTCATAAATCGCAGAATTACAGACGGATGTGCACACAGTGTGCGACAAAATCTTCTTCTCAGGCATATTTGCAATAACCTCATTGTCTAAAGTACGAAGAGGCCATTGAGATGGATCTAACGAAGTCCACTGAGGCGCATGGAGCCACAGGGTTTGAAACTAATTTATTTGGCGTAACGCCACGTGAAAGTATGTCAGCGGGATTCTCAGTACCTGCGACATGATAAAAGTTATCAGCGCGAATATTGTCGGTAATCTGAACAACGCGGTTTGCAACAAAGGTCTGCCACTTGTGTGGCGAACTCTTTATCCAGTACAGAGCTACTTTTGAATCTACAAAGGCATAGACTGATATTGCAAGGTCAAGAGAATAATTGTCGAGTACTCTGCGAAGCAATTTTGAGAGTAAAACCGCTCCACAAAGCTCAAGGCGTGCAATAGATAGTGGTTTCGTCGGTGCGACTTTAGTCTTTGCACAAATCAACTGGACGGTGTTACCATTGACGCTCTTTACATGTATGTAGACTACGGCACCGTATGCGTGCTCGCTGGCGTCGGAAAACCCCAGGAGTGACGCAGTACAGTTTTTGGATACACCAACATGTCGCGGGATACGTAAATCATTAAGAGCTGGTAATTCAGCACAGAATTGCCTCCACATCTTAATAATTGGCGGTGGTGGTATGTCGTCCCAATCTAAATTAAGTTGCCAAAGCTGCTTTATTAACAATTTGGCGTACGCGACTGTGGGAGCAACGAAACCCATTATGTCCCACAGGCGAGCGACAGTAGATAAGATGGCGCGCTTAATGCACGTCACATCAGCGGGAACAGATATCTTAAAATAAAAGGCGTCACTATCGGTAGACCAATGCAAGCCTAGTATTTTATGTGGCATTGATTTATCGAACTCTACTTCTCCTGTAATTTTATGGGAAGTAGGGAGGTCATCTAAAACAGATCGACGGTTGCTATGCCATTTTATCAGGTCCCATTGGGCACCCTTGAATAAGTCTATCAGCTGCCGAGAGGTCTCACTGGCCTCGGATTCACTGGGCATAGAGAACGCGATGTCGTCCATATATAGCGAAGTAAATGCGATACGACTCGCAAGCGGATACTTTGCGCCGTCGTCATCAATGAGCTGTCTTACCGTGCGCAATGCATGGTATGGACTCGAAGTTAAACCGAAGCACACGCGATTGAAGTGGTATAACACAAGTGGGTCTTGTGGACGGAAGCGGTATAGGAAGCATTGGTAACGACGATCAGAATCGCGAACAACTATTTGCAGAAATTGTTGGCGACAGTCGGCTGTCATAGCGATTGGATGTAAGCGGAAAGTTAAAATTATATTGAACAAGTCGCCTTGCAAATTTGGTCTTGAATGCAGAATATCATTTAATGATCGCTCAGTGCTAGTCTTACTGCTAGCGTCTAGGACGATGCGCAGACGCGTTGACTTCTTATCTTCGCGTAAGACTCCATGATGCGGTATGACATATATTGGAGCGGGTTCATGAGAGTCATACGGCGGTGCGGGGGATATATAATTTTTAGCTAAGTATTCCTTTATGACGTCATCATATGCTAACCTTAATGTAGGCGAGGCTTGAAGTTTCCTCTCCAAGCACATGAATCGTCGTCGAGAGGTTTCATAAGAATCTCCGAGAGAGTAAACGTCATCTTTATATGGCAGGCCAACAATATATCTACCAGTAAAAGGATCGCGGGATGTCGTAGATTTATAAAACTTTTCACATTCAATGTCTGAAGGACACTGAATGGGCGGTGCGGAGGGTGGCTGTTCAAGCTCCCAAAATCGTTGCACTAATTTGTCAACGATAGGAGACTCTAGGACTGAGCAGCACGTTAAAGAATGATTTACCTGAAGTGTCGGCACTGAGCCCATAATAACGTAACCAAATACCGTATTCAAAGCCGAGGGCCCGGACAAGTCGTTAGACGAATAAATTACGTCTGGACATAGTAAGTGCGGGAAAAGGGATGCGCCTATCAAAACATCAATTTTATTAGGCATGCTATAACATTCATCAGCGAGTCTTATGCCATGGAAGTGTGATAAGACAGATGTGTCTACCACAGCAGTGGGCAAAAGGTCGGTGATTTGATCAACAACTAGCGTTGAAATATTGAAGTTAATATTCGAGTCGAATCGTGAGAAAATTTTAATATCAATCGATTTCGATTTTACAATTTTTTCAACTCCACCGAATCCCTTTACTACAGTACATTCGGTATCGTGTTGTTGAACGCCTAAACGATGACAGCACTCTTTAGTCATAAAATGGCTTTGAGCCGCGGAGTCTAATAATATACGAATAATTTGTTTCTCTCCCTTAGCATCGTAAGCAAATACTTGAGCGGTTGATAATAAAACAGTTCTCTGCGAACGACTTGCGCGCGCGGGAGGCGGTGAACGTTGAGAAACATTCTTGAACGAAGTACACAGCGCGACGTCTGAACGCGCACCTGCGGTGAGGGGTGGCGAATGTGCGGGCGCGGGGGTTGTAGACTTCAGTGTAACTGGCTGAAGCGGTGGAGAACGTGCCAGCGCAGGGGAAGCATTATCGCTTCTGCGGTGGAAGTGCAACAATGTGTGATGTTTAAATTTACAAACTCGACAACTATAATTTGAAGAGCAACTAGACACTCGATGACTTAAACTGAGACAATTCACACATGCATTGTTACTCTTTACGCATTTAAATCGTTCCTGCGGCGTCATTTTATTAAAGTCTGCACACTTAAATAGGTGTTGATGCACAATATTATCGCACAGACACTTTGAGCAACTAGTCGTCGTGCTTACGTACGCCTGATACTTCGGCGACGAAGTATTATTACAGCGACGATTATTACCGTTACCTCGTCGATTGTTTGGTGCGCTATTAGAATTTGTACTAGAATCGGTGCGTTGCAAAACTTTGGAGCGGGTCTTAATAAAATTTACTAAATCATCAAAGGTAGGTACCATCGAGTTATGACTATATTCGAAAGAGCGAATGGTATCCGGGTCCAGCTTCTTAAGCGCGACATGAAGAACAATTAAGTCCGCGAGATTATCTAACTTTAAGTTTTGTAAAGCGCGCACTGCACTTATAAAGTTATCAGTAAATAAATCAAAATTATTTGCGGTGGCCGATTGCAATGGCTTAAATTCGAACATCTGATTAATATATGTAGATGCTAGCATACGCCGGTCTTCATATTTGTCAACGAGTGCTTGCAATAAAATTTTATAATTTTCAGCGCAAGGAGTTATACCTGAGCATACAGATAGGGCTTTGCCCGTTAGTTTACCTAGCAAATAGTATAACTTTTCAGCGTCGGTAAGCGATGTGTTGTCAAGGACGGTTGATTTAAAGCTAGCATAAAATAAAGGCCATGAGCGAATGTCACCCGAAAATGGCATAAGTTCGATAGGCGGAAGTGTGAATCTGGCTTTAGATGGTGTACTAGTACTTTGTGAATTAGATTGCGAATATTGTAAATAAAGCCTATTTATTCTACCGCAAAGAGACTCAAACGCAATGAGGCTGTTATAATCAGGTTTAGCAATAGGGTTTATTTTTAATAAATGTGAATTATAATTATCTAAGACCTGTTTAAACTCAATACGTAAAGCATTAATATTAGAACTTCCATCAAGAAAACGCTCCATCGTGGAAGTGTTTGTGAGGATGTCCGAGGACATATCATATATTTTTTGCACTATTTCAAATAAAGCATCTCGTTTAGCTAACAATAAAACCAACTCAGCATCAGGTGTGCCCTCATTATCCGAGGAATCGCTATTATTCGATGCTATTTGTTTTTTAGGCGGCATTACAACTTAAGTTATGCGGCAAAAATAATATAATTATAAGCGGGTAGTCTGTAAGCGACCTCGCTACGCGGTTGAATTATTAAATATTAGTTTTGTTAACGATGAACTTTAATTGTTAACTTTTATAATAATTATGAAGTTATTTATAACGAATATAATGCTTAAATATATGTGCAAATAATAAATGTAATTTAACAGTATAATCTATAGATGTAGTTAAAAGTTGATGACGTGATGTGAACATACAACAAATAATTTATATAGATAATTATATGCTTATTCATTCTATGAATATAGTTTTAAAATTACTATGAATGTCACCTATTAGGACCTATTCTAGTGTTCTAATAAGGGCGGGGTTAATCCGAAGTCGGATTAAAATATAAATAATTAATTATATAAACGCTTATTACGATAACGATCTAATAAGGGCGGAAAGTCAAGGTCAATCCAGCGAGAAGTGACCATTAAAAATGGAGACGCCAGTAACTTAAGGTATCTTCGATAAAGATTTAGTGGACTGTAATTTTGGTGCATACGGCAAAGGGGAAAATAAATAGGTGGGATAGCACGCACTGACCTGATGAGGGCTGCCGCGCCTTCCTCCTGGAGTGTCTGCTATGCAGCGAGCTCGCCACGTGGTTCGGCGCACACGCACTCTCGGAACAGTCTCGTGAAGTCCCACACTCTCCACCTTTGCCCTTACGGGGGCGTCTCACACTTTTATGAGTTACAAAGACACAATGTCTGATGCGGTGAATATTAAACATAAACAGGAGAACTCAATGTTCGTCCTGCGCGGTTTGCGGTTAATGTACATAAGACGCGACGGGTGGCCGTGCGTTGCGGATGGCGTAATATCACTTAGTATAATGACGCGCGCCGAGATCCTCTTTTTCACCTCGGCGGCAGCGCGTGCGGTAGGAAAGGGAAGGAAGGAAGGAAACAAAAAATATGCACTAGTCATGTTGATAAAGTAGATATAACTTAGGACGAACTCAATGCGATATGTAATGTAATGTTGATAAAGTAGATTGTTAACTGGCGTTACCACCCATATTAAATTGGTATATTAGAAATTTGTGCAAAGACGAAGTGATCGCATACAAAGGTGGTTCAACAGAAAAACAATTTTTAAAAATGTTGACGACGAATGATAGAATTTTTAATATTGAAGAATACAAATGTCCAAAATACAATGATTTGGTAAATGTCATAAATTTAAACAAACGTTATGTGTGTAATAATCATATATTTGCAAAAAATAATCACAAAGTTTTACATTGTTCTTGTGACGAAGTGTGGGTTTTTTACAAGTGGTTATTGCTTGAAAATGAAATTTTCAATTAATCATAAATTTTGTTTGATTTCCCAAAAACATTAATTATAGTACACAATATATATTAATTGTTTACACGAACACTTTCATTTTTTATTTCACCCCTTAGAACTTTAGACGTGTGTAATGTTTCACTTTATACATCCGTTTACTGCTATTGTGGCAGGACCAAGTGGATGTGGGAAGTCAAATTTTGTAACAAATTTCATAAAATCAGTTACAGAAATATATAATTGTGATTTTAATCAGATCACATGGTGCTTTGATGAAATGCAACCTTTATATAATTTACCAAATGTTAACTATCATCAAGAATTCCAAATCTTAATATGTTTGATGGTGAAAACCCACATCTCGTTATTATTGATGATCTAATGAGAGAGTCCGATGTAACTTTAAACTCGAACAGTGTTTTGTATTAGATTAAATAGAAGATTTATAAAGAAATAAAAAATAATATATCGCATACAATTTGTTTTATTTAATTTTATAACGATTTACATAGTTACATACACACAAAATGCATTACACATAACTCATAAAATCTAACTCACAACACATATTATAACCTTAACTACTATAGTCTACAGTAACATTTCTGTTTTTATCTATCTCAATAATATTATCAAACTCAGCATAAACTATACAGTTAATTGTTTGTATTAGTGAGGATTCAAATCGTACTTCTAATCTTACACTACCATGCCTTATGAGATTCCAATGAGCTGATGAGTTGGCTGATAAATCAGGAGTTAAGTCAAATGCTAATAGACAGTAACCTTTAGCATACTGTTCACAAGAGATACCATTTCCTTCATTAAGAAAGTGAATACCAGTTCCCGAGAATAGAGTATGATATGCTGATGTAAATATACTATTATTAAAAGATGGTTGCAAAGCTTTTGAAGGTATTTGTTGACCATCAATATATAAGCTGAAAGAATTAATACCATAGTTTTCAAAGTTAAATGAATTTTTAGTAAGGGAACCATTAAATGCAGAATTGTTCACAAATCCAATTATACATCTTTTGGGTACCTGTCCTAAAAATATATTATCAAGAGTTTTTCCTTGAACACCCGATGGAATTGTTAAAACTTTTACTTCAGCTCGAGTAATAGGATATTTAGCAGTGGTAGAAGCTAAAACTTTTTGATGTGCGAGTAATACACTTGGATTAATTCGTGCTCGACGAACAATAAGAGCTGCGTCCGTAATGAAAACTTTAAACTTTACATCGTTTGACCCAGCAATTAAATGAAAACTCTCTCTCGATCGAACCAATTTAACACTTATTTCAACACCATTAATTAAAAATTTATCTTGGTAGAATATGTCACCGTGAAGATGACCAATTATTTCTATTTCCTTACTTTCACTAATCAATTCCTGTCTTTTAACAAATCCTATGTTTTTACCATCCATAGAATCCATTTTTACTGCTGTATCATCATACCAAAGACTACAAGTAAGATGAGATTGTTTAACAGCAGGAGCATAGTTTAAAAGGGTTTCCATGTATGCTCGATATGTATAGGTATTATTTGGTGATGATACAAGTTTTTGGTTTAAATAAACATCAAGTTGACTAAAAAGTGAATGCAGCCAATTATTTACAGGTGCTACTATTATAGTAGATATCAAGTTCGTTGAATCTTGATTTAATACTTTTGCCTTTATGTGGAGTAATGTATGAGACAAATCTATGTAGTCATCGCCTGCCCCAGGAACTTGAAACTCGATAGGTCCATCATCACCAAGAGATGAAATTGGTTTATAATGAATCCACAATCCATTTTCAATGCTAGTTTGTGTAGGCGGTAGTGCAAATAAATCCAATTCTGACTTAACGCACTCGCAAGAATGATTATGAAGGAAAGACATATTTAATTTGAAAATATATCTTTGATATTTTTTGGTTTGTGACCAAGTTTTTTCACAGCTTGCACTTTAGCAGTTAATGGAGGAATGAACGAGGTCAATCGTTTTCTTTTAGTTTTATACCCAGATCCTGTCATGTTAAATTGATCAATTTTCTCATCAGCCTTTCGTTTTAAATTCGTACTAACTTGCTTTAGACGATCTTTTATTGAGGCTTCCATAGGACGCGCTTGAACCATATCCGATAAAAGTCCTACTCCAGCGCTTAATGCCTCCTTACCAATCACTCGAGCACCACTTGAAAGTAAAAGAAAAACTGATCTAAATAACCCCCTAAGAAGCTCCCAATACCATGACCGCGTTGGTATGGTGCACCCTTATAAATTACTCCAACTCCTGACCCAGCTTGATGTGTATAATAATTTTCATATGGACATTTATGATGATCACGAAGAGAATTCATAATTATAATTTTCGGAAATGTAGTTTAATACACACGATTCCAAACTGGAATGGTATTTTTGTTCTGTGCTCGATCTTATAACTATTTCCAGCGTATCGAACTCTCTTCGCATAACAGGTAAGTAGTGAGGTTGAGAGAAAACGTGCATTTTATTTGCACCATAAATGTATTTTGTAGGATCTAATGAAATGACTCTTAGTAAAGGAGTCATAACATCACCCACAATCTGAGGATCGATAATGTCGCAATATAGAAATAGTTGAGATGGTAACCCTAAGTGTAAATTAGCAGGACACTCCAAAATTTCTCTCTAGGAGATTTTTATTTGGTTCATAACCTAGTTGTAAACTTAATTTGGGCGATAATGTTAAGGATGTTATATTTTTATCCAAAACAGATATAGACACAAATTTTGTTATTTCATCATAGCGAAATTTCAAGTTCTCTCCGATACCATTTAACACTCTTAAAATATGCTCAACGTTATCATAGTTTGTAGCTGAAATATGTTTTTTGTAGTACACTATGGATGGTTTATCTTCATTAGGCATTAACATAGATTTTGTAATGTATATAACATTTTCATGATCTTGAACAGTAAACATGGTACATGGATATTGAAATTCGACAACTCCAACCGACCATTCGCCTTCTAATTTAATAGCTTTTGGTAATTTCGTTGAAAAATTTGTGGTCTTGTTATCAGGAAAGTATTCCATTGAACTATTGCTGAGCAAAGTTAAATAAAAACTTTCTTTATTCATATTTCTTTTAAACTAGAAGCTAAAATCCAACTGTTAAATTTATCTGGATAACCTTTCCACTTCACTAATACTTCTTTTCTGTTACCTGAATCATCATCATCATCATCATTACAGCCCTTCACAAGTCCACTGCTGAACATAGGCCTCCCCCAAGTAATGCCACAAAGCACGGTCCTGAGCCACCTGCATCCATCGACTTCCTGCATATCTTACCAGGTCGTCACTCCATCTAGTGGGGGGTCGCCCTACACTACGCCTACCGGTACGGGGCTGCCACTCGAGAACCTTTCTTCCCCATCGGTTATCGGTTCTTCGAGCTATATGGCCGGCCCATTGCCACTTCAGCTTACTAATCCGTTGGGCTATGTCGGTCACTCCGATTTTACTGCGGATATCCTCATTTCTGAGTCTATCACGCAGAGAAACTCCGAGCATAGCCCTCTCCATAGCTCGCTGAGCGACCTTGAGCGTCCTCATACGGCCAGCAGTGAAGGACCACGTCTCAGATCCGTAAGTCATCACTGGCAAACTGTTACCTGAATAACGAATGTCAATTATTTTATCTATTTTATATCTTGAGGTGGGATTGTAAGTGATTTTCTGTAATTCTCTTTCATAAAAAGTACCAACTATTGGTTCATTTTGTAAATCTGTTATTGTATAAACAACCCATGGAGATCTATCAATTATTGAAGATATAATAAAAATTTCATCACTATATTTGATTCATATCCTTTTTGGAAAACATGTTTATATTTAGTTATTCGAAGATAATAACCCACATTGAAATTTGGTTTAGCATTTTCTAAAGAAAGTTTATTTGACCGTCTATCATAAAGATTAGTCCAAACTGTCATAATATTGTTGGAATTTACATCACATGGGCACATCTTAATACTAGAGTGAAAGCTGTGATTATAAGAGTATATTAAATCTTGTAAAACATCTATATATCTATAAGTATTATTATGAGTGAAATAACGCCACATTTTCATTTTTAGTGTTCTTTGAAATCGTTCAACAATACTGGCCTTAATGTCAGGATTGTTAGTGGTATAGTAATTAATCTTTTTGGATTTAAAGTATTTTTGTACATCTTTTGAAACAAGTTCTGTACCTTTATCAGATTGTATGTGAGTAGGTATTAAATTACTTTCAGTAAATATATTTTCAAAACATTCTTTAGTTGTTTCTGAATTTTTCTTTTCCATTGGTCTTGCACAAGCATATTTACTAAATACATCAATAACACAAGGTATATACCTGAAACCATCATTATATTGAGAATAAGTTCGCATATTATCACTTAAATCAGCTTGCCACAGTTCATTAATATTTGATAGAACATTATGTAATGTGTATGTTTCTTGTGATTTTAACCATTCCTTTACTTGCTTTTTATTCATTTTACCCTTCATGGCTTTTGATAATTTATCAATACTACCAAAACCAGCGGGATTAGATGGATCATAATAAATCCTGTTAATTTCTTCTAGTACGGGGTCCATTTTTCCCACTCAAGCCTTTTACGTATTTTAGTTGTAGACTTTTTATCTCTACTGCTCGGTGTAGAAAACTCTTGAAATTCAATCTCAGAGGGTTTGTTCAGATCTTTTGCTTGAAGTTGGTTAATAAACTCACATCTCTTTGGATTTCCAATATAAGTAAGTGGTACTTTAATATCTTTTAATGCTTCAGCAAATCTATCCCACCCTGCTGGATCACTTCTTTTTAAGGGTCTTAGTGAATCATTTATTAAATCAACAATATTACTTCCAGGAATTTTTTCATTATCAATTATGACTGTACCTTCATTATCCCAATGTATTTTACCTTTACTTGTTTCAACTAAGTATTAAACTTAATAATAATAACTGTCCTTTTTTATTATAAGTTTTTGGTATTAAACTGAGTATTTGAGCTGGTGTGTAAAGTGGATTTTCAACATTTTCTTTACTTTTGATGGATCGATTCTCCTCCAACAAAGATTCAGCATCAACTGAAGTTTTTAGATCTCTATCTTTATTTTTAAAACCAATTTTAGACTCGTTTGAATCTTCATTAGATGTATCAGAATAAATTGGTAATCTGAGTGGTTGACGATCCTCTTCGATAAAATGAAGGTATCTTTGCAGTGTTTGTAAATATAACATCCATTTCTTTCGGTCTTCCGTCTTACCATTCATAATATTTTGCATTTCAATATCTAATCGAGATAAATTACTATTAACCTTATTTTCTTGTTTTAATTTTTCAATCAATCCAGGTTCGATAAGTATCATTTTCTTTGCATTTTCCATGTTAACTGGCTAGTCCACTTACTAATCCACTCAATATTGCACCTAATATTATTGGTAAGAAAGCCCCTCTTTTTTGTATAATTATATTTTTTCTTAGTTTATGTTTACACTTACGCACTAGTTTACAGAGTATATTTTTGTGTTTATTCAATTTTTGTTTATCTTGATCTTTAAGAGGTACTTTTCCTTGTAATACGTTATGAATACACTCACAAATACAGTTAACTTCTTCTTCATCACACGTTTTAAGTAATGCTCTTTGATATTTTGGTTTAAGCGTATGCAAAGCGTTTAGCAAATGTTTATGCGTTGTGAGTCGACGATGCATCATTTAGCAATGATTTGAATTGTTTGATTCTAGGTGTATTTAAACTCTTTTGTGGGGACGTAGACTGTACAGAAACCATTAAATGGGAAGACATTTGTCTTGATACGACAAAAATCATTGGTATTCTGTTTTAAATCTACCATTAAATATCCATGTGCCTCTAGAGTTGCCGTATATTATATAACTTGAGTTTAAAGATATGTCTCTTTGCCATTTACCCTGATGAAATAAATTTTGTGTTAAATAAAATACACTGAGATTCCTGTGATGACTACCTTTTGTAAATATATCCACAATTCTTCCATCGGACTCTCTCATTAGATCATCAATAATAACGAGATGTGGGTTTTCACCATCAAACATATTAAGATTTGGAATTCCTTGATGATAGTTAACATTTAGTAAATTATATAAAGGTTGCATTTCATCAAAGCACCATGTGATCTGATTAAAATCACAATTACATATTTCTGTAACTGATTTTATGAAATTTGTTACAAAATTTGACTTCCCACATCCACTTGGTCCTGCTACAATAGCAGTAAACGGATGTATAAAGTGAAACATTACACACGTCTAAAGTTCTAAGGGGTGAAATAAAAAATGAAAGTGTTGGTGAAAACAATTAATATATATTGTGTACTATAACTAATGTTTTTGGGAAATCAAACAAAATTTATGATTAATTGAAAATTTTATTTTCAAGCAATAACCACTTGTAAAAAACCCACACTTCGTCACAAGAACAATGTAAAATTTTGTGATTATTTTTTGCAAATATATGATTATTACACACATAACGTTTGTTTAAATTTATGACGTTTACCAAATCATTGTACTTTGGACATTTGTATTCTTCAATATTAAAAATTCTATCAGTCGTCTTCAACATTTTTAAAAATTGTTTTTCTGTTGAACCACCTCTGTATGCGATCACTTCGTCTTTGCACAAATTTCTAATATACCAATTTAATATGCGGATGATGCTCTTTTGTTTATAGGCACATTTTAATTCTTCGGTCACATCAAAATATGGAATGCCATGCACGTGTGTTTCACAATAACGAACAGTTTTTTGTCTTTTGGTGACAAATACAAACAATTAACTGTATAGTTTATGCTGAGTTTGATAATATTATTGAGATAGATAAAAACAGAAATGTTACTGTAGACTATAGCAGTTAAGGTTATAATATGTGTTGTGAGTTAGATTTTATGAGTTATGTGTAATGCATTTTGTGTGTACGTAACTATGTAAATCGTTATAAAATTAAATAAAACAAATTGTATGCGATATATTATTTTTTATTTCTTTATAAATCTTCTATTTAATCTAATACAAAACACTGTTCCAGTTTAAAGTTACATCGGACTCTCTCATTAGATCATCAATAATAACGAGATGTGGGTTTTCACCATCAAACATATTAAGATTTGGAATTCCTTGATGATAGTTAACATTTGGTAAATTATATAAAGGTTGCATTTCATCAAAGCACCATGTGATCTGATTAAAATCACAATTACATATTTCTGTAACTGATTTTATGAAATTTGTTACAAAATTTGACTTCCCACATCCACTTGGTCCTGCCACAATAGCAGTAAACGGATGTATAAAGTGAAACATTACACACGTCTAAAGTTCTAAGGGGTGAAATAAAAAATGAAAGTGTTCGTGTAAACAATTAATATATAGTGTGTACTATAATTAATGTTTTTGGGAAATCAAACAAAATTTATGATTAATTGAAAATTTCATTTTCAAGCAATAACCACTTGTAAAAAACCCACACTTCGTCACAAGAACAATGTAAAACTTTGTGATTATTTTTTGCAAATATATGATTATTACACACATAACGTTTGTTTAAATTTATGACATTTACCAAATCATTGTATTTTGGACATTTGTATTCTTCAATATTAAAAATTCTATCATTCGTCGTCAACATTTTTAAAAATTGTTTTTCTGTTGGGCTATGTCGGTCACTCTGGTTTTACCTTTGTATGCGATCACTTCGTCTTTGCACAAATTTCTAATATACCAATTTAATATGGGGATGATGTTCTCTTGTTTGTAGGCACATTTTAATTCTTCGGTCACATCAAAATATGAATGCCGTGCACGTGTGTTTCACAATAACGAACAGTTTTTTTGTCTTTTGGTGACAAATAATTGAAAGGATAACTTGGCCGAAACAAATTATGGTCGATAAACGCATCATTTTTATTAGATAGTTTTACGTCTAGAATAGCCATTTCTCTACATTGAAAATGTTTATGAGGATATGTAATGTAAGATCCGTCCATGTCGATGATGTATCTAATATTTTTTACATTTTGTGTCATTTTGAACCAAAATGTTAAAAGTATTTACACGTGACTAAAAATATGTTTGTTCCAACAAACTTCACATAACAATGCTTCATTACTTCCCATCATCCCATTTTTTCCTTCTGCTATTACCTTCCTGTAATTTAAGTAAACAGAATCACATTCACTAATGATCAACTAGTGATTGTCACTGTTAAAAAAGTATTTTTTAACTACTCTAGTATTCGTAGATGCGGTACACACACAATATTTAAATATAATTTGTTAACACTAAATCATACACACAAAACAGAAAATAACAGAAAGAAAAGTAAGTTTGTCAATAGAATAAACACTTGAAAAAATTGCAATTAACAATTTAATTGGTGCCGGCGAGGATCGAACCGGGGTACTGTGAAATTTACAGCTTGCGCTAACCATCTGAGCTACCACGGCTTAATCATATATACACACACACAATATTTAAATATAATTTGTTAACACTAAATCATACACACGTAAGAAAATAACAGAAAGAAAAGTAAGTTTGTCAATAGAATAAACACTTACATCCATGGCCTTTGATGCGTTGAAGTAACACAAATGTAGTATTGATAGATCCACTGCGGTCAAACGACCATACACTAACTCCATGACTGCAGTTGCTTGGTCTTATATAGTACCAGTGAGTAATAATTCTAATCTAAAGAATTTCTGCAGTAGAATTGATAGTAACTTTATGCGTCAACAAGCTTATCTCACATTTTGTTGCTTATCTCAACATTTCTTCATGTCGCGTCTTGTTCAGTGTGTTGATGACTCAAATACGTTTTGTATAACACAAAATAGTGCAATTTAATATTTAGAAATCACTATAATTGATCATTCCTATGTTAGTCATTGAGTAGATTGTACTGTAATAATCTACTAATAGCAGTAATATCATGGATACACTAGATGTACAACAACATCTGAAAAAGATTCACCCCACTCTAGAAAATAATGTTTATGCTGCCAATAAACTGCCCATGTACACCCACGTACCAACGTATATAATACGCAATTTGGTTACAGATGATAAACCAGGGTCACATTGGGTAGCTTTATTTATCGAAACGAATGACGTCGGTCAATATTTTGATTCATTCGGACGAGCACCTGTACGATATCATCCAGAGTTTTTAAAAAAAATTGTAAAAGATGGAACTGGAATATTGATAGGATTCAGAATGAGTGGACTTCAGTTTGTGGCGAATATTGCTTAATGTATTTGCTATATAAGTTTCAGGGATGTTCAATGCATAGTTTTACGAGTATATTTACAGGGAACACATTGTACAACGATATTTTAATGGATGAGATGTTTCGCTCCTATTTTATAGATAATAAGTAATAAGATTTTGTATTTTGTAAATAAAAATTTTAACAAAATTAGGTAATGTGTTATATTGATGATTCAGATTAGTGTAGATAGGAACAAAGGAGTATAATACAATAGCACCACGCTGAGGAAGAATAGATAATGACGGTATTCAATGAACAATAGATAAGTAGATAAGAACAATGGAGCGCTAATGACGATGGAGGCCTTCACCGGATATCAATTAGATAAGAGTTAATTGATCTGCACATCTCCGGAACCGTGCATCCTACGCAAAAATGGACCGCAGATTCGTGATCAGAGCATGCCAAAACTTTTTTTTTTTTAGGATCATGAGTCGACGAACGTCGTACTTGTACCACTTCTGACTCAGTGCGCCAGAACTGGTACAACGTAACTACTCTCCGTTCATATGTTACACTCTATTTTTTTCCAGACGGTAAAAAAGTCATCCAGTATGTTTGTCATTATACGCACGTCAGAAACACGACCTCGGCCGGGTGGGCCACGTGTACGTCATGTGATGTTGGCATTGTGATGATGTACAGAATGTCACGTTCGAAATTTGAATTCATCCTCCTAGGAGTCCGTCTGTGTAGTAACACTCTCTTTCCTTTTTTTGACGTCAAACAGAAGTGATTGCACTATTGTGTTTTCACTTCAAAATAGATCGCACTTTCGCACGAAACTCGTCCGTAAGTCAGCAGGGTGCGCCGCGTGTACCTTTTTGGCATTTGGAATTTCACACCCCATAGACTTTTTAGGCGTTCAATTTATCTGTCTAGGAGTCCGGATAGGTACTAACCTCTAACCTTGTGTTTGTATGATGAGTGTAGAGAACCAGAGACTCCTTTACTGAGAAGGAGGCATTTCATCTTAGTCCTATCTATAGGTCAAACCATTCACTTATCATCGAGTGACGCGTTTGCTACATAGAACGACTAGAAAGGGAAAAAGTGTCCATGTACTGCAGGAGCCACTCACCAGGAGATGGACTATAAGTTAGTAAATCATTTCAGTCTTAAAATAATCAATATTAATTATTATTATTAATAATAATAATAATAATAATTTATTGAGAAATAAAGCCCTAAACATAATACAATGTTATCGTAGATAAAGTGTAACAAAATGGCTAGCATAGTACAAGTATAGAATTAGTAATGGTGTCTTACTTGTCGTGCTTGGTGGTGCGCGGGTGCGACTCGAGCTGCAGCGGGGTGGCGGGCGCGGAGCGCGGCGCCCCGCACCCGCCACCCGCCGCGCCCGCGAAGTTGCCGGTTGACCTGCAACAACACACCTGCATCAGCCTTTCTGAATTAAATGCGCTATACGTGGTAGAGCCCAGCTGCAGCAACATTATGATTGTAGTACGAATGGATCGGCTCAAACGGTGAAGGACCACGCTCTCACAGAATACCAGCGTAAATAAGAAGCTCAATGCTGCTGTGTTTCGTATGGTGAGTGTACAGAACCGGAGACCCTTTTTATTGGAGACGAGGCATTCACCTTAGTGCTCAGGCGTGACAACGCATCTTTATTTTGATTCTCAATCGAAGATAAATGTAGCCACTTAACATTAGGTGGACCGTTTGCTCGTTATTCTTAAAAAACGGAACACTGGATATATATGCCTTTTTATAAATGTGCCAAATGTCTGGCGTACCCAAAAGTTAACGGGTTAAGCAAAGAGGAGATAAAGCAAAGATGTGTTCACCACACCGCCCCAATGCATATTGGCGGACTTCATACGTCTGTAATTTTTTTTAATTTTTCAGACATGCAGATTGCACGTGGTAAAACAGAGCTTAAAATTAACAATTTCATTTGTACCAGCTAGGATCGAACCCGGCTAGCTCGCTTACTGTCAAATTTATAGCAAGCACTTAACCAAAGAGCTACCACGGTCGGCGTACATAACTTTGCGTATACTGCATTGGGCAGGCAGGTTGGTGGCTGTGGAGCAACAGCTGACTTCACATAATATAAAGTAAGATTCTCGAGTGACAGGCTCGTACCGGTAAACGAAGTATAGGGCCGTCCCCAACTAGATGGAGTGATACCCTGTTAAGATATGCAGAAAGTGGGATTCTACTTGTGGGAGGCCTATGTTTAGCAGTGGACCTGTGATGGGTTGTAATGATGATGATTATATCAACCTTATTGTCTATTCCCTAAGAATGATGATGCTGATTATCAGACTTTGATCCCCGATATTGCATATTGACCTGGTTCTCGGTAAAAATAAATAAAGTAAACTTCATTTATTCATATTAATATTATATTTTCAATTGTTCCGTCACTTTATAGCTGGTGACACTTCACGTTTCCCAGGATCGACTAGCAGATAATACCATAGGGTAATTAAGTACATTCACAGAATCAAGCGTATTCAACAAAACTTCACTCGATTCATTGCATATAAAGTTCAAAACTGTCCATACTATAAAGATTATAACTCTAGACTTTCTTATCTTGGAATGAGTTCACTGGCTGACCGACGAAAACTTTTAGACTTAATGACGCTACATAAACTTCTACACGGTAAGTTAATTTCGCCAAGTTTACTGCAGCAAGTGTGCTTTAAAATCCCTTATCATATTCCTAGACACCCAATTACTAATTTGTTCAATATTCCCATCAGTAGAACCAATTTAGGCAAGTTTTCCCCGTTAAGCAGATGTATGCGAACTTACAACAGCTTAAACAATCATGACATCGACATCTTTAGCGACCCCGAACGTGAATTCAAAAGAAAATGTAAAGACTTATTGTTACCTGCCTTGCCAGAATAATGACTCAAAATTATTATTTATTGTAATTATTACTGGATGTGGTTACTTTGATTGATTAGTTTAATTCCTTTTTGATTTAGAGTTTATATGTTGTTTAGGTTTTTTTCTCTCTTACATTGATGTATACACCTGTAAAGACATATCCTTTATCTAAAAATGTAGTATTTTTGATTGTAACAATGTTTACTGATATTGTCGATGGTGTATCTATTTAAATAAATAAATAAATAAATAAATAAAATAAGTCCACTCCAATGTACCGCAACCTTTCATTTTAAGGCAATTACATTTAAAAATGAATAAAGAAATATGTCCTTGATATATTTTTAATTTCTTGTTGTGTTAAATTATACCATTGAATATATGTGACCGTCACGTGATAATAAGACCGTATAGTGGCCGTGTGCGAATATCCACTACGTCATACCTCGTCTTGTGTGTGTCACAGGAGGCGATAGAGTTATACAAACCAGGAGATAGTAAACAGTGTGTTCCTAATAACGACTGAAACATAAAAACTGCGTTTAACTACCCGCCTGCCACAGGTGTCAACTATGCGGTTAACAACCCGCCTGCCACAGGTGTCAACTATGGCATTTTTTTTAAATAGAATAAGTGTGACAAACGAACACACAGTCCACCTGATGGTAAGTTGATGCTGTGGCCCATAGACATCTACATCTATCCTCGATTGAGAATCAAAATGCAGATGCGTTGTCACCCCTGAGGACTCAACATACGAAACACAGCAGCATTACGCTGCTATTTCAGGCTGGTGTTCTGTGGGAGCGTGATACCTCCCCGGTCAAGCCGACCCATTCGTACTACAACCATAACGGCTGCAGCGTGGCTCTACCACGTACAAATCCCCCTTTGAGGCATTCTACGAGGAGGCATGTATTCAGCAGAAGACTTCATTAAGATGTAATGATAACGGTAACGGTCTCATAATTCGGAGATCTTTAATTTTACGTGATGTTACCTATACTTAAATCTGGCTCAGAAAATAAAAGCATAATGAATACACATTATGTGTCTATCTCTATCAATGATAGAGACACTATAATATATTTAACATCCCATTTGGAAGTTGGTTCAATGGGTATTCTGTAATCTGAATAAAGGCTCGCTCGAAAGGAACTTTATCCTATGACATGTTTCAAAAAGAAAAATAATTGATGTAGTTTCCAAACGAAATTTATTCGACCATTAGTTGTATAAATACATAAATTCTGTAGATTATTGTAAACAAAAATCGAATATATTATTTACTAGATGGATAGTTGGTTCTCTTTCAACAATCTGGATCGCATAAGAATATAGCAGAAATTACAAATTTTAATCATTGCGTAGATGCCGTAAGAAGGAACAGAATTAACTAAAACAGGAGATGGGTATCTTACTTATGATAACCAAAACAAAACTGCGGTTGCCAGGTCGCTTGCGTTGGAACTATGGCACATATTCCCCTTATGATGCGATCTATGATGAAGGCCTCTGTTCAGCAGACTTAAATGAAAAATAAATATTTTATGAACAGTTGTAGTACATCAGGAGCTAAACGCTCGTCGTAAATGTCAATAAAAAAAGTCACAGAAAAAAGACTATATTAGTTTTAGGAATACGTGCTAAATGAAAAAGTATAGTCATAAATATTTTGACGTGGAGACTCATTATTCACTAAACATATTATGAACAAAAACTGCAAGAAATAACTGGTTAGCATTGAACAACTCGACATTCAAGTTTTGAATGAAAAACACATTTGTATAAACTCATTAGATCTCACGTCGATAAATAGCAGACTAGATAATTAAAAAGAATATAATAATTTCTACATAATAGCTTTACAAAAGACGTATTATATAAAAGGATAAACATAATTAGGAAAATCCAAAAGTGCACACCTCGAACGCTCATTTAACCTTTTTTATAATCAATTTACTTTTGTTAATATCGAAACATATATTTCGTTAAAAGCTACAAAAAATTGTGTCTAATTAATTAACTCGAATTTTTTAACTGCTTGGTTCCGGTGATTCGTATTTAATTACCGAAAAAAAGCCAAATAATAATCAACGGGAAGGTTTTCAATAGTGAGAATCAAAAGGTTTCTTAAGGATTAAAATCTAAAGCTAACAAAAAAAGTCAAAGTGATAAGTTAAGTTTTTCGAAATATATCTTGTTCACATCTATACCGAACAACTGACGTCCAAGTGAAATGATTTTCAATTAACTTTTTTTAATAATTATCGAAATAGATATAGCTTATAACTACATCAGAAGTATTAATTGAAATCTCCTCTTGCTATTGGTGTACTTTTTATTATAATTGCAATATAAAGCTGGCGGAAGTGATTTAAGTGGAGTTGATCGCGATTTTTTGATTTGATGACAATAGAGCTCTACATCTCCGCTTCGCGTTCGATGTGTGCAAAAGGCCTCGACTTGTTAGTTCTTTATAGTCGACAATTATATTTTTGACCCTTTGAGTGGACTTCCTTCTGAAATATTGTAAGCTGAAACAAACAACTATAATGTCGTCTAAATAGTTAATACATTTAAAACTTCCCCGTTTTTTCCACCCTTAGAGTTTTTTATAAAAATTTATATGGAACCACTACTGAAGTACAGCCTTTTTTATAAAACAACAATCATTAAAAGCGACCATATCACAGTTGACGAAGATATCATGTAACACGGACAAAAATGAGTTGATTTTTTTTTTAAATTTCAATGGCCTTACGTATCATTCTTGAAATCAATGTTCTTTAGCGAAGATTTGTGGTCTGTTAAGTTTGATGTAATGGCGTGGGCCATCTAGGATAGGATCACAGACTACAGACTTTCCGTCAGCTGAGGGCTAAAGGAGAACAAAAGGCTGTTAAAATTAAAAACATCCATATTTCCACAGATAAGGCGGTTGGGTACTACCACCTGCTTGGAATCCTGTAGGTAATTAATCAAATTAAATCAAAGCCTACTACTGCGAGACTTCAAGATACAGTAAGCTCATTCAACGTAGATGGAACCAAAATTAATGATTAAAAAATGAAGGTATTTCAGGTTCACTATGAAGTTGAAATATCAAACCCATCCAGTCAGCCCTGCGATAAGTTAAATTAAACGCGATAAAATCTTTTATATTCAACAACGACTAATATAGTTATATTAAAAACTTATTCCTGTACATATTATTTTTTTATTTTAGTGGTGGATTTTTTGTCTAAATATATTTGAGTCCGTCCCTGAAGGATTATGCCTTTTTGTTAAAAAAAATAATTAGAAATCAGAAAAACATCGACGAATATATCGCGTTACATTACATATACATACAAAATAAACATACAGTCAAAATTTAAACCTTTTCCTCTTTTTAAAGTCAGTTAAAAACAAATTAATATTGTGGTATAACAACACATTCGTTAAAACAGTGGATATTACAGCAATGAATCGCGTTAAAAATTAATCCAGCATTTTGAGCACGAACCTATCTGTGAAAGGAATGTAAAGCTTAAAATGGATTTCACTTAAACTTTACCTAGTCTCATTTTCTTATTGAATAAGGGTGACTAACGAGCACACAGTCCACCTGATGGTAAGTGGATGCTGAGGTCCATAGCCCTCTACATTTATCCTCGATTAGGAATCAAAACACAGATGCGTTTTCATCCCTGAGAACTAAGATGTGATGCCTCGTTTCCAGTAAAAAAGAGTCTCCGCATCTTTACACTCACCACATGAAACACAGCACTATTAAGCTGCTATTTTGCGCTAGTATTCTGTGAGAGCGTGGTCCATCCCCGGGCGAGCCGTCCCATTCGTGGTACAACCATAGTATAGCCGCGGTGTGGCTCTACCACGTGTAATAATAACATTAAGCCAGCCAAAGGATTACGTAACTACGGAGCAGTGGATGCTTGCTGACAGAAACTAAGACGGTGGTATACCCAGGCGTACTCCTCCACAAGGTAGAAAATGAATCTTACTACCATTTATATATCTAGTAAACCACTACCACCTTTTACTACTACTTTAAGTGAAAATTACAAAACAATTTGCCTACAGAGTGCACAGAGTACGAGGACGAGAGACCACACTACTGTGTGCTTCACTGAGTCTGTAATAATAAAGTGATTGGAAAATTAGTGTAGTAACAAATAACTAGTTATTTCTTTGATCCTTAATTCTTCGTCTTGCGCATCATAATGTATCTCCAAAGTAGTGTTTTTTTCTTACTTATAGGTCGACTGGTAGACAACCTTAAGGCGTTAAGTACGCATTTTTTGTGCAACAAAGTTTAAATAAATAAACGAGTCAAAGCGCAGACCAGGAAATGTTATGTCATCCGTGTCAGCTCTCAAAATCCGTATGTTTTGTGTCGAATGTATACGCAGCAGCAGGAGTGCGACTCCCACGCCGTGGCAAGCGTGTAACTAACGGCTACGTATATGCCTGAAGGTACCCGACACGGTATAATTTACTCAAATTAACGGCCATTTAAGCCAATTGACGTTTATGAATAAAACTATTGGTACACGAGATAGAAAAACTGTCTCAATTTCTCTTATTGCATAACACATTAAAGCTAATAATAATAGTCTAAACTAGGTATGCATTGCATAATCTAGGTATTGCAGAATTTCTTCAAAAATTGTTCTATTTTGCACTAGAATCGTGAAGATATGCAGGTTATGGACTACCAAATTATGATAATTAATTTACATTCCTTTCTTTTACAATAAGTTTAAAATAAGCTATTTACACATTTTAAGTTGCTTACTTCGGTTTGTTACTGCTGGCTGTACTAGGTCGAGCCTGTATCTAAGACGGCATTTTTTTCCTTCACATCACAAAGAATATAATATCACTAAATTTAGCTTATATTCACCAAAGACAAAACGTATTTAATAATAACGACAACAAAAAATTAGTTTTATGCTAAAGTTAACATTGATATTTTTTTTTATAACTACCGCCATAAAAAGTTAACATTCTTAAGAAAGATTAGATTAGACAACTTAATACAATGAACTTTAGCTAAATTAATACTAATATAGTAGATTATAATAATATGTGAATTTTTAATACAGTAGTTTTAAACAATATAAGACAGTTATGTATATGTGGTCAATTTTGTTACATTAATTATATTTATTTATAGGTATTGAATATTATTATATTGGTCTATTAGCACGTCTTACAGGAAGCATTTGTGTGACCGCGAGTTAAATGTTTAAAATTTGTAAATATTTTTAAAATGTGACTTTATATTATATTTATTTGATGTGTGTATTCACATTTTCCTTTTCCTTCAAGAAAAGAGCTTACTCCTTTCTAAAGGGCCGGCAACGCACCCGCAATTCTCCTGATGTTGCGGTTGATCATGGGCGGCGGTAGTCACTTAACATCAGGTGAGCCGCATGCTCGTTTGCCCCCTCTTCTATATATAAAAAAAAAATGTGTGTATGTGTAGCCCGGTCTAGCTGACCCATTCGTGCTACAACGTAATATAGCAGCAGCGTGGCTCTACCACGTAAACTTTTAAAACTCTACTTTTACGCAGAGTAACCTGTGAATGAATTACATTCAATTTATGTTCTCTGGAAGACAATTTGTACCTACTGATGACAGCTAGTATATGTTTAAATTATGGCACTCACTTGTAGGTATGATTGTCAAGTTAGTCAATTCGGTACCAACTTAAGTCTGAAATGTTGTCGTTTATAATTCAAATATTATAAAGTTATTTTTTTTAAATAGTTTTTCACTTTATAATTAATCTTTCTCAGAAATGAGAGAAAGCCCTTGTTCAGCAGTGAGACGTTTATATGCTATAACTTTTATCTCTTTTATATTTTATTTATAAACATTAATTATTATACTCGTTGAACTATGGTGCCGGTAGCCATTTAAGCCGAAAAAAAATTTAAATATCTGGATTTTAAAATAAACGGATGTAACTTTCATGTCTCAAACTAGATTTTTGAATGCTTTATTTTATATAAAGATTAAGTTGCACCCAGTAGACAACTTGTCAAAGCACTAATCTAGCACATAAGTAAACTATCTCTATCATCCCGTTCACAGAACATTAATAATCTCTACCGAGAGATCTTGTTTACAATTACTGCACTCTTTGCTCTATTATCTCAAAATCTGCAAGTATTTTTTTAATTTCTGGTGGCATTGACTATAAGGTCTTCAATCAAAAGTATACACCTAGCGCTACTACCTCCTATCCATCTCTCAATCTGCGAGCGATTTTTTTTTATTGTGGCATTGGCTACAAGGCCTTTAGTCAAAAAGAATTCTATTCTTTTTAAAATATTCAGAAATCATAAGTCACATTGTGATTTTTAGATTTTGATGGCAGTTTAAGGCTGTCACACAGCCGACTAGGAAGCGATAAGCTGTCGACTACTTTCTCGCTCAAGAAATTACAAAATAGATCCCGTGTCAATAAAAAAGATACATATATTAATAGTTGATCGCTGACTGTTCACACTACCGGCGAGAGCTCCCTCTTCACTACTTTGTCGCAGCGATATTTACGCTGTATATTCTTACGTGGTAGAGCCATGATGCAGCTATATTAGTGGTGTAGTTGTAGCACGAATGGGTCAGCTCGACTGGGGAAGGACCACGATTTCAAAGAATAACAGCGTAAAACAGCAGCTTGACGCTGCTATGTTTCTATGGTGAGTCTAAAGAACCGGAGACCCTTTTTACTGGAAAGGAGGCATTCCATATTACTCCTCACGCATCTGCATTTCGATTCGTAATCGAGAATAGATGTATCTACGTCACGTACGGTTATTGTGATCCATAGACAGATGTCTATGGATCACAATAACCGTACGTGACGTACCCTGTACGTACACCTGATGGCAAGTGGTTGCTGTCACGCATCGACATCTGTCGATCCACTTGCCATCAGGTGGACTGTGTGCTCGTTTGTCAACTTTATCCTATAAAAAAAGCTGACAAAGATAAAATCCGTTCAGCGATGCTTGACTGGCATACAAAACTCACGCCAAGAGACCAATCAGCGACCATCTTACTCTACAATGCGGATCTGATCTGATCAAAACTATCGGAACTACACATTCGCTACTCGCTGCTCGCCAATTCTTATCCAGTTTCTAGCTCTACTCGCTTCTTACCCACTGTTGGCGATGAAACAAGTGTCTAAGAGAGCAGATAGTCAATAATAATATCTCTGGCGCTTTAAAGCTTGAGATGTTTAAAATATTCACTTGTTCGTCGTTTACACAAACAGTTCACATGTGCAAACATTGAATACACAAAATTTCAACACTTTTACGTATCAAAATCACTTTTAACCTCTTGTTTTATAATCTAAGTGCAAACCATTATTCAAACGATTTGCACAGAAACAGCTATCTCCTAGCGGCCATGTTCCCACCAAAACTGCGAGAATGCTCGTGATAGTAATGAATATATAAAATTTTTGCAATTAGGGTACGAAAGTAGTATTATTTACTTCTCATTTGGAAATTCATTTAATCTTTATTATACACACCTTTTAATAGGGTTATAGAGGGCAAATATAGTGCCATTCTCTACCAGTCTGAATAATTTGTGAAACTGTGGCAAGTTTTTTACTAAATAAAATGAGATTAAGATTTTTGTTTGACTGGTTTAAGATAACAATTAAATCAGATTATAAGACGCTTGAAAAGGTAAATAAATGTAATATATAGTAAAATATACAGTCAGATAGACAGCACTATGGTGTATGGATGTTTAAGCAAGCACAGGTGCATTCTCTATTCCCTCACTCTCGTAGAAGAAGGGAGGGCAATATGACACGGCTAGGGAGAGACGAAGCGCAGGACCAGGGGTAAAACAGCACCAACACCAACACCAGGCTGCTACTGTGAATATATCAACAAAAACCCAATAACTGATTTTGACCCGACCAAGAATTCGATCCCGGGACAATTAGCAGTCCCGCTTACGATTACTAGACCAAGGAGGTAGTCAGTCCAATTTCAGTTACGTCTTAAAAGGTATTAGATTCCCAAATATTTTCAGTATTTTTGATTAACTGCATAAAATGTTACGATTTTATTAAATACTTGATTACTACAACTACTTATAACATAAAATTAAAAAACTTTTTATGAGATTATTATAGACACTATGAAATCAAAGCTGTAAAAATAAATGTATGTAATAATAACACGCAAACATTCCAGTTGATAATTAGAAACTGGATTTTTCTTTTCTGCGAATGTTTTTTTAAGTTTATAAAGTTACAATATGCGAAAAATTTTATACGACATTATTCTGATAATGGCTGCGTAAACATGTATATTAGAAATTCATAGTAGAACCTTAAAGGAACTTAAACGAAAAGTATTGTTGCAAATTTAACAATACGCTCACACTTCAAATTTTCCCCTCAGTTGTTATACAACTTGTCTTTCATTGCTATTAAAGAACACATTTTCTCATCTCAGAAGTAAAATGTGAAATAATTTTTCTCTCCTTATTTATGCAACCTGTTCTTGGAAAATGAACCGGTTAAACAAGCGGCCCGTTTATTTTATTTGTATTTAGAAATGGATTCTATTATTAAATTATTATGGATGATGTATATTTTTATAAATAATTGTTTAGAGACTTTAACTGTATAATATAAGGTACAGTCTCAACTAGGATTGAAGAGGGAGACGCCGTATTTTCTTATGTATATGTTAATAGTGCACAGACAAAATAATATTAGGAAAAACAGCTGAAACGTATACAAAAAAAGATCGGTAACGAATACTCGGACATAGTAAAAACTAAAACCGCTATATCCAACCTCAGACCTAGAAATATCTTGATTTCCATTGAGCCTACATCACATAGTATAGATTTCCACTTACACAATTACTGCGAGCTATTAAGTCGAGAAATATTTTCTTTTATTTATATTAGGCTCATCTCATAAGTATTTACCCTGGTGCAAGCACCAACATAACGTGTTCGTCTTGGCGGACTTCACATGTCCAGAAAATATTTTTATTCATGGAAGGAAAATTTATGGAAGGCGCTTAGTCTCTGAGCTTCCACGGCTTGCAAATTTGGTGACATGTATTTTTATAATGAAGATTTATTTCAATCTGTTTGAGAATAAGCATACATATCAAATAAGCGACGTGTGTTACAGTAGAACGTAGGTGCACTAAAATATGCGCCTAATATCCTATGTTTCGGTGACGGAAAAAGTAAAAATGAATACCCAATTTAGGACTAAAAAAAATTCAACATTTTAAAAGGACATAGTTCACAGAATTAATTAATTAAAATCAGCGAATGTATGACTTTTAAGATAATACAAGTCTAAATGTAGTTAACCTTGTAAATTTCGTAAAAATACCGAGGTAAAATAATTATCTACTTAAATATATTCAATGCAACTTAAAAAAGACAATGGTTGGCCACAGTAGCGAAATACATTTCATTAATAATCTTTTTTTAATATCTTTATTTTATGTAAATGGTTTAAAGATATTTGTAGAATTTATTTAAGCAATATGTAATAGTCATTATATGTTCTAGGTTTGACTAGTACATATTATTTCAATGGTATTATTAAATAAACTACAAGAATAAATGCTATTTTCTATTAAAAATACCACCTAATAACATTATGTCAAAGTAATGCTAATTTTTTTCGTGCGGTATTCGAACCTAAAATAAAGGACACACGAACGGTAAAACTATTCCCATTTCACGCGACATTTGACGTGGTAGAGCATGCTGCAGCTATATTATTGAATTGCTGTAGAATGAACGGATCAGCTCAACCACGACCGAACAACCAAGAAACAAAACAACCGCGCTCTCACAGAATACTGTCTACTCCTCTCCACCATTCTGGGTTTATGTCAAATTCTTTCACATTAACTTCCATCTCCCTCTGGAACAAATTGCCTGTTGACCTGCGCATAATACCTGCTAAAAACGTGTTTAAAAGAAAACTATACGAATATATCCGTAACCAACAAATTTGAGTCCACTTACTTTATATGTTTATAGTTATTTGTATATAAATTTATGGAGATATATATTTATATATATATATATGTGTATGTATATATATATATATGTATATATATATATATATATATATATATATATGTGTATAAGTGTATATAATGTGTATGTGTATATATATTTTATAAATATACACATACATATTATATACACTTATACACATATATATATATATATATATATATATATATATATATATGTGTGTGTGTGTATAAGTGTATATAATATGTATGTGTATATATATTTTATGTATGTGTAGCATGTACATTTTGAATTGAATGTGATCATGACAACTTTAGTGCCCATAACTCACTTTCTGTTCTACCCAAGGTTAGCTGGTAGAGAATGCCATATAGCATTAAGCCCACCTTTTGTACAAAATCTTTGGTGCAATAAAGAATTAAATAAATAAATAAATAAATACCAGCGAAAAATAGCAGCTTGATGCTGCGGTGTTTCGTATGGTGTGTAGAGAAACGAAAGAAATTTTAGTGACAAAAACAACTATTCATATGGTTAGTGAGATTTTTACTATAAACGAGGCATTTTGTCTTCTATCGAATCGAAAATCAAGCACTATTTATAATCGAATATTATAAATAACAAGGAAATTATGAACATTTAATTGAGATAGTTATTATGCAATACAATGCTTGTTTCATAAAGATATATCCAGAGAAGAATTCGCAAATACGTGCTCTCAAAATTAATGAAAACAATGTAAAAACAACAATGGATTTAAATTTAAATACCTGATGAATATCGAAGGCCGTAACTCTCAGAAAATCAATCAGCTAATTCATTATGTAAGCTATTGTTTTTAGATTAGTACAATAGCCGAATTCGACAAAAGCGAACTAATACTTGTACAAAGTAAAAATTTATAACCGTCGCCTTCTAAGTAAGTGTCGTGGCACGGCTGAATATACAATAAGCATATTCAAGATCAAAGCTTTTTATTTCTTCAAAGAATCGCAAAAATATTGTAACTATGATTAAGAAATAAATGCTTAAGTGGCTTAGAAACTTATAAAGGTGAATGCAAATTTATGCTGAATAAATTACAGAGCCGAAATGTGACGCCCTAGAGGGAAGTTTAGGGACTAAAATGACAATATATTGAAGATGGTTCAAATTAAGAGTAACTTATATGTATATAGATGTGTGACACGTGAGATATTATGTTATGGAATTGCGAAAGCTACGCGAAATGGTAGACGTAGCGCTGAAACTCTCATCTTCAGCAAGCTGCTCCCAACACCAACCTAAAGGAATTGGATTCAGCATTTTGGATCTTCTAAACCTGGGTTGTGACGACGTCAGAGAATCTAGTGGGTGTCGTAAGAGGTGACAAGGAAATGAACAATAGGGCAGGAGCAACACGCTAACAACTCAAAATCATAAACAACTGCGCCTGCCAATGGTGTCTCATGTAAAAAATATCCCTCCTATAAAGCAATCCATGGGGGAGGCCAATAGGCCTCCAGCTGAAATAGTAGCAGCTGAAAATATTCAGCTTTGTACTTTGATAGGCTGCAGTGTAAATAATTAATCAATGATTTTGGGTTGGTAAGGTTGATTTTAAAAAAAAGTAGCATACTCCGTCGTAGATAGTCGAGCCCGCATAAATGGTTTAGAGGATTTGAAAACAATCAATGATATTACGGCTGTTACGTTACAGTCAGGATTGGGGTTGTAACGGAGGCCTTTTTACCGGAGGCGAATACGGAAGTGAAATTGAGAAAATATTAATTCATGATTTATTTAAGAAAAAGAAAGTCTAGTCTTTATTCAAAATAGTTTCTTATATAAACTTTACTGGTAATCAATATTAAGAAGAGGCATAATATATTTCAAGAATAACAGTTTTATTTGTCATCCGTTGTTTTGTCATCTTCCAATCGATTTGTTAAGGTTCATGAATTAAACCAGCTTCAGTAAATAACTGTTCACTTGGTACTGAAATTGGCAGCGCTGGCAAGTAGGGAATGCAAATCTCGCGAGATTGGCAGTTTTATGTGTTTTCTTTGCAAATAATCATAATATTTAAAAAATTAGGAAAAAATAATAAAATCATAAGTATTATAAAATAAACATTTATTTTCACAAATTTTTTCAATAGACTTTTATGCATCAAACATTGTTTTTACGTATCTGTCTATAATTTTTTAATAAACTTCTAAGTAGTAAACTTTGACGTACGTATCTATTAAATAACATACGAAAGAAACAACCAGTCTTCTCTTCTAATATCAAACAAAAACCTTTTAGTAATAAAACGGTACTTTTATAACAAACAAAACAACGAGAAGTCATAAAATTAAACATATTATCTGAGTTGAGTTGACTATTGAACTGAGATATTATTATCAATTAAATAAAACTATATCTACTCAGTAGATCCATTAGATATTACAGATTAATTAACAAAATATACCAATCAAATGAAAGATTTGTTTAGTTCAAATCACAAGCCATTATTACGAATTATTTTGAAAATAACTCCTTAAAATTTTGTTGGCCAGATAACCGACAGATCGCAACTCCGTCCGTGTCAGTCCGCGCTTCGAATGAGACGTTTTATGCTCGAGTGCAATCTGCGATGGGATGAGTGCGAAGAACGATGGGAGCAAAAACTTTATTGTTACTCGGATATCTCTACCACACTAGAGGATTATCGTTTAGTTGGAATAGGTTTTCTTCATTGCATTAATTAGTGATTTCCATATCATGAGTTTGCTGTAATTTTCCGTTTCCTCTTCATCGTCACTTCTATTTTTCACCATACCAGCCAGACTTGGCATTTCACCTAGTGTCGCTCCTCTAGCATTTTAGGTATGTCAACGTAAATAGGAGGTGAGATTCTGTTACAAGCCTCATTAAACCTTAACTCAAGATTTAATGACATGTTATTAAAAACATTTATCGTAACAAAAATATTACGTAATAAATATATGCGACGTAAAACAACCGTATTCGTGCGCAATCACTAGAACTATTCGAAGTATTGTGCAACTTCTCCAATATCACTATTACTAGTTCACTCTTAATAAAGTTAATTGATTTTTAGCATTTATTTTGCATATACAATATGTAACGTAATTAACGCACACCCTCAGACACCCCAATTAGTATATTATGTTATAATCATAATACATACACAGAATTTTTAGTTAAACATTTTTATGCACTGATTATTTATCAAATTAGTTATACTAATTCCGGAAGAATGTTGTGGTCACAGTACAAATCCACGAACGCAAAGACTTTAACGTGCTTGAAATAAAGTTAATTTTTCTTTATTTTTATTGAATGCCAAAATTAGTAATAATACAAATAAAACTGCACTCTTAAAAGTCTTATTGCTTTAAGTTACTGTCCATTTCAATTTGTTTTGTCTGTACAGATTTAGTGTGACTGTAATTTATGTAGTTTTAATTATTTTTGGGATAAAAAATTACCTATATTAAAAATGATAGGAATCGGTTCAGTAAACGATTCTAAACAAACTACTTTCTCAAAGTGCGTTAATTATTGTTACGCGCCTTAGTCGACGGCACTAGCGCCTAGTTGAAACTCGAACTCTCGGTACCTTGCGCGTGTTTACTTGAATATTCTGGATATTTCCGTGCTAATTTATATAAATAGGCGCTGCAAGATGCGATCGAGGAAGTATTGAATTTGGCGAGACAAGCGAAGCTTCGGAGCGGAATAAAGTGAATTAGTGTGCTTAATTATTAGTGTTTTAATTTTTGTAAAGAAAATTAAAGTGTTAATTTAGGTAAATCTATCGGCAATTTTTATTGTCACGAACCTCAAGCTCGTAACAATTGGTGTCAAAAGTGGGATTAAATCATGCCGATTTTACCTAAGGAGGAAACGGAGGGTATCCATACCCGAAGTCAACGACAGCAGGAGACGGACCAGAGAAGATTTGGTGGTGCAACGCCGCAGACATCGGAGGGCCAGCCGCAGGCCACGCAGGTCGGCCCGTCAGTAGCTCCTGCATCTGCAGCACCTGACTTAGGTGCTCTGATGGTGATGCTGCAGCAGCTGCGGGGCGGACAGGAGGAACAGGCCCGTCTGTTGAAAGAGCAGCAGGAGGAAAAGGCTCGCCGACAGGAGGAACAGGTCATGGGTTGACAACGTAATGGCTTACATGAAGAAATCACTGGACGAACTCAAACTGGGGGATGGAACTACAGCTCCCGTAGTAGCTACTACACCTTCGCTACGTGGGTTCAAAGTGCCACCGTTCGACGGGACTTCGTCTTGGTCAGCCTACAAAATCCAGTTCGAGGCTGTTATGAAGGCGAATGGCTGGAATAAAAGTCAGGCCATGACTGCTCTCACACTAGGCCTGCGCGACCAGGCCTTAACAGTTCTGGAAGCTCTCGGTAAGGAAGTGACTTATGAGCAACTCCTTGAGGCATTGGAGGTGAGATATGGCGACGCTCACCTGGAACACGTCTTTCGTGCGCAGCTTAAAGATCGCGTGCAGCGCGCGTCAACGAAAACCTGCAGCAGTGGGCTCTAGAGGTGGAGAAGCTGGTGCGAAAAGCATACCGGTCTGTACCTGCGCTCATTGAAGGGAACCTGGTGCAGACATTCATCAACGGCATCCGCGACCTGGAAGTCAGAGCTGCTGTGAGGCTCGGGCACCACGAGACGCTTAAGGACGCCTTGGCCCATACACTGGAGGTAGAAGCCGTGCGGCTGATACAGCCCCAGGTGCTATGGCTGTGGGGAAAAGGGCCATCTTCGATCCAGTTGCCCTAAGCGAACCCCAGAAAGGGAAGTTGAACGATCTCAGGAGGGTAGTGCGGCCAACAGCACCGCCCAGCAGCAGCAGGGAAACGAGTAAAAGCCAGAACTGCGGGGCGGGTGCTGGCTGATGTTAAAAGAGCCCCAAGGTTTTCGATCTCACAAACCCATGATGGGAACAGTCTAATCATCAAGGGCGAGGTCAATGGAATGCCGTGTAAACTGACCATAGACACTGGAGCCTCTCGTACGGTTGTTAGTTCCCAACTTATAAGCAAGTTCCTTGGGGACACAACCGAGAACGCATTAATTTGGTAACAGCCACCGGTCAGCGTATACCCGTCCGTGGAGAGAAGGAGATGGAGTTGAAGCTAGGCAACGTGATCTACCAGCATAATGTCATCGTGAATGATACCATTATATCAGTCTGCATCCTCGGCCTAGACTTTATGAGGAATAATTAATATTAAATTAAATTAATATTTAATAAGAAAAGCAAGGTGTTTTGAAATGTGGACAGGAGGAACTTTTTCTGAAGGTGCGTTACCAGGGAACGTGTACAGCGTTAAGAAGATTGTTCTTCCGCCGAGATCGGAAACGATTGTTCCGGTTAGTCTTCCCCGAAACGATGGGCAAGCTCACCGTTGTGTACTTGTGGAAAGGGTAAACAATGACCTTCCATGGAAAGTAGCTCGAACCTTGGTCAGAACCACTGACATCTCAGGAGTACGTGTGCTGAACCTTTGTGACCGGGAACTGATTATAGAAAAAGGCACGCTGGTTGGTACTTGTGAGGAAGTAGATTGGTTACGGCGGTGCCAATATCTATCGAGTGAGACCCCCAGCAAAGTTGCACAAACGAGAGTGACCACACTTTTGGAAGACTGTCGCAGCGTTCTCTCCCCGACCGAAATGGTCAAGGCGAAGAAGTTGTTACTCAAGTATGCCGACGCATTCTCATCAAACGATGCTGACATAGGAAAGACTGGCTTAGTTCAACATAAAATAAACGCAGGAGAAGAATTGCCTATCCGTCAGCGGCCAAGAAGATTGCCGGTAGCACGTGAAAATGAAGTGGAAACCATGATTGAAGGAATGGTGAAGGATGGTGATATTGAACCTTCCTCTAGTCCGTGGTGTTCACCAGTGGTGCTGGTGAAGAAGAAGGATGGCAGCATGCGGTTTTGTGTTGACAACCGCCGTCTGAACGACGTTACGAAGAAGGACAGCTATCCCTTGCCAAGAATTGATGACACGCTGGACATGCTTACAGGAGTAAAGTGGTTTAGCACGCTGGATCTAAAAAGTGGCTATTGGCAAGTTGAAATTGACCCTAAGGACAAGGAGAAAACTGCGTTCTCGACGGGAAAGGGTCTGTGGCAATTTAAAGTAATGCCGTTTGGGTTGTGCAATGCTCCAGCAACGTTTGAAAGGCTGATGGAACTTGTACTTACCGGGCTAATTGGCGATGCCTGTCTGGTCTACTTGGATGATATCATCATCGTAGGCCGGACGTTTGAGGAACACCTTCAAAATCTGGAACGTGTGCTCATGAAGATTCAGAGTGCCAACCTCAAGTTGAGTCCGAAGAAATGTTCACTATTCAAACGGCAAGTTAACTTTTTGGGGTATGTAGTATCGGAAGAAGGTATCCGCACGGATCCAGAGAAAATCGCCGCTGTCAAGGATTGGCCGGTTCCAAAAGACAAGACGCAGGTTAGAGCATTTTTGGGTTTGTGCTCCTATTACCGGCGATTTGTGAAGAACTTTGCAGATATAGCCAAACCTCTGCACAAGCTAACCGAGGAGAAGCGACATTTCTGCTGGGATGAAAGTTGCAATATCGCATTCCAGGAGCTCAAGGACCGTCTGTGCAAAACACCTATTTTGGAATATCCTGATGCAAGCAAAGAATTTATAGTCGACACAGACGCAAGTGATATAGGACTTGGCGGTGTGTTGTCTCAACGGAATGGTGACCAAGAGGTCGTGATAGCGTACTTCAGCAAGTCGTTGTCAAAACCGGAAATTTGTGTCACAAGACGCGAATTGCTAGCTGTGGTAAAGTCGTTGCAGCATTTTAGCAAATACCTTCTGGGACGAAAATTTCACTTACGAACTGACCATGCTGCACTAAAATGGCTATTGCAGTTTAAAAATCCAGAACGACAAGTTGCGAGGTGGATTGAACTACTGCAGGAATACGACTTTGAGATCGAACATCGCAGCGGAAAATCTCACGGCAACGCAGATGCATTGTCAAGAACACCTTGTCCTGAAGATTGCAAACATTGTACTAGGCAAGAGAGTAAGGAAGTGGTATCCGTGAGGATGCCCAGGGCATACCACCTCAGCAACGAGTGGAAGGACAGTTTACAACGCGCACAGCAGGAAGATCCGGACCTCAAGCCGATTCTGGAATGGATGAAGGCCAGTGCTCCCAAGCCCAAGTGGAGCGACGTCTCAGCGATGAGTTCGACCACTAAAAGCTATTGGGCCCAGTGGGACAGCTTGTTGCTTCAGGATGGAGTTCTCTGCCGTAAACGGGAAAGAGTTCGGGGAGACAGCTGTCATTTGCAAATGGTTGTCCCTAAAGCTAAAGTACCGGATGTTCTACAGCTGTACCATAATGATTATTCAGGAGGCCATCTGGGAGTTAAACGAACTCTACTGAAGATCCGAGAACGGTTTTACTGGGTCCACTGTCGAAACGATGTCGAGGACTGGTGTCGCAAATGTACAAGTTGTGCGGCTGTAAAGGGACCTCAGACTCGTAGTAGAGGTGCATTGAAGTTGTACAATGTTGGTGCACCATGGGAGAGAATAGCCATTGACGTGGCGGGGCCGTTTCCGGAGAGTAAAAGCGGTAACAAGTATTTCATGGTTGTGATGGATTACTTCACTAAGTGGCCAGAAGTCTTCGCCATTCCAAATCAAGAAGCTTCAACAGTTGCAGATAAACTAGTTCATGAAGTCTTCTGTCGTTTTGGGGTGCCTTTAGAGCTTCACAGCGATCAAGGAAGGAATTTTGAGTCTCAAATATTCCAGGAAACTTGCCGAGTTATGGGTACTCATAAAACAAGAACGACTTCTTATCACCCGCAATCTGATGGAATGGTAGAACGATTTAATCAGACATTGGAGAGGTACCTAGCAAAAGTTGTAGACAATCGGCAACGAGATTGGGACAAGCACATACAACCGTTTTTGTTGTCATATCGAAGCGCTGTTCACGAAAGTACAGCAGTGACACCAGCTTTCGCAAACTTTGGAAGAGAATTACGGCTGCCGGCAGACCTGATCACCGGGATACCACCTGATGCTCCACGCAGTATAACCGATTATGCAAATGACTTGCGGAACAAAATGAATGACGTTTATGAGCACGTCAGACAATCGGACCAGCAAATGTCTGAAAAGATGAAAACCCGGTACGACCGCAAAATGAACCACAAAGGGTTCGACGAAGGTTCACTAGTGTGGTTGCATAATCCCGTCCGCAGCAAAGGGAAATCTCCTAAGCTTCAAGCTAAATGAGATGGCCCGTACCTGATTGTGACCAGGATCAACGATGTAACCTACCGGATACAGAAAGGCGCAAGAGAGACTCCTAAGATCGTCCATGAGGATCGCCTGGCGCGTTATTATGAGGCCGATAATGCTCGGGACGAGCATGTCTTAGGAGGGGGCAGTGTTACGCGCCTTAATCGACGGCACTAGCGCCTAGTTGAAACTCGAGCTCTCGGTACCTTGCGCGTGTTTACTTGAATATTCTGGATATTTCCGTGCTAATTTATATAAATAGGCGCTGCAAGATGCGATCGAGGAAGTATTGAATTTGGCGAGACAAGCGAAGCTTCGGAGCGGAATAAAGTGAATTAGTGTGCTTAATTATTAGTGTTTTAAGTTTTAATTTGTGTAAAGAAAATTAAAGTGTTAATTTAGGTAATTCTATCGGCAATTTTTATTGTCACGAACCTCAAGCTCGTAACATTATGTTACATGTTGTATATAGTACATTGATTGCTCTATTAAAATTAAGACAAGGTGTCATTAAAGGATGATAAGTAGGAGTCGATTAAATTTATAACGTTAGATTTTTTAACAGTATAAGGGTACCAAACGAGCACACAGTCCACCTTATGGTAAGTGGACACTAGCCCATAGATATCTACGTCGATCCTTGATTAAGGATCAAAATACAGATTGATTAAAGTTACTTCCTGATGAGCTAGGCTTGATATTTCGAACATAGCTCAGAAAAAAGTGGTATATTTTCTATTTGTTGTTGCTATTTTATAGAACAAGGGTGAAAACAAGCACACAGACCAAATGATAGTAAGTGGACTCTGTGGCCATAAACATTTTAATCTATACTCGATCATGAATCTAAATAAATAACGCGTTGTTACCCCTGAGGACTAAGCTGAAATGCCTCGTTTCCAGTAAAGTCGGTCTCAGGTTCTCTGCACTCACAATACGAAACATAGCAGCATTAAGCTACCATTTACCGCTCGCTTTTTGTGAGAGCGTGGTTCTTCCCTGGTCTAGCCAATTCTTTCGTGCTACAACTATAATATAGCTGTAGCATACCTCTACCATGTATGAAGATACAAGATATTCAATCTTATATCTTACATTTGACATACGCCGCTTTTCTATAATCTAATATATAAAAATGTATCTGTGAAGTTGAACCCACCAGTTTTAGTGGAAAATCCACTAAGTTGGCAACGTTAGGCAACACTGAGTATCAGCAGTCAGCACGCACCGAACGCCCCGCATTATATGACGTCATCAGCATGCTTCTTTCAATATTCCGATACCCACCGCATTTTATAAAACACGCCGCGTACGATGCGAGTGAAATGTGCGAGGTATCATATAATTTCATACGACGAATTCTGAAATGCAGCGTGTATGGCGCGTGCTCCGCTTACGGTGCTGAGAAATGTGCGTTCAGTAGCTGGCGCACGTATCGTACCGAAAAAATTATTTGAAAGGTATATAACATTCACTTTAATGGATGTATTGTCATTCCCTTTAATTGGTCAAAATTCTGCGACAGCTATTTATTTAATGAAAATAACTGTTCATTTTATGAAATCAATGTATTTGTACTATGTTCTGGTTGTCTGGTCGATATTTGGAAACACATAATTCAACCTTATGATAAAAGTATCGTAAATTTTAACTAATGGGTCTTCAATATTTCGTGACTAACAAAAGGTGACGGTAATGTCGGAAATCCCCAACCTTAAAATATACGTGTTCAAAATACCTCTGTGGAAAGGACGCTGTTTGGCATCTTCTATTAGTGTCTGTTACATTTACCCGATAATTACGTAAAACCTGACTCACTTGGACTAAATAAAGCCGAAAAAATAAACACTGAACATCCAGAGTACATCCAAGATTTTTTTTTTAAAAACGTAACCCCACCCCACCCCACCCCGCCACCTAGGATTTTCTCCTTTATCGTGGAGGCAGTTTATATACATAAATTGCACAAGGACAAACATCCAGACCCGGAACAATTACTTGTAGACCATACAAATACAAGTTCCGTGCGGGATTCGAACCCGCGGCGCTCAGCGCTATAACTCATTGATAAGCTACTGCGCCGCGGAGCCGTCAATTAATTATTATATCTATTTTAAATGCAACACTATTTCTTTTAACTTTAATCGAATTCTTTGTCTAGAGTAGCTGTTACCTTCAGGGGAGGTAGCAGAGCATTGGTACCGTTCTATGAGAAAACTAACTGCCCAACCACGTTATGTTGATTAAAACATTCGCCTAATAGAACGCAATTCTCACATATAAGTAACGCGAGTCAATGTTTATAAAATAATAAAACACTTCTTCGACAGTCCGTTCTACATTTAGTTCTAGTGATCACACGCATCTGTTATCATGTGGAGATTTTTCTTTGCAACAATTTTAAGTGTTCTTTATGTCGAATCTGTTAGCATCATTTTATTTATTTTTTAAAGAAAGCATATCGAAAAAATTAAAGCCATATCCTGTTTCAGAGAATTTTACAATTGGACTACGCAACTGCTCCACCATTAGACGACTCTGACACAATGTTTGAACCAAAAGCTTACGGTATACCATACAGTATAAATTTCAAGGCATTTGAAGAGAAAGACAACGACGATGCGATGAAAGGAATCGGCGAAAATGTTAAAAAGGTAACAACATTTCTTTTTAATGTTATACGTTCTAAAACTTCGGCATATTTCAACATATTAATTTCTCTATTTCACACAGCCATGTGCTATTGTGGTGCTTTCCAACGCTCAAAATCCGATTATGCATTCATTACTGCGCAAGTACAGATACGACTCAAACGGTTAGTACATTTTGAATTAATTTATTAAAACCCGCCCCATTGCAATATTGATAACGACGAAATTATTTTCTACCGACTTCAAAAAAGGAGGAGAGTTCTCAGAACATTTTTCTAGGTGAACCGATTTTGATAGTTCCTTTTTTTATTTAAAAGCTGGTGCTTCGCATGTGGTCCCATATAAATTTGATCAAGATCAGACAAGTAGTTTTTGAGCTATCTTTAATGATGTGTATTTAATTGACTTCGACTACATTGATAATGTTTTCATTTTATTTATATTGAAGAAGGTTGTACAAAATTTTTAATTTTATCACTTGTTATTTAGGCGTACTCATCCCGAACAGTGTTAAGTATTTCGTAAAACTACCGCAAGGCGTGCAATCGTCTCCTATATTGATGCCTCTCCACGATAAAGCCTTTTCGCCTTTAGGCGGTTTCATTAGGTAAGTTATTTAGAATTTTGTACATTTTAATATATATAATTCTAAATATTATACGTGGTAGAGCTAGCAGATCGGGGAAGGACCACCTCTTATTTACAACCACCGCCTCGTTGGTCTAGTGGTTGTAGTAGTGCGACTGCTGATCATGAGGTCCTGGGTTCGAATCCCGGGTCGGGCCAAAAAATTAATTAATGAGTTTTTCCGTCAAGAAATTCTCAGTAGTTGCTCGGAGTCAGGAATTTGGCGGTGTCTCACTCCCGTGCCTCGGAAAGCACGTAAAGCCGTTGGTCCTGCGCCTGATCTCTCTCCGGTCGTGTCGGTTTACCATCCCATCGGATTATGAGAGTGAGGGAATAGAGAGTGCACCTGTGCTCGCGCATACACTTGGGCACTATAATCCTGTCCTGCGCCAATGGCTAGTCTCCGTTGAGGCAGGCCGCCGTGGCCGAAAATTCGGTCTGGAGTACATTAATATTATTACTTACAACCAGTTTGAACTTACAGCATAACGCTGCTGAGTTTTGTATGGTGAATGACGAAAACCTTTTTTTCTGGCAAAGAGGCATTCAATTTTTTCGTGAGGAGTAAATGCATCAGAATATTGATTCTTAATAGTGGGTAGATGTGAATAGTCTGTGGTCCACAGTATTCACTTACCATCAAGTGGATTGTATGCTCGTTTGACACTATCAATTATATTAACAAATAAAAACCTTTTAATTTGGATCAAGTTTAACAAAAGCTATAGTTTTTGACGTTACGTAAATTTGGTACATCGAAGTGATGCAAATTAATTAGTGAAAACAATGTCGATATTTATCGTATATATATCGTCATGTTTTGCATAAAGTAGTAAAATGTGTGGCAAAATTTTCTTAATGGACGTTTGGACAACGAAAAAAAAAACTACAGCACATTAAAAATATCGATATTTATAAATTTTCTTACTGGACGTTTAGACTACGAAAAAACACTCTTATATTATTTTCTAATTTAAATGAATAAGATGATAAAATAGTAGTTCTTATCTTACAATTTTAACAAAAAGTATTTAGATAAGACTTTTTTTAGATTTGTCAAGATTTTTGGTATAACATTATTTAGAAGTTAAGATCCCACATCTGCAGCAGTAGGACAAAAGTTATTTTTTATAGAATTATGTGACAAGCGAGTCATATAACCCACGTGGTGGTCAGTAAATGCGAATGATAACTAATATATATGTATATATATATATATATATATATATATATATATATATATATATATATATATATCAGACACTTCGAAGGAATCTAAAATAGTAAAGTTACAGTGTGTATAATGTCCCACAGCTGGGCACAAGCCTCCTTTAATTTCTCGAGAGTCACGAAGCAGTTATAGCAGACTTTAAAAAATACATCGACTGGTTATTGATTTAATATTTTTATTATTCATGTCGCATTTACACGGTAATGATAGATTGACGTTTATTTTTCCAATTGATTTGTTGCTGTTGCAATTAAATCAACTTAACATGTGTGTTTCGTAATTCAAAACGTGCAATAAATTCATATTGCATAGAGCAGTGTACCTATATGCTTGACATTTATATACGTCATTAACTTTTAATTATATTTAGTATAATAATCCTAATGCTTTTTTTATAGAAGAGGGCAAACGAGCATGCGGCTCACCTGATGTTAAGTGATTACCGCCGCCCATGATCAACCGCAACACCAAGGGAATGGCAGGTGCGTTGCCGGCCCTTTAGAAAGGAGTAAGCTCTTTTCTTGAAGGTCCCCAGGTCGTATCGGTCCGGAAAAATCGCCGGTGGTAAACTATTTCACAGAGAGGTTGTACGCGGAAGAAAACTCCTTTTGAAACGTACAGTGGTGGACCGCCAAGCATCCAGATGGTGTGGATGGTATCGGGACGTTTGCCGCGTAGTGCGTTCACGAAATTTGGCGGCTGAGATTAATCCGAACAATTCCTCAGAGCACTCTCCATGGTATATGCGAAAGAAAATGCACACTTCGCAATGCCAGTGAATCGAGCCGATCGGAAAGCACTCGGTCATCGACGATTCAAGCCGCTCTGCGCTGGATGCGGTCAAGTGGAAGGAGCTGGTACTGGGGAGCCCCAGCCCAGAGATGGGAACAGTATTCCATGTCCGGCCGAACCTGCGCCTTGTAAAGTTGCAGGCGGTGTGCCGGCATGAAATACTGTCCCGCTCTGCTGAGCACGTCAAGCTTTTTAGAGGCCAATTTGGCCTTCCCTTCCAAGTGACCACGAAACTGCACGTCACTCGATATGTCGACGCCGAGGATTCCGATACTGGCTGAGGCAACAAGGGGAGTGCCTTGAAACTGAGGGGATACGACAAAGGGGTTCTTTTTAGCGGTTAACGCGCAAACTTGTGTCTTCTGGGGGTTAAACTGGACTAGATGTAGTCGCCCCCAATCCAAGACTCTGTTCAGCAAAGACTCGACTTCAGACACAAGTTTATTCCGGCACTCGGAGACGTTTTCCCGAGAAATATTGGCTCGACCGGTGTAAAGAGCATCACCAGTGCTGTCATCTGCATAGCAATGAATGTTACGGGTTTGCAACATATCATTGATATGCAGAAGAAACAGCGTTGGCGATAGCACGCAGCCCTGTGGAACACCAGCATTAATAGGCTTGCAATCGGAGCTTGCACCGTCAACAACGACCTTGATGCTCCAATCTGCAAGAAAGCTGGTGATCCAATCGTACAATTTCTCGGGAAGCCCATAGGAAGGGAGCTTCGAAAGAAGCGCTTTGTGCCAAACCCGATCGAAGGCCTTCGCAATGTCCAAACTAACGGCCAATGCCTCCCCCTTGGACTCTACTGCCTCCGCCCATCTGTGAGTTAGGTAGACCAGAAGATCACCAGCTGACCTACCACGGCGAAAACCGTATTGGCGGTCACTAATCAGCTGGTGATCCTCAAGGTACCTCATGAGCTGGCAGTTTACAATGAATTCCATTGTTTTGGAGAACAAGGAGGTGATGGCGATAGGCCGGTAGTTGGACGGGTCTGAGCGGTCGCCTTTTTTAGGGATCGGGTGGACGAAAGCCGTCTTCCATGATTTTGGGACTACGCCTAGGGAGTAGGAGTACCGGAAAAGACGCGTTAAAACCGGTGCCAACTCTGGAGCACACGTCCTCAGCACAATTAGGGGGATTCCGTCAGGCCCACTCGACTTGCGGATTTTCAGGGAGAGGAGTGCTTTGCGAACCGAGCGCTGTGTGAACTGCACTTCCGGCATGGAGCACTCACACCACGGGATGGTCGGCGGCGTACTCCCCCCGTCATCGAGAGTCGAGTTAGACGCAAAGAAAGAGCCTAGAACATCGGCTTTCTCCTTTGCGGTATGGGCCAGTGAGTCGTCCTCCCTGTGCAGAGATGGAAGAGATGGCTGACAGAAATTCCCCTGGACAGCCTTGGCGAGAGACCAGAATGCACGGGTTCCAGAAGCAAGGCGAACTAGTTTCCCGCCAATTCTGCCTATGTGCTCTGACTTTGCCTTGGCAATGACTCTTTTGAAGGACCTAGAGGCGGAATTATACTTCTTTTTTAGAGCGCTGGTATTTACATCCCGGGACGCTGATGCGTCAGCCCAGGCCTGGTAGCACTTCTGCTTATAGCATGATACTATTTTACAGGAGCGACCAAACCATGGCTGAGATTTGCCTCCAATGGGCACCACAGAGGAAGGAATAAAAAGTTCCATACCCTGAAGTACCACATCAGCGACAGAATCCGCAACAACGTTGGGACAGAAGCAAACCCCCCTACCCCCAAGGGTAGGATGCAAAGAAAGACCGCATCCCATCCCAATCGGCTGACCTATAGTGCCAAACACGGCGGCAGCCTGCATAATGCAACCGCGATTTCAGCGTGAGTGGCACCACACTCCGGACAAGACAAAGGTCCGAGGAGCCTAAAGGGGCGTCGACGGAAATCTAATATCCGTCCGGGTGAGAGGTCAGCAGAAGGTCCAACAGGGAAGGTGCATGATCCTCCACATCTGGAATCCGCGTAGGCGAAGTAACCAGTTGTGTCAGACCATATGCCAAGGCAAAATCATGAACAGATCTCCCCGCATGATCGGTTAAACATGAACCAAGCCATTCGGCGTGATGGGCGTTAAAGTCGCCGAGGATCACGATCTCTGCGGTGGGGATCTGCTGTAGCAACGAATCTGCAGCCATTTGGACGTGGTCGAAGAGTCGGTTTGTTTCGGCATTACCGCTATGGGACCTATAGAGGCACCCGTAGACGCGCGGATTGTCGTCGCTGTCCACGCGTAGCCAAAGGATAAACAGGTCCGAACCTTTAAGTCTGCCGAGGCGTCGAGAACAGATGTCCTCTCTGACGTAAACGCAAACTTCAGCCCGAGGCACAAAGGAGTGTTCCAGTTTGTACCCCGGGTATTATAGATACGAAAAACATCAGCCGGAGAGGACACCTGCGTCTCGGTCAGAAAGAGCAGAGCCGGCCTCGCCGTCTCGAAATGGTAGTGGACGGCGTTTAGGTTAGAGTGAAGTCCCCTGATATTGCAGAAATTCACGGACAGCGTGGCAGGGGTCGCCCTGGTCTTGTTGCTCCGTTTGCCCCGAGCAGTTGTAGTCTTGAGCGGAATTTTGCCCCCCCCCCCCCCCCAGAATACGCGGTGCAGCCTGAGCACCCCACGCTCAGAAGTGGAGAAACATGGTCGTGGATGCTCAGCGAGGGATTCTCCAAGGGTGCTGGTACCCTCCTGGGGTAGTCTATCATTTGATTCCGCTACCATGTTGATGGGGGGGGGGAGTATTTGGGCCTCCGGCCACCTCCACTCACCAGACGAAACGCGAAAGCAGAGCCTCCACTTCACGCCGGTATTCTGTGAGGTCGTGGTACCACCCCGGTTTGAGCCGGCCCATACGTGCAACAGCAAAGCTGCCGCGTGGCTCTACCACTGTTAAAGTAATGCTGCTAAAGTAGCCGTAAAAGAATCCTAAACTTAAACCCTTTTTCGTCCCATGTGTATCGTAAGAGTCGACTATGGAAAATACAAAAAGCCGATAGATGGTATACCTAGTCCAGCGATGGCGAACCAATGGCACGCGACACAATATTTTGGGCACGCCACTGATCACCGTCACCGCAGATGGTCGGGATTCGTTTGGATTCTGCCGACATTTTAAATGATCTCCACTCTAAACAATCAATTTTTGTTCGATGAAACGACTACTTATAGAATGACGTAGTGGTGCTATAACAAAGCAATTTTACTCGAAAGAAAATATTCTTTTGATTTATTACACCAAATCTTAGTCTAAATATAAAGATTTTAACATTTATTTGCTATAAAATCAAACCTTTATCTTATATTTTATGCCGCACTTGTAGTCGAAAATCCGAATAAATAACTCATTTGCCGTGAAATACTTTTATTTTATACTTCCTTTTATTTGTTGGTCTCATTTTTACCGCGTGTGAAATGCACAGATGTTTTTTTTTTGTTTATAGATACTTAATATAAGCATCAGACATATTCACTAGTGTTTCCTTTCACTATTAATGTGCTTCCCTCTACATATTAGCACAGAATAAATAATAGTACTACGTGCAGAAGTTGCACTCCTTTGATGTCGACTGCTTACCGACGTTTAATAGCCTACATTATTATTATTAATCAGATAAATCGCACACGCAAGCTAAATAAAACTTTATCGCTGCGCGCTAGTATCAATATTTTGCATCTTTTTTGTCACGGCGGACTTTCCGTGGTTATTAAGGGATGTCAACAGAAAGTAAAAAAATAGATTGCGAAATGTTAATTATGTTACTTAGGTGAAGTACTAACTAATATTCTGACTATGATTGAACCATACTTTCGCCCACATGTGAGTTCTGCGATGCCCATGCAAATTGCAAGGTTATTCGTCGGGAATCGTAACGCTTAGGAGAAATAGGTAGATAGTGTAAACAACAAATAAACCTGAAATACGATTTCTAACAGAAATGTGATCTATTCTATTTAGTTAAAAATCTTGTTAGTATACAAAGTTTTAATTTCAGTATTTTGTGTTATTATAACTCAAAATATTTTAATTACAAAAGACAAGTATAGGTATGTAAGTAAATACTTGGATAGTGAAGTAAATTTTAACTAAGTGTTGTAATGAAGTACTTAGGTATTTCTTCTGTAGACCAAATTATTACTTAATTCTTTTTTGCTGTGAGTACCCATCTAACAAAAAAATTACAATAATTTTTTTAACCTTTCATAACTACCTTCTAAAATCCTTCGGTAACTTAAAGAAAGATATTATTATATTAGTATCCATCTAAGCAACAGTTATAGTTAGAACGACGTTTTGCTATTATAATTTATCAAATAGGTAATAAGTATACATAATACCTATATAATTTTTAAAATACATTAAAACTTTTACAACTATTTTTACAATTAAATATACTAAACACTAAACAAAAACTATTTCAACAACTATTTACATAAAACTATTTACGTAAACAGCGGCAAAAAACTTTAACATTCGATCGCCACCAACGCGCCAGCCCTGACTGCGTTATTTCGCCCGGGCGCGTCGCGATTTTAGGTAATTATTTCACGCAGGTAGCAAAAGTGATAGAGGCCTGATATTAGTGCGGTTTAAAAATAATAAACTTAAGCTGGTAGTGTGACCTTGACAAGTCGACAATAAAGCTCAACCTATCCGCTTCGCATTGGAGGTACAAATACAAAATAATGCAACATATTAATATATTAAACCTTAGAGTATACATAAGCATTCTATGCATTTACATACTCTCAAGTATTTAACAAATTATGATCAAGACTATTAATCAAAGCCACCATTTTTAAACGCTAATGTTTTCCTTATACTTAAACTAAGCTGGGTATATTATATTAAAATGGTAACTTTTTTCAACAGGTACTATAAAGAAGTACCGCCGATACCCCAGTCTTGGTAGACAAAGGCGTTGTCCAAAACGAAATACTTATTTGAATATTTGCTACGAGTAAGTTTTAAGTATCACTATTTATTATTTATAAAAAACACTCAATTTATTATATTCATAATCTCAGTATATTTTCATGATTACTATATACAATACAAAATAAATAACTAATTCATTTTGTAATCGTTTTATTTGCACTTTTAAAAATTTAAATTAATTGTACCTACATTAATCTCAAAGAACGTTAAAATAACGATAGCGCACGGGTTACGAGTATGTGTTTACTTGTTATGTCAGCATCAAATATTGGAATTTCAAACATTTGCCAGATGGCCCGGCCAAGAAATCCTTCGCGATAGACGTGCAGCCAGTCAGTCTAAAGCATCTATCCGAATATATACCAAGTTTAATGCCAGGTACAAAAATATCAATAGGAGTTGAAGTCAAATGTCCGCCAGCAGGTGTTCAGTCTCATGGATTAATGTCGTCATTGCATCGCGCAAATATAAAGTTTGTATGGGAACCTGACAGCGGGGCAATTACGAAATGAAACACTAACGATAAATTAACTCATTTCATTTAAAAAAGACATAGTAAACCTTTTTGTTCTGAAATAATTGTATACTAAACGCTCGGTATGTCTATTAAAATAAAAAAATCGCTTATTTCCAATCATAATGGTACATTAGAATAGAATAGAACATTTTTTTATTCAATATACCTAGATTATCTACATGTAATTCTTATCGAAAGACATTTCTTTATTATACCACCGGTTCGGAAAAAAACTTTTTTGACTCGATTTCTCGTTTTCGCAAATAATTATGACTCGATCATAATTATTTGCGAAAACACCTCTTAAAAATCACTATAGTTGAAATTACAACGAAATCATTAGATCTATATGCTTGGGAATCACTCAAATATATTCATAACATCAAATCATAACAATCAATTATTTTTAAAAAAATATTTTAAGATTCTGACAATTTTAAAGCGCTTTTAATCGTCGCGGGCGCTACGCAATTTTAGACCTAATGACGGCGTTTCTTCAAGTTTTTATAAAAATTATGTAGTCACTCGGATCAGTACGGCGATAGCGTTTTCGATGTGTCGTCTTAATATGAAAAGTTACAAACTAGTTATAAAATTTATTTTAGAAACAGCTTGGAAGCGACCACCTCATTCCCAGGGGTTATTAACAACCATGAATTTATTTATATTATAATAACGCTTTTTACAGAGCCATCGGCGCAGGACTGGATTATAGTGCCCAAGTGTATGCATGCACAAGCACAGGTGCACGCTCTATTCCCTCACTCTCAAAATCCGATGGGACTATAACCGACACAACCGGAGAGAGATCAGGCGCAGGACCAACGGCTTTACGTGCTTTCCGAGGCACGGGGGTAAAACACCGCCAATTTCCTGACCCCAGGCTACTACTGAGAATTTCTTGACGGAAAAACTCAATAATAGTTTTTTTTGGTCCGACCCGGGATTCAAACCCAGGGCCTCATGATCAACAGTCGTACTACTACAACCACTAGACTAACGAGGCAGTCCATATTGTATAATAAAGTATTTAAATTTGCCAACAGAGAAACCTTGTATATTTTATAGGGCTTTGTTGTAACAGCGCATACATTGACCCAAGAGTGAATTACTGAGTCTGTGGGATTGAGAAACTACTATCACCAGCTTGTGTTTGTTATTAATTTTGACATAGTATATCAGAGTGTATTATCACCTTTTTTTACTAAAACTACTTTTGTTTTTTAAACATACATTAAATTTTCGTAAATATACTAAGGTCAAAATTAATATATTTATTTCTTTAAAATTTTCTATGACAGACTCTCACGGTTTTAGGTTGTAAATATCTCTTATGGCCCACTTCTAGAGAACAACATTAGTTTCTTAATCAGCCGCATTTCCCCATAGTAAAATCCCATAAGAAATGAACTAATCGAGATATCTCGACACTTGTGAGACCTCTAATTAATAATTAAAAACATGCAAGTTTACTGTCTTATTTGTGTGATACAATTATTATAAATTAAAAAGGATACCCTGTGTTACAGTGCTGCGACCCCACACTCATTTGATTTGATTCATATATTGCTGATACAATAGTACTGTGTGTGTGTGTGTGTGTGTGTGTGTGTGTGTGTGTGTGCGCGCGCGCGTGTGTGTCGCGTGCGTGCGTGCGTGCGTACGTGCGAACGTGCGTGCGTGCGTGCGTGCAAGCGTGCGTCAGTGCGTGTGCGTGTGAGTGCGCATGCGCACGCGCGCGTGTATGTGTGTGCGTGTGTGTTTGATGATTTTACGTCTGGTATGTACCTCTATGATATGGTAATGCGTCATCTTTTTTTATAAAAGTAAGAAGTAAGGATGAACAACAAGCATGTGCTTGTTGTTCGTCCTTACAGTCTATTTAATGGTAATAAGTTACTCTAATAATATAATATTTGTCACCCTTACAAGTGCGTTGTTACACATATCGAGATCTTTGGTTCTCTACAGTCAACAAACGAAAATAACCGGCACTGTGCGGTATTGCTGAGTGAGGTTCTTCCCCTGACAAGGCCGGCCCTACCATAGGGCGACCGAGCAGCCGCTCTAGGCGCCAAGTTCCCAAAGACGCCTGCGGTAAAGAAAAAAAGATTTTTTTTTGCTTTAGGATATGCCGACTTGTGGCTAGGATAGTATGGGAGTAACCTTATCTGTTGAGATGCGCGCTATCACGCTTGTTTTTGAGCGACAATTTAGACGACAGACGATGTTGCCTGTGTGTGCCTGTGATCTTCCAAGTTCTAAGATTGTACGCAGAACTGATGGTAAGTAATAATCCAATCTCACGACATCCTAAAACATGTTTCGGGCCGGCACTGTCTCCTGGACATTTTCCATCGTCGTCTCCTACGCCCTAAGATCAGAATCATAGCTCATAATACAGCTGCAACATGGTTCTACCACGTTCAAAATATTACGTACGCAATGAGATCTTTCTTGTCTGTCCCATAGTTTTATTACGTGGAAGAGCCATGCTGCAGTCATATTAGTAGTATAGTTTATAGCACGAATGGGTCGGCTCAACCAGGGAAGGACCACGCTCTTACAGAATACCAGCGTAAAATAGTAGCTTTATGCTGCTGTGTTTCCTATGGTGAGTGTAGAGAACCGGAGACCCTTTTTGCTGGAAACGAGGCATTCCAACTTAGTCCTCAGGGGTGACGACGCATCTGCATTTTGATTCGTAATCGAGGATAGATGTAGATGTCTATGGGCCACAGCAACCACTTACCATCAGGTGGACTGTGTGCTTGTTTGTCACCCTATCCTATAAAAAATAACTGCTTAGAATCTAAAAATATTCCATTATAATCCATTGTTCCCACCACGGCTAAGGCAAGTCTTATTTTCTGCTGTTTTGATAAATACGGCGCCATCGATCAAACGTGCAACCCCGTCGATACTTCTTTACGAATGCGCTTCGTCACGATTTAGAATTCAAAACAGTGTAATGTGATCACTAGCTTCCGATTTAGGTTCCTAATTAGATTTTCTAAAAATTGTATAATGTAATAAGCGCTTATGGAACATCGTTATAACATAAGACTAAATGTCAAGACGCAGAGGCGATAATTCATGTTAAGTGTGTAGATAATAACGAGCAAACATCAACATTGTTACGTTTATCTTATCATTTTTATAATAGGTAGTAATATCCGCGTGATTTATCTATATTAGACCTTTGTTTACCTTACCAACTGCCGTGCGCAACATTACTTTAAACAACTTGCAACAGTGACAATTAGTCTCATACGAGATTCCTATCGGTGTTATTACCATAGAATACTATAATAATACACAATAGAATGGCTGTCAACCTTATTTTGTACGACGATAGGCGTCGCCGCGAGCACGCATACAAGCAATTACGTCGTATTATCAGTAAATCACTACTACAAACCTGATTCGCTGTGTTGACAGACGGATTTTAATACATATTTATTTGTAAATAGAGTGCAATTTGGCATTTTCTAAATAATTTGCATGCGAAATTTGGAAACGATGGTAACGTCAAAACACATCTCGTGTTGACATTTATACGTGTGAATTGACGTGTTAGTGGCTACACGGGCTCCGCCCACTCCCCCGTTCTATTACGTATGTATTATAGTATTCTATGGTTATTACCATAAAATGTGGAGAATAAGACAAATCAAACAACACGCTCCACATCGAGCCGTAAGTCTATAGATCTATCACAAATAACAAAATGCATACATACATACTACACTCACATAGGTATACGTACAAATGATAATAACATAACGCTTCTTCTGGGGTGGTCGGACAAAAAACAGACAAACAAAACTATGAAATCTATTGATCACAATAAAGCAATAGATTGTACTCTCAGACCGATAAAAAAGTATTAGTCTAAAATTGTATCTGATATATAAAATTAATTAATTTTATATTGTGTAGCTAAAACCAGAAAATTTAAGAGCCAACGATGATTTTACAAACAATATTGTCTTTTAAATATATAATAAGTGCTGCAAACAAATAGTTTACTGGACCATATGACTTTGTGTTAAATAGTACGCCTAAAATATCACGAGAGAAACCAAAACAACGCACAATGATTTGAACTAAAGTTAAAACAATGAAGTTAACAAAGTTAACCCACATAAAAAACGTTGAAATGACTTGCGGTCAGTACCAGTTTAAAAAAAAAAGATAAAAATTTAACGATCGTCCGAAATCAATTGGAATGCAAATCTTTATTGGTAATGTTGGATTATCCTATAAACCCCCTGAACACTAAACAGGTTGCAGTCAGATGTTACACGATAACAAGAGCTACAAAAAGTTTAAATTTACTTAACGCTACATTTTGAATACATACACATCATTGATTAAAACTACTTTTACGGATCTTATCGCATTTAATTCATTTGATTTTTAATTCCCGACGTTTCGGCTGCTTTCCAACACCCATGTTCACGGGGGACTGAGATGGGTGACGTCCCGATGTCAGTGTTAACCCGGAGTACCTTCAGCTTTTTAATTATTATTTATGGTACGATCTACGCAGAATGAACTAAGTAACTACTAAGTAAGCAGAATTAACTTATTTAGTGAACTTACTAAGTTGCGTAGATCGCACCATAAATAATGATTAAAATCTGAAGATACCGGGTTGAAAGCTGGTGCTACTCATGTGGTCCCATATAAATTAGATCAAGATCTGACCAGTAGTTTTGAGTAATCCTTAATAATACGTATTTAATTGACTTCGACTACATTGATGATGCTCTCATTCTATTCAACCGACTTCATAAAAAAGGGTGACGTTCTCAATTCGATTGTACTATTTGTTTATGTGTGTTGTTACCTCAGAACTTTTTTCTAGGTGAACCGGTTTTGATGATTCTTTCATTATTTGAAAGCTGGTACTTCTCATGTGGTCCGATTTAAATTTGATCAAGATCTCATCAGTGGTTTTTGAGTTATTCTTAATAATGCGTATTTAATAGACGTCGACTACATTGACGATGTTCTCATTTTATTTATATTGAAGTTGGTTGTACAATTTTTTTTAATTTTAATATTCCGTAAAAATATTTCGTGATGTCGTCTAGGCCAATGGCCTTTAGGACAATAGCTCATATCTAATTCTATCCACGACGTGTGGGAAACTTTTGACTTAGGAAATATTGCGCTTCAAGTGTCAGATGTACTCAGTCATAACGCTTGGACGATAAAATACGCTTTAAAAAACTCAAGGACAACCACAACACAACCAGACGTACGTGTATCGAAAAATGTACGTGTACAAATGATGGCTCCGAGTCGGACATCCAGTCTCAGTCGGGGCTTCCGATTAATCTAGGGCATGTGAGTCACGCGACGTTGAAGACGGCCACGGTCAATTAAGCCACATGGTCGGCAAAATATCCTTGTATGAAGCGAGGTCTACTCGTATGATCCATAATATTAATCTCTCAAATACTACCCCCTTTCTAACCGATAACCCCTTAGAATATATTGAGTGACGGGTTTATACACGACACTCATCGTGACGCTCTAAATCTGGATTTATTTTACTGACTTTTGACGTATACTTTTGATGTACATTTTTGATGTACGTATTACTTATGCCATAAGTAATACGTACATCAAAAATGCAAGAAATAAGGAATTCCTGCCGTGCTAATGTCAACTTTTTTACCGCAACCCAAGGTTGAATCTCTAGATTGTCGGAAGGAAGGAATCAACTGCTGGAAGTATAAAAGAGTCACAGTAATCCAGACTTCCAAAATTAACCTGCAATCTTGTAACATTTGCCCATCCTGCAGGTAAGTTAAGCTGAACGCACATTTCGCACGTCTCGGATTTTAAGAAGTGCCTTTGTCAGGAATGAAATACCATAGTCACGGCGCTAGTCTTCACGAATTTTGACATTGGTTACCAAACTTCATACTTTTCATTTTGAATCGCATATTTTTCACAGGACTACATAGTTATACACTAAATTTTGTAATAAGACAGATTAGGTTCAAATTTTAAAACACAAACAGCAACAAATGTTTATCTCCCGGATATATCATGGCTATGGTTGATAAATAACAGGTGCGTTATTTATCAACCATAGCCGATATAATATTATCGGCTCCAGATACATACAATATGTCAAATTTAACTATCCAAAACTGATAATAAAAAAACAGCCTTGGCCAAATATATCAAGCACACTACAACTAAATTTGCAAGTGCATGACTTAACGTTATGATATGACATTACCATTTATTTTTACCCGACTGCGGAGGATAATATGTTTATCAGCCTTTATATGTATGTATGTAAATGTATGTATGTTTGTTCCTTTGTGGCGCTCTAGAAACAAAACGCGTGGGCCGATTTTGATGATTCTTACGTCAATCGATTTGTCTTAAGGTGATACCTCGAAAATTTGGTGGTTTTTCTATTTGACATATATTTTTAAGTATTATAGATTACAAACCAACATTTTGCTACATGATTTTTGACTGTATGACCTTAGATTGCATAAAAGGAAAACACGAAATCATGTAATTTTCTCGATAGAAAAAAATTGCAAAGTAGACTCTAATTAGTTACATTTCTTCATGACGCCAAAATTATTTAACGAATAAGTTCATGGAATTATTTTTACGGCATAGTAAATAATCATATCTATGTTCTCATTAACCATTTTTTTATCCATAACTTAGTTTTGTAAAAAAAAATAAAGATGTTGTTTGGCGCTTACTTAGTTTTTTTCCGAGCGTGTGCTCGGTATAGTTATCTCATAATTTACGTATTATGAAGTCATTGCATCACTTTCATTTTGACACTCCCTCAGTCGTCCGTTAGCTTCACTGACAAAGGAATAAGCCACGCCACCAAAACCACGATTTTTCAAGGTATCCCCTTAATCTTTTGTCAGTCACTAATGACATGACAGTGATTACTCTCATATCATAGTGACACAAATTCAATATGGCGACATCCAGACGTCATATTGCGCGCGTTGTGTTAGGCATATGTGTACCATTGCTGAGAGTACGGGTTAAAAGAAAATAATTAAAGTCGACGAACTATAAGTGGGGTATCTCATTTATTAGGTCTTTAAAAATCGTATTAGGTTTGTCTAGGCATTTTTCATTTTGAATGACCATGTAGGTACACTATAACGATTTAAAGTTGGTTAGCGACCATTCTCGCTTAAATTTTCAAAACTTAAGCTAGAGCTAAAGCTGTGATAAAGTTCTCATATAATCGTATAATGAATATTAACAGTATTTTTACGCAATCGGATTTTATTTTAAACAGTATTAACCTTGCTTGTTACAGATTTTTATCTATAGCGTTAACGACGTAAAAAGTCATTTTGGTTAACCGCGCTAGTGTATGTGTATAAAAATGTATTACCATAAGTGTATTTGATCATTAATTTCGTTCGTTGTTTATATACCTACACACAACACATCCAGTGAGCTAGCGCGCTTTTGGTGTTTTCATTCCTTATATTACGTAATATTTGTTGAGTAAATGATTAAGAGAAACGAACTTAGTTTAGAATAACGTGTGCGATACGCCGCAACGAGGTCACATAACAACTAGTACAGAGAAAGGGGCGGAAACGCATTACGACAGACCGCGAGATCCGAAAGTTACTAAGGTAATCGTTAAAAGAAGAAAAAGAACTTCCTAAGAATTCGCTCTTCAGTAGTCAATGAAAATCAATAGACCAATTTCTACTCAAACCACTCGTAGAAGGTTTCAGGGAGCTAACTGAAGCTAAAATTGAAAATAAAATTTATAGACTCTATTATACATGTAGTGTATATTCATGATTCTACATACATGCAGTGTATGTCAAGAATTTAGTCGAGTGTGTGACACTAACCGTAAAGCATAACGGTTATCAGCAACCACAACATAATGGTCTGTCTGGCTACGTGAACGTTTCTAGGTTTGACAAAATGGTCATGTTAAGGATTGCGTGAACCCTTTAAAAATACATTAATTTCCGAGAATCGACTAATATGGATTAAAAAAAGGGCAGCATCCTTATTTTATCTATTTAGATTGATGCAAACATAGATTACGTGAAATTCCAGCAAGATTAAGTCATTAAATCTGACAGCACAACGGCAGTTACAAAAAAAAACACATTCAGCTTAGCGAAGTCTCCGGAACTGTACCCCATAAAACATTTATATGTTTTACAAAAATGCAAGTCAGACGGAACACAATAATAAGAAGAATGTCTTCCGAGTGCTTTTTGACATACATAAACATAACATAAACATTCACGCCTGCCACCCAGAGGGGTAGGCAGAGACTACGGACTTCCATTTGGCACGATCCTGACATACCTCTTTCGCCTCTTTTACATCCATATATCTACGCATATATGCTCGTCGGTAAAGGGTACTTCTAACGTGGCCTATTTTCAAAATATCGCCAATTTGGTCGATAAACTTTCTTCTAGGGCGTCCCTTCCCAACTCTGCCGTTCACATCTGCCATATAAATTTGCTTTCTGACTCTTTCCTCATTCATTCTCTCTACATGACCAAACCACCGAAGCATTCCTATCTTAATCCTGGTCACAACATCATATTGCATACCACATTTATCTCCTATCACGCAATTTCTCACCCTGTCATTCAGATTCAACCTTAGCATACTCCTTAAAGACCGCATTTCTACAGCATTTATTCCAATTTCGTGCTTCTTCTGCCACACCCAACTTTTACTACCATGCATTAAAGTAGGGACTAACACAGCATTATGAATTACCATACGTGCCTTTTTTGACACACTCTGATTCTTCATAATAGAGTGTAGTGCCCCATTCACTCTATTCCCCGCATTTACTCGTCGTTCTATATCCTTATCATATCTACTATTCCTGCTAAATACACATCCTAAATACATGAACTCATCCACTTGCTCAATTAACTCTCCTTCTATTCTCATTTCACATACCGTTTTGCTTTCTTCTCTTTAAAAAACCATCACTTTCTTCTTACTTGTTTCTCTTTCTTCTTCATTCACTTTCATTCCCCTTTCTTTTAATGCCCAGTTCATTAATGTAACCATCATTTGCAACTCAGCCACCGACAAAAGGCGTTTGACGGTTAACTCACCCATTCTAACCCATTATAAAGAATTTGTTGTACCCATTAATTGTTTGTTTACCATAATATTTTATAAGATACTATTGTTTTATAGAAAAACATAAAGTTGTTTTCATTATTTCATTTATTTCAAATGTAAATACTTATTTTATAATCGATATAGACAAAACAAAGTGTTTCCCTAAGCAATCTTAGGAGTGAATATGAAGTGGCACATCTCTATCGACTAGCAGCTGCACATGTCATACTGTAGTGCATGTCTCGGAAAGCCAACTTCAGCCCGGCCAAAATTGAATATATATACTAGATACTCAATAAGATACGATCAAGATACATTATCATGATCAAGTGCAGACTTGGCCTTATACTGAATAATGATTTAAAAAGAAGAATTTCGAAAGAATGGAGCAGAAGTATTGTAAAAACTACTTAACTTAAACACCTATCTACATCTACAATTCTAGTGTTGTACATAATAAAAGTAAACTTGGATAACTGTCAACTTCCTTACACAAATAGTTTAAAAAAATAAAATAAAAACCATAAATTATATAATAACAATTAAATCCAATATGGAAATATAATACAAAAATTTACAAAATATATCAAAACTACTTTAGTTAGTATTTTCATTATATGAAAAAGAGCATTGAAAAGTAATTTTTTACAGAGTAAGGGTTACAAACAAGCATGTCACAGTCTTCCTAATAGTAACTGGTTGTTGTGCCCCATAGAAATCCACATCTTCGGGACTTAAAATCCGATGATGAGGTACATGTTAAAATATTTATACCATATATTATATAGGTATAGTTGCCATTTTAACATGTATGTACCTTTAATAGCAGTTGCTTTTTATAGCAAACACAGTTTTATTTCTATTTTTCTTATGCAAACGCTTAGTGTTTGTCCCTGGGGTTATGATTAATAAAATGAGAGATTTTCGTTTAGTCTACCAAATATAATTTTTATTAATAAAAATAACTCATCTGGGAGTTAAAATCTGCGAGATTTTCTTTTACTTCTTTTTTCTCTAACTCTTGCGTAATTTACATAACAGAATACCTTTTTAAAACAAATAAGATTTGTGACACCTATAAAATATGGATGTTTATCTACTTACTAATCAAGTAACATAGTTACGGCAAAAGGGAAACCAAGACTAATAGGACCATCCCGCTATTATGAATGGCTGTCAATGATGTCATCATAAGCTATTAATAAGATACAAAATCAACCACATCGTAACTCAACGGTATGAGTATTGATTATTGAGGTGAGGTTTATTATGGAGGTACTGTAAAATTAGATACAATATTTACTAAAAAAAAATAGGATTTCACTTGATGATAGGGCTGTTTTTCACATTAGACGCCCATATCGAGAATGTACTGTGTAGTAGTGGTGCAAAAGAATCTACTACACAATATCATCCTGTGGATGTTGACAGATGCGACAGAGGAAAACTAATATGAGCAGCATCCTTTTCTGAAATAAAAAACAGCAGTTGCCAACCTCTGGCAACTCTAGCCAATATGTCTCATGTTAAACTGCCTATAGAGGACTTTTGATAGGTTGTAATAAATGGGTGCACAGGTCTAACGAAATTATACAAAGTATAAAGCTCGGGAGATTATGACACACTTGTCATTTTTACTTATAGAATACTATAATACATACATAATAGAACGGGGGTGTGGGCGGAGCCCGTGTAGCCACTAAAATGCCACTAAGACACGAAGATGTTTTTTGACGTTACAAACATTTCCAAATTTCGCATGCAAATTATATAGAAAATGCCAAATTGCACGCTATTTACAAATAAATATGTATTAAAATCCATCTGTCTACACAGCGAATCGGGTTTGTAGTAGTGATTAACTGATAATACGACGTAATTGTTTGTATGTGTGCTCCCGGCGACATCGAACCTCGGTACAAAATAAGGTTGACAGCCATTCTATTGTGTATTATAGTATTCTATGTTTTTACCTCAGAACTTGAAAACGAGATTGTACTATGAGTGCATATTGCCAGTGATTACATACAGTTTTGAGACTTTGTCTTTCATTGCTGACCATATGACAAAGCTCAGGGTTGTTTAGCAAGCTATTGAGAGGGTTATGTTTGAAGTTTCTATGAGTGATAGACTTAGAAATGATGATACCTGCAGTAGAACCAGAGCAACCGACATAACCCAACGGATCAGTAAGCTAAATTGGCAATAGGACGGCACATAAGACGTCTGCTTTACATGACTGATATATAGCTCAAAGCAACAATAACCTATAGGGAAGAAAGGTTCAGGAATGGCAGCCTCGTGCCGGTAAGAAAAGTGTAGGGTTAGATGGAATAGCAACCTGATAAGAGATGTAGGAAATCAATCAGATGGCTCAGGATCATGCTTAGTGGCATTCCTTGGGGGAGGAGTATGTAAGTAGTAAGCTTGTGAATGGCTGTAATAATAGTAATAAAATATTTAACAACAAAAATTTGTAAAAAGTTGATTCTAAGATTGCTAATAAAGTTTATTATTTTTTTATAAATGTATTAATGAATCCAGAATGTGGAAACATACATTGTTGTTATTACTGCATTATATTGCCTGGACAACAAGAAGTAAGAATAAAAAATGAGCACACAGTCCACCTGGACAAGTGCACAAGCACAAGTGGTTGCATTGACCCATATAGGAGACATATAGTATGACTTGTAGACATTTACAGTTAGGTACCCTTTTTACTTGATATCGAAATTTAGATGGGATGTCATTTCTGATGTATAAAATGCAATGCTAATTAAAGAATTTCCAGTTTTTGTAACTCACATATGAAACACAGCAGTATTACCATGTTAGAATTGTACTGGCTGCATATTACATCCATGAGTTGCTGTATAATTCATCAGGTGGACATGACCATCTTGTATTATTAAAAAAAGTTTATTTGACTTTGAAAGTTTATTTGTAATATCCTCATTTGTGATACTGTCAACAACCACCAATGTAATTGTCAATAGCGGTCTTAAAAGCAGGTTTCCCACATGCACAGAGGTGAAGTAAATGTTAATGAGAAATCCTATATGTACAATAAAAAAAAAACTCATGAGGAAAGTGCAGTCAACCATCACACACACATTGAAGTAGTTGCGTTTTTTGCCTACTCCATAAACAATCCTAGAAATAGAAATGGGAAAAGTAAAGTAAAAGCCTTAATACTAGGTTGGCTTACTATTTAATCGGTTAAATTATTTTATGAGAAACGAAGCAGTGTAATATAGTATCTAACCAGTAGTGTAACAAGGAGGGCCACGGCCATGGGCAAAAGATTTTAAGAAATGGCATTTCGGGAAAGAAGTCAGTTCCCAAATTAATTGATACCTTTTTTAAATGATGCCAGTAAAAATCTCAAAGAATCTGAAAAACACTTCCTATTAAAGACTTTATATTCGTCAGCGCATTTATAGAATACAATTGGATCAAGAGTGAGTACGAAGTTGAGTCACTCTAGTGGAGCACTTATCAATGGTGCAATTGAGGGTAGATCAGGAAACCCCCTCTCGTTTGTGCAGTCTAAGTCATTCTACATAGTAGTAGTGCTAACATAGAAAATAATCGTTTTTATTCAATATTGATTACATGTAATTTATATTAAAATTCATTGATGGTATTGTGGTTTTGCCCACTGTGGTGGTTCTTTGATGCAGGCAAAGAAGATGGTGTTGCTGAGAGGCTGTTTTGTGTTACAGTGAGATGAGTGATGTGCAGTTGGTAGGTTAGTGTTATCATGTAATTACATCCCTCATGTTAAACTGGTGTGATTGTGACAGGTACATGTTACAATGTGGTTGAACCATAATTGCTCTATGCCGAATGTGAATAGTGTAATATGCAATCTTATTACTGATAATGATTAATTGCATAAGCAAGAGAGCAATTTGAACATCCGGTTACACACTTTTACTATTTTTAACAATTTACTTTTCATAGTGTATATATAAGATCAGAAGTGAGATCTTGTGTTGGAGTTCCAATATCAGAAGTGGGATCTCCTGTTGTGTTTCCGACACATTAAAATAATAATAATTTTTTTGTATAATCTCTGCACATGCACACTTCCCTGGGATAGGGATAGTATAAATAAATACATTACCTTTGGTGTTGTTTTCATTTTTAAATATACTTAGCTATGGAAGTCATTTACCAATGGGGAAAAAAGGCAGCATTTTAGGCACTGACAGCCCCTATTGGAAGCAGCCCATGTTACTTCACTTTATATAACCTTCCATCTCTTAAAACGGGTATAATATGGGTATTCTAAACTACATATAATTTTTCCTAACTTCATATGTATATATATTTATACTGAGGTTTGGCCTTCATGTTATCAAAAGTATATTTGATAGCAGCAGGTGCCAAATTGTTAGACCTTACTCACTGTGACCTTATTATTTATTTAGTGATAACTGCATAAAGTGCATCAAATTCTCAACAAGGAATTAAAGGGAACATTTAAGGGAGAACTTGATTCCTAAACACTATATATTATAATATATCATTCATTGTAATAAAGTGCAATTTAAATAATTTTTCAAGATTGTTGTCACACTGTTTTTGAAAGTACTTGTATCAGAAAATAAAAATACAGTAAATACTTACTACTTAGTCAGTAAATTCAAAATAAAAAAATACATTACCAGTTTTTTTTAATGGTCAAGATTCCTTTAGTAGCTTTTTTCTTTCCTTCATGATTAATTCTAGAGAAACGGTCACTGAAACTTCTCTTCAATTCTGAGACAGTTTTTAATCTTTCACCAGATGACAATCTCAAAGACTTGCCACCCACTTTTCTGATGTCTATTTCTTCACTCAGACTATCAACACTTGATGCTGTATGAACTGACACTTTTTTGCTTTTCCCCTTTGAAGATTTTATGGGTAAATTAGCTTCAGAAACATCACTTTCACTCAACTCACGACTAGACTTATTGTATTCTCTTTTAGCACTGTTACCGAAACCTTCTACGAAACATAGCATAATGTCTTCTTGGTATGATTGCTTCATTTAAAAGGTCATAACCGCTTTTCGCAAACTCATATGCTATTACATGCACCTCTACAGTCCACGACGTACGCACAACTTGAACCTCTATTTTGATTAAAAGAATACATTCACATGTTCATTCGCTTTAAAATTAGAAGCATTCTACATAAAACTTCTGGTACATATTAACAATTGTCCAGTTAATATTTGTAGTTTGTGAAATCGTAAGTAATTTTCAGTATAAACAAATGTACTCCGTGGCAAAAACTTTGTATTAAAATATAAATCGCACAAAACATAAACCACAACTTTCAGTCTTTCAACTTTCAAGGCAACATTATTTATGTACCTACGAGTCAAACCGCTAAATAAAACTGAACTGACAAGTGACAACTGACTGAGTGACGTTTCGGTAACGTTTAGAAAAGTATGGTACTATAAAAACCGTTCAGAAACTATAAGCATCTCACCTACATCTAGTCAATTTAATACCGCCGTTAGTATTAAAATGACTAGGTGTAAATTAGTTACTTACCAAATAATATCTTCAAAATTTATATCTACTCTACTAAAAATATAAAGGTTAGATAATTACACACAAAACATCTAATTCTAAATGGAATTCATTAAAAAACATAAAATCAGAAATAAGTTTAAGTGTACTGTTCTTGATGCGTGCGTGTTGCAATCAATACTGTCAGGAAATGCAAAAATTGCATGATCACCTGGGTTACTGGGAGCCAAACAAGGGTGTTATAATATATACATAGATATATAAAGTTGAGCAGTAAGGTTTTTATTTATTAATAAGATAGAAGCAACATTTAGATAGTTTAATGAAAAAGGTTTAAATTTAGCAAGCATAAAACTTATCTAGTGACGAAATTAGGTTTTCTATTAAGTATTTCTTATTGTTTATAAGTAACTATACATACGAGTTTACATTTATAAATAAAACAACCTAATCTAACCCCCAAAGAGTGGTTAATATTATTTATTGTAGACTTCCCTATTATGTAACATGCACTGAGTCCACACATGTATACATAGATATTGAATATTACATAATATATACATAATATAATTATCCTGTCTATAGTATTACGTATTTATAATTGTGCTACACTGATCCCATAATAGTGTAAATTAAATTATGACACGGCATTTGGCATCGATTGTTGAACTATAATGATAATGTTCTCCTTCCCGAATTGCAACCAAGGTGACGAAATTTTGCATTAATAACATTTTAAAACTGATTTAAAAACATTATAAATAAAAACACTACACACGAAGAGGGAGTATAAATAAGTAAGGTCTAGGGTGGAATTTAGTGGGCCTTAGTAACCGCCGACCAATTATTTAAGAAAAACCTAACGAAATGCTGCTCAAACGGTTTATCAATTAGTACTTTATTTACTAATTGATTCACCATTTTTATATAGGTATTTAAAAATGGTGAATCAATTAAAATGTGCAGTGGAAAAAATCTGCCGAAGGCCATAAGATAATTTGGGCGTTTTCTTCGACTCGCGCCCCGCGTTAGTCCCGAAAGTAGCCTCTTACAACACCAATGCGATACGATAACTTATTGTATGCCATCACCAGAAGGAAGCAGTTCAGATGAAGTGAAATAAGTAAAAAATCTGATGGTCTTAAAACGGCTACATTTTGCTAAATCATACCTAAGAACCACCGCTAGAAAACATGCTTTTAAATTAAAAAAAAAAAAACATCCAAATCGGTTCACCCGTTTAAGACCACAGATCGACACACAGACAGACAGACAGATACACATAGCGGTCAAACTTATAATACCCTTCTTTTTACTTTTTTTCCTCTTTTTTTTCTTTTTTAACGAGAAAATCCGAGTGTAGGGGTAACCCTACACCAGGATTTTCTCCTGTAACGTAGGGGCGGTTTACAAACATAAATTGCACAAGGACAAACATCCAGACCCAGAACAATTAATTGTAGGCCATACAAATACTTGTTGCGTGCGGGATTCGAACCTGCGACCCCCAGCGCAGCCACTCATTGCTAAGACACTGCGCCACAGAGTCGTCAAAGTTTTTCGTCGGGGGTTGAAAATAAAATGATATCAAATACAGAGCGAAAAGTAGGTTCAGATGGTTAAGAGGATATCTGGTATGGGCTGCAAGAAACTTTAAAAACAGATTATTAACGATCCATTGAACTACTGAGCTAGTCAGCCGACTGTTGATACGGCTAGTGATACGATACTAGGTATGAACGGAGTTGTCATCCGTTCTTAAGATACGATACGCCAAGGTGATCAATTGTGGCCTGGCCGTAGATGACAACATGTATCACGTATGTTACGTTACTATTATTATATTATTATAAGTATCTATCTAGCAAAACTCTCTTTTTTATATAGAATACGAGTTATATACTAACACACAGCTCACCCGAATGTAAGTGAATGCTGTGGCTCTTAGGCATCGACATTTATCCTTGATTAAGAATTAAAATGCAGATGTTATATATTTATTTAAAGACCGACAACGCACCTGCAATTCCCCTGGTGTTGCAGTTGTTCATGGCCGGCGTTAGTCACTTACCATCAGGTGAGTGAGCCACATGCTCGATTGCCCCCTGATTGATTTGATTATAATTTTCTTCAAGGTCATGTATAATGATGTGATAAACCTTCCTTCATTTCTTTCATTGTAGAAGTTATTGCAAAAATAATCAATATTCATATATTTTGATACTTACGAAAATATACTATAATGTAAAATCGTAATAAGTCGCAATAGATGTTATGATATTGAAATCTCAAACTATCAGCTTTAAAATAATGAGGATAAACAAATCTGTGCGCAGCTAATGTGTGCATTGAGGTACGTAGTAATATTAAACTTCAATGAATGTGTGGCGTTAAATTTGTTCATACAAGAATGTTTAAATAGGCGCACATGGTACATTCCTCCGATAAACACGCATGCTCTCTTTATTTTGTGCTAATACTGTTAAGATAAAACATATTTTTATGTGCCTCTGTCAACAAAGATTATTAAATTAGAACTTAAGACGACTGCGCAACTGTCCTTTCTAGGAATGTGCACGCAGGCAAGCATTGTTCACTAAAACTGTCCATAGTCCCGCCATTAAACTATAACTTCCGATAATATATGGAACATAGATTACTCAATATATACTAGATACGGAGCTTATCATCATAGAGCTAAGAGGATATCTCGATTATCAAACGCAACATTCTAATTTAACATCATGCCTACTATTTAACTACTTATTACAAACATAATATTTGATCTGAGTTCTATATCTATTTAGGTATATCTTATATAAAACTATGTCATTATGGATGAACTCATTAGTTCGTAGTAACGGGAATCCGAACAACATCATTCATCGTTATACGACATTAAGAAAACACACTACTTTCTTATTGCCTTATTTTAGTTAGTAAGTATAGTAGTAAGTAATTGTAATTTATAAATAATTCCTTTGATACGTTGGAAAATATAAAATTAATAAATATTATAAATGAAATAGTAGTCTTACCGGCGTCTCCGTCGAAAGGTTTCTTGCGTAACACTTTGCCTGCCTCTGAGTAAGGCGCGTCGGATGCTCGTTAAAGGAAGGCTTTCACGTCTTAGCGACCATCGAATGCGGGCACTGTTTATAGCAGGCGTTTTCTTATCCATTGCACATTTGTAATAGATCACTTACATGTCCTAGTCACAAACGAATCCGAACACCTCATATTAAAAACTATAACTCTTTAATATAAATGTGCGTGCAAAACTGACAAGCTTATTTCCAACCTTATCATAAGTAACATCCATATTTACATTTTATGATACTGAAAATGTACACAAACATATATTCTCGCGCACGTAGTAATTGAGGTAACGTATTTTTACATTATTTAAAATGTATAGGTGTTTACACGATGTGTAAATTCTAAACAGATTTAAATATTATTATTTATTTATAGTAAAGTAATAGTGGCGATGCAACTACCCTCATGTTGTTTTTTTTTTATAGGATGGGGTGACAAACTAGCACACAGTCCATCTGATGGTAAGTGGTTGCTGCGGCCCATGGATATCTATATCTATCCTCGATTACAAATCAAAATGCAGATGCGTTGTCACCCGTGAGGACTAAGATGGAATGCCTCGTTTCCAGTAAAAGGGTCTCCGGTTCTCTACACTCACCATACGAAACAGAGCATGATTAAGCTACTATTTGACGCTAGTATTCTGTGAGAGCGTGGTCCTTCCCCGGTCGAGCCGACCCATTTGTGCTACAACTATACTACTAATATAACTGCAGTATCCTCTTTCTGTACGTGTAGAATGAGGCGACAGAGGGAAATGAAAAAGGAGATGGGCAGCACCATCTTCCTGATAACAAACCAGGTCAATCTTGTCAACTATGGAAATATCCCTCCTATGAGGCAATCCATGGGAGAGGTCTCTTTCAGCAGTAGCCTTTTGAGTGAATGAATGAATAAATCACTGCATAAATTTTGAACCTTCTTATCATAATAGAACTTACATCAGATACTCCATTACTTATACTCTATGATGCTCCATTAGGTACATAATATATTAGTGTTCTCATAATTAATATGTAGCTGGTACCCGGTTGACCGAGCTTTGCTCGGTATTGTTCGCTCGGTTTTTTAATTCGTGTGTTTTGGAAATTATATTTAGATACAAATTACATACTGATGAAATACGAATAATATTTGAACTGGTTATTTGAATAAAAAATCATTAGTGCAATTAGTTTAATTTAAATTTTCGTGTTTTTAAAAAATACTAAAAAAAAGGGCTCGAAAAAATAGATTTTCTCAAAAAAGAAAGGAACTTGAAAAAATATTAAAAAAGTCGGTCGGTCGGTCTGGGCTCGAACCATGATATTACGTTTTTGTGGCCGCCCAATATACCAATTAAGCTATTTGTAATCATTGATGAACTGTCAAAATTTATCTTCTTATTCTAACGATATTGTAGCAGTTTTTCATTGCCTAAAAACACGGACAAAAAGACATTTTCTAAAAATAAATCCTAGCTAGATCGATTTATTGCCCCCGAAACTCCCTGCACACAAAATTTTATGAAAATCGTTGGAGCCGTTTCCGAGATTCCGATTATATATATATATATATATATATATATATATATATATATATATATACTCGTATATACAAGAATTGCTCGTTTAAAGGTATAGGATATAGAGCCGTGGTAGCTCAGATGGTTAGCGCTTGCTGTAAATTTCACAGTACGCGAGCAAACCGGGTTCGATCCTCGCCGGCACCAATGAAATTGTTAATTGCAATTTTAAGTGCTGATTTACCACGTGCTCGGCGGTGAAGGGAAACATCGTGAGGAAACCTGCATGTCTAAAAAATAAGAAAAAAATATTTCGAAGACATGTGAAGTTCGCCAACACGCAGTGGGACGTATATGGGCTGTAACTTTACTTTACTTTACTTTTAATTAAATTTCGATTTTTAGATTTTTTTATTTTTATTTTACAACAACTAAAATACATACTAATCAAAGTTCATAAATACAGTGCAACACAAACCTATATAAGATTTTTCTGCACACTGAAGTTCGCCGTCTTTCCAGCGCAAACATTTTAATATTATTTAGAGTAAGAAGGTAGTTCGCTTATTTCTATACAAATAACTTGAGGATGAGTTGTAGTGGCTATTTAGTTAGAGTAGTATACAGTTATTATACAGTATAATTATATTATATATATATATATATATATATATTATATTATACAGTATAATTAGGTTTTTCTTCATCGCCGGAAATAAAGCAGCACAAGTTCGGATTATTCAATTCTAGTGTCCTCAGTACCATCACATAATCTTGAGTTGAGACTTTATATCAACTATTTCCACACCGTAATGCCCTAATATGTGATTTTACTACGGAGATATGCGAAAACTATTTCTGTTTTTCGGAAGAAGGCTATAAGAGCTATTTACAACCTTGAACTAACACCGCGTATTTCAACGTAGTTTATCTCACGTACACCGCCTCTGAGTATTTTTACGAAATTATAATGTATGTTTACAAAACAAAGGTAACAACAAAAGTGATATACACTGTGTAAACACCAGGAACAAACACAAGCTAGTGATACCAGTTTCTCAACTCTACAGAGTCACTTATTTATTCATGGAGCAATATACGAGTATACGCTATTAGAACAAAGTCCCAAAAAATATACAAGGTCTCTCTATTACCAAGTTTAATTTTTTTCAGGTTTAGTATATTTTATTAAACAAAAACTGTATAAGAAGTGTTGTTATAATATAATATTTACGTCGTTGATAATAACCCCTGGGAATTAGGTAGTCGCTTCCAAGCTGTTTCTTAATTAAGTTTTATAAGTAGTTTGTATAATAACCTATATTCTTATTGTATATTTTTATTTTGACAAAAAGTCCCGCCGGGTTTCTTGCTAGTTCTGCCCAGGACAAAGGTTTTTTTAAAACTTATTATAAGCCACAATCCCTCCTGGCGGTACGTGGTGTTGCAGCCTTAGATGATAAATCGCACTGTCTTAGCATAACAAAAGTCCATTCAGTCTTGCCTTGAAGACGCCCAGATTGTATTCGGACGGAAAGATAGACGGCGGCAAATTATTCCATTCCTTTGTTTCTGATTTGTGGAATATCGACAACAAAGATGTGAAAACCCGCCGACCGCCTGGTCGTCCGATGGTGGAAAGGAGAGGGAAGAATTAAAGCGTGCAATTCCTGCGCACACTCACCGAAATGCATCCAATGGAATACCAAGAGGCTGGCTACTCTGCGCCTGTGCTCGAGGCTGACAAGGTTAGTTTCAACCAAATTAAGAGCAACAATGAGCCTCTTAGCACATCTCTCCGCTGAGTTCAGCGCTGCGAGGTGGCATTTTGCAGCACCAGCCCATACGTAACAGCAGTACTCCATGCACGACCGGACATGCGCTTTACATAAGGTAAAAAGCTGCCTTAACGTGAAGTACCGCCGCACAATTGCAAGAACACCAAGTTTCCTTGCTACTGCTTTGGCTTTGGACTCAAAGTACTGCCCATAGTTGAGGTTCAGATAAAATTCAACCAGTAACAACTGAAGGCAGTCAGTGTACTCAAAGGGTACATTCCGGAAAGTAGGAACCAGCGTGAGCGGGCTCCTTTTAGCGGTGAAAAGAGACACTTGTGCTTTGGAGGCGTTGAATCTCACGAGATTGGCATCGCCCTATTCAGAGGCAGCGTGTACGACTATTGCGGAGCTGTGTGAGATTCACACGCTCAACCATAGCACCTCTTTCGGACTGAATTTAATCCCGAATGGCCCGGGCTCTTGGTTGGTATCTTTCCACAACTGTGCTATCGTCTGCATACCCATAGATATCGGGATAAGTAGATCGTTAATATGCAGCAGGAAGAGCTCCTTCCACTTGACCGCATCCTGTAACTTTATAAGGCGCAGGTTCGGCCTCACATAGAATACTGTTCCCATCTCTGGGCTGGGGCTCCCCAGTGCCATCTTCGTCCACTTGACTGTATCCAGCGCAGAGCGGCTCGAATCGTCGACGACCGAGTGCATTCCGATCGGCTCGATTCACTGGCGCTGCGAAGAGATGTTCCATCTCTTTGCATTTTCTTTAGCATATACCACGGGGAGTACTCTAAGGAATTGTTTGGATTAATCCCAACCGCTAAACTTCATGAACGCACTACGCGGCAAACCTCCCGATAACATTCACACCATCTGAATGCTTGGCGGTCCACCACTGTACTTCACTAGGAGATTTCTTCCGCGTACGACCTCTCTGTGGATTAGTTTATCACCGGCGATTTTTCCGCACCGTTAAGACTTAGGGACCTTCAAGAAAAGAGCTTACTCCATTCTAAAAGGCCGGCAACGCACCTGCAATTCCCTTGGTGTTGCAGTTGTTCGTGGGCGGCAGTAGTCACTTAACATCGGGTGAACTGTATGCTCGTTTGCCCCCTCTTCTTTATAAAAAAGAGAGTTGCGGAGATAACGGACCCTGGAGGAAAACCGGCGTCAGTTGCCATAGGATCGGATGAGGAGATCATTCACTCAGAAAGTTCTTTCTCCATTCAATTTTTGACAGGCCTGTTGGTCTAGTGGTTAGTGACCCTGACTGCTATGCCGGAGGTCGTGGGTTCGACTCCCACCCAGAACAAATGTTTGTGTGATGAGCACGATCATTTGTTCTGTGTCTGGGTGTAATTTATCTATAATATTTATGTATTTAGAAATATATAAGTATGTTTATCAGTTGTCTAGTACCCATAACACAAGCTCTGCTTAGCTTGGGACTAGATGGCGTTGTGTGATAGTTGTGGAATATTATTATTATTATTATTATTATAATCAGACCAGGGTATAAGCCGTACGCCGGAAGCTTACCCAAACGGCTAGCGTGCCAAACTCTGTCAAAGGGCTTCGAGACATTAAGGGAAACAGCAAGTGCTTCCCCTATGTTCTCGAGTGCCTCGCCCCCATACGTGTGTGCTAGAAGCATACGCTAGAAGGTTCCCAGCTGACCGATTTCGGCGAAACCCGTATTGCTGGTCACTAAGGTCATTCTCTTATAGGTATGCCGCTAAGCGGGAGGTTTAATGAAAGAGTTGGAAGTAAAAAAATTACTCAATTGGCTGCAGGCGTTCATGGTCTGCAGTGGCCCCTTACCATCAGGTGGACAGTAAGTTGATTTGTCAGTTCACTTTTATAAAAAAAAAAACAGCCGACATTTTCCAGATAATTGAAAGATCTACAGAGGCACTCGCTCAATAACCCCAACGTGTTGCTGGCGTAACACCTACGCTTTAAGATCTAAGGTATGCTAGGATGCAGTGACAACACTACCCGTCCCGAAAGGAAAACCGATAACCGTACCACAGTGCAATTGTATCACTCTAATGGTATTCATTTGCCGGGAATCACTTCGTAACAGCGACAAGTATATTCATTGTGATTTTTAACCCCCAACAAAATCTTACTATTACTTGTGAGCTGTTCTTTACTTTTATGCGGTTGAGAGCGAGGTAGACTCTCTATAAGTTCGTCGTACGACCCGCGGCAGCCTGGGGAGGCCGCACACCCAGCAAATAATGACAGCGCTAGTCACAGAAATCGTAAGACAAATTATTACGATTTCTGAGGTGCTACTGAAGTGGTGGTGAATGTGCGTCACATACAAAGTTTTTCGATAGATATACTTGAATCAGTGATAAGTGCCGATAAGCCTACCTCTCCTATGATTAATAATTCAATTATATATATTTCTATTTTTACTTTGAAGTACCCTTTGAAGAGCCGTGGTAGCTCAGATTGTTAACGCTCGCTGTAAATATAATAGAACGCGAGTAACCCGGGTTCGATCCCCGCCGGCACCAATGAAAATTTTAATTGCAATTTTAAGTGCTGATTTACCACGTGCTCGGCGGTGAAGGAAAACATCGTGAGGAAACCTGCATGTCTAAGGAATAAGTTAAAAAATATTTCGAAGACATGTGAAGTTCGCCAACACGCATTGGGGCAGCGCGGCAGACACTTCCTTGCCCTAAAATCCTCTCGGAAATGAGGGGAGGCTTGTGCCCAGCAGTGGGACGTATATAGGCTATAACTTTACTTTAATATTAAAAAATGCAAATTTAAACCCACGACTTCCTCTTCTTCATTACTTACCTTACATACTTGACTTAACTCACTTTTAGATAGAAATTTCACGAATGCATAAGCTGGCATGTCTATCTAGATTTAACTATTCTCACCACGTTGGAGAGAAGAGTCGATTGAAGGGCAAAGCTATTAACCACTCAATAGTTAGTCTGTAAGCTTGGAGTTTGGTTTTGAATGTATAAATGTATCGTTCGAATTTTTAGTTTGTCAGTATTCGCACCGTATTACGTAGTACGCTAAACTGTCACTAACTATTACAAGTCCTGCTGATTGTAGTTTCGAAGTGACGGTAGCCTAAGGACAAGGCTCGGAACGCGAACTCAAAAGGTTGTAGGTTCGAAACCGCCATTAGACCACTGTCGTGAACCACTCCTAACACAAGCATTTCAAGTTTACCACGAGTGAGTAAATGGAATATTAGTAATGTCAATAGCATTGCTAGAATTTAAATTAAAAAAAAGCACAAGTGAGCAGGTAACTTACTGCGCTATGTAGTGTGGTGACGGCACACGCAGGTGATGCCTGCGCGGGCGCTCCGCGTCGCTGTCGCTCGCTTCTTCGAGCCCAAGCGCGCTCGCCGACCCGCCCGCCGACCTGCCGTCAAAATACCACCTCAATTACTTAATAATAATAATTTTTATTCCATTTTCAATTACACATATTTACATACAGGAACAAATATAATTACCATTAAAGAAAGTAACAATAAGCCTAATAAAAATAACATGCAATAATAAAAAATTAAAACTATGTGTAGCTTAATAATGTAAAATCTACAAAAGAAAAATTTAAAACTCAAGTTTATGATATTAGCTACCTGCCCGAATTTGGTTGAGTACCTGTGTTTCAGACAATCACTTACACTATAGGTTTAATAATGTAGGACACAACGAAATTTAAATAATTAAACTATATTATATAATAAATAAAATAACTAAATAACAGTTATTTGTAACCTACAATTAATGCAAAACTATTTTAGAATTTCTAACAACTTCTCTGTATCTTCGGAAACTATATATCTTTAGTGACTTGTTGAGCTTGTTATATAGAAATGGTCCTTAAAATATGTAAAATCTGTTCACAAATGCGTGTTTGGTTTGAGCATTGATTTATATATTACAGTTTTGTATAACTCAATGGGTTTCAGGGTTTACACAAACTAAGTCCATTCTTCTCCTGTCTATGGTTTTTAAGTTAAATACTTATAATATACCTACATGCTATGAAACTACCGACAGAAATTAATCCAGGGATTGAAAGATTCTAAAATTACCGATAAGGAAGCCAAAACTATTAATAATGTACAAATAAAACAGATCATGTCACAAAGTGGAACCGCAATTAAAATTTAAATGAAGAATGAACGATATTAATTTGAAACCAGCCTCTCTTCCCTGAATATATACATATATGTTTAGTATGGACAGCTTAAAATAATACTCGCAGGTTTGAGAATAATTAGACTCGTGTTCTTTTACTGAGAAACAGAGGACATATAAAGATTTGGTTATTGTAAGTATAAAAATATTTGGAAGATAAATAATACTAAAGCGTTTAAAATGATGGCTATAATTTTGAGCAACAGTAAATATCATAAATAAAATTCTAAAAAAGCTTTTAAGGAAGTTGAATTATTTACAAATTAAAACATAACAAAGTTATATTCAAATTTTGAGAAAAAGCAGATGTGATAAATTAATTTTATAGAGATTCGAGACATAGAAGGAGGATAAGAGTAAATACATTAAATTAAACTTAATAAAAAGTAATAAGTTTAATATAAGCTAGGTATTTATAGTTTCCCAGACAGCAGATCCAAAAAAGCATCTTTCTACTGGATTTTTGGAGATAGGCTGCAGCTATATTATAGTTGTAGCACGAATGGGTGGAGCAGGGAAGGACCACGCTCTCACAGACTACCAGCACAAAATAGAAGCGATTACTGCTATTTTCGTACGGTATTTCTTCTTTCTCACGTCTCATGGGTGATAACGCATTTAAATTTTGATTCTTAATCGAGGATGGATGTATTATATCTTATAATATAGGTAACGACAATTCCACAAAGAACGCAATCATTTCTGCGCACGCTTTTTACCTGCCTTAATTTTGTTACTCTTCGAACTCGATTCTTTGATACAGAAAACTGTTCCGAAATGTAACGATATATCCATGTTTCATCTCTCGTCACAATGTTATCATGTCACACCTAGTATTTGAACGTCTGTGATCATACTTTTACTACATTTTTTGCACCAATCAACCTGAGTCTGTTTTTGTTCTGGGGTGAGTTTGCGAGAAATCCAGTGGAAATAAAGTTTTATAACTTTTTAATTTTGATGTATTTTTTTTTAAATTTGATTTATACTAATACCCAAAAGTCATCGAATCTCCTCATTGGAAATGCATCGGTTTTCTCCAATTAATCGCCTGGATGAAGGTGTAGCCACAACTTTCGCAGTTGAGGGTCGACATTTGCGACTTTCTTCATAAAGAAAAACATGGTCATGATCAAATTCTGCGTATCAACGCCTGATTAAATGTGATGCTTCACTCTCCAAAGCATTTTGAAGACGAGTAATGCAATCTTGCGGAGAGAATGCACTTTTAAAATAATAAAAAATCACATATATTCAAAAATCAATCACTCATATTTCATTTTTACTACAGATGACAAAATTCAACGTGTGCTATTTTTTCTATAGAATAGGGGTGACAACCAAGCACACTGTCCACTTGATAGTAATTGGATGCTGTGGGCCATAAGACCAAAAAGCAGATTGCGTTGTCACCCTTGAGGACTAAGATGAAATGCATGCGTTTCCAATGAAATGAGCATCCGGTTTTTACCATACGAAACATATAGACATACCTGGACATGTTTTATTGGCATCAATACACTCACATAGATATATATATATATACATTATATATCTATGTGAGTGAGTGTATTATATAGATACATTTAGAAGTAAATAAAAAACATACGAGGTATAAGAAGGGAAGCATATATAAAAACAAATTTCAGCAAGAAAATTAGTTTCTGAGAGTGATGTGATACCAAAAGGATTCCGACTCAGCAGCATATGGTACTCGTACCGCGGGTACGAGTACGAGTACCATATGCTGATTTAAAATTGAGTTTTATACTGCATCCGCGTTGCATCAGCATTAAGCTGCTACAAATATCTTATCTTACCACTATATAATTCCACAACCAACTTTATTTATAATTATTATCTTTATAAACTTTTTTTTTCAAGCTCTGCTAACCGAACACAGATCGAGGGGCTAATAAATTGGAGAATAGAATATCCATTCGAAAAAATACCTAATATAATAAATATCAACTCTGCAAACACCAATGCAGGACCGTTCGAGAAAGATTGTTTAAAATTATTGTTTCTAAATAAGTTCAATCTATCTCAGCGAACTTTTGTAAGGGACTAACTATGTAATAGGTTGGGGAAAGTTTCGTCGTATTTTGTTTGTACAAAATTGAAAAAAAAATCTCTTTTGTTGTACTATTTGTATCTGAATGGTATTAATATCAATACATATAGCCCGTACTCATAAAGAATAGGATTATATTATATGGCAGCTCATCGAGCGCGTACCGTCAACATGCACAATACAAATAACGAAAATCCGCTAATAACGATAAATCGTTATTATATGTTACTAACCGAATAATATACCTAACGTTTTAAACGTTAGGTATTTATATATAGTTTGAAATTTACTATTAATAGGAAAATATTTGAATAGAATTATATATACAAGTAGACACATTAATTATAAATTAACATTTATAGCCAGTGACCCGCACTGGCTTCTCTTGGATAAAATGGAATTATTTACAAGTATAGATTAGTAAATTATTCACGAACACTGTACAACAAAACAAATATGTATTTCAAATAGGACAGACAGGCAAGAAACTCTATAGACATTTTTTTTATATAGTAATCCTTGAAAATTATGTAATTAGTTAACTTTATAATAGATAAATTAAAATTAATAAATGAATTATTTTAATGAATTACATGTCGGACTGAAGTTATAGCACGTACGAAAAACACATATTACAACATTTTTTTTGTAGTCTACACCGGCGGGTGTGAGTATATATATAGCGACAATGTGCGAGCGAGAGATAAATAGAGACGACACCATTTTCAGTCCCATTCTTTAACCGCACGAGTAGTATATAACATTACGAAAAAGAAAAATAAAAGTAAAGAACACTTTCCCGCCATTTTTCAAATGATTTTTCTCCGCCAAAATGAATGAATCTACAATGAACAAATTCGATACATACTGAAGTTTTGTTACAAAATAGGGGAAAATACGACTTAGCCGCGAAAAAAATTTGTGACGTTTATGGACCTAATGCAGTGTCAGTAAGTACAATGTTGGTTCAAAATGTTGAAGTTCTGCTCTGGTGACCCTCATACGGATAAAGTAGATGCCATTTTTGAAAAAAAGAGCAAGATCGGCATATTAGTAGTTACTACATAGTAGAGGAATTATGGATTGACAACAAAACAGTTTTCACCTATTTGAAAAGTGAAAGTGCTATATAAAAAGCTCCATATTTGGGTACCACACGAGCTCACTAACCATTTTTGAAAAGATGAAAAATGGATCACCTAATGTTGGCGACGCGCCTATAAGAATATTTCAATTTATTAGTTAACCGATTACGAATAGCTTCTAAAAAGCAAATTATCAAGCAACAATATTCCGTTAAGAAAATGCTTAGTTGAATCTTAAAGAAATATCGAATTAATGATATGAAGGTCTTGTGTTCGACTCCCAGGCCGGAATAGTTTATCGTTTTCTTAGTAATATCTCTTAATAAATTCATATAGGGAATTTTTAAGATTTAAATTATGTTACCGGATTTGTTCCCCGGTTGAAATCATCTTTCCAATAATGTTAATTTAAAGAAATATTAAAATAAAGTTAGAGACCAGGATTTGTTCCCCGGTCGAGATGATCGCTGTGCATAAGTAGAATTAATGGAAATTAATTGCATAAGTATTGTCTTATATGAGTTTGATATGTTTTGTATGAAAACAAAAGCCTATTTTCTATGATTGATTTATGAAAACATTCACTTATATTGTTTGATAAGAAACATGATAACTGATAAGAATCTGATTAGAAATAGTTTTCAACGTTTGAGAATTGTGTAGAATCATTTATTCACCTAGTATTGTTGATATTAGTGTATACTAAACTTTCCATTTTTACTGATAGTCGATGGCCGTGCAAAAGTTAGTTGTTCAAATAGTGTGAATTCATAGACGCACGCTAGCCTAGTACTTAGGAGGCCAAATATGTAGAAATTTAAATATTTGCAAATTTCAGCAATTTATGTAACAATTACTTGTAAAACATTTCAGATTGATTGTACGTGTAAAAGAGATGAACTCTGTGTTATTTTTATGTGAAAATTCCCGTGAATAAGTGAAATAATGATAGTTTTGTATAAGAAATTTAAAAGTGTTTTAATAGTGAAATGTATAGAGAAAATGTAAATTAAACTATTGTATTAGTTAAGATATGTATAATTTCAAGTGGAAAACATTGTTTTAACTTTCTATGTTAAATATTTAAGAAATTCCAACTTTGAACATGTGAGTAAAATAAGCATATTTTGTTAAATAAATAAAAGGTTTTTTGTGATATGAAAATGTAATGTTTATCGTAGTATAGATTTTTTTTGTGCTATCTTTATAAGTAAATTGTATAAATGTATGTCTGATACAAATAAAGTTATTGAATAAACCGTGAGAGAGTGATAGTACAAATTGATGTAATTGAGTTGCGCAAACGCACAAATGGCGCAGCTCACTTTCGCGTATAGCTCTGGGGTAGCTCAGTAAACGAGTTTTCTTGCAAATCGTTCGAGTCTCGTCCGGACTAGCGAGCGGTCACGTCCGCCGGTCGTCGACTCCCGCCCGGGTGGGACAAGTATAGCGCGTCGCTTCGCAGTGGGTGCGCGCGCTGTGGGGCCAACTCGGCTTGGTGGAGCCTTGAGGACGCCCCTGACCCCACCCGGGATGAAGATCACCCAACGCTGCGTTTAACCTACACGCTGGGAAGCGAACTCCGAAGGCCCGGCGCACCCAAGTGCGCGCGCCTGTTGGTGACTTCGGCTCTGCGTCGAGATGCTTCTCCGCGGAACCTTGAGGTTGCTGACCCTTCGGCAGATTCCCTTCCCAGAGGCGCGAGACACGCCAATTCCAGCCTAGGGATACCAGGCCATCAGCTAGAACCAGGAAGGAGCACTGGAGGCCCGGAGCAGCTGCTGTTGGAGCGCCCTCCTGTCGGCAAGATTGGCCCTGCGTCGTCTCCCATCCTCAGGACTCCACGGGGCTTCGAGACGGCCGACCCTCCGGTAGCACCGACCTGGTGGCGCGCAATACGCCAACCAAGATAACCAACAATGTCGTCTTGTACGGCTCCCAAGACCGGCTCATTGTTATGAGCTGTGAGGATTACCCGGGTAATGGGGGACTCCCCGAGGTCCAAATCCTGCATGGGATAAAGAAAAGTAGTCCCATAGCAGACGACAATCAACGTGCACATCGTTCGGGAATCGTTCCAGGAAGTTCGGAGAAACTTCGGGAAAAGTGCAAGACCAGCAGTGAATAAGAAGAAGAAAGAAAAATTATAGGGAAGTGATAGGGAAAAGTAATTACTCTCTCACGGAACGGTTTGAAGATAATTGCTCTTTTATTCCCAAGGAATTCTCCCTTAAAATAATACAGTACATATCGAAGAATTAAGGCGTTGGGACCGGGACGACTTCGGAAGACCCGTAATCCCCGCCTGAACCTATTTTCTGAAAAGGAAGAGGTTATCGCCCTTGTGTGTTACTCCGTTGCGGAGATCACATACGTTGTTCCCGAACCCAATGTAGGCGTTATAGGAGGCCGGATCGATAGAAGCCTCGATTCCCCCCTTCTGTTTCGTAGTTTAACGTTTGCCCTGGTTCCTTTTCACGGGGTCCTTCGGAGCAGGATCAAGGAACCAACTGTGGACTGCTGGTTATGGAAAAAGAAGACCTTCGGAGCCGAGTGAAGATCAGCAACCGATAGAAGCCGGAGGTTTGAGCTGAAGCAACAGGACCAAAGGCCAGAAGACCAGGTCAACGCAGTAGGAACGGACCTGGAACTACCGGAAGAAAGAAAACCGGGATTGCGGCTTGGGGCGTGTGCTCGCATGGGGCACGTATCGCAGCCAGGCGCAGGTACCTTGTGAAGGCGCTCATCGTGGCCAAGCAGGGCTTGGCATTTTTCCTGTCGGGCAAGCGTGCTCGGCATTTTCCTGTCGGACGATCGTGTCCGGCATTTCCTGTCGGACGACCGTGTCCGGCATTTCCTGTCGGGTCATCAGAGGGTGCAAGAAGAAGAAGCATCCACCTCTGCTGCTGCCAGGCGAGGGTGCTCATGGGCACCTGACTGCATCGCGGCCGGAAGAGGGCGCCTGGACGAGGCGTCACCGGCGACTGGGCGACGAAGCGCAGCATACATCCCGACCACCTAACGGTGCCGAACGGTCGGGCTCTGGTACAACACCTTCGGGTGGAGCAGTTCTCTCGAGCGAGACTGCGCTTGCACTACCGCTCGACTATTTCGTCATATTCCTTAGCGGGACAGTTCCTAAACCTTTCCTCCATTCCATTCCTGCATGACTCCATCCCTGGACTGCTCACCTCGGTAGGCCCCGTTCAGGATTGATAGGGCTGATAGGGCTGTTAGGGTGGTAGTAAGGTTGTAGGGTTGGGAGATAAAGGGGGGGAGGGGTAGTGGGGTTAGGTTGAGGTGTAGAAGGGTTGTAGGTAAGGGGTTGTAGGGACCGTAGGGACAGTTAGGGACCGTAGGGACAGTTAGGGACCGTAGGCCAACAATCACCTTCCTGCAAGATGAAGAAAGCACAAGACCAGACAGAGAGAAGCGAAGGAACCAAGACAAGGACAGGGCTCTCAAGAAAGGCTAAAGAGGCGGAATCATCTGGAGCGACCACAGCTACTGCTTCGAGTGGAACAACTCCTTCAAGTGGAGCCACCACCGATACATCCACATGCATATGGGACTCAGGGACGTCCATGGTAACGACAACCCGATATTACTGATAAGGAAGCGTGTAAAGGATCACGCCGAAAAGGGGCGGAGATCGAGCGCAACCAAGGAAATGCACAGAAAACACACGCGAGTGAGGTGTCAGAATTGACCGAAGAGATTGTGAGTGCAATAAAGATAGCGGGTAAAGATAAGTCTTCCCAGCTTCATTTCCTCCAGGAATTACCGGTCTTCGATGGAGACCCAGGTGAATGGATAATTTTCAAAACGGTGTTTGAAGACACGAGAAGCTAATTTTCAGGGGTGCAGAATGTCGCACGCCTTAGGAGGGCATTAAAGGGCACCGCTAAGGAAGCGGTTAAGTCGTTGTTGTTTACTTCATGTGAACCTGAAGAAATAATGAACGCTCTCGAAAGGAGATTCGGTAGGGTTGAGATGCTCATTTTAGCCAAAATCGAGAATGTAAGACGTATGCCAAGATTGGCAGAAGATTGCCGGAATATAGGATCTTTTGCAAGTCGTATTACGAACGTGGTTGCCACAATACAAGCGTTGAATCAACCACAGTATTTATACTCACTGGAGTTAGGAAGCCGTATAGTGGAGAAACTTGGAACTATGATTAAATTTAAATGGTTTGAATATCGAGCTCAGCATGCTTTGGAGCCAGAGTTACAGAAGATGGCCAATTTTTGATATTTATTGAGTAAACAATTTGGAACGTCCTTATGCAATGAAAATGTGCCTGAATAACGGAAGCGTCCTGAATTCAGGAAGCAAACTGCAAAGGGGTCTGTACGCAACCGTTTCAAGAACGAGCGCTATGAGCGCCGAAGTAATACGAGCGAGCGTCTAGAACGCCGAAATAATAAAGGGCACAACCGACAAGTGGTTATGATAACCCAGGATAAGCCTGTAAGTTGGGTAACACATAAGTGTGTTATATGTAACAAGGAGCACTCTATAGTGAGTTGTTACAAGTTTAAGGACATGAATAATCGCGAGAAATGGGAAGCTGTTAAAAAGGCGAAAGTATGTTTCCAATGTTTGTCACCTAACCATATGAGGTTAGAGTGCAAAGGGAAAATATGTGGTGTAGAGGGATGTAGAATGTCACATCATCGAATGCTACATCGATACCCCAATAAAAATACCTCGCCGCAAGGGAACGAGGGGGGTAAAGAGGCTCAAATTACAACTGTTAGTACAGTGAATGCACTGGCTTGTGCATACTTAAAGATTATACCGGTCGAGTTGTATGGACCTAGAGGAAAGGTCAAGACAACAGCTCTTCTGGATGAGGGATCGACTATGACACTCACAGAGGAATGGATGGCTCAGAAGTTAGCGCCTCGCGGACGTAAAGAAGAATTACGTATTGAAGCCGTGGGAGGTAAGCGAATTAATGACGACAGTTCGTATCGCTTAAACGTTAAGATAAAAGGCATTTACTCGAACGACTTAGAGGAGATAAGTGTACAAACAATTAAGTCACTTAACCTTTCTCCGCAGTCAGTAAGCCGAGAATTATTGCAACGGTGTTCTCATTTGACACTGATTAAGGACGAGTTGATGTATGAGAGGTCCAGACCTACCGTATTAATTGGCCAGGACAATTGGCATCTCATAGTTACTCGTGAATTAATTTCAGGAGGTAAGAACCTACCTGTAGCATCGCTCACCAAACTTGGATGGGTTTTACATGGTCACATATCGGGTGGCGTTAAACCAATCAAGATTGTTAACCACATTTCCACCAAGAAGGAGGAGGACATGGATAAGTTGATCAAAGATTATTTTAGTTTGGAATCTCTGGGAGTGTCTGCGAGAAAGCCCGCGAACGACCCAGAAGAACGAGCTTTAAAAATTTTGAGCAAAACGGTACGTCGTATACCTAATAATAGGTACGAGACTGCTTTGTTATGGCGCACAGACAATGAGTGCATGCCGTCGAATAGAGCGCAGGTTTAAAGTCGCCTGTTTAATATCGAAAAGAAGCTCGACAAAAATAGCGAGTTGAAAAAAGAATATGAGAAGCAAATTGAAAATCTCATCGTTAACGGTTACGCAGAGAAAGCGAACCATATTTCCATTTCCCCACGCACGTAGTATCTTCCTCACTTCGCAGTGACTCACCCACAAAAAAAGAAAATAAGAATAGTTTTCGACGCCGCCGTTAGGACGGGCGGACGTTGTCTTAATGATGCATTGTTAACCGGACCGGACTTATTGAAGTCGTTATTTGGCGTTCTGCTTCGATTCAGAGAAGGAAGCGTGGCAGTGATGGCAGACATTAAAGAAATGTTCCTGCAAGTGAAAATCCGAGAAGAAGACAGGGATAGCCTTCGATTCTTATGGCGGCACAAGCGTGGCGCGCCACCGGAAGAGTATAGAATGACGTCTATCATATTTGGAGCGGCATCATCACCATGCATCGCTGTGTATGTGAAGAATAGAAATGCGTAGGACAACGCACATATCTATCCAGAAGCAGCTTCCGCTACGGGAAGCAATTTTTATATGGATGACTATCTACAGGCATTTCCCGACGTGACGACGGCCGAAAGGATAGTAAACGATATGTATGAATTACATAAACGTGCTTCTTTCCAACTGAGGGGATGGGCTAGCAACCAACCCGAAATTTTATGTAAAATGGAAAATAAATATAAGAGCGACAGTGCTTCGCCAAAAGGCGTAAATGCGCTGAGAAAGCAAGAACCGTTAAGTCTACCCGACTACGGACGATTTAGCAGCTTTGAGAAATTCCTTGGGGCAACTACACGCACCTTACAAGCGGTAGAAAAATTCAAGAGTTTAAGAAAGTCGGTTAAAGGACCCGACAACGCAGCCGAAAAGTCGGTTATGTGTTCCAACGAAGTTTTAGCAAAGTCGGTTAAAGGACCCGATAGCGCGTTGGACATAGCGCTCTTGAAAAAAGCTGAATTATTAATTTGGAAGTTCGTTCAAGACGAGTGTTTTCATTTGGAAATAAAATGCTTGAAAGCAGGCAAAAGCGTTGAAAGAAGTTCACGCTTAAGTAAATTATCTATGGAAATAGGAGAAGATAACTTTCTCCGTTTGAATGGGCGTTTACCTTTTAAGTCTAATTTGACCGAGGAAAATAGAAAACCTGTCGTATTAGAAGGTAAACACGAAATCGTTAAAATGATGATTAGAGAAGTTCATCATCATTTTGGACATGCCAATCACCAGACGGTGATGAATGAGGTGAACCAAAAATTTTATGTCTTGAACCTGCGTAATGTAGTACGAAGTGTGTCACATCATTGTCAGTGGTGCAGGACATACAGGTCAAAACCGCAGAACGTGCCACAAGGAAATATTCCTCTGGAGAGAATAGCTCACAATGAACCACCTTTTACATGCTCAGCCGTGGATTATTTTGGACCTATGAGTGTGACTATAGGAAGGCGACACGAAAAACGTTGGGGTGTTTTATTCACGTGTCTGACCATCAGAGCAGTACATCTAGAATTAGCAGCCTCATTGACACCAGCGTCAATAATAATGGCATTGAGGCGATTTATCGCCAGAAGAGGAAAACCAGCCGTTATATACAGCGATAACGGGACAAATTTCAAAACTGCGTATAAAGATTTATTGAAAGCATGCGAAGAATGCTATGAGGGCATGAAAAATGAGTCATTTAAAAAAATATATTAAATGGAAATTTATACCTCCGGGAGCACCGCACATGGGTGGCGCCTGGGAGAGGTTAGTAAGATCAATTAAAATTGCGTTGACCGCTACGCTCAGAGAAAGGAGCCCGCGAGAGGAGGTTCTGCATACGTTGCTTTTAGAAGCAGAGCATACTGTAAATTTCAGACCTCTGGTAACATTCAGTATGGATAGTCCTGAAGAGGGTTTGACACCCAATCATTTTCTTCTGGGACGCTCATGTGGTGATCGACCTCCTGGATTATTTTTAGAGCAACATCTGACGGGTCAACTCAATTGGAAATCTGCACAGAGGTTAGCCGACCATTTTTGGACAAGATGGCTAAAAGAATACATGCCTACTTTAATACCTTGAACAGGTAATAACGGAAAGTTTATGGAGCCTAAAGAAGGTGATATTGTCTTGATAATAGATCATTCGTTGCCACGAAATACGTGGCCGAATGGCAAGATTAGTAGGACGCTACCGGGACCAGACGGTCACACCAGAGTGGTTGACGTCATTACTAGCACAGGTATCTTGAGGAGACCTACATCCAGAATAATAGTCCTGGTACCCGCGACGCCTCCCAAATGATGGTGCTGATGCACGGGGGGGAGATTGTTGGCGACGCGCCTATAAGAATATTTCAATTTATTAGTTAACCGATTACGAATAGCTTCTAAAAAGCAAATTATCAAGCAACAATATTCCGTTAAGAAAATGCTAAGTTGAATCTTAAAGAAATATCGAATTAATGATATGAAAGTCTTGTGTTCGACTCCCAGGCCGGAATAGTTTATCGTTTTCTTAGTAATATCTCTTAATAAATTCATATAGGAAATTTTTAAGATTTAAATTATGTTACCGGATTTGTTCCCCGGTTGAAATCATCTTTCCAATAATGTTAATTTAAAGAAATATTAAAATAAAGTTAGAGACCAGGATTTGTTCCCCGGTCGAGATGATCGCTGTGCATAAGTAGAATTAATGGAAATTAATTGCATAAGTATTGTCTTATATGAGTTTGATATGTTTTGTATGAAAACAAAAGCCTATTTTCTATGATTGATTTATGAAAACATTCACTTATATTGTTTGATAAGAAACATGATAACTGATAAGAATCTGATTAGAAATAGTTTTCAACGTTTGAGAATTGTGTAGAATCATTTATTCACCTAGTATTGTTGATATAAGTGTATACTAAACTTTCCATTTTTACTGATAGTCGATAGCCGTGCAAAAGTTAGTTGTTCAAACAGTGTGAATTCATAGACGCACGCTAGCCACGTACTTAGGAGGCCAAATATGTAGAAATTTAAATATTTGCAAATTTCAGCAATTTATGTAAAAATTACTTGTAAAACATTTCAGATTGATTGTACGTGTAAAAGAGATGAATTCTGTGTTATTTTTATGTGAAAATTCCTGTGAATAAGTGAAATAATGATAGTTTTGTATAAGAAATTTAAAAGTGTTTTAATAGTGAAATGTATAGAGAAAATGTAAATTAAACTATTGTATTAGTTAAGATATGTATAATTTCAAGTGGAAAACATTGTTTTAACTTTCTATGTTAAATATTTAAGAAATTCCAACTTTGAACATGTGAGTAAAATAAGCATATTTTGTTAAATAAATAAAAGGTTTTTTGTGATATGAAAATGTAATGTTTATCGTAGTATAGATTTTTTTGTGCTATCTTTATAAGTAAATTGTATAAATGTATGTCTGATACAAATAAAGTTATTGAATAAACCGTGAGAGAGTGATAGTACAAATTGATGTAATTGAGTTGCGCAAACGCACAAATGGCGCAGCTCACTTTCGCGTATAGCTCTGGGGTAGCTCAGTAAACGAGTTTTCTTGCAAATCGTTCGAGTCTCGTCCGGACCGCGCTAGCGAGCGGTCACGTCCGCCGGTCGTCGACTCCCGCCCGGGTGGGACAAGTATAGCGCGTCGCTTCGCAGTGGGTGCGCGCGCTGTGGGGCCAACTCGGCTTGGTGGAGCCTTGAGGACGCCCCTGACCCCACCCGGGATGAAGATCACCCAACGCTGCGTTTAACCTACACGCTGGGAAGCGAACTCCGAAGGCCCGGCGCACCCAAGTGCGCGCGCCTGTTGGTGACTTCGGCTCTGCGTCGAGATGCTTCTCCGCGGAACCTTGAGGTTGCTGACCCTTCGGCAGATTCCCTTCCTAGAGGCGCGAGACACGCCAATTCCAGCCTAGGGATACCAGGCCATCAGCTAGAACCAGGAAGGAGCACTGGAGGCCCGGAGCAGCTGCTGTTGGAGCGCCCTCCTGTCGGCAAGATTGGCCCTGCGTCGTCTCCCATCCTCAGGACTCCACGGGGCTTCGAGACGGCCGACCCTCCGGTAGCACCGACCTGGTGGCGCGCAATACGCCAACCAAGATAACCAACAATGTCGTCTTGTACGGCTCCCAAGACCGGCTCATTGTTATGAGCTGTGAGGATTACCCGGGTAATGGGGGACTCCCCGAGGTCCAAATCCTGCATGGGATAAAGAAAAGTAGTCCCATAGCAGACGACAATCAACGTGCACATCGTTCGGGAATCGTTCCAGGAAGTTCGGAGAAACTTCGGGAAAAGTGCAAGACCAGCAGTGAATAAGAAGAAGAAAGAAAAATTATAGGGAAGTGATAGGGAAAAGTAATTACTCTCTCACGGAACGGTTTGAAGATAATTGCTCTTTTATTCCCAAGGAATTCTCCCTTAAAATAATACAGTACATATCGAAGAATTAAGGCGTTGGGACCGGGACGACTTCGGAAGACCCGTAATCCCCGCCTGAACCTATTTTCTGAAAAGGAAGAGGTTATCGCCCTTGTGTGTTACTCCGTTGCGGAGATCACATACGTTGTTCCCGAACCCAATGTAGGCGTTATAGGAGGCCGGATCGATAGAAGCCTCGATTCCCCCCTTCTGTTTCGTAGTTTAACGTTTGCCCTGGTTCCTTTTCACGGGGTCCTTCGGAGCAGGATCAAGGAACCAACTGTGGACTGCTGGTTATGGAAAAAGAAGACCTTCGGAGCCGAGTGAAGATCAGCAACCGATAGAAGCCGGAGGTTTGAGCTGAAGCAACAGGACCAAAGGCCAGAAGACCAGGTCAACGCAGTAGGAACGGACCTGGAACTACCGGAAGAAAGAAAACCGGGATTGCGGCTTGGGGCGTGTGCTCGCATGGGGCACGTATCGCAGCCAGGCGCAGGTACCTTGTGAAGGCGCTCATCGTGGCCAAGCAGGGCTTGGCATTTTTCCTGTCGGGCAAGCGTGCTCGGCATTTTCCTGTCGGACGATCGTGTCCGGCATTTCCTGTCGGACGACCGTGTCCGGCATTTCCTGTCGGGTCATCAGAGGGTGCAAGAAGAAGAAGCATCCACCTCTGCTGCTGCCAGGCGAGGGTGCTCATGGGCACCTGACTGCATCGCGGCCGGAAGAGGGCGCCTGGACGAGGCGTCACCGGCGACTGGGCGACGAAGCGCAGCATACATCCCGACCACCTAACGGTGCCGAACGGTCGGGCTCTGGTACAACACCTTCGGGTGGAGCAGTTCTCTCGAGCGAGACTGCGCTTGCACTACCGCTCGACTATTTCGTCATATTCCTTAGCGGGACAGTTCCTAAACCTTTCCTCCATTCCATTCCTACATGACTCCATCCCTGGACTGCTCACCTCGGTAGGCCCCGTTCAGGATTGATAGGGCTGATAGGGCTGTTAGGGTGGTAGTAAGGTTGTAGGGTTGGGAGATAAAGGGGGGGAGGGGTAGTGGGGTTAGGTTGAGGTGTAGAAGGGTTGTAGGTAAGGGGTTGTAGGGACCGTAGGGACAGTTAGGGACCGTAGGGACAGTTAGGGACCGTAGGCCAACAATCACCTTCCTGCAAGATGAAGAAGGCACAAGACCAGACAGAGAGAAGCGAAGGAACCAAGACAAGGACAGGGCTCTCAAGAAAGGCTAAAGAGGCGGAATCATCTGGAGCGACCACAGCTACTGCTTCGAGTGGAACAACTCCTTCAAGTGGAGCCACCACCGATACATCCACATGCATATGGGACTCAGGGACGTCCATGGTAACGACAACCCGATATTACTGATAAGGAAGCGTGTAAAGGATCACGCCGAAAAGGGGCGGAGATCGAGCGCAACCAAGGAAATGCACAGAAAACACACGCGAGTGAGGTGTCAGAATTGACCGAAGAGATTGTGAGTGCAATAAAGATAGCGGGTAAAGATAAGTCTTCCCAGCTTCATTTCCTCCAGGAATTACCGGTCTTCGATGGAGACCCAGGTGAATGGATAATTTTCAAAACGGTGTTTGAAGACACGAGAAGCTAATTTTCAGGGGTGCAGAATGTCGCACGCCTTAGGAGGGCATTAAAGGGCACCGCTAAGGAAGCGGTTAAGTCGTTGTTGTTTACTTCATGTGAACCTGAAGAAATAATGAACGCTCTCGAAAGGAGATTCGGTAGGGTTGAGATGCTCATTTTAGCCAAAATCGAGAATGTAAGACGTATGCCAAGATTGGCAGAAGATTGCCGGAATATAGGATCTTTTGCAAGTCGTATTACGAACGTGGTTGCCACAATACAAGCGTTGAATCAACCACAGTATTTATACTCACTGGAGTTAGTAAGCCGTATAGTGGAGAAACTTGGAACTATGATTAAATTTAAATGGTTTGAATATCGAGCTCAGCATGCTTTGGAGCCAGAGTTACAGAAGATGGCCAATTTTTGATATTTATTGAGTAAACAATTTGGAACGTCCTTATGCAATGAAAATGTGCCTGAATAACGGAAGCGTCCTGAATTCAGGAAGCAAACTGCAAAGGGGTCTGTACGCAACCGTTTCAAGAACGAGCGCTATGAGCGCCGAAGTAATACGAGCGAGCGTCTAGAACGCCGAAATAATAAAGGGCACAACCGACAAGTGGTTATGATAACCCAGGATAAGCCTGTAAGTTGGGTAACACATAAGTGTGTTATATGTAACAAGGAGCACTCTATAGTGAGTTGTTACAAGTTTAAGGACATGAATAATCGCGAGAAATGGGAAGCTGTTAAAAAGGCGAAAGTATGTTTCCAATGTTTGTCACCTAACCATATGAGGTTAGAGTGCAAAGGGAAAATATGTGGTGTAGAGGGATGTAGAATGTCACATCATCGAATGCTACATCGATACCCCAATAAAAATACCTCGCCGCAAGGGAACGAGGGGGGTAAAGAGGCTCAAATTACAACTGTTAGTACAGTGAATGCACTGGCTTGTGCATACTTAAAGATTATACCGGTCGAGTTGTATGGACCTAGAGGAAAGGTCAAGACAACAGCTCTTCTGGATGAGGGATCGACTATGACACTCACAGAGGAATGGATGGCTCAGAAGTTAGCGCCTCGCGGACGTAAAGAAGAATTACGTATTGAAGCCGTGGGAGGTAAGCGAATTAATGACGACAGTTCGTATCGCTTAAACGTTAAGATAAAAGGCATTTACTCGAACGACTTAGAGGAGATAAGTGTACAAACAATTAAGTCACTTAACCTTTCTCCGCAGTCAGTAAGCCGAGAATTATTGCAACGGTGTTCTCATTTGACACTGATTAAGGACGAGTTGATGTATGAGAGGTCCAGACCTACCGTATTAATTGGCCAGGACAATTGGCATCTCATAGTTACTCGTGAATTAATTTCAGGAGGTAAGAACCTACCTGTAGCATCGCTCACCAAACTTGGATGGGTTTTACATGGTCACATATCGGGTGGCGTTAAACCAATCAAGATTGTTAACCACATTTCCACCAAGAAGGAGGAGGACATGGATAAGTTGATCAAAGATTATTTTAGTTTGGAATCTCTGGGAGTGTCTGCGAGAAAGCCCGCGAACGACCCAGAAGAACGAGCTTTAAAAATTTTGAGCAAAACGGTACGTCGTATACCTAATAATAGGTACGAGACTGCTTTGTTATGGCGCACAGACAATGAGTGCATGCCGTCGAATAGAGCGCAGGTTTAAAGTCGCCTGTTTAATATCGAAAAGAAGCTCGACAAAAATAGCGAGTTGAAAAAAGAATATGAGAAGCAAATTGAAAATCTCATCGTTAACGGTTACGCAGAGAAAGCGAACCATATTTCCATTTCCCCACGCACGTAGTATCTTCCTCACTTCGCAGTGACTCACCCACAAAAAAAGAAAATAAGAATAGTTTTCGACGCCGCCGTTAGGACGGGCGGACGTTGTCTTAATGATGCATTGTTAACCGGACCGGACTTATTGAAGTCGTTATTTGGCGTTCTGCTTCGATTCAGAGAAGGAAGCGTGGCAGTGATGGCAGACATTAAAGAAATGTTCCTGCAAGTGAAAATCCGAGAAGAAGACAGGGATAGCCTTCGATTCTTATGGCGGCACAAGCGTGGCGCGCCACCGGAAGAGTATAGAATGACGTCTATCATATTTGGAGCGGCATCATCACCATGCATCGCTGTGTATGTGAAGAATAGAAATGCGTAGGACAACGCACATATCTATCCAGAAGCAGCTTCCGCTACGGGAAGCAATTTTTATATGGATGACTATCTACAGGCATTTCCCGACGTGACGACGGCCGAAAGGATAGTAAACGATATGTATGAATTACATAAACGTGCTTCTTTCCAACTGAGGGGATGGGCTAGCAACCAACCCGAAATTTTATGTAAAATGGAAAATAAATATAAGAGCGACAGTGCTTCGCCAAAAGGCGTAAATGCGCTGAGAAAGCAAGAACCGTTAAGTCTACCCGACTACGGACGATTTAGCAGCTTTGAGAAATTCCTTGGGGCAACTACACGCACCTTACAAGCGGTAGAAAAATTCAAGAGTTTAAGAAAGTCGGTTAAAGGACCCGACAACGCAGCCGAAAAGTCGGTTATGTGTTCCAACGAAGTTTTAGCAAAGTCGGTTAAAGGACCCGATAGCGCGTTGGACATAGCGCTCTTGAAAAAAGCTGAATTATTAATTTGGAAGTTCGTTCAAGACGAGTGTTTTCATTTGGAAATAAAATGCTTGAAAGCAGGCAAAAGCGTTGAAAGAAGTTCACGCTTAAGTAAATTATCTATGGAAATAGGAGAAGATAACTTTCTCCGTTTGAATGGGCGTTTACCTTTTAAGTCTAATTTGACCGAGGAAAATAGAAAACCTGTCGTATTAGAAGGTAAACACGAAATCGTTAAAATGATGATTAGAGAAGTTCATCATCATTTTGGACATGCCAATCACCAGACGGTGATGAATGAGGTGAACCAAAAATTTTATGTCTTGAACCTGCGTAATGTAGTACGAAGTGTGTCACATCATTGTCAGTGGTGCAGGACATACAGGTCAAAACCGCAGAACGTGCCACAAGGAAATATTCCTCTGGAGAGAATAGCTCACAATGAACCACCTTTTACATGCTCAGCCGTGGATTATTTCGGACCTATGAGTGTGACTATAGGAAGGCGACACGAAAAACGTTGGGGTGTTTTATTCACGTGTCTGACCATCAGAGCAGTACATCTAGAATTAGCAGCCTCATTGACACCAGCGTCAATAATAATGGCATTGAGACGATTTATCGCCAGAAGAGGAAAACCAGCCGTTATATACAGCGATAACGGGACAAATTTCAAAACTGCGTATAAAGATTTATTGAAAGCATGCGAAGAATGCTATGAGGGCATGAAAAATGAGTCATTTAAAAAAATATATTAAATGGAAATTTATACCTCCGGGAGCACCGCACATGGGTGGCGCCTGGGAGAGGTTAGTAAGATCAATTAAAATTGCGTTGACCGCTACGCTCAGAGAAAGGAGCCCGCGAGAGGAGGTTCTGCATACGTTGCTTTTAGAAGCAGAGCATACTGTAAATTCCAGACCTCTGGTAACATTCAGTATGGATAGTCCTGAAGAGGGTTTGACACCCAATCATTTTCTTCTGGGACGCTCATGTGGTGATCGACCTCCTGGATTATTTTTAGAGCAACATCTGACGGGTCAACTCAATTGGAAATCTGCACAGAGGTTAGCCGACCATTTTTGGACAAGATGGCTAAAAGAATACATGCCTACTTTAATACCTTGAACAGGTAATAACGGAAAGTTTATGGAGCCTAAAGAAGGTGATATTGTCTTGATAATAGATCATTCGTTGCCACGAAATACGTGGCCGAATGGCAAGATTAGTAGGACGCTACCGGGACCAGACGGTCACACCAGAGTGGTTGACGTCATTACTAGCACAGGTATCTTGAGGAGACCTACATCCAGAATAATAGTCCTGGTACCCGCGACGCCTCCCAAATGATGGTGCTGATGCACGGGGGGGAGATTGTTGGCGACGCGCCTATAAGAATATTTCAATTTATTAGTTAACCGATTACGAATAGCTTCTAAAAAGCAAATTATCAAGCAACAATATTCCGTTAAGAAAATGCTAAGTTGAATCTTAAAGAAATATCGAATTAATGATATGAAAGTCTTGTGTTCGACTCCCAGGCCGGAATAGTTTATCGTTTTCTTAGTAATATCTCTTAATAAATTCATATAGGGAATTTTTAAGATTTAAATTATGTTACCGGATTTGTTCCCCGGTTGAAATCATCTTTCCAATAATGTTAATTTAAAGAAATATTAAAATAAAGTTAGAGACCAGGATTTGTTCCCCGGTCGAGATGATCGCTGTGCATAAGTAGAATTAATGGAAATTAATTGCATAAGTATTGTCTTATACGAGTTTGATATGTTTTGTATGAAAACAAAAGCCTATTTTCTATGATTGATTTATGAAAACATTCACTTATATTGTTTGATAAGAAACATAATAACTGATAAGAATCTGATTAGAAATAGTTTTCAACGTTTGAGAATTGTGTAGAATCATTTATTCACCTAGTATTGTTGATATAAGTGTATACTAAACTTTCCATTTTTACTGATAGTCGATAGCCGTGCAAAAGTTAGTTGTTCAAACAGTGTGAATTCATAGACGCACGCTAGCCACGTACTTAGGAGGCCAAATATGTAGAAATTTAAATATTTGCAAATTTCAGCAATTTATGTAAAAATTACTTGTAAAACATTTCAGATTGATTGTACGTGTAAAAGAGATGAATTCTGTGTTATTTTTATGTGAAAATTCCTGTGAATAAGTGAAATAATGATAGTTTTGTATAAGAAATTTAAAAGTGTTTTAATAGTGAAATGTATAGAGAAAATGTAAATTAAACTATTGTATTAGTTAAGATATGTATAATTTCAAGTGGAAAACATTGTTTTAACTTTCTATGTTAAATATTTAAGAAATTCCAACTTTGAACATGTGAGTAAAATAAGCATATTTTGTTAAATAAATAAAAGGTTTTTTGTGATATGAAAATGTAATGTTTATCGTAGTATAGATTTTTTTTGTGCTATCTTTATAAGTAAATTGTATAAATGTATGTCTGATACAAATAAAGTTATTGAATAAACCGTGAGAGAGTGATAGTACAAATTGATGTAATTGAGTTGCGCAAACGCACAAATGGCGCAGCTCACTTTCGCGTATAGATCTGGGGTAGCTGAGTAAACGAGTTTTCTTGCAAATCGTTCGGGAATCGTTCGGGGAAGTTCGGAGAAACTTCGGGAAAAGTGCAAGACCAGCAGTCAATAAGAAGAAGAAGAAGAAAGAAGAAGTATAGGGAAGTGATAGGGAAAAGTAATTACTCTCTCACGGAACGGTTTGAAGATAATTGCTCTTTTATTCCCAAGGAATTCTCCCTTAAAATAATACAGTCCATATCGAAGAATTAAGGCGTTGGGACCGGGACGACTTCGGAAGACCCGTAATCCCCGCCTGAACCTATTTTCTGAAAACGAAGAGGTTATCGCCCTTGTGTGTTACTCCGTTGCGGAGATTACATACGTTGTTCCCGAACCCAACGTAGGCGTTATAGGAGGCCGGATCGAGAGAAGCCTCGATTCCCCCCTTCTGTTTCTTAGTTTAACGTTTGCCCTGGTTCCTTTTCACCTAAGGACTATAACATGCGAAAAAGATCATGGTCAAGGGGTAGTCAAGCTCCAGAAACTGTTGCGAAACCCGGATATCCACGCAATAAAGAGATGCTGTGTGTATGGTGGGATTGGATGGAAGGATGTCGTTTATTATGAGCTTTTACCGCCGGGTAAAATCATCGATTCAGATCTCTGCGGTCAACAACTAATGAGACTCAAGGCGCTTTTTCTCAAAAGAAATTGAGAAAAAACGACTGGAAGTGATCTACAGAAAAGGAGTGGTCTTTTATCAAGATAACGTCAGACCAATCACATCTTTGGCCACTCAGCAAAATTGAGGGAGCTTGGTTGGGAAGCGTTAATGCATCCACTATATAGTAATGACATTGCACTCTCAGATTTTCACCCGTTTCGGTCTCTTCAGAATTATTTGGGTAGTGTTAGAAAGGACTACAACTGCTTGTCACATTTTTTTGATCAAAAATCCCAAGATTTCTACAGCAACGGGATATGTCACTACCTACAAGATGGCAACAAGTTGTTTAACAAAATTAAACTTTGAAATAAATATGTCTTAAGGGGAAATATAATGTCAAATGGCTTAGCAAGATCCTTCATTATGCCGAAAATATTGCAGCATTAATTTTGAAATTAATATATGGTAAAGTTGAGGATTAATGTTAAGGATTATGTTAGACGAAAACACGATTTCGTAAAATTTTCTCGATAGAAAAAAAATCCAAAGTTACCTCCAAAATAAACAATAAACGGCTGTTATTCATAAAATACTTTAAATAAGATCATGAAACTTTGCATACTAACTGGACTAACTATAAAGCAGTGCTTATGTTATTTACTTTTTTAAAATACCATTATTTTCACTGTAAAAAGAAATTACCTAATCTATCGGCGCGTAAGCTTGATTCCTGTCGCCCTGTTAGTATCGCTCCGGCTTTTGAAGGGAGAAGTTGTGTCGCTTACGATCAGAATACACATTACGCAACAGGACGACGTAAAATTAAAATGGGAAATAACCGTTATAAAAATAAGAAGTGACTGAGTTAGCGTTAAGAAACAGGCACAAATATGATAAACCTAATGAAATAAGTATCTAACGACCTATCTACTTACAGTATTAGTGATTACAAACATGTCGGTACTTAGCATACGACGCGCGGGGAAGTGGGGGCGAAATTAGAATTTGAGCTGACTTACTCTATCCTCTTAAAATACGAAGAAACTTTTTCCCCGACCTTATAAATTCGGAGTTTTCTGCGTAATAGAATTCGTAAGAAAAATATCTACAATAGAATCAGAATGACGGACATAAGCCAACAGATCGGTGCTTAAGTGGCCATCTATTATAATATATAATGTATGTAGTAATAATGTACATAGAATAGTAGTGTAGGTATAATACAGTACAGTTATAAGAGCCTATACTTACACGGAGGCTAATGGCTCGCCGAATATTTCACAATCCATTTGGACAAGCAACCTGGAATCGATTTCCACATGCACCAATGAAATTAAAATTAATTAAACTTAATTGCGATTTTAAATGCTAAGAAGCAGAGCACTTTCGAATGGATCCTCTATTCTGGAATTTATTAGTGCCTCGATCTGCGTTCGGTTAGCGAGGTTGAAATTGGCATTTTGAGAAAAAGTTTTAATAGTATTTAAAACAAAGATAAAGGTAATAATTATAAATAAAGTTGGGTGTGGATTCACACAATCCCCTCCAGACCGAATTTCGATCATGGCGGCTAGCCTTAACGGAGGCTAGCCATCGGCGCAGGATAGGATTATAGTGCCCAAGGGTATGCGCAAGCACAGGTGCACTCTATTTCCTCTTTCTTGTAGTCCGATGGAACGGTAAATCGACACGATCGGAGAGAGATCATTCGCAGGACCAACATCTTTACGTGCTTTCCGAGGCACGGGAGTGAGACACCGCCAGCTTCCTGCCTCCGCGCAGCTACTGAGAATTTCTTGGCGGAAACCTCAATAACTGATTTTTTGGAGAGATCAGGGGTTCAAACCTGGTACCTCGTGATCAGAAGTCGCATTTACAACTACTGGACCAAAGAGGGATTCATATAGTGATAAGTTATAATAGATGCACTACATATTGAAATTGACATCATTAACTTTAATCAGGATAGTGGGTCTGTTTTGTTAACGCACGTCATCGATCAATCTACAAATTATGTTTGTATGGCGACTACTGAATTTATGCCCACGCTAACTCTAACACACATATTGAAGTAATTTTTCGAACGCCCTAGAGAAAAGCTATAAACTTATCAGTAGAATGTTATTAGAACGATTAAAAAGTTATCTTATTAAGTTATTTTATTACGTAACTTTTTTATATAATGATTTTTTTAATTTACGCGAACACTACCATTGAATAATATTATATATACAGATTTTATCGTTTTTAAATAACTTATTTTTAATTTTTAATTACGGGTGCTTTACAGCGATCATGGTTCAGGGGGAGGGGGGGCGGGGTCTGAGATGTTTGACTGACGTCCTAATGTCATAGTTAGCCCGGCTACCTTTAGTTTTTGAATATGCGTCTAAATGGCCGGCAACGCAACTCCAATTCCTCTGGTGTTGCGGTTGATCATGGGCGACGGTAGTCACTTAACACCAGGTTAGCCGCATGCTCGTTTGCCACCTCTTCTATAAGAAAATGCGTGAATACCAACGTGAAATAGTAGCTTAATGCTGCTGTATTTCGTATGGTGAGTGTAGAGAACCGGAGACCCTTTTTACTGGAAATGAGGCATTCCATCTCAGTCCTCACGGGTGACAACGCATCTGCATTTTGATTTGTAATGGAAGATAGATGTAGATGTCTATGGGCCGCAGCAACCACTTACCATCAGGTGGACTGTGTGCTCGTTTGTCACCCTATTCTATATAAAAAAAAAGATTGGACCAAAAATTAATATTCAATCTGGTCACAACTGTGCAAGCAATGCTATTTGACTGCGGAAGTAGGTCGAAAGGTAATACCTACACAGGCTGGTTCCTAGGTAGAAAAACAGACCTAACAACTAGTAAAATAACACAATATTTTACCATGTTATTATAATAAAATAAACTGAAAATCAAAATTAACAATTGTTTTATTTAATTCCTTATTTTTTTGTTACAAACGACCACGATTTGGTGAAGATATATTAAACTGTGCCTGACATGTCACAGAGTAGTGATGGAAAGCATTTAAAGTGCGAGGGTATTGACTTGGGGTCTCGGGGTCCGAACAACCCGAATCCACAGAGCGCTTAGTAAAGGCAAATCCTTTAACTATTGCATTCGAGAAGGCACATTCTTAGTCCAGCAACAGAAATGAACTTAAAAATTTGTTAAGTATATTTCCGAATTTAAAGTCTTTCTACAGGTTTTACATCCTAATGATAATACTTAGCTAATAATTAGAAAGAATGATTGCAAAAGAAATACGGGGAGTAACAAATAATGTATATTGTACGAAAGATAAAAAAGATTGAAGTAGTTATGAAATGATTAAATGGCAATGAAAGAATGAAGAATCTACATTTATGAAATGACATACGGAAGCATATAATTAATACCTTCGCATTATGTGTCAAAAAGCTGCAAGCAGGAACTAATTCCGGATATGTATTGCTATGTAGTCGGTACACGCCATGCCGTTCACCTAGAAATAAGTTTTAAGGCTTCTATTGGGCATTATATCCAGTTTAGCTTAATTAAACGTGAAACTCATTTGTAAAGGTAACTTGCAATTGTATTGTGTTGTGTAATTATATAGAAGTGATAAAATTATCAATGTTTTCTATAAGTAAAAGAATAAAAACTATTCTATTCTATGTCTCTACAGACGACTTAATAAAAAACTAATTAAATTACTAGTATTACCGTACAACTGTCAAAAATATTAATGTAAATAAAATATTAATATAACATAAGAATCAATGATATTTCTTTAAAAATTTAGGTATATTTTATCTAAACTGTTCATGGTTATTCATGAAAAATTATGTCAGTTATTACATATTTCTATTTATACGCAATAATAATCTACATTATTATAGCCTGTAAATACACATATCTAGTTATTAATGTGATTACGGAAATGAATTGAGTGACGTGTAGGTATTGTGAATTAATTGGGGTCGCAATAAATACTAACATAATCTATATTTTAAAACTTACCGAAATATTTTCTTGAAGCGACTAATGACTTGATAATTTATGTACACTTTGAGCACTCTGTATTTATTTATTAATCACAATGTCAGTCCGAGGATTTATGATTATCGCTTACACCCAAAATAATTTCCATTTTTATAATAACTTATACATGAAAAGAAATTGTAGGACCGACCGCTTATAATGCGTCTGTAAAAGATGAGGGAAAAACTGGTATATGCGGTAAGTACTGCTGGGGATGACCTAGAAGTTTATTGGATTATTGTATAACAGGTCCAATTTTATATTTATTTCAAACGCACACTAACTTTCAATATTAAATTTACTTCTTAGAGGACGAACGTATACATTTATTCACTTAGGAACGAATTTTTAGAAGCTCTCGGATTTTTTTCATGGCAATAAATAATACTTAATACTTTATAATATAAACATTTTAAATTATATCGGGCTATCGCCTATTTCTATTGCAAAATAATAATTTTTTTTAAATAAAAGACTTGTATAAACAAAAATTTAAAATAAGTCGATTATTATAAATGTTCGACTTATTTATAAATTTAAGAGCGTTAGAATGCTTAGATGATTAAGTTAAATAATAAAATTATTAAGACGGTCTTAAGATTAAATTTGGTCTACGGCACATGGGAAACACAATGGCAACTGCAAGATATTCATGAGAGTAACTAGCCCTAAAATTTGCGTTAATTTCTGTTACAGACAGAAATATAATTGTAAATCAAACGACAACACATTTTGCTGTTAATTTACACACGTGTTCGATTTAGAACTGATTCTACTTACATAAACTGGTTAATAAGCTATAAAAATAATTTATAACATATGGACATAAACATCCATTTGTAACAAACGTTACTTTAAACAATAAATGTTTTACAATGGAATAAATACAACACACTAAAAGCATTTACTTTTTACGTCACAAAACGATTCACATTCACAGTATATTCCCAACTCTCTTTTAGAGTTGTCATTCGGGAAAATAAAGCATTATTTCTATTTTGTTTTCTATTTCTAAGTACCTAAAATTTAAATTTCTCTGTAGTTATTTCAACATGGAGAATGTGCGCAGTGGTGCACAGCGCACGATATTGATTAGAATCATATGTATGATAGGAAAAGTGGCGGCAATTCAATTCCATTTCTCACTTAACTTCTATTATTGTGTAATATCGTCATTACGAGCTAAGATAATAACCATTATTAATATATTAATTTGCATTATTGTGTAATATCGTCATTACGAGCTAAGATAAAAACTATAGGAACCTATGTTGTTAGTTGTTACTAGTAGTTTACAGAGATCTTATATACCATGTTAAGCATATTAGATCTTATTAAACTAACTAACAAGTTAAAGTTTTTATTATTAAATCTTTTTAAATAACTCTCCATCAGCATCTTTACAATGTTTCCAGTAAAACCAATTTTTGAAACACTTTTTGCAGTCTGCTTTTGACACCTTTTCTACGGCCTACTCGAAAGTTACAAGCACATCTTCCGGTGATAAAAACTGTATCCTTTTAATTGAATTGTTATTTGTGGGCGCGTTGCCATGGTGAAGCAGTAGCCCGCGGAGCATAATATTTGATCGTTAGTTGCGTGTAAGCTGTAAGTAGTAAGTGTAAGTTTTAATATCAAATTTAGTATTAAAACTTGTCATTAATTTTACTTTGAATTCGTAAAGGAATTGCCACCAGAACCCACTTCAAAAAGAAAAAAAAACTAGCGATCAAAACCTTCAGTGCGCTTCTCGATCGTTTCTCTTTTGTAGGCATTGGATTATTTTTTGTCGTTGCTGGTCGTATTTATGAATCCAAGATTTATCCCCTATAGTAATGTCGTAAACACGCCGAGACAAGCTAGTTTTTAATTTAGTAATCATGTCGTAGAATATTGGTACAAGGGCCTGGTTCTAAGCTTCGGAGAGGTTGTGCGGCACCCAACGTGAAAATATCGTACTCACGCTAAGGTGTTCATTCAAAATCTCTTATACGCCTATTCTCTTAAAAAAAAAAAACTATTTTCTGCTATAAAAAAATTCACATTTCCTTCCCCGACAATGCCGTCAAAGGGCGAATTTTTTCTTCATCTCTTAAAGTTAGTCGACCGTGCTGACATTTGTTACAGGTAGGTTTGCCAGATTGGAAGACCAAAATATCTGGACAAACTTTGAAAAAGTCGGGATTTTGGGGTTGTTGCAGTTACAAAAAGTACTATAAACAAAACGAATGTTTAATTGCACTCATGATTTTTTATTCTAATAACCAGTTCAGTTTTTCTATTATGTCGGTAAGATCAAAAAAATCTTTTCGTCAGGTATACCTCAATCTCTGAAAACTAAAGTGTACAACCAATGCGTGTTGCCAGTGATGACTTACGGATCAGAGCCGTGGTCCTTGACAGCTGGCCGTATGAGGACGCTCAAGGTCGCTCAGCGAGCTATGGGGAGGGCTATGCTCGGAGTTTCTCTGCGTGATAGACTCAGAAATGAGGATATCCGCAGTAAAACCAGAGTGACCGACATAGCCCAACGGATTAGTAAGCTGAAGTGGCAATGGGCCGGCCATATAGCTCGAAGAACCGATAACCGATGGGGAAGAAAGGTTCTCGAGTGGCAGCCTCGTACCGGTAGGCGTAGTGTAGGGCGACCCCCTACTAGATGGAGTGATGACCTGGTAAGACATGCAGGAAGTCGATGGATGCAGGTGTCTCAGGACCATGCTTTGTGGCATTACTTGGGGGAGGCCTATGTTCAGCAGTGGACTTGTGAAGGGCTGTAATGATGATGATGATGAGGAGGAGTATTTAAATTGGAACATTAGTATTTTTACTTATGAATAAAAAAGTTTTTTTGCAAAACTTTCTGTGTGGCCTGTCACTGTCATAAACAAACATACACAAAGCACATACAGGAAAAAATTCAAATTCAATTTTATAAAGTATAATAAAATAGATTATAAATCTTTATTACCCATTAACACACGTTAACATCATCATCATCATCATCAGCCTGGCAATCCACTGTTGGACATAGGCCTTTCCCAAGGCGCGCCACTTAGCCCGATCTTCGACTACACGCATCCTGTTTCTACCAGCCACCTTGCGCAGATCGTCGCTCCATCTGGTCAGGGGGCGTCCCACATTACGTTTGCCAAGACGCGGTCTCCACTCCATAACACGACTACTCCACCGGTTGTCACTTCTGCGACAGACATGACCAGCCCATTACCACTTCAGCTTACAAACGCGGAAAGCTATGTCAGTAAACTTGGTTCTCCGACGGATTTCTTCATTTCGGATTTTGTCTACCAGAGAAACTCCGAGCACAGCTCGCTGAGCGACTTTAAGCTTTTGGAGCAGACGTATCGTCACTGTCCACGTTTCGGCACCATCAGTGAGTACGGGCACAGATGAAACTTAGTCCTCAGGAATGGCAACGCATCTGCGTTTGATTCTTAATAAAGGATAGATGTAGATGTCTATGGCCACATCATCCAATTACCATCAGGTGCAATGTGTACCGGTTTTTCACCCTTATTTCAAAAAAAAAACGGAAACTGCGGTTCATATAATTCTGCTCGAGTGTTCCTCAAAAACTTGAATCAGAAGTGTAATTACCAGTGCATAGCTGAAAGCTGAAACTAATTTGGCGAGCATTTGTTTTCGTAGCTACAAAGGCAAGGTAAACATACATGGATACCCATGGGAACCCAGAGCATTTGTTTTCGTAGCTACAAAGGCAAGGTAAACATACATGGATACCCATGGGAACCCAGAACTCAAGTCGTAGCAGTTCAAAACTAGAAGTAAAAGAAAAGAACAGATCACGATATTATGATATTACAATTTAAGACATTGCTGAAAAATATGCATGTAGCATGTAAATAACAAACAATAGACACCTATTTCGACTGTCGAGTCCCAGTGGACAGCTGCAATCAACATAAGAGATCAACCATTTGCCTTTTAAGAACTAAGATGGAATGCCTAAGTTTTTCTTCTCTTGCCTTCAACATACTTCTTATACTTCTCTCTCACCATCGGCCGATATAAAGCGAAGGTGAAGGGCATGAGGTCGGGGCTAATGGTGAGTAAGAGGAAGAAGTGTATTTGACTGTAAGGAAGATTTTCATTAACCGCTACGCTTGGCTTTGGATAGGAGATCGTAGTACCAACTCTATCGCATCTTTTACATCCCTCTCGGAAGCCGGTCAGCAGACTTGTTGCCGAATTGATTTTCTACTATCTTAAACTAATACTATCTAAATATAATCTTATATAGAAAACTATAAAAATTATTTTATTTAACAATTATGCGATTACAATAATAAAAACACAAAGAACACTCACGCCTGTCACCCAGAGGGGTAGGCAGAGACTACAGACTTCCATTTAGCACGATCCTGACATACCTCTCTCGCCTCTTCCACATCCATATACCTACGCATACATGCTCGTCGGTTAAGGGTGTGGCCGTGGTAGGGAAAGGGGAGATCTCCCGCAGGGCAAGGTGTTCTGCCCGGGGGGCGGCCAACGCTCCGTGTGATAGTTCGGAGATATTCTATATATTATACTGTTTATGATTCGGAATGTTGATAGCGTGATTTAGGCTTCGGTGTGTCTCGCTTGCGGCACGACGTCAGTGCCGCCACATCACCCCCTGCTAAGACCAGAGGTCGGTAGTGCAGCCTCGTTGCCGACGAATGTGCAAGTGCCAGGAGATTGCCTTGTAGTCTACGGTGAGTCGAGAAGAAGGCAAGTAATCTGCGAAAGTGCCGTGAAGCAGAGGCGAGCAGTAAGGCTCAGAGCCGTGCCGAACACTGCATAGCGCAGAGAGTAGCTTGAAGGAACAGGAAGCATTATTATTCCAATGCTGCGATGAACCTTGTGAAGCTAGATGGCTTGCAGGATATGAAGACTGCAGACGATATCTGCTCGGGAGCGAATGGGTGGGGTATTCTATGACGATTATGAAGCTTGAAGTTTCCGAAGGTTGTTGGTTGCGTGTTCAGATCACGTCGAGTGGTCACCACTGTGGCCGTGAAAGGAAAAGGGAGGATCTCCTGCCGAGCGGCCAACGCTCCCCGTGCACAACACCTTGCCCGGTCTTAATTTGGCCCATTTTTAGTATATCGCCAATTTAGTCGACAAACTTTCGCCTAGGACGTCCCTTTCCGACCCTTCCATTCACTTCTGCAACATATATTTGCTTTGTCAGTCTTTCCTCATTCATACAATGAATACTTTTACATACAATAAATACTTTGAGGACTCCGTGGTGCAGTGGCTTAGCAATGAGAGGCTCCGCTGGGGGTCGCGGGTTCGAATCCCGCACGGAACAAGTATTTGAATGGCCTATAAATAATTGTTCCGGGTCTGGATGTTTGTCTTTGTGCAATTTATGTTTGTAAACTGCCCCCAGGATACAGGAGAAAATCCTAGTGTAGGGGTAACGTTTAAAAAATAAAGACTATACTTACCACGTGCTCGGCGGTGAAGGAAAACATCGTGAGGAAACATGCATGTCTGAGAAATAAGAAAAAAAAATATTTCGAAGACATGTGAATTTCACCAACACGCACTGTTTCAGCGCGGCGGACACTTCCTTGCCCTAAAACCCTCTCAGAAATGAGGGGAGGCCTGTGCATTACAGAAGAAAGTATATAGGCAGTAACTTTAACTTTTTAACTTTTAATAATACTTAATGTTAAATAATACACTTAACTTTTTTCAGTGTCAAGTAATAAGAAATTTGGTATTCTTCTTAATATTTTGTTTTAAAAACTTCCACACAAGATGCTTATGTTATTATAAGTAGTTAAGTAGTATTTGGGAGATCTTGACTAAAGCTTAATACAAACGAGTTTTCAGTGGTCTTCATCAAAATTTTAATACGGAAGAAGAACTTTTTTCTTATCTTTCAGAAATATGTAACCTTATTCCACAGGTGACAAATGATAACCTTAGTACACAGAATATATTACACCTATGAAAAGCCGCCGCTAATGCCTTGGGAGGCTCAATAGATTAGTGAAAAATTACTAGGAATGTCATTACTTAGTTTTAAATTTTTAATTAAATGTGTAGTGTTCGCGTAAATATAAGAAATCATTATTTTTATGGAGATGAAAAGTTTGTTATATAAAAATTATATATATATATATATATATATATATATATATATATATATATATATATATATATATATATAGTAAATTATATAAAAATAAAGTATGTAATCGTATTTATTAAATAAAGTATTAATTACATTTAAGAAATAAAAGGTTCTAATAAAAATGAAATAAAACTATAGCCTTTATGAGATGAAGAAACGCCCCGCTCTTATACATTTAACAAACAAACAAACAAACAAAAGCAATACTTACGTCACGAATAACGCAGGGACGGTATAGTGACGAGCACGATCCAAAACCAGCAACGAGTGGTGTTTCCTCGAGCCGATGTCCAAATAGTTTACTTCTGAAAGTATATAATAGATTTATTAATACATATTTTTAGTTTTTACATAATTTATTCACTGCAGCCTATCAAAAGTCCATAGGACGTAGGCCTCCCCCATAGATAGCCTAATTTGCCCTGTTTACCTCTGTCGGCGTATTGATTTACGTAGCTTTTTTAGTAGTAATAATTATCAGAACGATGGTCCTGCCCACCTCCCGTTTTATTTCCCGCTGACGCCTCTTACGACGCACATGACGATATGAGCCCTCTCTAGTACATAGTCAGTAATCTATGATGGGCCCCTTACGCTGGCCCCTGCGATATTTATAATATAATTAGTCATGTTTTTCCATTACAACATCGTTGTAAAAGACATGATGTTATACAATATGTAACATTTTTTTATTTATCCTCCACATATAAGATTTTCTCCTGTATTTTGTAGTTAGATAAATACAAATTAAATTAAAAAAAAAGTTTTTACAATCCGTGTTTGGCGCAAGCAATTTTATTATAACAATTCAATATATTATTACGCTGTGTATATTAATTTTTATATTGTAATTTAAATCGACACCAATATAATAAGTACTTCAATTTTTAGAACTGTGTAGGTATAGATATAATTAAATGTTGTACGGTGTCCGCGTAAGGGAATCCGTTATCCCAATTCGCAAATTGTGAAAAAAACTTGCTTGAAAAATTAGTCTTAAATTACTAAGTCTCGCTTAGCTTAGGATTAGATCTGGATAATAGATACAATCATCTAACCCATTTGGATGGAGGCTCCATGCAGCAACGCTTCCATTTTTTGGTCTGAAGTATATAGAGTCTGAGTAATTGGCGGTACCGTGGTGCAGTGGCTCAGCAATGAGCTGCCAAGCTGGGAGCCACGGGTTGAAATCCCGCGCGGAACAAGTATTTGTATTGCCTACAAATAATTGTTCCGGATTTGGATGATTATCCTTGTGAAATTTATGTTTGTAAGCTGCCTCTACCGTATAGGAGAAAATGCTAGTGTGGGGTAACGTTTGTAAAAAAAAAGAAGAAAAAAAACGGGCTGTGTGGCATTCCGCCTTATTCATTATATGACAAATGCATCTGTAACTAAAGCCTTGTTATTTTAACATGACATGATTGATCATCGGATGGAGTGCTGTGTATTAACAAGTGGTAAAATTAAAAAAAATTACAACCGACTTCAATATGAATAAAATGAGAACATCATCAATAATCAATCAGTAGTCGAAGTCAATTAAATACGCATTATTAAGAATAACTCAAATACTACTTATCAGTTCTCAATCAAATTTGGGATTACTTATGGAGCACCAGCTTTCAATTAAAAAAAGGTCTGAGGTAACACACATTTAAAAAAATACAGTCGAATTGGGAACCTTCTCCTTTGCAATATTATAAAAGTGTTTACCGCGGTCGACGATGGAACATAATCCGGTGTCAGATACAGAGCGGCCTCGCACCAACAGTCTGGACTTCTTCTTTCTAAAGTGTGCCCAATGCCGCGCGACCGACGTCCGGACAAGACGATTGAATCTACAAAAGTAAAGTAAAGTAAAGTTACAGCCTATATACGTCCCACTGCTGGGCACAGGCCTCCTCTCATTTCTGAGAGGGTTTTAGGGCAAGGAAGTGTCGGCCGCGCTGCCCCAGTGCGTGTAAGCGAACTTCACGTGTCTTCGAAATTATTTTTTCGTATTTCTCTGACATGCAGGTTTCCTCACGATGTTTTCCTTCACGGCGGAGCACGTGGTAAGTATAAAGTATTATTGTAAAGTATTATTGTAATCGTAAGATAATATTTAGATAGTATTAGGTAGTGTAGTAAGATAGTAGAAAATCAACTATATAACCAATAATTTAATTATTTTTCGTTGCACAAAATAAATACGATATTTTTAATAAGCTTTTTAACATAAGCATGAAATCTAATACCTATATTAATTATATCTTTGCTTATGAAATTGTCGTTTTGCATGCATAAAGGTGGAAAATATGTTGTAATTTTTTTAGTTTTCAATTTTGTTGGGTACTCTTTATCCTTATTAAAGTTTAATTATTTTATATTTTGAAGTGGTCTAAAGAATATCCCAAGGTTGTTTTAGAGGATGTGCCGATGAGGAACTTGCGTCCTTTTGGATGACTTTAATTATATTATCCCTTTATCTAAGTACACACGTCTTGTGGGTATTATACAACCTGCCACCGAAATAATATATTTAAAAAAACTTTTGGTGAATCCTTAGGCGCTCATGCTATACGTCAATTTTTTAAAGTACCTATTTCAAATACACAAAAGTTTTCACAAATAACCTTATTACTATTTAATAATTTTCCGATAATTTTATGTCAAACGTCAATAAAAAAAAGTTTGTAAAATCTAAAAGTGCACGGCTCATAATGTTCATATGATCGTGGAAAAATGTAGAAAAAATAAACACTAGAAAATATTTATTTTTTTATTTTACTGTATTATTACTATTGAGATTCAAAAAATATTATTGTTAATTAAAAACTTTTAACAGAATTTTCTTAAAACGATCAGAAATCAACCGTAATATTACATTAATTTTTAGGTATTTGCACTCGGGCATTATCATCATCATCAGGCACTCAGGCAGTTTGCAGTCGCGCGCCTTCGCAAAAATGGCCTCGGATATTGTAAAATGTGCGAGCTGTAATATAGTGATCAACGAACTACTAGCATTTATTCGAAATAAGGTGGATGTAATGGACGAGGTTTCCCTTATAAGGTTATGCTGTGATAGTGAAATAGTGGCTGCAAAAAAGCTGTTATGTAATTCTGTTCCAGAATCGAAGCGCAAAACTCGCAAAAATAAAGGCAAAAATGCTCGAGACATTGATGATATTATACAGAATGGGTCCCACATATATTCTCTCAACTGCGGATGTCCAAGACTTGGACACGAAAATATCTCCGTTGACTGCGGGCGTCCAAGTGTTAGACATTTTTTACCCGCTCTTTTAATGAAGAAACAAAGCATTATGCGCTATTTCTAACTCATTCTTCCATATGTCAATGTGTACAGGATAAAAAAGGCTAGCATAAAACCCCACAGCTTATACACTTTAGTAGTATATTTTATTTAAATCATTCTTAAATGTCGTCCGTTCCTGAAGTCAGCCATTAGTGTGATTGACGTGCGCTAACAACGAAGTTGTTTGTAATTATTTTGTATTAAATTTATATTTATTGTATGGTGAATTGTGTTAAAACAATGCCTGGGTAAGTAACCATCTTATTTGTAATCTCATTTTGTGTTTTATCTTATTAAGTACGTGTAAAATCGTTTTTTAATATGTATGAAGCAAACTGCTATCTTAGAACTAACGTGCTGGTTGAGGAAAGTTGACTTGAAATGTACGTAAAATTTTAGTGTTGACTGTCAGTTTTGTATTAAAATATGTGTAATTGTTCATCGTTCACAGTTTTAGTACATCAAAATGAGGATAAAGTGCAATATCTTCAAAATTTTAATGTAAATATGCAATAGGTGCAATAGTGTCAATTTTTGAGACGTCGGCAGTAGTGAATTCTAGTTCTTTGTTTTGCGGGTGGCGAAAAAAGGAACTAAAGTTTGCCATACTGCATCAAGTTCAAATTCGGTTGAATGGTAAGAATGGTAAAGAATCTAGCGCCCCCGAGCAGAGAAATTTAGCTTGGTTGACTCCATGATTATTCGATGATTTATGAAAAATTGAATGTGGCATTTGGATATGTCATGTATGTTAACACAAGATTTCGGAATTTTTTAAACAATTTATTAAAACAGAAAATTAGAAAGTATTTACATAATATGCTCTTTAATATTTTTATTTTAATGTTTTTTAATATTTAATATTTGAAATTTTTATTTTTTTAATTTAATATGAATAGGTTGTGGTTTTTAAGGTCACCTCAGACACTTATTTCTTATATTGGTTTTTTAATGTACATTTTATCTGTATGTACTTTGCAAATCGTGTAACGTTGCGTTATGTTTCAACCTAGAGCAAGATTGCTGCTACCTACAGTACCATTCGTAAATGAATTATACTGTAGATAAAGTAAATCCAACAAGTACCAGGAGCCTTTTAAAGAAATGAGTACTTATGTTATATATTTACTCACTTTTATACTTATGTCCATCCATCCATTTAGTTTTTATTGTTGCCTAGCTATAATTTGTTCAGCTAATTATTTCAGACTATCATCGTCTAAATTGTTAAGTTAGTTAAATTACACAGCCTATTTCCATCCCACTGCTGGGCCTTCCCTCACTTCTGAAAGGGTATTAGGGAAAAGAAGTGTCTGCCCATATGCGTGTTGGCGAACTGCACATGCCTTGGAAATATTTTTTTTTTATTTCTCACATAGTCAGACTTCCTCATGATGTTTTCCTTCACCGCCGAGCAAGAGGTAAATCAGCACTTAAAATTGCAATTAATAATTTCATTGATTCCGGCGGGGATCGAACCCGATGTACTTGCGTACTGTGAAATTTAAAGCGAGAGCTAACAATCTGAGCTACCAGGGCTCTCTCATCGTCGAAATATATACTTAAGTTAGTTAAGTTACAGCCTTTTTACGCCCCACAGCTGGGCAAAGGCATCCCCTTATTTCTCAGAGGGTTTTAGGGCAAAGAAGTTTCCGTCGCGCTGCCCCAATGCGTGTTGGCGAACTTCACATGTCTTCGAAATATTTTTTTTCTTATTTCACAGACGTGCAGGTTTCCTCACAATGTCTTTCTTCACCGCCGAGCACGTGGTAGATCAGCACTTAAAATTGCAATTAACAATTTCATTATTGCTAGCAGGGATCGAACCCAGCTTGCTAGCGTACTGTGAAATTTACAGCGAGAGCTAACTATCTGAGCTACCACGGCTCTTCTGAGCCACCACGGCTCTTCTGAGCCACCACAGCTCTCATCGTTGAAATGAACACACCTCTTTATTATGTATGTTTTTTTTTTCTATAGGATAGGGTGACAAACGAGCACGCAGTCCACCTGTGATAGTTGCTGTGGCCCGTAGATATCTACATCTATCCTCGATTACAAATCAAAATGCAGATGCGTGTCACCCGTGAGGACTAAGATGGAAAGCCTCGTTTCCAGTAAAAAGGCTCTCCGGTTCTCTACACACATCATACGAAACAAAGAAGCATTAAGCTATTATTTCACGCTGGTGTTCGGTGAGAGCGTGGTCCTTCCCCGGTCGAGCCGGCCTATTCGTGCTACAACTATACTACTAATATAAGTGCAGCATGGCTCTACCACGTATGTATGTGTATAAAAATGTTTTAATGAACTGGTACATGATGCACAAAAAAGTGCAGAATCGGACTTTAAATGTGGCATATTTTTGTATAATGCATAAGAAGTGGGTTCTTTAAAAATATACATAAATAATATTTTTTTTATTTCAGGAAGAGATATAATTATTTTAAGTTTTTTATTTCGTAGCTATTATTTGTGTTAAAGGAAATATGTCACCTTTTGGAGAAATAATGTTGTTGATTATTGGAAATGTAACATAACCGCTGCGCACCTCGCGGCGCCTCTGTCACTCGACACATAATGGTGCATTGGGTATTGTTTACAAAAAACGTTATTTATAACTCTACTTCAGCGGGAGTGACCCTTGAGTGGTTTTATGGTTTTTAAAGGAATGAATGAATCTTTATTTCTGTACAAGTGCTGTTAAAGTTTGTTTGCTCAAATAAAGTAATAAATTTTTCAATAAATATGGCACTTACGACTAAAATTTTGATATCGACATTAAGAGTACTTATGAAATACTTTATGAGATTTCTAAAACTTAGCAAGACCTATTGAAAGATGACTGAATCACGTAAAGAAAAAGAGAGGTTCAAGACTGAATCATTATAATGAAATAAAAAAAAAAACTATTTTTATTGACTAAAGCATTACGCCGCATTATGCCGCATCTGGTCCGAACTACATTCTACATCGGTGTAAGTTGATTGTGGGTTCTTGTAAGCTTATTATTAATGCGTTTTATTGTATTTCTCAATGACACAAAGTTTTGCGATAAAAAATTGTATTGTAGCCTATGATTTTGCACATAAAATATTGCAAACAATAGACGTAAGATTAAAATAAAATAAAATTGAACTATTAAAAAACTTTGTGTCATTGAGAAATATTATAGTTTTGACTTTATTCAATATTTAATTATACTAATCACTTTAAAACTTTATTAAATATATATACTCGTTTATAGGAAATTTCATAGAAAATTCAGAAATGTATACATATTATAGTATTCGATATACCAAAATCAAGATATTTGCGTTTGAACGGATTGGGCGCAATCAGCCGTCCATTTTATTAAACAGCTCCGCAGTCAACGGAGTATTACGGTTAGAGTCTCCGCAGTTGAAAGGATATGCAATAAATGAAACCATATACTTGGTATCGCCTTTGCTGACGATATACAAAAAATTAACGTAATCGGTCCAGTAATTAGGTCATAAAGTAGAATTTTAATTTTAAGCAAATTTGAACACTCTATAGAATTGGGTCACTAGGTGAATGATTCAATGAACTTGAATCCTTGAACATTAAAAAGCGACGTTGCCACGCAGTGCAAACTATTGGTATTGCGACATATCGACAGCGGTGTCTTTTGTCGGCGTGCCACCCGCGTGCAACGTTGTCACTCTTCCAAGGGGTCAAGGTACGTTGTCTAAACAGAGTGTTCACTTTTACTGAATTTATTTTAATATTTATTTTCTTTGAAAATTTCACTTTTTTATTTTACGGGTTTTATTTTAATATTTAATTTTTCTACACTTCTACGGACTAGTATTACTTGTGGTTTCATTTATTGCATATATGTGGGACCCATTCTGTATTATGTCTCTTTAAAACTACCGATTCTGAACTAGTACCTATTTTTGTTGCTCGTGATCTTCGAAAGTTACCACCAATCACGTTTGACCATATAGATGTAGCGCAGCTATTAAAAGATGTTATTATGCTAAAGTCTGATGTAAAAGATTTAAAAACTGATAGCGCTACGCTAAGTCAGCTGTTGGACCTAAATACCGAGATAGATAATCTAAAACAAGCATCAATCATTTGCAATAAGTTTGATTTTTTTAATAGAAAAAGAGGCAATTTCACAGCAGATTTAGAAAAATATGATAGTGGCCCAATGGCATTGCCAAATTATTCTCAGGAGATTCCAAGTAACAACGAGTCACGATGTTTACTTTTCTCCCACAAATGTAGGTATGCAACAAAATGTTTTATCAACTCCGCAGATAAATAACAATAGCGCGAAGCGATCAGCTGGTATTGCGCATGCAACAAATATGAAGAATTGTGTAGTGCCATCTCGCCTACGCATGTAAAGAAAACTAATGAATTAGATCGTTTTTCTATCAAAATGAATAAACGGTGTATGTCCACTACTATTTGTTCAAATACTACGAACTCGATTGTAAACCAAGAGCTCTCATCAGATAGTCAGTCTAATGAGCGGATAGCGTCGAATAGTATGGAAGTTGGACGTTAAGCACTTGTACGGGAAAATTGGACATTAGTCTCGAATACGAAACGAAAAAAATCAGCGCCCGGTGGCAGGATGGGAAAAGCAGATGTTGGACATGATGGAAAATTTAAGGCAGCAATAATCAAAATTCCTTTGTTTATTTCCAATGTGTCAAAGGACACAAAAGAAAGTGATATTATAGCATATATTAAAAATAAAACGCAGAAAGAAGCGACATTATTTAAAATTAATAGAAAAGTCGAAAAGAAATATAATTCCTTCAAGCTCTATGTGTCTAAGACTAAGCTGGATGTTTTTCTCGACGATAAGTTCTGGCCTGATGGCATAACTTTTAGGCGTTTTACGAATGACGACTTTAAGTTAAGAAATAGCGCTAATAGCATAATGAAGCAAACTATTACACAAGAATAGATAAAGGTATATATAAGACAACTAAATTTTTTATTTTAATATATTTTTTATTTTAATAAATTTTAAATGCCAGTTTTAATTTTAAATCTGTAAAACGCTCAATTGATGCAGTTAAGTTTTTGTGTCAAAAAGTCGACATAGTTGCTCTTCAGGAAACGTGGTTGCTTCCCTATGATATCCCATAACTTGCCAAGATACACCAAGATTTTGAGTATACAGGAAAATCAGCTGTGAACATATCAAATGGCATACTCAAAGGACGACCGTATGGTGGTGTGGCGATTTCGTGGCGTAAATGAGCTTTTGAGTCAGTCACAGTAATAAGCTGTGCTAGTGTGAGGCTAGCAGCAATAAAAGTATCCCTTGGTGACAAATATTTTTTAGTGGTTTGCCGACAGACGCGAGTGATAACCTAACAGAATTCACCGAATGTCTTAGTGAGGTAAGCGCGATAGTCGAAAGTTGTGGCGTGGAAACAGTGTACGTCCTTGGTGATTTTAATGCACATCCTGGTGAGTCTTTTGGACTTGAACTATTAAAATTTTGTCCTGAACAAAATTGGATTTGTGCGGACATCGAAAAGTTAGGTCTAGACTCTGATACCTATACATTTGTCAGTGATGCACATGGCTGTAGACGATGGCTTGACCATTGCATTGTCACACAAGCTGCCTGACTCACTATTACTAACATCAGTATATTTTATGACGTATTTTGGTCTGATCATTGCCCCTTTGTTGTTGAGTGTAGGTTAGACACTATTAAACAGAAATTAGAAGTTGCAATAAAATCATGTAACAAAGTAATATGGGGCGAAAGGGACAGTGATCAGATTGAGGTGTATTATGATATGTGTGTAATGTCGCTGAGTAAATTAAGTTACCTGAGGAACTTAGCGTATGCTACAATTCACACTGTAACAATAATCATCATAGGTTAATGTTTGATGACATGTACAATAATATTGTTACTATTTTATCAGAAGCCGCTATACAGAGTTATGTTGACCATAGATATTATAAGCGTAGTGGTTATGTTATAGAGTGGAACAGACATGTGAGGGAAGCACACGTGATAGCTAGGCTTAAATTTCGCATATGGTTGTGGCATAACAAACCAACTAGTGGGCCTATATATGACGATATGTGTTTAACACGTAAAATATTTAAGAGTAAGCTAAAATAGTGTCAGAACCATCAAGAGCAGATTCAACTCGATATCATAGCATCACATCGCAAGGCAAGTAATTTCAAAAAATTCTGGAAAGCCACCAACAAACTCGATATTAAGCCTACCCTGCCTGTGTGCGTTGGAGGTGTAAGCGAACATATTAGCATAGCTAATATGTTTGCCGTGTAGTGGCGGTTGAGAATATCCACTACCTCATATCTTCCCGTGGGTGTCGTAAGGGGCGACAGAGGGAGACAGGCAGGAGATGGGCAGCAGCATCTTCCTAATAACAACAATAACATAATAAAAACTGCGGTTGCCAACCCGCTCGCCAAGCGTGGCAACTATGTCAAATATCACGACTATCGACGCAAATAAACGGCCCCCAGTCCCCGGCGGCCCCGCTATTCCTGGCTAAGGTGGCGACCATGGTAACGGCGGGGCAGGGGGTGCTAAGAATCTACGGTGGAGGTTCGGTTGCCACCTACGACGACTCGACCTGGCAACGTATAACGCACGCATCCTGAGGACTGACGAGAAGATACTGGAGCTGGAAGAAGAGGTAGACAAGTTGCGCTGGGATTTTATTGGATTATCTGAGGTCAAAAGAGAGGGGGAGGCCACGGTAATCCTCGAGTCCGGCAACTTGTTCTATCACCGGGAGGGCGACCATCTGTCCCAAGGAGGTGTCGGATTTATCGTCCACAAGTCTCTTTTGGAGACTTCAACGCAAAACTAGGCACAAGAGAAGGCGGTGAGCTGAAGTTAGGCAAATTTCGAGTAGGGCAACGGAACCGTAGTGGCCAGCAGCTGGCTGACTTTATGGAGAAAGAGGGACCCTTCATGATGAACTCTTTCTTCCAGAAGCGGCCCCACAGGAAGTGGACCTGGTCGAGCTCCAACGGTTTGACAAAAAATGAGATTGACTTCATTATGACGATCAGACGCCAACTGTTCAGTGACGTCTCAGTGATCGCAATTAAAAACGGCAGGGCCCCAGGCGAGGATGGAATTACAGCGGAGCTTCTGAAAGCGGGTGGAACATCGGTACTTGAAGTCCTTCAGAAGCTCTTCAATTCCGTCCTCCATGGTGGCACCACTCCGGAGGCGTGGAGCAGAAGTGCGGTGGTCTTGTTCTTTAAGAAAGGCGACAACGCTCTCTTGAAGAACTACAGACCGATTTCCCTTCTGAGCCGCGTCTACGTGCTGTTTTCGAGAGTCATTACGAATCATCTCGCACACAGACTCGACGACTTCCAGCCTCCCGAACAAGCCGGTTTCCGAAAAGGCTTCAGTACCATAGACCACATACATACCCTCCGGCAGATTGTACAGGAGACCGAAGAGTACAATCTGCCTGGCGTATGTGGACTATGAGAAAGCCTTTGATTCCGTCGAAATTTGGGCGGTGCTACAGTCCCTTCAGCGGTGTCAAGTTGACTGTCGGTATATCGAAGTGCTGAAGTGTTTGTACAGTAGGGCTACGATGGCTATTCGAGTACAGAACCAGAGTTCGAAACCTATCCAACTGCAGAGAGGTGTAAGACAGGGTAACGTTATATCCCTGAAACTCTTCACCGCTGCGTTGGAAGACGTTTTCAAGCTACTGGACTGGAAAAGATACGGTATTAACATCAAGGGCGAGTACATCACTCACCGTCGATTTGCCGACGATATGGTCCTTATGGCAGAATCGCTGGAGGACCTGAGCACTATGCTCAATGACCTCAATCAAAGACAAAACAAAGACATGTTTAATGTCCATGTCACACCTATGCCGGTAGTTGTTGGGAGCACTATGCTCGAAGTTGTTGATGAGTACGTTTACCTGGGACAAATAGTCCGACTAGGTAAGTCCAACTTCGACCGAGAGGTCAATCGACGGATTCAACTCGGCTGGGCAGCGTTCGGGAAATTACAACACATCTTCTTGTCAGGTATACCTCAATCTCTGAAAACTAAAGTGTACAACCAGTGCGTGTTACCAGTGATGACTTACGGATCAGAGACGTGGTCCTTCACTGCTGGCCATATGAGGACGCTCAAGGTCGCTCAACGAGCTATGGAGAGGGCTATGCTCGGAGTTTCTCTGCGTGATAGACTCAGAAATGAGGATATCCGCAGTAAAACCAGAGTGACCGACATAGCCCAACGGATTAGTAAGCTGAAGTGGCAATGGTCCGGCCATATAGCTCGAAGAACCGATAACCGATGAGGAAGAAAGGTTCTCGAGTGGCAGCCTCGTACCGGTAGGCGTAGTGTAGGGCGACCCCCCACTAGATGGAGTGACGAACTGGTAAGACATGCAGGAAGTCGATGGATGCAGGTGGCTCAGGACCGTGCTTTGTGGCATTGCTTGGGGGAGGCCTACGTTCAGCAGTGGACTGGTGAAGGGCTGTAATGATGATGATGATGATGAATAAGTTTGCAGAACATTTTAAGTTAAAGTTAACAAGTTAGAGTCGTTGCTGTGTCCAACGCAGCCGGCGTCCGGGTATGAGAGATATCATGACAGTCATGATTTCATTCGTTTTACTCCTGATCAAGTGACAACTGTCATTAAAAATATGACTAGAGGAAAATCTCCCGGCCATGATTCTCTCAGTATCGAGCACCTACAGCATGCTGGACGTCACCTGCCTCAATTACTCGCTATATACTTCTCTTCATGTCTCTGTCATTCGTATCTGCCTCACGACCTTATGCAGACTATAGTTGTAACAATAGTTTAAAAAAAACAGGTGACGTAGCAGATAAGTGAAATCGACCTATATCTTTGGCAACAATTATGGCTAAAATACTTGACACCTTGTTGGATATACAATTGGAATGCTATATTGAGTTGCACGATGCACAGTTTGGGTTTCGGTCTGAATTGTCTCCTGAGAATGCTATCCTAGCCCTAACACACTGCTGAATGCACACTGTTGAATATTACACAAAGCGCCGTACACCTGTATATGCATGTTTTTTAGATCTCTCCAGGGCTTTCGATCTCGTGAACTATTATTTATTGTGGGATAAGCTACGCCATAAAAAGGTTCCAGCAGAGCTTTTGAAAAAATTTCAGTACTGGTACAACAATCAGTATAATAATGTGAGATGGGCCGACAAGTTTTCTGAAATGTACAGGTCGCAATGTGGGGTCAGACAGGGTGGAATTACTTCGCCAAAGCTTTTCAACTTGTACATAAATGATCTAATCGTTGAACTTAGCAGGAAAGGAGTCGGATGTCTTATCGACGACGTAAGTTTTAATAACATTAGTTACGCGGATGATATGTTGTTGCTGAGTCCAACGGTCAAGGCAACCAGAGAACTCGTCAAGATATGTGAGAAGTACCCGTTATACCATGGCTTGATTTATACACTAATAAAAGCGAGATCATTTAATATTATTATTATTGGGGTATCTATATAATTTTCTCACCTGGTTGGGTTCTATAAATATATAATTATAAATTAAAATGAAAAGATAAATGTACATAAATATCAATAAAATAAAATAAATACAAAAACTACATAAATAAATAAGATCCAACCAGATGGGAGCCCTCGGCAGGGGAGACCAGACGGCCGAGGGTTAGAGGGAAAGGGAAAGAAACCGGTGGACGATGCGGGCGGTATCGAGGAGCACCGCCTTCTGCATTTGAGCCCGGAGCGGTCCGTCACGGAGTCCCAGTCGCCTCAGATGACCCGAGAGGCTTACTGGGATTAGCCCACTCGCAGAGACGACTACAGGAATAATTTCGGTCGGCACACCACCCCACATGTCGGTCACCTCATGAGCCAGGTCCAGATATTTTGTTTGTTTATCTGTTTCGGCTTTCACGAGGTTCTCGTCATACGGAATAGTAATGTCGATCAAAAATATCCTTGACTGTGCCCGGTCCATCAGTACAATATCAGGCTTATTCGCAAGAATAGTTCTGTCTGTGATGATGGCCCGGTCCCAGTAGAGCCTGGCGCGGTCATTTTCGAGCACGGCTTCCGGCAGGTACTTGTAATACGGCAATTTCCGGTCCACGAGACCGTATTTCAGAGCGAGCTCCTGGTGTAGAATTCTGGCTACTAGGTTGTGCCTGAGCAAGTACTTAGAGTTAGAAAGCGCCGAACTACCGGAGATGACATGCCTAAATGACCCCCGGGATGGCGACAAGCTCGACAGACGTCGACAGTGCCATCCTTTAGGATGTATCTCCGATAGTTGTTGGTCTTAATAACCTGATCCTGTATTGCACAGAAAAAACCCTCGGTTTCCCCGAAGAGGTCACCGAAACGTAGCCAGTTGAGGGAGGCGGCTGTATCTACGTGAGGCTCATCTAGAGCCCTGTAGTACCTCCCATGGAGCTCCTTCTCCTTCCATACGGTCTCCCGGTCTGAAATGCTCTGTACTGCCGGGTCTTGCCATTGCTCGTTGGCTAAGGATAGAGGGGTAAGTCCTTTATCACTAGAAATGACGTCATTATAGAATGGATCATCCGATCTCGCCAGGAATTAATGACGGTGGCTGCACACTTCGCGATTATGCATGGTGAGCGCGCTCAGGAAGCCACGCCCACCATGCTTTCGCGGCAAGTACAGCCTCATTACCGACGACCTCGGATGATGCATCCTATGGGACGTCATTGTAGTGCGGACTTTTCTATCCAGGGCGTTAAGTTCTGTCTGACTCCACCTGAGTACGCCAAAGGTATACATGAGGACAGGCATGACCCAACCGTTATATGCATGTGTCTTATTCACACCGGACAAAAGGCTGTTAAGCACTTTGGTCAAGCGTGCATAAAACACGTCGCAAACTGACTGTTTCATACCAGCCTCATCGATACCGATGTTCTGTGACATACCCAGGTATCGGTATGTTTCAGCCTCGGAAAGGGCCCTTAAGTTGACGGGCATAGATAAGTCTATGCCCTCAGAGTTAGCAACCCTTCCCCTTTCAACATGGAGGACCGCACACTTATCCGTCCCCAGCTCCATTCCAATAGAATTGCTAAATTCACAAGTGATGTTTAGCAATTCCACAAGATGGGAGCGACTGGAGGCGAATAATTTGAGGTCATCCATATTGTTGCGTGAATAAGTCAACTAGCGCCATCTAGTGTCAGGAACGAGAGCGAGGGGAGCTTTGCAGAAAATGACATCACAAATCTTTCAACCGACAGCGCCATCCGAAGAACTAAGTTTCTAGAAAATCTACACTCGAACACTCGTCGCTTTGCGCGCATTTACTTGAATATTCCGGATGCTTCATTGCTAATTTGTATATATAGGCGCTGCAAGATGCGATCGGGGCAGTATTGGATTTGGGCGAGACAAGCGAAGCTTCGGAGCGGAATAAAGTGAATTAGTGTGTTTAATTATTAGTGTTTTAAGTTTTAATTTGTGTAAAGTAAATTAAAGTGTTAATTTAGGTAATTTTATCGGCAATTTTTATTGTCGTGAACCTCAAGCTCGTAACAATTGGTGTCAGAAGTGGGATAAAATCATGCCGATTTTACCTAAGGAGGAAACGGAGGGTGTCCGTACCCGAAGTCAACGCCAGCAGGAGACGGACCAAAGAAGATTTGGTGGTGCAACGTTGCAGACTTCGGAGGGACAACCGCCGGCTGCAGGCCTATCAGTAGCTCCTATATCTGCAGCACCTGACTTAGGTGCTCTGATGGTGATGCTGCAGGAGCAGGCTCGCCGACAGGAGGAACAGGCTCGTGGACAGGAGGAACAGATCCGTCGGTTGGAAGAGCAGCTGCGGGGCGGACAGGATGAACAGGCCCGCCGACAAGAGGAACAGGCCCGCCGACAGGAGGAACAGGCCCGTCGGTTGGAAGATCAGCAGGCGGAACAGGCTTGTCGGTCGGAAGAGCAGATGCTCCTCATGAAGGACCTTCATGCTACCTTTGGGAAAGAGATAAGGGAGGTGAAGGAGAGGGTTGCTCAACATGACAACCGCCTGTCGGAAGCTGAAACTCAAATCAAGGAAGCTAAAACCCAAATCGACCAAGTGAACAATCGGATTGATTACGTGGTGGCTAACGTGAAGAAAACGCTGGACGACCTCAAACTGGGTGATGGAACTACAGCTCCCATAGTAGCTACTACACCTTCGCTACGTGGGTTCAAAGTGCCACCGTTCGACGGGACTTCTTCCTGGTCAGCCTACAAAATCCAGTTCGAGGCTGTTACGAAGGCGAACGGCTGGAATAAAAGTCAGGCCATGACTGCTCTCACACTAGGCCTGCGTGACCAGGCCTTAACCGTTCTGGAGGCTCTCGGGGAGGAAGTGACTTATGAGCAACTCCTTGAGGCATTCGAGGCGAGATATGGCGACGCTCACCTAGAACATGTCTTTCGTGCGCAGCTTAAAGATCGCGTGCAGCGCATCAACGAAAACCTGCAGCAGTGGGCTCTAGAGGTGGAGAAGCTGGTGCGGAAAGCATGTCTGTACCTGCGCTCATTAAAGGGAACCTGGTGCAGACATTCATCGACGACATCCGGAAGTCAGAGCTGCTGTGAGGCTCGGGCACCACGAGACGCTTAAGGACGCCTTGGCCCATGCACTGGAGGTGGAAGCCGTGCGGCAGGATCTTCGCTCCCATCGCGTCAGAGAGGTTGCAGCAGCTACAGTTCGCGACCGCAACAAAGGATACAGCCCTAGGTGCTATGGCTGTGGGGAAAGGGGCCATCTTCGATCCAGCTGCCCTAAGCTAACCGTGGAACGGAGAGTTAATCGATCTCGAGAGGGTAGTGCAGCTAATGGCACTGCCTGGCGGTGACAGGATCATCGTTCACCTCACGCTAGGGAGGTTACAGCAGTTACGGTTGGCGACCACAATAAAAGATACAGCCCTAGGTGCTATGGCTGTGGGGAAAGGGGCCATCTTCGGTCCAGCTGCCCTAAGCACACCCTAGGAAGGGAAGGTGAACGGTCTCAGAAAGGAAGTGCGGCTAACAGCACCGCCCAGCAGCAGCAGGAATACGACTTTACTATCAGACACTGCAGCGGGAAATCTCACGGCAACGCAGACCAATTGTCAAGAAGACCTTGTCCTGAAGATCGCAACCATTGTAGTAGGCATGGTAAGGAAGTGGTATCCGTGAGGATGCTCAGGACAGACCACCTCAGCAACGGGTGTAAGGGCAGCCTACGACATGCACAGCAGGAAGATCCGGACATCAAGCCGATTCTGGGATGGATGAAGGCCCGTGCTACAGAGCCTAAGTGGAGGGACGTCTCAGCGATGAGTTCAACCACGAAAAGCTATTGGGCCCAATGGGACAGCTTGCTGCTTCAGGATTTAGTCCTGTGCCGTAAATGGGACAATGGTCGAGGAGGCAGCTGTCGTTTGCAAATGGTTGTCCCTAAAGCTAAAGTGCCGAATGTTCTACAGCTGTGCCATAATGGTCGTTCAAGAGTCCGTTTGGGAGTTAAACGAACTCTACTGAAGGTCCGAGAACAGTTTTACTGGGTCCATTATCGTGACGATGTCGAGGATTGGTGTCGTACATGTACAAGTTGTGCGGCCGTGAGGGGACCTCAGACACGGAGTAGAGGAGCATCGAAATTGTACAATGTTGGTGCACCACGGGATAGGACATCCCTTGACATTGCGGAGCCGTTACAGAAAGGCGGAAAAGGGGACTCCCATGTGGATGTCCATGTGGATCGCTTGGCGCGTTATTATGGGACCGATAATGCTCGGGACGAGCATGTCTTAGGAGGGGGCAGTGTTGCGTGAATAAGTCAACTAGCGCCATCTAGTGTCAGGAACGAGAGCGAGGGGAGCTTTGCAGAAAATGATATCACAAATCTTTCAACCGACAGCGCCATCCGAAGAACTAAGTTTCTAGAAAATCTACACTCGAACACTCGTCGCTTTGCGCGCATTTACTTGAATATTCCGGATGCTTCATTGCTAATTTGTATATATAGGCGCTGCAAGATGCGATCGGGGCAGTATTGGATTTGGGCGAGACAAGCGAAGCTTCGGAGCGGAATAAAGTGAATTAGTGTGTTTAATTATTAGTGTTTTAAGTTTTAATTTGTGTAAAGTAAATTAAAGTGTTAATTTAGGTAATTTTATCGGCAATTTTTATTGTCACGAACCTCAAGCTCGTAACAATATAGAAAAGGTGGGTCACTTTTGTACCTCTCTTCCGAAGCTGAAATCCCCTCCCGGAGCCCTCCAGTAAAGTACTGAGGGGGTTCAAAGAGAGGCAGAACCAGATTGGACTCAGACAATCGCCCTGGAAGATACGCCTTCTTATCCTTATGTGGTTCTCCGCAGCCATCATCCGCTCGCCCAGATAGCAAAGGATGGTACTCCACTGCCCCATACATTGCTCTAGGAAGACTCCAACTGTACAGTCAATCTTGTACAGCTGGAGGACTCTCTTTAGCCATGTATGGGGCACCGAGTCGAATGCCTTTCTGTAGTCTATCCAGGCGGCGGAGAAGTTTCGACGGTTGCGTGTCACCACTTGGCCAATGACTGCGTCAATGAGGAGTGGTTCCTTGGTTCCACGACCACCGCCCCGACATCCATTTTGAGCGCGTGCCATCACCTGATTTGGCTCCAGGTGACGAGTGATTCTCGCGCTCAAAATGGATGTGTCTTATATATGGTGGGTAGACACGTGATGGGGCGGTATTTGCTCGCATCTGTGGTATCCCTATCTTTAGGAACCAAGTGAGTGTTCCCAGTAGTTAAGAGCCTCGGGAGCGACTTCTGATCGAGAGCCTCTTGAAACTGTCTGGCGAGCACACCGTGACACGGGCACGTGACACGGGCTGCATCATTATATATATATATATATATATATATATATATATATATATATATATATATATTCGATATAGATTATAGATCATTATATATATATATATATATATATATATATATATATATATATATATATATATATATATATATATATATATATATATATATATAGTGCCCTGATTAATTACTTGGTCCATAACATATTATACAATTATGGTTGCCACTCACGGTCAGTTCAACTGATCATTCCAAATGATCAGTTCAAACTAAAACCGTTGATATTTTTTAAAATATTGGATTTCCGATATATCGATAAATAAACTTAAATATAAAACTCTAATATATATTTATAATTATCGATATATCGAAAATTCAATATTAAAAAATATCAACAGTTTTAGTTTGAACTGATCAGTTGAATTGACCGTGTGTGGCGTCCATTAGAATGTAAAATTTTATTTGGCAGTAACAAACCGCCTCAGCTTCGTCTAGATGGGATATTAAAATGTAACGTTATTTAGACTTAAGATAATCATTAAGGGCAATTTATTACATCTAATCAATGTTTAAAATAGCCTAGAACACTTTCAGGCTATGGAGTGTATAGTAAGGAGTACCAACTCCCATAGTAGAATATCTGAAAAAGTGGTCATCTGTTAGCAGTAAATAACAGTTCAAAAACTCTCCACAATAGCGCTGGAATAGCTACTGGGATGAAATGAACTTAGCAGTTGTCGACGGTTTCAAGTGTGCTGCTAAACTGATCAGTAGCTCTAAAATCTAAAATAATTTTATTTAATAAATATAACCTCGAAAAAGTCGTGTAGGGCCCCGAACTGGAAAAGTCCGGGGCTCGACATCATTACTGGCTGAAGGGGTTCGTCACTACGAACCCCTTCAGCCAGTAATGATGCAGCCCGTGTCACGTGCCCGTGTCACGGTGTGCTCGCCAGACAGTTTCAAGAGGCTCTCGATCAGAAGTCGCTCCCGAGGCTCTTAACTACTGGGAACACTCACTTGGTTCCTAAAGATAGGGATACCACAGACGCGAGCAAATACCGCCCCATCACGTGTCTACCCACCATATATAAGACACATCCATTTTGAGCGCGAGAATCACTCGTCACCTGGAGCCAAATCAGGTGATGGCACGCGCTCAAAATGGATGTCGGGGCGGTGGTCGTGGAACCAAGGAACCACTCCTCATTGACGCAGTCATTGGCAAAGTGGTGACACGCAACCGTCGAAACTTCTCCGCCGCCTGGATAGACTACAGAAAGGCATTCGACTCGGTGCCCCATACATGGCTAAAGAGAGTCCTCCAGCTGTACAAGATTGACTGTACAGTTGGAGTCTTCCTAGAGCAATGTATGGGGCAGTGGAGTACCATCCTTTGCTATCTGGGCGAGCGGATGATGGCTGCGGAGAACCACATAAGGATAAGAAGGCGTATCTTCCAGGGCGATTGTCTGAGTCCAATCTGGTTCTGCCTCTCTTTGAACCCCCTCAGTACTTTACTGGAGGGCTCCGGGAGGGGATTTCAGCTTCGGAAGAGAGGTACAAAAGTGACCCACCTTTTCTATATTGTTACGAGCTTGAGGTTCGTGACAATAAAAATTGCCGATAAAATTACCTAAATTAACACTTTAATTTACTTTACACAAATTAAAACTTAAAACACTAATAATTAAACACACTAATTCACTTTATTCCGCTCCGAAGCTTCGCTTGTCTCGCCCAAATCCAATACTGCCCCGATCGCATCTTGCAGCGCCTATATATACAAATTAGCAATGAAGCATCCGGAATATTCAAGTAAATGCGCGCAAAGCGACGAGTGTTCGAGTGTAGATTTTCTAGAAACTTAGTTCTTGGGATGGCGCTGTCGGTTGAAAGATTTGTGATATCATTTTCTGCAAAGCTCCCCTCGCTCTCGTTCCTGACACTAGATGGCGCTAGTTGACTTATTCACGCAACACTGCCCCCTCCTAAGACATGCTCGTCCCGAGCATTATCGGTCCCATAATAACGCGCCAAGCGATCCACATGGACATCCACATGGGAGTCCCCTTTTCCGCCTTTCTGTAACGGCTCCGCAATGTCAAGGGATGTCCTATCCCGTGGTGCACCAACATTGTACAATTTCGATGCTCCTCTACTCCGTGTCTGAGGTCCCCTCACGGCCGCACAACTTGTACATGTACGACACCAATCCTCGACATCGTCACGATAATGGACCCAGTAAAACTGTTCTCGGACCTTCAGTAGAGTTCGTTTAACTCCCAAACGGACTCTTGAACGACCATTATGGCACAGCTGTAGAACATTCGGCACTTTAGCTTTAGGGACAACCATTTGCAAACGACAGCTGCCTCCTCGACCATTGTCCCATTTACGGCACAGGACTAAATCCTGAAGCAGCAAGCTGTCCCATTGGGCCCAATAGCTTTTCGTGGTTGAACTCATCGCTGAGACGTCCCTCCACTTAGGCTCTGTAGCACGGGCCTTCATCCATCCCAGAATCGGCTTGATGTCCGGATCTTCCTGCTGTGCATGTCGTAGGCTGCCCTTACACCCGTTGCTGAGGTGGTCTGTCCTGAGCATCCTCACGGATACCACTTCCTTACCATGCCTACTACAATGGTTGCGATCTTCAGGACAAGGTCTTCTTGACAATTGGTCTGCGTTTAAGATAATTAATCAGGGCACTATATATATATATATATATATAATGCCCCAACAATAAGAATGACAAGTCAAATCGGGCTGCGTAATTAATATTAATCTAAACTCCATTATGTATTAAATTGTCTAGTCATTAAGAATATTGCTACGTATCCTACCACATACATACACAGACATAACCTAATCATGTTAATTACTTTTAAGATAATAAGTTAGTAATGTACCAGATCGAGACAAACTTCTGCCGGCCTACACTGTATCCGCTGGTAAAACCTGATTGCACACTAGAACATACTGCTAAAGAGTGCGACGCGGCTAAAGCTAAAGAGAAAACGGATTTGTTCGCGTCTCTCCTTGCCTTTTCGTCCGCCATTAACGTCTGTACAGTGGCAACAATGTTCCACCTGAATTACCCCACTGCGGGACCTCTATGTCAGATGTTCGTATTACAAACAAGGAGGTTCTTAAAACCTAGCGGGGTCTAGACGTGAACAAAGCTAGTTTACCAGATGGTGTGCCAGCTATAATCCTAAGTTATTGTGCATCTGACTTGTCTAATGTGCTGACACTCTTGTTCCGCCTCTCATTCAGGACAGGAATAGTGTCAATTTCCTAAAAGCTGTCCAAAGGCTTTCGTTTTTCTACAGGATGCATTTCGGAGAGTGTACCCAGGAATTGCATAACTTAATTTTTCGCTCTCTTTCCACTATCGGACAACCAGACACACGACCAGTCTTCACCTTTTCGTTATCGATTTACCACGCATTCGAACCAAACGGTTTATTACATCGTTCGTCACGCGTACAGCAAAGTGGAATAAGTTACAAGCATCTATCGTTCCATCGGATGGAACGATGAAGACCCACATTGATGTGAGTCTTCAAGGCAACAGTCAATGGGCTTTTGTTAAGTCAGTGCCCTTCACCATCTTCGACTGTACCACCACTTACCACCAGGTGGGGTAGTGGTTAAGTGCTAGCTTAAAATAGAAAAAAAATCTGAAATTAACAAGTGAGGAATTTGAAGGAAGGGAATAACCGCTTTGCAGTATGAAATAGCGGCAATGGGTTATCTTCCTTTGAGTTTCAACGAAAAAATACCATTGATGAATAACTTTATTCCCATTGTGTTTAATTGTCCAATATGTGACATCAAAAAAATATCTAACCTAACCTATTTTTCATTACTCTACCCAAAAAATAACGGACTAGATCCATAAAGCCCTGTTCAAATTAATTATTTTAAATAGTTTTTATCATTATTGCCAACTCATATTAGGCTAGATTTATTAGATTAGAACTTTAAAAACGAACACATCCAATTGCCTCCTTGTGCCAGTCCATCAAATAATTATTTAGTCTTGTTGTTGGCAATATTCTGTACGCGGTTCAAACATCATTGTACGTCGATATGTGAGCAGTTTGACCTACTTAGGTTCTATATATGAAAAAATAGCTCATGCTCTTAGACAAATAGGGGTTTATGTGGCGTTCCAAACAAACAATTGTCTTGGGTAAAAGGAGACAAAACTCTCTTAGGTTAGGAGTGACGATCTGGTAAAACATGCAGGAAGTTAATGGATGCTGGTAGCTTCAGACAGTGCTTTATAAACAGATTTCTTGAGGCCTACGTTCAACAGTTGACTAGTGATAACATAATTGTGGGATATAATGATAAAATCACATTTCAGATAACATTTCAGAATTTCGATTCATACTGGGTGACGGAAACTAAAAAATTGTGTGGCAAACCAATATTGTATGTATATCTCTCGCTGTTTTTCAAACTCGTTCAAGATACAGGCTACGCTTTTTGGAATTCCCTTGCACACAACGTTATCAGAAAATTATACTACATTTTTAATACACCTATCGTATTTTATATTGTTTCTAATTTATAACGTTAGCTTTACTATCTACATATACTCTAATTATACGGATAAAAACTTACAGATACTTAATTAGTGTAATAATAATATATAATACATACAACATGTAACAAAAACCCTGTGGTTCCGATTAAGTGCGTTAGCAGCATCAGTATTCAAACTGATAGAAATGACTTTACTGCAGAAAATTCGATCACAATTTTTTTTATTTTCAATAAATTTTTATTCGCAAATTGTATGTGGTTTAATTACCTCTACATGGGCTATGAAGCACCTAAGAGCATTGTCAAAAACCCTACTTTATATATGCGCGCGTCAATTAGAGGTAATGAAAAGCTACATACAATTTGCAATAAAAATTTTAGTAAATTTTATTAATTTTTTATGGTCGTGTTTCCTGAAATAAAGTTATTTCTAAAGTTTGAATACTGATTCTGATGACGCACTTAACAAGGGTTTTTGTTACATGTTGTTTAATAAAGTAATATATTTAATATATAATATATTTAATATAATACTATATTTAATATATAATATATAAACAGTTACTTCTATTTACCTACCACCAAATAGAATTCAGCGTTTAGTCAGTGCAGTGTCTATTTCTTCTAATCAAGTCTCGATTAGAGGCGAAACACGAGTCGTATTTTCGACGGTTGCGTGTATTTTCTAATGTACCTAATAGTTAGTGCAGCTGGGCAAAATGGTGTTCAATTTAATGGTAAAGTTATTCTATTTCACGATGAAGGTTTCGCCTTGATTGTAGAAATGACGTGTACCGACAGGCGCGTTTGTGTGTGTAACTGCGATTCGTTGGACTCTTGAACGTGACCGAGCGCTCCCGACACATGAGTAAAGAAATAAGTGGAAATAACTCTGTGCTCCCGACGTACTAGAAAGTTCAACCAAGCTCCCGAGGCCTTCGCATACAAACACAATGTGTACGTGCACGGCTAACAACAACCAAAGTCAAATCTTCGTCATCAAATAGAATAACTATAAGAATTATAGTAGATGCCATTGTGGGAGGCAGGGAGATATCCACTTTATGTAGCCTTTTTTTATGGAACAAAAGTGGCAGACGAGCACATAGTCATCCTGATGGTAAATGAATGGCCTGTGATCCATAGACATCTACATCTATCCTTGATTAAGAATCAAAATGGAGATGCGTTGTCACCCCTGAGGATTAAGATGGCATGCCTGATAAAAATGGTCTCCGGATCTCTACATTCAACATCCGAAATTCAGTAGCAGTAAGCTGCTATTTTACGCTGGTATTGTGAGAGTGCGGTGAGCTAAATCTACTTTTATATATATATATATATATATATATATATATATATATATATATATATATGTATATATATATATATTTATATATATATAAGTAGATGTAGCTAAAGAAGTTTTATACTTGTTAGAGTCCTGCTGCAGTTATATTGTGGTTGTAACACCAATGGGTCGGAAAGGACCCCACTCTCACAATACATTAAATATTCTACGTTGAAAGTGAATAAAGTTGTAAATTCATTTTAAAGTTCGTGTTTTGTGAATTTTCGTTGTTATTATTCACACGAAAATTCACAAAACATGAACTTTAAAATGAATTTACAACTTTATTCACTTTCAACGTAGAATATTTAATGTATTGAATAAAATATTAATTCATAAAGTTGTTCAAAAGAAAGAAAATGTGCGCGCGCACTGCTCTCCCTTGTTTATATCCCCCACTCAACTCCCGTTCGGCTCGTACGATCACACTTTTCGTAACGCTTTCGTCACGCGTTCGCCAGCTTACTCCCCAAGTCAAGCGTGCGTAAAGAAGTTTTACTTCAACAGACATTATTAGCGTTACAGCCTGTCAAAGCGCAATGCTGAACATACGTCTCCTCAATAGATCGTTTCATGGTGGGGAATCTTGCCTTAGTTGCCACGCTTGGCATGCAAGCTGGCAACCGCAGTTTTATTTTTATTTTTAGTCGTTATACCTAAGTGCCATCTGGTGGCGGTGTTAGAATATCCACTACCCCACATGTGGTGTGGTAGCCACGGGTATGACACATGTCCCGTGGGTGTCGTAAGAAGCGACAGAGGGAAACAAATCAGGAGATGGGCAGCAGCGTCATTTAAATAACGACTAATAAATATTACTATACTCGTAAATAATAAAAATATAAATGTAAAATTACATAAATTGATTCCAATACGTTTTTAACATCACGAGTAGAGAGAAAATTTATCGACCAAATTGGCGATTTATTGAAAACGGGCCAAATTAGGAGTACCCTTAACCGACGAGCATGAATGCGTAGGTGTATGGATGTGAAGGAGGCAAGAGAGGTGTGTCAGGGTCGTGCCAAATGGAAGTCTGTAGTCTCTGCCTACCCCTCTGGGTGACAGGCGTGAGTGTTTATGTATTTATGTTTATGAGTAGAGAGAGAGGGAGAGAGAGTAACTCCAGTTCAAGAAACAAAAACGAATATATTTTTTTATAATATATTAAGAGTTAAGACACAGTCACGAAGCGAACTATAGAGCTCGAAGTTTCTCTGCGTGATAAAATCCGTAACGAAGATGTCCGCAGCGACAGAATAACAGTAACAGAAGTGGTACTGACTCGAATTTATAGCTGTACGAAGTGGTAAGTGGTGACTGGAAGTGGCAAGTGGTGACTGGAAGTGGTATGTGGTGACTGGAAGTGGTATGTGGTGACTGGAATTGGAATGGCTGACAGTCTCGTACCAAAAATTACAGTGTAGGCGAAACAACCAGGACTTTCGACCTGATGAGGTACTCGTATGGTGGCTTAGAAGCGTCCTACTTTGCGGCGACGTATTTAGCAGGCGGTACAGCTCCTTTTCAGTTTAAGGGTAATAAAGCCGGGATAAATATAGACTATGAAGCATTTCAGATAACCTTAGGTGTGATGTGACTACGAACTTCCAGCCCTCTAGATTTAAAATTGATTGTGGGTGTATATGGGCAGTAGTAACCACTTACCATCCTTGGACTGTTACCTCCATGACACCTTTAATGATATAATAAAAACCCTAACTCGTTATAGACAATAATAATAATGACATCATATAATTAATTGCTGTGTTGATAATTTGCGAAAATAATTCCAAGTTTTTATAATATTATAACAAACGCACTTATAAATGTAGATAGACCAAAACAACCAAAACAAAAACTTTACAGAATATTTATATTGATTATTCGCATGTTAAAAATCTAATAAATATATCTAAGTACATCCGATTAAAATAAATATCGAGTTGTTGACTTGTGATTGCATGCAATATGTCAACAACGTGTGTTTACTCCAATTATTCATACACATTCGCAAACATCCACCTTTTAAAAGATGTAATAATATAGTTATGAATAAATATAAATAAGAAACATTATACCTAAAAAAAAATAAACACAATATTTAATTCTGAATTAAAAAATGGAAGAAAGTTTCATAATATTTGCTTTAAAAAATAGGAACAAGAAAGCAATGGGATTTGATACCTACGTATTTAATTATGTTACGAGTCTTCGATAACGTAAAATATAAAATCATGTTCAATAAACAGAGTTTTAGTCTGTGTTTAAATATAATATTAAAACATACCTTTTTAATGGTGTATCTGAGTTATCAGAAGAGCTTGATGAATTAGACGTCTCACTGCAACTAGAAGTCTGAGACCGATAAACCTGGAAACTATCACTTTTTTCAATGTTACTTTTCATCTTTACACAATTTCTCTTTGCAATACAGTTGAAATAGTTCAGCCGAGACTAAAATCTGAGCTTTAATGTCTCATATAACCACCACTGAGAAACTTTTAATGATAAATTTTGTTCATACCGTAGAATACGTGAGAAGTATTTTGTCACTAGTATCTAAAATTAAACTCTGTGATGTTGGCGGCGACGCTTCGGTCAGTTTCGTCCGACGTCTGAAGCCGCCTTCGTAAATTGGAGTCAACTCAACAAGTGATTGACAAATAATCACGTCGGGAAACAATTTGTTTTAACTATCACATAAAAATAAATTGTTTCCCAACCACATAACTGATTTACGGACAAAGCTCTAATTTTCATCAAATCAGATTTTGTCTCGACGAACTGAAAACACTATGAAGCGACATATGAAGCGAATCTCATCCCAAGTTGGTGACAATAGGCAAATCTTCCAAGTGGGTGCTCGCCTGCATTCTTGGAAGGGCCTGTGTAAAGCAGTGGAATTAAAAAGGCTGTTGGTAACTTTAATCACTATACTAGAGTAGATTACTACACTACTCTGCCGAACACTAAATTCTCTTAGAGTTCTTTTTTTGAAACTAGACATAGCATCAATTCTCAAATTTATAGCAGCGCTAAAGCATGTTGCCGGATGTCAAGAGTTTACGTTTAATTGGTGACATCAGACTTATCACCTTTCTGAACATTACCAAGCACGTAAGATGTCAGCCTTCGTTGACCTCTTTAACCTCTCAACCCCCTAGCGGTCTCATGGAGTAGTATGTTCCTTGCTCATGAGACCGCGGCCATATTCCGTCAAATCCCTAGTGGTCACATAAGGTCGCGCCCACCAACAGCACTTTAACCCATAAAGATTTACATATAGAGACTACTTTTCTAAGAAGTTTGGCATTATACAATCAATATGAAATACTCTATCTTCTAGTGCAATAAAAAAACATCCTATGAATATTTATTTATAATCTGCGTTAATTTCGTACGCAATTTTTGCGTGAATGTTATTGTGTTGATTTTTGGATTTTTCTAGTGTTTTAGTATAGTGTTTTATTACAAAATTGTAATGAAAGTTTTTGTGTGAATATAATTTATCTATTACGTAAGTAAGAAACTATTTAATATTATAATATAATATATTGAAATTTAATAGTAATATGTGTTGAAATAATTGTGATTTTCACGCTGCCGACATTCGTTTGGTAGGTTTTTTTTGTTATCAAAATACAATAAAATCTTTTTGTAATGAATTAAAACCTGACTTTTGTTTAGACCACAGGATTTTGTATAAATTTTAAAATGCTTCGTCGTAAAGTTTTTTTTAAAAAAACTTCTTCATAGAAAAGTAGTCGCTAAATATAAGTTTTAATTGTTTTAAGTGCGGTGGGTGCGGTCGCATGCTACCGCTCTGGATTTTCCGGGCGCATGCGACTGCATGGGATTTTTATGGCGCTTGAAGGATTAAAGCATATGGCTATATTAGATTATCTATGGCATATAGCATGTTCCTATTATTTATCTTGTGTTCTCTCATGCTTAGACCTACGAAGTTCATATTCTCTCATATAGTTACTTCCTGAAATGATTGTTGTTTTAATATTTTAATAGATACATCTTTCTTCTCTTAAAGCCTGCTACTGAAAATTTATATATATTTTTTTATTTTTTTATGAAAACGTTAATAATCGTAATAGTAATATAATCGTAATAATCACGAGCTTTTTTATAAAATGTAGATTAAGGGTGACAAACGAGCACACAGTCCACCTGAAGGTAATTGCATGCTGTGACCCATAAACGTCTGTATTTATCTTTAATTAAGAATCATGCAGGTGCGTGCCACCCCTGAGGACTAAGATGAAGTGCCTGGTTTTCAGTAAAAAGGGTCTCAAAACCGTACGAAAACGATAGCAATAAGCTGCTATTTTACGCGGGTATTCTTTGAAAACGTGGTTCTACCCCGGTCATGGCGACCCATTATACTACAACCATAACATTGTTGAAACTTGGCTCTACCACGTAAGCTACACTTGCAAGTCGAATTACTTTTAAATCTAGTAGAATTTCCATAATTCATGTTATGTTATTATAGATATTAGAGGGACGTCCTAGGCGAAAGTTTATCGACCAAATTGGCGTTATATTGAAAATAGGCCAAATTAGGTGTACCCTTAACCGACGAGCATGTATATGAATGTGGAGGAGGCGAGAGAGGTGTGTCAGGATCGTGCCAAATGGAAGTCGTGAATGTTTATGTCATTGTGTTAGATATTAGAGGGTGCATCAAAGCAACAGTTAAAGGACAGACAAGAAATAACTTTTTAAAACATAATATAAGCCGAATTCAAAAACTAAAAGGAGTAAAACAACTTCACATTCAGAAATCGGTGCTAAGGCATAGTATATCAGAAGAACCTCTAATTCGCAATTTTAAAAGGAAATTTACCATGTGCTTGGCGATAAAGGAAAACATTGCAAGAAAATCTCTGTAAAAATATTTCAGGAACATGTAAAATCTGCCACCAAACATTGGGGCCGCATACCAATGACACACTTAAAATAGCTTATTAAAATAGCTAATGTTCTCCAAACTGATTTTCGGACACGGCTGCTAATCTCAGCGGACACTAGCCATCTCCGTAGGAACATATTGCACGAGTGTACGCATACTCAAGCACAGATACACTCACATACTATTACGATGCTTACGCTTGGTGCACTCTCTCCAATTCCCTCCATCGCTTGACTCTCATAGTCTAATGAGGCGACATCCAACACGATCGGAGAGAGAGATTAGGCGTAGGACGTACCGACGTAGGACTAAGACAGTAAGAGACTGAGCAAAAATAGTAGCCTTAGTATTTAAGTTAAATGGCACGACGCCCTAAACTTCACCTGCCGGTACGAGGCTGCCGTTCGAGAACCTTTGTCCACCATTACAGATTCACACAAATTAAGTGGCCTTTCTTGAAGAACAAGACCACCGCACTTCTGCTCCACGCCTCCGGAGTAGTGCCACCATGCAGGACGGAATTGAAGAGCTTCTGAAGCATTTCAAGTACGGTTTTGCACCCGCTTACAGAAGCTCCGTTGTAATTACTTTCTCGCCCGGGTCCTTACCGTTTTTAAGGTGCTGGAGAGCCATTCTAATCTCGCTCAGACTATATTATGTCATTATAATATTGCATTTTCATATTAGACGTCCGCCATATTTGATTTAAAATGAGGTCACTTTAGTTTGTTTCGCTTCTCAAGCCCTTTCATTTGATACCCATTCATAGGTTGGAAATTATACATTGCTATTTTGTGACGTCCGCCATGTTTAGAATGACGTCACTTTACTGATTATGATTTGCTCATCAAGCCCTTTTATTTAAAACCCTTCATATCATAGTTTTCTATGGAAATTATACATTGCCATTTTGTGACGTCCGTCATATTGGATTTAGAATGACGTCACTTTACTTATTGTGTTTTGCTCATTAAGCCCTTTCATTTGATACCCATATTATAGGGGTTACTGTAGAAATAATACATCGTCATTTTGTCGTATTCGCCATATTAGATGAAGCAGAACTTAATTTTACTTATTGTGTTTCGTTTATCAAGCCCTTTCATTAAATATCCATATCATACGGGCTGCTGTGGAAATGATAAATCGCTATTTTGTAACGTCCGCAGTATTGGATTAAAAATGGCGGCATTAAAGTAATCGTGCATTGTCTTGAGAACCAAACGTGAGCCAAATTTCAGCCCAATAGCTTTTAATGGAAGTGAAATATTGATTGCAAAATTCTACGATACACATATAAGCGAAGTTAAAAGCGAATGAATCGTGAAGCATTGGTATCGGTATCGTATTCATGTTCGTATGGTTCATAGAATTAGCCATAATATCGTTTAATCGCTAAAAATATTACTACTTGTAAAATGATAAAGAAAGCTGAAGCCTTAAATTTGGTGCAAAGGAATTTTGACCTGCATCCATCGACTTCCCGCATTACTTACCACTGGAAAACCTTTTTTGCCATCGGTTGTCAGTTTTCCGAGCTATAATCTGGTTGGGCTTTGTCTGTAACTCGGGTTCTACGGCTGATATCTTCATAACCGATTCTATCAGGCAGGATAACTCCACGCATATAACTCTCTCCTTTGCTCGTTGAGTGACTGCTTAATCTGCCATACACCAGACGTGAGGGACCACGTCTCAGATTCCTGTTATTATTGGCAAAACAAACTACTTACACTCTTGTTATTAAGTTTTTTAAAGAATACGCGACGAGATAGCTATGTCGTAATCTCTTGAACGCTACCCAACCGAGAAGGATCTGTCAATGTTTTGTTTAATAGACTGCCGCAATTGACCCAGGCCTCCATAAATCCACTTCTAGTTTTGCTCCCGGTGTTATAACTAAGGTATAACACGGAACGGTTATTCCACCAGTGCATGAATGCGAGTTCAACTGGTGATAACGTTATCTTGCATCATGAGAATAATAATAATAATAATATTCCACAACTAGCACACAACGCCATCTAGTCCCAAGCTAAGCAGAGCTTGTGTTATGGGTACTAGACAACTTATAAACATACTTATATATTTCTAAATACATAAATATTATAGATAAATTACACCCAGACACAGAACAAATGATCGTGCTCATCACACAAACATTTGTCCTGGGTGGGAATCGAACCCACGACCTCCGGCATAGCAGTCAGGGTCACTAACCACTAGACCAACAGGCCTGTCAAAAATAGGCAAATCTATCAAAATAAAATAAGGTACTCGACTCATTTTTGAAACAGCCTATAAATATACAGCTGTGAATTGAAATTGTGCAAATAAATAGGTAGCAAAACATTTAGAAACAGATGGTAGCGATCGCCTAATTCTCAGGGGTTAGTATCAATCGTGCTCTCTTAAATAATAACTCATATTAAACAATTTTTTCATCATTCATCAACAAAATTTGAACTTTGTGATTATTAGGTCCTGCAAATTTTTTCGGGTTTTGTTGTAAAAACGTATACATTGCCCCATGAATAAATACTTAAGTGAGTCTTTGGAATCGAGTAACGGGTAGACCTAACTATATAGCTTGTGCATGTTCCTAATATTTACAGAATGTACTTCAGTGTTTTAATAAACCTATTTTGTTTTTGTATATCTATAAATATAATATATAATTTCAAAAATTTTATTAGAGGCAATAAGGTTAATATATTGTTGCGCGCCACAATTCATGCCCGGTATGTGGCGGGTGATTATTAGCGCCATCTGGTATTAAGTAGCAGAAATAGGAGCGTTAAGATCTTTCAAGAACTCTCCCACTAGCACCCTCTAGTATTAAATAGAAGAAATAAGCTTGCTAGAAAACTCCACACCCGAATTCTCTACACCTAATAGGAATGACGATTCTTTCCGAAAAAGATCGATTTTTAAATCGATTCGAGTCGAGATCAGATGAATCGATTCACAAAAAATCGAGGTTTCAAAGATCGATTTTCTAAAAATCTATCTTTTTTCGATTTGCTTTCAGAGTTTACATTAAATATCAAAATATACAAGAAAGTTCCGATTACAAACTTTACTTATTTTTTTAATTAAGAGGCGAAAGAAACTGAGCACACAGCAGTTTTGCGATGCTTTGAATATAAAAACTGTCACTCTACGAGTGTGGGTACATTCAACCAATTGTAAATCATTTTACAGTGCCTATAAAAACAAAAAAGATTCGATCTCGATTTTATAGGGTGAAATATTGATTAATTGGATCGATTCAGTACTATATATCGATATAAAAATTGATCTATTTTGCACAAGAAATCGATTCTTCGATCTCAGATCGTCATCCCTAATGTTGATGTTTCGCTTGAAAAGACCTATATAAAGCCGTTTAGGGCCGCAACGGGGACATTATTGAATAGGCGATACGAGTGAAGACTTAGGAGCGAAATAAAGTGAACTAAAGTGTTGTGTGATTAATTATTATTGTGTTTTAAGCTTTAATTGGTGATCGGTAGTTAAAGTTTAAATTTTGGTGATTCAATCGGCAGTTTTTATTGTCATGAACCCTAAGCTCGTAACAATATTTATTATTATCTATGAGACTCCTTCGGGCTTAGGCAGGCCTCGGTCACTCTTGCTACCTGCGTGAAATAATTACGTAAAATCGCGACGCGCCCGGGCGAAATAACAGTCAGGGCTAGCGCTTTGGAGGCGATTGAATGTTAAAGTTTTTTTAACGCTGTTTACGTATACAACTTTATGTAAATACTTGCTGAAATAGTTTTTTTTAGTGTTTAGTATATTTAATTATAGGATAAAATAGTTCAAAACTTTTAATGTATTTTAAAAATGATATTTTATGTAATATTACCTACTTATTTAATAAATTATAATAGCAAAACGTCGTTCCTACTTATAACTGTTGCGTGGATGGATACTAAATGAAATGACCAACAAAAGATTTCATATCATTCTTTAATTTACCGAAGAATTTTTTTGTTAGATAGGTACAGCAGCAAAAAATAATTAAGTACCTAATAATTTGGTCTACAAAAGAAATACCTAAGTACTTTATTACAAAAATTAGTTAAAATTTACTTCACTATCCAAGTATTTACTTACATACATATTCTTGTCTTTTGTAATTAAAATATTTTAAGTTATAATAACACGAAATACTGAGATTAAAACTTTGTTTACTAACAAAAGTTTTAACTAAGTAGAATAATAGATCACATTTCTGTTAGGAATCGCATTTCAGGTTTATTTGTTGTTTAAATTATCTAACTATTTCTTCCGAACCAAGCGTTGCGATTCCCGACGAATGACCTTGCAATTTGCATGCGTTAGGCATCGCAGAACTCACATAGGGGCGAAAGTATGGTCAGTCGATCATAGTCGGAATAGGTACTTCACCTAAGTAACATAATTAACATTTCGCAATGTATTTTTTTACTTCCTATTGACATCCCTTAATAACCACGGAAAGTTCGCCGTGCGCGCACTAACGCGCAGCGATTAAGTTTTATTTAGCTTGCGTGCGCGATTTATCTGATTAATAATAATTATGTAGGCTATTTAACGTCGGCAAGCAGTCGACATCAAAGGAGTGCAACTACAGAAGTTACGTAGTACGTAGTACTATTATTTATTCTGTGGCTTATGTTATACCTAAAATGCTTTTCGTGCAAAACAAAGATAGTTTCAATGTCAGTCGCATTACACTGTAGCAAGATTTCATACGATATTATGACTGAAATGACTAAAATAACCTAATTTAGCTGTTTCAAATTGTGTAAGGCTTCTAATCCTTTTTACAGCATATGCTGTAGATCTAAGTTTGCTAGCAATATAACACTTTTACTATCCGATTTTCAGACACAATAGCTAGCACAATAGCAAAAAAATATATGTAGTAGGGCCAGATTTACCCACTGGCTAACTGGCTAGAGCCTAGTGCGCAAGGTTCGTTGGGGCGCAGAGCTTGCTTTTACAAGCATCATATGAATACAGAATAAAGTTTGGTATATTATTCTCAATAAATAATAAAGTGCCGTAAGTATTTTACTTGTTTTAATTAGTAGATATGAAGTGAAACAGGTTACACAGTAGCACTTTGTATTCACTCGATCAAACAAATCACAGTATTTATGTATTATTCCTTGCTTAACATAAATGAGCACAGATTTGAGCAGAGTAACTAGCTTGTAGGCAGGAGACTCACAACTGAACGCCCACTAAGTTTTTTTTTTTTTGCGCCCGAAGCAATTAAAGGGCTACCCTGTACGTAGGGAGGCGGAAAATGCATTACGCATACCACGATAGCCGGTCTATCGTGGTTATGGGGGACTCACTGTCCTACCGGGGACCCTAAGTGATACCCCCTAAAAACCGCCTTTGGGGACAGGCAACTGGCTGATTAAGCTCTATTGTGCCTTATCATGAGCGACCCTCTTTTGGGAAAAGAGGGCGCAGGCGGCTAAGCGCCGCTGAGGGAGTGCCTACGAAGGCAGAATAATATTAGTTAATAAGGTACAGGCGCCAATGAAGGCCCACTTAATTTCAAAACCTCGTAAAATCTTGCAGATAAGTAAAATAAAGAAAAAACGTAATGGAAGTTGTAATATATTTATTTGAGAAACTACATGTCTAAAAAAGTAGTACAGCTTTTGGTGTTTTAACACAAATGTAAACACTTTTCAGAAACTTGCTGTTGGGCTATCTTGGGAAGCTGGTCTCTTAAGATGGCCCGAAAAATATTAACGAAAATATATGCATTAGAAACACGTAAACACTTTTAATATAAATCATCAAAATAAAAACACATCCTTCTCATAATTATATTCATAAAAGTTAAAAAATCAACCAAAAATTTAAATGTGGGCCATCTTAAATCTATCAAAATGAAAATCAACTATAAAATAATAACAAACTACCAAATAAAATAAAATTGAACTTTGTGATCACCTTTGAAAGTAATTTATCAACAATAAAAATAAATCAGTTTCTTTTTATAAATTTTTTATTAATGTCATTCACAGGTGGGCCATCTAAGGAATACTGAAAATTAACTTTGAGGTCAATCAAAATATACTTAGATAATTAAAATGAATTAGACGCTACTGTATTTAATTGAGTGTGTACACTTCTAAAATAACTGAAAAGAATTTAAAAAGTGAATTAACATAACAGCTTAATCAGAACTTTAATTGCACTATGTATATATGAATTACTCCTCATCGTCTTTGGTTAAACCCACACAAACTTCATCATACCATTTTTGGCATTGGCGCATATCATCAAATCTATCCACCTTGCAGCCATGACAATACCAACCGTGTGGTCGTGGTTTATACGTGTAGTATATGTGTAGTAGTTCGCCTTGGTATGCCATATGTTTTTCAGCAACTTTTCGCTGTGACAATTGGCAGCTTTTCACTAGCTGAAGGGCGGATTTCAACTGTGTTTATGTGCATCCCTCCGTTCCCCGCGCCGTTCTTTAGTATGTATGGCTTCATTTTAATCTGCGATAAAAAATAGAAAAAAAACGAAAAATTTATCACGTCAAAAGTAATTTAAAAAAATTGCTTACTTCAAATTTAATATATTCTTATTCCATCTCAACAACGACTCAAACTTAAAAAAAACCAAACATACAAACACAAAAATATACTCACACTACATTTCAATAATCCTAGAAAGGCCCGGGCTATGTTTGGGAATTAGGCTATGGGCCATGATAGGAAATTACACCCGGGTTGAGTATAATCTCGTAAAAATACAAAAAAGGAAATAAAATAATAACACTCACCTGTAATTCGCTGATAAATAGATTTAATATGAATTATCACAGTTTAGAGCAAAGAGATTTGTTTAAAATTTGTTAATTTTCAAAAGGATTTAGATAATGGAGGTTATTAAACGTGCATCGTGTTGACATGATCAAGCAAACTGTCATTTGTCTTCAAAATGGCAACGCGCCGGTAATGAAACACACTTGCATTATTCTTTAAGGTACTAGTAGCATAAATCCGCGAAATTTCAAATGTTTCGAATAATCATAACTGTATTTTTTTTAAAGTGGGCTATCCTAGGAACCGGGCCATATTCGGCGACACTACCTTATAATAATAATTAATTTAATTTAATTTAATTAGAACTGGCCTGAGCCGCCAGGAGGCAGTTCAGGTCGTTTGACAGTTTATTTGGCGGGTCCGAGAGAGAGTTTCTCGGCCTGCGGACACGATAGCGAGAGGGGGGTGGGGCTGCATAAGAAGCCGCCTCACGAATTAAATTGTTTGGGTGCGACTCTGAGGCCTTGAAGAAGTTCTCAGAGAGTTTTTTAAGGAATTGTTGAATTGTTGGGAGCTCTAAGTCCCGATGAAGGTCGGCATTACGGACGTACCAAGGTGCGTTCGCAGCTCGACGACAGAAGAGGTTCTGAACTATTTGGAGTTCATTTAAAATGTTAGGGTTTGCGTGGGCAAAGACGGGGCCCGCGTAGGACATGACGGGTCGTATACAGACCTTATAAAGGGTTCGCTTGTTTCGAAGGGACATTTTACTGTGTCTGCCCAACATACTGTTGAGCCTACTCAGGTAAAACCGTGCGTGACGGGTGACTCGTTTGACGTGGGGCCTAAAAGTGAGCCCTGTGTCTAGGGTGACACCTAAATATTTGGCTGTCGTATGCCAGGGGACAGGGGTCCCTAGCATACGTATCGGAGGGGTGTTTTTAAGACGGCGTCGTTTATAATCGAAGTGAACGGCGGAGCTCTTCTCCGGGTTCACATCGATGCGCCATTTTTTGAACCAATCTCCTAGGTCATCAACTGACTTTTGGATCTTGTTCCGTATGAAGGGTAGTGAGACACCTTTGCAGTAGATGGCAGTGTCGTCTGCGAAGAGGGAGAGTTGAACACCTTTCGACGGGATGGGAATGTCGTTGGTGAACAGGATGTACAGCAGAGGAGCAAGTACTGAGCCCTGAGGGACACCAGCCTTGATAGTTCGCTGTGAAGATAGCGTGCCTTGTCTAAAATGAAAGGTACGATGTTTCAAATAGGAGGCCACGAGACGGACTAGACGATCGGGGAGACCTATTTTGTAGAGCTTGTAGATGAGGCCTGTGTGCCAGACTATCGAAAGCTTTGGCTATATCGAAGAAGACCGCGATGGTTTTATGACGTCGAGGATAGAAACCGCTGAGGATATATTCCACAATGCGGTGAACTTGTTGGGGACATGAATGTTTGGCTCGGAAACCGAATTGGTGGGGAATGATGAGAGGGTCACCGTCTGTGGGAAACAGATAGCGCCTCATCCGTGTTTGGATGACTCTTTCGAAGAGCTTGCCCATTGCCTTGAGGAGGCTAATGGGGCGATGGCTGGAGGGGAGGTGCCCACTAAGACACAGCAATACCTTTTATAGTTTATGACGATGTTACGATTACCCACAAATTTTATTATTCTTATATAATATGTTAGTCTATGGTTTTATAATTTATTAATCTTATAATCATGTATATAGGTGTAATATGTAATAATATATTATATTGGTATTGATGGTTTCAAATCCATTGGTAACATTCGGCCATCCTGATTCAGACGCGTCCCGCGGCGCTCATTATGTTCGCCACTTTGCCTCTGAAAAGAGAAAAGAAAATTACGCAGTAAATAGTGCTATTTTGGAAAAGAAATCACGTAGACAAGATTTATTATGTTTGATTACAGGCCATGAATCAAGATTGAAACTATTTATGTAACTAGTTGTTTACCTAACAGTTCTGTTACATTGATAATTTTGGGCTTATTCGCTTAGCCATCCCAGTGTTTTAACAAACATGGATTAATACAATTAGCTGTCCTGGATCTATAACTATTGTGGACTTGGTCACCTAGCTGTCCCTTCTTTTAATTGTTATGGACTTGTTCACTTAGCTGTCCCTCAATTTTAACTATTATGGACTTGTTCACTTTAACTGTCCTGGTATTTTAATCTGTACTTTAGCTGCTTCTTATATATATATATATTTTAATGCGTTTTAATTGAAACAATATTTTAGTTAACAACTTTATTATCACAACAACTACTAGTACGGAATTAATAGCAATAAGTGAAAATTAATTCAATTAAACAATTACATACATTATGTTTTTTTTTAATATTTTTCTAGAAACTAATAAGATGCACAAATTTTCAACAAAGGCAGCTTAACTTTCTAAGAGGTCTACCAAATCATCCCTATCTACTTCACGGTCGCTACATGAACTGTCATCATCAGATAGTGTTGATTTATATGGTCGTAGACTCTCTCCACTAACTACAGCATTAAACCTTCTATAACCTTTCATACCCATAATACTACTTATTTTATAACGATCGAGTGATTGTTCGGCCTTACAAACTTTGTATGGACCCGTGTATGAACCATTTAGTTTTTTGGTGACTTTAGCAGTTGTATCTCTAGCCACACCCCTTTTCCATAAAACCAAATCTCCTACTTTATACTTTCGGCATTTTTTATGCTTACGATCAAACCTACTTTTCATTAAGGTCATATTCCTATCAATACGGAATTTGGCACCCTTTCTTCTAGCCTGTAAGTTTTGTTGTTGAGAGTCATGATCTTGGGGAGATTCTTTAGGAAAACATGGGAAACGTGAATTGTCGTGACCAAACATTAAACTAAAAGGTGTGTATCCCGTAGTAGAATTTGGGGTATTATTAATTCCCCAAACTACATCTGGTAATTTGTTATCCCATGTACACTCGCTGTCAGACATTGTATTTAAGCCATTTAGTAAGGTGCGGTTCACACGCTCAACTTGACCGTTGGAACGAGGACATGCTATAGCATTTAAAACGTGTTTAAACTGTAACTCATTGGAGAAAAGTTTAAAATAGCGGCTAGTAAATGCCTTGCCTCTGTCGGTAATGATTCTCTTGGGATTACCGAATTGGTAGAGTATGTCTTTTAGTAGCCTTATAGTCTCTATGGAGCTGCAGTTTTTAGCTGCTTTAGCGAAAACAAACTTGGTAAATGCATCGACAACGACAAGAATATAAGTATTACCTTTACGAGTTTTTATGAAAGGTCCCAGGTGGTCTGCGTGTATGGTATGCATGGGACAAGCTGCTTTGTCTATTGGGTGTAATTCCCCCTCTAATTTGCCGTGGTTGCCCTTACCGAAAGCGCATTGTAAGCAAGCGTTGATATACTTACGTATGAACCGTGTCATGCCCGGGAACCAAAATTGTGTTTTGATGCTCTTCTCGCATTTTTCGAAACCCGGATGCCCTATTTGATCGTGAAGTTTTTGTAACAACCCATACTTGGCTAATTTAGGAATAACAAATCTATCTCCAGCAATGGTTTTTCTAAACAGCAGGTTATCGTGAACTACATAATTGGCTATTAAGTCTGGTTTAGTGCTTTGTTCGCGAAATTGTGTGAGGATATTTTGAATGCCTTCATCTTGCATTTGCAGTGTTTTTAACCAATCATCATTATCTATCATGAGGACAAAACTCGAGGATGGGTTCCTACTCAGAGCATCAACATGCTTCATACGTTCGCCTGGCCGATACTCTATTTCTAGGTCGAAATCTTGAATAGTTAGCCACCAGCGGGCTACACGCGGAATCAAATCCTTTTTAACTAACGTAGTTCGCAGAGCCGCACAATCCGTAACTATCTTAACGGGTATGCCAGTAAGGTATATACGAAAGCGTTTAAGGGATTCTACAACAGCTAAAGTCTCCAATTCATAGCTATGGTAACATCTTTCCTCATTCGTCGTGACTCTACTAAAAAACGCGATTGGTTTTAAGCTACCATTTCTTTGGTGCTGAATGAGCACCCCGCCTAAACCGAGTTTACTTGCATCAGTGTGGAGTTCTGTTTTAGCATCCTTGTCGTATATGCCTAAAACTGGTCTTTCTATTAATCGTTGCTTTAGTGTACGAAATGCTTGTTCCTGCTGAGAATCCCAATGCCATTGTACATCCTTTTTGGTAAGTTCAGTTAACGGTTGTGCTATTTGGGCAAAATTCTTTATAAACTTTCTAAAATAAGACGTTAATCCGATAAACTGCCTTACTTCATGTACATTTCGTGGTTGACGATATTCAGCTACGCAATTAATTTTAGCTCGACCTGGCTGAATTGTACCGGCAGAGATTTCATGGCCTAGATAATTAGCGGTACCTTTAAGAAATGAACACTTTTTTAAATTTAATTTTAGATTAGCTTTTGCAAGTAAACCCAAGACTTGTTCCAAAAGTTCTAATCCCCTTTTTACTGATACAGTCGGAATCATAACATCATCCAAATATAGAGCTATTTCGGGACATACTTCCCCTAAAGTTACTTGTATCAGTCACGCAAATACAGCTGGTGCATTAGATAATCCAAAAGGCATTTTAAAAACTCATACAGGCCTGATTGGGTAATAAACGCGGTTTTCCCTATGGACTCGTCATCAATTGGTACTTGGTAGTATCCCAGAGCGAGGTCTAGTGTTGTAAAATAGGATTTACCCGATAGACGAGTGACTTGATCTTCTATGTGGGGTAGAGGGTACCGATCTTTAATGGTGTTAGCATTCAACGCCCTATAATCGACACAAACCCTATAGTCCCCTCCTTTTTTCTTTACTAGGACAACGGGACTAGCATACTCCGATGAAGATTTTCTTATAATTCCTGCTTCCAAGAGTTCATTTATTTTGCTGTTCATTATTTCATTTTCCTTGTGTGAAACTCGGTATGGTCTACGATACACAGGTTGGTTTGAAATAGTTTTTATGTGTAATTTAGTTAAGTTAGTACATCCTAAATCTTTCGTGCCTCTGGCAAATGAATGGTTATACCTATTTAGTAGCTGTAGCAATTCATTTATCTCCCTATGACTCAGTTCACCCGCATCAATATCAGTCAATTTAATTTCGGACTTATTAGTGACTTGGTCTACAATAAGAGTATCGGTTACAAAATTATTATTTTTTTGTTTTAAAATCTCCGCTCTAGCTATGAGTTTATTAGCAGGCCATGATATAGTTTCATTCCCAACGTTAAGTACCTTTAAATACGACATACTTGAATTAATGATCGCTTCTGGTATATAATACGATAACCCACCTAACTGAAAACACACTGCATGTGTTAGAAATGCTTGCTTATTTTTTTCAGCATTACTGTTACAATCGACACTTACGCTAATGTATGCATAGGTTTGGCGAGGAATGGTGACCTCTAATTTTGTAAAGACTGGAAATGTCGAACCATATTCAACTATGTTAAAACTGTTATTTGTGAAGATATCCCCTAAAGTATAGGTTGGAACAAATTTTACGCTATTTGACGTCGTAACTAAGCTCACATTTTCTTGATTTATCATTGATTGTCCAACTATTAAATCTAAGCCTGGTAGCTTGTAATCGGTTAACTCTACACTTCCTACCAAAACTAAATCATCAACATTTACAATAATTTGGCAAGTACCTAGCGAATATGAACAGGCCCCCCCCCCCCCAAAACCTCTCATTACAACGACCGAGGGTTGTGTTATAAGTTTCATTTTTCTGGCTTGTATAATAGTAAGTATGCTAAGCTTACTTCCAGTATCTATATAAGCCATCAATTGATTACCATTAACAATGACTCTTTTCTTATAAATATATATGTGGGTAGATATTAAGAGTTACGTTTAATACGTCACTAACCTTATAAGCCTGTTGCTGCATGGGACCAACTCCAGAGTAAGTCGCAGTCCCGGCTGCATACCAGCATGCAGCAGTTGCGTGCCCGAAGCGCTGACACACACTGCAACGCTGCTGGCAGTCCTTCCTTTCATGTCCTGGTCGTCGACACACGTAGCAGATCTTGGGAACGAGCTGACGGCGACTCGAAGTAATTTGTGTATTTTTTCTCCAGTAAGAGTTGCTCGGTGTAAACGCCGACGTATCCCTGCGCTTAACGTTCTCTAGTGATGACAGATAACCAAAATATAGTTGTTCGGGCGTTCCGCAATTGTAGGCTTTAGCATTAGCTCTCAATTCAGGTGGTAAGCCTCGAATAATACAGGAGATTGCATGTTCACCATTAATGTTGCATTTTTTCAGGAGTGATAACTTTTCATGATAATATTTAGTCATCGTTTCATCGTCGCTTTTTGATCTTGCCAGCATTATTTCTAGCCTGTCTACGTAGTCGGTAGATCGAGGAAAAGCAGTTCGAAGTGCTTCCTTCCACCCGTCCCAAGTAAGGGTATAATCGTCAAGGTCATCGTACCACTCCCGAGCAGATCCTGCAAGGCGTAATCGCATTATGAATTGGCGATCTTTGTTATTCCACCCATATATGTCACCTAACTGGTCAATTTTATGAAGCCATCCAGTAACGTTGCTGTTTTGATCGTCTGGGCAGAATTTGGGTATAATTTCCGCATCTATCGGAGACACACGACGCCTTTTCGCAAGCATAGAAATTTGTTTTTCAGAAAAAGGAATGTCTTCATCTTCTTCCGAGCTTGCAGTGTCTTCGTATCTTCGCTTATGCTCTCCTCTAACCCTCCGATATACGGTCCGGACATAGTAAATACAATCCCACTTCTGAAGTTTTAATTAGTAGATATGAAGTGAAACAGGTTACACAGTAGCACTTTGTATTCACTCGATCGAACAAATCACAGTATTTATGTATTATTCCTTGCTTAACGTAAATGAGCACAGATTTGAGCAGAGTAACTAGCTTGTAGGCAGGAGACTCACAACTGAACGCCCACTAAGACACAGCAATACCTTTTATAGTTTATGACGATGTTACGATTACCCACAAATTTTATTATTCTTATATAATATGTTAGTCTATGGTTTTATAATTTATTAATCTTATAATCATGTATATAGGTGTAATATGTAATAATATATTATATTGGTATTGATGGTTTCAAATCCATTGGTAACACTTGTTTTTCTTTCCTTATTTTTGGTACAAAACAAATAAATAGATTGTAAAAATTAGACTAAGTAAGTTTTGGTACCTTTGATCTATTATACTGGACGTGATTCAGATTTTAAACTGCTCTAGCTCTCTTTTTCACCTCAAATTTTATTAAGAGGGATTTTGCAAAGGCTGTCAAAGGGAACTTCTGTCAGCCATCTTTATATTTTGTACCTTACGTCTTTCATTGATTGGACGTGATTCAAAGATTTTAAACTACTCAAGCTCTCTTCTCTTCCTCTAATTTTATCAATGTTTTACCAAGGCTGTCCAAGGGAACTTTCGTCAGCCATTCGTTTCACCTATGCACAGGGAGAACGACTCTCGGTGACGGGGGGTACAAACCGCCGACCATCCCGCCGTGTGATTGTTCCATGCTGGATGTGCTGTTAACACAGCACTCAGAGTGCAAATCATTCCTCTCCCTAGACGTCAAGTTGAGTGGGCTTAATAGAGTTCTTCCTATTGTCCTGAAGACGGGTGGTTCGGAGAAAGCACCGATTCTGGCACGTCTTTGCCGGTACTCCTACTCCCTAGGAGTAACGCTGAACCTATTGGAAGACAGCTTTAGTGCACCCAATCTCTAAAAGGGATACCCCTCAGACCCATATAAATACAGGCTTATAACAATTGCTTCCTTGTTCTCCAAATGGATGGAATCTATTATAAACTGATGACTTTAGAACTGTTTAAACTTGAGAAGACACAAGTTTGCCGCTAGCGGCGTTTTATTTCGTTTAACTCTAAAAAGAACGCCTTTTCCATGTCTTTTCAATTTCAGTGCACTCCCCATGGTGCCTCAGCCAGCGTTGGAATCCTCGGCATCGACATATCGAATGACCTACAGATTCGCGGTCACTTGGAATATAAATACGGATATATATTTCAAGAATATCGGTAATTTAATTACGGTGCTCACCCAGCTGCATTATCGACTGCCTACGTGTTTGGATCGCCAAACACTGCGATTGTCGGTTCCACTCGAGAACCTTTCTTCTCCATCGATTGTCGGTTCGTCGAGAAATAAGTTCGGCCTCTTGCCATTTCAGCTCATCAATTGGAGTGTGACGGTTACTCTGGTTCTGCTTCGGCGTTTGCTAAACAACCTTAAACACCGCCAGCAGTCTAGAACCGCGTTTCAGTTCCTTAAGTTATCATTGGCAACACCTACCGGTTGTAAACTCAGGTTTTTAGGAATACGTGACGAGAAAATCAAGTCGAAATCTCCCGAACGCTGCAGGGATAGTACTTCCCAAGTTATTGAGCAGGCAAATGTCATTATAAGTTAAAAAAGGAGATGTTTCCATAACTCCGCTGTAGTGGAATAGGTACACATTACACAATTAACTATCGACTTCGTGGCCTAAACGACATCGAGTTGACTCCTAAGCCTTAGGACATAAGATTCAAATAGAAGCCGGAGCTAACGTTTATAAAAAAAAAACAATTCCTTGGTTTTCGCGTCAGTTTGATTTCCACGAAAGATACTGTCTATTCCTCGGCTATTTACTAATAAAATAAAACAATTTAATATTTTTATATTTTATTAAAGTTAAAATTACATAAAGATTAACTAAGACAGAGTTATACAACGTAACAAACACGTCGTAGGTTAAACATCTAACAGTAAGAACAGTAAGTCTTAGACACTACAATTTTTCTTTCAAAACGGCGTACCACAACAACTTTACACCGCAACACTACAGACTAAATGCTTCCTTCAGTTAGCACACATCAAAACCGAGTAGGTGCAACTGTCAGAAATAGTTTGTTTTGAAATTAAGGACTACTACCCTTTAGTCATATAAAAACAATATTATTATTAATTAATAATGATGCTAACTTAAAAACGCAATTAACTACAGCAAAAATCTTAAAATCCAGATATAGATAACAGCACGAATGGTGATCGTGAAGCGATTGTAATTCGGTGTTGTTCGGGCGTGTTCCATGTGCATAGAAGATAGAGTGCATAGATGATTCCTATAAAGCAGTAACCAATCGAAAACTTCGGATGACTGAGGGACCATGGAAGGAATGTTTATCGTTGTCGTTTTGACCATGCGCTTGAAATGCGCTTCTGTTCAGAAATTTAAAGTATTTTAAAAATCTATATTAATCACATTTTACGAAATAAAAAACGAATATGGGGGATTCCCAATAGTCTTATCTCTCTAGTCTTTCGTAGTCTTTCTAGCAAGACTACTAGGAATTTTCTTACCGGTAAGACTACTGAGAAGTCTTACTAAATAGTCTTACATAAAAAATAGTGGAATTCATTACCAAATAAACCTAGCTGGCAAGACCACTGGGGAAGAAAATTTTCAGTAGTCCTACTCTATAAAATAGGTGGAAATATTCATCACTACCTACCTACTTTAGTTTATTTTTGTAAAAATCATGCATTTCATGTAAACGTTTTTTGGCCTAATTTGGCTGACGTTTGCTTTTTTGTGATTAGTACGAACAGTAATAGACGAGCCTAAACGTTGAACTTGATTACTGAGTTTTGACTATACTGGGAATACCCCGAATATTCATGTCAATCACAGTAAATAATTTAATTTTTAAAATAGCCTGAAATTGAGCTTGGAAAATTTACTTGCAAAAATACAATTATATAATATATAATCAACTCTAGTACAATTTATATAACATATTAATGCAGATCGTTTTTTTAATGTGTATAAAGCCCCTTGTACATTTAGTACGTGATGTAAGTGGAATTTTAAATGAAAATTAAAACACGCTATGACAACGATGATCAACTTAAACGCCTTATAGATACAACAACACATAATGCATTTTTGCCTATTCATTACATAATTAAGGCAAAATGTTAGAATCTAGGTTCAATCTTTCAAATATTATCATATCTATCACCTAAGTGTCACACAGCGCCAATCATCCAAAAGGGTAAAAGTTTACTTCCTATTACGTTGTTAATGTTAATATGTACATAAACTTAGGTAGATAGTTAATAATAAATTAATATTCTATTAAAGTCAATATAAAAAACTGTCTTCCATATACTGAACATGTTGTTTCAATAGTAAGGCCGCCTTGGATTGTTCTGAAACAAAAAAGAAAACACCATAAGGATATAAAATAAAAACAATTATAAAACTGTTAAACGGATTGCCCCGAAACTCAACGTCAAGGGGGATAATCTAGGTTGTACCAGTTGTAGCAAAAATAAATTTCATGCTACTTGGTTAAGTGATAATAGGTATACTTTTGAAAATTTTGATAATCAACACACTAGATCACATATTCCTAAATATAATCCTAAATGACTATGCTATTGATTGCAGTCGCAAAGGGTTGGCTATAGACATTCGGTACTTGATTTTAATTATGTTTTCAGTTTAGGAGGCTTGTCAGGGTTAAACTTCAACCTTTTACACTGTATTTGGATGTCGAAAATGCTTAAATTAATTACGGTAAAAGCAAATTTTACTGGAAATTGCATATAACATAACGCAAATATGTCAATTTGTTTTATTAACACAAATACTTGCATAAAAAGTTATTCACTCATACCCAGGCAATCCATTTGTGGCTGAAGACGGGACTCAAATATGTACAACAAATTGAGTTGCAGTGGAGAGCAGTCAAGAGGTTTTTCAGAAAACAAAATTATAACAATTGACATTACATTATTTCATTTACCACTATCATAGCAGAGTTTATGGCAACCTGACTTCATAGATACGATTGGTCGAATCGGTTCTAAAACCGAATTAGCACGCTCCGACTTCACGAAGTACGACGTTCAACGTTTAGTTTTAACGAAAAACAGTCTTTTCAAAATCTGAAAAATCTTTTCAAAAGCTGAATCAAAGGGAAACTTAGTTCTTCTTCTGCCACTGAATTGAAAACCGTTATTAAACAACGCATATCGCAACAAAACCTACGGTACCATCCACATCATCTGGATGCTTGACGGTACACCACTGTGTGGTCTGGTTTTCTTCTTCGCTCTACTAAAGACCCGACGCGAAGCAGGAAGAATTGCGTACTTTAACCTGTTATTACCTGTCTCTGTCACCCCGCGTAAATATAATGCGTCTCGCTCGCACAAATGGTTTTTCATACATGGTAGAACACCGTTGCAGCTATATTATAGTTGTGACACGAATGGGTCGGCTCGACCGGGGAAGGACCACGCTCTTACAGAATAGCAGCATATGATATCAGCTTAATACTGCTGTGTTTTGTATGGTGAGTGTAGAGATCCGGAGACCCATTTTACAGGTAACGAGGCAATCCAGCTTAGTCCTCATCTGCGTTTCGATTATTAATCGAGGATAAATGTAGATGTCTATGGGCCACAGCATCCACTTACCATCACGTGGACTGTGTGCTCGTTTGTCACAATTATTCCATAAAAAAATTCAATGGCCGACGTCCTCAGGGATCGTAAACCTGAGATTGCAAGTTTTGTTCTTGTTTGCATGTGGTTTTTGGTTGGCCTTGAGTCACGCGACAAAAAATCCTCGGCTTGCATGACATAATTAATAATTTTTAAATAACGAACGAAGGACATTCCATTTGCGTTAGTGATCGCTCAGTTTTCGGACACAGTTATTTCGGTTACTTATTCTTAGTTTGTAGTCATATCCCGTACAGTACACATATTCAGTTTTCTCTGTCCGCAGATGGGCTTAAAACTGTGCGTTTAACCTTCAAAATGCAATTTATTGCTTACATATATTTTTACTTATTAATCTTACCAATGGGTTAGGTCTAAATCGGTACGCCAGCATCATGCGTTTCCTGTAGGCATCGAACTCGTCGTCTTCTGATGACACCATGTCCGACGACGATGCTCCCAGACCTAAGTTAGCGACAGGCTGGTTTGCTCTGGTGAAAAAATGTTTATTTTATTCGACACTGTTATAATTTGCACAAAAAAGGAATTTTTCAAGTTAGATAACACATTAATGCACAGAAGAATTTCTAAAGGGATTAGCCTAATCGGGAAATAAGAACAACATACCAAATAAGCAAGTGATCATCACCTCTTTGCTTCTATGTTACGATAGAGGAAAAATTTATTGCAAGATTTTTAACAGTTATGTGAAAGGTTTTAAAAATCATAACTGAATGGTATTTAAATAATAAAAATCGTAGAACGATAATAAGTTAAAATTAAACTTATAGCCGATTTACACTTCGACAAGTACAGTAGCGAGTTTAGTTACGGGGCAGTTGACAGTAAATGGTTAAGTGGACAGTAGAGTTCAAATGTCTTCGTTAAAGAAGTTTGTATTTCGAGGTTGTAACGCAAACACGTTGCGTCCTGCCAATTTATGACTGAACTAAACTCGCTCGTTCACACGAGCGGCGAGTTACGAGTTTAGTTGCGGGTGGGCGAGAGACGCGCGGGTGGGCAACACTTCGAACTTAACTCGCCGAAAAATTGAGCGGTCGGCTATCCCGTTCAACTTAATTGTTAACTTGCTACTTAACTCACTAATTGCTGTTCAAACGAGATTTTCTACTTAACTTGCCAAGTTCACAAGTCAACACGCTACTGTATTTGTCGAAGTGTAAATCGGCCTTATGTCTACCCTAACAAATTTAAAATGTGTGAAAAACCTGTCTGTAATATTGAAATACCTTTAAAAAATATTGTTTATTAAAAGTATTTCAATATTACAGACTTAGAATGGCTAAACTGTTTGTAATGAAACTTCAAGGAAGATACAACAATGTCAGTAGATACACTAAATTTTATCCGAAAAACATGCATTTTTTGTGAAACTGAAAAATGAACTATTTTTGATAACTCATAAACTGTATGAGATATACAGGGTTTTTGGAAGATGGTGCAAAGCCTCAAGGGTATGATACCTTCTTAAACCATTTAGAACATTTTAAGCTAAACTTGTCTTAGACGAAGTCTGCTCCTTTTTAAATTGAATTTTTAAAGAGTGCCGAAAATATTACAGCATTAATTTTGAAATAAATATGTGGTAAAGTTGAGGATTAATGTTAAGTACTATAGACGAAAACACGATTCCGTAAAATTTTCTCGATAGAAAAAAATCCAAAGTTACCTCCAAACTGAACAATAAACCGCTGTTATTCATAAAATACTTTAAATTAGATCATGAAACTTTGCATACTAACTGAACTAAATATAAAGCAGGGCTTATGTATTTTTTTTAAATTAGCATTATTTTCACTGTAAAAAGAAATTACCTAAACTATCGGCATCTTGAAGCTTGTTTCCTGCCGCCCGGTTAGTACGCTTCGGCATTTGAACAGAATAGATGTGTCACTTACGATCAGAATACACATTACGCAACAGGACGACGTAAAATTAAAATGGAAAATTACCGTAATAAAAATAAAAAGCAACTGGGTTGGCGTAAAGAAACAGGCATAAATATGATAAACCTAATTAAATAAGTATCTAACGACCTATCTACTTACAGTATTAGTGATTACAAACATGTCGGTACATGGTATACGACCCGCGGGGAAGTGGGGGGTAAAATTAGAATTTTAGCTGAAATACTGTATCCCCTTAAGGTGTTTAACAATAAAAACTTTTTGTTTTCAATTATTTGCTAATATTGTCCAGTACCAGTTGTTATGTTATTATTTATGTAATGTGTAATTAGCTAATTAGTGATTACTCAAACAAAATAATTTCCATGTATCATCATCATCAGAAAAACACTCTACGCGTAATTGTCACTATTTAAATTATGTGGAAGTGGGGACCATTCAACATTCGGCCAATTATTCTCGTCCACACGTTTAATGAAAATATCTTTTGAAACGACACTTATTTCTGTGTGGATTGCTGCCCTTGCCCATCGATGGAGGTTATGAAAGTTGGTAAATCCTTCTTTCGAAAACTTTGACTCATCGGTCCACAAAATGGATTTACTGTTTATTTAGGAAAAACCATTTAGTTCTGCCATACTTGAAGACTCTGCCATATATTGATCACACAAACAGTTGGAGAACAGTGAAGGAGCACATAACTACGGCTAGGCTCAACTCAAAAAAAAGAACATCCGAAATAAATAAGAATTCACAGTTAAAACATCTTTAAGTAACGACTTCATGTGATTTACTAAGCTGATTGTCCTATTCAATAAGTCTATTCACTAGGCGGTACCAACTTTTCTTCTTGAGTTCTTTGACTCTCAAGTCAAAGAACTCAAGTTTTTTTTTATTCGCGCGGCGGCTTTTGCTAATCGAGTTCCCTGAAGTTAATCCGTGCACGTGCACCGTAATTCTGAAAACTAAGAGTTCTAAAGCCGGCTATACATGTTGACCGAGCGAAGGCGAGTTCCAACGTATACACACCCCACTTGTCTAACCTGGCTATTGCTCATCGTCGTTCGCCTAGCTGGCCGAGTGCAGGCGAGCGCCAGTATGCAATATGTGGCTGGCCACATACTTGCACAAACGCAGTTCGAACCGAGCGCTTGTTACGGAAGTACGCCACGTGTCATTTAAAAACCATAAATAGTGTACCTATCATCATCAATTCAGGCATATTATCACATGAGTAAATAATATACAGAGAAAAAGCTATCTCGACGACAACAACGTATATTTGTGTTTATGACATTGATATAATTAGCTATATATAACAAATATGCATAGCGCGTACGCTGCTAGTTTCAAACAACAGTGTTGCAAACGCGAGCGACCTAGTGCGGCAAGTCGCGATTAATTGCGCGAGTAGAGCAGTGTGTGGACAGGCGGGGCAACATGGTGGCAGCGCGAGGAGCAGTGCAGCAGAGCCATTAGAAATTCAATTTAAAAAGGAGCAGATTTCGTCTGAGACAAGTTTAGCTTAAAATGTTCTAAATGATTTAAGAAGGTATCATACCCTTGAGGCTTTGCACCATCTTCCAAAAACCCTGTATATCTTACAGTTTATGAGTTAGAGTTATCAAAAATAGTTCATTTTTCAATTTCACAAAAAATGCATGTTTTTCGGAAAAAATTTAGTCTACATTAACTACTGGCATTCTAGGCTTCACAGCCATCTTTCAAACAGCCTGTGTAAAAAAGATCCTTACACATTCTCTTCTATCTCTTAGTTCTGATGTAAAATTTTTACTTATTCGCTATTATTTCCCTAATAGCACATAAATTTTAAAAATAGTAGCTAAAATCAAGGTATAATTGACTTCAATAGTTGTCAATGTAATAGCTGTTGTAATGTTCTACGCGGACGAATTAGCGGATTAATCATAAATAATTGGTTTTGTTAAATATTCTCTTAAATATTTATAATGATTAACAAATAAATAGAAATAATTTTAAATATTTATATGCTAAAACAACTAGAATTTACATTTCGCTAAAGAACACACGGGCAACTCTAAATTAATGAGACTACGAGGGGCGTTCAATATATTGTTGGTATGGGTATAGAAAAAAGATTTTTCATTTTTTAATTTTTTAAAAAAAAGTAATTAAACATTCTTTATTTTTCAATATAGTCTTCCACATGACATCAATACATTAACTTGTTCGTGAAAAAAAAATTTTCTACTCCTTGTATGTGTATCCCTCGAAAATATTCTTCGGCATGGCCTGAAAAATGCTCATTTACAGCGGATGAGCTCAATCATAATCGTCAGCAAATTGCTTTCCCGAAGGTCTTTTTTTAAGTATGGGAATGAAAAGTAGTCCCCGGGAGCTAGATCTGGGCTGTATGGTGGATGGTTAATTTGCTCAAACCCACAGTCTCTTACAGCAGCCTTGGAGAGCCGCGCCGTGTGAACCCGAGCGTTGTCATGAAGAAGCAACACTTCCTAGGTCAGCTTTCCTCTTATGTCTTCTCTTATTGCTTGTCTCAAACGGCGTAGAGTGGCTGAGTATTTGTCGGCGTTGATGGTTTCACCTTTTTTTGCGTCCTCGATCAATAGTATTCCTTTGGAAATAAAAACACTGGCCATGATTTTACCGACCGACTGACTTTGAACTTCTTGGGGGGTCTGACCCCTTTTTTATGCCATTGTATAGACTCCTGTTTACTCTCAGAGTCATAGTGGTGAGCCCATGTTTCACCTCCTGTAACTATTCTATCGAAAATACCACATCATCATCATCACCACACAGCTCTAAAAACTCCTTACAACAGTCAACTCGCGCCTGCTTTTGAAACGCAGTTAGCATTCGCGGCACCCATTTTGCACTGACTTTTGTTAGGTTGACATAGTCACACAATATGTATGTACGGTGGTACCAACGGATAGGTTAATCATTTCTGCAGAAATCTTAATTCTTACTTGTGCATCTTCTAGTACAAGTTTTTCAATAATTTTCACATTTTCTTCTGTAGCCGCTGTGCCGGCTCGCCTGTGCAGGACTCACCTTCGATGCTTTCCCTGTCTTTTTTGAATTCACTTGACCACTTCTGTACGGTTAACATTGAAGAGCAGTGTTGGTAAACGACCACAATTTCTTCATGAATGTTTTTTGAGTTTTTTCTTCTTTAATAATAAAAATACTAATTACTTCGCAACCTTCCGCTAACTAAATACAATGATGTGTTTTACCTGGATTGAAGAGCACCTCCCGCCCTCCCTCAATTGCATGCACTAACTCCGTCACCACTAGTCCCAGCACCACTACTCCCGGCACCACTACTTCCAACACCACTATTCCAGGTAAGACACACCATCGACGACAATACGACACGTGTTTCGCCTCTACACGAGGTATACTCAGGTGATGTAGACTCTACGGCGGCTGATCGCTAAGCTTAGCGTTATTATCGTCGATGGTGTGTCTTTCCTGGAATAGTGGTGTTGGGAGTAGTGATGCTGGGACTAGTGGTGACGGGATTAGTGCACGCAATTGAGGGAGGACAGGAGGTGCTCTTCAATCTAGGTAAGATACGTCATTGTATTTAATTAAGCGGATGATTGCGAATTAACTATTAATATCTTTATTATAATGGATTTTTGCACCTGACTACCCTGATTACGCCTGATTCTATCAATTATTTTTCTTCTTTAGCGAGGAATTTAATCACCGCACGGTGTTAAATTTTTTTCAACATTGTCGAGTCAGTCATTACCGTCGTATATAACTGGAGGTTACATAACAAGTAATGAAATTATCGAAACGAAATTTCATACTTATACGCTCAGGTACACTACCTGAGAGTATGCGTTAGTTAATGATATTTTTTTAATTACCCACGTTATTTGTAAATCACCCTAATACTGAGAATATATTGAATGGCCCTCGTAAATGTGTGTCAACCCACACTACGTGTATATACTGCCGAGATTTAAATAGTAAAGAAAAACAATAATTAAATAAGAGGTAAGAAACCTTATCAGTAGGGCCCGGATTAATATGTATTGAAAACATCAAAATATGTACATATAATATGGACTGAAAATCCTCAAATATGGGAAAAATATGTATAATAAAAGATAACGACATTGTACATTAAATCGACTTTTTATTAAGGAAAACAAAAAAAATACAATTTTACTTCGCTTCTGTTTCATTATTATTTGAATTACAGTATACAATTACATGTTTCTTTAAATTTTCAAAATTAAAACCCTTTCTGTTCGGACGAAACAATGCCTTGTACTGGCTGAATGATCTTTCAACATCACAGGATGTGATTGGAGCATATTTAAATTTGCATAATTCTTCAAGTGAGTAGGGTACATCTATGGTGCCTTCTAATGTTCCACACAGCATGCTGTTAATTTTCTTTAGGGTATTAAATCCTTTGTTTTTTTCCAGTACGTAGCTTAATTTTTGCCTCGCTACTTCAGCAACGGGACCTTCTGATGCTAAAACTTTTTTTTCGATATTTTCGATAATCTTCAAATTATCATTTAGAGAAGTAGAAGAATTTTCGAGTGCCTTTATCTCGTGTGATAAAAAGCAATAATTGCTTTTTATGTAAAGCAAATCGTTACGTAGAGTGTCATGTTCGAGAAGTTCTTTTGAGATTGAAATAGCAGCAGCCTCGTTCTCTAATTCAAAAATAATAGTTTTGATTTCAGTGTAATACTGGGTATAGTATTCAACTGCTGTCAGCCAAGTTCCCCAGCGAGTCAGCACTGGCTCTGGTGGTAAAGGAATGTCGGGATACATCTCTTTAAATTTTGAGATCCTGCTTGGTGCTTTCAAAAAAATTTTCTTTACGTTTGATACTAAACTGTCAACATTTTTAAACAGAGACCTTATGCATTCAGCTAATCTATTTATACCATGAGCCAAGCACGTCACATGAATCATTTTTGGATACAAAACTTGAAGGGCACTTGCAGCTTTTACCATATAAGGAGCAGCATCGCTAAGTAACAAGAAAACTTGTTCATGTTTAACTCCATCAGGCCACAAAACACTCATTGCATCATTAAAAAGCTTTGCTGACGTTTGGTGGTTGCATTTAGGAAGTTCTTCACATGCTAATAAAAAGGATTTGCTGGCATTTTCTTCATCTAGACGTCCGATAATCACATTGCCAATGCATCGGTTTTGAGAATCTGTAGTTTCGTCAATGGCAACCCATATAGGGCCATCCTTTATATATTCACGAATCGAAGCCAAACAATTTTCATAAATACCAGACACATAATTTTTTCTAAGTGTGGATTCATCAGGAATGCGTTTGCCAGAGTATTTTTCCAGGAATTGTTTAAAAGTAGGATTATTCAATTTCCATAAGGGTATATCTGCACATATCATAGCTTCACATAATTCTTTCGAGAAAGTAGAACTTTGGGAGCTGCTCGCGACTGCATCAGTAAAAAATTGTTGCTTAAATTTGTTCTTTCTTGTAATATTTTGCTTGTGTTTAACAGTAGACACATGTTGTGATATCAAAAAACGTTGCTCGGTGGATATAGATTTTTCACAAGCATTACAAAATAGTACTTTTCCATCTGTAGTTAGGCATTGGTTTGGGAAATCTTCGATATACTTTTCCAATTTGAACCGCAATGGTTGCTTATCCTTAGGCATTTTTGCAATGCGAGTAAGTAACAAAATACAATCACACGCGACAAATCGACACGGCAAGCAATTACGAGCGTCACTTACGAACTGTGGGGCACTAGTAATGGGCGTTGAATCAACGAACGGTTTAAATAGACGGTCTACGTTCAATCGACGCTTCGACGGTCTACAGTTCATTCGTTATCTAGTCGAATTCATAGACGGCTAAACTGAGAGTCCACAGCGTTCTTATCTACTAACAATGCGACGACGACGCCGTAAACATACCCGGTTAATATAAGTGCATGCGTTCGTTGAATTAGTATCATTGTACAAACCAATTTAAACCTTAAGTATATAACATAGGAGTTAATATTTCTTTTTTAATAGAATTGTTTGAGTGAAAAGGCAAGAGCATTCTGATATTGCGTGAAAGAGTATGTCGACGGTCTGGCGGACTATTGTTTACCTAAACTAGATAATATTACCGTGCCTAAACGTTGCCGTTGTTTAGAAATTTGAAATTAGTGTGTCGACTCGCGCCGCAAGGTCAAAGCTAAAGAAATTCTTCCAAGAAAGGACCAGAGAGGACATTTGGCGTGCCCCCTTGAATGGTGGAGAAAACACCAATACTTACCTACGTCCACCCAAATTAAAAAAAATATTTGTAATCCATTGTAACATTGTAGCAACATCTGTTCCTTACGAACGGATGTTTTCTAAAGCAGGTCTTATAAAAAAAAATATTTGTAATCCATTGTAACATTGTAGCAACATCTGTTCCTTGCGAACGGATGTTTTCTAAAGCAGGTCTTATAATGTTTTAATTAATGAAAGGCGAACGAGACTAACGACAAGCAAAGTTGAGCAAATTATGTCCTAAACGTAAATACACCTGAGGAGAGATTAAAAAAAGGAGAGGTTTTTTAATTCATTTATAAAATAATTTATGTGATTATTCTGTACATACATTAATAAAAAACGAAAACAAAGAAAAAAGCAAATAAAAATATTCCTTAAACACCTATCCATAAAAATATTTAAATAAAAAATGTAAATAATTAAATATGTACATAAAATCAGTTGATCTTCTAAATACGCCTGAAATACGATAGTAGTAAAATCTTTTAAAAACTTATTCACTAGTCCTAAGCCTGGAAAAGTACGAAGGGAAGTTTAAATCGATTGATTGTAAAATTCGATAGTAGGTATTTATACACCACACACACCGTCAGAGTGCCTTGTGCTCAAATCAAATTTCTTTGAATTTTAACTAACTTTGCCGTTCATTCAACTGACGAATAGTGGGCAAAACCGTCGTCGTTGCGTTGCGCCCGTAGACACCGCGCTTTAATCGATTGAACGTCTGCCGTTATCGCGTTAACTAGTCGACGAATTCAACTAGTTGATCACCTAGTCGATAAACGGCAATAGACGGTCTAGTTTCGTTAAAGAAAATTACGTCGACGACCCACCTCTATGGGGCACGCACGACGCACGAGTCAGGTGAGGAAAGGCGGTGCGGGGCGGGTGACGCGAGCGCGATTCAGTGACCGCTGTCATCTTGGCGCAAAACTCATTTTTAGGTATTTTACAGAGCTGCTGATTCATCTAACATAAAATAATGAAGATATGGATAAATTTACTTAATTTCTTGTGAAATATGGATTTATACTTAAAATATGGAAAAATATGGAAAATAGAAATTGCATTTTCTTGATCTAAATATCATAATTTATGTAGAAAATATAATTAAGAACAAAAGCCATTTCAAATAAAAATATGGATTTACATATTAATCCGGGCCCTACTTATCAGTCACTAACATTTTTTTTAAAACGTCACCTTCACACTAGGATCTTCTCCTGTATCATGAGGACAGTTAACAAACATAAATTTAACAAGGACAAACATCCCGATCCAGAACAATTATTTGTAAGCAATACCAATACTTATTCCGTACGAGATTCGAACCCGCGGCCCTTAGCGCTGTAACTCATTGCTAAGCCTCCGTTGGCTCCGTGGCCGTCAAAATTCTCTTTGAAATATACAACTGAAAGTTAAGTATAATGCTAACAATGATTTTAAATAAGACTTACTTATTAATAGGTTCTACAATACCAGATCCTTCGGCTCCAAGTCCTTGACCCTCGTTCCAGCCTAGCTTCTGCAGCATTTTAAAACCTTAAAAACAGAAATGGTTGCATTCAATATTGCAAAATAATGAAAAATATTTAAGTAATATTACGATATTTTAATATTTTTTACGGTATTTTAATATTTTTTAAAGAAACATGCAAATGACGAAAAAAAAAATACGCGTAAGACAGTTTGTAAAAGAAGATGGATGAATGTTTGAGCTTGAATGAGAATGAAAAGATTAGGAAGGGAACGGCAAACAGGGTTAGGTGTGTTTTGTAAAGGTTAAAAAAATAAACTTTCTTCAACAATTTTATGACATACATCAATTAATATAAATGACACGATATGGTGGCCGTGCGAATAAAAATTGTTCACGGTTTAAGGGGAAATATAACCTCAAATGGCTTAGTAAGATCCTCCGTTATGTCGAAAATATTGCAGCATTAATTATTATTTATTATTATTATTATGTTTGGTGGATTTGGCGTTTGGCCTTCAACCACCAAACTGCTGGTTCAAATGTATTAAATAATGTTATGCGGTGCGGCCATTAATTTAAATAGAATAGTGGACTGTATATGAGCGCGGTGCGAGCGGTGAATGGAATTTAATTTATTCGTGATACTGCAAATCCCCTAAATTCGGGATATAGGAAGGACGTGAAGGAATGCATGTGCACCCACCTGGACTTCCGCTGATCTGCCTCGTGTCTCGATGGCTGCCGGCTGTCTTTACACTTATCAACTTCACAGATAATCACGAAATATAGCGTTATTGCAAATGTCTATACTTTTTACTATATGCTTGTATAATTCAATATCCAAATTACACAAGGGCGGGAGCGATGATGCGAGATATAAGCGGTGCGGTTGATTGCGTGTCTTCTCAACTTGTGTGAGCCCGTTAACACACGAATGCACATGCTGGGCATAAAGCGGTAGATAGGAAACCGGAAATGGGCTTTGCAGTAATCTTATTGGATAATAATTAACGAATCCCTTATAAGCGTTAAGCGATAGTGCAAAGTGGCGCGAACACCCCCCCCCCGGCCTTGAGTTATCCTCAACTAGCAAGTAAAGTATAAAAATATAGATATATATAGATAAATACTTGTATAGTAGGGAAATGAAGCGACGTTATGACCTAAGAATTAAACTAAATATATAAACGATAATGTAAAATTAACTATATTAATCACCGTGTTGGTAAAGGACACAGTTTGATAAGAGGGCGTTTTAAAGTGGAATTCTTAAGTTTAACTTGCGCAACGCGTACCACACCATCCTTACCGGGAAACAATTCGGTGACAACGCCTAGAGGCCACTGAAGCTGTGGAGTATTATCCACGTCTATTAGAACAATCGTCCCTACAGAAATGGCAGTAGAGTTCTTATTCCACTTCACTCTACTCTGTAATGTATGTAAGTATTCGAATCTGAAGCGTTTCCAAAAGGACTGAACTAAAGAATCTATTAAAGAAAAGCGTGATAACAGATTAATACGTTCCTTGCTTAAATCTGCAGCTGGTAAGCATTCAAGTGGTTTTAAATTTAGAAAATGTGCGGGTGTAAGTGCGGTAGGTTCCGATGGATCACTGCTTAATACATAAAGCGGGCGAGAATTTAAGATACACTCGATCTGACAAAGAGTAGTAAGCATTTCTTCATAAGTGAGGATTTGCTTACCTATTACGCGAAACAAATGGGTTTTTACAACCTTAATATTGGACTCCCACAAACCCAAGTTGGTTTCCAAACAATGCGATTATCAGTGAGCACCTGACTGAATGCCTTATAATATTCTTCTGAACGCGAAGCGACAAAATTAGTACCGTTATCGCTGTATATAAATCGACACGGACCTCTACGAGAGATAAATCTCTTAAAAGCGTCTAAAAAACCCGCCGAACTTAGATCAGACGCTAATTCTAAATGCACTGCCTTAGTAACGAGGCATATAAATAAACATAAATAAGCCTTCTGGCTTCGTATACCACGTTTACGCGTCAATGTGATATAAAGTGGGCCCGAAAAATCCACACCTGTGTGTGTAAACGCATTACACTGCTCTAGGCGGCAAGCAGGCAAGGCAGACATCATGGGGTAAATAGGTTTGGGTTTATGTCGAAAACAAATGTTACACCTATGAATGCGGTATCTCACTACACGGCGAGCTGATAATATCCAATATTTCTCCCGTAATGCAGCAAGTAAATACTGAGGACCAGCGTGGAAATGTTTATAGTGATAATAATCAATTATAAGATCAACAATATGCCCCTTTTTTGGTAGCAATATTGGATGCTTTTGGGAATCCGATAAAGACGAATAATCTAACCGACCACCTACTCGAAGTACATCGTCCGTGATAAATGGCGATAACCTTCGTAATGTTGATGAACATAGTTGTCCTTTTTTAATATTTTTTATATCTTCGGCGAAAGCGATGCCTTGCACAATTTTAATAACTGTGATTTCAGAAATCTCTATGTCGGAAGCGGTTATAATTTTATTTATGCGCGGTAATTTATTTAAAAACCTTAAAACGTAAACAACGGATCGTAAATACTTATTCCAATTAGAACATTTTAAGTTTAACGAGATAAATGGGTTTTCTTCCATGTCACTGACTACAAGCGACACAGTCTTTTCTTCTGGTAAACTGATATGAGTTGATGCGAACCTTTGTACAGGCCATTCTTTACACGGCAAGGAAACCCACGAAGGCCCATGTAACCAAAGGTCACAATTTAAAATTTGTGAAGGTCAGGAACAGTCCACGCGAAATATGATCTGCAGGATTTCCCGAGCCGGCGATGTGGTAAAAGTTATCCGGTAATAAATAGGACTGTATTTGCGAAATACGGTTAGCAACAAAGGTGTTGAACTTATGCGGTGAAGAACACGCCCAACAGAGCGCGACTTCCGAATCTGAAAACGCATAAATGTTGTCGATCGGATGCCTCAATGACAACGAATCGTAAACGGTACGTACTAACTTAGCGAGCAAAACCAAGGCACACAACTCAAGCCTGGCTAAAGTTATAACCTTTAATGGGGACACCCGAGATTTAGAACATAGGAGCGTTATAATTGGAGGATTATTTCCGTTAACAACATGCGAATAGATGACACACCCGTAAGCTTTTTCACTAGCGTCGGCGAAGGCTAGTAGCGACACATGGGATTTTTCATTTACGCCGATATGACGTGGAATGTGTAAATGTGAGATTAAAGGTGACTCTGATATATATCGCTGCCATGTATTGACAATATTAGTGGGTGGAGTCTCATCCCAGTTAAGTTTAAGAACCCACAAGGCTTTAATTAATAATTTGGCGTAAAGTATTACTGGACCGACAAGTCCTAAAACATCGTACAAGCGAGCGGTTGCGGAGAGGATAGCGCGTTTGGTACAGGTGACCGGTGGCGGCGAAACAAGAAAGGAAAACTTATCGGTAGCGGGATACCAACGAAGGCCTAAAATTTTTAAAATGTCATTATCGTCAAATGATACCGAGTCTTGTTGACGATGTGATGCTGGTATATGTTGTAAAAGCTCCTTGCAGTTACTTGTCCACTTAACCAAATCGAATCCACCTCGGCGAAACATTTGGATAAGTTGAGTGGCGGTGTTGACTGCGTTGTTGACGCAAGGCGCGGAGGAAACGAGGTCATCCATATAAATATCCCTTTCCACTACAGAAGCAGCAAGGGGATAGGACTCCCTTTCGTCAGCGACTAACTGGCGTAAAGTGCGAAGTGCGAGGAAAGGGGAAGAGCGTAATCCGAATGTGACGCGATTAAATTCATATGTTCGTATAGTTTCTTCTGTAGAAAACCGATATAAAATGCGTTGAAAAGCGCGATGGGATTTTTGGACTTCGATACACAAGTACATTTGCCTAACATCTGCAAAGAAAGCGATGCGATAAACTCTAACGTTTAATAAAATATTAAAAATGTCTGTTTGTAAATTTTGCCCGGTGTGCAAAATGTCATTCAAAGAAATATCGTTATCCGACTTAGCACTAGCGTCTAAAACGATGCGCAACTTCGTTGTACTTTTATCATTCCGTACGACAGGGTGATGCGGCAAATAAAAAGAAGGCTGTATACAATCATTATCAGAAACAGCGGATAAATACCCTTATTAATGTATTCCCGTATAACAACATTGTATTGATCGCGAAGATCGGGATATTTGTTAAAGCGTTTTTCCAAAAGTAAGAGGCGTTTTTTTGCATTCATTAGTCACCCAATATGTCGGGCCTTTTCTTAAATGGCAGGACGACCACATACCGTCCGTCGTTTTGCCGTTAAGTAGTAGAAGTATAAATGTCTTCACATTCCTGCTCATCACGGCTCAAATATATTTTTTGCGGAAGTTCTTCAATTTTCCAAAATTTTTCCATTACATCATTAAGACAATTTTGATTTAAATTTGTATCGTAAGAACAGGAAACAAATGAACGCGGGGAATGATGTGATATAGCGACTTCAGCATCACCCATAATAATATATCCGAGTGATTATTCTATGGCACTAGGCCATTGCGAATGAATTAAGTTTACAGGCGACAAAAGTTTTATGTAGGTATTAACCCCCAATAAAATATCTATAGACCCAGGTTGATAAAACTGATCATCTGCTAAGCGTATTTTATCTAAATAGCGAATTTTTGAAACATCTACTATCGAATCTGGCAACTGGCCCGTGATGATCGGAACAACTAATGGTTCAATATGATAAAATTTGTTATCATTAAAACGAGACGTGAACTGCAGTGAAGTGACTCCTAAAATCTTTTGGGACACACCACCGATCCCGTGTACTTCGGTAAAACGATTTTTATTCGAAACGGAAAGAAATAAGCGTTTACAACAATCCTTCGTAATATAGTCGCTTTGGGATCCGGGGTCAACTAAACACCGAATAAAATGTTCATTGTCGTATTTATCTACGACCTTTATTTTTGCAGTCCCCAATAAAGTAGTATAGCGTGGGAAAGTACTATAATCGCGAGAAATATTACATGAAGAGGTAAGTGTTTTTTCATCTTCCACCGTATTCGAATTGTGAGCGACAGAAGAATTAACCTTATTATCGTTAACTGCGCGGTAGTTAATCGAATGCGAGCTGCATGCATTAGCGTTAGGCGTCTGCACAACCTCTGAGTGTAACGTATTGCTGCTACGAAAAGCAGTCTTAGAACCATTCTGATGCGGGTCAGAATGAATTAAAGAATGGTGGCGCCGCGCGCAGTATATACAATTACGCTTCGATTTACAAAAAGAAGTCGAGTGTTTATTACTTAAACAATTAATACAACAATTGTTTTGTTTAATAATATCGTAACGTTGTTGTGTATTTAATTTTAAAAAGCGTGGACAAACATACAAGTGTTCATGATCATTTGATTTACAAAAGCTACAATTGCTGAAGCTGAATGCGAAGGATCTGTATTAATAAATGTTTTACTGAATTTATTTGAAAGTGATTTGTTTCGATTGTTATTGGATGTAGATAAAGTATGCGAATTATTAAATGTATGGCATATAGCCCTATTCTGTTCGTATAAAAATTGTACTAAAGAGGCGTAGTTTGGTATGCTAATTGTGCGACAAGACATTTCAAATGACTTAACAGTGTCATGATCTAATTTTCTAAGTGCAATATTTAAAAACAAAAAATCAGCTAAGTCCTCAATTTTTAACTGCTTTAGAGCATTAATTGAAGCATCAAATTTGCCCATAAATTTATGATAACCTCCTGTTGTGTTTGCGTTCACCTGTGTTAAATCCAATAGTTGGTTAATATACGTAGATGCGAGTGCGCGTTCGTCATTATATCTTCCTAAAAGCGCATTCCAAATAATGGAATAATTTTCTGCGGTAGGGGCTAACCCGGCACAAACTGATAACGCCCTGTCACTCAATTTGTTAACCAAATAATAAACACGTTCGGCATCAGTTAATTGTAAATTGTCGTGAATTAATGTCTTAAATTGTTGATAAAACATGGACCACTGGCGTATGTCTCCGTTAAATGACATTAATTCAATTGGCTGAAGTGAAGTTTTTAATTTAGTAGGAAATCTATTTTCTAACGTAACAGTGGAAGGCGATGTGGATATTTTCGTAATTTGGCACTTAATACGACTATATAAATCTTCAAATGAGTTCCAAGCCTCGTAATCAACGTCTGCATTAGGGTTTAATTTTAAATGTTTAGTATTATAGTTATCTAGAACTTCTTGAAACTCACTACGTAATTGTTCTATATTCAAAGCGATGCTAAGAAATAAATTCTGCTCGTCCAAGGAATTAAATGCGCCCTTTGAGGTCTCGTAAATTTTTTTGTAATCGTTCGTAAATACAACGTATGGCTACAATGGCGACTTTAATTTAATACACGGGTAGGGCTAGTGACCATTAATCATATTCATTTTAAAAAGTTAAAATTACTCGTAAATTGAAAAATTATTTTTTTCAAACAAACTAAATATTAAAAAAGTAACTAAAATTGGGATCACCCTTGCGAAAATTCATTCATGAAAATACTTACCTAGCTGGTTTACGTTAACACGAAGCGGCAACGCAGCGTTTAGCGGGCTGGCAACCGCGCAGTGTCTTGTTTATCAAAGAAACTTATCGGCGTCGTAAGTGGTACCTACAGCGGAGATGCTTAGTCAAACACGTATCATATCACACTCTCGTTACTATTTTGTTAACTGTCATCACTAATCACTGCTTTAATTTGTCTTTATTTTGAATTTTCTTGTTTTCAATAAGGCCACCTTGTTGGCAGATACAAAGAACTAAACGGTGTTTCATGTTTTTTCGCACATTTGAAAATAAATTGTCACTTATAGCCATTTCCCTCAATTTCTCAAACGCATTTATTATTCGATGGCGTAATTGTTCCACCGAATCCACGTTCTCCGCGTATACATCGTTTTTGATGCACCCCCAGAAAAAAAAATCGAGTGGCGTGAGGTCTGGCGATCTTGCTGGCCACCTACGAGGTCCAAATCTATCAATCCATTGTGCACCAAACGTGTCGTTTAGCCACTGCCTGGCTGTTGTTTCAGAGTGTGCAGGCGTGCCATCTAATTGGTACCACATTCGTTGGTATCGATGGACGTTTAGGTTGTTTGTGTATTCTGACACTGTATTATTTAATAGATTAATAAACCTTTCGCCGTTCAAAGCCCCATCAATGAATACGGGTCCGATGATGTTGTCACCATGAATAGCTACCCAAACATTTACCGAAAATCTGTACTGATGGGCTGACTCCCGCCAAACACGCGGATTTTGGTTTTTTGGTGCCCAGTGGTGCAGATTGTGCTGGTTTCACATACCGTTTCTGGTGAACGTGCTTTCATCAGTCCAACAAATTTGAGAAAGAAAGTCACAGTCCTCTTCAATTTTTCTCAGTAACCACTGACAATAATTAACTCTTATTATTTTATCACGCGATAGCAGAGTATGTACTTTTCTAAACTTGAATGGGTGCCACTTTTCGAGCTTTAATATCCTATGGTCGGTTCTGTGATGGACTTGAAAATGCCTAGTACTTTGGCGAAGGCTTGGTTTGGGTTGGTCTTCGAAGTGTTAATCACATTTTCAGTTAAATGTATTGGGTATTGTCGTGTAGGCGGTCGATCAGGGCGTTGATACCTAGGATCCACTGGTCGGTTTTCGCGGATGCGCTGAAGAGCTCCTACAATAGTGCGAGAATGAGTAGGGCATCGTCTTGTATCGCCGTATCTCTCGCGATATGTTCTAATCGCAAGGGCGGCATTTTGATGACATTCTCCGTAAATTAGGATCATGTCCGCATATTCAGCTGCTGTGTAGTTCGGATGTGTATTTGCCATCACGATCACAGGTTTACACAAGCACTAATAACACAAATAAAAGCGTCCGTATCGCAAGAGATGTAAATGTACCAACTAGATTGGAAAGAAACCAAAACAAAGCGTTTTTATCGCAATACCATAACCTAATTACACAAAAATTAATAAATAAAACAATAGGTAACTTCTTTGTCGCGGAATTATTCACCAAAATATTAGTCGACCTAATTATGCGCACTGCTATGAACAAGTGTGTCAAGGACACGGGTTCAGCTAGTACTATAAAAATATTTCGATATCAGTGTGGCGGGGTGCGGGAGAGGAGCAGGTGTCTCCTGCGCCGGCCGCTCGAAAACAAATCTTCTTTCCTTCAATAGTATTGCTTATTCGTTTTAATTTCGATGATGCAATGTTATGATCCGTGAACCCGGCAAATGACCACCGCGCGACAGTTCTTTAAGTACAGGTTGCTCTAACATGCTATTTTCTAAAATTTTAAATATATCCCTAAATAATGTCGTTTTATGGCAATATAATTTCGTCATGAAATGAAAGTGTGAAAACGTATATGTGTGTTAAATTAAAGTCGCCATTGTAGGCCCCACGTTGTATAATTACGTTTAGCGATAATAATTTTTTTAACTAACTTCTTCATCCGAAACCAGTTTGGATTCTTTGCTTCTCGTCGTCATTTTCAACAAACAAATGCGGACTAAAATTATTGCGATAAGTGACGGTAGAATTAGTTAACTGGGGAACGAAGCAATCTCGCGTTACTAGAAAGATGGCGGTTAATCAACAAGAAAAATATCATTAATGGAATAATGAAGCGGTGTGGTATGCGTTACAAAGGTATTATAATACGTGTAATAAGCGATGCGGGACAAATAAATATTGTAGTTAGTATAATTAGAACCACAATTTATTATGATTTAATAATATATACGTACATAATTTTTTGTAATATATAAAAAAAATAATTTACTTCTCCGGGACTACAGGTTAATTTAATCCGGCTCGAAGGACCAAAAAATATATGGTGGATTTGGCGTTTGGCCTTCAACCACCAAACTGCTGGTTCAAATGTATTAAATAATGTTATGCTATTAATTTAAATAGAATAGTGGACTGTATATAAGCGCGGTGCGAGCGGTGAATGGAATTTAATTTATTCGTGATACTGCAAATCCCCTAAATTCGGAATATAGGAAGGACGTGAAGGAATGCATGTGCACCCACCTGGACTTCCGCTGATCTGCCTCGTGTCTCGATGGCTGCCGGCTGTCTTTACACTTATCAACTTCACAGATAATCACGAAATATAGCGTTATTTCAAATGTCTATACTTTTTACTATATGCTTGTATAATTCAATATCCAAATTACACAAGGGCGGGAGCGATGATGCGAGATATAAGCGGTGCGGTTGATTGCGTGTCTTCTCAACTTGTGTGAGCCCGTTAACACACGAATGCACATGCTGGGCATAAAGCGGTAGATAGGAAACCGGAAATGGGCTTTGCAGTAATCTTATTGGATAATAATTAACGAATCCCTTATAAGCGTGAAGCGATAGTGCAAAGTGGCGTGAACAATGTTAGACGAAAACATGATTCCGTAAAATGTTTTCTGCCGCCCGGTTCCAAGCTTCAGGACGCCGATAGTTTAGGTAATTTCTTTTTACAGTGAAAATAATGGTAATTTAAAAAAAAACATAAGCCCTGCTTTATAGTTAGTTCAGTTAGTATGCAAAGTTTTATGATCTTATTTAAAGTATTTTGTGAATAACAGCGGTTTATTGTTCAGTTTGGAGGTAACTTTGGATTTTTTTCTATCGAGAAAATTCTACGGAATCGTGTTTTTGTCTAACATAGTACTTAACATTAATCCTCAACTTTACCTTAAATTTATTTCAAAATTAATGCTGCAATATTTTCGGTATAACGGAGGATCTTGCTAAGCCATTTGAGGTTATATTCCCCCTTAAGCATACGTAGAATAAATCAGCACCATCTCTTAAATACTCATGAACTACCACGGAACCAGTGTTTTCACTTATTATTTTGATTTTACCCTAGAACCTGTACAAATACTCCCTAAATTATCGCAAAAAAATTAAAATTGCCTTATTTATTGCACCTAATTTTCAATATTTTAAAGAACAACATAATTGCAAGATTTGAATATCATTTCCACAATTAAAAATCTTGAGTTTTGTGATGAAAGAGACATTCTCATTTTCAAATTATAATACAACTTAGTCTCATATGAATAACGAATATGTAACTAAGTAAAAATATACCATTATTCTGTTTTATTTATTATATTATTTATTAAAGAAAAACTTTTTTCATTCTACACTTTTCTAGCTCTTTTGACCCTATCTCCTGCGTTAATCTTTAAAAAAAATTGGGTGGGAATAAATAGCAGAGCTACATGAAGTTCAGCTTTACCCCGAATCATTCAAAACCCTGTCAACTTGAAGAATTGCCTAAAGCCTTACCTGTATTAGTAGATTTACCCTAAAATAGTGCAAAATATCTAAAAGTGGAAACACTGTACGGATCAATGAGTCAGTGCCATTTTGTTTGTTCTTTATTCTTTATTCTTTATTGTACACACAATAAGTTGGTAACAATTATTAAATATTTAAATAAATGTACAAAGGCGAGCTTAACCCTAATAAGAGTTCTCTTCCAGCAAACCTATTGGGAGAGAGAAATAGTTTTAAGTTTGTTCAATGACCTGGTCCATATGCAGTAGTATAATATAAGTCTATGCATACTTTTAATTAGATAAATTTTTAATGTAATTTTGCGTTCATCTATCTAGCAAACAGTCGAGAAGTAGTAATGGATTTAGCCAACTACAATATGCGGAATATACAACATTAGTATCATTTTAGTCTGATTGCATCGAACAATTTAAGGCTGCTCACAGAGTAAACCCACGCGAAGTAGATTTGAATTTTACTTTAACTGAAAAGCATGATATTTAAGTTTAATCAATTACAATTTCATACACTTTATTTTTAAAAACATAAATAGGACGATATTTACTCGATAGAAAGAAAAACACAGTCACTTTTTAATTCCGGCTATTTTAGTTCAGTTCTAAATATATCGCGAATTTTAGGAATAAAAATTAAATACAAACAAACTAAAACTCATAAATGATATGGATAATTTTCAAATCATTTTGGCGCATACGTCATTTTCAAATCATTTTGGCGCATACGTCATTTTTATTCCGTAAAAAAACATGGTTGTCTTGAACTCGAACTACCTGCATAAATTTCTTTTGCCTTGTTTCTCATATCACTGAATGCCGATTGGCAATCAATTTCAATTTATCTCAATCTATCAAATCAGTCTCAAATCTTAAAGAGGTTTAGCAGATAGTGGCTGTAATCGTTTTAGGCCTTTAAGATTACGATGCATCCACATACAGACACATAATCGCGGGATAGATGTAGATGTCTATGTCCGTGTGAATTTTCTACAGCTGGTATTCTGTAAAATATTACAACTTACTTCCGTTTTAGGTGACCGTTTAGGTTCCTTGGTAGGTTTTCTTTAGGCAAAGGCAAAACTGTTTCAAGTCACTTACCAACATTGTCCTCCTTCAATTTGAATTCTTTGTAATCGCTCAGATCTGGTTCTTTGCCACTCTTAATTGCGGAGTACTTTTCCATAAATCTGAAATAATATTATGTCAATGACGTTATTACATTAAAATTTGAGCCGTTGTAGCTTATCCATTGCCATTGTAAAGAAACGAATCGGGAAGCCAAACCACACCACATTTATCACAAACAATCATATCGACTACATAGGCAGGTGTAGATTTTTTTTATAGAATTAGGGTGACACACGAGCACACTGTCCACAGATGATAAGTGGATGCTGTGGCTCATAGACATCTTACTTTTATCCTCAATTAAAAATCAAAATGCAGATCCTTTGTCACACCTGAGGACTTAGATAGAATGCCTCGTTTCCAGTAAAAAGGATCTCCAGTTCTCTACACTCACCATTTGAAAAACAGCAGCATTAAGCTGCTATACAACTGTTTAATATTAGTGGTATATTTAATACTAGTGGTCGAAAATGTGTGGATCGAAATTCGTAACTGAATTCAAAAAAATATATAAAAACACAGATAATGAATATACAAAATATAAAATAAAATCTTATTTGCCTTGACATACACACCACTGACTATTGAAAGTCGGTAATTATTACTATATTTCCATATTGCGACATATAAATATATAACAAACTCAGTAACTTGCACAAATTTTTTGCTAAGCTTCCAAGTCGAACATAAATCACTGCCTAACCTAAGTAAATCTAAGTTCACGGTAATATGTCGTCAAAAGAGTACCTATAATAGAGTATATAGACAATAATTTGGTTCGTGACAACTTACTTTTTCAATTCTTCAGGCGGCAAGAAGTCACCAATATGATGTTTGCCAGCAGCTTGTTTAGTAAGCTCATTCGCCCATTTTTCAGTTGCGTTCATTTCCTTAGCGCGCAATCTAAAACAGCACGAACACAAAATTTCACAACACTAATAGTTAACGATAACTAAGGACCATCTGTCCCTCAATTTCACAGCAACAAAAACATACATAGTCTATACTAATATTATAATCTCCACTAATATTATAGAGGAAAGATTTGTTTGTTTATTATTTGTTTGAATTGAATAGACTCCGAAACTACGAGACCGATTTGAAATATTCTTTCACTATTAGAATCCTACATTATCTTTAATGAACATAAGCGATAGAATATTTTCATAAAAGTAAGGGATTCGTATGAAAACTTCGTTTACCTTGGGTTACACGGTGTAAAAAAAATACCAAAAAAATTCCTTATATCGCATACAATGCGGAAACTATTGTCAATAGAGCAATGTGATGTACTACAGTTTTGTAGAAGATATCAATATCTACAAATAGTCCGCAATAACATTGTCTAACTATTACAGTTATGTCACAATAACTACTTTATCATGTTAAAATATGCAACAGTATAACCGAAAAATCCTTACATCGCGTGCACTGCGGAAACAATTGACAATACAGCAAAGTGACATACAACAGTTTTATAGAGGACATCAGTATCTACAAAATAGTCCGCGATACCATATGTCTATTACAGTTGTCACAATAACCAATTTTTAATGTAAAAAAAATGCAATAGCAACGCCGGTACAAGCTAGACCACATTAATAAAAGACAAAAAATGTTCATATTTTGTGGCAGAATACGCAAAAACTATAAATGATATCGCTTTCGTATGTATAAAAGGTTGATAGAAAATTCATCAAGGATCGTTTCGTACCTCCACACTTTTCATGTACCGTGTACTCTTTAAAACTGGAAAAAAAACTGCGTTTTGAGGCACTTTTTGGGCGACGACGCTCATCCGGGAGGGGGAGGGAGAGTTGATAAAATTTAACATTGCATTTTTGAACCAAAATGACTGAACTAAATGAGCGAGGTGTCATGTACAAGCCGCGCGCCGCAGACGCGTAATATACGTGGGTGAAACCGCGGGCCCCAGCTATAAGAAATATTTTTAAAACAAAAATAATTTTTAAAATGTTTGTGTCTGTTTTTCTTTTTGTTCGTGCCTAATCTCCGAAATGGTTGAACAAATTTTGTCAGGACTTTCTCTGGCAGATAGCTGATGTTATAAGGAGTAACGTAGGCTACTTTTATTTTGGAAACTATTTTCTTTTGAAACTTTTATCTTGCGCAAGAAAATCAAAACCAATAAAATTTAATATTAATAAATTTCAACAAAAACAACATAAATTTAAAACAACAAAAACTGAAACTAAAGCAATCAATTTCCCATTGATAGAATTTTAGATACATTGCTAACTCGTTATGGAATCACTATCATCAAACCGCCTGCCAAGTGTTGATATTAATGCAAGACTTCCACAATATAAGAATGGTCCATGTCCAGCAGTGAACTGGTACGAGCTGACAAAGAAGAGCAAGCATTTCATTATACAATCAGTTATCGAGCCAGTTCCTTGTGCATTTACCTGTGCTCCCAAGTGCCGTCAGAGGTATCTTCATCACTATCATATTCATATTTGTGTTTGCCTGCTGCTGCCAACCGTTCCACTTCCTGTCTCTTTTTCAGCATGTCCTTTAAAAATTAAAATTATTATTTTCCACAAAATTTTCAAGTAAAACCAGTTAAAATACTTGATATTAAAATAGGAAAGCTATATATTTCAAGAACCTGACACAAATGAGTATCAAACAAAAAAAAGGCTAATTGGCACTTGCATGAGGTAGGGTTCCACTGTTATTTACTATATTATTTAACTTTAAATATGACAATATTTGTCAGAATTTTAATCCAAATTATTTGGTTAAAGCTATTTTTCTTGATTTCCAGATTTTTAGATGCATTAAAAAAAGTAAACTTAGTCATGTGTTGTTTACAAGTAGGGAAGATACATCATCATCATCATAACAGCCTTTCACAAGACAACTACTGAATATAGGCCTCCCCCAAGGAATGCCACAAAGCACGGTCTTGAGCCACCTGCATCCATCGACTTCCTGCACGTCCTACCAGGTCGTCACTCCATCTAGTGGGGGGTCGCCCTACACCACGCCTACTGTCGCTCGAGAACCTTTTTCCCCATCGGTTGTCGGTTCTTCCAGCTATATGGCCGACCCATTGCCACTTCAGCTTACTGATCCGTTGGGCTATGTCGGTCACTCTGATTCTACTGCGGATATCCTCATGTCTAAGTTTATCACATAGAAAAACCCCAAGCATAGCCCTCTCCATAGCTCACTGAGCAACCTTGAGTGTCCTCATACGGCCAACTGTGAAGGACCATGTCTCAGATCCATAAGTCATCACTGGCAACATGCACTGGTTGAACAATCTAGTTCTCAGGTTTTGAGGTATACCTGACGAGATATGTCGTAATTTCCCGAATGCTACCCAGCCAAGTTGAATCCGTCGATTGACCTCTCGGTCGAAGTTGGACTAGTCGGACTATTTTTCCCAGGTAAACATACTCGTAAACAACTTCGAGCTTAGTGCTCCCAACAACTACCGGCATAGGTTTGACATGGACATTAAACATGGTCTTTGTTTTGTCCATGTTCATCTCAAGACCTATCTGTTGGAAGACACTGTTGAGGTCATTGAGCATAGTGGTGCTTAGGGCCTCCAACGATTCTGCCATAAGGACTATATCTTCGGCAAATCGAAGGTGAGTGATGTATTCAATGTTAATACTGTATCCTTTCCAGTCCAGGAACTTGAAAACGTCTTCCAATGCAGCAGTGAAGAGTTTCTGGGATATAACGTATACATATACGATATTCTGTCTTTCACCTTTCTGCATTTGGACAGATTTCGTAATCTGGTTCCGTACTCGGAGAGCCATTTCAGCCCTACTGTACAAACACTTCAGCACTTCAATATACCGACAGTTAACTTGGCACCGCTCAAGGGACTGTAGCACCGCTCAAATTTCAACGGAATCAAAGGCTTACTCATAGTCCACTTACACCAGGCAGTGGCAGATTGTACTCTTCGGTCATCTGTACAATCTGCCGCAGGGTATGTATGTGGTCTATGGTACTGAAACCTATTAGGAAAACGGCTTGTTCGGAGGCTGGAAGTCGTCGAGTCTGTGTGCGAGACGATTCGTAATGACTCCCAAAAACAGCACGTAGACGCGGCTTAGAAGGGAAACCTGTCTGTAGTTCTTCAAGAGAGCGTTGTTGCCTTACTTAAAGAACAAGACCACCGCACTTCTGCTCCACGCCTCGGGAGTAGTGCCACCATGGAGGACAGAATTAAAGAGCTTCTGAAGGACTTCAAGTAGTGGTTTTCCACCCGCTTACAGAAGCTCTGCTGTAATTCCATCCTCGCCTGGGATCTTGCCGTTTTTGACATGCTGGAGAGCCATTCTAATCTTGCTCAGACTGACGGCTGGGATATCATCGAAATAGTGTCAGATAACACTTGCTTTTAGATCGTTACTCACACTTGCGTGTGCCTCCATCGATGATGTGTACAGCTGCCCATAGAACCTCTCAATCTCAATCAAAATCTCAGGTGTCCCGGAAATGATTTATATTTATATTTATAGGATAGGGTGACAAACGAGCACACAGTCCACCTGATGGTAAGTGGTTGCTGTGGCCCATAGACATCTACATCTATCTTCGATTACGAATCAAAATGCAGATGCGTTGTCACCCGTGAGGACTAAGATGGTATGTCTCGTTTCCAGCAAAAAGGGTCTCCGGTTTTCTACACTCACCATACGAAACACAGCAGCATTGAGCTGCTATTTCACGCTGGTATTCTGTGAGAGCGTGGTCCTTCCCCGGTCGAGCCGACCCATTCGTGCTACAACTATGCTATTAATATAAATGCAGCATGGCTCTACCACGTAGAAAAAGGCTCTTTCTGGCACACAGATATCTGGTAAAGACTTTGGAGCCCGGGTTCTACTCAATCACTTCTTCAATACGAGTTGTATTGAAGTTGCGTAAGTCCCGCCTGCTTGCAGAACTTAGCTCCGACCGCATGGACAGTTTCCAAGAACTTGTCATTCATATCGTCCACTGCATTGCAATCTTCTAAGCACTGAAAATAATTTTGTAACTCAAGCTGAAAGGTTTCAGGTCATTGGATTAGAGCACGAGGGGGACGGAGCGTTGATTTCATTAGACAAGACCTCTCCAACTTAACGTTTAGGTTCAGTGTGCCTCTAACCATTCGGTGATCGCTGCCAGTTTTCAGCCTTGCGATCACTGAGACATCACTGAACAGTCGTCATAATGAAGTCAATCTCATTTATTGTCGAACCGTCGGGGCTCGACCAGGTGCACCTTCTGTGAGGCCGTTTCTGGAAGGAAGAATTCATCATAAAGCGTCCGTCTTTTCTCATGAAGTCAGCCAGCTGCATGCTCCTTGGGTTCCGTTGCCCTATCCCAAGTAGTAGGAAAGTACATAGAAATATTATATAATTTAATACACGTGAAACATACCTGATACAACAGGTTTAACTTGAAATTATCCTCGCATTTCTTCCAGTCCTCGGCACTTAGATTGGTGGTGCCATAGTTAGTCATCGCATACTGCATCAACGCCGGATTGTTACGATTGACGTTGGTCAACCTTATACCGTCCTCGTCAACTTTTGCTAATTTTATACCTAAAAACATTTTTAAAATAAATAAAAACTAAAAATTACAAGCAATGTCTAAAATATACTATGCCTATTCTAATACCTACCCATGAAATGCAAAAATAGAGTATGTATTAAAAAAATACCTGATATACTATATAATACGGAGATAAAAGAGAATCGTAACAAGTATGTAATATTCCGAAGAAAAATGATTTGCATGTGCAATGGGATGAATAATATAGGAAAAATAGAATGTAGATAGAGAGAAATATTCAATTCAAGTGCATTAATTATTTGAATTTAAGCATAAAGAATTTGGCCTCCAGATAGCAAACTGAAACATTGGTTTTTGCTTTAAACATTTTATTACTATTGCTGGTTAAGAGATAAGCATAATCTATTGACGACAATCAATTGAAATTACTTCCAAACTTAAATCCAAACAAAAAATCTTAAATCCAAATGCAGAAGGAAACGAATAAGCCACTTTTTTATTATTGGGTTTTTACATAATATGAAATTAGCATTTTATATAAAACAACAAAACGAAAAATAAAATAATTTAATATATTGTTATCTCTGTACTTTCCCCATTTTATAGGTAGTTCATTGATTCCTTTGCTGAACTAATTGTGAGAGTGAGAATCATTAAAATTTTTGAAAGCGGTTTTGACTGCTTTATTGGAATTGAATTTTTTTCCTTATAAGTAATTGTCCTAGTTCCGGAAAAAGTGGTACTCTATTGGAGCAAGGCACATGGTGTACAGGTGGGTGTCGAAAACATTCCAATCGCATTAAATTTACAAACGCCAGATATTTGAGAGCAGTGACCAGTTCAACAAAACGCCAATTTCTTATGCAAGGACCTTATACATCATTTATTGATGACAATATTTCCAATGCTCTATAGCAAAATCACAGGACTTGTGAATTAAAGGCGAAGAAATCTCTAAAATTAGTTTTATTTTTTATTCTATGGAAACCCATTTTTTTTTAAATAAATTATAAACATTAAGGTTGCGTGCATTATATTTTTATTATTGAGATGTGAAGCGAAAACTTTTTACACTTTAAATCATATTGCGCGCCTGGAGGTGTATGACATTTGGCAAAGTTAGTTTATATGGACGAGTGCAGAAATCTAAAACATATTAGCCAAAATAATTACTGACAGATTGACTGAATAAGCTGTGAATTTTGTGTGATTTATAATATTCTTTTTTCAGTCTGTGGAGTGTCAAGGCAAAAAGCATTTATTTTATATTTTGTATATTGTATACATATCTCCGTTTTATACATATGAATGAATATAGCTGAAAGCATCGATATATACTGAAAGTGAAATACAGCTTGCTTAATACACAAAATTAAAGATAATTACTGCCATAAAAATGATTTGCCACATCATCATCATCATCATTACAACCCTTCACAAGTCCACTGCTGAACATAGGCCTTCAAAATAGTAAATTGGATTTTGACAATAAAAAAAACTGTATTACCTGGCATTACTGGGGGTAAAGGCGCTACCACACCAGGTGGCTTGATATCTGCGGGGGGATCATTGCCCCATCTAGACTTTCTTTTTCGCTCCCTCCTTCGGCTTTCGGAGTCTTTGTTCTGCGAGTCATCATCCTCGTGCTTTACATCACTGTTGTATTGCATCCTTAAAAATGTATATCATGAATGTAATCTACAATTTTAAATTATTGAATAAAAAGATTTTTGATGTACTATAATGAATAAATGGATGAATTCGTCAAATAAAATTTTAGGTAAGTCAACAGTGAACTTGTGAGATATCAAAAATTTAAAACCTGCCCAGCAGCGATGGGATAAACTCTAGCGGTCAGCAGATATATTTCGACACACTTGATGTAAACTTCTATGTTTAGCCTTACCCTTACACTGTCAAAAGCTTGCTGTCTAGTTTAATATTCAAACTGATAATTATTATCCCAACAAACTGCTATTTAGTTGTTTGTCCCAGCGCGATATTGGGCAGAAACTGACAGAAAGCTATCTTGACCAAAAAACAACTGCTTGGGGGTAGCAGATTCGGCGATGTACCAAGAGGTCAAGGCAGTTAAACTAGAATCGCCTCTTCCAGAGTGACCAGAAGAGCTTCTATAAATCACTGGAGTGACTAATAGTATGTGGACCGGGCCAAGAGTCAAATCGGGTTGATACTGTCGCCTTCTGGCTCTCCACTACCAAGCTCTCCACTGCCATCACCAAATAACTTACTAAAGACCAGATAACCACAGGTTACTATTAACAATACAACACAGAGGGCAAGAATCACCCGACACCTCGATTTAAATCGGGTGATGTTACGCACTCAGAATGGATTTCGGTCATTGGTAAGGTTAAACGCAATTATCGAAACTTCTCCATCGCCAGTATAGACTACAGAAAGACGTTCGATTCGATGTCTTCTCATACATAGATTTACATAGTTTTTAAGTTGAGAAGGTTGATTGTATAGTTAAACTTTCTCCAGTAAAGTTCTTTGCCATCTTAAGCTTTGGTCTCTTGATCTTAACGCACAACGCTGCGGTATGCGGCACGCGGTACCGGACACATAATCGTATGAAAAACGTCTACTACTCGAATGATCTTCTTGTTCTGTCGCAATAGTGGTGCGTTACGATCAAGAGACCAAAGTGAGCGGATGACGGCTGCGGAAAGCTGGATAGGGATCAGAAGGACTTTTTTTCAGGGCGATTACTAGAGTCCAATCTGGCGTTGTCTTTCTCTGATTACTTATTTCGGGACGGAACGCACCTCTTCTACATGGATGACCTTAAGTTGTTTGCCTCCGATTGCTCCTATCTTATGGAATTAAACTTCACTTGTAATTTAAGCAATTCTCTCAGAATGGAGTTGGATCAAATAATCCCGCGATCCACCATGTTGAAAGGGGTAAGTTGTTTTAACACTGAGGGCTTACACTTCATTATGTTCGTCAATATGAGGATCCTGTCGGAGGCTAAAACATATTGATACCTGTGTATGTCACTGAACACGGATATCTTTGAGGCGGATATGAAACGTGAATAATTTGGTATACTTGGAGTTGGACTTAAACTGATCTTAACGCCCCAGGCTATAGAAGTCGGCCATACTATAACATACTCCATCCTTAGCCAACAAGCAATGGGTAGACCCGGCAGTGCAGAGCAATTGCCTTCCAGAATTTCGAACGGTAGGACGTATGTAAAGAGGAACTCAACGGGAGGTTTTACAAGGGTCTACACGAGCTTTTCGTACATAATTGTCTTTTTCAATTAACTATGTTTAAGTGGCCTTTTTGGGTAAACCAAGACTTCGGTCTTTGCGGTACAGGATTACGTTATAATTGTCAAGAAATATCGGATATGCATCCTAAGGAATGGGCACTGTCGTCATTTGTCGAGCTTGTCGCCATTTAAGTGGGTAACTTAGGCATTCTAGGCATGGATAAAACCTGGTAACAAAAGTTCCAAACCAGGAGCTCGCTCGCTCTGAAGTACAGAACCCGGGGCCACATGATCAGTAGGCCCGCTTACGACCACTAGACCAATAAAGCAGTCACGGGTGAATAATAATAATTAGAAACATTATAAAAAGAAATATTTGTCTTCTAACTAGTAGTTTGTAACTTACCCATACTCAGCTTCCTGCTTAACAAATCTATTTCCATCATAACTGTCATCATCTTCCAAACTAAACTCAGGTTCATATTTATCTTCAGGTTTCACCTCTTGCTTGCACTCGCCAACCCCTTCATTTCGCATCTTTTTCACCAACTCACGAAACGCCTTATATTCATTGGAATTAGTATTATGTAGGAACCTGTAATTTTTCTAGATTAAGTTTAGATTTTAAGAGAAAGTAACATCAAAGGATGACTTTAAATAGGTTTTACCCTAAGTACTAATGAAACAGTGTTCAATATTTATCAAAAAAAAAATATTAACATTCATATACTTATTATGTTTTCTTCTTTCAAAGATAAATTAATACAAGAACTTCTTCACTGCACATAACTAAATATTAGGTTTTTACCTATAACATTTCCGTTCTACAGTACTGGCCACTACATATCAAAATAATTCTTGTTTGGCTAAGAACTCTAATTATAAATTAATTTTAAAAACATGGAATTCTTTTTTCAAAATAGTCATTTTTGAACTAATTAGCGCTGTTTTCATCGCATTTAAATCTTTCTAGTAATCATGGATACGTTAAAAATTGGAGTAATTTTGGAATATGAGTACCGTTGCGGCAGCAACGCGGCACAAGCGGCACGCAACATCAACGTTTACATTGCGAATACTACAAAAGAACGCACCACCTGTTATTGATTTGCCCGCTTCCATTCTGTAAATTTCGACCTGAAAAATGAACCCTGTTTGGTTGACAATGACAGATTAAAGGCGATTGTGGAAGCTGATGATACTCAATCTACGGCTGAGATAGCAGCAGCAGCTTTCGGCGTTAGCATCAAAACAATATTGGTCCATTTACGTTCAATTAGCAAAGTAAAAAAGCTTGACAAATGGGTGCCCCACGAACTCAATGATCGCCAGCGCGAAGTACGCGTCGGGACGTGCCTTTCACTGCTCAACAGGAACACAAACGTTGGAATTTTGAACCGCATTGCTACCTGTGACGATAAATAGATTGTTTGACAATCACAAGAGCTCAGGAAGTTGACTGGATCCTAGTTCAGCACCTAAACAATGCCCTAAACGAAAACCGGCCCCTAGAATTGATGGTCACTGTTTGGTGGTCTAGAGCCGGTGTGACTCAACACAGCTTCTTACCACACGTGATTAGCATTACTGCAGATATGTACTATGAAGAACTGAACACAATGATGGAGAAGCTCGCACATCTCCAACCAGCTTTGGTCAATCGCTCGTCCCCGCTGCTCCTGCATAACAATACGCGACCTCATATTGCACAACAGACGGTCTCCAAGATACAAGAGCTGGGGTTGGAAGCTCTTCCTCCTCCGCCGTTTTCATCAGACCTTGCTCTTACAGACTTTTAGTTTTTCCAAAATTTGGATAACTATTGGCGGGAAGAATCTATACCAGAGAGGCAGTACAAAATGTTCAGCTGATAAATTCAAGGAGACATCAATAAACCGCCACTGCGTTGACAAAGATGCATCGATTGCATGGGTAATTACTTTGATTAATAGAAATAAAAAAATAGAAAAACATTACGTTAACTTCATAAAAAACGGCAATTTCGTAGGTAAAGACCTAATATATACATTATAATTTACCAAATTAACACAATATGAACTAGAAAGAAATTTTATAGACTACATTAATAGTAACACTGTTTCATAGTACCTATATAGCTTCATTGAAATTATGTAAATATAAAAATAAATACAGCACATATCCTCCTGTTTGGGAGCTATACTGGGTATAGTGGCATTACCACATATTTTGGTCTTGTGAGTGTATGGCTTTCAGGACATTTTCCCAGTGGTCGCCGTTGCTGGCGACTTCTGCGGCGGCGCGCTGTACTGGCGGCGGGAACATATCTGCAGAGAGAACTGCACACCACGAGTCAGCATTGGGTCTTAAGGCCTTAAGGCCAAGCGGCCAAACGGCATCAGAACTGGTGCACTCAAACTACCATTACTTTCCAATAATGTGGATAAGTTCTGGGATGCTTGAATTGATAACTAATTTGCTCTAGAAATCGAAACCAATTCTAAGTACAGAAATGAAACAAAGAAAATTACATAATATGAACAATGGCATTAATAATTCTGTTCCTAGATTTTATTAAAAATTGTAATAAGCATCTCAGTACTTTCGCAAAATAATACTAATTATTCAATATAATTTGTAAATGTTTTTGATTTCATATTTTTATATGAAATCAATTGAAGGTATTGAAAATTACTGGTTCATTTCTGAAAATACTTTCAATTTAAAAACAATGCATTTAGAGAATGAATACTATGGAAGTTACACCTCAGAAGTACGATTAGCACCTCAGAAGTACGATAATAATTAATTTTTAACCAACTTCAAAAAATGGAGGAGATTAAAGATTCCCAATTCGCAGATTAAAAACCCAATATTTCTATTGTAAGACTTCAATGATAATGAAAAATGGCAATAACGGGTACATGTCAATAATCAATAATAATGCTCTTATTTTTTTAAACAATTATTATAAGTTGTTGACAGTTGTCCTGTTATACTGCTGTTGTTGTGTGCGAGTTTAATAATATTTAACGATTAGTGATTAATATTATAATAATTTAAAAATCTGTAAAGATTAATGAACTTTCCTTGGGTATTACAGACACGATTGACACGATGAATATTTTATTTAATGATTATTGCATTTTATCCTGTTGTGTTTAGGTATGATATTTAACGACTAATATGTAACATTATAATAATTTAAAAACTCTCAAAGATTAATGAAATTTCCTAGTTTATTTTACAGACTTAGGACTGTTATGATGAATATTTATTTAATGATTATAAAAACCTAAACACTGTAGCATACCAATTTAAATGTTTATATGTCAAGGAAACATGATACACTTTATTATATTCACGCGAAATATACACTCGAGTCTGCACACTTTACTGCACTTGTGTGCACACTGCACTGACAACTGTGTCAGAGCCGTAGTAGCTCAGTGTGGTAATTCATAGTAAGTGTGCAGTCCAGTTTCAATTCCCCCGGCACCAATGAAATTGTTAATTGCCATTTTAAGTGCTGAATTAGCATGAGCTCTGAGAAAAATATCGATAACATGTGAAGACCGCCAACACGCTGCGCCCAATGGCAGCGCGGCGGACATTTCGTTGCTCACTGGATAGATGGTAATTTCACTAACTAAAAGCCGTGCTAACTAAAAACTCTCAAACTGAATGCCGATGCGCGACTTAATCGACATTATTCTAATATAGGCACAAAATTGGAGTTTTAAATATGTGACTTGCAACATCAAGTTATTAGACAATATAAAAATATAAAAATAAAAGATAAACATTATGTTTTACACTGAAGAATTATAAACGTAAGGTTAACAAATCGTAAGCATCGTAAAGTTGCTATTTGAGCACCCTTTCTCTCTCACACCTTGCCTGTACCATACATACTTGCCTGTTTGCACAATAGCAATATAACAGGATAAAAACAGAAAATTAGAAGTTCAACAATGAGTTATACATTATTGTATTAATGACCCCTGATCATTCATTGAAGTTGGTTTATATTTTTTAAATAATCAAATTTTAACTAGTTATATTTTACCTTGAGTGGAATTTGGTGGTGCTGGTATATTTCCAGGATCCAAATCTTTCGGTTTTGGTATATGGTTCAGCGGCAAAGGCATTGGGGGTGGAATGTTCTGAAGCTTCATAGGTTCTGGAGGTGGAATACTGACGGCATCCAGAGGTTTTGGCTCCGGAATAGTATGCAAAGAATTTGATGGCATTGAGTTAGGAGGGATAAATGGCATATTTGGTGGCCCATTTGGTCCAAAATTAGGACCATTAGGTCCATTAGGTCCAAAGTTGGGACCATTTGGACCAAAAGATGGGGAACCCATGAAAGGCACATTAGCATTATTCATCGAGTTAGGAGGCATCATAGAATTAGGTGGGCCATTAGGACCCATCATTGCTGGATTAGGAAATGGCGGACCAAAGAATGGAGGCATTGGACCACTAGGACCTGGACCTGGGCGCATATTAGGACCACACATATTTGGTGGCAAAGAACCAGGACCACATGGCCCTCTAGGCCCATTTGGACCCAGAAAATTCGGTGGCATTGGAAAATTAGGTGGTCCTCCTAGAAATGGAGGCATTGGTCCACTGGGTCCCATCATAGGATTAGGTCCTGAACCCATATTTTGTCCTGAACCTGGCCCCATTAAGCCTGATGCCATAGAGCTAGGTGTCATAGCGTCCATGTTTGGTCCCATTGGTGGTGCTCCCATTGGGCCAGGTCCCATCGGTCCAGGACCCATTGGACCAAGTCCTCCCGACCCCGATCCCATGGGACCAGGTGTCATCGGCCCAGGACCCATCGGCCCAGAACCCAACGGCCCAGGACCCATAGGCCCTGGACCCATCGGTCCAGGACCCATCGGTCCAGGACCCATGGGTCCAGAGCCCATCGGCCCAAGACCCATCGGCCCAGGACCCATCGGCCCAGGACCCATCGGCCCAGGACCCATCGGCCCAGGACCCATCGGTCCAGGACCCATCGGTCCAGGACCCATCGGTCCAGAACCCATCGGTCCAGGACCCATTGGTCCAGGACCCATGGGTCCAGAGCCCATTTGACCAAGTCCCATTTCATTTGGTCCCATTGGGCATGTTATCATAGATCCAGGGCCTGGAGGACAAGGACCCATAGAATCTTGTGATGCCATTTCCTTATCATCATTGTTAGCTTCTGGCTCAGATTCAGAGCCACCATGCATATTCCATTGAGAATGGGAGTTTGGCAAATGGCTTTCTGGTGCACGGACAGGAATTTGCATAAGCGATGGGATATTTGATTTTTCAGCCCCTTTTTTCCGATCTTCCACAACAGGGGTAGTAGGGCTGTGATGTCGATTTCTTCCTCTATCATTCCATCTACGATGTCTATCTCTGCAACATAAGTTTATTAAGTTAAGTTTATAGTTACTTGTGCAAACAGGCAAATAAAACACTATTAATCACTTAATTAAAATTTATCCAAAGTTAAAACAACATATTAAGATTTGTGATGATTATTAAGGATGAGAACATTCTTTTCTCGAACATTCTTTTCTTCAAATTTTAAGCTCACCTGTGAGATATGTGCATCCTACTAATGTAATGATAAAGCTCTGACAACTTCCTAATGTGAATTCAATCAAAAGTCTGAACCCAAAGCCCACAGAGTGGTAGTTGAGAGCAGCATTGCCATTGGAAAGAAACTTTCTCAATCCTTTTAAGCATATGTAAACTGGTGCACTTCTTTACAAAGGTTAACAGCAGTGAACATAAAACATGCTATGGCAAATAAATAAATAAAGCTATGATAGCTAAACTGTTAAGCCCTAACTGTGAATTTCACAGTATGCGAGAAACCAAAACTCCATCAATGACATTTTACATAGCAATACGAACATAGTTGTTTTACAGTGCTGCAGTGTAATAAAACATTCTTAGGAAACCTGCAGGTCTAATACTTGAATGTTTTAAGTACACAAGAGGTATGCAACCAAACACTAAAAAGCTCAGCAGACTTCTTGCTCCATAGCCCTCTTAGAATAAGGTGTCTGTGCACAACAGTGGATATGTATATGCTCTAATTTTAGCTCTTTTTTAAAATATGGAGTTCACTTTTAAATTTAATTTGTTAGAACCGCCGGAAATAAAATTTTATTATACAAAACTTCAATTTATAAAATTATGCTAATGTTGAAAAAGTAATGAATTAAAAACCCACTGTGTAACAAAAGTTTACTTAAAAATTTATACCTATGTCATTTCCAGAACTAAGACGATTCTAATTACACTCCATATTATGTTAAAATCCATCAATCCATTTAGGCTCTAGATTCATACATACTCTCGTAAAACTAGTAGTTGAAAAAAAAAATACATTAAACTACCTTGAAGATCTTTCAGTTGGTCTCTTTTCATCTGATTCATGCGTTAAATGTCCTTTACTAGGTTCTTTGCTTTCAGTCTTTGACTGAGCTTCAGCAGGTTTATGCTTTGCTTCATTTTTTTTCACCTTTTTTTCTTCTTCTAACTTTTCCTTCTGCTCTTTTTTCTCTCTCTCCTGTTTTTGTTTTTCTAATAAAGCTTTATACTGACTCATAAATGAGCCATCATTAGAAAAGATATTCCCTGGAGATTTTTCATCCTTGGTAGAACTGCAAACAAAGAATCAAGTGTTTTTAAAAAAAAAATAGCACCGCAATACATATTTTACACTGTGCGTTTATTTGCTCACTACAGATTTAAAAATGTTACTACATAACTCACACCTTTAACATCTACATTAAGATTATTTTGGCGTAAATTGAATCAGCATCAAGCGAATTTGGTATGATGGCTGTAGAACCTCTATAAACCCTTGGAAGAACCACATAAAGCCTGTAGTTTGATTTAAGTATGGTGGAGGCGTTAAGAAAAGAAAAGAATGTGAAGGGAAAATTTAATTTTCCAGAGGGGCCCTTCTCTTTTATTTTTCACATCAATATATGTCAGAGCAATACTGCAGCTATATAATGGCTACTGAACAAATAAATCACAATTATTAAAACAGCATAAACTAAAGTTTTGAATGCAGATGTTCACTTATTTTTTTGGTTTGACTGTAGTTACATTATGTTGTCTAAGTAATATAATATGGACATCCTTCTGCCGCACCTTAGATAATTATATAAACATACTTCACAGAATGTGATATTTTTATTCTGTGATCTAAAAAATTCAAAGGAATGATAATAAAGTTGCTGCCTGATTATAATGATTTATAAATTAATTAGCATTGTTTCCTACACTTTTACAAATTGTCCAATTGTGTTAAACAGAAGGCTACATACACATGTAATATTATAATTTGTGAGTAGTGTGGGTTACACATTAACTACTCCTAGTATAAATTAATTGATTTGTATTATATTAATGTGTAACTGTTATTTGTCTCAATAATATAAAATAAAAATTTGGAGAAAAAAATGGAGATGTGTTGTCAACCCTAAAGGTAAAGATGGTATGCACAAAGCATTTCATCTTCTCACTTCAAATAAAAGGATCTCTGGTTCTCTACAATCACCATACAAAACACAGCAACATTAAGGTACAACTTCCTGGTCCTTCAACCCATTCATGTTACAACAATACAGCATCTGCATTTCATTGTTACATGTTTGTGAGAATGGAGAAATTAAACTATATGCTGTTATTAAGTGCTTGAAAAGTCTGCAGTCTGTGAACACGTACAGGATCGCCCCCGTCACTACATCAGATTTGATAGACCGCAGATCCTCGCTAAAGAACACCGATTCCTTCCAAGGATGATTCGCGAGGCTATTGAAATCAAAAAACATCCTAATTTCAATAGAGAAGATGGCTGGGTGCTACCATCTGCTTGGGATACTATAGTAAATTAAATTAAATCCCAACCCAAGCATACAACTGCAAGACTTCAAGATACCATAAGTTCATACTGCATAGATCGGAACAAAAGTTAAATTTTAATCTATGGTAACCGCGGTTAACTATGACATATGGACGTTGAACATCTCAGTCCCGCCCGTGACCATGAGTGCTGTAAAGCGTTCGAAGCGGCGGGTATTTAAAAAATTAAATATACGCGATAAATTCCGTAAAAACTAGTATTATTTCAATGTGTAGTGTTCGCGTAAATATAAGAAATCATTATGCTTGAAAAGTTTCACTACAGATCAAGTCATGCAGTAGATGTACAGTATTTGAATGTGGAGGAACATACACCAAGGATGACTTTTGCTTAAGACAGCAGTGACCAAAGTAATAGTAAAATAAATGAAAAATTAGTATTCTACACAAATGCTCAGGGATGAAAAAAGTATCCACTCATTGGGCACCAAGAATGTCCATAATAAAAACCTATGTGCGGAATCAAATAAGACTGATTATTATATGACGCTTTTTGGAACTGTTTTATCAAGATCCTGGTTGAAATAATACTAGGTTTTATGGAATTTACCGTGTATATTTAACTTTTTAAAAGTTAATAAAGATAATGGGAAATGGGCTAGAGAATGATGATTTAACTTTTTAAATACCCGACGTTTCGAACGCTTTACAGCACTCATGGTCACGGGCGGGACTGAGATGTTCAACATCCAGATGTCATAGTTAACCGCGGTTACCATAGATTAAAATTTAACTTTTGTTCCGATCTACACAGTATGAACTTATGGTTTCTTGAAGTCTTGCAGTTGTATGCTTGGGTTGGGATTTAATTTTATTTATTATAGGATCCCAAGCAGATGGTAGCACCCAGCCATCTTCTCTATTGAAATTATGATGTTTTTTGATTTCAATAGCTTTGCGAATCATCCGTGGAAGGAATCGGTGTTCTTTAGCGAGGATTTGTGGTCTATCAAATCTGATGTAGTGATGGGGGCGATCCTGTACGTGTTCACAGACTGCAGACTTCCCAGAGCGTCGATTCTTCACATCAGCTATATGTTCTTTAACGCGGGTTTTAATTGATCTTTTAGTTTGTCCTATGTAGGAGAGACCACATTCACAATCAAGCTTGTACACTCCTGCATCTTGCAGAGGAACATTACACTTGACTGATGGTAAAAACTGACCAATCTTCTTCAGCAGCTTGAAGTATGTTTTGATGGAAGCGCGCTTCAAGATGTAGCCAATCTTGTCAGTGACTCCTCTAACACATGGCAGTACAGCAGGCACACGCTTGACCATGAGTGCTGTAAAGCGCTCGAAATGTAGGGTATTTAAAAAGTTAAATATATGCAATAAATTCCCTAAAAACTAGTATTATTTCAATGTGTAGTGTTCGCGTAAATATAAGAAAAGATCCTGGTTGTTTTTTTGACTCAATTTATAAAATAAATGGACAAAACATGGCATCATCATTTCATTCTGACAAAACTAGCTACTAAAATAGCTATGGAGTCTTAAATTTTGTTTGTAGCGGGTAAATATGATAAATCCCGTATTCTTAAAGCTTTACGGTTGTTTGTCCCTGGAGGCATTTAATATGTGGTAGCGCCATGCTGCAGCTATATTGTGGTTAAAGCACAAATGAGTCGGCTCGTCCGAATAGGACCACACTGACACATAATAACAGTGTAAAATAGCAGCTTAGTGGTGCTGTGTTTCGTATGGTGATTGTAGAAAACCGAAGACCCTTTTTTACTGGAAACGAGGCATTCCATCTCAGTCCTCAGAGCTGGCAATGCATCTGCATTATGATTCTTAATTGAAGATAAATGTAGAGTTTGTTGGCCACAGCATCCACTTACCATCAGGTGGACTGTGTACTCGTTTGTCACCCTTATTCTATAAAAAAGGCAAAGAATAAATAATAGTACTACATACAGAAGTTGCACTACTTTGATGTAGATGGCTTGCCAATGTTTAATAGCCTACATAATTATTATTAATTAGATAAATCACGCACTAATATCACTGCAAGCTAGTGTCAGTGGTTACTAAGGGTTGCCAATAAAGAGTAAAGAAATACATTGCAAAATGTTAATAAAGTTACTTAGGTGAAATACCTATTCTGACTATTATGGACTGACCATATTTTAATTTCATACATAAAATTTGAATTTGAGTGTTTTGTGTTATTATAACTTATTAATTTAAGGTTGTAGAAAGCCTCTTCATGTGTAGTATGACTTCGTGTGTAGATGTATGTGTGGTTGAGTATAATATTTAACAAGGTACATTAAGTAATTATTCAGTTTTGTTAAAGTTCAGTTTATGAATATATTCGGTAATTTTATACCTTTGGGGTCCCCTTGTTTTTTGGCTCTAAAAATAGAAAAATCATCTGATTTTGATAAATTAATTATTTCAATTTTTTCGAGCGTTTATGATAACATTTAAAGTCAGAAAACCATATAAAAACTTTAAGTGAGATAAAAAATTAATAAATAAACATTTTAAAATGCTTTTTTTTAAATGTTCGTTTTTTGTGAAGATTAATAAAAATTATAAGAACTTTGTTTAATGCTTTGCAAGAAAATTATGAATGATTATATTCGAAGAAGTGCGTTTATGATCACATTTAAAGTCATAAAACTATATGAAATCTTCAGGTGAGATAGTTTTCATATCTTTTTCATAAATCTGCTATAAAAACGAAGATTTTAAAAAAGTCATCAAAATTGGAAGATTTTTCGATTTTCTAGAGCCAAGAAACGATGTGACGTCCACAATAATATAAAATTACCATATATTCAAATAGTTTTCTATTGTGCTCTCATATTTAAACTTCAATTGTCCATAATTTTACTAATTTTAGATATAGATATGGACCTAAAAAAGGGAAATATTTATATGTGAATTGGCATTTAAATATTGGTCTATTGGGGAAAGTTATTTCTCCGCGGCGCTTGGAAATGGCGATTGTATCAGAGCTTGAGTGTTGATTCATAATAGTGAGCAGGATGAACAGTTGGTGAACTGAAAGGACTTCACAAGATTGATACAGGAGGTACGTAGGAAACAAATAGGGGCAAAAAGTGCTTACTATACAAATAGTTCTTTGAGCTGTTTCAAGGGGTTAAATAATGGTTTATGTTGTACCTCCACATATGGTAAGGCCATAACTCACTATAGATTGATCAAGAGCCTGGTAGATCTGTTTAACTAATTTAGTCTCCCACATTCCTTATATTTTCAAAAACATATCAGATTTCTCACCCTTGCAGTAATTAAATTAACATGAGGTTGGAATGAAAGATTGTCTATGAGGATATCAAGATATTTAACCAAATTGTTAGAAATCAGTGAAGGTCAACATTTCAGCAACCATGCGCAATCAGAGAATGCGAAGGAGTTGATGAGGTGGTATTCCGTATGGAGAAAGGTATGTAGACAGTTTTTTTTTTTCATTTAAAGTTGACAAATTGAACTTTAAACAGAGACACAAAATGTTAAAGCCCTCCAGCGCCATTCTGTCATCCTCCCACTTGTCAGCTGAGCGCAAGAGCCCATTGTCATCCGCATAAGAGATAATTTTGCCACATTCTAGACGAAGACCGTTCGTTTAAATAGGTTAGTAAGAGAGTTGGCCCGTAATATACTGCCTTGCGGCACACCACAAGTTATAGATCATGAGTAATAAAGTCATCAATCTTTTTCGATTTGAAAGGTAATCTTCAATTAGTTCTAGCTGATTACCTCGAATTCCCGAAATATGATACCTAACATGAAGGAGGAAGTGAGAGATACAAGTGTCGTGCCTTTTTTGCTTAAAATTTATTATTTTATTAAGTGTTGTTGAGTTACTATAGTAAATTTTTCTGTCTTGGTGGAGGTTTTAATATCTGTAAATTAGTAAGTGTTTGTAGTTGTGCCGTTTTTATGTAATTTTTTGTTGTAGTAGTATAATGGAGGACGAACCTCCCGATCCCGGAAGGGGTCGCAATGATTCCTTTTCCTTACCCATTAACATTGATAATGTAGAACTAATTAACCGTAAACGTGCCCAAGTAAGTAACGAGTCTGCCCATCCACAAAAAATAGTTATTACTGATCCAAAACAACAGTTTCCTTCAATACAATCCTCATATACCCATCCTGATTTTATTAATAAAAAAGTTAAGTACTCTCAAGATGATGCCGCTCCTTTTCTAGTTCACGTAAGTAAAATCTCAAATGATCAGCTGTCTGGAGTAACTCTTAAACCAATTAAATTCGGTCACTTTCTGTATCATAACAATATTAAAAATATAGTCCATGATGGAGTCAAAAAAGTTGGACGAAATAGAATATCAGTGGAGTTTAAAACAGCTGCAGATGCAAACACTTTTATCGATCACCCAGCTCTCCAAATTTCTAAATATGAAGCAACCATCCCCTCATATAGTATCACTCGTATGGGGCTAGTTAGACAAGTTCCCATAGAGTGGACACTAGAAGAATTAATAGCAGCTATAGAAATTCCCTCTGGCTACAGTTCTATAATTAAAGCACGGCGACTTAATAGACGATCAGTGAGTGACAGCAATAGCATTTCATGGGTTCCAACTCAGACGGTTGTTCTAACTTTTTCTGGACAAAAACTTCCTCCCCATATTTACTGTTTTTACACTTCAATGCCAGTAGAAAAATATATTTTGCCACTAATTCAGTGTCATAAATGTTGTAGATTTGGCCATGTTACTTCCCAGTGCCGATCACCCCCTCGCTGCTTTGTGTGTGCACAGAATCATGAAGGTTTAGCTTGTTCTCGACAAACTCCTACTTGTCTATTCTGCTCAGGTCCCCACACCGCAAAAGACCCTACTTGTCCTGAACATCTAAGGCAAAAATCTATTAAACTTGTTATGTCACAAGAAAATATCTCATATTTAGAAGCTTCAGCTAGATTCCCTCAGACAAAAAGATCCTTTGCTGATACAACAAGAATCCAGCCTCGTAATTGTTCTCAACAGACCCCTTATACCATAACTGACAGTCTTTCAACCCCTTCGGCTCAGCTCTCACAAACTGCATCATACAAAAAAACAATTTTTATCCCTCAACGTACCTATAGCCAATCATTAAATTCTGGATATGATATGGCAGCTCATCAGGCAATTGTTGAGAATCCTAATTCTTCCCTTCCTAATGGGTGTGCTCTACTGGGAAATGACAACAACTCTTCTAGTAATGATAATTTCTGCGAACTTATGATATCAATTCTAATTAACATGATCTCCCGTTTTAATGACACGGAACTTCCTCTCAGCTTACATCAAAAACTTACTCAGCTTTCCTCCTTAGCCCGTAACATTCGCAGTCCCGCCAATTCTTCAATGGAATTGTCGGAGCATTAGAAATAAAAAAAATGAACTCATTTACCTCATTAATAAATTTCATCCCTTCATTCTTGCCATCCAGGAGACATGGCTTAGACCTGAGTCTCATTTTAGGGTTTCAGGCTATGCATGCCTCCGGGATGATAGGAGTGATGGTCGTGCTGGCACCTCTATTTTAATTTCAAGAACAGTTACATTTTCACAAATTCCTCTCCCTTCTCATAGTCCAGCAGTAAATGCTGTTGCTATTAAGACCCTTGATGTCTCTATTCTCTCTGTTTACATTCCTAATCCTGATGCAAATGTTTTAACAGAACTTGCAACACTTATTTCTTCTCTGTCACCTCCTATGGTTATTTTGGGAGATTTTAATATGCATCATACTGTTTGGGGCTCCCATCTGTGTGATTCACTGGCTCCCTTATTTTTAGATCTTATTGATAATTTTAATCTCTGTATTCTAAATGACGGGTCTCCTACCCGTCGAGTATCCCCATTACAAAATGTTAGAAGTGCCGTTGACCTAACTCTCTGCTCCCCAGATATTGCTATGGCAGTGACCATTTTCCTATATTCATCACTCCTCCTACTTCACCTAGAATAAATTTTACATTTTGCCCAAGACTAAAGTATAATCTATCCAAAGCTAATTGGCAATTATATTCTACAGTTTTGGAACAAGAGGTTTCAACTCTTCCCCCAATTAACAATGATAATATTGCTCCTGTTTATATAGAGTTCAGAAATGCAATTATTTCTGCTGCTAATAAGTCAATCCCCTTAAAAAAAACCTTTCAAAAATAAGTATCCTTCCCCTCCTTGGTGGGACCAAGATTGTTCAGCAGCTTGTAGGAGAAGAAAGGAGGCTGAATTAATATACTCCCGTTCTATGACTGCAGAGAATTATATCTCCTATAAAAAAATTGCTGCAGAAACCTTAAAATTACTGTCAGACAAAAAGCGAACTGGTTGGTTTAAATTCTGTGAGTCACTGTCACCTAGGACTCCCCCATCTTTGGTCTGGAGAAATGTTAAAAAATATCGCTGTGCAGTTTCTAGTGAAAATATAATTTCTAATGATCCTTCCCCGTGGATAGATGAATTCTCTAATAAACTTGCACCACAAACAGTCCCATCTTATGATGAATGCCTAGTTTTTAATTCTGCTTTTTTAAAAACAAATGATAAATTTGATTCCCCCTTTTCTTCTCTGGAATTGTTTACTGTTCTCAATGGCCTTAAAGACTCCTCACCAGGTATTGATGGGATTCCTTATTCATTTATAATTAATAGTAGTGAGAACACTAAAACTGTCTTACTATCCATTTTAAATTTTATTTATATTACTGGTGATCCTCCTGCTGAATGGAAAACCCAAATTATATTGCCCATTCTCAAACCAGGTAAGTCTAGCAATGACCCTTCCAGTTACCGACCTATTGCCCTTTCTTGTACTTTGGCAAAAATCTTGGAACATTTAATAAAAAATCGCTTGGAGTGGTTTTTGGAAAGGAATAATCTCTTACCTAAAAGCCAATTCGGTTTCCGAAAAGGTTTAAGTACCATGGATAGCCTAAGTACTTTGGTCACAGATATTCATATTGCTTTTTCAAAACATGAATTTCTCATAGGAGTTTTCTTGGATATTTCTTCTGCATATGATAATGTGCTACTTCCTGTGCTCAGGCAGAAAATGCTTAATCTGAGCATTCCAGTGAGGATAGTCAATTACGTCTCTAACTTTCTCTCTTCTAGATCAATATCTATAAATGTTAAAAATCTCCTGCTTCCCCCAAAAACTATATGGAAAGGACTTCCACAAGGCTCAGTTCTTAGTCCTCTCCTTTATTCTATATATACTCACGATTTAGAACTTTCAGTAAATTCTTTTTGTAATGTTCTTCAATATGCAGACGATCTAGCTCTATACATCTCCTCAAACAACTTCACAGTGGCATGTTCCCGTCTAAACTCATCCATGGATTATTTACAAGAATGGTTAACTAATCATGGCCTCTCTTTATCTGTGGCCAAGAGTAGTGTGGTGATCTTTTCCCGCCAAAGGCGAGTTCCCGATATATCCGTTGTATATGATAAGCAACCTTTTCCAGTTAGAGGCAATGTTAAATTTTTGGGAGTTATCCTTGATTCGAAATTGGCCTTTGGTCCATACATTGAATATATAACACAAAAATGCGAAAAAAACATAAATATTCTTCGGTCTTTGTCAGGTGTTTGGTGGGGGTCCCATCCTTTTTCTCAGAAATTACTGTACAATGCTTTAATACGAAGCCACCTTGACTATGGGTGTTTTCTGTTGGAGCCTTGCAATAAATCATCCCTAAAAATAATGGACAAAATTCAATCGAAATGCCTTCGCATTATTACAGGGGCAATGAAATCCTCACCAATAAATGTTCTTCAGGTTGAGTGCGTAGATCCTCCTTTAAGATTAAGAAGGCAATACCTTTCAGACAGATTCTTATTTAAGATCTGCCAGCTTTCAGATCATCCCCTAATTCCTAAATTGCACCTTCTTTCAGAGTATATCTCATCTGACCGATACTGGACCCATAAGGACTCTCCCTGCTTGTTTAAAAGTTTTGTAATTTTTCTTCAGCTTCCTTACCCAATCTTTCAATGTAAAATAAATCCACTCTTTGATGTTCCTTACGAGGCTATTGTTTTCCAACCCGACATTCATCTAGATCTAGGTATAGAAAAGGATTCTCCAATGGCAAATTTGAAATTAAAAGAAATTATAGAAAACACCTTTAAAGATTGGCTTGTCATGTACACAGACGCTTCAAAACAGTCTGATGAAGACTATACTGGAGCTGCTGTTTGGATTCCTAAGTTCAAAATCATTCTTAACTTTAAATGCCCCTCACTATCCTCCACTTTTACCGGTGAAGCAACTGCAATCAGTGAAGCTTTGTTATATGTAGAGTCACATAATCTTAATAAAACAGTTATTTTCACAGATTCAAAAAGTTGTTTGTTAGCTATTTTGTCCAATCAATTCCATAACAAACATAAATTTCCACTAATTCTTAAAATAAGAAATACCCTATTCAGATGCCATCTTAAAGGAATCCATGTTTCAGTGGCCTGGATTCCAGGCCACAGTGGTATCCATGGTAACGAAACAGCTGATGTACTCGCTAAAAATGCAATTGCTAATGGCATTCTACAAAATTTAATTTACTCACATGACCTAATTTTGCTAGCTAAAAGGAAACTGAATGAAAATTGGAATAAATTATGGGAAGTTTCCAAAAATGTTAAAGGTAAGCACTATGCTGCCATCCAAGAGGTTATTCCTCCCAAGCCTTGGTTCTTTAAATTTAACAAAGCGAATAAACATGCAACTTCAATCATTTGTAGATTAAGAATTGGACACGCCTGTACACATGCACATCTGGCAAAAATCAGAGTAAGGGATAGCTCATTGTGTGAATGTGGCTTAGATGAAGGTTCCACAAACCATATTTTTTTCAACTGTCCCAAATTATCCTCCTCCCTTTATGATTACCTTCCTCCTTATATTCCTCGACCTATAGATTTTAATTCTCTTTTAACATATACCAGTACTCCTTTTGTGTATATTTTATGTGATTTTATTAATACTAATAATATGAAACTTTAAATCCTTGTCACTTTTAACATACGGGTAAGAGTCTAACACCTGTGTTTGTCATATCTGTTCTAGGTAACTCAACAAATAGATTTGTCAAAATTCTCGGAGGAAAACTGAATCCTTGTATTATCACAGACTCTTATTTTAATTAAACTCATAAGCTTTCATTTTCTACTCAATACGTCATTGGCGAATTTTATCAAACCGCCACAAAAGAAAGAAGAAGAAGAAGATACCTAACATAAATAATTCATGCACGACACATACTTTGTCAATTTTGCCTGTGCAGCAAGCGCAGCCGCCTGTTTTTGGGCCTCCGCCTTTGCTTGAATCTCCATCTTTTTTTTCTCAATAATTTGCTCCTGCTTAGACATTTGAGCCCATCTTGTACTCAGGGCTGATTTGTTTTTAGTTTCTTTGAAGTTTAACATATTTAAAAATTTAAATTACAAAATATCTCCAACAAGCCTGGTAAAGCACAAAACAAAACCCACAAAACTAGTTGCACAAAACTAGGCATGTCGATCTTAAATCGATTAATCGAAAAATCGATTCTTTGGCGTAAAATAATCGATCTTTTAGATCGATTCCGAAAACAGCATCGATTCTCTGAATCGATCCCAAAACCTCTTGAATCGGCCTGATTCATCTGATTCAAGAACTAGCGATAAAATTTCAAAACTGGCTGGGTCAGATACCGCAGTTTTATTTAATTTTTTGCTGTTGGGAGACGCAAAAACAGCCGGGCGTACTTGGTTGACAATTTGAACTCAATATATCTTTGAATAAAATAAATATTTATGAAGGCATCCAACTATATCGAAAAGTTGTCATTTCATTTTGATTTCTAAAATTCTAATTCTAATCTTACCTGTGGAATGTTGGTCTAACTTAATCTGTGCTGTGAACAAAGCCTACATATACATACTACAATATAATATTATAGCTGTGAACCTGTTTGTACTGTGAACTTGTGAATTTACTTTATTTATTATCAAAAACATACATACTGTGAGCTGTAAGTACAGACAGAGTACTTTTTAAATACCTAGATACTGTAAATAAATATTATATGTTGAAATTTATAGAGGTTTATAGCAAGGAAATAACCAGTATTGTGTTCGTGTAGCATTCACTTCAATTTAATAATTAGTGAGTTATTGGATTGAAACAGATTTATCGAGAAATATACGTTGCAGTTTGAACTTATGTTAAAGTATTGTTGTTGTTTCTAGCTTAAAATGTCAAATAAAAGTGATACATGGAATCACTTTGTAAAAAAGGATCGAGTGGCTTATGTGCAAACCACTACTAACACAAGCGTTTCAAGCTTACGAGGAGTATTTAAAAGAAATATTAATAATGTTAGTTATTAAGATTAATTATTTATAATGATTAGATATAATTAATCTTAATAATTAAATATAGATAATGCATTATTTAAACTATTTTACGATCTCTGCTTTCCGACATTTAAAATTAAAATTCTTATAAATAGAAAACTCACTTGGGTTACTAATGGTATTAAATTGTGTTGTAAACGTAAACGAGAAATGTTATGGCATTCTCGACTACACCCTACCAAGGAAAATAAGAGAAAGCTTAAACTTTATAGTAAACGATTAAGAAAAATCATTAATTTGACACAAAAATCGCGCAATAGTTATTATATCAACAATGCAGAGAATAAAACAAAAGCCACATGGAAAGTGATAAATAAGAATAAATACAACTTGCCCAAAGATAATATTACAAAAATTAATTTTAATAATAAATATATATATGATCCCGAAAAAATTGCTGAGGAATTTAATAATTATTTTATCAATGAAGTTCAGCCCATAAACCAGTTTAGTAATAGTCACCAAAGTAACACATCCATAAGTAGTAGACTAAACTCAATGTTTATGCCTGCATGTATTCCTCACGATTTATATAAAATAATTAATAAATTAAAAAATACTAACAGTGCTGGTAATGATGATATAATTACAAAAGTAGTGAAGTTAGTGGCCGTTGAAATTTCCCCAGTTCTAAGTTACGTAGTGAATTTATGTATTGAAAATGGTACTTTTCCTAGTGCTTTAAAAATATCCGTTATAAATCCTTTATATAAAAAGGAGGACAGACATGACCCTAAAAACTACAGGCCTGTCGCTTTGCTTCCAACATTCTCCAAAATAATAGAAAAAGTAATATATAACAACTTATATTATTATTTGGAAGTTAATAACATCTTAGCAAACGAACAATATGGTTTTAGAAAATGTAAAAACATAAATATGGCCATGTATGGATTTATTGAAAAAGTGATCACCGGTATGGATAATCGTTCACCAACAACCGCCTTGTTCATGGACATGACCAAGGCGTTTGATTATGTTGATTTAAATATCTTAGCGCTTAAACTGGAAAAATATGGAATCAGAGGTAATGTGTTAAATCTTATTATTTCATACCTGAATGATAGGAAACAAATTACTAAAATAAAAAAGATCTGTCCTTGTACTAATATTGAAATAACATACCTTTCGCAACCAAAGCAAACAACCTACGGTGTGCCGCAAGGAAGCGTACTCGGCCCATTACTATTCCTAATATATATTAATGATTTGCCCCAGGTGACTCAGCACCCAATGACCTTATTTGCTGATGACAGCACAGTTTTATTCACGGGACGAGACAAGGTCTCAATTGAAATGGACATAACTCAGAATTTATATAGGATAATAGAGTGGCTGAATGACAATAATCTTAAAATTAATTTGGATAAAACGCATATTATGTCATTCAAACAAAGAAAAAACCAACCAAAAATTAATATTAACTATAAAACTAAAATCATAAATGAAAAAGAACACACAAAATTTCTGGGAATTTGGCTGGACGAAAAAATGACATGGAGTAAACATATTGAACACATAATAAAAAAGATAAATCAATTCCACTATGCACTACATAACCTTATAAAAATTACAAATCGTGAAACAGTCATAACCGCCTACCATACATACGTCTCTTCAACATTGAGATATGGTATAATATTTTGGGGAAATTCTCCAAAACGCGAGCTAGTATTTAAAGCGCAAAAGAAATGTTTACGAGCAGTATGTCAGTTGCAGGTTACCGATAGTTGCAAACCGCATTTTATTGATCTTAACATTCTGACCCTACCATCTTTATATATATTTGAAGTGGCTATGTTTGTAAGGAAACATTTTAGCATATTTGAAAACGCTAATAATAAACGACATAGGAACAAACTACGCACAAAACCTCATAAAACAGCCCTGTATTCAAAAAGTTTCCTGGGTATGGCTCCTAAAATTTTTAATAAACTCCCAAGATACATCAAAGAAACCGATAATATAGACAAATTTAAGAAATTGCTTTCGAGTTTTTTATTATATAAAGCATATTACTCTATCAACGAATACTTTTTGTAAGGAAACATTTTAGCATATTTGAAAACGCTAATAATAAACGACATAGGAACAAACTACGCACAAAACCTCATAAAACAGCCCTGTATTCAAAAAGTTTCCTGGGTATGGCTCCTAAAATTTTTAATAAACTCCCAAGATACATCAAAGAAACCGATAATATAGACAAATTTAAGAAATTGCTTTCGAGTTTTTTATTATATAAAGCATACTACTCTATCAACGAATACTTTGAAGATAAAATGAATGGTTATTAGTACCTGCAATAATTAATGGACGATTTATTTATAACATGTTAATATTTATGTAATTGATAATTAAGGTGATGGTGATAAACAAATATTTGTATGCCTTTGTAGGCGAAACATAGTGTTACGTATTACAACGTGGGGCCTACAATGGCGACTTTAATTTAACACACATATACGTTTTCACACTTTCATTTCATGACGAAATTATATTGCCATAAAACGACATTATTTAGGGATATATTTAAAATTTTAGAAAATAGCATGTTAGAGCAACCTGTACTTAAAGAACTGTCGCGCGGTGGTCATTTGCCGGGTTCACGGATCATAACATTGCATCATCGAAATTAAAACGAATAAGCAATACTATTGAAGGAAAGAAGATTTGTTTTCGAGCGGCCGGCGCAGGAGACACCTGCTCCTCTCCCGCACCCCGCCACACTGATATCGAAATATTTTTATAGTACTAGCTGAACCCGTGTCCTTGACACACTTGTTCATAGCAGTGCGCATAATTAGGTCGACTAATATTTTGGTGAATAATTCCGCGACAAAGAAGTTACCTATTGTTTTATTTATTAATTTTTGTGTAATTAGGTTATGGTATTGCGATAAAAACGCTTTGTTTTGGTTTCTTTCCAATCTAGTTGGTACATTTACATCTCTTGCGATACGGACGCTTTTATTTGTGTTATTAGTGCTTGTGTAAACCTGTGATCGTGATGGCAAATACACATCCGAACTACACAGCAGCTGAATATGCGGACATGATCCTAATTTACGGAGAATGTCATCAAAATGCCGCCCTTGCGATTAGAACATATCGCGAGAGATACGGCGATACAAGACGATGCCCTACTCATTCTCGCACTATTGTAGGAGCTCTTCAGCGCATCCGCGAAAACCGACCAGTGGATCCTAGGTATCAACGCCCTGATCGACCGCCTACACGACAATACCCAATACATTTAACTGAAAATGTGATTAACACTTCGAAGACCAACCCAAACCAAGCCTTCGCCAAAGTACTAGGCATTTTCAAGTCCATCACAGAACCGACCATAGGATATTAAAGCTCGAAAAGTGGCACCCATTCAAGTTTAGAAAAGTACATACTCTGCTATCGCGTGATAAAATAATAAGAGTTAATTATTGTCAGTGGTTACTGAGAAAAATTGAAGAGGACTGTGACTTTCTTTCTCAAATTTGTTGGACTGATGAAAGCACGTTCACCAGAAACGGTATGTGAAACCAGCACAATCTGCACCACTGGGCACCAAAAAACCAAAATCCGCGTGTTTGGCGGGAGTCAGCCCATCAGTACAGATTTTCGGTAAATGTTTGGGTAGCTATTCATGGTGACAACATCATCGGACCCGTATTCATTGATGGGGCTTTGAACGGCGAAAGGTTTGTTAATCTATTAAATAATACAGTGTCAGAATACACAAACAACCTAAACGTCCATCGATACCAACGAATGTGGTACCAATTAGATGGCACGCCTGCACACTCTGAAACAACAGCCAGGCAGTGGCTAAACGACACGTTTGGTGCACAATGGATTGGTAGATTTGGACCTCGTAGGTGGCCAGCAAGATCGCCAGACCTCACGCCACTCGATTTTTTTTTCTGGGGGTGCATCAAAAACGATGTATACGCGGAGAACGTGGATTCGGTGGAACAATTACGCCATCGAATAATAAATGCGTTTGAGAAATTGAGGGAAATGGCTATAAGTGACAATTTATTTTCAAATGTGCGAAAAAACATGAAACACCGTTTAGTTCTTTGTATCTGCCAACAAGGTGGCCTTATTGAAAACAAGAAAATTCAAAATAAAGACAAATTAAAGCAGTGATTAGTGATGACAGTTAACAAAATAGTAACGAGAGTGTGATATGATACGTGTTTGACTAAGCATCTCCGCTGTAGGTACCACTTACGACGCCGATAAGTTTCTTTGATAAACAAGACACTGCGCGGTTGCCAGCCCGCTAAACGCTGCGTTGCCGCTTCGTGTTAACGTAAACCAGCTAGGTAAGTATTTTCATGAATGAATTTTCGCAAGGGTGATCCCAATTTTAGTTACTTTTTTAATATTTAGTTTGTTTGAAAAAAATAATTTTTCAATTTACGAGTAATTTTAACTTTTTAAAATGAATATGATTAATGGTCACTAGCCCTACCCGTGTATTAAATTAAAGTCGCCATTGTAGCCATACGTTGTATACCTTTTCCACCAAGTTTGTAACTTTTTACCTATGTTTGACAAATAAATTATTTGATTTGATTTGATTTGATTTATTTAAAATAATGATTAATATTTTATTTTAAATAATATTAAAGTTCAATTAAAGAAAAAATCGTATATTCTTGAAATTTCATGTTTGAAAATGTCGCGATTAATCGGAAATCGATCTTTTAATCCTCGATTTAATCGATAATCCATTCTAGTGTTTTCGATTCAAATCGATTCAGAGATCGATTTTTTAAGAGTGAATCGACATGCCTACACAAAACCACTTAGTAGGTTGTGAAAACAACCAAAAAGCAAAAAGCATACTTATCATAGATTACTGTATTTATCGTAGACAGTCTGTCTGCGGTATTTATACTAGCTCCTTATTATGGAGTGTAGAGTAGGAGTTTTCAGTTTATACAAAGGTACTCTGTGGTAGGAGTGCTCGATATACAACGATAATCGATATATCATAAAATATCAATATATACATTCGATATATCGAATCGATCCGATATTATCGAATCATCTGATATCGATACGAGTATCGGTATATTTCATCTGATATATAATACGGCCGACGTATCTTGGCGAGTCCGACCTTCGCGCAGAAGGTTGCGCAATAGCTTTTTTAAGGAACAAAATGGTGGCATGAGGCGACGTACGGGGGGCGGTGGTCTAGGCTAGAGATTGACCATAAGTAAACACAATCGACCCTTTAGTCATAAAATATCGCAATCGATTAGTTTTATTTAGAAGTTATTGATTTTTGTTTATATAAGATATTAAACGAAATAGATTTACAAATATAGTGAATTTTGTTGATAATAAACAAGATTTCGACTTAAATAAAAAAAAACTAAAAACATATTATATTCTCAGCTGAAAGACATAATGTACTTAAATATCAATTATCTATTAACGTCTTCTTGAGTAACGACTATTTGAGAAAATTTAGAACCTCCTTATAAATTGCAAATAAATATATTTTTATGTCTTAATTTTAATCGATTTGAATAAAAATCGATTAAACAACACCCTCAGGCACGCGTGTTGGACATCCCTTTCTGGTTACTTCGTAAAGCTTCGTGCTTATTCGGCAATGCTCGGTACACGGTAATATTTCTCAGTCACACGTTAGCATTGGTGTCGTGTTCGTGTCGCTATCTCTGTCTTGAGCACAGTCGGCTACAAAAGTTTTCGTTGTTATTGTTGTTTGTTTTTATTAATAGTGTTAAGTTTGTTTTGTTTGTTTTATTTGTTTTATTTGCAAGTGTCAGTTAGCACTTATATTATTCGCCAAACATGCCACCAAAACATAACAGTGTGTTAAATCGCCAGGCGAGAAAAATTATTTACGATTTAACGCAATATATGAAAAAAGAAAAAGAAGAAGGCGTAAAAGATGTCGATAAAGTTTATTTAAGAGTTGCTAACGCAACTGGTGTGTCCCAACGCACAGTACAGCGGATCGCAACTGAAGGCAATATTTCGGGCTTACTTTCAGTATTCCGCACGCCTGGTAAAAAAAGGTCTAGATCAAAACCTATTACTGATATGGATAATTTTGACCAGGGAGTAGTAAAAAGATGCATACACAACTTCCACAAAACTGAAAAAGAAATGCCGACGATAAACAAATTACTAGCGAAACTCAAACGGGATATAAATTTTCAAGGTGGTAAAACGAGCTTAAAGACAATTATCAAAAACTTGGGTTTCAAGTGGCGAAAGACCGAAACCAATAGAATGGTTCTTATAGAGAAGACCGACATTCGCCTGAAAAGGATCTTGTACTTGAAGGCAATGAAAAAATACAGGGACGAAGGGCGACCAATTGTATTCACTGACGAGTCGTATGCCCACTCATCACATACAAAAGGTAAGGCGTGGTCAGATGGTTCCGCTCAAGGACTAAAGCGCCCGATATCAAAAGGTCAGCGGATAGTGATGGTACACGCTGGGTCAGAAGCAGGGTTTGTTCCGAACGCGCTACTAATGTTCAAATCTGGCAGCAAAACCGGAGACTATCATGATGACATGAATTTCAAAAATTATGAGAAATGGTTACGGACCCAACTGATTCCAAATTTGAGCCCTAACTCGGTGGTGGTTATCGATAATGCTCCGTACCACAACAAATTAATGGATCCTGCCCCTACATCTAATGACAAGAAGGCAAAAATGGAATCGTGGTTATTAGAAAAGGGTATACCATATGAAAAGGACATGCGTAAACCACAACTTTACGATCTAATAAAAAAAACAAAGACGTGAATAAAAAATACGTAATAGATGAAATGTTTAAACAAAACAACCACGATGTCCTTCGTTTACCCCCATATCATCCCGATTTAAACCCCATCGAGATAGTGTGGGCTGCCATTAAAGGGCACGTAGCCGCTAAAAACGTCGACTGGAACGTAACCCGGACAATGGAGCTCATACAAGAAAAAGTAAATTTAATGGGTCAGAATGAATGGAGTGCTTTATGCAGAAAAGTGCAAGAGGTCGAACATGACTATAGGAAGAGCGACCATATTATTGACGAAATGACGGATCAATTATTCATCATTAATACAGCTTCAGATTCAGAAAGTGAGTCTGAAAGTGAGAGCGACGATTACGAAGATGAACCTATGCCAAGTACCTCACATGGTACACAAGGGGCCGACGACTTTATGTTAGGAATTTCCCCCCTCAGCGACAGTGATTAAATAATAATAAGTGTAAATAAATAAAAAGTATTAAATGTAAATAATATTGTATGTGTTTGTGATAAAATCTGCCCCTATCGAAAGGTGAGGTATCAAAATTGAATCTTTAATTTATAATGTCTCCAAAGTGTTTTGATATTTTTGGTCACTGTATTAGGGAAATTTTATTTGTACATTGGTATATATAAAAAAATGACAATAACAGTTTTCTTCACGAGTGTTCATGCGCTAAACTTCGCAGAGCCTATATTCAGACTCGCCAAGATACGTCGGCCGTATTGTAACGTATAATGTGTTCCTCAAACGTCCGGCCTACGGTGATGATGTCATCCAAGTAGACCAGACAGGCATCGCCAATTAGCCCGGTAAGTACAAGTTCCATCAGCCTTTCAAACGTTGCTGGAGCATTGCACAACCCAAACGGCATTACTTTAAATTGCCACAGACCCTTTCCCGTCGAGAACGCAGTTTTCTCCTTGTCCTTAGGGTCAATTTCAACTTGCCAGTAGCCACTTTTTAGATCCAGCGTGCTAACCCACTTTACTCCTGTAATCATCAATTCTTGGCAAGGGATAGCTGTCCTTCTTCGTAACGTCGTTCAGACGGCGGTAGTCAACACAAAACCGCATGCTGCCATCCTTCTTCTTTACCAGTACCACGGGTGAACGCCATGGACTAGATGAAGGTTCAATAACACCATCCTTCACCATTCCCTCAATCATGGTTTCCACTTCCTTTTCACGTGCTACCGGCAATCTTCTTGGCCGCTGACGGATAGGCAATTCTTCACCTGTGTTTATTTTGTGTTGAACTAAGTCAGTCTTTCCTATGTCAGCATCGTTTGATGAGAATACATCGGCATACTTGAGTAACAACTTCTTCGCTTTGACCATTTCATTCGGGGAGAGAACGCTGCGACAGTCTTCTAAAAGTGTGCTCACTCTCGTTTGTGCATCCTTGCTGGTCGATAGATATTGGTACCGACGTAACCAATCCACTTCCTCACAAGTAGCAACCAGTGTGCCTTTTTCTATAATCTGTTCCTGGCCACAAAGGTTCAGCACACGTACTCCTGAGATGTTAGTGGTTCTGACCAAGGTTCGAGCCACTTTCCATGGAAGGTCATTTTCTAACCTTTCCACGAGTACACAACGATGAGGTTGCCCAGGATTTCGAGGAAGATTAACCGGCACAATCGTTTCCGATCTCGGCGGAAGAACAATCTTCTCAAGGCTGTACACGTTCCCTGGTAACTGTAAAATAAAATAAAGTGTAAAAAGTAAAATGTGAATATTGGACTTTATTTTTATTTATTTCTTTTCAGGTTACGTGGTGTAGAAAATGAAATTAAAGAAGAGAAGATGTTTTTTTAATTTTTGTAAAAGAATGGCCGGGTGTACCCCAGATGAAAAATAAATAGCATTGCTTCTAATAAAAAATAACTTGAAAAGTAAAATATTAAGCACTTAAATGATTCCTGTGGTTTAATTTGTTTTATTTAATGAATTATAAATAATGCTAATGCTAATGCTTTCTCGTCGAATTGTACTTATTTATGTAAAATGTTATGCACAATTTGCTAATTTGTCTATATAACTTAATGTGCCTTTAATTTAATCCTAAGATTACGTTTGTATGTACAACACGTACGAATTAACTTGATAGCATTTTTGTTACGGATACGCGTCTCGACTCTAGTTCGATATTTTTGATACATAATTGTTTGTTGTTTGGTTTGGACTTTTGTTTGTTTTTGTTATACTTGAACGTTATTTTATCTGTTTGTTGTTAATTGCGTTGTTTTATTGTTAAGTTGACTTGTTGATTGTGGAACTGTACCATATAATACTGCTCAATAAACCACCGAAAAAATATATAGTGGACGAACTCATGAGGGAGCATGGACACAAGGTATTACGGCTGCCACCCTACCATTGTGATTTGAACCCTATCGAATATATATGGAACTTAATAAAACAAAGGGTGGCAGCTAAAAATGTTAACCAGTTTGAAAGGGAAATAGAGGGTTTGACAAGAGACGCAATACAGTCTATAACGGCTTCCGATTGGAAGAAAGAAATTAACCATATCGAAAGATTAGAAAATGAATACTGGGAGAGTGACAGACTTGGAGAAATCCAACAGAGAGAAAATTAATTATATCCCTCGGAGGTGAAGAATCCAGCTCAGAGAGTGAAAGTGAGGACGATCTAATGGACGGAATAGAACCGATCGTATACAGTGACATAACATATTAACATAAACACTCACGCCTGTCACCCAGAGGGGTAGGCAGAGACTACAGACTTCCATTTAGCACGATCCTGACATACCTTTCTCGCCTCTTCCACATTCATATACCTACGCATACATGCTCGTCGGTTAAGGGTATTCTTAATTTGGCCCATTTTTAGTATATCGCCAATTTGGTCGACAAACTTCCGCCTAGGACGTCCCTTTCCGACTCTTCCATTCACTTCTGCAACATATATTTGCTTTGTCAGTCTTTCCGCATTCATTCTTTCTACATGACCAAACCACCGAAGCATTCCTTTCTTAATCCTGGTCACCGCATCATCTTGCAAACCACACTCTTCTTTTATCACACAGTTTCTCACCCTGTCACTCAGATTCAGCCCTAACATACTCCTTAGCGACCGCATTTCTACCGCATTTATTCTACTCTCGTGCTTCTTCTGCCACACCCAACTTTCACTACCATACGTTAAAGTAGGGACTAATACAGCACTGTGAATTGCCATACGTGCCTTTTTTGACACATTCTGACTTTTCACAATAGAGTGTAGAGCCCCATTTACTTTATTTCCTGCATTCACTCGTCGTTCAATGTCCTTATCATATCTCCCATCCCTGCTGAATACACATCCCAAATATACGAACTCATCCACTTGCTCAATTAACTCTCCTTCTATTCTTATTTCACATACCGTTTTGCTTTCATCTCTTTCAAAAACCATCACTTTCGTCTTACTTGCGTTCACTTTCATTCCCCTTTCTTTTAATGACCTGTTCATTAATGTAACCATCATTTGCAACTCGGCCGCCGACGACGCAAGTATGACTTGATCATCGGCGTACAAAAGGCATTTGATGGTTAACTCACCCATTCTTACCCCGCATTCTTCAACTTTCAAATTTTCCAAACAGCTGTCCATAAATAGGTTGAACAGCCACGGGGAAGCTACACAGCCCTGTCTGACACCTTTATGGATGCCAAACCAGCCCGAGTAGACCCCGTTGATTCTAACACAAGCACTCGAGTCCCTATACAGAGACTTTAATGCCTGTATCAAACCAGCGCTCAACCTAAATGCGTTCAGAGTTTGCCATAACACATCCCTGTCCACTCTGTCATAAGCCTTTTCCAAGTCCATGAACGCACAAAAAACTCTTTGGTTTTTCGCCAAAAACTTCTCCGCGATCATGCGCATGGAAAAGACTTGATCTGTACACCCCATTCCCTTTCTAAATCCCGCTTGCACATCCCAAATTTTTTCATCAGTTTCTTTCATAACTCTTTCAATTAGTACCTTAGCATACAGTTTTCCCACAATGCTAAGAAGGCTGATACCACGGTAGTTTTTACAGTCCTGCTGTGACCCTTTTCCCTTATATATTGGGACTATCACGGCTTTGCACCAGTCTCCCGGTACCCGCTTTAGTTCCCAACATAAATTAAACAAGGTGTACAGCAGGCCTGCCACCACGTCCTCTCCAGCCCTTAGCATTTCGAGTGAAACTCTATCATATCCGGCTGCCTTACCTACTTTCATGCTTTTCATTGCTAACATTATTTCATCCATACTTATCTCCCTATCTCTTTCATCTTCTTTCGGAATTTCTATTTCATTTAGTTCACACTTCTCCTCACTCATAAATTCGCTTTCAAAATATTCCTTCCATCTCTTTAGACTCAACACTTCATCATTCAGGATACAGCCATTCTCGTCTCGTATCGCATTCAATCTAGGCTGTTTTGTATTTCCCCTGGTATTTCTTACGAGTTTCCAGAACATTTTAATATTTGCCTGGAAGTTATCCGATATTCTTCTATCATTCCTATCCGTTCTTTCTTGCTTTTTCCTTTCAACTAATTCTTTTACTCTCTTATTTAAACGTTTAAACTCTGCCTTTTTTCTTTCATTCTCATCATTCTTACCACCAGAGTTACCAGCTTTGGTCGCTAGTAAATCTAGCCATGCTCTCTTCTTTGCTTCAACTTCCATACGTACCTCGTCATCCCACCATAACGTATTGTCTTTCCTTTCATTCATTCTCTTACTAACACCACATACTTCGGTAGCTGCATCCACTAAACCTTTCTTAACATTATGCCACACATTCTCCAAGTCTAACTCATTCACACACAACTCATCCAAATTACTTATATTTTCTCTCAGTATACAGTGACAATGAATAATAAATCCTTATTAATATTCCTTACTTCTATTCCTTGATTTTACATAGTTTGTGCTGTTCCGCTTATCCAAGATTGATTCACTTTCACCCTAAGGTTGCCTGGGAGAGATTGCTTTTTAGCAATAAGGTCGCCTGTTATGCTTTGTATTTTTACTGTGTATGAATCTGTAACACTTTTTATAGTGCAATAAAGTGTATAATAAATAAATTAATAATATTATAAAAAAGTGTGTATGTTTATTTTTTGTCCTTCCTTGACGCGTTAACTAAAAATAATATTATATATATTACAAAAAATAAATATTTAAAATATATAAAAATGGCAACAGTATATCACTTATTACTTCACCCCTTGCCAGAACATTTTATTTTGTTTTTATTAATAATCTCATGCAAATCTCAGAAATTTCAAATAAAAAAATATTACGATGCATTATTTTGCACACCGTACATTAACAATTACGTCATCGGCCCAGGTCTCAAGTTAATTCGTACGAGTTATATATGATGTTAGTGTGCTTGAATAAAAAATAAATAAGTTAGATGTATTGTAATTGTTTCATTAAGTATTATTATTCCTGTATAATGCACTTATGTCGATATCGATAAAATAAGAACACCACTAAACATCGATATCGATAATTTGAAGGATGTGTGCTTCAATCCCTAAGCTATACATAGTTATACTAAATTGTATAGTCATTACTCGTCTGTTAAATTAGGCGACTGCATCGCCAAAAGGCGTAGTTGGGAAACTTGGCTAAAAGTCACTGTCGTATCTGTAGCTTGCTACATATTTATTTTATAGCATTCTCTGTCTACGCTTGCTATAGTCCCACAGGGATCATTTGGCACTTGCATGACATTGACATGAGGGCGTGGGTGTTCACTAACGGTTACCAGCTAAAAAAAATCCTTTGTTTTATGGAATTCGTCTTAATTATGGAGTATGGGGCTTGGCAGTATCCCAACTAATATTATAAATGCGAAAGTGAGTTTGCTTGTTACGCTTTCACGCCCTATCTACTGAACCGATCATCATGAAATTTTGCATACACGTTGGGAATGATGTTATGGCGAAAGCTAGTTGGGTTATATAACTAGGTTGTAAAATGGTTTTTGCAGGCTCAGGCTTACCATAAGGCAGGCATTATGCTTAGTTGCTACCTTAGTAGTATAAATTAAAAGAAGGAAATATTTGGATGACAGAATTTATAACATGAAAACTATAATGCAATAGTAAACGAAATAAAAAACAATATTTAAATTTTTTTTTACTATAATTATGTTCTGCATGAACTATGGCGAGAGGTTCAATGCTATTAAATTCTTCATCACTTTCATCTTGAGAATCGTCATCACTGCTTTCTTCACTCTCAGAGCATAATTCCACGATGAAAGGTGCATTCAAATATCCATCTTTACTTCTGTATTCTTCTTCAAGTTTCTTGACGCGGGCATAATGATTGCACCATTCTTCGACGGGAATGGAATTAAAAGCTTCCTGTACCATTTCTGGCATTTGATTGGCTGGTTTGCCAATATTTACCTCAGCTACTTTGCGTTTCATTGATGCCCAGATCATTTCAATAGGATTGAGGTCACAATGATACGGTGGTAAATGCGATATCTGAAAAAGAAAATAAGCAATTTTAAATAAACCCATAGTCATTTATTTTAATAAAAAATAACAATTTATGAAGTCACTTTACTAGTAGATTTAGTATTTAAGTCATGATTACCTTGTGACCCAGTCCTTTTAAAATAGCATCAACAGCATACACTGGTTCGGGCTTATATCTATTGACAATTTCCAACAATTGTGGTCTTGTGTATTCTTCTGAATATTCAATATTGTTATTTTCTAACCACTCAATTATTTCTGGTTTTCTGGTAGTTGTGTTTGGGGGTTTGTTGATGCGTGTGTTGTGATATGGAGCGTTGTCCATTATAATTAAACTGGGTTTTGTCAAATTGGGGGCTAACTTTTCTGCAACCCATTTTTTAAAATTTGTGTGATTCATATCATCATGGTAATCACCACTTTTTGTTTGTGACTTGAACACCAAACATGCATTCTCTACAAAACCTTCATTACCTCCTGCATGGACAATAATAAATCTTTGTACTTTGGAGACAGGCTCTAATACTCCATCTGAAATCAATCGTTTGTACATTAACAAATGCAAATAACACTAATTAACTAGACTATAAATATTATGAGATAGTTAACTAAACAATACCTTCGTCATCATCCTGCCAACATTTACCAGCTGTATGACCGGAGTGAATATATGTCTCATCTAAGTAAACAACTGGTAATGTGTCTGTCTCGTCATTACGCTTTATAGTCTGAAATAAAATAATTCTATGTTACTCATGAATAAGTGTGTCACTTTAATTTAAAATACATTATGAATAGAAAATAAATGTACCTACCTGAAGATAAAGAGCGCGCCAAGCAGTTATATCGTTAAGTTCCATCAGAACTTTTCTATTGCTTTTAGTTTTTTTTATATCGAAAACCAATCTTTTTTATGTGCTGTCAGAGAATTTCTCTACTGCAAGTGAATCCAATCTCTTCTTTAAGTAGACGAAGCAACTTATTCACTGTTGGTATTTCTTTTTTACAAGAATAAAACTCATGGATCTTTCGTCTAAGAACACCAATATCAAAATTGTCCATAACAATTTTATCCTTTCCTGTTTTTCTTTTTTTTCCTCGGTGTTACAACTTTACTTGATGATTCTTCAGCTAATTTCCCTTCATTTGTAATTCTTGCAACTGTTCGTAAAGATATACCTGAAATCGTATTTATTTTTATCAATTTGAAGGAGAAAATATATCTCATAATATGCCTACAAAATATGACCACTACACTATCCTTGGTAAATAATACGAGCAAACTAAGGATACTATGTATGGCATCACTTACCTGTAGCAGCTGCAACGCGCTCATTTACTCCATAGATAAATAAATATGTAGCAAGCTAATTTACTCTTTCAAATGGAATAACAGGGGCGCTAGATTGCTTTTCCTTCATAAAAAATCTCTTCACATTTAGCACCACCTCTCTAGTACCACTTCTTATCAATTTCGGCATATTTTGAGATTTATAAACGGCACTAAAAGCAATAAATAACGGTATACAACAGCGACTTGAGCCGGCTGTCTAAAGTCTAAACCTCTAGTATATAGTCAGTAATCTATGGTCTAAACTCTCTAGTATATAGTCAGTAATCTATGGTCTAAACTGACGTTTTACAAGATGGCGGCAATGACGGCGTTTTTTTTTTTTTTTTTTTTTTTTATAGAAGAGGGGGCAAACGAGCATGCGGCTCACCTGATGTTAAGTGACTACCGCCGCCCATGATCAACCGCAACACCAGGAGAATTGCGGGTGCGTTGCCGGCCCTTTAGAAAGGAGTAAGCTCTTTTCTTGAAGGTCCCCAGGTCGTATCGGTCCGGAAAAATCGCCGGTGATAAACTATTCCACAGAGAGGTTGTACGTGGAAGAAAGCTCCTTGTGAAACGTACAGTGGTGGACCGCCAAGCATCCAGATGGTGTGGATGGTATCGGGACGTTTGCCGTGTCGTGCGTTCACGAAATTTGGCGGCTGGGATTAATCCGAACAATTCCTCAGAGCACTCCCCGTGATAGATGCGATAAAATACGCAAAGAGATGCAACATCTCTTCGCAACGCCAGTGAATCGAGCCGATCGGAAAGCACTCGGTCGTCGACGATTCGAGCCGCTCTGCGCTGGATGCGGTCAAGTGGAAGGAGCTGGTACTGGGGAGCCCCAGCCCAGAGATGGGAACAGTATTCCATGTGCGGTCGAACCTGCGCCTTGTAAAGTTGCAGGCGGTGTGCCGGCATGAAATACTGCCCCGCTCTGCTGAGCACGCCAAGCTTTTTAGAGGCCAATTTGGCCTTCCCTTCCAAGTGACCACGAAACTGCACGTCACTCGATATGTCGACGCCGAGGATTCCGATACTGGCTGAGGCAACAAGGGGAGTGCCTTGAAACTGAGGGGATACGACAAAGGGGTTCTTTTTAGCGGTTAACGCGCAAACTTGTGTCTTCTGGGGGTTAAACTGGACTAGATTTAGTCGTCCCCAATCCGAGACTCTGTTCAGCAAAGACTCGACTTCAGACACAAGTTTGTCCCGGCACTCGGAGACGTTTTCCCGAGAAATATTGGCTCGGCCGGTGTAAAGAGCATCACCAGTGCTGTCATCTGCATAGCAATGAATGTTACGGGTATGCAACATATCATTGATATGCAGAAGAAACAGCGTTGGCGATAGCACGCAGCCCTGTGGAACACCAGCATTAATAGGCTTGCAATCGGAGCTTGCACCGTCTACAACGACCTTGATGCTCCGATCTGCAAGAAAGCTGGTGATCCAATCGCACAATTTCTCGGGAAGCCCATAGGAAGGGAGCTTCGAAAGAAGCGCTTTGTGCCAAACCCGATCGAAGGCCTTCGCAATGTCCAAACTAACGGCCAATGCCTCCCCCTTGAACTCTACTGCCTCCGCCCATCTGTGAGTGAGGTAGACCAGAAGATCACCAGCTGACCGACCACGGCGAAAACCGTATTGGCGGTCACTAATCAGCTGGTGATCTTCAAGGTACCTCATGAGCTGGCAGTTTACAATGGACTCCATTGTTTTGGAGAACAAGGAGGTGATGGCGATTGGCCGGTAGTTGGACGGGTCTGAGCGGTCGCCTTTTTTAGGGATCGGGTGGACGAAAGCAGTCTTCCATGATTTTGGGACTACGCCTAGGGAGTAGGAGTACCGGAAAAGACGCGTTAAAACCGGTGCCAACTCTGGAGCACACGTCCTCAGCACAATTGGGGGGATTCCGTCAGGCCCACTCGACTTGTGGATGTCCAGGGAGAGGAGTGCTTTGCGAACCGAGCGCTGTGTGAACTGCACTTCCGGCATGGAGCACTCACACCGCGGGATGGTCGGCGGCGTACTCCCCCCGTCATCGAGAGTCGAGTTAGACGCAAAGAAGGAGCCTAGAAGATCGGCTTTCTCCTTTGCAGTATGGGCCAGTGAGTCGTCCTCCCTGTGCAGAGATGGAAGAGATGGCTGACAGAAATTCCCCTGGACAGCCTTGGCGAGAGACCAGAATGCACGGGTTCCAGAAGGAAGGCGAACGAGTCTCTCGCCAATTCTGCCTATGTGCTCTGACTTTGCCTTGGCAATGACTCTTTTGAAGGACCTAGAGGCGGAATTATACTTCTTTTTTAGAGCGCTGGTGTTTACATCCCGGGACGCTGATGCATCAACCCAGGCTTGGTAGCACTCCTGCTTATAGCATGATGCTATTTTACAGGAGCGACCAAACCATGGCTGAGATTTGCCTCCAATGGGCACCACAGAGGAAGGAATTAACGTTTAGTTCCGATTATCGCCACGTGCCAAAATATCCATGCAGCACGACCATGGAGTACCACAGACTACTGTCTACTATATAGTCAGTAATCTATGAGTAAGAGGATACTACGCATGGTTAGTCCAAGGAGGTTATAAATATATAGGGAGTGCGCACTTCATACTAGAAAAACGGTCCTAAATCGGTGACCTTGAAATGAATGAAAGGCACCGAGTTAGGCGTTCCGTTTCTTTCTAACGGAGTGTCCATGATACAATATTTTGAGGATATTAATAGTATGTACTTACAGAGTAAAAGAAAACGGAATGCATATTTTTTCAATATGGAAAGCGCTGAAGTGTTATAATTAAACTCCGTTTATTATTTTGATTATAATATTGCTTCGCTACGGTATCAAACCTTACGGTAACCATAGCGATCAAACAAATCACACTCAACCAAGCATACTTATTAATAGAATTTAAGCTTATATGAAACTCAATTTCTTCTCAGTCACGATGTTTGCCTAATAGGCGGCTAGGTTTGAACACATATTTACCACACCAGTTTCACCACAGGAGCCAACATGTCACGTGGGCTTCCTGGTTAGCCGAAATAAATCTTTAAGGGTAAAAAAAAACAACGAGTTTTATTATTTTTTTTATTAATATATTTATAGTTTACTAAACAAAATGGTTTTATGTAATTTTTGTCGGGATACATTCTTGGAATCCCGCAATTTCATGGTCCTAGACCTTTGATGGTGCAAGTCTCCGCAATCAATACCCTGGCTTAGAGAATGTGGAAACATAGATGAAATTTTATCAGAAAAATGCTGCATGACTATTTGTATGATCCTTTTTTTATAGTGCTGTTTCATAGAATTTGAATCTACTTGTTTACATGTTCTTTCGGTGAACTTTATCACTTGGAACACAGATTGTGACGAAAAAAATAGCATGCCTCTATTTACAAAAGTAGTAAACGCTGAATGTTTATTAACATCAATCGTGTATAAGTGGTCAACATTTTTACCTATTTCTTTTAGCAAATTTTGACATTCTTCACATGTTATTTTACTGTGGAGATTCTTAACAATACAACCAGTTATATAATATAATATATTATTTTGATAACTGGACAGCGAGACATTGTTTATCAATGAAATCAATGTTTCACTTTCATTCTCTTGTTCAATCGAATCTAATTGCATTGCACGTTGAGGAGACCTAAACTCTAAAATTGGAGTTAATTCATAGTCACTATCGTAAGTATTGCTATTTACGCTTGGCATTACACTATTTTTGAAAAGTAATTTACGTAATGTGTATTTCAGTTGCAGTGCATTTGGATTGTCATTGCCACCACCTCGGGCCCTAATGCAGGAAAATAACATCTCAATATGATCTTGTGAGCACTTATAAGTTAAAAAATATTTCATAGGATCTATGGTACGTGTCAGTAAATCTTTCGCCAAATTTGAAAAGCTTATCGTATTCACATAAAAACCTAAAGCGAATGTTTTTCTACGATGTTGCATTATACTTTGACCCTCAATTGTTAAATTAAGCAAGAAATTACGTATTTCTTCAAAAATAGATTCCCAGAAGATTATATTTTTTAAGGTTAGTGGAGCTTTCAATCCCTTCCCTATTGGATTTTTGCCGTTCATCAAATCAAAAGCTTTGTCTAAATGTCGGATATAATCAACAGTAGCTTCACTATTTTGAATTTTTTTGTTTCCGCTGACCCTTAAAAAATTAATCGAGTCAGCTACAGAGACGCTTATCAACTGAGTAGCTAATTTTACATTCATTTTATTCCCCCGAAAGTTAGCATGTGTATTTGTTAATTTGTTCGCAAACCTAAAACCTTCAGACTCTTGTACTTTATTTAAAGCTTTAATATATTCAAATGATATAATACCTAAATTAGATTTTATAGGAAATTCACCTAAAGTGTTTTAAGCAAGTTTCAGCATATGAGATGGGTCAAATATACAATGCACTTCAGTTACTCCATCAGGATGTTTAAAATTTGACTTAATATTAGGAACATCAAAAACGCACCCGAGCTGTTCAAATGTTCTTAGATTTACCACAGTACCATCACATGTTATCGAATGAACGATTATGTTGATATCATGCAACATTTTTATAGCTGTATAAACTAATTGCGACTGGATAGTAGCTGTTATTTTGTTTATTAAAAAGTAGCCTATACAACATTTGAACCTACTAGTGTAAGACACTATTTGAAAAATTAAAGATTCTTTCACCACTTCATAGGAATCTACATTTTCAATTCCACCCAAATCAACATAACCCCAAGTTTTATCAGAGTTTTTCTCATACACGAGCTCCGATTTAATAGCATTGAGTCAAAAATCGGGGCAACATGAATTAAAGCGGGATTAGTTTGGACATTTAATTTTAAAAATTCAAAAACTTCCTTAACCTCTCAACTGTGAGAAACTCAAAATGAAATATGTCATGTCTGTGTGGCTGAAATCAGCCACATCACAGACTTGAGTTATTTTTGGCTTTAATTTTTTAAAAATTGTAATATCTTCAGTTCTTTTTTAAATTAAGGTTTTATTTTCTTTATCCATTACTCAGAAGTAGTTTCTGTTCCTATTTCTTTAAATCATATCAACTGCAATATTATAATAAATTTGTTATACTACATCTAAGTTAGGGCACTTATATTCATATTTATTTCTATGTTAAAAATAAAATATAAAGAAATGTTTCATAATAATAATCATTTAATTACATCAACTGTACATATTTTAACAGATTTATTACAAAAAAGCAATCCACTTCATACAATTATTTTCAGCAAAACAATGTTTAAAACTTTCATTCTAAACCAACTACTCTGAGACTATACAAAAGTGACCTCCATATTTTAACGTATATTTATGTAAATAAGCGCTTTGCGTGTTAAAGCTTGATGCTTACTGTAACTTGAGCTTATCAGGTAAGCAAAATCACAAGTGGTTCATGGGTATGCTCCATGGAACTAGAATAAGAGTTACACAAAAAAGGGTCCTTTTTTTTACTTAGAAATTAGTGGTTACAAGAAATCAATTTTTAAATGATTAAGTTGTTTGTTTGAACAAACTGTTATATTTTTCAAGATATACATTCAACTAGCTTTAATTTTAATTAAAAACCTTGCATAGTTTCTAAGAACTTTCATAAAATCAATGCTAACTTTTACAACACAAAAGTAGTACAAAAACATCCAAAATGTGTCAAGACTAATATGGATGAGACTAAGATTGATTTGCTTTAAAATATTTTTTTAGTTTCTACTTTGTATTAATAATGAAACAATAAACAGAGTAAAAGTAAACATAAGTAAATTATTACGTTGTTCTACTGCTCTTACGGCCGAGTAGCGTAGCAGTTGGTGGTCCTGCCTCATACATCAGATGTCCCAGGTATATCCATTTGTGCCCTGAGTATCCATTTGCGTGATGAACGTAGATGTTTATACTCGGGTCATGGTTATAATATAATATGATATAATAGAATATTATTTATTCAATATAGATAACATTTAATTCCTATTGAAAGTAATCTTTTTACTTTACCACTGGTTCGATAAAAACCTCGTCCAGAAAAGACCCAGCGATAAATCCAGCTGAACTTTTTTTTTAAATAAATTTTACACTGTTAATGGTCACAAAATATTTACAAAATTTAGTTTAGAAACAGCTTGGGAGCAACCACCTCAATCCCAGGGGTTATTATCAACTTTTCTTCTTACTTATTCTAACTTAATTAATTTAATAAATAATATAATAATAATTAATTTTCTTCTAACTTATTAATTCATTTATATTATAATAAAACTTTTCATAGTTTTGTTTAATTAAATATTTAAACTTAGAAATAGAGAGACCTTGTATATTTTCTGGGACTTTGTTGTAATAGCGTATATATTGCCCCAAGAATGTATTACTGAATCTGTGGAGTAAAGAAACTAGTATCACAAGCTTGTGTTTGTGAATTTTCACAAAGTATATATCACTTTTTTACTAAAACTACTTTTGTTTTTGTGAACACAAATTAAATTTTCGTAGATATACTGAGAGGCCAAAGGTTAATTATTTATTTATTATATGAATGCCGCATTTCCCCATAGCAAAATCACATATGAAATTATGCTATGGAAATAACTGAAATAAACTAATCTAGCTGTCTCGATACTAGTAATCCCTAATCACCCCCCTCCCCAGTTCACTGTATACATACACCATGGGACCATACAGTTGGTGTGTTTTATCTGGGGATTTATTTATTATTTACTTCCCCTTCAATTAGTGGCATTAACTTGCGAGTATTTAGTCGGTTATTAAATATTGACCTTAAATGCTATGTCTGAAATCAGTGTCACTGTTCAGTGTCCCTGTAAAGTTTTGTGTGGTAAGGCTCGAAGCACGAGAAAACGCAAAGTGGCTCATTGCACCCTTTGCAGTACGTTGTGACACGCTTTCCGCACTCAGCGCAATTGCGACGATAGCGGTTGCACTTATTAGCTTTCTCCGTCACAACGTACTGTAGCGGATAGTGCACGAAACCTTGTGTATTATTGTCTGTTCCGCTGTGTGTAATATGGGCCGAAGGCCTAGGTTGTAACGTAGTGTGACGCGACAATAACTGAACTACCAAAGTCTTACGAAAACTTCGGTGATTCGCTAATTGTTGAGACTTGTGTATTATGTAGGCATTTAAGATACTTACATTTAATAGCCGTCTAAATAATTTTTTATACCACACTTGCGTTCGCTTCCTTTCAAGGGGGAACATGGCTAGCATCTGATCTTTACGATCGACACCACCCATGCAAATGTTGTAATCATGGATTACGGTAGGTTTTAATGTATCACCGCACTTCATGGTTGCTAGTCCATGGTATGTCGAAATAAGTGCTACGCGATTCTTATCCCGCCATACCATGAGATCCACATCCCCTGAAGTGCAGCCACTCACCTGACCGACAGCCATATTTTGCTTAGTAAGTGTCGTTAGTTCGACGGGAACAAACTGACGATTTGTGCGTAACGTCCCCACGCAGTCAAACCCACGACACTTTAACTCCCGCGCGAGCGCAGGTGCGTTATAAAAGTTGTCCATCCATATGCAGTGGCCTTTGTGCTCAAGACCAGTTAACAGTCTGAGAACAATGGATGGAATAACACCAGAAACTGGACTATCGTCTTGTGGTTTGGGATCTTCGTGTCCTGCGTGGACTTCGAAGCGCCACAAATAGCCAGACTTGGACTCGCATACTTCGTATGTTTTAATTCCCACTGCCGCTGATTTATTTTTGATAAATTGATTTATATCTAACCAGCCCTTCCACATCGTCAAGCTCTCATCTATTGCAATATTTCGGTCCAGATTATATAGCTTAGAGAATTTAAAATTTAAATGTCCCAGAATGGGCTGTATTTTAAAAAGTTTTGCCTGCGCACGGGTCATTAATGCAGGGTTGCATGCGGCGTTGTTTGTGAAATGAAGACACCTGCTCAACAGTATAAAGCGATCAAAACGCATCGCTGTGGTGAATTCTGGAGTACAGAAAATATCTTTACTATAATTCCAATACTCCTCTATACGTGTTTTAACCACAATTCCGGTCGCTTGAACTATGGCAAAAAACACGTACAATTCATCCACAGTGGTATCGTACCATTTTGTGATGCGGCTATTGGGGTGCAAAGTCCCTGTTTGCATCATGATCGCTGCTAACTGTTGAGCGTAGCGGTTTGTCTCCACAACGATTTTCTCCATAATCTCCCGGTCCCAAATTGCAACGAATGCTTCATATGGACTGGTATATTGGGCAGTGGGTCCACAATTAATTGAACAGAACATTTCTCTCCTCTGCTCTGGTTCAATTTGAGGCTGCGGGAATGCTCTCCACTGAAAATCATATTTGTTGCAGGGCACAAGCAGCTCCTCATGTGGTTGTATTACAGGGGCCGGTGCTGGGCCTGCTGGTTGCTCCACAAGCGGTGTGATTATTGTTGGGGCAGGTGTTAAGCCAGTGGACTGTTTCACATGTGGTGGTCTTAATGGGATGGGTGCTGCAGATCCCGAGGTAGAGGCTAACGGAGGCCATGCAAAATTGAGCTCCGCCGATGCATTTCCCACCTCTTCGTTGTCCTCGAGAAACATTCTTATTGATCTCGGGATAAGCATAGTGGGAGAGCCCTCTTCCTGGTCATCCTCCCCATCGCTTTCTTCTTCTTCACTGCCTATTAAAAACATTAAGGAAATGAACGATAGAAAGTTAAGTTGGCAAGATGTTGGTGCAGATGAAAATGAAATAAATTAACGAACCATATTGAAGGCACTCCGAAATTTCATGGTCCCTTAGAAGTCGACTATAAATCCTACAACAAAATTATTAACATTAATTAAAACAGTACAGAACAATAATATATTTGCGGTAATTGAATATTTTACTAAATATACTTACAAAGAACGCTTGCAACCTCTACTCACTACTGGGGCCCTTGCCGTGGATGTTGCATTTCCGTGGAAGCTCCTTCCTGCAGTCCGAGGCGTGAATGTTCCACTTCCACTACACTCTACGTACCTAAAAAAAACATGAATACCGTAATACCACAGATAGATACCGACAACATTAAAATTTATTACACTTACATTGCCGGTGAAGGGACCTCCAAGTACTCTGACGCAGTAGGCGTCGATGACTCAAACACTGGGACCACCAGAGAGGGTGCTGGCGAGACCATTTCAAACGGCGCTGGAGATGGTGCCGTTGAAGCATGTACCGCATCAGGACTCTGTCTGAATTATAAATTTGGATAAGAAAAAGGAACAAAGATTAGAAATATTTAAAATATATAAACAATAATAAGTGCTCACATATGTGGCGAAGATGGCCCAGCATCATTCACCTCAACAGAATGTGGATGTTGATGGCTTAACTCGAACAATGATGAATTTATGTTGAAGCTAAAAAATTAAAATACATTTAGTCAATTCTACATAAAATCATTATCTATAGTTCAATTAAGAAACAACAATAAAAATACATACACTGATGTTGGGGGCAAAGAGCGCTTTCTTTTAGCGTGTAAAGGACGCTCCAACCCATACCCTTGCTGTACTTCTTCTATCATCGCGCTAAATAGGCTAAAATAGTAATAATTTCCTGTAATTAGTATATACAAAAATTCATCAGTATAGAAGATCTTAGAACGTAAGTAAAAAGGTAATGATTACGGTTCTGAGACGGAAGGTCTTGACATGCCCCTTCCAACTCCAGTAAAAAGCGCGCTGCGTTCAACTCGCGCTGCGCGCCCGCCTCGTATCGCTGGTCCACCTCGCATTGTGCTCACACCATATGCTATACTCGTAACAAGTGGCGCGTCCACATCAAGCGCCACACCTGCTGTGCCACCACGTGTGCGTACGCCACCACGTGTGCGTACGCCACCACGTGTGCGTACGCCACCACGTGTGCGTACGCCACCACGTGTGCGTACGCCACCACGTGTGCGAACACCACCGCGTGTGCGTGCACTAATACGTGAACGACTGCCACCTCGTGTATGGACCATGCCACTGACACTCCTCTGACTGTATAAACGACAGTACCAACATGCAAAAGAAAAAGAAAATAAGCCAAGAAAACACAAGAACATTTTTTTAAAAATAAAAAGCACTTTATCTAGGTGGAATTTCGATCTCGGCAAGCGACTTAATCTGTTTATAACGAAAAGGCAGCATATAAACCCATACAGAGCGGTGCCGCGATTCCCAGCAGTCGCTGCCGAACAGTAGCTGCCAAGATCTTTAGGTCAGAAAAAAGATTAAATATCTGCAATTTATTTCGGAAAATATAAGATGCGAAAATACTTTACTTTTCAAATCCTAATGCCTAGTGAATGTTCCAGTCCAGTACAAAAAAGTAGACTAAAGTACCAGAAAAGTTAATAATTTGAAATACATGTATTTAAAATGCAAATACCTATTACCTATTTTTATTTTGCATTTTAAATAAAAATAGTCTTTGTAATATTCAAAATGGTCTTACATACCGACATCGTAAGTCAAACTGGTTGTAAGTATTTTTCTATATTTCAAACAAAACAATTAATCACTGATCTCTCAACAAATCGATTAGAAATGTATTTAAAAAAGTGTTTTTTTTAAAAATGCGTATTTTGAATTTTTTACTTAAATACTTTAATTCAAAACTATTATATATATTTTACATGAAATTAAAATATTATCAAATAATTAGCATTTTGAATTTTTAAATACTTCTAATAAACCATTTTTCCCATTACTGCCAAAGGCTTATCCATATTCTCCATCGTTACCAAAACAAATGTCAAACCTAGTCTGTGAAGTTGGAGGATATCAGCCACTTAACGACTGTTACATACTTTTGAAGCAATTTCTCACTTTTTACATCAAAGTATACTTTGTGCTTTCGTATTTAGCTTAAATATTAGTTTCACAATATATTGCACAAAATATATTGACACAGAAAGCAATTAAGTCACTTAAAAAGTAAAAACTTGCGACATTACGGTGGTCATTCCTAGGACTGAGTCGAATTCAGTTACAAAATTTTTAATGAAAATTGCCAACAAGCCTCGAAAAGTAGATAAATAATTAAAGATAACTTACCGCTCCATTGTATTTTCCATGATATCCGATATAATAACTTGTAATTCACAATTTTAATAGCAAAATTACCACACGTCTATTCAACGAAATCAACGGAACTTCAATGACAAGTTTCTTTTAATTTTTTCTATAGACGTTGCTAGTAGTGACGTATGTTATACAGCAAAGTTCATAACGAACATAGTCACGGCCTTATTCCACAGAGAAAGATAAAGAAATAAACGAATTTAGCCGCGAAATGCGACCGTGTAGTAATGGCAGAAATCAGCCAGCTCACAGACGCGCCTTATTTTTTACTGGCTGAAATCAGCCACCTCACAGACGAGAGGTTAAGGAAACCGACATTACACTCTGCAGAAAAAAGCATCTTGCGAATTGTAGCAGGATGTGGCAAATTAATGCATGTGCGCAAGAATCTGTATGCCCGTGGAGAATAGTAATTAAGAGTTAGAGCAAACTGCTTAAGTTCCTTGCTGTATCTTACACCTGGTGATATCTCAGTTTAATTTTTAGGTTTAAATTCTGAATAAATATTGCAAAAATGATCTTTAATGATACTCTCAATATCTTCATAATGCATAGTCCTTTTATTCACTACACTAAGAAGATTTTTCATCGACATAATCTTTAAATCTCTGCGTTTTAATTTTTATTTAAGAATTTTAACTTCTCTTTTTGTTTGACTATTTTCTTTACCTCTTGATGTTTGTACATACTTATGCGCGACACATTTCCTTTTATTTGATTGGGGAATATTGAGTAAAGGGCTCAAATCAGACAGTGGTCGTTTTCTTGACGTGATTTCCTGAGAAGATGTATTTGGCACTGACTGGTAACACATATCAATTTTCATTGTTGTAGCTGGAACATCTTGGTGAGCCATGATGTTTGGTGGTTTTATTTGAATATTACTTATCACCTTCACAGTTTCCATGGGCATCTAAAAGAATATGAATTGTTAAATTGCACTTCAAGAATTAAATTAGTATAATTAGTGGAATAGTAATATCATTTAATGTAATAGAAACATAAGTAATTAACCAGGACTAGAAGTTGTTAATTATTTATTTATGTTCATAGCGCAGTTATGGAATAACATATTATGTTCAGCAGAGAGAAAAATGCTATTAATTGATTGATGATGCAAGAAAACTAAAAAGAAAAATGATCATAATTTTAGCTCGGGTTAAATATTGTACAATGAATTTCAAACTTTGTTCTTCCACATTTTTGCTTTAACTGTAGTTACTATAATTTATAAGAAGTATTATGACATTTATATTAAAATTAATACATACGGTTACTAGAACTGATGGCACTGCATTGGCTGTTAAGCGCTTTCTGGCTCCTTGGATAACAAAATCCTACTTTTGAAGTGGTTAGAGCAAACTTTTTTGTATTTAGTAGATCCTTTTACCGGAACTACTTTGAGCCATGCTTTCAGTGCATCTTCCTTCACCAGGAAACTTAAAACAAATATAGATATATAATTATAATTATGAAAATAAATGCTTCCAGCTTATTGCCTCGTATTTCTTAACATGTGAGTACCCAACTACCTTGAATGGATTGAGATAAACAAAGATGTGACATTCATATTATAAATCATTTTGTTAACTGTGACTTCATCAAATAATAGAAGTTAGAAAAAATAATATATATAATGCCGCAGGTAATTGAAATCAGGACTAGATTACATTTTAATTAGGCCAAGGTCCTTCTCACACATCTTACTACTCACTAAAAAAAATCTTTTTGGATCTCACACATCTTACTACTCACTAAAAAAAAAAAATTCTCGTTGGCACTCTGTGGTCTCTGCCTACCGCCATGGGAAAAAGGCGTGAGTTTTGGTTTATGTATGTATGTAACACTTTTTCTTCAATTGTGTTATTCATATTCAAAGTTATTGTTTTTATTCTCATTCTTGGTCACTTTACCAACAAAACATTCTATATAATTTTCTTTGAAATATACGAAACGGTAGCAAAATATATATCTGAGAATAACAGGAGAGATCCATAATCGAAATTGAAAAATAGCAGATGCTGTATTCACGTAATTCAGACTTAAAAACAATATTAAAACTACGTAGAGTGAACATATCACAATATACTCTATAAATTTTGCTTACCTATGGAATGACAAACCACATCCAGGGTAACTTTCACTTCTACAACCTTTCACACAACACGAAAATACCATTTTCACTAGAAAACCCGAAAAGTTCTGCAATATTAATTAAATCAAATAAATCACATTCGCTGATGACAAGTCAAACAGAGAATACAAGCCAATAGCGCCATATTGATGCATTTAGGAACGTCAAATTTTAAAATAGGTTTGTCATCTATAGCATAAAATGCACCCCATAGTTTTTAGGGATATTACATTCGTGTTTTAGTGGTTTTTTTTCGTGTAACTTAATAATATGCTTAATTGGAATACAATATGGAATGTACCAATTATAATATGCGATAAAAATGTAAGATTCGTTCTAGCATACGTCTAAAATACTACTTTAACTCAATAACTGCCTAAATGTTGGTTATTTTTTATTTTGTGTAAACATTTATTAATGCTAGAAGGAGATATAATACCAAACTCGGTGCCTCTCTATCAAAGAAAAATGAAGAACGGTTACAATGTTGCAAGCGCTCGCTCCCTATATATTTATAACCTCCTTGGGTTAGTCATAGATAGCTTGCTACATATTTATTTATCTTTGGTCATAGACGTATATAAAACATACGGACCTGGCATACCTATAAAAATACAAGGAAAACGTGTATACCTACACTTAACTGAGAGGATAAAATGGCGGTTAATCGGGCTGCCCATATCGATATTTCTATAATAATAACGTCGATAAAAAATTGTGTTTATGTTTTCATATGGCTACGGACACACGGCACACTATCTGTGAGTAAAAATACCCCAAAATTTTCTAACTTATTTATGCCTTTCATCTAAGTTCTTTCTATGTTCGCCATTTTTACATCTAAACCGTAGAATTTATTTTTGGTGGTGGTTCCGTCAAAGGCCCGAAGATGGATTTTTTAAATAAAATAGAATTGTTTTAATAATAGTTTAGTTTTTGTCGTGTATCAATCACATTATTATCAACATTCGCTAATACAGAGATGCAATTTGCAAAAAATTAGATGAACATTTGAATTTCACAGGCTACATTGGCAGAACTACCATCTAATATTGTTACGAGCTTGAGTTTCGTGACAGTAAAAACTGCCGATTGAATTACCAAAATTAACACTTTAATCACCGAACACCAATTAAAGCTTAAAAACACTAATAATTAATCACACTGATTCACTTTATTTCGCTCCGAAGCTTCGCTTGTCTCGCCAAATTCAATACTGCCCCGATCGCGTATTGCAGAGTCTTTTTCGCCTTATTCCTATATACACCTTTTTCACCGAAACATCCAGAATATTCAAGTAAATACGCGTGCCAACGGACCAGGCGCCGAAAGTTCGATGCGAGGCTTCTAGAAAGATTAGTTCTTCAATTCGATACTAGATGGCGCTGTTGGTCGAAAGTCAAGATTGACATTTTCTAGGAAGCCCTCCTCGCTCTCGTCCCTCTTCTTAGGTGTCCCTCTTGCGCCTTTCTGTATCGGCTCCGCAATGTCAAGGGCTGTCCTATCCCATGGTGCACCAACATTGTACAATTTCGATGCTCCTCTACTACGTGTCTGAGGTCCCCTCACAGCCGCACAACTTGTACATGTACGACACCAATCCTCGACATCGTCACGATAATGGACCCAGTAAAACTGTTCTCCGACCTTCAGTAGAGTTTGTTTAAGTCCCAGATGGACTCTTGAACGACCATTATGGCACAGCTGTAGAACATTCGGCACTTAAGCTTTAGGGACAACCATTTGCAAACGACAGCTGTCTCCCCGACCATTGTCCCATTTACGGCACAGGACTCCATCCTGAATCAGCAAGCTGTCCCATTGGGCCCAATAGCTTTTCGTGGTTGAACTCATCGCTGAGACGTCGCTCCACTTAGGCTTGGTAGCACGGGCCTTCATCCATTCCAGAATCGGCTTGATATCCGGATCTTCCTGCTGTGCATGTCGTACGCTGTCCTTCAACTCGTTGCTGAGGTGGTCTGTCCTGAACATCCTCACGGATACCACTTCCTTACTCTCTTGCCTAGTACAATGTTTCCAATCTTCAGGACAAGGTCTTCTTGACAATGCATCTGCGTTGCCATGAGATTTCCCGCTGCGATGTCTGATAGTAAAGTCGAATCCCGGCTGCTACTGGGCGGTGATGTTAGCCGCACTTCCCTTCTGAGATCGTTCACCTTCCCTTTCTAGGGTTTGCTTAGGGCAGCTGGATCGAAGATGGCCCCTTTCCCCACAGCCATAGCACCTAGGGCTGTATCCTTTATTGTGGTCGCGAACCGTAATTGCTGCAACCTCCCTAGCGCGAAGGGAACGACGATCCTGCCACCGCCAGGCGGTCCCGTTAGCTGCACTACCCTCTCGAGATCGATCAACGTCCATTTCTACAGTTCGCTTAGGGCAGCTGGATCGAAGATTGTCCCTTTTCCCACAGCCATGGCACCTAGGGCTGTATCCTTTATTGCGGTCGCGAACTGTAGCTGCTGCAACCTCCCTGACGCGATGGGAACGATGATCCTGTCGCACGGCTTCCACCTCCAGTGCATGGGCCAAGGCGTCCTTAAGCGTCTCGTGGTGCCCGAGCCTCACAGCAGCTCTGACATCCAGGTCGCGGATGCCGTCGATGAATGTCTGCACCAGGTTTCCTTCAATGAGTGCAGGTACAGACCGGTATGCTTTTCGCACCAGCTTCTCCACCTCTAGAGCCCACTGCTGCAGGTTTTCGTTGATACGCTGCACGCGATCTTTAAGCTGCGCACGAAAGACGTGTTCCAGTTGGGCGTCACCATATCTCGCCTCCAATGCCTCAAGGAGTTGCTCATGTCACTTCCTCACCGAGAGCTTCCAGAACTAGTTAGGCCTGGTCGCGCAGGCCTAGTGTGAGAGCAGTCATGGCCTGGCTTTTATTCCAGCCGTCCGCCTTCATAACAGCCTCGAACTGGATTTTTTAGGCTGATCAGGAAGAGGTCCCGTCGAACGGTGGCACCTTGAACCCACGTAGCGAAGGTGTAGTAGCTACTACGGGAGCTGTAGTTCCATCCCCAAGTTTGAGTTCGTCCAGTGATTTGTTCCTGTTCCTCCTGTCGGCGAGCCTGTTCTTCATGCTGCTCTTTCAACAGACGGGCCTGTTCCTCTCATCCGCGCTGCAGATGCTCCTGTATCAGAGCACCTAAGTCAGGTGCTGCAGATGTAGGAGCTACTGACAGGCCCGCAGCCTCCGTGGCTGGCAGTTGGCCCTTTTTTATAGGATAGGGTGACAAACGAGCACACAGTCCACCTGATGGTAAGTGGTTGCTGTGGCCCATAGACATCTACATCTATCCTCGATTACGAATCAAAATGCAGATGCGTTGTCACCCGTGAGGACTAAGATGGAATGCCTCGTTTCCAGTAAAAAGGGTCTCCGGTTCTCTACACTCACCATACGAAATACAGCAGCATTAAGCTACTATTTCACGCTGGTATTCTGTGAGAGCGTGGTCCCTCCCTGGTCGAGGCGACCCATTCTTGCTACAACTATAACCCTCCGACGTCTGCGGCCTTGCACCAACAAATCTCCTCTGGTCCGTCTCCTGCTGGCGTTGACTTCGGGTACGGACACCCTCCGATTCCTCCTTCGGTAAAATCGGCATGATTTGATCCCACTTCTGACACCAATTGTTACGAGCTTAAGGTTCGTGACAATAAAAATTGCCGATAGAATTACCTAAATTAACACTTTAATTCACTTTACACTAATTAAACTTAAAACACTAATAATTAACCACACTGATTCTTTTTATTTCGCTCCGAAGTTTCGCTTGTCTCGCCAAATTTAATACAGCCCCGATCGCGTATTGCAGCGCCTATAAATACACATTATCACCGAAACATCCAGAATATTCAAGTAAATACGCGCACCAATCGACAAGGCGCCGAAAGTTTGAGTGCCAGGCTTCTAGAAAGCTTAGTTCTTCAATTAGATACTGGATGACGCTGTTGGTCGTAAGTCAAGATTGACATTTTCTGGAAAGCTCCCCTCGCTCTCGTCCCCGACACTAGATGGCGCTAGTGCCGGGTACATGACGTCAACTTAGGCGCGCAACAGTATCCCGTACTTCTTATCGAATACAAATTGTTTTGGGATCCTATCATACTTGGCTTGTAAGATAGGAATTTTTGAGTAAATTCTATCGATTATATCTGTATGGGGGACTCTACTCTTACTTAACCCTTTACCGCATACTGTGCCAAATTTGGAACGCTTTAATTTTTTCCTTGTAAAATGTTATCAACGCCATCTATCTATTCCGTTCTGCATCAACAAACAAAAGTAAGGTGTGCTTTAACTAAGCTACTATAAACAACCTCCATTCTAGTCTTTTGAAACGTTATTATCTCTGGACAAAACAGTTGAGGCCGCCATTTTGTAGGAGCCCGACGTTTCTCAGCTTCATACAGCGATAAGTGTTGTTGTTCTTGCAATAAAATTAAAAAACTGTGTGAGTGTTGCAGAAAAATGGATCCTCAGCGCTTTTATGGTAAAAAACGTAAGTATATTTTATAGTATCTTGTTTAATTAATCGGTCAAAGTTTGTTCCAAATTCGGAACAAAATGCAGCCAGGCGCTTTTTAACTGGCCAAATTTGGAACTTCATGCAATGTGTTCGTTAAACCCCCTTGTTCATATTTGGAACATTATGCAGTGTAAGTTAATTATACTCGTCCTAGTTTTGATTATTTATATATGAACTCATCATCACTTCACTAAATATTATGAAACAAAGCCGTCGGCCACGTCTATCTGTCTGTCTGTTTACGAAAACTACTGCACGGATTTTCATGCGGTGGTCACAATAGATAGAGGGATTCTTGAGGAAAGTTTAGGTATAGAATACATCCCCGGGCACGTCCGGGACGGGTTGCTAACTATATCTTAACCTAGAACTCAAACCTGGATGGCGAGGGCTAAATCCAGCCAGTCCCATCGAATTGACCAGTCTTTTTAGGGTTTATTTAGACATAAATTTGAAATTATGACCTTAAAAAAAACATGCTTATCCAAAAGTAGAACACACTGCATGATGTTCCAAATATGGAACACGTACAATTATAAGCTTGAATGCATATCGTTCCAAATTTGGAACCAAAACTTTGGATATTTTTTTTGTAATGAATAATACCTCGATTTTTTTTTAAATATTTTTATATCAACAGGTATAAGGTATAGAACTAAATATTTTTTTTTTAAGTTGATTTAAAAATTCCATGCGGTAAAGGGAAGATTTAGGGTCTTGAGTCTAATAGCAGCTAAAATTGCTTCTTGTTGTATACGTAGATGAAGCGGTGTTAGCTCCAGCATAGCCTCCAAAGCTGCTGTTGGTGTAGTCCTTATGCAGCCCGTGGCAGCCATACAAGCTAATCTCTGGTAACGCTGAAGCTTTTGTATAGTGGTGGCTTCATTGGTTTTGGTCCACCATACCAGAGAGACGTATATGATCATGGGCCGAATTAAAGTTTTGTACAGCTACAGTATAATTTTTGGCGTTAAACCCCATCGTTTGCCAATCATGTTTCTGCATTGCCAGAAAGTTAAACTAGCTTTGCTGATTTTGTTTTTTATATGTTTGTTCCAGTTAAGTTTACTGTCTAAGGTAAGACCTAGGTATTTTACCTCGGAGGAAAGCTGGAGTTTGTGCTGAAAAGACTTGGAAGATGATAGTTATTCAGCATTCATTTTTGTATGAACATTACTATAACCGTTTTATTTGGATTAACGGTTAGGTCATATTCCCTGCACCATCTGTCCACAATACGGAGAGCCGCTTGGGTCAGGTCGCACACAATGCTTACTGTCTTACCAGAGACCAGTATTGTCAGATCATCTGCATAACCGACTGTGTAGAAATGGTTAGTGTTTAATTTGCTGATAAGTTCATTAATAACCATATTCCACAGGAGAGGTGAAAGAACCCCACCCTGCGGGCATCCTTTCATGATCTGAATTGTCTGACATTCACCAGCAATTTTCATTGTTCGTGTACTGAGCATGTTTACTATCCGGTCAATCAGTGCCGGTTCAACATTATGTCTACTTAGGGCACCTTTTATGCTGGAGAAATTTGTTCTGTCAAAAGCACCTTCTACGTCTATGAAGGAGCCTAGACATATTGCTTTGTTTTGGATGGCCTCTTCAATCTTTGTTATTACCTGGTGAAGTGCCGATTCTGTTGATTTACCTAAGCTATAGGCGTGTTGTTTTTCGTGTAGCGGTAAGTTAATTAGTGCCGACCCTCTAAACTCCCGTTCACACATCCTCTCCATCGTCTTTAGAAGAAAGGATGTGAGGATAATGGGTCTGTAGGATTTAGGGTCTGTATAGTCGTTGTTACCTGGTTTGAGTATGAACATGACTTTCACTTCCCTCCATCCCCTAGGAACATATTTAAGAGCCAGACATGCTCTCATTATGGCAACAAGTCTGACTATTAGGACTTTACTTCCCCTCCCCCCACCACTGTAGAAGTGCCGGGAATAAGCCGTCAGGTCCTGCTACCTTATAGGGAACTATTATTGGAAACTATGAATGGCCCAATGGATTTTGTATTCAGACTTAGCTTTCCTATATAGAAGCCAGTCTTCATCCTTTGAGGTATTTATTGCCCTATTTAGGGCTTTTCTTACCTTCTTACGTTTCCTGTCTAGTTCTTTACCGCACCATTGTTGCTTTTGCTCAGCATGTTCATAATAATCATTGGTGGAGTGATTACTGGACATGATTCATGGTAGCTATCGATCATGGCTTTAGTGACAGCTGCTACCTGTTCTTCTAGGAGCGATTGATCTGCTATGGTATTAGTTCCCCCAACACCCGCGAGCGAAGACGTCAGCCTATTAAGGTATTTTAGTTTTATCCGTCTTGCGGGGATTTCTTCATGGTGATATAGCGGGAATATCGACCTGTAGTACGCAGCAGATCCATCTGTGGTCTGAGCATGAGGCCTCTTTCGACACATGCCATCCTGTTATTAGTTTAGCTGCTCCTTCTGTTGCAAGTGTGAGGTTGATTATTGTGCGACAGCATTTATTAATGAAGGTTGGTTCAGAACCATTGTTTAAAATGGTTAGGTTAGTGCCAAATAAATATTTAACTAAAACCTTACCTCGTTCATTAGGTTTTTCCATTCCCCAAAAGGGATGATGCGCGTTGGAGTCCGTCCCGATCACAACCTCTAGTACGACCCTCTCACAGAAATTCACCAGCCTGATGAGGTCGTGAGGGGGAGGGGTGTCTTCCTCAGGCATGTAAACCGGGGCGACGACTAACCTTTCCTCCTGTGTGTTTTGTAATGCTACGGCATACATGTCTCTGGAACAGAAATCTGTTAATGGTTTTGCACAGATATCTTTAGTAGTATAAATACACGCTCTAGGCTTGTCGTGCTCAGAGTTGTAGAATAACTTACATCTTAGATTGTTTAGGCCTTAATTTTACCAGCCTTAACCCATGGCTCTTGGATTAGGGCTATGGCCGTTCTTTGTGCCTCCAACCACTTGCGTAATTGAGCAGACGCTGTCTCACTGTGGTGGAGGTTGGCCTGCACTAGGCTAGTTTTGGACGAAGGACACGCCATCATCGCGTCATCCCCGTCCCCGCATAAAAATAAGCCTGCCAGGAGATCCCGGGTCTCATCGTCAGCCATCGAGTCAAAATTGGACGGCAAAATGCAGTCCTCTACGTCGCTCAGTGAGCTGTCGCTGAGCTCAGTTTCCACTGGGGGCTTCGGCTCGGTTTTGCAGGCCGTTTTTTACTGGAATTGACTTCCAGTGATTTCAATGTACCGGCAATCATGGCCACGGTATCCATGACCTCCGGGTTCTTTTCTGCCTCTTTGCTAGGTGGGGAATCAACGAACTTTCCTCCACGATCCTGGAATTTAACGTACACGCCCCACATACACATGCGAGATGGCGCCCGGCTTTCATCAGGGTCGGGATATGATCCTCCGGCACTGAAACAACGAGGAACCACCCGACCGTCTGTTTGTCCGCTTTGAGTAGTAGCCAGTCCTTGATATTTACCCAGCGGTTCTGGTACGCAAGCACACGACCAATGTCGCGTGAGTGCTTCCAGGCAGCTTGGGCATCAGGGATAAGGATACCACATTTGATTCTTTGTGGTATCTCTGACTGTTTCTTAATAGCCAGCGAGTTGTTGGATTTGAGGTCGAGGGTATAATATTCCCCTTCAACCAGTCCAGAGCCTTCTGGTCATCGCACCAAAGCTTTAGGACACCCTTCGTGTAAACGGGTTTGCCTCTAAAAACCGGGCCCGACGCATCAGGGTCCTGGTTACTCCAGGCTTCGCTGATCATCTTCCTCTGTATAGTCACGAGGATGTCATCAGCTACCTCCTTTGTTATGTGAACGCGCACACGTAAAGGCCTCACCCAAATCTGCTTTAGCAGCAGAAGCGTAGCTTGCTCTTGCAGCCTTTGTTTGATGTTCAAGTCGCATATTTTGTGCTCTCCTCTCGGCGAAGTGGACTCCTCCAGCGTTCTTTTGCCTGCTCTTTCCTTCTTTCCAGGACGCTTGGCTGCTCTCTGGTTCCTGGCGGATATCTTAGAGCTGGTTCCGGCGGCAGTGCCCACTGCTCGGGCCGGATTTTCATCCTGCCCAGTTTCAGCACGACTACTGGTTCCATCCCCAAGCATCGCAGTAGAATTAGCTTGCCCAGCTCCCTGAGGCTTGCTCTTGGAATCAGCAAGCGCGGCTCTTTCTCTGCGGCCTTTTTCTCGTTGCTTCTCATTCTTCTTTTTGACCTTTGCACTACTGCCTGCTGGGATAGACCCACCTGATGGTCCGTCGGGTAGGCATGGCACCATTTTGGGTGTCTTGCGCTTCCCCTTACGGCTCACCACTTGCCAGGCAGTAGAGAAAAAGGTCTTCGTTCCTTTGGGGCTCCGCAGGAGTTTTGCTACTCGCGGCCCCTTGCTCATTTTTCTCTTCCAGCTCCTTGGATTTGGAACCGGGTTTAGAGACATTAAGCGCGGAAATTGCCTCCTTGGTGGGGCCACATATGCTGGGTGATACAGTCCGTGGAACGGCCGGTTTAGCGGCGGTTCCTTCTGGTTTATTAGTGTCTAAGGTAAAATCCTCTGACACTTCTCCCTCTCTACTAACGGGCCTTTTGCTGTCCATAGTTTTTGCAATGTGTAATAATTCGTCCCCCCAGCTTCCCACTCTCCATGGAACCCGCACCTGTGGGAACGCCCCAATTTATTAAAAGAATTTCAGGCGTTAGGATTACCGGGGGAATATAGGGACGCAGAGTTGGCTCACAGCGCGACATCGGGAGCTCGATCCAGCTGGCAGATAGGGCTGAAAAGGCCCATCCCCACTGCCCGAGTTGACTTTCACTTGCCCCGTCAGCATGGCCTTTACCACCACCTAGACCATTTCAGGGAGACTAGGCAGCTCCCACATCCCTCGCCTGCGACCCTCTGACGGGACGCTTGGTCATATCTGTGGCTAGCAGATAAGGCCACCGTTTAGCTTGAAATCCGGACCAAAGAGGGCGTGTTGCCTCTCAACACTATATACCCCAGTGACGATCAGCTCAACCCTCTAGGACTCCTTCATCCCCACATACGGCGCTCAACTGCGCAGGTTCTAGCGCAGGAGGGTGTGTTCGTCCACTGGATACACCCACTCTCTCCGGAGGAACCGTTCCCTCCTCTTTTCCGGGCTTGGGACCGGCAGCAACAAAAAGCAATGACAAAGTTAGTTCACCGTGCTTCCTGTTGTAGGCAGAGTTGAAGTAAAGTAGACCGGACAGACATCGCCAATTAGCCCGGTAAGTACAATTCCATCAGCCTTTCAAACGTTGCTGGAGCATTGCACAATCCAAACGGCATTACTTTAAATTGCCACAGACCCTTTCCCGTCGAGAACGCGGTTTTCTCCTTATCCTTAGGGTCAATTTCGACTTGCTAGTAGCCATTTTTTAGATCCAGCGTGCTAAACCACTTTACTCCTGTAAACATGTCCAGAGTGTCATCAATTCTTAGTAAGGGATAGATGTCCTTCTTCGTAACATCGTTCAGACGGCGGTAGTCAACACAAAACCGCATGCTGCCTTCCTTCTTCTTTACCAGCACCACGGGTGAACACCGTGGACTAGCTGAAGGTTAATTAACACATCCTTCAACATTCCCTCAATCATGGTTTTCACTTCTTTTTCACGTGCTACCGGCAATCTTCTTAGTCGCTAACGGGCAGGCAATTCTTCTCCTGCGTTTATTTTGTGTTGAACTAAGCCGGTCTTCCCTATGTCAGCCTCGTTTGTCGAGAATACATCTGCGTACTTGAGTAACAACTTCTTCGCCTTGACCATTTCATTCTGGGAGAGAACGCTGCGACAGTCATCTAAAAGTGTAGTCACTCTTGTTTGTGCATCCTTGTTGGGGTCCCAGTCGATAGATATTGCCACTGACGCAACCAATCCACTTCTTCACATTTTCTATAATCTGGAATCCTGAATCCTGGTCACAAAGCTTCAGCACACGTACTCCTGAGATGTTAGTGGTTCTGACCAAGGTTCGAGCCACTTTCCATGGAAGGTCATTTTCTAACCTTTCCACGAGTACACAACGATAAGGTTGCCCAGGATTCCGAGGAAGACCAAGCGACACAATCGTTTCCGATCTCGGCGGGAGAACAATCTTCTTAAGACTGCTCGTACACGTTCCCTGGTCACGCCCCTTCCACGAAAAGTTCCTCTTGTCCACATTTCAAAACACCTTGCTTAACGTCAATCTCACAACGATTCTTCCTCATGAAGTCAAGGCCCAGGATGCAGTCGTCCATTATATCAGCCACGATGACATTATGCAGGTATATCATAATGCCTAGCTTCAACTCCATCTCCTTCTCTCCACGGACGGGTATACGCTGACCGGTGGCTGTTACCAAATTAATGCGTTCTCGGTTGTATGCGGAGTCGGAATTATAAGTTGGGAACTAACAACCGTACGAGAGGCTCTAGTGTCTATGGTCAGTTTACATGGCATTCCATTGATCTCGCCCTTGATGATAAGCTGTTCCCATCATGGGTTTGTGAGATCGAGATCCTTGGAGCTCTTTTAACATCAGCCAGCACCAGCCCCGCAGTTCTGGCTTTTACTTGTTTCCCTGCTGCTGCTGGGAGGTGCTGTTGGCCGCATTACCCTCCTGAGATCGTTCACCTTCCCTTTCTAAGGTTCGCTTGGGGCATCTGGATCGAAGATGGCCCCTTTCCCCACAGCCATAGCACCAAGGGCTGTATTCTTTACTGCGGTTGCGAACTGTAGCTGCTGCAAATTCCCTGACACTATGTGAACGATGATCCTGCCGTACGGCTTCCACCTGCAGTACATGGGCCAAGGCGTCCTTAAGCGTCTCGTGGTGCCCGAGCCTCACAACAGCTCTGACTTCAAGGACGCGGATGCCGTCGATGAATGTCTGCACCAGGTTCCCTTCAATGAGCGCAGGTATAGACTGGTATGCTTTTCGAACCATCTTCTCCACCTCAAGGGCCCACTGCTGCAGGTTTTCGTTGCTGCGTTGCACGCGATCTTTAAACTGCGCACGAAAGACGTGTTCCAGATGAGCGTCGCCATATGAAAATGAAAAAATGAAAATGAAAAATATTTTATTTAACAGTTAGCACCTTTACACATAATTTAGCAGCGGTTCTCACACTAGGCACGTAGACCTGTATGGTGAGAGCCATATACACATATTAACAAAAAACAGAGATTTGTGCACGGCTGACTTTACAAAGTTTTACCTTTAAACATCTACTCCAATTTATTTATGGTCTATAAATATAAACACATACTTAAACATATATACACAACATACATACATACATCCACATACATATACATACAACATATATATATATATATATATATATATATATATATATATATATATATATATATATATATATATACATCACATATACATACATACACACACATAAATATTATAATTTGTTAATATTGCAGTATTTTAAATTTTCAATACTGCTATAATAACAATATCAATATCAATATTGGGCACGTAGCTACTATGACAATGTTTGAAACATCTTTTCTGTTTGCTCATAACTAAGCGTAAGCAACCAATTTCTTATTTTTATTCTAGCTGTGTTCGTCGAGCAATCTCTTATGTCGCATGCCTTCATAACTTTATTATAAATTAGTGTTTCAATGAATCGACTAAATCGTTTTGCGAAAGCTGTGCGAATGCTTTGTAATGGCATTTGAAACACACGTTTTTTCATCAGCTCACTGTATTTATGTGAGCTTAATATTTTTCTATGAGCACATGTAGCCACACATAAGACAAATAGCTGCCGAACTGTTAGTACTTTAATATCTCTGTACAGTTTAGCTGTTGGATACCTGTATTTCTTGTTAACTTTCAGGACCGAACGTTGAGCTCTCTCAATTTTTATCATGACTGTTTTGGAAGCGCTTCCCCAGCAAGAAATACAATACGTTAGCAGAGACTGACATAGGGCATAATAGATAGATATTAATGTGCTCAGGGGTGCAGAGTCTCTCAGCCGTCTCATGATGTAAACTATGTTACGAATTCTCGCTGCCAATGCCGATATATGCGCCTTGAAGTTAAGGTTGTGATCAATTAATATACCCAGGTATTTAATGGATTCCACTCTCCGAATTTTTTCACAACTACCCAAATTATTTTCGGTCGTGCAAATATGCAATCTTATGTGTTTGTCAGTAGGTGGTATTGACGTACGGGTCTTATGAAAGCAAATATAATTAGTTTTCTCGACATTAAGAGTTAACAGGTTTGAGTTTAACCAATGAGAAACCTGAGAAACACCACGTTCCGCCACAGAAATGGTATCATCCCATCTTTTTCCACTATATAAAAGGACCGTATCATCAGCATAACATATTATTTCTGAATGTTTTGAGTTGAACTGATGTATGTCGTTCATGTATATAATGAAGAGAGTAGGACCGAGAATACTTCCCTGAGGTACACCATAGTTAACACGTTGCATTTCACTTATATATGTGCCCACTCTCACGCACTGTTTCCGTTTCTGCAAATAGCTTTTAAACCAATCTAAAACTAATCCTCTGATTCCTACGTTTTCAAGCTTTTGACATAGTAAAGGAACGGAAACAGTATCGAAAGCCTTGGCTAAGTCCAGGAATACGCCAATACAGCATTCGTTTTTGTCAAGGCAAGAAGATATATGTGAAACTAAGGTGGTTATAGCGTCCTCGGTGCATTTTCTTTTTCTAAATCCAAACTGGCTTGAAGAGAGCAGATTAAATGCATCTAAGTAATGCATTAGTCTTTTATTTACCAATTTCTCAAGGAGTTTGGAAAACACACTCAGCAGAGAAATGGGTCGATAATTATCTGGAGAGTTTTTTAGGCCCTTTTTATATACAGGATACACCATTGCAGTCTTCCAAACTTCTGGAAATACACCGGTAGAGATACTCAACTTGTATATTACTGTAAGTGGCTCAGTGATAAATTTCTTAATATGCTTAATCAGAGTATTACTTAGTCCATCAATTTTTACACATAAGCCAAAAAGTGACAAATATATTCAAATGTGTTGCGTATAATTCATGCATGGAAAAAGAATTGTCAAGTGGTCCTCTTTGGTCTCTTTTTACACTACTACATAAATAAAAAGTTAATAAAATCGTGTTTATTTTGTCTAAGATCGTACTGGCTGATTAATTTGACAAATGTAATTTTAATCATGTCGTAATATATATTTATTGCGATGTTTGACGTCTGTTGCCTTTAATATTTTACTAAAAATATTATTATAAAATTATATCTTTAAATAAAATATATCACTAGAGATGGCTTCTTTTATACTAGGATGCAAATCCCATTCTTCCCGTAAGGAACATGGTTCAGAATTCGTAAGCATCCAGCGGTGTGTACGTTTATATTATCCTAGAATTAAATTACATTATAACTGTAAGTAAACTGTTTTATTTTAAAAAGTAACTGGTTGGGCAGCGGGTCTAAGGCATCCCGAGTTTGATTCCCAGGTTGAGCCTTGACCCTATTGTGCGAGATGTTATACTAGGTGGACTGTATACGCGATGGCTTCTTATGCCTCAACAAGATGGCGGACGTGGCACGCGGCACCTTGGACAATGCACTCGCTCTTCCAAATCTATTGCTTGCCAAGGTTAGGATGGAATTCTACGTGAGTATATTAGGAGAAACAAAATGGGGCGGATTAACTAACAAACAAAATGCTCAAGTAGGAACAAAATTAATGGAAAACACACTTACCGGGGTATGATTCTGATGCGGCGGACGACGCTTCCGTTGCGGTGATGCGACGTGAGGTGGGTTCTTCTGGAGCGCCCCAGAGATGTGATCCAGGCCAGTGGTACGAAGGAAGAGACTGTTCGAGGGCCGCGCGCGAGCCTTTATTGCCTCGGCTTTTCCCACCAAGCAACTTTTTTTTTTTGCGCCCGAAGCAAATATGGGCAACCCTCCGGAAGCGGGGGAGGGAGGTTGGGAATGCTCACAGCATACCACGCAGCCGGCTGCGTGGTTATGTGGTGACTTTTACCCACTAAACCCAACCTTTTAGGAATTGGCTTAACGATCTGACTAGAGATCTCTACGCCGTATACGAACGCGACCCTCCTTGGCAGAAAGGAGGGCGCAAGCGGCGAAAAGCCGCTTAGAAGAGTGCCTAACTAAGGCAGATTAAGGGATGTGTTATGTAGGCTCAGCCTGAGATGCCAGGAGGCAGTTCAGGTCAGACGAAAGCTTGTTGGGGGGGTCCGAGAGAGAGTTTCTCGGTCAGCGCACACTATAGCGAGTGTGGATAGGGGCTGCATAGGCAGCTGTCTCACGAATGAGATGATTTGGGTGGGACTCTGAGGCTTTGAAAAATCTCTCAGAGAGTGATTTAAGGAACTGCTGGATTGTTGGGAGCTCTAAGTCTCGATGTAGGTCGGCATTACGGACATAATAGGGCGAGTTAGTGGCCCTACGACAGAATAGATTTTGGACTATTTGAAGTTCATTTATAGCTTTGGGCTTAGCATGTGCGAAAATGGGGGCCGTGTAGGTCATGACAGGTCGTATGCAGACCTTATATAGGGTTCGCTTGTTGCGCAGGGACATTTTACTGTGTCTTCCCAACATGCTGTTGAGCCTACCCATGTAAAAACGTGCGGTGCGAGTAACCTTCTTGATATGGGGCTCGAAAGTGAGCCTTGCATCAAGGGTGACGCCTTTAAAGTATATGGCTTTAGTTTGCCATGGGACAGGGGTTTCTAACATCCTGATTGGCGGAGTGGTGGTGAGACGACGTCGTTTATATTCGAAGCAAACGGCGGAGCTTTTCTCCGGGTTTACGTCGATACGCCATTTTTGGAACCAAGCTCCTAAGTCGCTTACTGACTGTTGGATCTTGTTCCTAATCTGTGGTAGTGAGTTACCTTTAGAGTAAAGGGCTGTGTCATCTGCAAAGAGGGCTAGTTTAACACCATTCGACGGGATAGGGATGTCGTTGGTGAATAGTATGTATAGGAGGGGAGCAAGCACAGAGCCTTGAGGGACACCGGCTTTTATTTGACGAGTAGAGGATAGCGTGCCTTCGTGTCTAAAGCGAAAGGTACGATCCTTCAGATAGGAGGCTACAAGGCGAACGAGACGGTCCGGGAGGCTTAAGTCGTACAGTTTGTTGATAAGGCCCTCGTGCCAGACTCTGTCGAATGCCTTGGCAATGTCAAAGAAGACCGCAATGGTTTTTTGACGGCGAGGATAAAAACCGCTGAGGATGTATTCCACTATGCGGTGAACTTGCTGGGGGCACGAGTGTTTGGCTCGAAACCCGAATTGTTGTGGGATGACAAGAGAGTCGCCGTCTGTGGGAAACAAATGGCGCCTCAAGCGCACGAGAATAACTCGTTCGAAAAGTTTGCTCATGGCCTTGAGGAGGCTGATGGGACGGTGATTGGAGGGGAGGTGGTGAGGTTTGCCTGGCTTGGGAATGCCAATGACAGTTGCCTCTTTCCAAGAGGTGGGAAAGTTACTGAATTCGAAGCAGGCGTTAAAGATAATGGCCAGTAAGGCGATTACCTGCTCCGGTAAGTATTTGAGGGCTTGGTTGGAGATACCATCCGCACCCGGTGCTTTTTTGGGCTTAAGTCCTTTGATGGTAGATGAAATCTCATCTTTGGACACAGTGATAGGGTCAGAGGCGGTAGGGGGCGAGTTCCTGCGACGGATCTCGTCCTCCACTAGTTGGATGTGTAAGGGGTCAGTGGGTTGTGAGCTAGGAGAGCATTGAGCGGCGACGCTGTCAGCGAAGCACTCAGCCTTTTCTTCCTCCTCGAAGGCAATGGAGCCGTCGGGACGAGACAGAGGGAGAGTATGCGTTATAGCGTCTATCCGGAAGGCTCTTGCCATCCGGTAGTACGCTGTGTGGGAGGGAGAGATTTTCTCCATGAGATTGCCCTTTTCGTGGTCTCTGTAATCTTGGAGGCGGTAACGCAGTTTGCGTTGAAGGCGGTGGGCCGCGAGTCTATATTCGGGAGTGGATAGCGTGCAGCTCTACGGAGGGCAGCTTTTTTGGCTTTTAGCAGGTTACTAATATCTAGGGGAAGACTAGTTTTAGCAACCGGGACAACTTTTTCATTCTCTTTAAGAGAGGATGTTATAAGTGAGGTGAGATTTTCGACCGCGGTGTCTATTTTCCCCGTACTGTCGAGGGCGTCGGAAGAAAGGGTTATGGGAGGGTCCGGAGAGTCTATAGCCGAGGCTAGAGACTTCTTGAAGCCCTTCCAGTTGGTGTAGGTTTTGGAAGTGGGAGTTGGAGATGGCTGATGGCCAAGAAGGAGGGATACAGGACGGTGGTCGGATCCTAGATCATCGAGAGACTCGATTGCTCTAAGGTTAAGGGAGACTCCTTTAACTAGAGCAAAATCTAGCACATCAGGAGCGTAGTTAACAATGTCGGGATAGTGGGTGGCAGCGAGAGGGCTGTAGACAGTCAGGTCGAGAGACTGAGTGATATTGAGCAGCACCCTGCCACTACTGGTAGTAGTGCGGCAGGTCCATTCAGTATGCTTGGAGTTAAAGTCTCCAAACATAATGACTGAGTCGCCTAATGCAAGGATGGCTTCGAAATCATTCTTAACGGGGAGGGTTCCGCCAGGGATATAGCAAGAGGCTATAATGATTGACTGGTGTCCAGTCATAGCTAATCTAGTGATAGTGGCTTCCGTACTGGTAAGCGTCGGAGTAGATATGTGGGAGCAATGAAGGGGCTTTTGGTAATAGATGGCAGTACCGCCGCCTTTGCGGTCGGGTCTGTCGTTACGTAGAAGTGAGTAATTTTTAATAGTAAGGCCTTTAGAGACCTTGGGGCTGAGGTGGGTGTCCTCAAGGAGGAGGAGAACGGCTTCGCGATCTCGAAGAAATAGCCTAAGCTCTGGGAGGTTATTTCGCAAACCGCGGATATTGAATGAAACAAGCGACAAACCCTTTGGTTTGATACGACCGTGAGATATTGCGGGAGCAGAGGGCTCCGGCATAGTTTAATTACAAAGACCTTAGTAGGTTGATGTGCTGAGTAAGAGCAAGGAGACGGTCCTGAGGGGACTGAGCGGTGCGCAGTTTACGCGCAAGGATAAGGATTTCATCTAAATTGATCCTATTGAGAGTGTTATACACTGGGTTTAGAGATTCTACTACAGAGTCTGCCTGTTTTTGTGGGTCGGCGGAGGGCCGCGGGATATTTGATTCTTTTGGGAACCAGGGGTTTATTGGAAGCGGCGCAGGCTGGGAGAGCGGAAGGCTCATAAGGGGCCGAGGAGGGCCCTGAGGTTGCCGATAGGGGCCCTGTGGGGGCCGGTAGATGCCCTGTGTGGGCTGAGATGAGCCCTAAGGGGGCTGAGGTAGGGGCTGGCCCTGGCTGGGCTTGCGGCTTACAAGAGCCGGGAAGGTTCGGTCATTGACCTGGGGTGGAGCTTTGCGGCTCGGAGGTGGGCGAGGAGCGCGAGGGCAGCCTCTAAAATTGGCCGGATGGCCTGTTTGTCCGCAAAGGACACATGAGGGTGAGGATTCGGCGTTTTTGAGCCGAGGGCACTCTTTCGAGTGATGGGGTTCTGGGCACTTAATGCACCTGGGTGGAGCTGAGCAGTTGACTGCCGCGTGCCCATAGAGTTGGCAGCGGTGGCACTGCACTGGGTAACCGCGCCGGTGTGGGGCTTCGACCTTTACAAGCGACAGGCCGCACACAGTGCGTACCTCGCGGAAGATGGCCTTCGCCTCCGGCACATTGGTGAGAACGAGGAGGGCGAGGTTAAATTTTTCGCCCCTGCTGCTGTGCATTTTGTGCACAGCTTCTATGGGGAAGCCTTGGGATTTAAGGTCTTCCAGAATGTCCTCGTTTGCGAATTCATAGGGAACTCCGCGGAGGACTGCCTTGACCTTCCTTTCTTCAGCGAGGGCGTATGTATGATAGGACACACGCTCGGCCGTGAATAGGCGGGTTATATTTCGGAAATCTTCTATAGACGCCAGCACTATTTTGATGGCCTCGCCGACATTGGTGGCTTGGTCATATTTGAAACCCTTATCGTAAAGGGTTTTGGATATTTGAGTGAATTTGGCCTTGTCTCTGAGAAATACAGGGGGTGGGACTTGGTTTTTAGCCAATTTGGGAGCGCAGCGGGTTGCTGGCTTGGCGTTAGTGTCTTTCGACTGAGAGGCGGCAGCGTTTGGGGCTGCGGAAGTAGGGGCAACGATGGGAGCTGCGGAGGTAGAGGCAGCGGCGGAGGGTGTGCGGGCGGCGGCGGTGGCGGTCGCTGAGGCGGGGGGAGTGCGAGAAGTCGCAGCGCGTTTCGGGCCGCGCTTAGATTTCACTAGCGTGAATTGGGCTGAGTCGGTTATGGTTCCTTCGGAGTCGGATGAATCCGAGGAGCCGGTGGAGCTGAGGGCGGTCCTCTTCGGGGAGGATGAGGTAACGGACGTGGTGTCCGAGTGCTCCATATTGGAGTCGGGGGACGCGGGCAAGTCGGTCTGCGGGGCAGCCGCTTGGGTCGTGAGGAAAGCCGCAACGGTGGGCGGGGGTACACATGCCTTAGAGGCAGCGGGGGGGAAAATGGCTTTGGCGAGAAGGGTCTCGTCAATTTGGGCGGTTGTGGGTATTCCTGCGGCTTGGATCATTTGTACGATCGTGGCCGCAACTTGGCTCATGAGTGAGCTTATGTCTATGGAAGACATGTTGATCTGGACAGGGGGGGTGACGTTTTATTCTATGAAAACTAGAGGTCCCTGTTCTGAGAAGAACAGGGCTTTGGGGGCAGATGGGGGGACTGACGATCTATTCCCAGAAGCTGGTGTCCCTATGTTCTGAAAAGAACAAGGGCTCGCTCTGAGAAGAGCAAGAGACGATCTTCTAAGAACAGTATATACAACAAGTAACAGTATAACAAAAACAATAACAGAAAAATTAAAAATAAAACATAACAAGCGAAGCGCGCTCAAGCCTCCCCGCCGGAGCAAGGGGGCAAGAACGATACGAAAAACAAAGTGACTCACCAACGGCGTCTGCTCGGCAGTGTTAGCCGGGGAGAGCGGGGCGCGCGGGCGAGCGGTTGCGCTACCGAAGGGTCGGAGCGCGAAAGAACTGTGTGCACGACCGCTCGGGGGCGACGCGCAAACGGAACTGATGACCAAGCACCTCGGTCGGGTGCGCTTCTCATTGGTCGAAAGAATCGCGTCACCTTCTAGACTCCCCTTTCCCCTTTCAGTGTGTACGGTAGGGATATTAGGTCAAAGGATGGATACACACTTGGCAAATATGCCCTCGAACAAAAATAAAAACGAATCGTTTCCGCGTAACCACTAACAAGTCGGTTTTTTTGTAAAAATGAGACTGTATTTGTTATTTATGTAACCGCTAAAATACATTGAAATATAAAATTTATTTTTAACAATATTGATGCGGTTTTAAGGCATATCAGCAAAATCGACCCCCACATTGAAACTCATCTTTATATTTTCGTTGTTTTAGTATGCCTAAAAATGATAAAGAACTGGAAAAAAACTGGATAAGAGTAATTCCACGGGCACAAAACCTTGGACAAAAAATAGCCGCATTTGCTCAAAACACTTCTCCAAACATTGTTTTGTTAACGAAAAGAAATGGCGAAGGCTGAAATTAAATTCACTTCCTACTTTATACATCGTAACAATACAGCTATTATGTTTAATTTTATTTTTAATTGCGTATCATTTAATATAATTATGTCAAAACCGCATGCAGTCAGTGGTACACGAACGTGCCAATAGCATTATTTATAATAATACCATTACATCCTTCATCATCATTTTTAAACTTTAAATGTGTTTGATGTTTTAGAAACCAGATTCGATTATGGATACCTCGCCCCCTACGGGAAGTGAAAAATTGATGAATTTGAGAATATTGCAAGCACTTTTAAAAAGGACGGCTGAGAACTATTAAATAATAATATTTTATATAAAACGAAAAACTAAGTTTGCAATTATTATTTCATAGGTATTTTCTAAAATTCATACCGATATTAACAATCTAGAACCAGAACCAATGAACATTAGTGAAAATTTAGCTCCATCCACAAGCAATTTGAGCTTTAGATAATTTACGTATACAAGAGTGGGAACAAAAATTAGATAATGCTCAGAAGTTTTCGAGAAATCATGTACTGAAAATCCAATCTCTTATAACCTTAAATCTCTCATAACCTTAAATGATAGATTGCAAGATATCCTAAACAACGAAAATTTAGGAAACAAGAAAATACATATGTTGGACGCAGTAACATCATCATATCTTACGTCTATTTTCTAAGAACGTATGTATATACAGAAAGTATAATAAAGTATATACACGTGAATGCTATAATTTAAATGTCTTATAAACTTTGTCTGAATTCTTTTATTTTGTACTTTATGCGTAATATAATAGGGAGAACAAATTCTACTAGCGTAATAAACAATTTTGATGTAGTCTATGTCCGAAAAGGGCAAATACATAAAACAAACCTTTGACTTTTTAAGCATTTTGTACTATTGTATTTACATGTTTTGTCATAGCCAGCTTCTTGTCAAGGGTACAAATTAGTATTTCATTTATTTTCCCCGTGACTATTGGTGCTGGAAAGCACCCGAAACGTCGGGTATTAAAATTAATATAAATAAAACGCGATAAAATCCGTAAAAGTAGTTTTAATCAATGAGTAATATAGATTTAAGATACAATAAAAAAATTTTAAAGTTGTTTCAATACATTTAAATTGGTTTTCCCGTCCCGTTTCCCGTTGGAGTCCCTCTTTCTCCATGAAGTCGACCAGCTGCTGGTCCCTACGGTTCCGTTGCCCTACTCCAAATTTCCCTATCTTCAGCTCACCGCTTTCTCTTGTGCCTAGTTTTGCGTTGAAGTCTCCCATCAACACCGTGTAGTGGGTTTTGGAGGAATGCAGGGCTCAGGAAATATTCTCATACATTTCCTCCACCTCCGGCTGCAGAGGAACACAAAAGCTCTCCGATCACACTCTTAATCTCATGGCTGTTAGACGGGAGATGAGGCTGCAATCGTCAACAGATTTGACAGCGTACATGCAACTGAACAGACAGATCTCCAAATGCATGCGGCGAGACTTACGCAAATTTAAAACTGCTCGTATTGAAGAAGCGATTGAGCGGAACCAGGGCTCTCAAAGTCTTTGCCAGAGATCTGTCTTCCAGTAAGAGCCAACTGTCAAAGCTGAAGACTGAGTGTGGCAGTATCGTTTCCGTGACACTTGAGATTCTGAGTGAGATTGAAAGGTTCTATGGGCAGCTGTACACATCATCGTTGGAGCCACACGCAAGTGTGAGTAACGATCCAAGAGCGGGTCTTATCCGACACTATTCCGATATCCCGGACGTCAGTCTGAGCGAGATTAGAATGGCTCTCCAGCACCTTAAAAACGGCAAGTCCCCGGGCGAGGATTGAATTACAGCGGAGCTTCTGAAAGCGGGTGGAAACAGGTACTTGAAGTCCTTCAGAGGCTCTTTAATTCCGTCCTCCATGGTGGCACTGCTCCGGAGGCGTGGAGCAGAAGTGCGGTGGTCTTGTTCTTCAAGAAAGGTGAAAACGCCCTCTTGAAGAACTACAGACCGATATCCCTTCTGAGCCGCGTCTACGTGCTGTTTTCGAAAGTCATTACGAATTGTCTCGCACGCAGTCTCGATGACTTCCAGCCTCCCGAACAAGCCGGTTTCCGAAAAGGCTTTAGTACCATAGACCACATACATACCCTTCGGCAAATTGTAGAGAAGTCTGAAGAGTACAATCTGCCACTTTGCCTGGCGTATGTGGACTATGAGAAAGCCTTTGATTCCGTCGAAATTTGGGCGGTGCTACAGTCTCTTCAGCGGTGCCAAGTTGACTGTCGGTATATCGAAGTGCTGAAGTGTTTGTACAGTAGGGCTACGATGGCTATCCGAGTACAGAACCAGAGTACGAAACCTATCCAACTGCAGAGAGGTGTAAGACAGGGTGACGTTATTTTCCCGAAACTCTTCACCGCTGCATTGGAAGACGTTTTCAAGCTACTGGACTGGAAAGGATACGGTATTAACATCAATGGCGAGTACATCACTCACCTTCGATTTGCCGACGATATAGTCCTTATGGCAGAAACGCTGGAGGACTTAAGCACTATGCTCAATGACCTCAATAGTGCCTCCCAACGTATAGGTCTTAAGATGAACATGGACAATACAAAGATCATGTTTAATATCCATGTCACACCTATGCCGGTAGTTGTTGGGAGCATTAAGCTCGAAGTTGTTGACGAGTATGTTTACCTGGGACAAATAGTCCGGCTAGGTAAGTCCAACTTCGACCGAGAGGTCAATCGACGGATTCAACTCGGCTGGGCAGCGTTCGGGAAATTACGACACATCTTCTCGTCAGGTATATCTCAAAACCTGAAAACTAAGTTGTACAACCAGTGCGTGTTGCCAGTGAGGACGTATGAGGACGCTCAAAGTCGCTCAGCGAGCTATGGAGAGGGCTATGCTCGGAGTTTCTCTGCGTGATAAACTTAGAAATGATAATTCATTAATGAAAATTGATATATTTAGAAGGAAAACGTTAATTCTATTTTGTACTTACCTTCATTAGACTAATGATATCCATTACTTATGTGAATTAAAATTTAAAAACATATTTTTTTTTTTTATATATTCCGCGTCGCATTATAGCATGTGCATTGAGGCAGCCGTCCGAGTTACGTCGGAGTGCGGGCCGGACTGAAAACCAGTGTCGGGATCAGAGCAATTCGTGTTTCTGTATCTCGATTTTTACTGAGTCCTGTCCATTTCACGGTCTTATGCTGCTACACAGACTCATTTTATATTATTTTTACATTTTTGTTAATTTAGGGAAATATTGTTTTATTTTCTGTTTAATTCCAATTTCTTGCTTTGTTTTGTATCTATTGTGATTAGACCGTGAATAAATGTTAAAAAAAATAATGTGGATATCCGCAGTAGAACCAGAGTGACCGACATAGCCCAACGGATTAGTAAGCTGAAGTGGCAATGGGCCGGCCATATAGCTCGAAGAACCGACAACCGTTGGGGAAAAAAGGTTCTCGAGTGGCAGCCTCGTACCGGTAGACGAAGTGTAAGGCGACCCCCCACTAGATGGAGTGATGACCTGGTAAGACATCCAGGAAGTCGATGGATGCAGGTGGCTCAGGACCGTGCTTTGTGGCATACCTTGGGGGAGGCCTATGTTCAGCAGTGGACTTGTAAAGGGCTGTAATGATGATGATGATGATGAAATTGGTTTTATTTTCTTTGTAAATGGCAAATAAATATTTTGCTTGAATTTTTACTTTGTGCTATTTTTCTCACAACTAACTAATATAAAGATGAAAAAGCGTTACCGAATTTTCCTTAGTGAGTTTTATGATATATTTTTACCATTATAGCATTATCGATCTAAATTACAAAATTCACCCAAATTGAAACAAAATAAGCAAAATTAATTCTAAATCAAACGTTTTTAAGTTCCATTACTGAACTCTTCGTCCGTAGTGGGTCTTCCATTAGTTGGTATCCTAAATTAATATTTATTGAAAACATAGTAAAAGCGAGTATACCGATAAGGTTGTTCTTTTCTATAGTTAGCATCACTAGAAGTGTCTATCGTGTTCATGTCGGCTCTGGGTTCTAACCCTTCTGAGCCGATCATTTGTTTCGGAATCTTCATTTTATATTATTTTTCTTCACAATATGCTAATGCGTCACATTGCGAAGCCCTTAGGAGATTTAGACGACTGCCATACGTGCCTTTTTTGAGTGTGTCAAAAAAGGCACGTATGGCAATGCACAATGCAGTGTTGGTCCCTACTTTAACGTATGTTAGTGAAAGTTGGGTGTGGCAGAAGAAGCACGAGATTACAATAAACGAAGTAGAAATGCGGCCGTTAAAGAGAATGTTAGGGTTGAATCTGAATGACAGGGTGAGAAATTGTGTGATAAGAGAAGAGTGTGGTTTCCAAGATGATGTTGTGATCAGGATTAAGAAAGTAATACTTCGGTGGTTTGGTCATCTGGAAAGAATAAATGAGGAGAGTGACAAAAAAAATTATGTTGAAGAAGTGAACGGCAGTCGGAAAGGGACGTCCTAGGCGAAAGTTTATCGACCAAATTGGCGATATATTGAAAACGGGCCAAATTAGGAGTACCCTTAACCGACGAGCGCGTATGCGTAGGTATATGGATGTGAAGGAGGCGAGAGAAGTGTGTCAGGATCGTGACAAATGGAAGTCTGTAGTCTCTGCCTACCCCTCTGGTTGACAGGCGTGAGTGTTTATGTTATTACTATTTCTTAAAATTTTGCTGCATTACCAGTAGAGTACTTTATATTAAATTGGCATTGCCAAATAAAACAAAGAATATCATTGCATATTATTCTTTTTATATTTTTTTTCATCAGTTTAAATGGAAAATACAATTTCATTTATTTATAGTGTTGTCATTTATTTATTGTAAACAAATATATTATAAAAGATTTACATATTACTATCAAAACAAAATATTCACAAATGGCAGACTAACTAAACAATTAACTCAGCTGTTTATTCAAGCATGCTAACAATTGCATCGTTTTGAGCTAAACAAGAAAGAGAAAGTTTGGCACTGATCCCATAATCCAATTTATAAGACAGTTGTCATAAATGCACATTGTAGCAACATATCTGACCTTCAGGATAAGTTAGTCCGTTCCCATGACATGATATTGAATAGGTACCTTTTATAACGATACTCTTCACAACCTCTCTTCAGCTCTAGTATTGCATGATGTAATACTGTCGTTCTTCTTTCGCATTCAGCAGACGCATCGCGTCAGCATCTACCAAATCCTCATTGTGGTAATGAGGCAACGCCAAAGAGAGCCTACTTCTGACTATTGTTTGTGGTAACTTGACGAACGTAAATAACTAATAGCCGCCTCAGTAATCAAGATATTCGAAATGACTAATTTAATAATAAAACAACAAACTCTTGTTTCGTTCATAACAATACAAATCCATTGAATGGATAAAATCAACTCAATTCAAACATTCGAACTTATCATCAATGTTCAAAAACAAAAAGTACCCCATTCTGCATTACCCTGCCTTAAAAATAAAATTATATGATAAGATGGCGAAAAAAAGCAATGGAAGAGGACGTGAGCAAAACGAAATCCATAATTGATTAACACACGACTGTCAGTTTGCTTCAACAAGAGGAACTGAGTATAAAGTATACTGAATATAACGATTTCCGAAGTAGCAAGTAAGTCCTTTCCACTGTGACATAGAATGCCAAAAAGAAAAGTATAATTCATAAATTGTACCTATGCTTTGTATATATTCTAATTTTTTTTTACATTTTAATAATTTAAAAACAACCAGCACTTGGTCGAAAAATTTATATCCATATTTTTTTTGTGTATTTTATATTTTGATGAAATATTTATAAGCTAATTAACGTGAGCCGATGTCAGGATCCATAGCTAGTCGTCGTTCGCTCGAACCGGCTGGCAAGTGTCGGTTTCTTCCGCCTGACTCGAGCTTGTATAACACATCTGTACACAATAACACTACCGCTTCGTCTATACATCTCGACTCATAATGCACTGATATCTCGAGGGGCACAAGGAATATCGCAGCATTGTTTCGTTCGCGCCGGCCGCCGCGCCCGACCGCGCCATCTTCACCGTGTCCCCGTTATGTTCATTTTATAAGGAGTTTAAAAAAATAAAACACTACAATTACATTCCTTAACGCTTCTAAACTACTAATTCGTATTCTATATACAATGACATAATACAAAGTATTCAAATTGTTCGGTAAATAGACAGCCGCGTGAAACTGTCGTTCGGGCGCGACACGACGGCAATATCTTTATACATTACTGTACAGCAAATTTACAATAACGTTTCATCAGAACATGCCAACTCAATGATCTACATCTAAATACCAAAGTAAGGTAAGGTATTATTCACCCGGCGCCCGCCTTAAGCCGCTACAATAATAATAATATCAGCTTATGTTATTGTAATAATAATGTTAAATCTTGTACATGACAAAGTTGCCACATTTCGCACATCGTCTTATAGATGCAAGATAAACGCAACGTACGTTTATAGGCCTCGTTACAGATGGGGTTATCAAAAATTATTTATGAGACAAGCAGAAAATATTGTTTTTTTTTAATAATAAATTAAAAATTGTGGCGCGTTTGTCATGCAACAAAATTGATACGAAATTTTTAAGATAATATTTCAAGGTTATTATTCTCTAGAATTTACGAACGTGATATTATACTAAACACTAAATATTACCTACTCTGTACAATGGACTATAATATTTATTGAGATTTTACCATTTGTATAAACATGTCAAAATACAAATATTTCTGTCCAAATCTCTTAATAACTTAATAGGTAACAATCGAGCAACATTTGACATTTAATACTCTCCCTTTGTGACAGTACAACAGATATTATTACATAACGCCTTATTACATATCCATTATTAGAAAATTTTGGTAAGACTTACTAACGTCAGAATGGGTGATACACAAGTTTTATATAGCCTTTAAAAAAAAGTAAAGTTACAGTCTATATACGTCCCACAGCTGGGCACAGGCCTCCCCTCATTTCTGAGAGGGTTTTAGGATTAGGAAGTGTCCGCCGTGCTGCCCCAATGCGTGTTGGCGAACTTTACATGTCTTCGAAATATTTTTTTTCCTCTTATTCCTAAGACATGCCGGTTTCCTCACGATGTTTTCCTTCACCGCCGAGCACGTGGTAAATCAGCACTTAAAATTGCAATTAACAACTTCATTGGTGCCGGCGGGGATCGAACCCGGTTTACTCGCGTTCTGTTATATTTACAGCGATTATAGCCTGTAGACTTAGTAAATCAAATGTATCTTTCTCGTAAGTTAATACTCGGTACTATTGCAATAGTGCCCATAGGTGCGTATTAATCAACAATTGTGACAAATGGAATGCTTCGACAATATTCACTTCCAACTTTAACGAATTTCTGAAAATTGCAAGATCAATATGTTCACGAACTCTATAAGTGACAATGAAACAGTGAAACAAATAATTCGGTAGTAATATTTCATCTTAACCAATAGTTAATTGATAATACAACAAACAATCATCAGTGCCTAAACTACTGGTAACAATAACATTTTAACGGTTTTATGGAGTCCAAAACAGTCCCTACTAAAAATAATTGTTTACAACACTCAAACGATAAAGAAACAAAAGACAGGAGTACAAGATGACGTAATTGAAAAGCACTTGACGCAATCCACGTTGAAATTTGCTTTATGAGCGATAAAATAAATAGCGTTAAATACGATGGAAAAAATTTTGTTCACCTAATATCATTTATAAAACTATAACATTGAGCATTTAAATGAGTAAAAATAAAACCATTAAATTCAATGAGCAAAAATAGGACACTTACATCTGAATTGACTGAATCTTGTTAACAATCTCGTAAGCACTTCTGTACATACAAAAAGAATTGACTGTTATACCCAGCAAACTAATGTAACGCCATTTTGACACAATAATTGACAGAAATTAAACGAAACAACAATATCTTAACAAGGTTTCGTAAACCTAAAAGTAGTTATAATATTTATCAATTAAAGATATTGTATTAATATTATACATATTATTTAGATATATTCATGTATACAATTATAATATATATTTACATCTGATGGAAATAGTTTTCTGATGGCATTTTGTTTAAACAATGTTAAGGCTACGCAGAAAATGCGATAAATAATTAACATAAATATTTACAAATCTCTTGTTGCCTAATTTTTTAATTAAAATAATAGTAATATAAATATCGAGTGAATTTTACATAATATACTGCATTTTCTGCATTTTATATTCAATTCATAATAAGCTGTTGGAAGATTGGACATACTGGTTTTTTAAGATCAAGTTTTTCTTTCAAAAGTTCAAAATTATAGAAGCTACTTAATGCTAAATCATTTTAAAATATGGACGTTACTCTTTAGGACAAAACATACATAAGACGGTTTTACACACATTTGGGCTATTATAAATTTCTTTTCAAAAAGCTTCCTTCAGAGCAACGAAGGTAAAGGTAGGAAATAAATGTCAGAGTCGAAGTACTGAGTTTTAATTCTCCAACAATCTAAAGTACTATTGATTACAAAAATAAATTATTTCCGTTCTTGGTTCCTTAAAAGAAATTCTCTGAATAGGAGAATATTGTTAAAATGACAAATAGCCCAAATGTAAATTATAATATAACTTCCTTATCATGATGTGGAGGGTTGTTCTGAAGAGGACCAGAATAACTTCTTACTTCTAGTGGATGTTTAACGCTGGCCGGTTGTTGCTAACTTTTGAGACGTTTTATTTCGCAATTAAAACTAATTAAATATTGTTAATCTAAATAATTTTGGCAAATGTATGACATCTTAATCGACTTCGTCGTGGTATTCTTGAAATCGTAATTCAGTATCATAAAAAAAACTGATGTGTATATTTTGATAGATTTCAGCCTTGTTCGAAAATGTAATACATGCATAATTTAAAAAGTTTGATACCAGACTTATCAGGAATAATTCGACGAGACCGATTAAAGAATAAATACAATTATGTATTTATGGGTCCTAATCATATCATTACATAATTAAAATGAGTTACTCCACCTGTCTCAATAAAATTCAACAAGACACAATAACATTACGAAAATCACTTTACGTAATTACTATATACATGCGCAAGCGGGGCAAGATTGCGAAAAATTGAACGTCCAATGTGAATATATGGATGGAAATTAAAGGGACGATTAAGGCTGACGTAGTTTTAATATAATAATATAATTGTATTTAAAGGTCGAAATTCTAGTGAATTGACTTTTATAAATTTTATGTAAGATCAAATATATTAATTAATTTAATTATCTGGGCATCAGCATGCCGCCATGCGGTACACTTATAACATATTGACATTGTAATTCAGACAGTATAATACACATTTGACCTGTCCAAGTGATTTATGAGGGTAATCGCCTTAACAGGTCATGTTTGAGGGGATAATATAAACAATTCGCTAAATAATGAAGTTAAATATGTAATAAAACAATTTTTAAATAGCTGTTTGAAAGTACATGCTAACTATACAAACTTACTATTTCATAAATAAATGGTTAAAGTATGACAACGTAACAAGCTAAAAACAATGTACACGCTCGAGACAGAAGAGATTTTATTTTTACGTATTGTGAGAATTTTGTGAGTGCATTTTTTCTTAAATTTTTAGATATAATATGGGTACTAATATATGCGGCCGCACACAATGTAACTAATCTTGCAACGAAATTATTATACACGTAAATATATTTCATTAAAATTAATGGAAGAACTCTCAAAACTTAAATTAACACTATACTGGATACATAATAATGCGTTGAAATCTGATAATATAAAATGATTAAAAACTAACAACCTCAAACATGTATTCAAACACTGTACATTATATTTATCTGTCCCGTGTGTGTATGTTAATGTGATGATGAATAGTATATTAAGAGCCAGGCACATTGGTATATTTCCATGAAACACAGAAAACTTGACGAGTAAAAACATTGGCGCAGCTAGCGTAATTATCTTGGGATGGTAAATAAACCCAATTATAAAACGTAATTTGAACGCTAATCATTTTTGTCTGAGAGGTTGAATTTGTTTTATATGAAATTTACTTTAAATTATTACATGTTCTACATACAAATTTAAGAAAGTTTTTCCCTTAATTTAGTAAAAATCCGTATGCGTTTTATAAAATACAATACACATTATCTATATAAAAGTGAACTTTTAATACGACACCTTGTGAAACAAAGGTGATTAAACGTGTTTATTTATCACTTGAGGAACAATTTTTTTTACTTTTCTCTTCTCGCTAGTTACGCCAACGCGAAAAAGGTAACGTGTGCACGTAGCAGCGTTGCGTTAGTCACGTGTGTGAGCGGCGTGCGTACGTGGGTACGTGCAAGCGCGCGGTGTCTGGAGTGGCAGCGAGAGCGGGTAGCGGGGCGGCGGGCGGCGAGGGTAGCGGGGCGGCGGGCGAGCGGCGGGCGGCCACTAGGCGCAGCGGGCGGAGGGCGGCGAGCTCGAGTGTCAGTACGCCTGCGTGGTACTTGCCGCGGACACCCTCTCTGGCTTTAGGTTACGCTGTCAACACATACGCTTATAATGAACGACATTCTGCTTCAATATAACGAAAACATCAATAATTTCAATTTTTTTTAAATATAAATGATCATAGTACAACAATAAAATGGTATTATTTAAGTGTTTTATATGTTCCGTCCACAAACAACAGAGCTGCAACAAGAGACAACAGTCGAGACCATGAAGATTAGAGATCAGGAGAACGATCGCCGTAGAAAATAGTGTCCCAGAAATATGGACACCATCAATGAGGCGCTGCGATCACTAAGTGCAGTCAATAAAAGTCATTTTCAGTCTATTTTTCCGATCAGATGCTCAACCACTTGCACATCCACGCACAATAAAATATTTCTCCATTTTTTAATGTTTCTTTTCGTCAAAAATTACAAAATTACGGAGCATGAAAATTTTCTACGAAAAAATGAAATGAAAAATTTGTACATTATTCAACTAACTTCATCTACTTGTACTCATTAACAGCTAACTTCGCAGTCACTACTCACCGACGTCAGCGCCGCTATATATTCTACAATTTTCAAGGACAGGCGGGCTATGCTTTAGTACGTAGTGATCGTTCTCCTGTTCTCTAACCATCATGGTCGAGACATATTTGACATATCATTGACATCAATATGGTGGAATGCTGGCATAAAACAATTCTATTACTCAATATCTTTTGATGGGTGTCGTAAGAGTCGACTTTTGAAATGGCCGGAAGACCTGTAGGTGAGAATGATAAGGGGTGTAACTATTTCGTGTATATGTAATAATAATAACAATAACAATAATGTCCTCCAGACCGAATTTCGACCACGGCGGCCTGCCTCAACAGAGGTTAACCATTGGCGCAGGACAGGATTATAGTGCCCAAGTGCATGAGCAAGCACAGGTGCACTCTCTATTCCCTCGCTCTCATAAATCGATGGAACGAAAAACCGAATCGACCGGATAGAGATCAGGCGCAGGACCAACGGTTTTTTACGTGCTTTCCGAGGCACGGGGGTGATACACCGCCAACTTCTTGACTCCGGGCAGCTACTGAGAATTTCTTGACAGAAAAACTCAATAATTGATTTTTTGGTCCGACCCAGGATTCGAACCCAGGGCCTCATGATCAGAAGTTGCACTACTACAACCACTAGACCAACGAGGCAGTCAAAGTCGTGTATATGTGACAGTTATTTGTTAGCATTATCAACTTCAAACTTAAAGCCTAGCCTTTTACTTAATTACAATAACGCGTAATTACATTTAACATTTGGATAACCAGACCAGCTCATATGTGTTCCTTATATTTTAATGATAAATTTTATAACATATTAATTAAAGTTGTAAATCAAATTATAAACTATATAATATTACTGGGCTACTACAATTTTTTGGTAAATGATGTCATTATTTTGATGACAAAAAATGTGTTTACATAATAATGAAAACTCACTGGCAAATCTCCATAATCCTTCAAATGTGTTACAGACTTGAAATATCAATGAAAATGAGCATTATATAAAAAATGTGTAATTAAAGTTAGTTAGTTTCCCGTCTACAACTAATCTTTTGGTTTTTTTGTTATCTTTTGAAAAATACAATTATTAAAAATAATTTTAAGCCTTTTATTGCAATTATATTATATTTATCATTATTATCATCTTAAGTCTACTGAAGAGGATAAGCTTGTTCCAATGCCACAAAACACAAAACTTAGCCACCTGTATCCATTGACTTTCTTCATGTCTTATCATGTCATCTTTATATCTAGTTATAGGACTGTTCCTCCAGCTATATGGCCAACCCGTTGCCACTTCAACTTAATGATCTATCTGGCTGTCGGTTATTCTGGTTGTAGTGAGGATATCATTGTTACATGATGTACAGATGTACATCACAGTTATGTATCAAGATCAAGATGCAAAAGATTTTTTTGCCTCTTTATGTGAAATAAAAATTCTTCATAAACTTATATTTTATTACTCTTTGCGAGTTACTTAAAAACTTCTTTATATGTATATATATATATATATATATATATATATATATATATATATATATACATATATATATAAAATGTATAAATGTGGTATGCAAGATGATGTGACCAGGATTAAGAAAGGAATGCTTCGGTGGTTTGGTCATGTAGAAAGAACGAATGAGGAAAGAGTGACAAAGCAAATTTATATGGCAGATGTGAATGGCAGTCGGGAAGGGATGCCCTAGGAGAAAGTTTATAGCGTAGATATATGGATGTAAAAGGAGGCGAAAGAGGTATGTCAGGATTGTGCCAAATGGAAGTCCGTAGTCTCTGCCTACCCCTCTGGGTGACAGGCGTGAGTGTGTATGTTTACTTTTTATTAATCGCAAATGTGTTACTTAGAAAGTTTTGTTCAAATAATGTTTAGATGCATGGTAGTGGAGGTAGTGGTGAACTCAACTCACCAGTTGGTCGTATTGCTGTACCATCCGCTTGATATGGTTGAGTTTGCGGTGCAGATAGTTGACACGCCGCCTTTCGCGTTGATAAGCCACGTTGTTGCGGACGCGTTGGTACTCCTCCACGATACGCTGCTCTATCGTCTGCAGAATAATTTTAAAAATATTAGAAGACTATGTTCCGTCAAAATATGGTTCAGTACCTGTTTATATTGCCGTGTGCTGCAAAAGCAATCCATCATACCATTATCAACTATGGCATCAATTATAGGTAATCAATAAAAATATTATGGGTTCCCACATAGAATACTTAGATACACAATAGAATGGCTGTCAACCTTATTTTGTACGAGGATAAGCATCCCGGGAGCACACATACAAGCAATTACGTAGTATTATCACTACTACCAACCCGATTTGCTGTGTTGACAGATAGATTTTAATACGTATTTATTTGTTAATAGCGTGCAATCTGGCATTTTATAAATAATTTGCATGCGAAATTTGGAAACGATTGTAACGTCAAAATACATCTCGTGTATTTATACGTGTGAATTGACGTGTTAGTGACATTTTAGTGGTTACACGGGCTCCGTCCACTCCCCCGTTCTATTATGTATGTAATCATAGTACTCTATGGGTTCCCATATAATATACGAATACACAGGCCTGGGACATGCAACAGTGTTAAAGGTGCGAGTACATTAGTATTTAGTCCTGGATCCACGATAAATTCTGAACAATCCTAGTGTAGGGTAACTTCTTTTTTAAAAGATGAGATCGCTACCGCCAGCAGAGCGTGACAATTAAGGCGAATCCTTCCTACAACGGTAACGGTACATACAACGGTAACGGTAACGGAAACCCATGTATAGCAAAAACCAACTTACCTACATATTACTAATGTTAAAGGTTTCTTGGTGATTTTTTTTTCTCACTGCCGAGCATGTGGTAAATTAGCGATTTTTCTTAAAATCGTGAATTAACATATAAACTTGTGGTACTTTAATATATCTAGATTATCGAGAAGATGTAGTCATAGTCAATATCAACTACTATCGACTATCGATGATAATGTGGCGGACATTGATAGTCAATATCGATGTCCGCCACATTATCATCGATAGTCACATACTATATATATATACATATTATTGGGAAACTAAGTTTACTTTAAATATACTACAAATGTAATCATTACATGTTAAAAGTAAAATAAGTAATAAGTTAAGTTATATTTAAGGAATACTTGGTCACTAAAATTTTATCTGTTTCAATGTTTAAAGTCATATGGAGGTAATCGTCTTTTTAGATATGGACGTTTCAATAAATACACATATCAGTTGTGGTTAAAACTAATCAAAACGCCAATGTTTACGTTTTTTTATCTTTCAACCATACTGCTTTGTTTACAATGTTGTGATTTGTTGTTATTTCTTTGGTTGATAAAGTCTATAAAAAGAGGTTTTGAATATGCCCTACCAATTAATTATTATTATGGAAATTTTACTAAGTAAAAATCTAGTAGGTTCTTGTTGGACAATAATTTTAAATAATTTTGGTCATTTTAAAGAAATATGTTCAAAATAATATTATTAGTCAAAAGAATATTTTGCGTAAAAAGTAATATTACATATATTACTTTAAGATTTAAGAAAAATGGATCTTTAAAGCGGAAAGACGCAAAGAATAATATAACGGATTGTTTTTGAAACAACACAAAAAATATCAACATATAGAAGGTGTTAATACGACATACTGGGACCGTGTTATTCACAACACGGTTTGATAAGTCGAGTCCCTCCACGATGTGGTATTTTTTATATAGGAAAAGGGTGACAAGCGAGCGCACATTCCACCTGATGGTAAGTGGTTGCTGTGGCATAGACATAGACATCTACATCTATCCTCGTTTGCGAATCAAAATGCAGATGCGTTGTCAGCCTTGAAGACTAAAATGGAATGCCTCGATTCCAGTAAAACGGCCCTTCGGTTCTCTACATACGAAACACAGCAGTATTAAGCTGCTATTTTACGCTGGTGTTCTGGGAGAGTGTGGTCCTTCCCCGGTCGAGCCGACCCATTCGTGCTACAACCATAGCATAGCTGCAGCGTGGCTCTACCACGTAAACAAGGGGTCGTCGCGCACGCACCCGGCGCTGCGGCGAGGCGGGCTCGGCGCGGCGCAGCTGCTGCTCGAGCTGCGTGAACAGCGCGGCCACCTGCGCCACGCGCGCGTACAGCTCCCGGTACTCCGTGTACAGCTCCGAGAACTCCTGCTTGTACGCGCGCCGCACGCTCGAGCTCGTGATCGCCGGATACTGTCTGCAAATACATTTTTTATTATACAATTATGGTGACAAACAAGCGCACAGTCCACTTGATGATAAGTGAAAACTGTGATCTGTAGATATCTACATTTATCGTCTAGTTAATTTATTTATTTATTTTACGCTGGTATTTTGTGAAAGCGTGGTCTTTCCCCGGCCAAGCCAACCCATTTAGGCTACAACCATAGCATAGCTGCAGCGTCATTTTCTTCGATATTAGTAGACTCACCTCCAATAGCCCTGTTAATCGTTTCAAATAGATATTAGTAGACTCGCCTCCAATAGCCCTGTTAATCGTTTCAAGTAAACCACTTGTGTTAGGGGTTACGTCAGAACGGTATTTGAAAACCGGTTTCGAAGCCACAGCTTTCAAAGTTTAAACTACGCATTCTTAATCCTTAGGCTGCTGTATTGTTACCACGGATGCAACTAAGAAGCCTCACGAAGCAGCAACCTCCTAGCGACACCTTTGTTATCAGAATAAACAATCAATAGTAATAATCTAATGCTCCCCTTGAGAAGTGTAACTCAACCTGAATTTTTTTTAGGCCAAGCCTATAACAGATAGCAAGACAAAGTTAACCCCCAAGCGGTCGCATGCGACCGAGTCCATATTCCGTTAAATCCCTAGCGATCTCCTGAGGTCGCACCCACCAACAGCACTTTAACCCATAAAAACTTATGTATAGAGACTTCTTTTCTATAAAGTTTAGCATTATATAATCAATATGAAATATTCTATCCTCTAGTGCAATAAAAAAAACTGTTACCTTATTCTTATGAATATTTATTTATAATCTACGTTTATTTCGTACGCCATTTTCGCGTGAATGTTATTGTGTTGATTTTTGGATTGTTCTAGTATTTTAGTATAGTGTTTTATTATAAAATTGTAATGATAGTTTTTGTGTGAAATTAATTTATCTATTTACGTAATTAATTTCGAGTAATATATAGAAATGATTGTGATTTTCACGCTGCCGACATTTGCGTCGTATATTTTCTTTTTGTTATCAAAATACAATCAAATCTTTTTGTAATGAAGTAATAACTGACTTTTGTTTAGACCACAAGATTTGAGAATTTTGTATAAATTTTATAATGCTAAACTTCTTCATAGAAAAGTCGTCTCTAAATATAAGTTTTAATGGATTTAAGTGCTGTGGGTGGGTGCGGTGGCTTGCCAGCGCTCGGGATATGCCGGGTGCATGCGACTGTACGGGATTTTTAAGGGGCTTGAGGGGTTAAGCCGTGTAGTAGCGGTTGAGAATATCCACTACCCCATATCTTCCCGTGGGTGTCGTAAGAGGCGACAGAGGGAAACAGGCAGGAGATGGGCAGCAGCATCTTCCTAATAACAACAATAACATAATAAAAACTGCGGTTGCCAACCCGCTCGCCAAGCGTGGCAACTATGGCAAATATCCCCCCATGAGCAACGACGCAAATAAACGGCCCCCAGTCCCCGGCGGCCCCGCTATTCCTGGCTACGGTGGCGACGATGGTAACGGGGGCAGGGGGTGCTAAGAATCTCCGGTGGAGGTTCGGTTGCCACGTACGACGACTCGACCTGGCAACGTATAACGCACGCACCCTGAGGACTGACGAGAAGATACTGGAGCTGGAAGAAGAGGTAGACAAGTTGCGCTGGCATATTATTGGATTATCTGAGGTCCGAAGAGAGGGGGAGGACACGGTAATCCTCGAGTCCGGCAACTTGTTCTATCACCGGGAGGGCGACCATCTGTCGCAAGGAGGTGTCGGATTTATCGTCCACAAGTCTCTCGTCAACAACGTTGTAAAGAGTGGGAGTGTGTCGACGAGGGTCGCGTTACTGATACTCAGAATCACCAAACGGTATTCGCTGAAGGTCATACAGGTCTACGCACCAACCTCGGCACATCCCGATGAGGAGGTGGAGGAAATGTATGAGGATAATTCTAGAGCCATGCATTCCTCCAAAACCCACTACACAGTGTTGATGGGAGACTTCAACGCAAAACTAGGCACAAGAGAAGGCGGTGAGCTGAAATTAGGGAAATTTGGAGTAGGGCAACGGAACCGTAGGGGCCAGCAAGCTCGTGGAAACTGTCCATGCGGTCGGAGCTAAGTTCTGCAAGACCCGCCGCAGAAGAACACAAAAACTCTCCGATCACACTCTTAATCTCATGGCTGTTAGACGGGAGATGAGGCTGCAATCGTCAACAGATTTGACAGCATACAGGCAACTGAACAGACAGATCTCCAAATGCATGCGGCGAGACTTACACAACTTTAATACTGCTCGTATTAAAGAAGCGATCGAGCGGAACCAGGGCTCCAAAGTCTTTGCCAGAGATCTGTCTGCCCGTAAGAGCCAACTGTCAAGGCTGAAGACTGAGTGTGGCAGCATCGTATCCGGGACACCTGAGATTTTGAGTGAGATTGAGAGGTTCTATGGGCAGCTGTACACATCATCGTTGGAGCCACACGCAAGTGTGAGTAACGATCCAAGAGCAAGTCTTATCCGACACTATTCCGATGATATCCCGGACGTCAGTGTAAGCGAGATTAGAATGGCTCTCCAGCACCTTAAAAACGGCAGGGCCCCAGGCGAGGATGGATTGATGATGGATTACACGGAGCTTCTGAAAGCGGGTAGAACACCAGTACTTGAAGTCCTTCAGAAGCTCTTCAATTCCATCCTCCATGGTGGCACTACTCCAGAGGCGTGGAGCAGAAGTGCGGTGGTCTTGTTCTTTAAGAAAGGCGACAACGCTCTCTTGAAGAACTACAGACCGATTTCACTTCTGAGCCGCGTCTACGTGCTGTTTTCGAGAGTCATTACGAATCGTCTCGCACGCAGACTCGACGACTTCCAGCCTCCCGAACAAGCCGGTTTCCGAAAAGGCTTCAGTACCATAGACCACATACATACCCTGCGGCAGATTGTACAGAAGACCGCAGAGTACAGTCTGCCACTTTGCCTGGCGTATGTGGACTATGAGAAAGCCTTTGATTCCGTCGATATTTGGGCGGTGCTACAGTCCCTTCAGCGGTGCCAAGTTGACTGTCGGTATATCGAAGTGCTGAAGTGTTTGTACAGTAGGGCTACGATGGATATCCGAGTACAGAACCAGAGTTCGAAACCTATCCAACTGCAGAGAGGTGTAAGACAGGGTGACGTTATATCCCCGAAACTCTTCACCGCTGCGTTGGAAGACGTTTTCAAGATACTGGACTGGAAAGGATACAGTATTAACATCAATGGCGAGAGATACATCACTCACCTTCGATTTGCCGACGATATAGTCCTTATGGCAGAATCGCTGGAGGACCTTAGCACTATGCTCAATGACCTCAATGGTGTCTCCCAACGGATAGGTCTTAAGATGAACATGGACAAAACAAAGATCATGTTTAATGTCCATGTCACACCTATGCCGGTAGTTGTTGGGAGCACTATGCTCGAAGTTCTTGACGAGTACGTTTACCTGGGACAAATAGTCCGACTAGGTAAGTCCAACTTCGACCGAGAGGTCAATCGACGGATTCAACTCGGCTGGGCAGCGTTCGGGAAATTACGACACATCTTCTCGTCAGGTATACCTCAATCTCTGAAAACTAAAGTGTACAACCAGTGCGTGTTGCCAGTGATGACTTACGGATCAGAGACGTGGTCCTTCACTGCTGGCCGTATGAGGACGCTCAAGGTCGCTCAGCGTGCTATAGAGAGGGCTATGCTCGGAGTTTCTCTGCGTGATAGACTCAGAAATGAGGATATCCGCAGTTAAACCAGAGTGACCGACATAGCCCAATGGATTAGTAAGCTGAAGTGGCAATGGGCCGGCCATATAGCTCGAAGAACCGATAACCGATGGGGAAGAAAGGTTCTCGAGTGGCAGCCTCGTACCGGTAGGCGTAGTGTAGGGCGACCCCCCACTAGATGGAGTGACGCCTGGTAAGACATGCAGGAAGTCGATGGATGCAGGTGGCTCAGAACCGTGCTTTGTGGCATTGCTTGAGGGCGGCCTATGTTCAGCAGTGGACTTGTGAATAGCTGTAATGATGATGATGATGATGATGATGAGGGGTTAAATAAGTGGCCAACATTACATCCACCTGCTAACCTAATCATTAAGGTGAATATTCCCCAGAACAAGGGAGACAATGTTCATCAATAGACTATTTACGGGCTGTTGATAATGATGATGCAGAAAAAAGCTGCTTGAGTGGCAGCATTGTACCAGCAAGTGCTGTATTAAGCAACTTCTACTATGACGAACTGATAAGCATAAGGTATTTCACTGCTGGACTTAGATGCGCCATTTAGCTCGATATTAATTTTCACGCAGTTACTATTAGCCAACTTGCGTAAGTCTGCTCCATTTAGCCAAAGCAATGTCTTCTATATGACACGTCTACTCCAATATTGCCATTTCTGCGAGAGATATAACTAGTTCATTACAACTCCATAAACAAGGAAGACTATATCAATGACCTTAGTACTCCAGCAGTTTTCTCCGATACGGGTCTTATCCACCAGAGAAACTTCAAGTCCTTAGATCACTCACTGAGTGAATTTGAGTTTGTAGAATAGCAGTGCCATTAGAGTTCACATTTTTTTTATTGGGCATGAAGGAAGTACTATTTCTAGCTGTTAATAGTTAAGTTTAAACACGACACGATGCAAGAGTTTTTCGAGAGCCAAATAGTCTGTTTTACATCACACACTACTCTTGAAGTTTTTGCATAATGCTTTAATATAATATATGAAATACTATTACTTATAACAATTTTTAAACTTACCTTTCAATATCTACCAAATCGTTCATGCTCTCATCAGGCGCGGATGTTATATCTGTATTTTCTAATTGTTCATTATTTGTGATGTCTTTTTCTGAAAGAAGAAAAAACATATGGTTACATATAAATATTTCTTATCAAATATTATAATTGCAAGATGATGTTGTGACCAGGATTAAGAAAGGAATGCTTCGGTGGTTTGGTCATGTGGAAAGAATGAATGAGGAGTGTGACAAAAAAAATTTATGTGAATGGCAGAGTCGGAAAGGGACGTCCTAGGCGAAAATTTATCGACCAAATTGGCGATTTATTGAAAACGGGCCAAATTAGGAGTATCTTTAACCAATGAGCATGTATGCGTAGGTGTATGGATGTGAAGGAGGCAAAAGAGGTGTGTCAGGATCGTTCCAAATGGAAGTCTGTAGTCTCTTCCTACCCCTCTGGGTGACAGGCGTGAGTGTTTATGTTTATGTACATAAAACAAAAAGTCAAAATACCTGTTATACTGGTTTGCTCCGTTGGAGGACTACTTCTAAAACCGTTTGCTTTAACAGGACTGGGACAGAGCTCCTTGACAGTGTTAAAGTTTAGCGTGTAACCATTGTCCTTTTTAACTGCAAAGTAAAATAAACATACATTTTATTTAAAATCTTTATCATGCATAAACTGTATAATTGACAGGAAGGAGCCTAAGCAAGAGCCATTAATAGTAGATATAGTTGTTATAAAACTATACTTAGCTTAGTGCTGATTATAATGTACCATAGATTAGATTATATAAGAGAACATAATATTTATATACCTAAGGTAAAAAGAAAACTGACTTTCAAGAACTATTATTATGTATTGAATAAAATATTAGTTTATATTATCTATACATATACAAATTTATATTTATTTGAGAATAGTAGAAATTACCAATAAATTAGGCATTATTTGAATCAGTATCATTCCAATATGCAGCAACAAACTTCATTACCATTAAAGGATTGCTATAAGAAAATAACGCGTATCCAAATATTTTTCTGAAATTAGTTTACATACGTTTTCGGAGTGATAATAAACGCGTTTTTAAGTACTTTTGTAATAAAAATTAAAAATACTTATTGTTTACTATCGGTGCCATTACTAATTGACTTCAATAAAGGAGGAATTGATCAATTTGAATATATACTTTAAATACATAATTTATTTAAATAAGTCTGTTTTATGTAAAAACAGGTATACTTTCACAGTATGGGGCATTTAAATTTTAACCATATTCATTACCATTAACCATTTTATTCATTCATTTTAATCATATTTAATTGTTTCTCAATGTGTAATTTATACTTGTAAAAGTCCATGACGTAAGAGAAATTCCAACAGTTGAAGCTTATAATATTAGGTCCTTACATATGAAATTGGCGTTTTGTACGGGAGGATTATAGTCAATTTTTTTTTGTAAAATATATTTAATTAATCAAAGTATGCACTGTTGTTATCTATGCACTTTTACCATCTCATAGGTAGTTCATTAATCCCTTTACTAAAAAAAAAACCATGGGGGCGAGAATCAATAATCTTTATGAAGGCGGTTTGGACTGCCGCATCGGAGTTGAATTTTTTCCCTTGTAAGTTGTCCAAATTCTGGAAAAAATGGTAATCTGTCGGGGTGGAGCAAGGTACGGTGAGTACGGTGGATGTCGCAGACATTCGAATAGTAGTTCATCTAATTGTTATGCAGTGTGTGGTCTTGCGTTGTCGTGAAGCAGCAGTGGCCTAGAGCGATTGACCAACCTCGGTTGTTTAGCAGCGAGTTCTTCCTTCACGGATTGCAGTTGCTGACAATAGATATCTGCCGTAATCGTTTGGCCAGATTATAGAAAGTTATAGTGAACTACACCGGCGCTAGTCCACCAAACACTCACAAGTAACTTTTTCTGAGTCATGTACCAATGTTTCATGTTTTCAAAAAAAAAAAAAAAAAAACGACGGGTTGCACTCCGGGAGTGCCGGCAGAAGTAAAAACTTGAATATTAACGTTGTGCTGTTTTGATATTTTGGAATGGTTAGGGAATAATTTTGCACGAATTGCTTTAATCAGTCAGCAAAAATCAGTATAATAAAAGTACTATCATTTATGTGGTAGAATACAATATCTATTTATTGCGCTATCGTACGCAAGTAAACGACACAGCAGGCGCAGGCATACATTTTGGCCACGCCGTAGAAAGGGAGGGGGATACTTCCTTTCCTACGCCGCGCCGGCTGTCTCTCTCTCTCCATCCGTCTTACGCATTTTCGATCAGGGTCTCGTGTCCTGACGCGAGTTTAACATTTTTTACCCATTACAAAAAAGTGTACAACGCCGCTAAAGAAGTTTTTACTTCAAAAATAATGAGGAAAAAACAAATGAATGACTGTTTTCAAAACTCAAATGTACCAGCTAAATGAATTTATAAATTTGTATTTGGAAAAGTGGTCAGTACGACAAAACGCTAATTTCCAATGCAAGGACCTATTATTTTCTAAATAATCTTTACACAGATAATTTAATATAAAATTTTCTCGAATATGTTTTAAACTTAAATATCAGTTATCCTCTCCACTGTCCAATACCTTCTAAAGGTCGCTATTAAAAAGTACGCATCTGTCCACAACCTTTAGAAGGTTGCAATTTACTTATAAACTTCAGACACGAAACAGCTGTAGTAAATGTATCTGTATCTCTCTCTAACTCGTACTAAATTGTTCTAATATGATTACCTACTTATCTCGGTATGGAATTGTCGCTATTGAAGTACAAAATGTGCCTTTTTTGTACCCGTTTCGGGTCATCTTAAGTGGCCCATTAAGTGGTACATTATTGTCGAGCTTGTGGTGTAAAAAAATGTACGCAGTTGTTTTTTTTTAATTAATTATTGTAAAGTGAAATATTTATTGAAATAATTGTTTTTTTTTACATTTTTTATTCACCAAACTGGAAAAAAATTGCTTTTAGCATTTTTACCATGGAATTTAGAAAATATATAAAAGGTGAATGAATATACACGCTTACACATATTCTATTAGCTTACTTAACAATAATTCTAGCAACATATTATTTTATAGTTTCCATTCATAATTATTAAGATATTGCCATTTTAATGACTCGCTCCACGTAGGCAATAAATCACTCGTTTAGGGTTGGACCGTATGCGCCAAAGCGACCATTTATTTCGTTATTATTCGTTATAAGATTGTCCGGTTGGCTAGGCGATGTACCTGCTGAAGTACGGCAGAGGGCAGTCTGTGGTGCAGGAGACAGTGTGACAGTACCGTTGGTCCGGTCGTCCTCGTTGTCGGAGGCGTGGCGCTCGCCGGACGAGGTGGTGGCGTAGCCGGAGGAGGGCGGCGAGGGGCGGCGGTAGTGCGAGATGCGCTTCTTCTTCGCCGCGGGCGCGTCCTCGCCGCCGGAGGGCGCGCGCTTGCCGCTGCTGCCCCCGGGGGACGCGCGCGGCGACAGCGAGTTCGCAGAGTCGCTACTCAGAGGCGGGGTAAGGTTTTGAGGTTTCCGCCTACAAATTAAATTATCTTTCTTTTATTAAATAATTTATAAACACATAATAATAGATTATAGCGTGCACGACGTGCGTGACGAGGTAGTTAAGGGGCTATAGTAACTCAGCTCAAACTCTAATTTCGCCCCCACTTCCCCGCGCGTCCTATGCTATGTACCGACATGTTTGTAATCACTAATACTGTAAGTAGATAGGTCGTTAGATACTTATTTCATTAGGTTTATCATATTTATGCCTGTTTCTTTACGCCAACCCAGTCGCTGTTTATTTTTATTACGGTTATTTCCCACTTTAATTTATACATAGATACAGCCTTCCCGCTCAAAAGCCAAAGCTGGACTAATCGGGTGGCAGGAAACAACCTTCAAGACGCCGATAGTTTAGGTAATTTCTTTTCGCAGTGAAAATAATGGTAATTTAAAAAAAAATAAAAAACAAAAGCCCTGCTTTATAGTAAGTTCAGTTATTATGCAAAGTTTCATGATCTAATTTAAAGTATTTTATGTATAACAGCAGTTTATTGTTCAGTTTGGAGGTAACTTTGGATTTTATTTCTATCGAGAAAATTTTACGGAATCGTGTTTTCATCTAACATAGTACTTAACATTAATCCTCAACTTTACCATATATTTATTTCAAAATTAATGCTGCAATATTTTCGGCATAGTGAAGGATCTTGCTAAGCCATTTGAGGTAGTATTTTTTCTATTTCCCCTTAAGAGGTTGAGTGAGACCACCCGTGGCAGCGGCAGAGGGACACTAAAATAGAAAATGGGTGGGCAGAATCTTACTGATAACAGCTGCAGACAACAAGAAACTGCGGTAGCCAACCCGACCGCCAAATGTGACAACTATGGCAAATATCTATTGTGTGAGGCAATCCAGAGAAGAGGCCATGTTCACAAATACACTTAATGAATGAATGAATAACAGTTTAATGCTGCTGGTTATGCATGGTGTATGTATAGTGAGTGTAGAGAACACGATAACATTTTTACTGGAAATGAGGCATTTCATCTTAATCCTCATGTATGTCAGTATAATAAATGTCACAGGAAATCTCAAGTCTTTTTAGAGTTACCAAAAAACTATCATAATTTCTTGAAATACGAATATTTTGAGTAAGTACAGTCATCAATAGAAGGAGAGTTAATTGAGCAAGTGGATGAGTTCGTATATTTGGGATGTGTATTCAGCAGGGATGCGAGATATGATAAGGACATTGAACGACGAGTGAATGCAGGAAATAAAGTAAATGGGGCTCTACACTCTATTGTGAAAAGTCAGAATGTGTCAAAAAAGGCACGTATGGCAATTCACAGTGCTGTATTAGTCCCTACTTTAACGTATGGTAGTGAAAGTTGGGTGTGGCAGAAGAAGCACGAGAGTAGAATAAATGCGGTAGAAATGCGGTCGCTAAGGAGTATGTTAGGGCTGAATCTGAGTGACAGGGTGAGAAACTGTGTGATAAAAGAAGAGTGTGGTTTGCAAGATGATGCGGTGACCAGGATTAAGAAAGGAATGCTTCGGTGGTTTGGTCATGTAGAAAGAATGAATGCGGAAAGACTGACAAAGCAAATATATGTTGCAGAAGTGAATGGAAGAGTCGGAAAGGGACGTCCTAGGCGGAAGTTTGTCGACCAAATTGGCGATATACTAAAAATGGGCCAAATTAAGAGTACCCTTAACCGACGAGCATGTATGCGTAGGTATATGAATGTGGAAGAGGCGAGAAAGGTATGTCAGGATCGTGCTAAATGGAAGTCTGTAGTCTCTGCCTACCCCTCTGGGTGACAGGCGTGAGTGTTTATGTATATATGTATGTATGTATGTACAGTCATCAAACTTCGGCTTTACAGGACATAGATTCGGATACAGATATATTATCTATTTCACTAAAAGTATTATTACCCATGTAAGAAATGAAAGCATATGAGCATAAAATGAGATGAAACATAAATGGCTGTATGAGATTTATAACCCAAAATAAAGCGCTTAAGGCCTAATAACATACAATAAAAATTAAGGTTTATAAATAATGTTTACGATATGTCTGCTAATAAAGCAATTAATGGAATTATAATTAAAAATTATTCTATCTAAAATAAGTAAAAAGTAATATGTAAAACGTTGGATGCAAGATATATATGTATATGTATATATATATATATATATATATATATATATATATATATATATATATATATATATATATATATATATATTTATTTATTTATTTATAAAATTTATTATAAGAAGTCTTAATAAACATTTGCATTGCAGTGGCTTTAGTGCATTTACTGTGAACAGTGACTGGTGACGATGGTTTGAGAGCCAAACGAATATGGTAGAAACTACAAGTATATTAAAATTATTACTATTCAAAAATCTCAAAAAATAATAACATTAAGTAAATGTTTTCATATCGATTTAAAACTGAGGCCGTTCTAAAACAGTCCACAAAGGAATGAATAAAAATTATAACCTTAGACTTTAAGACAAGGTTGTTTATTAATGAGGTCAATCTATTTATTTCGATATCGTATCTTTGTCATTGGACATTTAATAACATTATATAAATTTTTTAACAAGATATTAAGGTTAACTTGTATATTCCAAAGTAAAACCTTGTTCAGACACACGACAAAAGTATTCTGCTGTGTAAACCCTATTTTAGATTCACTTATTTCTAAATCATGAAGAATAATGCATTAGTTAGGGTCAAACATTAAGTAATTACTACATAATCGTTACGAAAACTGTATATTTAAATATTAGAGCTATATATATAACTACAATTAACAGTTAATGTCCAGTTATTTTTATAGCCTCTTTTTTTGCACCTTTGAGTTTTTTTTCGGTTTAATGAAATAACTATTTAACATTAAAGACAAACATTTGTTCAATTCCTTGATTCAAATAAGACACTATTTAGGCAATTAAATAGTTAACTCTATGCATGCAAGATAAAAATATTTTTTTCAGACATTTTGTTATGCTAACTTCAAGTGCATCACACAGGATGTGCAAAACCATAATATATGGATACCTGCAATTGACACCAATTAACATTGCTATCGCAACTATTCTGTTGTTTTGTACGGTTTATTGCAAATAAGTTTCATTATGAGCATCTAATGTCATAAGTCTTTTAAGGGAAAGTTTATGTGAATGTGATTACAGTATTGATGTTGTGATACTGCAAGGAACAAGACAAACCTCTTGAGCATCCGTTTCTCCTCCTCCGTGTAAAAAGGCCAGTCCTCGTTGACATCATTCCATATGTGCCTACGCAGGTGATAGCAGTTGTCCTTGAGGGAGCCGATCTTGGGAAGGATTTTATTAACTTCGCCACGATCCTTCTCTTTGATGCCCTCTGCAAATTTAGGGCGAATGTTAATAAAGTTGAGTTTGAAGCGGCAGCCCAGACAAAAATTGCAATCGTCACTTACCACTATTGAGTCTGGCGTATAGTTCGGGCTTCTTAAAGGGTTTCAGTGCTAATAATTGTATAAGTCTTTCACTAGAACAGAAAAAACACTTTGTTTAGAGAACTCACAATTAACATATTAAAAAAAGCGTATTATCTTTACAAGTTACAAATCAAAGTTAATTGAAGAAATGCTTAAAATTGCTCTCTCTTCATCAAATGACAATAGAAAAAGATATCTATCTATCCATCCATTCAGCGAATCAATGTTCACTGCCAAAATTAGGCTACACCGTAGAACATAATAAGGGGATATACCATAGGTACCACGCTTAAATCCGCAGTTTTTTAATTTCCTAGTTGTTATAGGGTGGTGGATATTATTACACCGCCATTTAACGGTGTGAAAGAGATAAGTATAGAGATAATTAATACTTAATTTAAGTGATCAATGAATAAAAGTAAGGCTGATACGATATAAAAATATAGCCAAATACTTTATTATTAATATTAATATTTGTTTATTTAGGCAATGAATCCTTGAAGAATAGATTTTTTTAAACGTTACCCCCACACTAGGATTTTTTTTATAGGATAGGGTGACAAACTAGCAAACAGTCCACCTGTAGGTAAGTAGTTACTGCGGCCCATTGATATCTACATCTATCCTCGATTACAAATCAAAATACAGATGCGTTGTCACCCGTGAGGACTAAGATGGAATGCCTCGTTTCCAGTAAAAAGGGTCTCCGGTCTCTACACTCACCATACGAAACAGAGCAGCATTAAGCTACCATTTCACGCTGGTATTCTGTGAGAGCGTGGTCCTTCCCCGGTCGAGCCGACCCATTCGTGCTACAACTATACTTTTAATATAACTGCAGCATGGCTCTACCACGTATAAATGTTAACAAGCAAGGCAGTTTAAAAACATAAATTTCACAAGGACAAACATCCAGATTTCAGATCCGGAACAATTATGTGTGGGCCATATCAATACTTCGACGTCCACATCGAACAGTAACAACTTCTTATCGACAAGCGTGAAAGTCGACAACCAATACTTAGTATCGCGGCATCGAATAGCTAAGACCGATATTTCGAAACAAAATTAGTTAACGCTTTGAATAAAGTGGGCGAGTGTTACATACAAAATGTATATATGCCATTTTATAACAGATCAAAGTAACGGAAATTGCCTTGAGAACCGTTTTCATTTGTAAACGGTTTGTGCGTGACCTTGGTCGTTACATGTGCCGCATGGCCATAATATTATAGTCTCGTTATAATCACAATGTAAACTTAAATTGCTGCGATGAGATTGCTACATGACGTGCACACGTCAATAAAAGATGCAAGTATCTAATATACGTATTTAAGTTTAAAATAGTTCTTGCAACTTGAAGAGCATCAGCAGTTTCCTTTGTGGTTTTATAAAGTCATAATATATTTAAAAAAAATATTAATGATACTATATGACTTTGTAGTGGCGGTGTAAGAATACCCACTACCTAATCCCGTGGGTACCGTAAGAGGCGACGTAAGAGAACAAACCACGAGATGGACATTAGCATCTTCTTAATAACAACTAAAGAGTTTTAAAAAAAACCTCCCAAGCATGGCATGGCAAATGACCCCTTTTGTTCAGCAGTCAATATTTGACATGCCGTTGTTGCACATTACAAGATCTACCACTCTCGATCTGCTACAGATTTAGCTTTCATATTTCATATGATATAATAATTATGAATATTTAATAATAATAGCATTTACAATAACAACAATTAGTACTTAATTAACTTGCTGTGAAAAGTTTTAAGACACGATTTTTGTATATCTCAAATAAAATTGTGTTGCACTAAGTTACGTATGTGTTTAATAATATAAAATGACGTCTATTACATTATAATTACCGAACGTCATTTTAGGAAAAACAAACTTTAGATATCTTCGCTGTACACCGCGTCGACCAACACTTCCTGTAAGTGTCGACCGCATTTTATGATGTTATGCTTTGTGATAACGATATGGTAAATTATCTACGAATAAAACGCACGTGAATATTTTTATTACGAAATATAATGAATCACTGGAATGATTTCGCCCGTGTTGAATACAATTCTTGATTTAAAAACAATAGTACAATTCAATTTCACAATAAGTTAATTTTGTTTTAGCGGACAGTGAGATACAGTTTACGAGTTCAAGCGGTTTAGAATAATGACGAAACCTCTACCAAGAAGGTGGGGTAAAGTTTTCCTCGCCACGTGATGTAAATAAGGAAAACATAATTAAACAGAAATACATTTTCTTGAAACTACAAACAAGTTACATAATTTTATCCGAAATTTACGACATTGTTGCGGGAAGTTATTTAGGTTGCCTTTGTTACATTTAAAAAAAAATATTAGGAGAGAGCTATCAGTTTATGACCATGCGGCCTGTGGTGATGACAAAAAGTATTTACATGTTTGTTCGGCAGCCATAAGAATACCGTGTTGCAGGCTAATAATGTAGGAACGATCATTTCTATCTTTGCTAGACTTGAAACATCTAAAACTAGTCTACACTAAAGATGCAGCAGGAGAAGCAGACTTTATCCAAGATGTTGTTACGCGTCTAAGTCTACTTATAATACTTTTAATTTATGATGGTAGAAAATCTATTAAATATTGTACATTTTATAAAAATTTACGAAAATGATAGTCAGACAGTAAATAAAATACTATTGTTGATATATGCGTTATGTAATTGCGTGTGCGTGTGCGAGTACGTGTACGTGTATGTGTGCGTGTGCGTGTGCGTGCGTGAGGTACTCACTTGATGGAGCGGCGCGAGACGTCGGCGGCGGGCGGCGGGCGCGGCTGCGGCGGAGGCGCACCGCGCGGCGCCGCCCGCTCGCCGCGCTCCGCCCTCTCCGTCCGCTCCGGCCGCTCTACTCGCTCTCGCTCGGCCCTCTCTATTCGCTCTCGCTCAGCCCTCTCAACTCGCTCCCTCTCGGCTCTCTCCACCCGTTCCCGCTCGGCTCTTTCGACCCGTTCCCTTTCGGCCCTTTCGACCCGTTCCCTCTCGGCCCTTTCGACGCGTTCCCTTTCGGCCCGCTCGACTCGCTCTCTCTCGGCTCTCTCCGCTCGATCCCTCTCGGCACGTTCGAGCCGCTCTTTCTCGGCCCGCTCGGCCCTTTCCGCTAGTTGCGCCGCCGCCGACCCGCCCGAGTACATGGGATGCGAGAGGCGCATTTTAACCCGCCTTCCTATGTCCGTCTGATTAGGTTTTATAACGCGGGTGCTGTGAAAAATAGTTTTCTTCATTACTTCCTTAACTAGTAAACATATTATTTAATAAGAGATATTAAACAACAATTTCTTAGAGTGGAGAAAATAACAAAAATGGAAAGGATTTACAAATTCTTTCTTCAAAAATCTAAATGGTTTTTTTCACTGTCTTTCTCTAAATGTCAACCACAACTGCGCGCGGTGCAACTGCTCATGATTAGGGAATGCAATCTCGTTCTCGATCTCGAGATCTCGTCCATATTTTGCGAGACTGAGTCTCGTTCAATTTTTGTACGAGATCTCGCGAGATTGCGAGATTGAGTATTTCCTTTCAAGAGGAGCTACAAGAATCGTTGACATTGACAGCATTGAAAAGCCCAATCGTTCAACAAATTCTGCAAATTCATTGGGAATACTCATTAAAAAAGAGATGAATTTGTATGAAGCTGGAGGGGTTAAAGGTGAACTCCTTCAGTTTGTACACAACTGTTTGTCGACTGTGGTTCCGACTAGTGTAGAGGCAGAAAGAGCATTTTCGGCCGCGGGGTACTTGGCCTGTAAAATCAGGAGTCGTCTATCAGATGAAATCCTTGATATGCTGTGTTTTTCGAGAAGCCACTTTCAAAAATAACTTATCCTTTTAGTAACACTGTCTAATAATACTTACATATCCTTAAAAATTACATATGCTGCAGAAGGCTGAAGAAGTGTTACATTTCGAATTATTTCGAAGTGTTTTTTTTTGTTTCATTTTAAGTTTTTGTTCTTAATACTGCAGAAGGATGATTTTTGTTATATTTCGAAGTGTTTTTTTTTTTGTTTTATTTTGATGTTTTTGTTCTTAACACTGCAGAAGGCTGATCTTTGTTATATTTCGAAGTGTTCTTTTTGTTTTATTTTAAGTTTTCCTTCTTAATACTGCAGATGCAGAAGGCTGATTTTCAGTTTATATAATAAGAATAAGACTGACAAATATTATAACGTAATATTGTGTTTTATTTTAAAATAAATTATTCATCATCATCATCATTACAGCCCTTCACAAGTCCACTGCTGAACATAGGCCTCCCCCAAGTAATGCCACAAAGCACGGTCCTGAGCCACCTGCATCCATCGACTTCCTGCATATCTTACCAGGTCGTCACTCCATCTAGTGGGGGGTCGCCCTACACTACGCCTACCGGTACGAGGCTGCCACTCGAGAACCTTTCTTCCCCATCGGTTATCGGTTCTTCGAGCTATATGGCCGGCCCATTGCCACTTCAGCTTACTAATCCGTTGGGCTATGTCGGTCACTCTGGTTTTACTGCGGATATCCTCATTTCTGAGTCTATCACGCAGAGAAACTCCGAGCATAGCCCTCTCCATAGCTCGCTGAGCGACCTTGAGCGTCCTCATACGGCCAGCAGTGAAGGACCACGTCTCTGATCCGTAAGTCATCACTGGCAACACGCACTGGTTGTACAATCTAGTTTTTAGCGATTGAGGTATACCTGACGAGAAGATATGTCGTAATTTCCCGAACGCTGCCCAGCCGAGTTGAATCCGTCGATTGACCTCTCGGTCGAAGTTGGACTTACCTAGTCGGACTATTTGTCCCAGGTAAACGTACTCGTCAACAACTTCGAGCATAGTGCTCCCAACAACTACCGGCATAGGTGTGACATGGACATTAAACATGATCTTTGTTTTGTCCATGTTCATCTTAAGACCTATCCGTTAGGAGGCACTATTGAGGTCATTGAGCATAGTGCTTAAGTCCTCCAGCGATTCTGCCATAAGGACTATATCGTCGGCAAATCGAAGGTGAGTGATGTACTCGCCATTGATGTTAATACCGTATCCTTTCCAGTCCAGTAGCTTGAAAACGTCTTCCAAAGCAGCGGTGAAGAGTTTCGGGGATATAACGTCACCCTGTCTTACACCTCTCTGCAGTTGGATAGGTTTCGAGCTCTGGTTCTTTCTGTACTCGGATAGCCATCGTAGCCCTACTGTACAAACACTTCAGCACTTCGATATACCGACAGTCAACTTGGCACCGCTGAAGGGACTGCAGCACCACCCAAATTTCGACGGAATCAAAGGCTTTCTCATAGTCCACATACGCCAGGCAAAGTGGCAAATTGTACTCTTCAGTCTTCTGTACAATCTGCCGCAGGGTATGTATGTGGTCTATGGTACTGAAGCCTTTTCGGAAACCGGCTTGTTCGGGAGGCTGGAAGTCGTCGAGTCTGCGTGCGAGACGATTCGTAATGACTCTCGAAAACAGCACGTAGACGCGGCTCAGAAGGGAAATCGGTCTGTAGTTCTTCAAGAGAGCGTTGTCGCCTTTCTTAAAGAACAAGACCACCGCACTTCTGCTCCACGCCTCTGGAGTAGTGCCACCATGGAGGACGGAATTGAAGAGCTTCTGAAGGACTTCAAGTACCGGTGTTCCACCCGCTTTCAGAAGCTCCGCTGTAATTCCATCCTCGCCTGGGGCCCTGCCGTTTTTAAGGTGCTGGAGAGCCATTCTAATCTCGCTTACACTGACGTCCGGGATATCATCGGAATAGTGTCGGATAAGACTTGCTCTTGGATCGTTACTCACACTTGCGTGTGGCTCCAACGATGATGTGTACAGCTGCCCATAGAACCTCTCAATCTCACTCAAAATCTCAGGTGTCCCGGGTACGATGCTGCCACACTCAGTCTTCAGCCTTGACAGTTGGCTCTTACGGGCAGACAGATCTCTGGCAAAGACTTTGGAGCCCTGGTTCCGCTCGATCGCTTCTTTAATACGAGCAGTATTAAAGTTGCGTAAGTCTCGCCGCATGCATTTGGAGATCTGTCTGTTCAGTTGCCTGTATGCTGTCAAATCTGTTGACGATTGCAGCCTCATCTCCCGTCTAACAGCCATGAGATTAAGAGTGTGATCGGAGAGTTTTTGTGTTCTTCTGCGGCGGGTCTTGCAGAACTTAGCTCCGACCGCATGGACAGTTTCCACGGGCTTGTCATTCATATCGTCCACTGAATTGCAATCTTGTAGGCACTGAAAGCGGTTGTGTAACTCGAGCTGAAAGTTTTCGGGATTCTGGATTAGAGCACGAGGGGGACGGAGCGTTGACTTCATTAGACGAGACCTCTCCAACTTAACGTTTAGGTTCAGTGCGCCTCTAACCATTCGGTGATCGCTGCCAGTTTTCACCCTTGCGATCACTGAGACATCACTGAACAGCTGGCGTCTGGTCGTCATAATGAAGTCAATCTCATTTTTTGTCGAACCGTCGGGGCTCGACCAGGTCCACTTCCTGTGGGGCCGCTTCTGGAAGAAAGAGTTCATCATAAAGAGTCCCTCTTTCTCCATAAAGTCGGCCAGCTGCTGGCCCCTTCGGTTCCGTTGCCCCAATCCAAATTTCCCTAACTTCAGCTCACCGCTTTCTCTTGTGCCTAGTTTTGCGTTGAAGTCTCCCATCAACACCGTGTAGTGGGTTTTGGAGGAATGCATGGCTTTGGAAATATCCTCATACATTTCCTCCACCTCCTCATCGGGATGTGCCGAGGTTGGTGCGTAAACCTGTATGACCTTCAGCGAATACCGTTTGGTGATTCTGAGTATCAGGTACGCGACCCTCGTCGACACACTCCCACTCTTTACAACGTTGTTGACGAGAGACTTGTGGACGATAAATCCGACACCTCCTTGGGACAGATGGTCGCCCTCCCGGTGATAGAACAAGTTGCCGGATTCGAGAATCACCGTGTCCTCCCCCTCTCTTCGGACCTCGGATAATCCTATAATACTCCAGCGCAACTTGTCTATCTCTTCTTCCAGCTCCAGGATCTTCCCGTCAGTCCTCAGTGTGCGTGCGTTAAATGTTGCCAGGTCGAGTCGTCGTAGGTGGCAACCGAACCTCCACCGGAGATTCTTAGCACCCCCTGCCCCGCCGTTACCATGGTCGCCACCGTAGCCAGGAATAGCGGGGCCGCCGGGGACTGGGGGCCGTCTATTTGTGTCATTGTTCATGGGGGGGTATATTGCCATAGTTGCCACGCTTGGCGAGCGGGTTGGCAACCGCAGTTTTTTTGTGTAATTGTTGTTATCAGGAAGATGCTGCTGCCCATCTCCTGCCTCTCGCCCTCTGTCGCCTCTTACGACACCCACGGGAAGATATGGGGTAGTGGATATTCTTAACCGTCACTACACGGCCATAATAATATAATAAATTATTATAATATGCAAATTTTTAGTTTAGTTGTAGGTGTAGGTGTAGTGTAGTTTTATTTTTATCTTATATATTGAAAATCAATAAACGGAAATAATAGTATTAACGAACGTTTTTAGTAAAAATACCCAATTGGGCGAGATCTCGGAAATCTCGTACTGGACCGTAAAGCCAGTCTCGCGAGATCTCGGCTAGGTTTAAAATCTCGCGAGATTGCATTCCCTACTCATGATCAATCCATCAATACAAATATGCTGAATCAAAATCTTAGTGACTAGTGATAATTATAAGTAGTGATAAGCATTGCGAGGGTAGCGACTCTGCGCGTAAAAACTCAACCAATGAGATGAGTTTAGATAATTATTTTAGGAAATCTTTGTTTCATGTTTGTATAACTTTGTAAATATCACACGAAATACGGTGTGGTCACTACTCACCATTTACTCTGTTCGGCGGCGACGGTGCGTGCCATGCGGTCCTTGGTGGCCTCGTACGAGTCGTCGTTGGCCTGGACGCGCATCCGCCTCGGCAGCGGCCCGCAGGACTCAAGCCGCCGCGCGCCCCCGCTGCGCACGCACTCGAACGAACCCTGCAATCAAATAGCCACGTGTTCACACCTTTGCCGTTACTGTGTTTACACCTCATATGCTACTTCTATCAGTAAATACTCTTTACTTACATACTCATACCTAAAATTACAGTTTTGTTGTAAGTTTTTATAGTTTGTTCAATAAGATACGGCCGCCTTTGTGTCGCGCCGCCTTGGCACGTGCCGCATCAAAGGCGTCGCCGTGACATCAAGTAGCCGCGTGAAACGCCGTAGTGAAAGGTTCTTTGCTACCTAACTTATATTTATTATTTATATTCGTATTTTATAACAATAATCATAAGAATAAGATATGATTCTATTTTATTCTTAGAATAGAAAAGCATTTAATTTAACAATTATTATTTTTATTAAATAAAAATAAAAGCAAAATATAAGTGCGCATCTGTGTGTACCGACATTATCTTAGTGAACAGACTGTACAACTAATATGAACTAATTCTACAATAGAACGAGATAATAACATACTTAAGAGCCCAGTCTTTCAGAGCAAAACAGAAAAATTGCGTTCTGGTGACACATCTACACCCTCCCTGCCCCGCCACTTCATGTACCGCCACCGCAGTTATCTTTCTGGCCGTAGCGTGGAAAGTTGCTCTACTAAGATTTTCCAGTATCAATTTATCTAATATACAGGATTATTGATAATTAGCTAACAAATTTTCACATACAGATTTTCTACCTCGTATCTATTTTTGTTCCATGCTTTTATTACAAAATTCGTTACACAAAAAAAAAATATTTTAAGTTTGTATAATTTTTGTTGTTTTGTTGAAAAGGTTTCTAAAAGATAATCATCTAGAACCTGTATAACATGTACTCGTATTATTGATTATTCAAATGAATCTGGCAAGTGCTAGAATGAGTCGTGCACTGAGGGTTTCGTAATAAGTCGATGACACTATCGAAAATCCGTCAAGTACGTCAAGTAGTTCTAAATACTAAAATAGATTAAAAAAAAACTCAAAATAATTTCTATATAAGTACAAACAGTCCACTATCACACATATTTATAGTTTCTCATTAAAGTATAATGTAACTTTGTATAGCATTTACCTATATGCATGAATTACTATTCTTGTACAGCAGCATCGACGGACGACTTAGCGCTTTTTTTTAATTTATTCGCAATGGCTTGAATGATGTATGGAGGGTCTTTGATTGGCATCGAGCGTTCCATGCGAGAATCAATTAGCTCAGGAAGCTAAAGAGGAAGAAAAATGACGTCCAATTTTTTTTTAGATTTTGACGTTTCTGTGATCAGCATGACAATTTGCGAACATTGCGCTAAGTCTCCTATTTGACGTCCGTATATTGGACGTCGTAAGCAGTTTGACGCCACATTATATCCAAAATTGGCCATAGTGGGCGTACAATAAATTACGGGATGCTGAGGATATTACTTAATAGTTTACTTGTAGTCTACGTGTATTACTGAATAGTTTTCGTATCTAAAAATGTCATTAACTCGACATCAGCAGCTACCGGTAACAAGGAAATCTCTAGTTGAAAATCAAAAAGACGAAATTTTCCTTATGACACTTAAAAATTAAATTAAAAAAGTATTTCTATAAAAACATAATGTACTTTTTAAAAAAAAAAGGACATTAACCACTCGTGGTAAGCTTAAATTGCTTGTGTTACGAGTGGTTCACGCCAGTAGTCGAATGGTGGATTCGAACCCACGACCTTTTTGAGTTCGCGGTCCGCTCCCTGCCATTAGGCTACTGTCGCTTGTAAACAAAACATCATGTGCAATCCAAAAATGTATAATACTTCTATATTTCCTTGAAGAACTTACATAATATGTAGGTTAGGTACCTAATTATATACCTAATATTTAACCAAGTGCTCACACATATGCACGTTGTTAACTATTTTACTATGAAACACAAAAAAACTTACCTTTGAATTCTATTTCTGTTCATTGCTTCAACGTTTGATTTCAATTTTCGTTTTCTGGTACAAGCATATTTTTTACGTTTATGGTCCATATCGAAATTAAAAATTATAAAACAAATACAAAATGATTTATAAACCCTTAAAGAATTATATGCAAAAAATAATAAAGTAGAGAAACTTTCAATTCGTAACAATGCGCAACCAAGATTAGGGAAAGAGAGAGAAAGAGGAATGTTAGAGCGAGAGGAAGTGCAAAAATTTGGCACAGACAAGACGTCTGAACGCTACAGCCGCTCAGCGGCTACTAAGGAATATTGCCCGCAATTATTGTTTATAAAGTCAATATTTATAGGTCGATCGAAATAATTATTAATTTTGAAATAAAGTGGTTTAAATTATTATTTTTTAATATTTGTCTAATTAAACACCTGCCCTTGAGAAAAAAATAATTATAGCATAAATATTTTCAGCTATTGCTATGAAACAAATAGTTTTTTATGAGGCGAAAACAGCGAAATTTAACGAAATTGAGACCTCTTATTTAAGACAATGAAAGATATTTAGAAAAAAAGAAACAGCGCATTTTGGAGATGAAGATGTTTAGCTATTAACGCGCTGAATAGATTTCGCCTTTTTATTATCGATTGCCTTATAATGGTACACGAACAAAGCTCGAAATTGCGTTGGGTGCGAGAGAGCTCTATTTACCGTTTGATTTATCTAACATAGACCACATAGATGAACCAAAAAAAAAATTTAGCCATTACTTATAATCTGGGTATTTATGTGTTATCAAAATATTTTACTCTGAAACAATAATTTGCTGTAAAAAAAGAAATCAAAGTGGCGCTAATGATTCGATATGAGTCAACTTTAAAAGACTGTAGCCTTAAAACAAAGAAAACATTCAATTTGGAAGTTAGTTAGTTCTAGCCCAGTACCTACCTATACGGGTCATAAGTAAATAATGCTATTGAATTCGTTTGCAAACTTAGGGTGCCGCCGTCTCCCCCCCGATCGGGTTCCCGCCTTGTCCCCCCCGATCGGGTTCCCGCCTTGTCGTGGCGGGGGGGCTTAGTAGCCGTGGCTTGGTCTCCCGCGGTGAACAAAGAGGAACCCAAATGGCTGGTCCGAGGTGGAGGGCCGGCCCGAGGTGGCCACTCCGAGTGGGCTTGGGAAGCCCGCTTCGGATGTGTGTTGGTGGACTGCGGTGAGAGGTGTGTCCTCCCCACCTACCGCTGCAGCCGAGGTGGAGTCGCGGAGGAAGAGGAGTGTTGGTATGGCGATGCGCCACTCGCCCTATCCTCCGCGACTCAAACGGGGCCGCACCGTTGATGCGGTGGTGGTGGGGCTGCGGGGGGAGAGGATTGTCGGTATTGCGAGGCGCCGCTCTCCCTACCCTCCGCAGCCGAATCTTGGTTGGCGGCGGAGCCATAGACCAGATCCGCCGCTGGGGTCGGGAAGGCTAGTACTTCTAAGTGCTTGTTTTTCCTGGCCCCATGGCCTTCTTGCATTGGACGCGGGGGCGTCCGTTGCGCAGATGTAATTAGAGGCCGAGAAGGAAGGCGCGCCATGTGTTCTGGTGCGCCTTACCTGTGAAGGAGAACGGGGTGGAATATTCTGCTCCCGAGGAGGCGCTGCCATGGGGCGGCAGGCGCTGGTGGGGCTGCGGATGTGTGCGAAAGCGTTCCCGTGGCCCTGCCAATAGCGACAAAGGTGGAACACCATGGGGTTTTAGTCGGTGCGAGTCCGACATAACCCGTCCTTGCCCCCGCGAGGCGGGTATGCGTAGGCATTTCCCCATGCAAAAAAAAAAAAAAAAAAAAAAAGGGTGCCGCCGTCTCTTGAGCTCTTGATGCAAAATATTACAATTTTACTAACACTGCAACAACGTAGTCATGTTATAATTAAACTACCTGAAAGTACGTAGTACTTGTATTGTTTATTCTGTGCTTAAAGCTATGATAACGTGTTAATAATAAGAATAATCCGATAGTTGTACTGCACGGAATCGTAAACATATTATTATACGTAAACGATGTCAATGTGTTTATATTGTATAATGAACAGTTATGAAGCCAATAATCGCTCAATTTCTGTTTAGGGATTGGTTGTCAATAGCGACATTAAAGCTAATATTACTTTGCACCGGTAGACCAGTACAGGAAAAACGGGAGACTGCCGAAACCGGAATAAGCCGGTAAGTGTAATTTCCGGTTGTTTATTTCGAGATCAATTTAATACATGAACTACCTAGGTTGTATGGTTAGATCCATTGCTTTTTGCAAGGTTTTAAAAAAAATTAAACATTTGCGGGGCGGAGAGCTACCGCACGTGATAGCGTATCATCTTTCTTTATCTAGATTCTACATGATTGTTTTTAATCCACATGACTTTAGTATAGCTCATTCTCTCAGTTCAGTAAACTGAATGTTAGTTAAGTTGAATGCTAAAGCTGATCAGATTGTTTTACAATTTAAAGAAAAACTAAGTCACCTTCACACCGAAGGATTAGATATCAATATAATAAAATAGTATGGCGAAATTGCTGATACTGGTGACTCTTATACGTAAGAGCAAAACAATATTTAACAATTTCTAAGTCGTCGTAACTAGTAACTTTCTTATATTTTTTTAATAGAGTTCAGTGATTACTTAAATCAAAACTAATAGAAGAAGTCTATTCCATAGTCAATGCTCACTGGGTATTATTTATCTATTATAAAAATATATAATAAAAATATATATAATATATAATAAAAATAAATATATAATAAAAATATATAAAAACAAGACGATGCCTTTCCTTTAAAAAAAACTTAGCTTTAGTTGTTTATAGCTAGACATTAAGATTTAATTAAAAACATTATCATGTTCATTTTGAGGTTTTATTATCTACTAACCACAATTTTATAATACTTGCACAAATTTCGGTAATTAGAGAACAACAATGAAATCAAGCTGGGAGTTTAAACATCCAAAACTTTGACTAACCCGATAACGAAACGAACGAACACAAGCACAAAAAAGCACTCTCTCTGAAGCATGCAATATGTCACCAATCTATTATAAAATGTAAATACATATGTATATAATGTACGGTAAAAGTCTCAAATATAATCGAAAATATAAAAACAATAAATTTATTTGCTAATAAATAACTGAAATAAAAAATATTACTTCACTCATCATAACTTAAATTTACAGTGGTATCTTCCAGTGTCGTGAAAGAGAAGAACAAGACAGTAATTTTAAGAATTAATCAATAAAATCAACTTAAATCAAAAATGAATCTGTTTATCTGCATACCTGTGGACCTTCCATTTCTGCATTACTATTGATGCTAAAGTGAAATGTGGACTCACTCGATGAGCCATTTGTTGGGGCCGGAATTGATATTTTCTGGAAAAAAAAAGAAATATTAATAAATATGCATTCCATTCTAACGTGATAAATAACTATATTTCATATGAGTAGTGGTTTTAATCACTTTATAGAATAATATGGATGTTATACGAATGGGTTGGCCCGACCGAGAAAATACTTGAATAGAATACCACATTCAATAGCAGTACAATTCTGCTCTTTCGCAAGTTAAATGACGAGAAGTAAAAGACTATAGTAACGAGGAAATCCATATTATTCTTCAACGATGAACTATGTATTTGCATTTTGATTTTTATTCCAAGATAGTTTAGATGTAGGTATTTTAAAAAGGTGCTCGGCGGATTTCACAAATCCTATAATTGTATTTTTAATTGCTTAGACATGTACACATCTTTATTTTCACCGATGTGAAGGTAGTTAATTATTATGCGAAGATTAACGCTACTCACAAAATAACTTCGGAATTCACTAGAACTCTTTTATCTCGGATCGTGAAATAATTGGTTTATCAATGAGCACAAAATAAACAATAAACAACACGGGACACGGTCCTGTTGAAGTAAGCACAGTAGACTAATTTAACTGTTGCTTCATCAGTTCGTTTTCTAATCCTTCTAATAGCAAAAATTGAAGCTGATTCGCAATATGTGCACCCTGGAATCCGTGCGAATGTGCTCCTTGGAGCTTGGAACCAATAGAAATTTCGAAAAAAAAAATGGTTGAATTATCAAATTGTAGTTATTATTTTTGAACTAATTACGGCAATCTGCGGTGCTATAGAGTATTATCTTAAAACATTTAGTTTTTTCTGTATTAAAAGTAATATGATTGGTGCAAACCGTTTGGAAATAATATCCAGTATTTGGAATAGAAATAGAATCATTATCATCCAGTATAGATTATATCTAATAATTATTAAAAATAAGTTTTCACTTTTACCACTGGCTCGGCAAAATAACCGGTCCCAGGAAGAACTTAAATAGTTTCAGAGCGAAGTCGTTTCTCTTAATTTTAAATAAACATGAGGTATCATCAGCAAAAATAATTATCTCAGAGATTTTGGTTTGAATCTCATTAATGTAAAAGAACCATTGAAGATCATTAATGTAAAAGAACCATTGAAGATCATTAATGTAAAAGAACCATTGAAGATCATTAATGTAAAAGAACCAAGAACAAAAAAAGGACCAAATATCGATCCCTGAGGGATTCCCACACAACCAATTTAATCACAAGTTCCGACGACATTGCACCATTAATTGTAACCTTTTGCCCTCGGTTTGAGAGATATGATAACATGGAATCAAATGCGGCGTAACGAATGCCATAATATTAAAGTATAAACAAAAAACATATGATCCACATTCCACACAGTCGATTCCTTTCGATAGATTGCAATCAGGAGGATTTGCAGGATTATTGCAGGATCATGCCACTGTCAGTGTCAGGAGACACTGACAGTGGCATGGCATGACATGTGATACTAGTTTAATATTCGAATTGGTCGTGGATGAACTTTGTATTCTTTACTTTACTAACTAAAGTAAAGAATACAAAGATTTCTTTTTTTAAATATTAAATTAAAAAAAATTACTAAGTAAAATGATATCACAATATTAATAAATACCACTGTGAGGTGATAACCAACGGGAATAGGGCAATCGCTTCCAAACTGTTTCTAAAATGCGTACCTTTACAATATAAATTGTTGTAATCTACCTACTTTGACAAAAAGTCCCGTTGGGTTTCTTGTTGGTTCTTGGGCTTATTATTTCAAAACGCAAATCAAAAAGGATTAGAGCTATATAATACAGCATACTTATAAAAACAAGCTTTAATATAAGGTTTTTATAGGCGTCGTGGCTGACGTGACACGGGAGCATTGATAATAATATGTGGTGTGCAGACTTTCATCGTTAGGAATTGCAAAGCTGTAGCTACAATACGCCACTGTGCTCACTGTACCGTTTACTGCCGTATGTACTGACTCGCACGAGAATATAAATGAAACAAACATCTATAATAATTAGTAAGTAATCGTATTATTGATAGAATATCGGTCGTTACAGCGAATTTATTAAGTACAGCAGCGAATTCCTTCAAAAATATAAGGAATTATGTTTATTTTTCAATTGGTGAGTATACAAATTTGTTAACATACTATAGAGTAACTCAACGGTTTTTGCAGGCAGGCATAAAACGCTGATAATTATTGCTAAGTAGGTAGGTGCTAAAAAAATGAAACCGAAATCACAGATCGTAATAGTGCGTGTCGTCTAATGATGAGCACACACCTACATGCGTGGCCCCCGGCCGTTTTAAGGTCGCGGTTGACGAAGTGTGCCAGCACCACAATGCTAGCCAATTAACCTATTAAAAAGTATCTCGCGATATACACACCAACATAACAATAAAACTACGTATTCTCAAAATTGTACCATACTATGCAAACGCTAAGTTATAAAATAAACACGACATTAATTTTGTCGCAAATTATTCATTAAGGAAGTTTACCGTATCGTTGTAATTTTTATAAATTACTTTAATATTGGTCTGGTAAATTTGTTAGATTAAGTACTCATATACATACATTTTTATTCTATTACGCCAATACTTGATAACAATTCCACCTGGTGGTGAGTGATAATGAAGTCCTAGATGGTAAATCGTACTGTCTTAGTGTAACAAAAGCCTGTTCACTATTGCCTTAATACGATATAAATCATTCAAAATCATTCGCTGAAATCTGATATCCTAAAAATAAAAAAAAACAATTGGAGCTATGGTCAGTGTTCGAGTAGTGTTGTACTTTAGCTAACATGAAACAAAATCAATACAAACTCTGTAGAACCTGCGTCGCGATTGATGAACTCAAGGTGACATACCTACATACTATATGCAATTATGGTAGTGATGAGGAAAAAACCCGCTACGAGGCAAACGCAGTGATCGCGCGGAGCGCGGGGGCGGCTTTCTCTACGCTGCAGGCAGGCCGCTATAAAGAGCGCCTCGCGGCGGAATACTTCGGCACTCGGTGAACAGCCGTCTCGCCCGTTATATTTGTGCGCTCATGCCTAATATCCATTGTCTGTTTATCTCCTCAGATAGCATTGTTTTTCAGGATTATTCGAAAGAAAACTCATAAATATCTGAATAGCCCATTTTCTTTAATGCCACAAGTACAATAACCTACGACTTAAAGGTTGTTCAACGTTGTTGTCTTCTAACGAAGGTCGTGGTGTTTTTTTTTTCACTTCTGTTTGTCCGGAAAACGAGGAAATAGTTGTTTTCATATTCTTAAATGTTTTAGTTTGTTTTAACGTGACGACACGACGTTAGGTACAAGTCAATCGCGTCATTGGATACGTGTTGTAAATATTTTTAGGTCCGACCGTGTTTAAATAGATTTCTTCATTCTGTTCAGACCGACGATTGCGATTTCATTGCGCTGTTGATTACTTAATTTTATGAACAAACGCAGGTAGGGTGCGTTATAAAGTTGCGAAGTGAGAGGCCGACCGCAACCGGTTCGTGTTAATAGAGCGGTTTAAGCGTACAGCTTATAATCATGCTATTATAAAAAAAAAATGTAAACTAGTTGCAAATGGTATACATAAAAAAATCAATAATTTTGAGAAATAGAATAATCGGACAAGACAAACCCGGACACAAAACAGGCGGTAGGACGGCCCAGCCCAAGCCAGCCAGCCAGTTAACGTGTTATATATGATTGACGTAAGAGCGTGGAGGTGGAACGAGTGGTACGATGTGATATCGACTTAAACCCGTTGACATTGAGTTCATAAAGAGATTTTAAACATTGGCGCACGTCAGCATTCAACGATAATAAATAGTTCACTACAACAAGAATATGATCCTTGCGGGAATTCCACGCAGCCGAGCTGTGATCGACATAACGTTAATTGCTTACCGCCTTATTATTGTTATCTTGAGTCGGTCTGAAGATAAGCGTTGACAAAATGATCTGGCGATTGGTTGTTAAATGTACAATTTTTATTAAAAAAATAATAACCCGGGAAATTGTTCAAATAACTACCAAGGCGGTTCTGAAATGTTTTGTTTATAACAAAAATTGATTGGGGCAATATTGTCTCGGCATTAAAGAAAATCTAGCATTATAAAATCATTGACCCAAATGTATATAAAGCGTGACAAGGTTACAACTTAACGGTCCTGTTGCAATTTTAGTCCATTATTGAAAACGAATTCAATTATACAACATGTTATTGCAACACAAATGAAAATCAATCTGTTGATTTCAAAATATTAAATAGTAAATTAAGGTGTTTTCGAATAGCGCAAATAGCCGTTTCAATTTTATGTTTGCGTAGAAAGTGACATTGAGTGAGAATAAAGTTAAATGAATGTTAAACATGTAGACGACCACTCGATAAGCGTGCTCGTTTTAATCGGACAAATTTTCATTTTTAAAGAAATCCAAAACGCTCGGCTAACAAATTCGCACGCGTTTAGAATAGACTTGTTGAGTGGATTTAGCAATGCGACCGGTGAAAAAAAATTTGTAGCACAATTACTAACGGTAGTAGACACTTTCATCGCACACATATTTGAAGGCGAAGTGAGCGAACGGCCAGTTATTCGTGAGGTTTCTACAACTATTTGCATATTCACCGACTTTCTAATGGACGATACGACTTCTTGTCGCAATCGCCAGTGTGGTGAGGTAACATTGACTTGTTAATTACATGTGCCTCGACAAATCATCAAAGCGCGATTTTCTATACCTATTTATTGTCATTAGGAGTGAAGTGTTTTTGGTATTACAGTTCCCATTGTATTTCATAGATTGCGGTGAATGAACTACTATGTTAATTATCGTACCACACTTGTTTATTGATTAGATAGCTGACATTCGGTCCAGTTAAATGTGTATACTTATTATCACCTTTTAATTTGATAACATTGGCTGGTTGTACTGTCCTTTAAATTATTCGCGAAAATATAAACAGTAGGTATATTTTATACTGATAAGCATTTTAATATGACGATAGTAGTGAACGAAAATGAAAACAGGTTTAGCTAACGGCAGTAAGCAATAAGGTAAAATTAACAATAAATATAGAATCAACCAAGACAAAATAATTATAACGTTCGTCGCGTAAATGTCGGCAAGGATCCGTTCTAGTGGCGGTCTCCTTCACAGTCCGACAACTGGTCGCGACCTTCCGTCGGAGGAGGGGCGCCTCTCACCGGCGACGTGACTGCAACCACGGCCTTACGTAGCGAGGCTGTATCGAAACCTGTACGTAACGTATCTCTTTCTAGCATTCGTTACCCAACACTTGATAGCAGTTCCGTGTATGTAGATTTACTCGCTCCCCGCACTAAAATATCAACACAATCTTTAAATTACTACAATCTTATAATATTAACTTGTCGAACATCAGCTAGGTATAAACAACAAATAATGACAATAAATCTTGAATCTAAGATAGAGGAAAACCTTCATTGAGTTAAATGAACTGACATTAAAACATGTAAGAGTACCTATATAATTAAAATATTCAATGCAATTTTATAAACTTAAGGCTTTTGCTTTGTTGTAAATATTCATCAATGTTAAACGTATTGAAAGTTGAAACAGGATAAGAACATGATGCAATATGCGAAGCGTTATAATATTTTTAGAACTGTTCCCAAAAATAACATATATTTTTAATAAATGAATGAGAAAAATATAGGTATGTTTATTAAACATAAGATAATTATTGAATAATTACTAGTTTCTGTTAGCGCTATTAGCCTTTTGGCTCTTACAGATTCATCGGACTCAGGGCTAGCGGCCGAGTTGAATACTAATTTTATTACCAAGTATAAACATACTTAGCACAATTAAGCCAATGAATCAAAAATATTTAGATTCAAAATACATATATAATATAATATGCGAGACCATACTATAAATATACATACACGTAAGAAAAGTATTTTTAAAACGACATTTCAAAACGCTATAAGTATTGTGAATTATAATAATGAATGATAAAACTTTGTTTAACATAAAGGTTTTGATACAATGAGTAATTAATAATTATGTACACTGCGAAGGATGTTTTACAATAAAAACAGAACTTGACTTTATTAACAAAAAAAAAACAGAACTTGTTTTTATTGAAGAAAAAAATCAGACTGGATCGAATTACTAAGAGGTATTTGTTTTATAATTTTATAAAAAAAAAAAACAACATTCTTGATAGGACACCAGATCGTATGGTAATAACATTGGAAATTTGCTCCAATTTTATATATAATTGTAAAATCAATTAATAGAAAATCTATGAAAACAAATTGAATCATGGTTAAAATACTCAAAATATCTAAAGACGCAAATATCCTTTTTTCAGTACATATTAAAGAATTATTTTTACATGACATTCGAACAATTTCTCACTAAGATTTGATGTCTCAATGAAATCTAAATACGTAGGCAGTGAAATACAACAGTTCATATGTATGTTATATGTACAACACACAACAAATACAATGTCGCAAGTAGGTATTTAGATCAAGGTACGAGGCACGCACTAAGAGTCGAGAGCTCATCACTGTGGTAGTTTTGTTAAATGTTAAGCCATCTCATGAAATTATACATTAAACTGTTAATAAAATGAATTACCTATACATTATAGAATATGGGAGTTAGTATTGGAGAAATTATCGTGCAGTCCTTGGCTTCACAGATTACCACAGTTTCATATAATATCTATTTCACTTTTATTAACATTGTAAAAGTTAATTTCATCACAAAATTAAAAAAAAACGATATATTTTTATTGATTTACTAAACCAGTGAACAAGAACAATAGACAGTAGGTAATATATGCGTTACTTTGGATGTTATGAGTTTGACTGAGTTCCATAGATACCGTGGCAACAGTCCAGGCGTGTCGTTAAACCGATTGAAACGTTTAAATATACTAAATCGATCCATACATTTCGCACATGCTGGTAGGTAAATGTTACATATTGCATCGTTTTTAAAATACAGTAGATTTTGTCAAGTCTCATAGGCTATAGAATCTAATGCAACCACCAAAATGTGACGAACTGTCCATTGCTTCCAGATTTAAATAAAAGTGTATCAGTATATAAATGTAATTTACTTCTTAAAAGTAAATTCAAATCAAACGCATTAAAGTTATTAATTATATTTCTGGTGGTGGCTATACTGAATAAAAATTTACGAACTCCTTATGAAAATACTCATATTATCTCCACTGGCATTAGAGAATTTTGATCTCATTATAAAATCTAATAGAAAATCTTAATTACTTATTTATTAGTTTTTTATAAGGGCGTCAATATAAGACATAAACATACATTGAAGAAAATAGTATATTCAAACAAAGAATTCATTTACGTGCTTAAATTTTGTAATAAAACAGTTATCAGTTGAAATAAATGCACCTCATAGCAACTACGAGTGAATCTACGTTGAAGTTGGGTTGTTTTATTTCATAACTTAGTATATGTATGTCCGAATGTCACAGAACATTTTTTAAACTTGCACGTATTAGGTTCTTCTTTTTTTCTTCTACAGTTGGGAAGGTTAATTTAACTTCAGCTTATGTACCGAAAAAGATTAACTTAATATGTACGTTGATTATCCTGAAGATGATTTTGTTGCCTTTCATCATCATTAAAGCCCTTCACAAGTACACTGCTGAACATGGGCCTCCCCCAAGTAATGCCGCAAAGCATGGTCCTGAACCACCTGCATCCATCGCTTTCCTGCATGTCTTAACAGGTCATCACTCCATCTAGTGGGGGATCACCCTAGACTTCGCTTACCGATACGAGGTGAAGTGTATAGTGAGTGGCTTTGTTGCCTTTATTATAATATAAACCGCGCACTGTCGAATATTCTATCGTCATTTAAAATGGCATCCACCGACCGGTTTTTCAACTGTGATATAGTTTTAATTAATATTAGACTTGACACAACCTGCTTGTCATATTATAGTTACATAAGTTCGCGAAAGAACAAAGACTACGATTAACAACAAAAAGAAATGGTAGGACAGCAAAAGATCGCGTTTTATACTTGTGTTTGGCACAAACTTTAACTAGATGGATTTTGGACCTAGTAATACAGCCAGTACGCTGAATGGGAGTAATTTGTATCTGCTAAAGATTATTCGATTGTTGTGTTATTTCTGGTTGTTTAAAACTGCTTCTTCATGCACTTTTAAATTATACCTAGCATTAAAAAATATCTTTCGTTTAATGATGTGAAGAGTATGTGATTACCACATAGAGCAATTCATAATACTATTCACTGAATTGAACAAAATTTCACAATGATCTAACCATTGTTGTATATAATTAATTGGTTTAGTGTGAAATAACAAATAATATCGGTGAAAGTTATGCTCCGTTCTTTTCCTTCCCGAAAGATCTATCTCCTTTTTAGATTAAAATCTTTACATCACAGAAACTTGTATTTCATGATACAAAAATTCCACATAAGAATCAACTACTCACTATTTATATTATTATTCCTGTGCTAGATTTGATGCACTATAGTTCAACGGTTAAAATATAGCAGTTCCCTAAGGTTACTAATTTATTTGCAATGATTGCAAAAAAGGAAGGCCCAAAGCTATGAAATGAAACCAACGAATTGTACTGATTTACTGTTGACCTAAGTAACCATTATAAAGAAAGAGCGGTTTAGATGATTTAATTGCAAATATTTTTAGCACCGAATCTAAATAGCTAAAATAATATGACTGCAACCATGTAAACGTTGGAAAGCCTTTTCAAGCTTTTGGACCGAAAAGGATTAACATTAGCATTAACATCAGTGGCGAGTACATTAATTCACCTTCGATTTGCCAACGATATAGTTCTTATGGCAGAATCGATGGAGGACCTATGCACTACGCTCAATGACCTCAATAGAGCTTCCCAATGGATAGGTTTTAAGATGAACATGGACAAAACAAAGATGATGTGTAACGTCTATGTCACACCTATGCCGGTAGTTGTTGGGAGCACTAAGCTCGAAGTTGTTGAAGAGTATGTTTACCTGTGACAAATAGTCCGACTAGGTAAGCCCAACTTCAACCGAGAGGTCAATCGACGTATTCAATTCGGTTGGGCAGCGTTCGGTAAATTACGACACATCTTCTCGTCAGGTATACCTAAAAACTTGAAAACGAGATTGTCCAGTAATGACTTATGGATCTGAGACATGGTTCTTCACTGCGCGAGCTATGATATGGCTAAGTTCGGAGTTTCTCCGCGTGATAAACTTAGAAATGAGTATATCCGCAGTAGCACCAGAGTGACCAACATAGCTCAACGAATTAGTAAGCTGAAGTGGCAATGGGCCAGCCATATAGCTCGAGGAACCGGCATCCGATGATGAAAAAGTTATCGAGTGGCATCCTCGTACCGATTAGCACGTGACGACGATGGTTATGACTATATGGAGTGACGACCTGGTAAGACATGCAGGAAGTCAATGGATACAGGTGGCTCAGGACCATGCATTCCTTGGGGGAGGTTTATATTCAGCAGTGGATTTGTGAAGGGCTGTAATTATGATGATAATGAATCATGTAAGTCATTAAAATAGGTTTTAATATTTATTTAATCTGTTAGGCAACTTTCAAAGTCGACCATGGAAAATGCTACATGTTATTGTCCTTTTGGAATAGGTATCGACAGGGAGCAGCATTAAATTTGGCGACTGTTTAGGAGCTGCTGAAAAAGAGCAGAAAAAAACTTGTTAAAATAAAATATTAAACTGCATATTTTATTCGTTTATTTCTCCTATAGATTGCTTAATAGTACCTCCCTATATGGCTTAAATGTATTAAGTGGATTGCCAATACAGATTGAAGTCATAATCCCACAACATATTTGTCGTCAAGACGGAGGCATATAGCTACGCTAGGACTCGATAGGTGACGCTGCAGTCAAGTTTTTAACAAATATTATATATTTGTGAACCCAAAAGACTCATAAATCAATATGTTAATGTCGTTTGGCACTAAAAAAGAAAATCTGGACCCGATCGGTGGCACTAGTTGATCGAGTTATATAATTTTAGTATTTCCTCTGTAAAAAGTCCGGAGTAAATTTCTCTAATCTGAATCTCTAATTGATCTAAAATGCAAGTGTTTGACTTAAAGATAAGAATTTTATTAGACCAATGAAATGAATAGGAGAAAATCTTATTGAAATGCAGTTGTATTTCTCTTACCGAACTACCTGAAGTTCAGACTAATAGTGGAGGCAACTTTTACCTAAGTTACGTAAACACCAGACGCGTTTTATTACTGCCTAGTTGCAAGCTTTCGTAACATTACAAAAACGGTCTTTCTTTTATTATTATTTATATTGATTTTGTACAATAAATTCTCCCCTAATGTTAGGCTAATCTCAAACAAACTGTTCAGTTGGGCAAAAGTTAATTGAAATAATGCTTCAATTGTGCTACTTGCAAATAAGGCAATGTAAATGAAGATTACGAAATACAATATAAACGTTATAATTTCATTTTTTATTTTAAATATGATACGATCACATCCATGCGGGAGACGGGCAACGAAAGCGGCACGAGTACGTACGTGTGATGTACTAGCCACAGACTGCATGCACGACAACTTTCCTTTCTTTAAAATAGAGAAAAAGTATTAAAACGACCTTATTTGTAGCCACTACCTGCTAGATCTTGTAAATCTTCACCGGTTTGTGTAAACGTGAACAAATCATAATAAAATCTCATCTCATAACAATGAACGCATATTTTCATAGCTAGTTTATGTCACCATTTACATTTAAGATAATTTATCAATGACCATTTTTTCAAAATTTACTAAAAAAAATCAAACTTTACGGATAAAATATAGTCTAGATAACTCCTGACATTGATTTCTATCTGTTCGAGAAGTTTTATCATAATTGGTTCAACCATTTTGAAGAATATATAATAAGAAGAAAAGACAGACAGAAATTTTAAAAATTGTTATACATGTCCTCATGTAATGCAAATAAACCCTGAGCTCAATAAAAGACAGTTTTATTTATGTAGGTATAGAAACATCAACATTCATTTTATGATAAATTTCAATTTTTCCATAACGATTTCTTTTGTTTACACCAACACTTGAGAACACACACAAATGAAACTAATTTTTAAAAGTATTTTAAACTAAAGGTAGCCGAGGTTAAGTATGCCATTGGGACTTCGAATACCTCAGACACCCCCGTGATCATGTGTGTTGTAAAGTACTATTATTAACTTGTCACTCTCATGACTGACTTGATCCTGGCAGAATTCTATCAAGAGAAGCCATAATTTAAAAGAAGAAGTACTTCAAAGTTGAAACGTCAAGTATATAAAATAAGTGATCGCGATATACTGGATAAAATCCGTAAAATCTGGTTTCATCTCAATGTTTCATTAGTAGGTACTTTTATGTTAGTTATAAAAAAGTAAAGCGGTATTACAGTTAACATCGGATATCAAGAACTTCAAGAAAGGATTTTACGAAATTACAAGTACGTACAGTATAATCTCACTAATCCGACACTTCAATAGACCGATACGTCCAATAATCCGGCACCCTTCGCCCGGTTTAAGGGGAACGAAGAAACAGCAAATTATGACAGATGAAGACACATGTGAAGCAGTACAAGAAGAAGAAAGCTTTGTAGAAATATTGGAGCCATCAACTACTACAACTTACAACTGTAAGTGTTAAGCCAGATGAAGCATTTAATTGTTTCAATACCAGCATAACACGGACAGAACAAAACGGCAATCTGCCAAAGATATTATAATTCTTTGAAACACGCGAGAAAAGGTTTTTAAGCACGGACTACAAGTTGCAACAAAAGCAGACCTCAATTAAGGGTTATTTTAAAACTTCAATAGACCGACACGTCCAATAATCCGGCACCCTCTGGTTTTGAATAGTGCCAGATTAGTGAGATTATATTGTACTTACATCAACTGCAAATCTTAGCGATATAGTTATAACGAGTGAAGAAATAATTAATGACATGACAACACACAAAATTATGAAACGTTTAGCAATAGGACCAAGAAAAATACAACTTTGTCCTTCAAGGTCGATTGGCTTTGAATCTTAATTATATAAGCGGAAAACTATCTACGCCAACCATTGCGTTCATTTCAGACTTAATGTATTTTATTACTTGTGTAATTCAAAAATATAACGTTGGTATTATTTAAATTATTTCGCAGATCATCAACTACGCATCCTAACTTTAAACGTATTTCGCAAAGATGTATTTTTAAAATAATTCTTAACTGACGTTAGTAGTAAAATATTGCATTTAAAAAAGTTACCCCCGTATAAGGACTTTCTCCTGTATCATGGATGCGTTTCAATGCAAACCAAGAACAATTATTATTTGTGTACCATACAAATCCTTGTTCCGTGCTGTATTCGACCACTGTAGCGCACCTCGTCAAATGCTTTGTCATAGCTTAGCTGATAAGTGTAATAGTTATTTAGGTGACGTACTAAAGTTTGCCATCAAGAGGATTCACTAATCGTGTTTTATGGTGAACTCTGGTAATATTAAAAAAATTGGGCTTTTATTTACGTAACTACATTGAGGATTGTGTAAAGAGTAGCTTATAACATTCGAAGTCGGTGGCGGATTTCTGCTACCATACTAAATACAATAGTTCAAAATAAGTTAGGAGTCGGGGCCAACAGCTACTGCGTGGTGAAGTGAAAGTGAATAGCGCGCACGTACGACCGCTTCGCAGTCCCAATAAGACGACACGCCGTCCGCATACCTCGGCAATTACCACGAGGAAATCAGATCGCTTCCATTGAGCTCTTGGCCATCCTCCATTCTACATTATTTTTGACGAATTACAATAATACAACAAAATTACAAAAAAAGGACGTGGTAGAGCCATGCTGCAGTTATATTAGTAGTATAGTTGTAGCACGAATGGGTCGGCTCGACCGGGGAAGGACCACGCTCTCACAGAATACCAGCGTGAAATAGTAGCTTAATGCTGCTGTATTTCGTATGGTGAGTGTAGAGAATCGGAGACCCTTTTTACTGGAAATGAGGCATTCCATCTCAGTCCTCACGGGTGACAACGCATCTGCATTTTGATTTGTAATGGAAGATAGATGTAGATGTCTATGGGCCGCAGCAACCACTTACCATCAGGTGGACTGTGTGCTCGTCTGTCACCCTATTCTATAAAAAAAATAATAATAATAATAATCTAAATCTGGAACGGTTAAGTACGCTATTTAAGACCTAATTAAATGTAATGTAATTCCTTCATTTTCATCTTTAGAAGCCCGTAAACAGAAAGATAACTTTGCCATATTTACTACGCTTGTATGGCGAATTGGCGATCACAGAAACTATATCAAACGTTTTTTTTATAGAACAAGAGTGAAAAGCGAGCACACAGTCCACCTGATGGTAAGTGGTTGCTGAGGCCCATAGAAATCTACATTTATCCTCGATTAAGAATCAAAACGCAGATGCGTTGTCACCCCTGAGGACTAAGATGCAATGCCTCGATTCCAGTAAAAAAGGGTCGACGAATCTCTGCATTCACCATACGAAACACAGCAGTATTAAGCTACTATTTTACTGCAGCGTGGCTCTACCACGTACATACGTCGCGCACTTTTGACGCTACTCCTCGTCGCGTCGCCTGTTTGGTTATTTTATGTCTGTCACATCAATAAGATGTAATTCCTTCACTGCATTACAGAGCTGTCATCTTTCAGTAGTGATGCAACGAATACTACTTTTACGAATACGAATATCTCGCCATGATAATGAAAAACTAATTTATTTGATGATTTTCTGTTGTTCTAATAATTAAAATGTACAACACGCAAATTTTTATTTAAAAAACATAATGGTAGATTTTCTATTTTTAGGCGATTTCTTTTTTCCGTCTGGATGTCCCCAGCCGTTGAAAAAAGCCTTTCTGAGGCGACGGTTCCTACATGGTTTCAGTGAAAAACAGTTTTTTCAGCCTTGGAAATTGGACCAAAAACCTTCTCGCCAAATAAAAGGTCAGTAGATTAGAGGCAAGATTTAAGACTTCTTATTATTGGGATTAGTAGGGAGGGGTTAGGGAGAGTAATAACTCCCCTGCCCTCCTGAAGCCGTGGTTGCGGCTAAGGGCCTATGAACACGTCGTATTTTTTACGCGCCGACGACGCGCGTTTACAAAGTCTGCCAGTAATAGTAGTTGCGTACACAATATTAGTTTTTAAATATTCGTGATTAGTATTCGCCGAATACGAATATTCGTATTCGTTGCATTACTACTTATAAGCCCATTAAACATTTAAATCTTGTATACAACTTGCGTTAGTGATTAGAAAAGTTAAGTTAACCCGAAATGTAACTAATTATACAATAGGTTTAGTAAACCACCTATCAAGTCCTTATATAATGGGTCTAAAAAGTGCACACACACATGTTGTAAAGGAACTTTTGAAAATTTAATGGAGATTGGTACTTCAAAACGCTACGCCACTTCCTGTTAAAATTATACATTTATCAGGTTCTATTATCCATTTGTGAATTTAATCGGGTGCTTTAAAAATATACCATTAAGAACAATAATTATCTATGCAATTTTGCTTTCTTATTTCCAGTGATGTCGGTGAGAATATGTAATGGTAGCAACAATTAACAATTATTTTAAAGTGTACAAAAATATTGTGTGTGCACAGTAAGTTAGTAATATTCCACATTTGCAATTAAAACAACAATGATTAATTTAACGTCTCCGATGCTTATATGTTTTGAAAAGTTTTTGCTTGTTGCTTATCATTATCAGTTAATAAAAACGTTAAACATGGACACAGGATATAGGTGTACAATGAATAACCCTTGTCGCAATTGTAAACACTATTGTTTGATCACGTGGTAGAGCATGAAATGGTCTGAAAAAAGTTTTTGACAATCAATCTCGTTTGTTAACAGCGTTATCATTGTTAACTTTGGCGACAATCGCAATTTAGATGTTTTATCTTTTTTATTATTGTTGTCGTTTAAAGTTAAAGATATGAATATGATATAATACATATATTTCAATTATCATACTACATTAATAGCTTTTCGTAGTTATTCATTTCGTAATGTTTCGTAATGACTCTAATGCTTTTTATAATACATTGGTGTGAAATAATTTTTATACTATCCTGGCCATATTAGCCTTGCCACTCGAGAATCTTTATTCCCCAATCTATTATCGGTTCTTCCAGTTATATAGTTGGCCCATCGCCACTTCAGCTTACTGATGCATTCTCTATTATCTAGATGTTAGTGCTGTGGACAAAACCGACGAGAACTATTGTTTTTTGCCACTTTGACTTACATGTGGGGACTATGTTAAATTCTTTGATTCTGTCAAAATTTGGGCGGTGCCCAGTCCCATCAGCAGTGCCAGGTTGACTCGGTGGTATATCGAAGTGCTGAAGTGTTTGTAGAGCCCCGCTAGCTACGATCGCTTTTCGAGTTCAAAACATCTTTCATGTGGCGTGGACGTTACACATGATCTTTGTTTTATTCATGTTAATTTTAAGATCTATCCTTTGGAGGCACTATTGAGGTCATTAAAAATAGTGCTTAGATCCAACAGCCTTAGATGGAGTGACAACCTGGTATGACATGCAGGTTGTCGATGGACGCAGATGGCTCAGGACCATGCTTTGTGGCATTCCATGGGAGAGGCTTATGATCAGCAGTGGCTGTAACGATAATGATGATAATGCGCACAAATAACAAAAACAAGCGCCGTGAATTTATTCTGTTCAAAAGGGCTCAACTGTGGATATGAGCTATAACAAAATAAATGTAAAGATATGGTGTCCGCCGGTTAAAATTAGTATATTTGACTTTAGGGTCATTCCATGTCGAATCAACACACTGATTCAAACTAGATGTCTCAGGTTTCCAAGTTTTTTTTATGCAGCAATATATCATAAACTTATGAAAAAATACCAAATTTCAGTTATTCAGCACAATTATTTTTGAAGTTATTAATTTTAAAAGATTTAAATTTTTATGAAAAAATTTCACGTTTTGGCACATTTGGATGCCTATAGACTGATAACCAATGATGATATAAACCTGGGACTGGTCTCATTTTAAAACTGTTAATATGATATGCCACAAGATAGGGTTACAATTTTTTTTAAAAAATGAAAATTTTTAAATTTAAATTTTAAATTTAAAAATATTATCAAATATAGGTTTATAATGCCTTAATACATACAGCGAAACTCTATCATGGAATCAAGATACAGGGCTTCAAAAATACACGTTTTGTGAAAAAATACTTTGAACTAATTGAATGACAAAAGCAATACATTATTACAATGAAACAAGCAGTGGGTATTACTTTGACATTTTTTTTAATGCAGAGAGGTCACATGGACACCAATATTATAGGTAAAGTTAAGGGTTAACAAATTAATTAATTAATTAAAGTTAATGGTTAAAAAATATTATACAATCTACCTCGGTCTTTCAATATATAAAATATACAATAAACAAATCAATATAACAAATTAATTCATTCGAGACTTCAACTGTTGGAAGATATTCATGCATTTCTTCACTTCACTGTCTGGTACACAGTATGTTCAGCCAGTGTGTGTGACGGGATTCACTTTGCATATTATCACATCTGCAAAAGGAATCCACAGTGTCCACTTCCACCTTGTGAAAGGGGATTTTCCCATGAGAGAAATTCCCTTTTTATCTGAGTAAAAGGGGATTTCCCTCTACTTGTAGACCAATCAGCTTCAGTTTTCTTTTAAAGAGAGGTTTCCAAACATGGTGATTAAAAGTAATCATTGCGTTTTATTAATTTAATAGTGTCATCACACTGCACAGTAAAATTTGTAATTCAAAAATTAAATTTTAGTAATTTGGTATATTATTTATAAAATATGTGTATTTCTGAAACAATCTCATCATCTCTCGATCTCATTGAGATCCTATGATTGAATTTTGCTATATGTATTAGGACATTATAAACTATATTTGATAATTTTTTGAAATTTAAAAGAAATTTAAAATTTACGTGTAAAATTTTCATTTTTTTTAAATTGTAACCTTTTTTTTTTTTATAGAAGAGGGGGCAAACGAGCATGCGGCTCACCTGATGTTAAGTGACTACCGCCGCCCATGATCAACCGCAACACCAGGAGAATTGCGGGTGCGTTGCCGGCCCTTTAGAAAGGAGTAAGCTCTTTTCTTGAAGGTCCCCAGGTCGTATCGGTCCGGAAAAATCGCCGGTGGTAAACTATTCCACAGAGAGGTTGTACGTGGAAGAAAACTCCTTGTGAAACGTACAGTGGTGGACCGCCAAGCATCCAGATGGTGTGGATGGTATCGGGACGTTTGCCGTGTAGTGCGTTCACGAAATTTGGCGGCTGGGATTAATCCGAACAATTCCTCAGAGCACTCCCCGTGATAGATGCGATAAAATAAGCAAAGAGATGCAACATCTCTTCGCAGCGCCAGTGAATCGAGCCGATCGGAAAGCACTTGGTCGTCGACGATTCGAGCCGCTCTGCGCTGGATGCGGTCAAGTGGAAGGAGCTGGTACTGGGGAGCCCCAGCCCAGAGATGGGACCAGTATTCCATGTGCGGCCGAACCTGCGCCTTGTAAAGTTGCAGGCGGTGTGCCGGCATGAAATACTGTCCCGCTCTGCTGAGCACGCCAAGCTTTTTAGAGGCCAATTTGGCCTTCCCTTCCAAGTGACCACGAAACTGCACGTCACTCGATATGTCGACGCCGAGGATTCCGATACTGGCTGAGGCAACAAGGGGAGTGCCTTGAAACTGAGGGGATACGACAAAGGGGTTCTTTTTAGCGGTTAACGCGCAAACTTGTGTCTTCTGGGGGTTAAACTGGACTAGATTTAGTCGTCCCCAATCTGAGACTCTGTTCAGCAAAGACTCGACTTCAGACACAAGTTTGTCCCGGCACTCGGAGACGTTTTCCCGAGAAATATTGGCTCGGCCGGTGTAAAGAGCATCACCAGTGCTGTCATCCGCATAGCAATGAATGTTACGGGTATGCAACATATCATTGATATGCAGAAGAAACAGCGTTGGCGATAGCACGCAGCCCTGTGGAACACCAGCATTAATAGGCTTGCAATCGGAGCTTGCACCGTCTACAACGACCTTGATGCTCCGATCTGCAAGAAAGCTGGTGATCCAATCGCACAATTTCTTGTGAAAAAAAAAACTTCAAACCCTATCTTGTGGCGTATCATATTAAAGTCCCATTCAACAGCTTTAAAATGAGACCATTTCCAGGTTTATATCATCATTGATTATCAGTCTATAGGCATCCAAATGTGCTAAAACATGAATTTTGTTTATAAAATTTTAAATCTTTTAAAATTAATAACTTCAAAAATAATTGTGCTAATAACAATAAATCATAAGTCTATGATATATTGCTGCATAAAAATAAATGACCCTTTAGCATCCAAGACTGAGCACTTAAAAGAGACTGTGATTACTATTAAAGAGAATATGAGAACATTTTAAAAAATAATGGAAGTAATGCCATATTATGCGTGTAATAGTTTGTATATATTACACTATAATGGTAATGTGTGTAAAGAGACGAGGTTTTTTAACGAACGACGTATGGCGAAACACCTGTACAAAAATACTAACCCTCTAGTCGGCAGTTCCTCCAAGAACCTCTTTCTAGTCAAAAATCTGTATAAAGCGATATTATAAGATTCGATAAAAAAAAGATATTTTTTATTGACTTTCCAAATTCACTGCTAAATTCTAGTTCACTTTTTAAGACATGAAATTACATCACGCTGAGTGGGCAGGGTTTTTCTTTTACCGGTATAGTTTATTGCTGGATATGAAGAATTTCCCATAAAGGAAGTTTTGTTGTGATCACCAAACTAGTCTGGACAAGAAATGAATGAATAGAATAGAATGAAATAAATAATAATTCTTATAGAAAATAAACCTATTGAGTCATTTTTTATTGAATAAAACTATTATTTACGGATTTTATCGCGTTTAATTACTTTAATTTATTTTTATTATTATCCCGACGTTTCGGGTGCTTTACAGCACCCATGGTCACGGGGGGGACTGAGATGTTTGACGTCCCAATGTCATTGTTAGCCCGGCTACCTTCAGTTTTTGAATATTAATTTTTGGTCCGATTTAAACGCGATAAAATCCGTAAATAATAGTTTTATTCAGTGTGTAGTGTTCGCGTAAATTTAAGAAATCATTTAATCATTTTTTAATTTACCACCGGTTTTCTCTACATACGAGATGTTCATGGCAATGTGTTTATGGGGTATATAATATTGAGTAGAATGAATGACATTTAATGGCCACGTATATACCGATAAATTTATTATTACTTGCCCATCGCACCTCCTGATTCTTTAAAGGTCATCTCTTAATTAATTGAATTCGTAATTTATAATTATCATCAGTTTTATTTAGAGACTTAATTAATTCCGCAAACTGAATATCGATTTACATTTAAAAACTAGCGATACACTCCGGCATCGCACGGATTGTTTCTGGACAACAACAGCTCCACCTACAGGTACCAATCGTAATCTAAACTATCCAGGGTAAACAACCCACTCAAAGACACAAACATTTTTATCAGAATAGGTCGAGCCAGTTCCGAGTTTTAATGAGACTAAAGTACAACAATTGATTTATATATATAGAAGATTGAGAAGCCTGGTAAGTTCTAATTCTTTTTTGCAGTAACAAAACTCTTTGTTCGTCATCGACTTGTACAGTTTCATTAGACGTTACAGAAAGAGGTACGTCTTCGTCCTTATTGTATTTTCTGTTCACGTCGGGTGAAATCCAGAAATGCAATCTCTGGACAAACTTCTTTATTTGCTCTCGATGGCAAACTGAACATTACGAATGAGTTGTCAGATTTTATAATCAGGATAATCGTGCGGGGTATCGGTATACCTAGCTTGGATGCCTAAGTATGACCGTACGTAATTGCATGAGGTTGTTTCTCAACACGAGCTTTACGTTAATTTATGGTTAAAACTCGTAAGTGTAATAAATTTCCATGTGTACAATGTAACGAATCCTGTTTTAAAGGCTTGCAGTAACGGGTCCGCGAGCAATGGTGTAAATAAATAAAGCGACCCCGAGGACATCGACCCGAACGGATCAAATTGTATTCAACTTGCATTAGAGTACGATTTCATGTCCTGTGCATTGATCCATGTACATCGTTTAGATGATTTATTGAATCGCATTAATTTCTGCAAGATAAGACGAATAAAATTATTAACATAATAGTATATCTATATCGGAAATCTGACTTATTTAAAATATTCAAAATTAATAAATAAGTATACATTAAAACCATTTTTTTAAATATTTTTTACTAGTACTTGTTTGCTATAAGTTATTTCGAAGTTAAATTAATAATAAATACAACATTTAACTAAACACTTGTTCTATATACTTATTTGCTTTTAATGCTAGTGCATCATTATTCATAGGTACTTTGTTGTTCAAACGTATATCTTTCTAGATATGAAAATAATCGGAGCATAGCAACAAAAATTACGTCGGTCTAACATGGAATAGTTGCAAGGGACAACGGCCTTCGCACCTGGGAGATGCAACAGTACGGCCGCTACCGGCTGGAGCAGTTGCTATTTTTACTCTTTCCATTTTATCTTATTTACTATTCTGGTTCGCGACTCATTGAATTGTGGTTATTATGTGCAGGTTGGATAAGTGCCAGCGGCTCACGCTCGACACACCGATAGCGAAATATTCGGAGTGTTATGTTGCGATGCTGATAATTTCAGAGAATAACTTAATCTCAATTGTCATCATTATTTCATATTTTTTATTACATAAACATAAACACTCACGCCTGTCATCCAGAGGGGTAGGCAGAGACTACAGACTTCCATTTAGCACGATCCTGATATACCTTTCTCGCCTCTTCCACATCCATATATCTACGCATATACATGCTCGTCGGTTAAGGGTACCCTTAATTTGGCCCATTTTTAGTATATCGCCAATTTGTTCGACAAACTTCCGCCTAGGACGTCTCTTTCCGACTCTTCCATTCACTTCTGCAACATATATTTGCTTTGTCAGTCTTTCCGCATTCATTCTTTCTACATGACCAAACCACCGAAGCATTTCTTTCTTAATCCTGGTCACCGCATCATCTTGCAAACCACACTCTTCTTTTATCACACAGTTTCTCACCCTGTCACTCAGATTCAGCCCTAACATACTCCTTAGTGACCGCATTTCTACTGCATTTATTCTACTCTCGTGCTTCTTCTGCCACACCCAACTTTCACTACCATACGTTAAAGTAGGGACTAATAGAGCATTGTGAATTGCCATACGTTCCTTTTTTGACACATTCTGACTTTTCACAATAGAGTGTAGAGCCCCATTTACTTTATTTCCTGCATTCACACGTTCATATTTTATATTAGCAACATGTAAATTTCAGGAGATGGATAAAAAAAGGTTTGACAGTTAAAATTATAAATATTGTCGGGGTCATTTAAATACGACATGGACAAGCGACTAAGCGAACAACTTGAGAGATCACGTCAAGCCGGCAACAAGTCGCGAGGTGGCTATGAGCAAACCGGTCGCAGGCGCCGCCTGTCGGTCCTGGAGATCGCAGTGGATTACCGCCTTGTAAACAAAATTACATTCACTTCGTTCCATTTAGGAGTAAAGAAAATTATGTGCAAATTTAAACTGAAAGATCTAATAGATTATTGTGTTTGTTAGGTCACCAAGCTAAGATTAACCAACATTCAATGTAAATGTTTTTATACAACCTTAAAGAAAAGTAAAAAAAGGTTACTGTGCATGGCCAATCTTAAAAAATCATATCTAAACCTTGAGATCAGTTCGTGCAAACGAACTTCGAAAGGGTAAAAAATACCAAACGAAACGCCAAATAAAACGAAATCGGCTAAGTAGGCCACCAAATAATTTCGCAAACGTATTGAGTGCCACAAACTGGTACGTTCGAGGCAAGTCAAGGCCCGTACGCGAGCGCCTGCTTCGCCTTAAACCACGGAGCTGCATTGTTTGTTAATTTGATTTAGTTCACCTAGAAAACTTCACCATATCATGTTTCTCTTCATGAGCCTGGATATTTTACGCCTGGCGTAAAAAGGTGCTTATAGCGCCATCTATCGGAAGCTATGTGATCATATGGCCCATATAAAATTATCAAATAGTCGCCACTGACGACGCAATATTAATGGAAAATAATTTCAACACGAAGTAATTATTTTACGTTATTAAATGATTGATTAAAGGCGATGAAAAGGTTACCATTGCGCAATTTCGAAGGCTAACAATAAAAATTTGATTGTTGACCTTAGATGATGAGATGAGATGTAAAGTTAAGTAACTTTATACTTCATCTCTTCACTACTACCTCCGAATGTAACGAATTTGTAGACAAAACGAGTCGTTAGCTTCTCCTTTACAATATGTGTATAGTGTTGCACCATTGGCCATTGCGATTTGCGATTATGACTTGAGTGAATACCAAAATGTCTATCATTGTCAGATGCCAAAACAAACATGTATTAAATGTTAAGCATCGTTCTTTCTCAATATCTTGACAGCGATAGTCGAATTGGGTAATCGTAAAGTAGCGTACGTGTCCATAGCATATAAAATAATGTGATTATTACTTTTATATCAAAATTGCTTGTTATAACATCATAAATTACACAAACAGATAACAACACATATGATAAACATTTTATTTTGAAAAATAATTTCATTTTTACGAAGTGCAGTTTAATGAGGTATGCCACAATGAAAATTTAAGATACTCACCCCTTCATTTCCGGGTAGGAACTGTATTTTAGGTTTTGCCAATTTGTCCTGAAAAGAAAATAAATAATTCATATTAACTTTAACCTATAATAGTTAGCTTGAATTAAAACTATACTCACTTAAGAGTTTTATCATAATTTCAATGGTAACTTATGTAATATTATTGGTTAAACACATCTTTTAAATAATTTCATTAGAATAATACGGTGAAATATTACAGGTATATTTCATACGTGGTAAAACCACGCTGCAGTTATATTATAGTTGTAGTACGAATGGGTTGGCTCGACCGGGGAAGGACCACGCTCTCACAGAATGCCAAGGCTAAAATAGCAGCTTAATGCTGCTGTGTTTAATATGGCGAGTGTAGAGAACCGGAGACCCATTTTACCGGAATCGAGGCATTCAATCTTGGTCCTCGGGGGTGATAGCGCATCTGCATTTTGATTCTTAATCAAGGATAAGTGTAGATGTCTATGGGCCATAGCATCCACTGTGTGCTCGTTTGACACCCTTCTTCTATAAAAAAGTATAAGTATTTATTTCAAGTAACAATGACTTTTGATTTATGGGTTAAAGATTAAAGAAAAAAAAAATTACGATAAATTTTATCAAGAAAACCTTGAACATTGGAATTTAGTTTTAGATACATGGCAAACTTTGAATAAAGTATGTAATATTAATAATTATCTTCCACAGCCTACAAAAGTCCACAGCTGAACATAGGTGTCTCATGTAGATGGTCTAATATTTGATTTTGATTCAGATTGTCTATGAATTTTGCCATAGTTGCCACGCTTGGCAGGCTAGCCGGCAACCGCAGTTTGGTATAATTTTGAGATGTTATAAGTCAGATACTCCTGCCTGATGTTCAGTTCCCAACCGTCATCTCTTAAGAGGATGGCTTATTCCTTTGTCACTGAAGCTAACGGACAACTGCGGGAGTGTCAAAATGAGTGATGCAATGACTTCATAGTACGCAAACTATGAGATAGCCATACCGAGCAAGCGCTCGAAAAAAAAAACTAAGTAAGCGCCAAACAACATTTTAATTTATTTAAACAAAAATTCGTTATAAATTAAAAAAACTGGTTTATAAGACTTAGATTACTTAGATATGATTATTTACCATGCCTTAAAAATAATTCCATGAAATTATTCGTAAGAATATTGTGGTGTCATCAAGAAATGTAAATAATTAGAGCCTACTTTGCAATTTTTTTTCTATCGAGAAAATTATATGATATCGCGTTATCCTTTTATGCAATCGAAGGTCATAATAGTCAAAAATCATATACCAAATTTTAGTTTGTAATCTATAAAACTTAAAAAAATATGTTAAATAGAAAAACCACCAAATTTTCGAGGTATCACCTTAATAGGATAGCGGATATACTGACACCGTCAGTCACTATACGTTTAAATAGTTATAGCAATGTAAATAAAAACGAAATATTTGCTTGTATAACGTTCAGTGATAATTAGTCAAACTGCGTTTTTAGATTTTGAACTGATTGTTGTGAACTGACAGAGCCTTCAGAGACTACCAGAAATTATCGACAACCTTCTTACGACATTTTTTATATCTACAACGTGGTAGTGCTGAAGCTATATTATGGGCGTACCACAAATAGGTTGGCTCGACCTGGGAAGGACCACGCTCTCACAGAATACTAACAACATCTTAAAGAATTTAGCACAACAGCAGCTGTTTCGTATGCTTAATGTAGAGAACCAGATACCCTTTTTAATTGAAACGAGGCATTCCATATTAGTCCTCGGGGGGAGGGGGGGGGGGCAAAGATAAATGTAGATGTTGCGTGCTCGTTTAAAACCCTGATTCTATTTAAAAAATAATCTTGTTCCATTTCACATCGGATTCCGATAATTCGATGTAAGATGCGATATGATCGGATTTAAATGTGTGAAAATTGTTACACATAATTTTCTGCCTTGATTAATTTAATGTTTATATTACATTTTTTTTACCATATCACAAAGCATTACAAGAAAGAAACTATGCTAAAAGTCGCATACAAAAAACCACTGAGGTTTGTGCTGACGCGACCTGAGTCGACATTATATTAAAGTATAGTTAATAATTAATTACGTTTGTAAGAAAAGAAAAAGAGAAAGCATTTACAGCCTAATAGAACCTGAGCAAACGCATAAACGCTGTTTTAAGTAGTACCATTATAAGTTATCCAAAAAGTACAATTTAAGTTTTTTTTTAGTTGAACTGCTTACTATAAAAATAATTCGTTACTGGTCGCAAAAAATACATTTTTTCCATAAACACGTTTAATGCAACTGCTTGTAAGATGTATAGATGCAAGGCAAGATTATTTGAAATAAATGATTGAACAATCATTAGGTCGATCAGTGATGGTCCATAAAAAATTCAATACCAACCACATTAATTATGTCGTAAATAGGTGACATAGAGAAATGTCTGGAAGATCTTTGAGGAACAGATAGGTGTCAGTATAACCATATCTTATTTATGAAGAACTATCAAGTATATATACCAGATCCCTACTATGGGAGAGGGTTATCTCCAGCAGTGGATTATTTACGGGCAGAAGAGGAGGGTGGGGCTGATCACTTGATAATTTTTTTGTTAGTCACATGTTTGTATAAGACTAACAAAGATGTCAAAAGTCTTTTGGGTTAAAGTTTAAAGCTGAGCTCATAAGTAATAAGATAATAATAATAATAATAGTAGTAGTAGTAGTAATTAAGTTGATACATAAAGTATATTATTTAAGTGGTAATTAAAGTTTTTGTAAGAAATTACGTAAAAATTAATCTTAAATCAATATACTACTCGCAGCCGGACACAAGCTTTCTCTCATTTCTGAGGGTAAGAAAGTAAAAACTATAAATAGGTACTATTGTTTTAATTAATCAAATTTGGTAAATATTCAGGTTTTTTTTCTTAGCTTATTGCTGCTGAACATAGGCCTTCTCTAAGATTGCCTATTTTTTACTGGATATAGGTGACAAACGAGTACACAGTCTACCTGATGTTAAGTGGGTTCTGTGGCCCATAGACATCTACATCTATCCGCGATTACGAATCAAAATGCAGATACGTTGTCAACCTTGAGGACTAAGATGAAATGACTCGTTTTCAGTAAAAAGGGTCTCCGGTTCTCTACACTTACCATACAACACACAGTAGCGTTAAGCTGCTATTTTAAGCTGATATTCTGTGAGAGCGTGGTCCTTCCCCGGTCGAGACGACCCACTTGTGCTACAACTATACCAGTAATATGGCTGCAGTATGGCTCTACCACGTAAAAATTATATAATAGGATATTGGAGGATAAGTGTTTCCCATATTCTCCAATACTCCCCATATTTCTCATATTTGTCACTCGTTCGAGCGGGTTGCGATTAGGTCTATTTATAGCAATTCTATGAAAATTACATTTAAGTTACTTCACGCCCGTAACATACACGAACTAGTAAACTCGTAACTATCACTAAATAAGTTCTTCAAATGGTAAGACGAAATATGTTTGCATTTACATTAAAATATGAATCATGTCATGAAGCGACAGTAGCCTAATGGCAGGGTGCGGACAGCGAACTCAAAAAGATCGTGGGTTCGAATCCCCCATTCGGCTACTGGCGTGAACCACTCGTAACACAAGCAATTTAAGCTTACCACGAGTGGTTAAGGGGAATATTAGTAATGTTTATAGCATTGTTAATATTCTTTTTTTTTATAAAAAAAAAAAAATTAACAATTGTGTTCATTTTTCCTTTATACAAGGCCAGCTCACTGATGAGGGTAGAGGAAAACTGTAAACCAGTTGTGTGACGTATCTATATCTAATATCCTGAGACAAATTAAACAAGTAAGTAAGCATAATTACTGCGTACACTAAGTTTTTAATCTTGTTTAAGTATGAAAATTAATATATTATGCGGCTAATAAAACGTCTATATAATATGTGAAGTCAAACTAGTTGGTCAACAAGTAGAGTTGGCCACAATAAGCAAGTGTCGGCAAGTTGAGGCATTGCACAACCAGGCGATAGTCGGACGCGAGAAGCATAACTAGGCTGGGCGGCGCGGCGGTGGCGGTGATGTAAACTTAAAAATTGCTTTAGTTACTTACTTAACAGGCGGTACGATGTGAAATTTAAAGAGTTGCATTGACGTCTAGAAACGAAGAGGGAGAGGGGGGAGACCCGGAATTAGTATTTTACGCGTCTCAATATAATAATGCCCCTAGGATATATTCGATTGTAATACAACGTACAATATATTACGGTCGTGTATATTCCAGTAAGATGTAATACACATATTTCAAACAAATAAATAAAAAAGATTTCATCATCAAGCTGTATTAAAATTTTGTAACATTGCAAATATCAAACCAGTTTTAAAAAGTAAGGTCAGATGGCAAGGGTAACTAAATAGTATTTGATTCTAATGTCATAATTTATGCGTGTAAACTAAAAAGATGAAATGAAAATGAAATGGACAACAATTACGTAGGGTGTACGGTAAGTAGGTACATAATTTAAATTTATTCGATAATTCATTACAGGCTATCAAAGTCTACTGCTGAACATATTTAGACCGGGAGCTGGTGACAGGTGACGTTCCACGATTTTGTCGTGCATTCCTTTTTAAGGCTTGACAACTAACCCTAAAATATCAAAGATTGTCGGGTCTTTAGCCCCCCGCGCGTCCTCTTCATAAGGAAAGTCCTCTTCATGACCATGGCATGCAGTTTGGAATCACGGAAAATCGGAGTTCAATTTTTACAGTTTTCCGGAAATTTTCCACCGTTGGTCATACGAGGGGTGCATGCCAATTTTTCCAGAGTGTTTTTATTACAAAAACTTCCATTCTTTACATCGGCATGCAATTTGAAAACACGGAATTGCCCTTTAATTTTTTTCAGGTTTTCAGAACCCTTTGATCATCTTGTGCCGCTGCAGGGTGCATGCCATCAATTATTAGAGCTTCAATTTGCTTGAACTTCCGTATATTACAATGGCATGCAATATACTATCACGGAAAAACACGAAAATTCGCTACACAAAGAAAAGCGCTTTTCCTTATGAAGAGGACTCGCGGGGGCGCTAAAGCCCCAACAATTTTTGATATTTTAGGGTTAGTTATCAAGCCTTAAAAAGGCATGCACGACAAAATCGTGGAACGTCACCTGTCACCAGCTCCCGGTCTAATTACATTGCCTCACAAGGCGGATTTTGCCATAGTTTGCCCTAGTCACCGTAGTTTATTAGTTTTAAGTTGTTTATTAGGAAAGATGATGGTGGTTTGCTTCTCTGCGTTGCCGCTTACAATCCCCATGGGACGTTAAAGGTAGTGTATTATAACCGTAATATATAGTTAGATCATTAGGATATCATTTCGAGTACTGAGAATATCTCATTAAAGTTAAAATGTTGCATTTTACTTATTTAACCAAAAATTATACAAAAAGATCTAAATATTATACTTAAAACATGGAAGTATAGCAAAAATTAAATAATAATATAGGTTATTTTGATCATTGTCGAAATTATTATGGTTCATTCGAACATGTATGTATATTTCTATGATAATTTTAATATATGCTGATTAATTCTACGTGCTCGGCGGAGAAGCAAAAAATCGTGCTCGAGGAATAAATATACTTCGAAGACATGATATGAAGTCCGCCAACACTGACTGGGTAAGCGCGGAGGACACATGTCAGACAGCTCTAAAAATATTTACGAGATTAATTTAATAATAAATAAATAATTTAATTTCGAAGATATTTGGTTTGCTATTTTACACAAAAAAATCCTTGCATTTTATTTTCTATTTATAAAGTTTTTGAAAATTTATTACTTTAACATCATTTTACGACAAAATTTATGAGTGTTAATGAGTAATGATTAGATTATTACCGCGAAATTTATAAATTTTATTTTCCTATATCGCACATAGTTGTCGAGATAATAGCAATAAAGACTTAATTTAAAGTGGATTTTCTCTAATTGTTTTTTTTTAATTTCCCAAAGACCACTGTCATAGGTCTGCAGTTTTTTTTTGTTTTAGTTCTACACGGACGAAGTCGCGGCTAAAAACTAGTAATTAATAAAGCTATTCGGTTTCATTATAAATATTTTTTCCGATCTTAAGCTTTTTAATACGCTTTTATTAGCTTGACCTGTATGTATGTATGTAACGGAATCTTTTAACTTCATTTTCACCTACTTCTAGCAGTCTGATTAACTTGAAAATTTGCACAGAGGTCAAGTGCCGGTGACAATACAATAATCTTATAACTTTATATTAAAGTCCTGACTAGAATCATCAGAATAAAAAAATATATTTAGATTAGTCAGCAGGTTAAGCGTAAACCATTCGTAGACTTTTTAGTTTTTTGGTTTTTTTTAAACTATAATTTATTGGTCTGAATGTCACTTTAATATACAATTTGTAGAAAGAAATTACTAAGGCTGGTATTCGCTGACAATCTTCAGCTTAAATTCAAAATACACAATATCAAAATTTGTATAACATAGTAAGATCTGCTTTAATTTCGACATCGTGAAGTTCGGTTTAAAAAATATTTTTAAACCAAACTCCACAATACTGGTCGACTTTATATGGTTAGGTCTGTTTAAAAATTCTTATTGAATAAATATTGTTTAAAAAAATTGTACGTAATGCGATAAACAAAATATGATAATTCTACTAATGCTCCTATTACTTTTGTAATTAGGAGCTATAAGACGAATCGATTTATGATTATAGAAAAAGTACGCATAACTGAGATAATCACACATCTGTTCCAAGTAACTGGTTGGAGACCAGGTGTCAAATATTGGGGGACGAGGGTGCGACGACCTCAAACCCTATCTGTCATGCCGACACAAGTATACCGTAGAGCGCGAAGTAATCTTGACTCTCTTACAACTACGTCATGGAACAAATTATAATAACAAATTGATTTCGTTCAGCGGTATGCCTCTATAGCTTTCGGACCATACATAATGAATAAGGTTTGAAAGGAGAATGTATATGAATAGTTTAAAAAACAATAACGTCTTTATAAATTCATATTTTATCTACAAAATATATATGCAAAATATATATATTATATAAAAATATAAGGTTTTACGAATTTCTCCACTTTTTTCCAACTTGATTTTGTTGTAGCCGAATGTACCTAAAGAAACGCTAAAGTTATTACTTATTACAAAACGTGGTTAATTGACAGTCTCGGATTTAGCGAAGTCTTGGTAATGAAAATAATCCCTCAGCTGCGTCTTAACGAAATTTAACATTTTGCTTTCAATTTCAATTCTTTAAGTTCGTGGAAAAAGTTTCTTCGTATTTTATATTTTCAAGACATCTTTTTTTCAAAATTTAGTAACATTTAATTATAATATATATGTGCCATTATACATTTTAGTTCGTATATTTTTCACGCATAGAGCAACACGGGTCACCCGTGGACCGGAGGGGAGTAGTCAGTAGCGTTTTTTCCCGTACAGAACTGTCTGCCATTTTTACTGAGTAATCTGCGCACAAAAAAAATAATCGTCTGTTATTATTAAAACAATATACTAATAATTTCACACACACATAGATATAACACATTATAAGACAATTGCTAAATCCAATATTATATTATTATGGTGACAGCGACAAATCGTATAGAGACTCGGATCAGTCCCTCGACATATCCGCAAATTGTATGAGGCCTGTAATGGTAAACAAATCCGAAACAACATAGGTATTGTAGTTTTTAAGTTTAAATAGCAATAATGTGAATAATAAAATCCTTTCATTTCCATTTCCCCTTCTTTTATCTTACGACACCTCGGTACGGTACGGTTTTACATTTCTTGTATGATATTTTTGTTTATTATTGTATACCTACTCGGTGATTTTTTTTCCGTCAGAAAAAAAATAGGATGTAACCGGTGAACGGATTAAAACTAGCCTATGGCACTGATATTTTACAATTTTATTTTTATTTTACATGAAAAATTTGTAATAAACTTTTGGTACTAAAAATAACAATAAATAAATCAATTAAAAACTATCGAAATTAAAAAATACGTACCCAATAGATAGTAGTTACTATTTATTGATATATCAATTTCAAATGTTAATGTAAAATAAAAAAAAATTGTAAAATATTCCACCCTATTTTTTTCCAGACGGTAAAAAATATTACCCAGTATATTTCAATGTTATGTAAATTGTAAATAATAAATGCTTAATTCTTTTTTATTAATATATACAATGTCGTCGTGATTAAATAATCAATTTAGTTATTTACCCATCAGGTACTCTCACATGGGATATTACCATTTAAGTTTCAAATACACCTACAGATAATTCTTTTTAAATAATTTAATAAAAATCTATACCACAATTACATATTTGTTGGTAACAAAAACAATATTCAGCCATCAGAAAAAAGTAATCAATAACTATGGAATTGATAAATATTGTCGCATTTAACACACGTTAAGCATGAACAACACCGCATTATTTGTAAAAGTACATTTTGTTAACCTCGCTTGAGCTCGAACATAATATAATATATTTTAATTTAAATTTATAATGTATATATATTTTAAATAAGCCGGAACAAACAGACAGACAAGAATATTAAAAAAAAATGTTATAAGTATTGCTTTTTTTTCGTTATAAGTACCGTACCTATATATTTTCATATATGCATTTAGTAAAAACCTGTTATTTTGAGGCAGGCGCTTCAATTTTATTTATTTGTACAGATAGTGTAAATATTAGCCTGCACGCGCAAATTTCTTTTATCTAATTTCTTTATCGGCCTTTAAAATCTCCCTACTGGATATGAGCTTCTTCTTCGTCAGTTCGTCACTCGGCAGATCGACGATCACACTGCCAGACGTCTCGCACCGTTGAGATGATTATCCTGCCATATGTAAGAAAACATAAAAAAATTCTAGCACTTTACATAATCGTCTCTTGCGACACCCCCGGGACGAAATGAGGTGGTGGATTCTATTACTCCATCACCACAAACAACAGAGGGCGGGCAACACTGTTTAATAGAAAAGTGCAAATAGGCAACGATCTAATAAACAAGAAGCTTGCTAATTTAAATAATTTAGTAGATAACGAGGTCATTTGATCTTTTTTTAAAATCCGAAGCAAATACTTTCACCATGGCGAGTGGGTACCGCCCCAACAATGTCATTGCAGCTGCCAGGTGAAGTCCGATTCGTTTACCTAACGTACTCTTTGCGAAACTAACCGCTCGAATCACGGTCACGTCGAGTGCTCACTACTTTAATCTAGATATATGGATATTATCTTAATTTGTTGTGTTACCTATATATACAACCGTATTATAAAACAGTTCCAAGGACACACTATATTCAAATTTAAAAAAATGAGCACGTGTATTTTTTTTACGCCATTAATATTTATTGTTTATTTTAATGGTTATTATTTATTTATTACTTTGGTTTTTTAAAGAGAATTTGAGTTATAAAATGATAAACTTTTAGCTTATTAAGTTGTATGAGGAAGCTAAAGTATCTCAGTAAACCATAGAAAGGGCTATGCTCGGATTTTCTCTGAGCCGTAAGTCTTCGTAATGAGGATATCCGCAGTAGAAACAAAATTACCAATATAGCCCAATAGAAACTGAAATCGTAATGAGTCGGCCATATACCCCGAAGAACCGACAACCAATGGGGAAGAATGCTCTCGAGTGGCATCCTCGTATCGGTAAGTGGAGTGTAGGACACCCTCCCCCATTAATGTAGTAATAACCTGCTAAGAGATGCAGAAAGTCAGAGGATGAAGGTAGTTCAAAACCATTCTTTGTAGAAATGGGCCGAATATTTATTTCATATTCGGCATATTCGGCAGCTTTACCGAATATTCGTATTCGGTCGAATATTCGGCTAAATCACCGAACATTCACTAAGTGGTACACTCAGTGTTCACTGTATCGAAATGTACGAATCGAGTAATGCCATGTCTTTCATAATTTTACTGTTGAAAGTATATTTTATTTATGGATTACATCTACTTGTATAGGTTGTTTTTGAGGCACTGTAGATTTATTTCCAATTATAGCAAATAGAAAGCTTGATAAAATATTTTTGTAATCAAAAAATCTAACAGTGGTAGAGCCACGCGGCAGCTTTGCTGTTGCACGTATGGGCCGGCTCAAACCGGGGTGGTACCACGACCTCACAGAATACCGGCGTGAAGTGGAAGTTTTGCTTCCGCGTTTCGTCTGGTGAGTGCAGGTGGCCGGAGGCCCAAATCCCCCCCCCCATCAACATGGTAGCGGAATTAAATAAAGATAGACTACCCCAGGAGGGTACCAGCACCCCTGGAGAATCCCTCGCTGAGCATCCACGACCATGTTTCTCCACTTCTGAGCGTGGGTGCTCAGGCTGCCCCGCGTATTCTGGGGGGGGCGAAATTCCGCTCAAGACTACAACTGCTCGGGGCAAACGGAGCAACAAGACCAAGGCGACCCCTGGCACGCTGTCCGTGAATTTCTGCAATATCAGGGGACTTCACTCTAACCTAAACGCCGTCCACTACCATCTCGAGACGGCGAGGCCGGCTTTGCTCTTTCTGACCGAGACGCAGGTGTCCTCTCCGGCTGATGTTTCGTATCTCTCCTACCCGGGGTACAAACTGGAACACTCCTTTGTGCCTCGGGCTGGAGTTTGCGTTTACGTCAGAGAGGACATCTGTTCTCGACGCCTCGGCAGACTTGAAGGTTCGGACCTATCCATCCTTTGGCTACGCGTAGACAGCGACGACCATCCGCGCGTCTACGGGTGCCTCTATAGGTCCCACAGCGGTAATGCCGAAACAGACCGACTCTTCGACCACGTCCAAATGGCTGCGGATTCGTTGCTACAGCAGATCCCCTCCGCAGAGATCGTGATCCTCGGCGACTTTAACGCCCATCACGCCGAATGGCTCGGTTCACGTTTAACCGATCATGCGGGGAGATCTGTTCATGATTTTGCCTTGGCATATGGTCTGACACAACTGGTTACTTCGCCTACGCGGATTCCAGATGTGGAGGATCATGCACCTTCCCTGTTGGACCTTCTGCTGACCTCTCACCCGGACGGATATCAGATTTCCGTCGACGCCCCTTTAGGCTCCTCGGACCATTGTCTGATCCGGAGTGTTGTGCCACTCACGCTGAAATCGCGGTTGCATTCTGCAGGCTGCCGCCGTGTTTGGCACTATAGGTCAGCCGATTGGGATGGGATGCGGTCTTTCTTTGCATCCTACCCTTGGGGGCGGGTTTGCTTCTCGCCGGATGATCCCAACGTTGTTGCGGATTCTGTTACTGATGTGGTACTTCAGGGTATGGAACTTTTTATTCCTTCCTCTGTGGTGCCCATTGGAGGCAAATCTCAGCCATGGTTTGGTCGCTCCTGTAAAATAGCATCATGCTATAAGCAGGAGTGCTACCAAGCCTGGGTTGATGCATCAGCGTCCCGGGATGTAAACACCAGCACTCTAAAAAAGAAGTATAATTCCGCCTCTAGGTCCTTCAAAAGAGTCATTGCCAAGGCAAAGTCAGAGCACATAGGCAGAATTGGCGAGAGACTAGTTCGCCTTCCTTCTGGAACCCGTGCATTCTGGTCTCTCGCCAAGGCTGTCCAGGGGAATTTCTGTCAGCCATCTCTTCCATCTCTGCACAGGGAGGACGACTCACTGGCCCATACTGCAAAGGAGAAAGCCGATCTTCTAGGCTCCTTCTTTGCGTCTAACTCGACTCTCGATGACGGGGGGAGTACGCCGCCGACCATCCCGCGGTGTGAGTGCTCCATGCCGGAAGTGCAGTTCACACAGCGCTCGGTTCGCAAAGCACTCCTCTCCCTGGACATCCACAAGTCGAGTGGGCCTGACGGAATCCCCCCAATTGTGCTGAGGACGTGTGCTCCAGAGTTGGCACCGGTTTTAACGCGTCTTTTCCGGTACTCCTACTCCCTAGGCGTAGTCCCAAAATCATGGAAGACGGCTTTCGTCCACCCGATCCCTAAAAAAGGCGACCGCTCAGACCCGTCCAACTACCGGCCAATCGCCATCACCTCCTTGTTCTCCAAAACAATGGAGTCCATTGTAAACTGCCAGCTCATGAGGTACCTTGAGGATCACCAGCTGATTAGTGACCGCCAATACGGTTTTCGCCGTGGTCGGTCAGCTGGTGATCTTCTGGTCTACCTCACTCACAGATGGGCGGAGGCAGTAGAGTTCAAGGGGGAGGCATTGGCCGTTAGTTTGGACATTGCGAAGGCCTTCGATCGGGTTTGGCACAAAGCGCTTCTTTCGAAGCTCCCTTCCTATGGGCTTCCCGAGAAATTGTGCGATTGGATCACCAGCTTTCTTGCAGATCGGAGCATCAAGGTCGTTGTAGACGGTGCAAGCTCCGATTGCAAGCCTATTAATGCTGGTGTTCCACAGGGCTGCGTGCTATCGCCAACGCTGTTTCTTCTGCATATCAATGATATGTTGCATACCCGTAACATTCATTGCTATGCAGATGACAGCACTGGTGATGCTCTTTACACCGGCCGAGCCAATATTTCTCGGGAAAACGTCTCCGAGTGCCGGGACAAACTTGTGTCTGAAGTCGAGTCTTTGCTGAACAGAGTCTCGGATTGGGGACGACTAAATCTAGTCCAGTTTAACCCCCAGAAGACACAAGTTTGCGCGTTAACCGCTAAAAAGAACCCCTTTGTCGTATCCCCTCAGTTTCAAGGCACTCCCCTTGTTGCCTCAGCCAGTATCGGAATCCTCGGCGTCGACATATCGAGTGACGTGCAGTTTCGTGGTCACTTGGAAGGGAAGGCCAAATTGGCCTCTAAAAAGCTTGGCGTGCTCAGCAGAGCGGGACAGTATTTCATGCCGGCACACCGCCTGCAACTTTACAAGGCGCAGGTTCGGCCGCACATGGAATACTGTTCCCATCTCTGGGCTGGGGCTCCCCAGTACCAGCTCCTTCCACTTGACCGCATCCAGCGCAGAGCAGCTCGAATCGTCGACGACCGAGTGCTTTCCGATCGGCTCGATTCACTGGCGTTGCGAAGAGATGTTGCATCGCTTTGCGTATTTTATCGCATCTATCACGGGGAGTGCTCTGAGGAATTGTTCGGATTAATCCCAGCCGCCAAATTTCGTAAACGCACGACACGACAAACGTCCCGATACCATCCACACCATCTGGATGCTTGGCGGTCCACCACTGTACGTTTCACAAGGAGTTTTCTTCCACGTACAACCTCTCTGTGGAATAGTTTATCACCGGCGATTTTTCCGGACCGATACGACCTGGGGACCTTCAAGAAAAGAGCTTACTCCTTTCTAAAGGGCCGGCAACGCACCCGCAATTCTCCTGGTGTTGCGGTTGATCATGGGCGGCGGTAGTCACTTAACATCAGGTGAGCCGCATGCTCGTTTGCCCCCTCTTCTATAAAAAAAAAAAAAAAAAAAAAAAAAAAAAAAATCAAATCTAAATCCCGCGCGTTTCACGGTAACAAGTTTCAACATTAATTGGTTAGGTAACGAGGTGATCCTTCCGAATAATGTACGGCCGAATTCGGTTCGGTAAAAATTTTACCGAACTTTCGACCGAATATTCGTATATTTGGAGAAATCCATATTCGGCCCATTTCCAATTCTTTGTGGCATTCCTTGCGGGGGGAGGCTTATGGCCTTTCAAACAAGCTAGTGATAATAGTTCCAGAAATATATACAAGACCTCTTAATTACAAACTTGATTTTTTTATTAAACAAAGCCTTTCTTAAAAAGGTTATTATAATATAAATAATTACTACAATGTTACTGTGGAAAAAAGTCCCGCTGGGTTTCTTGCTGGTTTTTCCCAGGACAGAGGTTGTTTTCTGAAACAGTGGTCGATGTAAAAAATGACTCAACAAAAATTCTTTATAATCTATATGGAATAAAAATTATTCCATTATACTCTATGTCTTGTGATGGACTGAATGTCGTGTAAAACGTTACAATAAAAACTATATACCCTATTTTTCCACCTTTAGATTAGAAATATTTTCCTCAAACTTGAATGGACCACCCTTGAAATATAGTATGTTTAAAAATATAAACATTTAAAGTGGTTTAACTTTTTTATAGGAGAGGGGGCAAACGAGCATACAGCTCACATAACGGTAAGTGATTACTGTTGCCCATGAACAACTGCAACACTAGGGGAATTGCTGATGCGTTACTGGCTTTTTAAAAAGGAGTCTTTTCTTGAAGCTCCCTGAGTCGTATTGGTCCGGAAAAATCTCTGGTGGTAGTCGATTCCACAAAGAAGATGTGCGAGAAATAAAACTTCTTTTAAATCGCACAGTGGTGGACCGCCAGTCATTCAGATGGTATGGATGGTACCGCGAGTTTAGTCGCGATGTGCGACGGTGAAATTGTGCGGCTTGAATTAGTTCGAACAATCCCTCAGAGCACTAACCGTGGTAAAAATGCGATAAAATACGCAAAGAGATGGAACATTTCTTCACAGTGCCAGTGAGTCTAGCCGATCGGAAAGAGCTTGGTTGCCGACGATTCGAACAGCTCTGCGCTTAAAAACCTGCACTGGGGAGCCCGAGCCCAGAGATGGGAACAGTATTTCGTGTACAGCCGAACCTACGACTTGCAAAATTTCAAGCGGTGTGCCGGCATGAAATACTGTTTTTAGAGGCCAATTTTGCCTTCTCTTCCAAGTGACCATGAAACTGCATGTCACTCAATATGTCGACGCCGAGGATTCCAATACTGGCTGAGGCAACAAGGGGAGTGCCTTGAAACCGAGGAGATGCGACGTAGGGGTTCTTTTCAGCGATAAACAGTCAAATTTGTGTATTTTGGGGATTGAACTGGACTAGATTTAGTCGCCTCCGGTCCGAGACTTTGTTCAAAAAAAGTCTCGACTTCAGACACAAGTTTGTCCCGGTACTCAACGACGTTATCCCGAGAAATATTGGCACGGCCGGTGAATAAAGCGTCACCAGAGCTGTCGTCCGCATAGCAATGAATGTTACCGATTTGCAACATGTCATTGATATGCGGAAGAAACAGCGGTGATGATAGCACGCACCGTCTGCTACGACCTTGATGTTCCGATCAGCAAGAAAACTGGTGATTTAATTGCACAATTTCTCGGGACGCCCATAGGAAGGAAGCTTCGTAAGAAGCGCTTTGTGTCAAACCCGATCGAAGGCCTTCTCTATGTCCGAACTAACGGCCAATACCTTGAACTCTATATAATACTTTTTACTGGAAACGAGGCATTCCATCTCAGTCCTCACGGGTGACAACGCATCTGCATTTTGATTTCTAATGGAGGATAGATGTAGATGTCTATGGGCCGCAACAACCACTTACCATCAGGTGGACTGTATGCTCGTTTGTCACCCGATTCTATAAAAAAAAAAAAAAAAAAAAACTCTACTGCCTCCGCCCATTTATGAGTTAGTTAACCCAAAGATCACCTCCCGAGCGACCGCGACGGAAACCGTACTGGCGGTCACTAATCAGCTGGTGATCCTCAAGGTACTGCATGAGCTGGCTGTTAATAACGGACTCCATCATTTTGAAGAACAAGGTGATGGCAACAGGCCTATAGTTGGACAGATCAGAGCGGTTCCCTTTTTTAGGGATCGGGTGCGCGAAAGCTGTCTTCCATGATTTCGGGACTACGCCTAGGGAGTAAAAGTACCGGAAAAGACACGTTAAAACCGGTGCCATCTCCGGGGCACACGTCTTCAGCACAATGGGAAGGAACGCCACCAGGCCCACTCGACTTGTTGACGTCCAGGGAAAGGATTGCTCTGCGCACCGAGCGTTGGGTAAACAGCACATCCTGCATGAAGCACTCACACCGTGTGACGGTTGGCGGTGTGTTCCCCTCGTCATCATGAGTCGAGTTGTACGCAAAGAGAGAGCCCAGCAGATCGGCTTTGTCCTTTGCGGCATGGGCCAGCGAGTCGTCCTTCCTGTGTAGAGATAGAAGAGATGGCTGACAGAAGTTCCCTTGGACAGCCTTAGCGAGAGACCAGAATGCACGTGTTCCTGAAGGAAGACGAACTAGTTTCTCGCCAATTCTGCCGATGTGCTCTGACTTTGCCTTGACAATGACACTTTTAAAGGACTTTTTCCAATTAATGGTTTTTTTATAGGGACAAGAGTGACAAAGAAGCACACTGTCCATTTGATGGTGGTTGCTGTAGCCTATAGAAATCTAAGTCTATCAGAAAACAATCAAACTGCCAATGGATTGTCACCCATGCGGACTAAGCTGGGTTGCCTCGTTTACATTAAAAGGGTCTACACTCACCATACGAAACACAGCAGCGTAAAGCTGTCATTTAATGCTGGTATTCTGTGAGAGCGTCGTCCTTACCTGGTCGAGCTGATCCATTCATGCTACAACTATACCAGTAATATAAAACCTTCTTCAGTTTTAAAGATTGTTAGAAATTTGATATGAATTTTACCATATTGGTAAATACTAATATGTTAAAAGCCATTCCAAATTTTGTGACACAATGAGAAGTTGAAAGAACTTGTTTGTCTCCTTGGTGGATGAAATATGTGATGTTATATTTATTAGTCAATTAATAGAACATGAAATAATATCAAGCCACATGGTTGCATAACTACAACCTGATAAGGTTTTCAGGAAAATTAATTCTTTTATTTTTTAATGATACAAGTGGTAAAATTTAAAAATTTCTACAACCCACTTCAATATACATAAAATCAGAATATCATTAATGTAGTCGACGTAAATTAAATATGTATTATTAAGGATAACTCAAAAAATATTGGTCAGATCTTTATCAAATTTACATGGGACCACATGAGAAGCACCTAGAAAAAGATTTGAGGAAGCACACAAAAAATACAGTTGAATTGAAAACATCCTCCTTTTTTTGAAGTCGGATGAAAATATCTGTAATTTCTATTAAAAAAAATTAAGTTAAAAGTGAAGACTGAATAGCATTCAAACTCATTTTTATAATGTTATGGCGATAAATCAGTTCACGGAAACTTGTAGCCAACTTCAAACAAGTCTACATCTACATTGTCACCTGATAAACTGCCTCAGATCCTGCAATTAAACTGTATCTTAAATTTTATACTGAAATACATCAGTAAATGCAGTTCCTTGGCAGCAGAAATATCAATGGGACTATGGCTTTTTTTTATAACTTTATTTTCAAATTTATATACACCTGTCCTAAACAAGGGTTGTCTGTAAGAAATTGATTCCAGAGCGATATGACCTCTATGTTGTACTTTCCACATATATATTTATACAATAAAGAATATATTGATTGATTGATTGCTATTAGAAGGATTAGAAAGCCAACTAATGAAACAACTGCTAACAAATTAATATACTTTGTTTACTTCCACAATATCATGTCTTACGGTGTATTACTGTGGGAATCTGCAGCTAGATTGGAAACAATATTCATTTCGTAAAAGTAAGTCATACAGGCAATCTATAACATGGGGACTCTCAAGTGGCTACGATTTAAATATTTCAAGAAGACTAATATTTAACACTTCTATGGTTGTTTGGTCATGGTGATATACACTAGAGGTCCCTAAATAAAGATTGGTTTAGACCGGAAACTCTTTTTTTGTGTAAATCCCTAACAATTTACGACCAAACTAAAATGTGAAATTGTATCATAAAAATTTAAAGATGAGTTTCTCCCCAGTTCTACTTTGAGGGCTTGTTTTTACAACCCACCTTATTAAAAAGTTTTTACATTGACTTTGATGCAGCAAAAGATGGTAAAGTGCACTGACTTAGCTTAACAAAGGCATTTTCACTCCTGCGTTGTAGATATTGACATTATAATCAGATGATACGGCAGATATCCTCATTCTGAAGTCTATCAAGCAGAGCATCTCCGAGCATAGCCCTCTTTACAATTCACTACTTCACCTCAGAAGATTACTTAATAAGCTTATTAAGCAATCTTGAGCTTTTTAATAAAGTTTCAGATCTATAGTGGCATCCACCAGTAGTATACTCTTGTTTCATGATTTGAGGTATTATATGTGACAAGATGCATATTAATCTCCCAAATGCTGCCTAGCCACGTTGAATCTATCGAATCAGTCGAATTTGGACTTACTTAGCTATACAATTTGTTCTAGGTAAACATACCGGTAAACTACTTCGAGCATAGTGCTCCCAACAACTACCTACTAATCTCAGGAAAATTGGCAAGCGTTGTCTGTGACCTGACATATAATAGAGCGATGGTGCAAGGACTATGACTCAACCATCAAGGGTAATGTTTACACTTCAACTATCTTCTGAGGTGAAATAGTGAATTTCATGAGGCTTTCAACATGCAAATGGTGAAAAAGTAGGGGTGGGCGTTGCGACGACGAAACTGTTACAAAGACCGTTTTGTGTTCGGCAATGATTAAACCGTTTGACATCCTGGGTTTGAACGGTCTTCATTGCACAAACCTTTGAATTACTTGATGCGATTTTTTATTTAACACTTATGAAAATACAGTCGAGAATGCAACGATTCAACAATCTATTTCACTAGTCGCGTCGTCATCATTACCATTTCGCGTCTTTGGTTCCGCATTTGTTTCCAAAAGTAGACAGATAATAAACAGTCTTTACAATAAAAAGTGCATTTTTTGTCAATGAAATAAACTAATGTTAAGTCTGTCCCAGCGAAACCTAAGCCTGGAAAAGTATGAAGGGAAGTACATTTCATTGTTAAGTAGGTAAAGTCGATTGATAAAACTAATTATTTAAAGAACCATTTCATACATTTCAAATTGTTGAAAATTGTAAGAAAATGCAACCATTTCGCTCGATGAAAAACGCAATTCTATTCATGTGAAATAAGTTTCGTCTTTTAAGTCGTCTTCAAACCAGGCAACCGTTTTTGTCGTCGAGAAAACAGTTGCGTTTCGTTATTCAAATATTTGACAATGACCCACTACTACTGAACATTAGGTAAACTCTTCTTCTTCTTTAAGTGCCTCTCCATTACTGAAGGTCGGCAGTTATCTTACTAAATTCTTCTTTGTTCAGGGCTAGCCTGAACAGATCTTCAACTTTCTTTATCCCAGTCCATTTCGGGATGTTACATAGCCACAACATTTTCCTTCTACCAACACCTCTTTTACCTGCTACCTTGCCCATCATAATAGTCTGCAGCAGTTGGTAGCATTCATGCCTTAGCATGTGTCCTAGGTACGCAACTTTTCTCTGTTTGCCGGTTTTGACAAGTAGGGGCTTATTCCTTTTCATCTGCTTGAGGACCTCAATGTTGGTAACTTTGTCTGTCCAACTTATTCGGAGCATACGGCGATACATCCACCTTTTAAATACTTCTAGTTTCATATGGAGATCTTCTTTCATAGTCCAAGATTCGCATCCGTATAGTATGACAGGCCAAATATAGCATTGCATGAGTCTTGTACGTAGTTCAATTGATAGTCTCCTTGTAGTAAGGACTTTGCTCATCCTCATGAAAGAGGCTCTTGCAGTTTCAATTCGAACTCGTATTTCCATGCCACTCTCCCAAGAATCAGTTGCCCAAGATCCAAGATCCTGGAACTTCTGAACTTGTTCGATACTATCTTGTCCTATACATACACTGCACTGCTTTGGCGCTCTCGAAACTACCATGATTTTGGTCTTAGACACATTTATATTAAGTCCTGATCTTGTGCTGCACTCGAATATGCGGTCTAGTATTTTTTGAAGACCTTGTTCTGAAGATGCAATAAGAACAGTGTCGACAGCGTATCTTAAGTTGTTAATCAGTTGGCCATTGACAAGGACTCCTTCTTCAACATCTTCTAGCGCTTCATTTATAATATTCTCAGAGTACAGATTAAATAGCAGAGGCGACAAAAAATTTTTAGGAAGGACATAAAATATTCATGAATGGTTTCAAAATAAATGAAGGTACAGGATCTAGAACATTCTCAGAAGACCTTAAAATTCACATAGTGCACCATTGAGGTATAATTTAGGTGATGATAGTAATAGATTTCAGGAAGGTTCTCCGTTCAAATAATAACCAATAACAAACTCTGAATAGCAATGTGTTAAACTTAGGGCTAATATATGGATGAAATTGACATCTAAATGTACTATATAAATACAACACTGTAAACTTACTATAGACCAAAGAACACAATGGATCCAGGAGCAACAACGCAGCTGATGAACTAGTCAAAGAATCAGCTCTAGGTGCCACATGGCTGGAAACAATCATACAGATTCTTTTCAGGAATGTTTGTTCATTGGTATGTAAACACTATAGTAATCAACATGTTCAACTTTGGAAAAATCTCGAAGACTGTAGACAACAAGCTAAGGAAACCTTGGCTGATGAGATTAAACAAACCACAGATCAGGATGGCACAAGTGCTATTAAGGGGTGCTTTTAACAAACATTCATGCAATAATTGTGACAGCAGAGCATGTATGAGAGAAAAGGATTTGTCCATGTGTTACTGGTATGTTCCGGGAGGTCGCACCCATACAGGGCTCGATATTCCGGCATATTAAGGTCGCTCTCCAAGGTTGTCAGCAATGTTAAAAACTGCAGAACTTCTTTGAGATTTAATGGTTGAATAACTAAAATAGCCTCTATGCAAAATATGCGCTTAGACATGGAGTTGCAGAAAAATAGCACAACATAAACTAAGACTAAATCTCAAAGGTGACAGTGCATCTGCAAAATCGAGCTGGCTCAGGTGTCCATGGACTGCAGACCGTACTGCAAGTTTGTTTGTCACTTCAGATGGGCAGTTTTTACTCAGATTTGGAACCTTTCTCATAATCCACATCTGCAAGACATAGGTGGTGGATTGTACTCTTCTGTTTTCTATACAATTTGCTGAAGGACATATGTGGACCATGACTCTAAAACCTTTTTTGGAAACTGGCTTGTTTAGAATGTTGAATGCTATCAAGTCTACATGTGTGACAGTTTATAACTACTCTCTACTACATTTCAAATTCCAGGAATGCATACACCTTTAATTGTTTGTGTGACTGGAGGTTATATTTTTTTACAAAATAGTGTACAGGTTACAAAAGAATCTGAAGAATTTTGCAAGAACTACTAGGCTACATATGCAGCATGTATCAGGGAACTTAATGGAAGGATTAGCGTTTTTTGATGATCAACAATTTGTTCTGTACATCACTGTAAAATACTTATTATTTATATATTATATTGGTCATATATGCATTATCATGATGGACAATATATCCACAATATGTAACAAAATAATTAGTAAATATTGAACAAATAGCACTTAAGTAATATCTATTTCTGTTATATTAAATTTTTATTTTTATTAAATTTAAGCTTCTTAATATATAATATCTGAAAATTGTTCCACAGTCAGTTGTTGCCTTTAAAAATATAAAAACTGTGTAAACATATGTACAGATTTTACAAAAATTACTTTGTCCAAGAAAAGATCTGAGTTACCCATAAGGTGCACCTTAAGAAGTTTTACTTCAATAAGGGAATCTAGGCAAGGTTGGCCAGGGTCTTGTATTAACCCTTCAATCCCCATAAAAATCCCATGCAGTTGCATGTGTCCATCAAATGCCGAGCGGTTGCATGCGACCGCACCCACTCACAGCACTTTAAACCATTAAAACTAATATGTAGAGACTACTTTTCTATGAAGAAGTTTGGCATTATAAAATCGTTACAAAGTTCTCTATCCTGTGGTCTAAACAAAAGTCAGGTTTTACTTCATTACAAAAACACTATTATATTCTGATAACAATAAACGGGTACATACCAAGCGGATATCTGCAGCATGAAAATCACTATTATCTTTCTATATATTACTTGATATTATTTACTTAAAAAGATAAATTATAGTCACACAAAAACTTTTATTACAATTTTATAATAAAACACAAATAAAACATTAGAAAAATCCAAAAATCAACACAACATCCAAATGAAAATGGCACATGTAATGAATGTAAATTATAAATAAATATCCATAGACTAACTCACTTTTTATTGCGCTAGAGGATAGAAAATTTCATATTGAATCTATAATGCCCAACTTCTTCCTTGAAAAGTAGTCTCTAAATATAAGCTTTAATGGTTTAAAGTGTTGTGGGTGTGTGCGGTCAAATCCGACCACTTGGGGTTTCAGAGGTTAAATAATAAAACCCAATGTTTTATCAGAGACAAACAAACTCTATTCCTTGAAATAGATGATGCTTTCAATTTTAACTTATTTTTAAAGTTTCAAGTGCTTTGCAGCACCCAAGCTCACAGGTGAACTGAATAAATAAAAAATACTTTTTATTATAAAATACCTATTGATTGAAGTTGCAAAATCTTGATGTCACTAGAATTCCATGAAACACTAAATTTATGACTAGATGGTGCAACTTTCTGTGTGGCTGATTTGATCTGTATGTATCCAAAATTTTTATTCAATTTGAACCCATGTTAAACATCCCTCATTAATATTTTTACAAACTTTTTTAATTCTTTTTTTTATTTAGGGACTTACGTTATTTTTAACATGTCAGTCCCATTGTACCTTATAACTAAATAACACACTACAATTTCTTAAATTATTTACACAGAATATTAACTAAATTATATACCATTTGAGCAGCATTAGACAATGGTTTAGACAGAATGCTCTGATATTCCCCTACGTTACATATTTTAATGTCAGTTTTGGCAACTAATAGTTTCCTTTCATGATGATTTTTGAAACATTCCGCTAGCAAGTGTTGTACATCTTCTATTGTCTTGCATGTATTTTTACTAACTTAAAAATGAAGACTTATTTTCATTATACCCAGCAGTCTCTCCCCTAGTCAGTAAAGTATTTAGCAGTGATATACAGAATAAATGACCAATAAAGTTAATGTCTCCACTATTTTGCCTATAGTGAAACAAATTACTGTTTTATTTTTTACTAAAACATTTTTTTATTTTTTAATAAATGAATAAAGAATGACTATGTTATTAAAATATTATTCCCAAGTAATGATAAATTAAGTAACATGAACAACTTCATCTGGCAAGCTAGTACAGGATTTATAACAAATATAATAATCAAGTGATATAATATTATAGGTATTAAAACTGTTACATTTGAGATGCAGACAAAGCTCACAAGATGTTCCTAGTTTTCCAACTAGTAAGTCTGTATCACACAATGTGATAAATTTAATATAAAGTTCTGCAAAGAATTGGGAAAGTGCAAAATCAAGGTCTATTACATTCTATTACATTATAACATCATACGAAATTGTTGTTAATATTTCTTTAAAACATAACTCATATACTACATAACATTCTCCATAGATAGAGAACGTGCAGAATATACATGTAATACCTCATTATTTCAAGAAGGTGAAAAGTAGTATATGTATTAATAAAAGAAAATTTAGTTAATAAAGAAGAACAAACCAAAATAAACAAATGGGAATTAAACATATTGAGGACTTGATTATTAATAAATTAAAAAAAATAAAACTATAAAATTGGAAAATAATAAGTTTTTGCCAGTAAACAAATAAATAGAATATAATGTAAGCCCATACTTACAATTATTTAACTAAAGTCATCATTATGTTTCTTTTTTTTTTTTCAGAACTTCATAAAAATACATTTTATCTTGGGTAAAAGCTAAAAGCAAAGAATAATCCCTTCTGAGGTGACAAAGCACCTAGGCAATTACACAAGATATGTTTCAAAAGGGGATTTAACGTTAAAAGACAACCAGACATTATTACATAAGCAAATTGAAAAAGATACTGATTATAGTTGCATAAAGCTAAGAACTTTACTTAAGTATTAACAGTCAAATTAACTAAGTTCTGTAAAAATAAAGACTAAAATTTCTACTTGTTGACGTGGCGTGACAGTAGAGAAAAATTAAGTTCCGCAGATATCCGTTTATGGCAATTCTACTAAGAATTTTACATAGACGGTAAATAATATTTTGCAAAAATATTTACACATATACACATTCATTGCGATTACTTATAATAAAAGTATGGCGCCTGACATTGTTGGCCTGTTTTGGTCGTAACAATATGGCGTATAAACTTACCCTATTATTCCTAATGAAATCTTCTATAGCTTTTAATGCTGAATCCGTAAGTTTCACAAACACTAGTTCCTTGTTTTCTTTATAACTAGACTCAGATGATAACCCATACTGAACACCTGCTGGCAAGGCCGCCATTTCTTATTCACTATTCGCACTGAGGACCAGCTGACTTCTTTGCTAGTCGTCACGAAACATATCATTCACTCATTTCTTAACGTAATCACAGATTCACAACCTACTTTAAATATAATTATGATAACAAAAAGGGTTTTAAAAGTCCAAATTAACAATTTTTTTTAACCCCATCGACTCGGCCTTTGTTGGCAGCGCTCTTCACTCTGCAAGGCCGCACTGACTGTCATGCGCAATGGTGCTTTTGACAGGAAACGCGAGCATTCACTTCAACTGTAGCGGCAATTTTAAAAACCGTTTAAAAGTTTAGAATTGCTAAACTCTAGTAATTTAAAATCATGTGTAAATAGTTTCATTTTCTGTTAGTTTTTTCAAATTGTTTGTAAAATTTGTAAATTCAATAATGTTTTAAAATGATGATATATTAAAATGGAAACACTATAACATTAAGTGTGGGTATTGTGGGTAATTATTCAATAGTATACTTACGTAAACAAGCTTACGTATTTAAAAAAAAAGATATATATTGTATATTTTGTGTACAATGCTAAATATGAAATTAGTATAAACCATGGAATTCATTTTTTCATTTTAAAATTAAAGTAAAATGAAAAATAAATGTAATTGGTAGGAAAATAGGAAAAAGCTTTTCATCATACAGCCTAAAATATGTTGTGAAAATATGTGTAATACTGGATTTGTAATATTTTATGTAATCTAAACAATTAAGACAACATCAAACAAAATGAAATGGAGTTCGAACAAAAGAAAGATATTCATATTCTTCATAGAGCATAATACAAGCTTAATGACAAAAAAAAACTTGAAAGCTTTGTATTCTAGGTAAAATATTATTATGATTTTTTACTTGGGGAAATGCTTACGCATACCAGCTTCGCTGACACAAACCATACTACTCGTGCGGTTAAAGAATGGGACTGAAAACGGCGTCAACGCTATTTACCTCTCGCTCGCACACTGTATACTCACACCCACCGGTAGAGACAACAAAAAATATACGTTGCGATATGCGTTTTTCGTACGTGATAAAACTTCAGTCTGACTTGTCATTGGCATAAATGGTAACCAAATATCATAAACTAAAAAAAATATTCCGGTTTCGCAAAGTTAGCTAGACGCGTTCTGGGAGTTTTTTACATAAATATTGTTGATTTTGGTAATACTTTTGTAGTCTGTTATTGTTTTTGACAATGATATTATAAGAAAAAGAGGTAGATAGGTTACACGCGCACCGCAAGTGGCACTTTAAACTATGCTAATTAGCAAACCTGAGCTCACTCGTCGCGCTATCGTCGCGTCATTGACAACGGTGTTGATAGTAATTCACGTTTTGTTTTTGCATCGTAAATGCCGTTATATGTGATGAGATTCTGTAAAAACTACACTAGAAAGGTTTCCAAAAGTCAAAAGGAATCATATTTCATTCGTTTACTATTTCCTTAATTTATGTTCGTATTGTTTACGAATTCAAAAGTTACGTATTTTAAAATATATTGTCAGAAAAAATAGAAAGGGATAAAAATACCCCATTGAGTGAGTTTGAAAGAGAAGTGATATTGTTTCTGCATACATAACATACATAAACACTCACGCCTGTCACCCAGAGGGGTAGGCAGAGACTACGGACTTCCATTTGGCACGATCCTGACATACCTCTTTCGTCTCCTTTACATCCATATATCTACGCATACATGCTCGTCGGTTAAGGGTACTTCTAACGTGGCCCATTTTCAAAATATCGCCAATTTGGTCGATAAACTTTTTTCTAGGGCGTCCCTTCCCGAATCGGCCGTTCACATCTGCCATATAAATTTGCTTTTTTACTCGTTCCTCATTCATTCTTTCTACGTGACCAAACCACCGAAGCATTCCTTTCTTAATCCTGGTCACAACATCATCTTGCATACCACATTTATATTGCATACTACATATATATTGTTTCTGATCAAAGAATATAAAAAACAGATAGTCTCTTCTGAGTATCGTAATTCAAATTGTGTACATATAATTCTTGTTTTATTGAAGAATAATTTAACTACGTTATTATTAATTCAATTTATTTGTTTTGTAGCGAAACGAAGTGGTATATACGTTCGTATATAAATAATTATTACAGCACTTTATTTTACAATAAAATTTTAATAAAATCAATTATATTTTTTATTTTCCCTTATTTAATGCATTTTTACTACTTTATTACTTTGACTACGTGCACTCATGAATGGATCGAGTTTTAGGCATAAATCACAGTGTACGGTAAAATGTCATATCTGATTAATTATTTCTACATCGTTCCTACTACGCAAGACCACGCACTGTCGCAAATAACATTTGTCTCTTTTACGCTTGCGAAAGTTTTATCATGCCATCTTACTTCGACGTCTGATCGTAATGTAGTGTGCTATTGCAATATTTAGTTATTTATGTGTGCGTTAGTGTGCCGTTTTTGAAGATCGAATATGTGTAGGTAACCTATCTACACCTTTTTACTTATATTATAGTTGGTTTTTGATTATTATTTATTGTAAATCGTTGTTAGTTATTTCGTTTTTGTTGACTATTTCGTTATTTGGTATTTTTATTTTATTATTTTATCTACATTGTGTCTACAATGGAGTATAAACGCGAGAAAGTACTACATAGTGCTACACGTAGATTTTATATAACGTAATAAAGTATTTTGAGGTAGAGAAACCCTATTGCAATATAGTAATGCAAGGGCGTCTATGGCAACAGGATTGTCACTCGAATGTGAAAAACGTCGTCGAAAAAAGTCGAACCTCGAAAAAAAAGGATGGAGAGTACCAAATGCATCTAGAATCTATTCGTTTCTTTATGTTTAATTATTATATTACTATATTATAACATATTATGTTACTTTTCTAGTTGTTACCTTGACCTTGTGACATTACTTAGTCTACACTATAGGGTAAAAAGATAAAGCCGATTTTAATTTACTACAGGAATAATATAATTTATAAATATTAGCTTCCGATATCGTGGGTAGATCAGATATTAATTCTTCTATACACTATGTCTTCTTATCTTAGCACCGATCTCATAAGCTATTATGTAGAAATTATTATATTCTATTAGTTCCAATAGTATCAAGATGATTTGTGCTAGTTCGTAGTTGCCACTATAATAACATAATATCATAGTTACTTTGCGCTTGCCCTAAATGTCTTATACACGGTCGATCTTGACGTACATATCCGCTCAAGGTCATGCACGACGCACGACACAAAACGACAAGGAGTAGGCTTGACGTACGTCAATAATTATTGTTAATTGCTTGCTGGACGCGCAAGATAGTGTATATACTACGTCCAGCACCGCAACCTTGAGCGGACTTACATCAAGATGGATCGTGAATAAGGCACTTAATTCGTGCAGCCACGCACACAGAGAGGACATTGTAGTGTGCGTCAATATTACGCCGTTCCAGAGCGATCGCGTAGATTTTGACTTATATGCTCTTAATTGTAACCTTTGATTTTTGTCTGTTAATGTAAGCTTTTAGAAATAAATACCTGAGTAATTTTGTTATTTATTTTTCATGTCGCGGGAAGCAGAAACAGAAACAGTCACTCTTTAGTTTCATTACCACTGGTTCGGAATAAAACCCTGAAAAAAAATAATGCCCTGTAGAGAACCAACAACAAAACCCAGCGGGACTTTTCTTACAAAAAAGTAACAGCTGACCATCATGTATGTTACATAATTAATCAACACAATGGAATTGGGAAAGGCAATGCACATAAAGCGTAGACAGATAAACCTATAGACTAATGATTAGCGTGGCAAAGTGTAGTTTGCTAAACAAAAAAACTGGCACGGAGAAAGGGACAAACAATCACACCGCTCTGTCTTATTTATATGCAAGACGTATGCATAAATCTATCTCTTTCGTGTGCGAATGCGAAAGAAGGCGTCAATTTGTCTATAGGTTTCTCTGTCTACGGAACAAACGCATCCCATAGAGCAACACGGGTCACTGGTTGGACCTGAGTGGATTAGCGTAGCCATACACAGGCGTTCCCGTCTGTCAAAGTATCCGTATGCTCCTGGTAGTCTGTGGTCAAATTATAAGTCCACGCAATCCTTTGCGTACAATAAAACTAATTTCAGCTGCACTTTTCAATAGACCACAAACTAATAATAGACTAAATCTATTTGCGCGGATGAATCGATGTCCTACAAAAATTCCGAATAGTTCAGTTTATTTACTGCAAAAAATATTTGCCACGTTAAACTTACAAAGAGATGGCCTTTCCGACCTTTTATATACAACATGTAACAAAAACCCTGTGATTCCCGTTAACTGCGTGATCAGAATCAGTATCCAAGCATATAGAAATATTTTTTTTCAAAAAAAAAACATTTAAAAAAATTATTTTAATAAAAAAAAATTAATTTGCAAATTCTATGTGGTTTTATTATCTCTGCATTGGACTAGGAGTAAGAGGATAGTCAAAGACCCCACATTACCGATACTCGTGTCTGTTATAGGAAATAAAACCACATACAATTTGCAAATTAAATTTTTCTTCATTAAAATTATTTTTTTAATGTGTTTTTTGAAAAAAAAAAATATTTTATACGCTTGGATACTGATTCTGATATCACAATTAACGGGAACCACAGGGTTTTTGTTACATATTGTATAAGTAATTTTAATCAAATTATTGTTATTTACTTCTTTCAAAAAATACTTAAATAACGGTCGTGTCGTTTCAGATTTGTATACTGACATAGGCGCTCGCCCTCATATAATATGCGGATCGGTCGAGCGACTGAATAGTCTATATCCAAGTTGTCGCTGTCACCGAGCAATACTGCTATAATGTATGATATATTATACCAGTATTGCTTGAAGATGAAGGAGTGAGTTCTTTAGTTTTTTTTTATTGGATAGGATGACAAACGAAAACACAGTCCACCTGATGGTAAGTGGTTGCTATGGCCAATAGACATCTACGTGTATCCTCGATTACGAATCAAAATGCAGATGCGTTGTCACCTGCATTTTGATTCTATGGGTAGCTATATACCATATAATACATACAAACAGAGGTTCTATGGGTAGCTGTACACATCATCGTTGGAGCCACACGCAAGTGTGAGTAACGATCCAAGAGCAAGTCTTACCCGACACTATTCCGATGATATCCCGGACGTCAGTCTGCGCGAGATTAGAATGGCTCTCCAGCACCTTAAAAACGGCAGGGCCCCAGGCGAGGATGGAATTACAGCGGAGCTTCTGAAAGCGGGTGGAACACCGGTACTTGAAGTCCTTCAGAAGCTCTTCAATTCCGTCCTCCATGGTGGCACTACTCCGGAGGCGTGGAGCAGAAGTGCGGTGGTCTTGTTCTTTAAGAAAGGCGACAACGCTCTCTTGAAGAACTACAGACCGATTTCCCTTCTGAGCCGCGCCCTCCCGAACAAGCCGGTTTCCGAAAAGGTTTCAGTACCATAGACTACATACATACCCTGCGGCAGATTGCACAGAAGGCCGAAGAGTACAATCTGCCACTTTGCCTGGCGTATGTGGACTATGAGAAAGCTTTTGATTCCGTTGAAATTTGGGCGATGCTACAGTCCCTTCAGCGGTGCCAAGTTGACTGTCGGTATATCGAAGTGCTGAAATGTTTGTACAGTAGGGCTACGATGGCTATCCGAGTACAGAACCAGAGTTCGAAACCTATCCAACTGCAGAGAGGTGTAAGACAGGGTGACGCTATATCCCCGAAACTCTTCACCGCTGCGTTGGAAGACGTTTTCAAGCTACTGGACTGGAAAGGATGCGGTATTAACATCAATGGCGAGTACATCACTCACCTTCGATTTGCCGACGATAAAGTCCTTATGGCAGAATCGCTGGAGGACCTTAGCACTATGCTCAATGACCTCAATAGTGTCTCCCAACGGATAGTTCTTAAGATGAACGTGGACAAAACAAAGATCATGTTTAATGTCCATGTCACACCTATGCCGGTAGTTGTTGGGAGCACTATGCTCGAAGTTGTTGACGAGTACGTTTACCTAAAAAACGTAGACACGGAGTACATAAGAGAGAATCTCCACATCCAGTAGCTGCTCCTTGAACTCATCAGAGTCCGTTATATCAGTTATTGATACGACCCCCTTCACGGAAGTGAAATCCAAGCGCGGTTCGAAACGCACTGCGACCTCTCGCGCACCTCCCGCCCCTGCAGCCCCCACGCCTGCTCGCTCCACCGCAGCCCCAGTCGCTGCCACAAAGAAACAGGTCCCGCCCTCTGTCTTCCTCAGGGACAAGGCGCAATTTACTAGACTTTCTAAAGTCCGTTACGACGCAGGCTTTAAATATGACCAAGCCACCAACCTTGGTGAGTCAATTAAAATCGTTCCGCAGTCTATGGAAGACTTTAGAAACATCACCAAACTCTTCACATCCGAAGGTGTGACATATCACACCTACTCTCTCCCTGAAGAACGTAAAGTCAGGGCTGTCCTCCGCGGAGTTCCCTTTGAACTCGCCAACGAGGGAATCCTGGAGGACCTTAAGTCCCAGGGATTCCCAGTTGAGGCTGAGCACAAGATGCACAGCAATAGGGGCAAGAGGTACTCGCTTGCCCTCCTCATTTTTCCAACGTGCCGGAGGCAAAAGACATAATCCGACAGTTACACACTGTGTGCGGCCTGTCGAGAGTCGAAGTCAAAGCTCCCTATAGGCGCGGTTTTCCGACGCGGTGCCACCGCTGTCAACTCTACGGGCATGCGGCGGCCAACTGCTCAGCCCCTCCCAGATGCGTTAAGTGCCTAGACCCGCACAGTTCGAAAGAGTGTCCTCGGCCCCGTGATACAGAGTCGGTAAGGGACGCCCTAGGCGAAAGTTTGACGACCAAATTGGTGACCTATTGAAAAGGGGCCAAATTAAGAGTACCCTTAACCGACGAGCATGTATGCGTAGGTATATGGATGTGGAAGAAGCGAGAGAGGTGTGTCAGGTTTGTGACAAATGAAAGGCTGTAGTTTCTGCCTACCCATCTGGGTGACAGGCGTGAGTGCTTATGTATTTGTATGTATGTACATCCATGGATTGACCGCGGCAGGTACAGCTTAATCTCGCAGATCTATTGATCTGCTCAGCTAACCACCAGCTCTGCTTCTCTACGGCTAACACTGTAGGCGATGAACTACGCTATTAAGCTCTCGGCACACTGTCGTCGGCCATCAAGCATAAATCGGGTGTCAAGCGTTGTTTGTATCAAATACTATGGAATTTATACTATCCTGCGACACAGAACCACGCGTCACATGCGCGGGCGTCTAGCAACGCTTCAAGAGCATTACTTAATAACTATACCTAACTACGCCAAGTTTTATTATTATGACTTGGAAATATAGTCCGAAGCTCCGCTCAAACCCTTGTGGAAAACTGGAAAATAGCGTGATGCTATGAATATTGACCATGAGGAGAACTTTACTTTGAATAAAAACTAATCTCTATTTTTATCAAAAGTTTTTGAAGTCTTATTATACTTACTACAGTACCTATAATAATCCAAAAATAGGTTTTAATCTACTTTTTCTATACATTTATCAAAAAAATGCTTGCTGCAAATTTTTGAGTTCTTCTTTGGATTCCAACCAACCCGCCCAAAAAACCTAAAACATTTTTTCTAAATATAGAATCCGGAAGAAATATGTTTGACAAACGGCAAATAAAATAAATTTTTAGTTCGCAAACTGAGCATGTATTTCCAGTTTTCTTCTTTTTTTTCATACTTGTAAAATATAAATGTATAATGTATAAAAATATATTTACCAAATTCATACAAATTATCAACAACGTGACTTTTTTCTTTACTAAAAATCAAAATAAAATAATTGAAAATATTCGATATTTTAAACAGTATACAACATAAAATTTAATAAAAAATAGACGATTCTTACTAACGACGTGCCGTGCAGTGACGGTTGAGAATATCCACTACCCCATATCTTCACGTGGGTGTCGTAAGAGGCGACAGAGGGAGACAGGCAGGAGATGGGCAGCAGCATCTTCCTGATAACAACAGTGATATAATAAAAAACTGCGATTGCCAACCCGCTCGCCAAGCGTGGCAACTATGGCAAATATCCCCCCATGAATAACAATGCAAACAAAGGGCCCCCAGTCCCCGGCGGCCCCGCTATTCCTGGCTACGGTGGCGACCATGGTAACGGCGGGGCAGGGGGTGCTAAAATCTTATTATTCTTATATTTCTTGCCCCGCCGGAGGAGCCTGGTGGAGGTTCGGTTGCCACCTACGACGACTACACCTGGCAACAAATAACGCACGCACCCTGAGGACTGACGAGAAGATACTGGAGCTGGAAGAAGAGGTAGACAAGTTGCGCTGGCATATTATTGGATTATCTGAGGTCCGAAGAGAGGGGGAGGACACGGTAATCCTCGAGTCCGGCAACTTGTTCTATCACCGGGAGGGCGACCATCTGTTCCAAGGAGGTGTCGGATTTATCGTCCACAATCTCTCGTCAACAACGTTGTAAAGATTGGGAGTGTGTCGACGAGGGTGGCGTACCTGAGACTCAGAATCACCAAACGGTATTCGCTGAAGGTCATACGGGTTTACGCACCAACCTCGGCACATCCCGATGAGGAGGTGGAGGAAATGAATGAATATATTTCCAGAGCCATGCATTTCTCCAAAACCCACTACATGGTGTTGATGGGAGACTTCAACGCGAAACTAGGCACAAGAGAAAGCGGTGAGCTGAAGTTAGGGAAATTTGGAGCAGGGCAACGGAACCGAAGGGGCCATCAGCTGGCCGACTTTATGGACAAAGAGGGCCTCTTTATCATGAACTGTTTCTTCCAGAAGCGGCCCCACAGGAAGTGGACTTGGTCGAGCCCCGACGGTTCGACAAAAATGAGATTGACTTCATTATGACGACAGACGCCAAATGTTCAGTGATGTCTCAGTGATCGCAAGGGTGAAAACTGGCAGCTATCACCGTATGGTTAGAGGCATACTAATTCCATCATTATTTGTTAAGGGGTGTTGTGAAGAACTTAGTTTGCCGTTATTTATAATTTTCAATAAGTCTATTAAGAGCGGCATATTCCCTTCTGTTTGGAAAAATGCCTACGTAATTCCAATTCATAAGTCTGGTGAAAAAACAAAATGTGAAAACTATAGGCCAATTAGTATCTTATCCTGTATGGCTAAAATTTTTGAATCGTTGGCTTATGACCATATTTACAACCACGTGAAACAAAGCATATCAAACTTACAACACGGTATTGTACCGTTAGTAATTTACTCGCCAACGCCAAGTAGACTCGATTTATACTGACTTTTCAAAGGCGTTTGACAAAGTCAACCATAGAATACTCGCGGCTAAATTGGCAGCATACGGGATACATGGCAATTTGTTGCGTTGGATAATTTTGTATCTTTGTAGACGTAGTCAGATCGTTGCAATAAAAGATTTCCTCTCCAAACCAGTACGTGTAACATCCGGGGTTCCTCAAGGGTCCCATCTTGGCCCTCTTTTGTTAATTATATTTATTAATGACTTGGTAGACCATATCACAAGTGAATGTTTACTATATGCAGACGATATGAAAGTTTTCCGTATAATCGATGATGTTAATGACTGCCTCTTGCTGCAACGGGACCTTAACAATATTTATACCTGGTGTTCTCATAATAAAATGCATTTGAATTTAACTAAATGTTTTTTTATAACTTTCACAACTAAGAAAACTCGTCTAAAGTATACATACCATATCAACAATCAACCTTTGTCTGAAAGTAATGTTGCCAAAGATTTGGGCGTTATCTTTGACTCAAAACTAGATTTTAAGCAACATTTTAATCACTTAACGCAGTGTGGTTATCAGTTAGTTGGTTTTGTTATACGAGTTATGAAGGAATTTGAGAGATCCCTTAGTTTAATATATCTTTTTAACACTCTTGTGGGACCGATCCTTGAATACCCCTCAGTAGTCTGGTCACCCTATTACGAAGTACATATAGCTAATATTGAACGAGTCCAGAGATGTTTTCTGCGGAGCTTATGTCGTAAACATGGATTGATCCGCCAGTTGCCATCGTATAATGAAAGAGTGAATTACTTTGGAGTTACGAAATTAGATAAACGTAGACAATATTTTGAGCTTATTTACTTTCACAAAACGTTCACTCCTCTATCGATTGCCCAGAATTGCTTAATTTAATTAATTTTAACAGTCGATCCCGTCTGCGTAACCCGCGTATCTTTCGCCTTGATGTTTACAGAAACAACACGTCTTTTTTTAATCCGGTCATTCGAATGTGTCGAAATTTTGACGAGCTGAGACATCGTAACGCTGATCTGGACATTTTTAATTCTAATATTTCACAATTTAGAAGATCTATAATTGCTACGTTATGTATATAAAATCACGAATATCATTAAAAAAAAGTTCTTTTTTTTAACTGTCACTAGTACTATGTATTAATTTTTTTTCGGTCATACTTGTCACATTTTGTTTTGCTGTACAAACTTTATTGGATTATAGACTAGTTATAATATTTTTGTTACTGTAAATGTGTTTTGTAATGTCTTAAATCTGTTTGTGGGCCTTATTAATAAATTAAATAAATAAATAAAAAAATACTGAACCTGAACGTTAAGTTGGAGAGGTCACGTCTAATGAAGTCAACACTTCGTCCCCCTCATGCTCTAATCCAGAATCCGAAACCCTTCAGCTCGAGTTACGTAACCGCTTTCAGTGCCTAGAATATTGCAATGCAGTGGACGATATGAATGACAAGTTTACCTGGGACAAATAGTCCGACTAGGTAAGTCCAACTTCGACCAAGAGGTCAATCGACGGATTCAACTCGGCTGGGCAGCGTTCGGGAAATTACGACACATCTTCTCGTCAGGTACACCTCAATCTCTGAAAACTAAAGTGTACAACCAGTGCGTGTTGCCAGTGATGACTTACGGATCTGAGACGTGGTCCTTCACTGCTGGCCGTACGAGGACGCTCAAGGTCGCTCAGCGAGCTATGGAGAGGGCTATGCTCGGAGTTTCTCTGCGTGATAGACTCAGAAATGAGGATATCCGCAGTAAAACCAGAGTGACCGATATAGCCCAACGGATTAGTAAGCTGAAGTGGCAATGGGCCGGCCATATAGCTCGAAGAACCGATACCCGATGGGAAAGAAAGGTTCTCGAGTGGCAGCCTCGTACCGGTAGGCGTAGTGTAGGGCAACCCCCACTAGATGGAGTGACGACCTGGTAAGACATGCAGGAAGTCGATGGATGCAGGTGGCTCAGGACCGTGCTTTGTGGCATTATTTGGGGGAGGCCTATGTTCAGCAGTGGACTTGTGAAGGGCTGTAATGATGATAATTATTGACGACGTCTTGGGAATTCACTTGTGAAATGTGCAACTAACAGTACAAGTAACTATTTTGAAAAACAGTTACTTACTAAAAATAATAGCTATTATACTATAAAAAATACAAAATATCTCGGAGCTTATTTCTTGCGTACTGACTTGCGCCGACCTGTTATTTAAAATCAGTTACAAATACAAATGCCCCTATTACACTACCCTGACTCAAGGCCCTGAATGAAGGGTGGGTGTGGCCCCTAATTAGGGACGTCAGTTAACCCATTCATTGCTACTTTTGCATTTTTCATTTTACTACTATTGCATTTTAAAAACATAACCTGGGTACCACTTAATATTTTTGTGGATTACAGAAGAAAAGGCGTAATTAAATGTGTTCTTTAATCACAAAAATCCCATAAATAACAAAAACCCATCTAAAAATGGTAAACGCACCATACATGGTGGTGGCACTGGTAAGAGATATTTTAATCATTATTGCCATTCAACATGCCGTTTGCGTTGACGTTTGGATAGTATTATGTAACATGTTCTGAGAGACTACTGATGCCGGATATGTTAATATGCTGCTTTATTTATATAATCTACGTTTGTTTATAAATAGGTGTAAGTCCTTGTTTTACACACATAATATTACTTTGTTCTGTCCTAAGTTTTTGTATCTTATGTATTTATAACTACTTAGTAACTTTTTAATAACTTGAAGCATGCGGTGTATACCTATTGTTGGTGTACTTAATTAAATAAATAATTTAGTATTAGAATTATTTAACATCTTTGCTCCTTATCTGATTAATGTATACCTATCCACTTTGTATGTTGTTACATATACGGCACCCAATTAAAACCTCTCTGGATGACCTTTGAGTGGGTTGATTATTTTAATATACATAGGTTGGCAAACAATAAAGTGAGAGAAACCCATGAAGATAATCATTTATTATTAAAAATAAAAAATTACAATTAATGGTAGTGGTAATCTTTGAAACAATTATATTTTAAATAATTAAAATCTATCATATAAATCTTCACATAAATAATAAGTATAATTATTATGTGTGAAAAATATAAAATAGTTGTTTAAAGATAATTATCTTTAAATAACTAGTTTATATTTTGTCACGTACCTACTTTTTAAACATAAAATAAAAAAAATATACCTATGGTTTTCTCTATTTTTCGGACCTATGGCCTTGGATACTATAAATACTACTGCGGAAGTAATTCAAATTTGCGCCCTCCTTTCTGCTAAGGAGGGTCGCGTTCGTATACGGCTTAGAGATCTCTAGTCAGATCGTTAAGCCAATTCCTAAAAGGTTGGGTTTAGTGGGTAAAAGTCATCACATAACCACGCAGCCGGCTGCGTGGTATGCTATGAGCATTCCCAACCTCCCTCCCCCGCTTTTAGGAGGGTTGCCCATATTTTCTTCGGGCGCAAAAAAAAAATACAAATAAGTTTCTATCTGTGGATTCATAATTTAAACCTTATAAAATACGTAAAATGTGACGGCCAGTTTATAAAATATTTAGTATACATTACGAATAGTAAATTTAACTTTATGAGTGTAAAAAATATTAAAAAATACAAGACACGCATAAATGGAGTGATTTGTTCCTTGTGCATCATGAATAAAACTATCCAATAAAGTTTTTAACGGCTATGCCAACAAACGGACCGTTTGCGTGCATGTGACTTTATTTTTCAAAAACACGATGAAACAATGGAAAAGAAAGAAAAAAATTAAGAATATTGATTACTTTTATCTCCTAATTTACTAATATACAATGAACACTTGTTAAAACTTAAGTTATTTTAAATTCAAAATGTACGTTATCAGTACCTTTCATCTTTTCTGTCTCATCTTTTTTTCATTGTCAAAACAAGAATGACAATACGAAGCGAAAACCATCGGTGTTTCCACATTTAAAAATTACTTCTAATAGTTAATGTTGCCATAGATTAAAATAAATTTCTACCGTTTTTAATTTAATGCAAAAAAACCCTCAAGAAGTCACTTAACATTTACGGTGCGTTGGTGGCTTGACGAAGTAATCTCGATTAACGCAAAAGGTGCGGTTGTGGCAATGAATGGGTTAATACACTACCCTTATTTTACGCCCTTACTCCAGTGTTGCCATATGAAGACAAAAAGATGCAAACCCTTATCAAAATTACGCTATATTTTATAAAAAAAATTGGTATCTAAAATCCAACGAACTCCGCTAAGTTGTATCATGTGAATGTAAAAGAAAATAAGAAAAAATGCGATTATTTAAATACATTTATTTAAATAATATTAGGCACTAAAATCAACTAAATTAGACAATTCCACTACATCTTTATGGTCATCATCACCTCCAGATAACTCCAGCCTACACCTGCTTCAGTACTTTTTTTCACAGTTTTAGTAATTTGTCGAGGATATTTTCAGGTAGGTAAGTCTTTACGTGTGGCAGATTTGCTTAGGATTTTTTTATTGATGCCGTATCGTTATATTTAAGTTCCCTGTTTCAGCTGACATACGCTTACGTAGCTTGCTTTTGACAATATTCATAACGTCAAAAATCCGCTATAGTTCGGCGTTTAAACGTTGAAGCGACAGTATGCTAACGCCGCATTTTCGTATCGAGAGACTTGAGCCCAAAATTTCACTATATCATCACCATCACCTTCTTATTTGACCGAATGATTCCATGCCATTAGCTCCCACTCAGATCTATACTTCTGGCTATAAGCCTATTTCCTTGGTGGAACTTCAGTTAAAAATCTTCACGAAACAAATAAAACTGAGCTAAAAGACTAACACGAAACTCGAAAGTGGGAAAAACCAGTTCTTCGCAGTTATTAAAGCTTAGAGGATTAATATAATGAAAAGCAATACAGCTACATGATAGCATAACGCAAAAGGGAGATAAAACAATTAACGCATCAGCAACATTTTATTCGGAGAATATCCGAACGATAAACCAGATAGGCTAGTGTTTTTATTAGACTGTGCTGCCAACTAATATCAAATTTTCCGCCACATTCCGCTAGATATTTTTTAGCGTTGAGATATCTAAAAAAAGCGCTATAGACCCTAGAATTGCAATAGATCTAGCGCCAAATGCACGGCAACACTGCCTTACTCAGTCATAGGGATGGACAAGTGAAAAATAAAATTTTTGAAAACAATAAAATAATTATTATAAAAAGAATTATGGTGAATGTGTGTGCAATAAAATGTTATAAAAAGTTCTTTAAAATTTATTCTCCAGCCACAGTGGCGTCACTCTTATTTAACGCTTTTCTACGAACACTTTTTAATATACAATCTGTTCTCCTTACCTCTACAAAAGCTAACATTAAAAAAGTATTACAGTCCGTTTCAGGAAAGAAGTCTCACGGCAAGTATGCGAACTAAGAGTTAATGTCTGGAATTTGACACCAGATGTTAAATTTGTCAAAGACAGTCATGCCGCGGCTATGAGACTTCTTTTGGGAAACGGACTGTACTTTGTATAAAAAAGTATTTACTCTGTGGTTGACATCAAGAGAGGATTGTCATAGAGTTTTCCGGGAACTTGACCGTCGACGGATTGTCGCTCCTGTTTTGTCGCTTGAATAATGATTTGAAGTGGATTTTGATCCGCAAAAGTGATGCGATTTTGTGAAGTAAGTGTCTGCTTGTGTGATTTATTAGAGAAAACGATGAAACAAGTGTTTTGATATTCACATAAATCTCAAGTTATTTTGATTGCTAGGGAACTTGAGTGGCCGTCGTCATCAACTGTCCGCTGAGTTGAGCTGTCGTCAAAATCTCCCAAAGACTTCGCAATGTGATGCATCAGCATATTGTGAAGAAAAAATATATAAAAATAAAGATTCCGAAAGAAATGATGGGCTCAGAAGAGCTAGAACCCAGAGCCGTAAAGCCAATTAAATTAAAAAAGAGGATTGTCATAAAGTGGTCGCACTTTTTTGATCAAAAATTCCAAGATTTTGTACACCTCCATGATTTCTACGGTAGTGGGATTATGTCATAGATTACTTTGTACACTACCTACAAGATGGCAACAAGTTATCGAAAAAATACATATATAAACTAAACTTTGAAGAAAAATAATGTCTTTAATTTGATTATAAAATACGGAGAAACTTTTCCCGGAATTTATATTTTACACTTTACTGCTATTATGGTGTTTAATCTATAATGAGCTGGCATAGGCTATGGAGTGTAGAAGTAAGGAGTACCAACTTCCGTAGTAGAATAGTTGAAAAAGTGGCGATCTGTAAGCAGTAAATAACAGTTCAAAAATCCTCTACAACAGCGCTGTAGTAGCTACTGTGATGAAATGAACTTAGCAGATGTCGACGGTTTAAGTGTGCTGCTAAACTGCTCAGTAGCTCTAAAATCTAAAATAATTTTATTTAGTAAATATAACCTCGAAAAAGTCGTCTATCCCACTAATATTTTTCGATGCGTTCTTTAAAATTTACCCCGTAGTTATAGTGGCGCCATCCTTATTTAACGGTTTTCTATGGACACTTTTTAATACACAGTCTGTACTCCTTACTTCCACACTCCATAGACTTTCTTCTCTTTCTACGCTATGTACGTTAGCTGCACAGGGTTACCAAATTTAGCATAAAATTGCAAGTCTAGCAGAATTGCGACCTTATATCACATGCAGCAGTTTGCCTAAAAATATTGATGAATTTTACAGATTCTAACAGTCTTTTGGCATTTAAACACCCGCCCGTGTGTCCACCAAGTTTAGAAAATAAAACCATTTCGAAGCATTTTCCAACCCTGCTTAACCCAAATTCTATTAGATCTACATACCGTAAACGTCTAATAAGTATAATTTTTATCACTTAGTGACCCGCTTATCAAAAACCTGGACTATTATTAAAGTGTCCAAAAAGTAATTCTCATAGCTTAAATTGAAAACAAAAAACAAAGCAAGGCAAATTGTTAAAAATATTAAATTCAAATATTAATATACAATATAATATAGAAACTCTTTAAAAAATAATGATATCACACCATAAACATAAGAAGCGTGCTTGGCACCCGCTAAATTCTTTTATCGGCAAACTCAACAACCCCGAACGTTGTTTGTACCAAACTTGGCCCCACATTTATGTTTTCGGAGGCATCATTATTTATGTTCCACTACACAATTTATGCTCTAGTGCACTGAAACTCTGAAAGAAAAATTATATCTCAATGGGCTGCTTTATTTTCTTTTTTTTACGATTAGAGAAATAACACATAAAGATAAAAATAGAATATAAACTTTATCAAAGTTTGGTCGTGAAAGAAAAAGGCGAGATCTTCCACCAAGTATGTGTTCAGCCCGTCGAGTGGCCTACAATCCATGTATGCATACTACGCTATAAATATGTTCCATATCTATACTAATATCTATACTTAATATAATAAATCGGAAGAGTTATTTTTTTAGCACACTAATCTCTGGAACTACCAGTCCAATTAGATTTTTTTTATATGATTGCCGGATTCATGAGGAATAGTATGGGCTATCTAGCATTAGGCTACACCTCTCAGCTGGTCTTAAATATTGATTTAAGACAAAGCGCTTCAGAACTGCTTTATCCGCGTGCACCGGCGTAGTGGTCAGTGTAATGTAAATAAAATTTTGTACAAAAATATAGATCTTTCCTTCAACAAAAAAAAGTCCCTGATACCATATACATATTTCTTATATTATATAAACCACAGTAAGTGATTTGAGAGCGTTTATTAATAGCATGGTAGATATAAAGCAACTGTTGACAACGGATATTTATCCAAAGCAGCCGATACGCAACCGTTGTCAACAGGTTGTTTATCCGACTACAGACGAAAATGGATGGTTATGTTTTACTGTGTGTGCCGGTGGCTAATCTGAATCGCTTTTTCAATGGTGCTTAAAAACTACTTGACCGATTCAAAAATTCTTTCACCATTAGAATGCTATTATGACTGTGAAACGTGGGATGCATTTTATTATAAAGGTTGCTACTATCAACGAATATGGTTTTGGCTAAACTCGTAAAGTACTTGACCGATTTTGAAAATTCTTTCACCAGTAGAATGTTATGTATAATGGAGAAGATAACCATTTTTTGTTTTATATGCCAAAAAAAATTACAAAAAACAACGAGCATAACCGTGTTTTTAATTTTTTTCTATCTTCAAAACTGACCGAGATATAAAGGCGCAAAGTTAACATTTTCGGTCTAAGCCGCGGGCCGAGAGCAACATCGTTGATGACGTCACAATTTCCATCTTCGTGCGAGAGACCCGACGCGCACTTAGAAAATCAAAACATTTACTCGAATGTGCCCGTCAGGCGCGGATTTACTTGCTATATATTTTTAACAAGAAACATTATAGAACATGACACCATCTATTAAATATTGTGCTGTGTCTCAATGTAAAAATACGGCCACAAAAACACATGAAAAGTTGTTTTTTAATGTGCCTTGAACCCTACCATCAGAAATAAATGGACAAATGCTATAAGAAGAGCACATCCTTTAGGACCAAACACGGTAGCATATTGTTGTTTGTGATCATTTCGATGTAAGTATTCAAATAATAATAATCTTCACATGATAGCTCTTGGTTATTGCTAGTAAATGCTTTCTATTAGGCATGTTGGTACCTACTCGAGTCGCAGTGTTTAAGTAACTAACGATTCATTGAACCTTTCCACGCTTAATGATCATTATAATTTCAAGAAGAAACAATACCTACATATTTAAATAAAACTACTTCAGTGTAAATAAACATACAAACTTGGGTAAAGTACTTACCTATGTAATGTAGATAAGTCAATGAGCTGTCGTGAGTTCGTAAGTTTAGATACCTACCTATGTTTGCAGCAAATTTTAAAATGTTTATAATGGAATATGTTAACAAACGTTTTTATATTTTTACGATATTTCGAGCAAAAACTAAACATATCGCAGAGCTGTTCAACTTCCATACTTTGCGGGCCGCAAATAATGGAAGTTTGATTATGAAGTGGAGCACTTAAATTTTTTCGTGTTGTCCTATTTTTATGTATTACATAGTTGGTACATATTTTAAATATTGATGGAATAGAAATTACGAGGTTCCTTATTTTTTATAGATTTTAAATAAATTTGTATTTTGTTCTAGGTCGAAAACGATATGGAAAACTACGTGAAGTACAAACGTAGTTGGTGGTCCCCTCAAACTTAAAAAAGATGTTTTGCCTCACAAGTTTGCTTGTGAAAATCGGTATACAGAAAAAACACAAAGATTTTTACTATCAAAACTAAATGCCAAATCTAGGTCAGAAACAGTTGCACATGTGATTGCCACTACTTCACAAGAAATTGAGCATAGATATGTTGTCGAACCTGTTACTACTCTAGATGATAATATTGACATTGATCCCTTGCCTGAAGAATATATAACTACGCTTTTAATCATAATAATAATGCGACCCTTTTTCTATTAATATTGAAAACATCTGATTTTTAGATAAAATCATATTTTTATACACCGAAGGTATATTTGTAGTAAATTTCTTTATATACGACAGGAATTTTTTTAACCATAAAAACCACAAAAAGGTCAGGGTACACTTATGAAAAATAAGAAAACAAAACTAGTTAGCGGCAGATAGTAAGTAGGTAGGTAAGGAATGTTTACGTATTTTTGTTATACTTATTCTTATGATTAGCAAATGAAACCCAGAAGTATTAATGTAATAATGGGTACCTAGGTTATAAAATATTATCTTATTCTTTTGCGTATTTCAGCCGCGACAAAATCTTTGTTTCTTAGAAAATATTCCGCCACCATCATGTCATGGACTATTGGAAGGTTGTCAGATTGACCTTTTGAAACCCTTGTTCCACCATTAAATACTTAAAAACACCAGAGCGCACGAGGGCAAACAACTCAACCGCGATATATTACTACAAACTTTGATTTATATATTAAACTCAATGACTACAAACGTATGATCGGCGCGCTGGAACGGTACGGCGGCGCGGCCGCATGGAATCGATGACGTCACGCGCTACTCGCGGGCACGGGCGAGATTTTAAAAATGTACGTAAACTTTTCACGCTTATAACTTCGGTAATAGTGCACCGATCGATGTGAAATAAAAACTAGAATTATGTGTTTGGTCTAGACATTTTACCTACGTACATAAAAAATTAATATTGTAACCTTGTTATCTTCTCCATTATAGATGGCTAATGCAGGATGCATTTTATTATAGAGCGCTACTTTCTTTGAATATGTTTTTTTGGCTAATCTCGAGAAGTATTTGACCGATTTTGAAAACTCCTTCACCATTACGCAACTAATGAGGGTGTTAGTTGTGTAATTAAAAAATATTATTCTAATAATTATTTGTGAGATTAATATTTTTTAAATAAATAAAAGTAAATGCCTACCTAAGATGATCAACTTCAATTATTATTTTTACAATTCAAGAATCATATTTACAGACTTTACCTACTCAGGTTCATTGTTATAGATATATGTAATAAATCTAAAATAAAAAGAGCTCCGCTTAAACAAAAAAAAAATTAAAATAAAACTAAAAATTGAAAAGAAGTGGCCAAGTAAGAGTCGGACCGCTTGTCCATGAAGAGTTCCGTAGTAACAGGCATATATTCTACATCTATAATTATATATATTATCTATAATTATTTATATTACATTATAGTCAAAATATCACTATCATTATCGCCAGCAACAAATTATAGTCCGTTCATCTTAACTTGACGCGTGAGTGATTGGTAGCACTGTTTCCCCACTCGCCATATTTATTTTAGTTTGATCGGTTGCTACCTGTGTGCTCTTTTGCTTTTTAATAATTTAATCTTAGTTTTAAAAATGCCGAAAGTAGTTAAAAATGCTAAAAGGCAAATTATTCTTCAAGTTTATGCTTTTTGTGAAAAAGAAAAGGCTGAAAACAAGCTGATTCTGCCATTGCAACAAGTTCGTGCCCGAGTTGCCGCCATGACCAGTATGTTTTTGGGGTGACCAGTTACAAAGATTTAGATTAACTGTATGTAATTCGCTAAATGATATTAAAATATTTGTATGTAAAGAAGTATATATATTAGTAACGTCACATGTGTATTTTGGTAACGTCACTTATGTTACGAAAATATTCTGATTTTATTTACTACCAAAGAAAATCAAATTGCATTTTTTACTGATTACAGATGTATCCGAATCTACTGTAACCCGCATTTTGAGACAAGAAAGAGAGGCCAGTTCTGTTTAAAATTTTGGTGTGGCTGGTCCATCAAAAGTATCAAAACCAGGAAAAAAACGATCAAATCGCGATACGAAGATCAAAATCGATGATTTTGATGCTTGTGCAATACGACAAAAAATTATGTCATTTTACGCTGTATGAAAAGAAATTCCTACATTAAACAAATTACTTGTCGAATTGCGAGATGAAATAAAATTTGAAGGTGGGTACTACACTACGGAAAATATTAAAACGACTCGGATATAAATACAAAAAAAGTCAATCAAAACGAAAAATGTTAGTGGAACGAACAGATATAACTGCGTGGCGATTTAATTACTTAAATGAAATTAAAAAATACCGAGAAGAGGGGCGTACTATTGTCTACATAGATGAAACATTTATTTACTGCTCATATGGCGTGCAAAAATGTTGGCAGTCAGATTCTGAAGAAGGTGTATTGGTGAGACATTCAGGTACGGGTAGGCGATGGATAATTGCACACGCTGGAACTACAGACAGCTTCATTAATAATGCGTTATTGCTATTCAAGTCACAAACAAAAGCATCCGACTACCATGACGACATGAATAGCAATAACTTTATAAAATGGCTGGAAACAAGTTTCGCCAAATCTGCCACCTAATTGTGTGATTGTGATGGACAATGCGATATATCATCCTGTACAAATAAATAAAAGCCCTAATATGGCAAGCCTCAAAATAGACATGGTAGAGTGGCTTCAAAACAGGGGACTATTGTTTTTGCCAAAAATGTTTTATATGAATTAATAAAAAAAAAAAACAGATCCCGTATATAAAACTGACGAATTAATAAAATCACAGGTTTAACGACTAACGACTGCCTCCTTATCATGCGGATTTAAATCCAATTGAGCTAATATAGAGTGTTGCTAAGAGACGGTTCGCAGAAAAAATGTGGACCAGAGAGATGATCAAGTGGAATCACTTATAAAAGAAACGTTTAGCTTAATAAGCGAAGAGCTTTGGAAAAAAGAGTGCTCACATGTTATAAAAATTGAAGATGAGTACATAGGGAAAGATAAAATAATAGATGAATAATAATAATTGAAGGAAGTGATCGCTTTTTATTGTAGGTTGGCAGTGATAGTAATGAAAGTGATAGTGACAGTGAGTATTCAAGTGACATTGAGGAAGATATAATCCCTTTACACCTTATTGATCATAATTTTATAAAGTGATTCTTTTTAATCTTGTCTGAATAAATTTATCCTGAATGTTCCTACTGATATGTGAATTGTTTCAGAGAGTACATTATGGCACTTAAAAACATGAGTATGGTCATTATACACATATATACATATATATAGTCATTAGTACCATATCCATAATGCCTGTCCCTACATTTCGGGAATCCTATTCACATTGAAACATGCAACACTGTAAATTACAGTGCTGCCAATCCGATTACGCGCCAAGTTACGATGAACGGTCAATACTTTGTTTTTCATAGTGTTTGTATAAATGGCAAAGTTGTGTTGCCGGTTTTTGAAAATGTGTTACTTATATCTCAAAGAATTGGACTATTATATACTATAGGGCTTTCTGTGGTTTATTCATTCATCATTATCATCATTACAGCCCTTTACAAGTCCACTGCTGAACATAGGCCTCCCCCAAGGTATGCCACAAAGCACGGTCCTGAGCCACCTGCATCCATCGACTTCCTGCAGGTCTTACCAGGTAGTCACTCCATCTAGTGGGGGGTCGCCCTACACTTCGTTTACTGGTATGAGGCTGCCACTCGAGAACCTTTTTTCCCCAACGGTTTTCGGTTCTTCGAGCTATATGGCCGGCCCAAACTCCCAAACCCAAACCCAAACCCATAGCCCAAACTGGCTAAACTCCGCCATTGCCGAGTCCCGAGCCCAGATGAGAAAGGAGGAGGGGACGGTTCCGTCGGAGAGAGTGGGTGTATCCAGTGGACTAACACACCCACCTGCGCTAGGACCTGCGCAGTCGAGCGCCGTACGCGGGGATGAAGGAGTCCTGGAGGGTTGAGCCGATCGTCGCTGGGGTATCTAGTGGCGAGAGGCAACACGCCCTCTTTGGTCCGGATTTCAAGCTAAACGGTGGCCCTATCTGCTAGCCACAGATAGGGAAATGGCCAAGCGCCCCGTCAGAGGGTCGCAGGCGAGGGATGTGGGGGCTGCCTAGTTTTCCTGAAAAGGGGGCTGGGTGGTGGTAAAGGCCATGCTGACGGAGCTAGTAACAGTTTATTCGGGTGGTGGGGATGAGCCTTGTCAGCCCCATCTACCAGCTGGATCGAGCTCCCGATGTCGCACTGTGAGTCAACTTCGCGTCCCTATATTCCCCCGTTAATCCTAACGCCTGAAATTCCTTTTTTTGTTTTAAAGTAGGGTGTTCCCAAAGGTGCGGGCTCCATGGAGGGTGGGAAGCCGGGGGATGAATTTTAAAGAACAAAAATAATGGACAATTTAAGGCCCAATAAGAAGGAGGGAGAGGTGTCAGAGGTGCTTACCAGAGACACCAAAGAACAAGGGGGAACCGTCACTAAACCGACGGTTCCACGGACAGTACCGTCCAGCGTAGGTGCCCCCACCAAAAGGACAACTACCTCGCTGAACGTTTCCAAAACCAGTTGCAAGGAGCTGGACGAGAAAAAAGAACAAGAGCCCGCAAGTAACAAAACTGCGGAGCCACTACGAACAGACGACCTTTTCTCTGCTGCCTGGCAAGTGGTGAGCCGTAAAGGGAAAGGCAAGGTGACTTGTCCAAAAAGGTGACTTGCCGACCTGACGGACCATCAGGAGGGTCTATCCCTGCAGGCAGTAGTGGAAAGGCCAAAAAGAAAAACAAGAAGCAGCGGGAAAAAGGCCGAAGAGAACGAGCCGCATTGGCTGCTTCCGAACTAAAACCAAGGAGGCTGGGCAAGCTACTGTGACTTGGGTGCTTGGAGCTGGAACCAGTAGCCGCACTGAAAATGGGAAGGATAAAAATCCAGCCCAAGTGGAAGTCGTGGCCGCGGGAACCAGCTCTAGGATGTCCGCCAGGAAGTAGCGAGCGGCCAAGCGTCCTGGGAAGAAGGAAAGAGCAGCCAAAAGGATGCTGGAAGAGTCCGCCTCGCCTAGAGGGGAACACAAAAAAGTGCGACTCGAACAGCAACCAAAGGCTGCAAGAACGAGCTACGCTTCCGCTGCTAGAGCAGATTTGGGTGTGGCCTTAACGTGTGCGCGTTCAGGTCACATTGCGAAGGAAGTAGCAGACGACTTACTCGTAGCAATACAGAGGAAGATGATCAGCGAGGCCTCGAGTAGCCAGGACCCTGATGCGTCGGGCCCAGTTTTTAGGGGCAAACCCGTTTATACGGAGGGTGTCCTGAAGCTGTGGTGCGACGATCAGAAGGCTCTGGACTGGTTGAAGGGGAATATTGCTACCCTCGATCTTAAATCCAACACCTTGCTGACAATAAAGAAACAGTCAGAGATATCACAAAGAGTCAAATGTGGTATCCTTATCCCTGATGCCCAAGGAGCCTGGAAAGACTCACGCGACATTGGTCGCGTGCTGGCGTACCAGAACCGCTGGGTTAACATCAGGGACTGGCTGTTACTCAAGGCTGATAAGCAGACGAACGGGTGGTTCCTCGTTGTTTCGGTGCCGGAGGATAATATCCCGACCCTGATGAATTCCGGACGCCGTCTCGCATGTGTATGCGGGGCGGTATATGTAAAATTCCAGGGTCGTCGAGGTAAATTCTTTGACACTCCACTGAGCAAAGAGGTAGAAAACAACCCGGAAGTTATGGATACCGGAGCCACGGTTACCGGTACAGCGGAATCACTGGAGGCCAAGTCCAGTGAAAAACGGCCTGCACAACTGAGCCGAAGTCCCCAATGGAGATCGGGCTCAGCGGCAGCTCACTGAGTGACGAAGAGGACTGCATTTTGCCGACCACTTCCGACTCGGTGGCTGACGATGAGACTCGAGATCTTCTGGCAGGCCTATTTTTGGGCGGGGACGGGGAGGACGCGATCAATGATGGCGTGCCCTTCGTCCAAAACTAGCCTAGTGCAGGCCAACCTCCACCACAGCGAAACTGCGTCGACTCAATTACGCAAGTGGTTGGAGGTTCAAAGGACTGCCATAGCTTTAATCCAGGAGCCGTGGGTTGGGGCTGGTAAAATTAAAGGCCTAAACAACCTAAAAGGTAAGCTATTCTACAGCTCTGAACATGACAAGCCTAGAGCGTGTATTTACACTACTAAAGATATCTGTGCACAACCATTAACAGATTTCTGTTCTAGAGACATGTATGCCGTGGCAATACAATACACACAGGAGAGAAGATTAGTCGTCGCCTCGGTCTACATGCCGGAGGAAGACACTCCTCCCCCTCATGACCTCGGCAGGCTGGTGAACTTCTGCGAGAGGACCGGACTAGAGGTTGTGATCGGGACGGACTCCAACGCACATCATCCCCTTTGGGGAATGGAAAAACCAAATGAACGAGGTAAGGTTTTAGTTGAATATTTATTTAGTACTAACCTAAGCATTTTAAACATAGGTTCTGAACCTACTTTCATAAACAAACGCTGTCGCACTATAATCGACCTCACACTTGCAACAGAAGGAGCAGCCAAACTAATTACGGGATGGCATGTGTCGAAAGAGGCCTCATACTCAGACCATAGAAGGATCTGCTTCGCAGTACAGGTCGATATCCCCTCTACACCACCATGGAGAAATCCCCGCAAGACGGATAAAACAAAATACCTAAATAGGCTGACGTCTTCGCTCGCGGGTTTTGAGGGGATAAATACTATAGCAGATCAGTCGCTCCTAGAAGAACAGGTAGCAGCTGTTACTAAGGCCATGATAGATAGCTACCATGAATCATGTCCAGAAATCACTCCACCAAGGCATGCCGAGGTATAGCAACAGTGGTGGGGTGAAGAACTCGATAGAAAACGTAAGAAGGTAAGAAAAGCTCTAAATAGGGCCATGAATACCTGAATGGAGGAAGACTGGCTACTATATTAGAAAGCTAAGTCTGAATACAAAAAATGTATCAGGTATCGCCGCTCGACTGGGCGTAAATTCTGTGGCAACATAGAAACCTGCGAACAAGCAAATAGGATAAGGAATATTCTAGCTAAACAGAACACGTCGGGATCCATGTCTCTAAAGAAACCCGACGGTAGCTACTCAACATCGCCGGATGAAGCCCAACGCATCCTAATTGAAACGCACTTCCCAGGTTGCTGCGTAACCCAGGAGGCAAACCGGCATGACGACATACTGACACCAACAGTAGAAGACTGGAATTTAGCACAGAGAGTGGTAACGATGGACAAAATCTATTGGGCCATTCACAGTTTCCTCCCCTATAAGGCGGCAGGACCTGACGGCTTATTCCCGGCACTCCTACAGTGGGGGGGTAAAGCCCTAATAGTCAGACTTGTTGCCATAATGAGAGCCTGTCTCCTGGCTCTTAAATATGTTCCTAGGGGATGGAGGAAAGTGAAAGTCACATTTATACCCAAACCAGGTAAGAGCGATTACATTGACCCTAAATCCTACAGGCCCATTAGCCTCACATCCTTTCTCCTAAAGACGATGTAGAGGATGTGTGAAAGGGAATTAAGGGTCGGCGCTAATGAACTTACCACTACACGACAAGCAACACGCCAACAGTCTAGGCAAATCAACAGAATCGGCACTTCATCAGGTAATTACAAAGATTGAAGAGGCCATCCAAAACAAAGAAATATGTCTAGGTTCCTTCATAGATATAGAAGGTGGTTTTGACAGAACGAACTTCTCCAGCATAAAAAGTGCACTCAGTAGACATAAAGTTGAACCGGCACTGATCGACTGGATAGTTTGCATGTTCAGTACACGAATATTAAAGACTGCTGGTGAATCTCACCCAATCCAAATTAAGAAAGGCTGCCCGCAGGGTGGGGTTCTCTCACCTCTCCTGTGGAATATGGTCATTAATGAACTCATCAGCAAATTAAATACTAATCACTTCTATACAGTAGGTTATGCTGATGACCTGACAATACTGGTCTCTGGAAAGACAGCAAGCATAGTGTGCGACTTGACCCAAGCGGCTCTCCGTATAGTGGAGAGATGGTGCAGGGAATACGACTTAACCGTCAATCCAAATAAAACTGTTTTAGTAATGTTCACACAAAAACGAATGCTGAATAACTATCATCTTCCAAGTCTTTTCAGCACAAAACTCCAGCTATCCTCTGAGGTAAAATATTTAGGTCTTACCTTGGACAGCAAACTTAACTGGAATAAACACATAGAAAACAAAATCAACAAAGCTAGTATAACTTTCTGGCAATGCAGAAACATGATTGGCAAAAGATGGGGACTGACGCCAAAAATCATACTGTGGCTTTACAAAACTGTAATTTGGCCCATGATCACATACGGCGCTCTGGTATGGTGGGCCAAGACAAGGTGGGCCAAGACAAATGAAGCCACTACAATTAAGAAGCTTCAGCGCTACCAGAGACTGGCATGTATGGCTGCCACAGGCTGCATAAGAACTACGCCAACAGCAGCCTTGGAAGCGATGCTAGAGCTAACTCCGCTTCATCTACATATACAACAAGAAGCGACTCTAGCTGCCATCAGACTCAAGACCCTAAATCTTTGGAGTAAGAATAGTGTCCCTCATACAGGCATAATTGATAGAATTCACTCAGAAATCCCTATCCTACAAGCCAAATACGATAGGATTCCTAAACAATTAGTTTTCGATAAGAAATACAAGATACAATTAAATGAAAACAGCCAGCGGGAAGGATTAAGCTCAAAAGAACTTAGAGTTTTCACCGATGGTTCTAAAACAAATGAAGGTGTAGGTTCTGGAGCTTTCTCTGAAGACCTCAATATTCACATATGCACTCCGCTGGGTACCTATAACACGGTCTTTCAGGCGGAATGTATGGGTATTATTCAAGCGGCCATAGCAATAGATGCTAGGAAGGTTAATGACTTCCCCATCAGAATACTGACCGACATTAGGGCGGTACTACAAGCTCTGAGTTGCAATGGGGTGAACTCGGGACTAATATATGAATGCCATCAACGATTAAATGAGGTATGTAAAAACAACAATGTGACTCTGCAATGGATAGAGGGACACAGTGGATCCAGAGGCAACGATGCAGTGGACGAACTGGCCAGAAGAGGATCGGCTCCGGCCACTATAGGGCCGGAACCAATCATACCAATCCCCTTCGGTAACGTTCGTTCACTGTTACGTAGACACTTCACTAATAAACACGCTCAGCTTTGGAAAAATCTAGTAGACTGTAGACAAGCTAGGGAGGCCCTACCTGAAATAAACAGTCGCTTAACCAAAGTTTTAATGAGACTGAACAAGCCGCAGATCAGGATAGTAACAAGTGCTATCACAGGACACGGCACCTTTAACAAACATTTATTTACTATAGGTCTTACAGATAGTCCCCTGTGTAGGGCATGTATGGGGGAGGAAGAAACGGCGGCCCACGTGCTACTGAAATGTCCGGAGGTCGCTACGTACAGGGCTAAACATCTCGGCACGCCGGGATCACTCTCCGAAGTTGCATGCAACATCAAGGGACTGTTGAGCTTCTTCGGGGAGATCTCATGGCTCGAATAATCACATTATTCCTGCCCACACGCAAAATACGCGCATAGACGTGGAATTGCGGAAAACAGCCCGTTGCAAACTAAACTAAACTAAACTATGGCCGGCCCATTGCCACATCAGCTTACTAATCCGTTGGGCTATGTCGGTCACTCTGGTTCTACTGCGGATATCCTCATTTCTAAGTTAATCACGCAGAGAAACTCCGAGCATAGCCCTCTCCATAGCTCGCTGAGCGACTTTAAGCGTCCTCATACGGCCAGCAGTGAAGGACCACGTCTCAGTTCCATATGTCATCACTGGCAACACGCACTGGTTGTACAACTTAGTTTTCAGGTTTTGAGGTATACCTGATGAGAAGATGCGTTTTAATTTCCCGAACACTGCCCAGCCGAGTTGAATCCGTTGATTGACCTCTCGGTCGAAGTTGGACTTACCTAGCCGGACTATTTGTCCCAGGTAAACGTACTCGTCAACAACTTCGAGCTTAGTGCTCCCAACAACTACCGGCATAGGTGTGACATGGACATTAAACATGATCTTTGTTTTGTCCATGTTCATCTTAAGACCTATCCGTTGGGAGGCACTATTGAGGTCATTGAGCATAGTGCTTAAATCCTCCAGCGATTCTGCCATAAGGACTATATCGTCGGCAAATCGAAGGTGAGTGATGTACTCGCCATTAATGTTAATACCGTATCCTTTCCAGTCCAGTAGCTTGAAAACGTCTTCCAATGTAGTGGTGAAGAGTTTCGGGGAAATAACGTCACCCTATCTTACACCTTTCTGCAGTTGGATAGGTTTCGTACTCTGGTTCTGTACTCGGATAGCCATCGTAGCCCCACTGTACAAACACTTCAGCACTTCGATATACTGACGGTCAACTTGGCACCGCTGAAGAGACTGTAGCACCGCCCAAATTTCGACGGAATCAAAGGATTTCTCATAGTCCACATACGCCAGGCAAAGTGGCAGATTGTACTCTTCGGACTTCTGTACAATTTTCCGAAGGGTATGTACGTAGGCGGTCCCATAATGAATTGGCCTAACTATGAACCAATGAAGGAAATGAAACGAAACCAATTTTATTTTTCAATATAATCACCATGAATACTAACACACTTCTGACATCTGTGAATCAACATCTCTAAACCTTTATAAAAATAATCACATTTTTTATCCTCAAAATGACTGAAGACGGCCGCCTGCAACTCTTCATCGCTTGAAAATTTTCTTCCTCTTAAGTCTTGCTTTAAATTTGGAAATAAATAATAGTCGGACATGGCCATGTATGGACTGTAAGGTGGATGTTGAACTTCTGTGAACCCGCATTGACGAACTGCATCCTTCGAAACACCAGCGGTATGAACAGGGGCGTTGTCATGGAGCAACAGGACACCTTTAGACAGCTTGCCTCTTCGTTTTTCCTTTATCTTGTCTCGTAATTTATATATTAAAGAAGCATAATATTCGCCGTTCACGACTGTATTACGTTCTTTAAAATCCACCATCAAAATGCCTTGAAAATCCCAAAATATTGTGCACATCAGTTTTTTAGTCGATTGTTGCACCTTTGCCTTTCTAGGGGGCTTTTCACCCTTATAACGCCATTCCATTGACTCGCGCTTGCTTTGTGGATCATAATACAAGATCATAGTTTCATCACCAGTCACTAGCCGCTCGATCACAGTCTTTGGATTTTCGCCACAAAGATCCAAAAACTCCAAAGCACAGCGCACTTTTTCCTGTCTCTGTACCGCTGAAAGAAGTTTCGGTACCCATCTTGCACTCACTTTTTTCATGTGAAGATGTTCATGGATCGCGCGATGAACGGTACTCTTAGAGAGCCCAAGCCTTGCTGCAATTCCTCTAATCTTCAAACGGCGGTCACTCAGAACCTCCTCTTCGATAAGAGCAATCGTTTCGGGAGTGAGCACTTCCACAGGTCGACCATCGTGGCCAAAGTCTTCGACGGTTTCTCTCCCGAGGCGAAACTCTTTCACCCAATTTTTCACTGTGCTATAGGAGGGGGCAGACTCCTTATACACGCCATCCAATCGTTCTTTTATTTGGGCAGGGGATAAACCTTCTTTAAACAGAAACTTTATGACACTTCGATACTTAGTTTTCGACATTTTGAAAAAATACGCGACTCTCGTTATTCAAATGCCTGTTAAACTAAGACTAAGCGTTTCATGTCGATGCATGTTTCTTATATTAAGTGCACGATAAACGTACTATTTAATGCAACACAACATGTAGCGACATGTCGCGTTGAACTATATCAGGCCAGTTCATTATGGGACCGCCTGGTATGTGGTCTATGGTACTAAAGCCTTTTCGGAAACCGGCTTGTTCGGGAGGCTGGAAGTCATCGAGTCTGCGTGCGAGACGATTCGTAATGACTCTCGAAAACAGCACGTAGACGCGGCTCAGAAGGGATATCGGTCTGTAGTTCTTCAAGAGGGCGTTGTCACCTCTCTTGAAGAACAAGACCCACCATGCCACTATGTGTGCCACCACATAGTGCCACCATGGAGGACGGAATTAAAGAGCCTCTGAAGGACTTCAAGTACCGGTTTTCCACCCGCTTTCAGAAGCTCCGCTGTCATTCCATCCTCGCCCGGGGACTTGCCGTTTTTAAGGTGCTGGAGAGCCATTCTAATCTCGCTCAGACTGACGTCCGGGATATCATCGGAATAGTGTCGGATAAGACCCGCTCTTGGATCGTTACTCACACTTGCGTGTGGCTCCAACGATGATGTGTACAGCTGCCCATAGAACCTCTCAATCTCACTCAGAATCTCAGGTGTCGCGGAAACGATGCTGCCACACTGAGTCTTCAGCTTTGACTGTTGGCTTTTACTGGCAGACAGATCTCTGGCAAAGACTTTGGAGCCCTGGTTCCGCTCAATCGCTTCTTCAATACGAGCAGTATTAAATTTGCGTAAATCTCGCCGCACGCATTTGGAGATCTGTCTGTTCAGTTGCCTGTATGCTGTCAAATCTGTTGACGATTGCAGCCTCATCTCCCGTCTAACAGCCATGAGATTAAGAGTGTGATCGGAGAGCTTTTGTGTTCTTCTGCGGCCGGTCTTGCAGAGCTTAGCTCCAACCGTATGGACAGTTTCCACGAGCTTGTCATTCATATCGTCCACTGCATTGAAATCTTCTAGGCACTGAAAGCGGTTACGTAACTCGAGCTGAAAGGTTTCGGGATTCTGGATTAGAGCACGAGGGGGACGGAGCGTTGACTTCATTAGAAGAGACCTCTCCAACTTAACGTTTAGGTTCAGTGTGCCTCTAACCATTCGGTGATCGCTGCCAGTTTTCACCCTTGTGATCACTGAGACATCACTGAACAGTTGGCGTCTGGTCGTCATAATGAAGTCGATCTAATTTTTTGTCGAACCGTCGGGGTTCGACCAGGTCCATTTCCTGTGAGGCCGCTTCTGGAAGAAAGAGTTCATCATAAAGAGTCGCTCTTTCTCCATAAAGTCGGCCAGCTGCTGGCCCCTACGGTTCCGTTGCCCTACTCCAAATTTCCCTACCTTCAGCTCACCGCTTTCTCTTTTGCCTAGTTTTGCGTTGAAGTCTCCCATCAACACCGTGTAGTGGGTTTTGGAGGAATGTATGTCTCATCGGGATGGGCCGAGGTTGGTGCGTAAACCTGTACGACCTTCAGCGAATACCGTTTGGTGATTCTGAGTATCAGGTACGCGACCCTCGTCGACACACTCCCAATCTTTACAACGTTGTTGACGAGAGACTTGTGGATGATAAATCCGACACCTCCTTGGGACAGATGGTCGCCCTCCCGGTGATAGAACAAGTTGCCGGACTTGAGGATTACCGTGTCCTCCCCCTCTCTTCGGACCTCGGATAACCCAATAATATGCCAGCGCAACTTGTCTACCTCTTCTTCCAACTCCAGTATCTTCTCGTCAGTCCTCAAGGTGCGTGCGTTATATGTTGCCAAGTCGAGTCGTCGGAGGTGGCAACCGAACCTCCACCGGAGATTCTTAGCAATCCCTGCCCCGCCGTTACCATGGTCGCCACCGTAGCCAGGAATAGCGGGGCCGCCGGGGACTTGGGGCCGTTTGTTTGCGTCGTTACTCATGGGGGATATTTGCCATAGTTGCCACGCTTGGCGAGTGAGTTGGCAACCGCAGTTTTTTATTACATCATTGCTGTTATCAGGAAGATGCTGCTGCCCATCTCCTGCCTGTCTCCCTCTGTCGCCTCTTACGACACCCACGGGAAGATATGGGGTAGTGGATATTCTCAACTATACTATTATTCATTACTAAAGTGAAAAAACTTATTGTACAAAAAAAGATATTATATAAAACAACCGTTGTTATCCGCTCGGTTGAAATCGTTGAGAACCGCCTTCATATCCTTATAGTCTTATTCATATTATTTCATCATCAGGACAATTTTATGTCATCAAAAATACAACTTGTAAAAAAGCCAAGTCCGCAACTTATTTCTTTTACCGTAAAAAGTTGTGAGATCCATGTATTACCAAGTCGGTTAATTTATTCAGTACATACTTAAGGGTCCTTCTGTTTTAAGTTATTACGTAATTATTACGTAAGTATTAGCTAACCTAACAACATCTTATAGTGACAGTACCAATATTAAAAAGCTTTTATATTTTAAATAAATAGATTGAATTGGCCATCGCATGAAAACACAATGTATCTCACAAGTAATATATAATTATTATTATATTAAATTAGATTGTTTACTGCGATTGCCAGGTCAATCTATTTAATTAAAACATTAAAGCTTTTTTATATGTATTATATATATTTTTATATGTTGTATGGTCACTATAAGATGTTGTTAGGTTAGCTAATTACGTAGTAATTTAAGATAGATAGACCCTTAAGTAGGGACTAAATAAATTAACCGACTTGGTAATACATTGATATCACAACTTTTACGGTAGAAGAACTAAGTTCCGAGACTTGTTTTTTTTACAAGTTTGTTGTTTGTTGTTACAATGGTTTTGATGGCATTTCATTTATTTTTGTGGTTAGTTCTACTTTTTTTCCTTTTGTTTTTGTTCGATGGTGAAAAATACTCAAATATTTAGTATAATTTCGTCAAAGCCTTGTTGATTACACCTATTTCAGGTGAATGATTTTTGTCACTGCTTAACTAAATAAAAACCTATTTAGGCACAACATTACAAGTAAAGCAAGTTGTTGAAAATTGTTATGATTTTGAACCTCAGCAAACTAAATGAAATAAACTTAAAAAGTTCAACGTATAGAACTTATGTTTGTACTACTTAATTATGTAACTCATTATGAAGAACAATGAAAATATTGAAGTAATTTCTTGTTTTAATTATGCCACAAAGAAAATGCTGCAGGAATTTTTGCAGAATAGTTACTTTTTCTAGACTTACGTTAGTGAAAGTTACTTTAGTCATAGTAAGTCCAGGGAAAATAATCTGGTAACACTGCTATCGACTGACGTTATAGGAAAAGCCGACGGGTCGGGTCGAGCTGACGTGACCCGTCAGGGTAATTCTGTGGTAATTCTGTATTCTGTGGACGTGACGTCGTGACGTTTAACCCGAATGGGAATAGGTTACATTTTCATTTAGATTTTAATACCTACTTTACCATTAATGTTTGTTGTATAATAAGAGTAAAGGTATATAATATTATTATATAATATAATATTCTTGTTTAGATTATTTAAGTTTCACATTTAGACTAATAAACTCGCAGACGTTTGACAAAATTAATGTTAATTCTTTTAAGTCATATTTAATATTCCTTTTGGTTTTTCAGTTATCAATTAAAAACTATGTCAGATTTCGAAGAAAAAAAATATTTGATAACTCGTAATCTTCAAGAAGTATTAGGCGAAGAAAAGCTAATAGAAATTCTTAAGCAGCGGGATGTTAAAATATATTGGGGCACAGCTACAACAGGACGCCCCCATGTTGCTTATTTCGTTCCTATGTCGAAAATTGCTGACTTTCTAAAAGCTGGTTGTGAGGTAACAATTTTATTTGCTGATTTACATGCCTATTTAGACAATATGAAAGCGCCGTGGGAGCTTCTAGCTCTTCGCACTCAGTACTATGAGACAGCTATCAAAGCAATGTTGACATCTATTGGAGTACCATTAGAAAAGCTTCGTTTTGTAAAAGGAACGGATTATCAATTAAGTAGAGAGTATACATTAGATGTGTATAGGTTGACATCTGTTATAACAGAGCATGATGCAAAAAAAGCTGGAGCGGAAGTAGTAAAACAAGTTGAACATCCATTGCTTAGTGGGCTCTTGTACCCTGGATTACAAGCTTTAGATGAAGAGTATCTAAAAGTTGATGCTCAGTTTGGTGGAGTTGATCAAAGGAAAATTTTTACCATGGCTGAAAAATATTTACCTCAATTAGGATATTCTAAGAGGATACACCTAATGAATCCTATGGTTCCTGGTCTTACAGGAGGGAAAATGTCTGCTTCTGAAGAAGATAGTAAAATTGATTTACTTGATAATCCTGCTAATGTTAAAAAGAAGTTAAAGAAGGCATTTTGTGAACCTGGTAACATAACTGATAATGGTGTGCTATCTTTCACAAAACATGTAATTTTTCCGTTAATGAAGCCTAATGAGGCTTTTAAAGTTAGCCGTGCGAAAGAATATGGTGGGGATATAGAATATTTTAAATTTTCCGATTTAGAAGAAGCTTTTGCAAAGCAAGAAGTTCATCCAGGCGACTTAAAGGCTTCTGTAGAACAAGCTATAAATATGCTTCTAGCTCCGATTCAGGAAATATTCAAAGATTCTAAGCTTCAGGAATTAGCAAAAAAAGCTTATCCACCTTTACAAAAAGCTAAAGCCACTCCTAATGCAGGAAATGAAGATATCACTCCGGTAAAGTTAGATATAAGAGTAGGGCGTATTGTTGAAGTCACTCGGCATCCTGATGCAGACTCACTCTATGTAGAAAAAATCGATGTTGGGGAAGAAGAGCCCAGGGTAGTTGTGTCAGGATTGGTTAACTATGTTCCAATAGAATGTATGCAGAATAAAGAGGTTGTTGTTTTGTGTAATTTAAAACCAGCTAAAATGCGAGGTATTGAATCAAAGGGCATGGTACTTTGTGCATCTATCGATGATCCAAAACAAGTGGAACCATTATTGCCTCCAATAGGTAGCAAGCCTGGAGAAAGAATTATAGTTGAAACTTATGATATTGGTGAACCAGATGATGTTTTAAATCCTAAGAAGAAAGTTTGGGAAAAACTACAAGCAGATCTAAAAACAAACACTGAACTCGTTGCTGTTTGGCAGGGAAATAAATTAATTGGTAAAATCTGTGGAAATGCTGTAACAACAGCGTCGCTGGTAAATGCTCCTATAAAATGATAAATTATCTATTTATTTAGTAAATTGGATTAAGTTTTTACTGCCTTTACGTAATATGTAAATTGTACATTAAAATTTATTTTTGTTTATATGTATATAAATGTCAGAGTCCCTAAGTAAACACATACTGGCAGTTACATGATCTACAATTTTTATAGTTAGAAAGATATGAGTGTCACAAAACCCTTATGTACACACATACGTTGAATTCTTTAAATTTTATATAATAATATTTTTTAACTTTTATTACTTTTTACAGATACTGGAACTTTTTCAAATATATTTTTGTATAGTTACAAGAATGGAATGACTGGTTGTATATTATTCAATAACCAGCCTTCACACATTGCCCACACAGAACTTAAAAAAAAACTTCTAGTAAAAATGGTAGGTTTTACTTTATCTTAGTGTAAATGTTAAAAATCATTTTTGTGTCAAAATTTTAAGAGATAAGATAGGGTGTGAGAACCTTCTTTGTGTAAAAAAGCAAATTTATTTATATTTCTTATTGTTTATGAGATATTCAGCAAAAAAACATTTATTTTATCAGTTTCTTGATATCACTAAAAATCCTTCATGTCCTACACAAAATAGCTTGGATCACCTCTGGCATTGCTCTCTATCTGTACATGAAATTTCATCACCGTTGGTTCAGTCAATGCGAAGGTTAGCCTGGAAAGACAGAAAAAGTTATAAAAATGTTTATTTTTGATTCAACATCATGCAAATGCTTTGCTGAGTTTATATGGTAGCAATTATTGTAATATTAAAGACAGACACTTCAATTTTACTTATATGATGTATAGATAGCTATTTTATGTCTGGATCCATCTGGATTGCTATCGCCATACCAATTCCTGCTCCAGTTTTAAGGGTAAGAGAGTCTATATAATTACAGCCTGACACTTATGAGATTCGGCTTCTTCAGTTATACCCTGAGAAATCATTAAGTCTGTTTGCAGAAGACCTACAGAGTTGAACAATGTCATCTCGAAGATGATTATAGAACAAGTTTTCCTGTTCAAAGATCTTTTTAGAAAGTTCTGCTCAGTAGTTGTCCGGAGTCAGGAAGTTGGCGGTGTCTCACGTCCGTGCCTCGGAGAGCATGTAAAGCCGTTGGTCCTGCGCCTGATCTCTCCGGTCGTGTTAGTTACCGTCCCATCGGATTATGAGAGTGAGGGAATAGAGAGTGCTCCTGTGCTTGTGCATACACTTGGGCACTATAATAAATTCAGTCTGGAGGACATTATTAAAGAAAAAAAACTTATATTCTTACTTTTATGAAATAGTTTTTCATACAAGAAAAGAGCTTACTCCTTTCTAAATGGCCGGCAACGCACCTGCAATACCCCTGATGTTGCGGTTGTTTCTTTAAAATATATGTAGAATTTTTTTTTGTTATGGCATTTATTATCTTCTAAAGATAAGCGCTTTAAAAAGTAAACGAATGTACCTAAGTAAACTGTAGTATCTATGCGATGTAAAATACTCTGTCAGATATATGAAAGTATCATACATATGATGAGTATTTATATTACTTACCTATTAGTACTTAATTTTAACGGACTTAACGAATGTTTGACTTGCATTTATGTATTTTTCTAAGGAGAACAAGGCAACAAAGTACAACAAGGAGAGTAAGGCAGACAAGTATACAGCTCACCTAATGATAAGCCGTATGCTTGTATAACCTTTGATTATGACAAGTGTATAATCAAAGTGTATGTAAAACGTTAGTTTCTCTATCTAGTCTGTGTGTATATATAACATCCGCAACACCAGAGGAATATTGCAATTGCGTTTTCGGCCATTTGGGTGTGATGATAATGAAGATAAAAGGGAAAAACAAAGGTTTCTATAATATTTACCCAAACTTTTTGACATATTGGCATTCCAAATATTATTCTTGCAATTAATTTTTCCAAATGCTGATATGTTTTTACTTAGGGACTATAATTATACATTATTAAAATGTTTCAAAAAATAATTTCTAAAAGGGTATCAAAAATGCTTTTTAACGCGAGAAAAAATATTTTCAATAATATAATATTTTATTATAATAATAAATTATAAAGCCTAACATTATACATTTAAGTTTGTTTATTTGAATATAATTATATATTTATTTAATATAAGTTGAACATTTTTTTCTTCAATTTTAGAGATTTCCCAGACTCCTCCTGACTACATGTGAATGTTATGAGTATGATGAGATGGGTTCCGGGTCACGAGGGTATTGTAGGCAACGAATTTGCCGACAAACTTGCACGGGAGCGCTCAAAGTGCACATAATTTGGACCCGAGCCATTTTGTGGAATCTCAAGAAGCCTAGCCCGATTGACCCTTGAAACTCTTTATCACAATAAATCACTTAAGATCTGGTCTGACACACCAGGCTTAAAACATTCTAAACCCTTAATCCGGGCTTTTGATCGTAAATTCGCTTCAGAAGCCCTGGGGTTAAGTAAAAATAAATTGCGCATTCTGGCAAGAGCCCTAACTGGACACTGTTGTCTTAAAAAGTACATGTCCATCCAGGGACTAAGCAACTCAAGGATGTGTCGGTTCTGTTCCATAACGGAAGAAACGCCTCTACACATCCTAACCGTTTGCGGACCCTTAATGCGCAAACGTAACACTCATCTGGGACACTATCTACTCCGCCCAGAAGAAGTGAAATTGCTCACGGCTAAGCAACTCCTTCGATTCATTGAAGACATAGGGCTTAGCAGTGAACTATAGCCATAGCAGCGATCACAATAGACCTTTCTAGGTCGCAGTGAAGTGAGAGTGAAAAAAATATGAGTATGATTGTTTAGGTGCACTTTTTTATCAGCTAGTAAATGTTCAATATCTAATCTAGACCTAGGGCTCTCCCATCGGAATACCAGATGTCTCGCACCTTTGACGCTGCTGTCCATCGCCGGTCGGGTTGATTGGTGCGGCGAGACAGCTGGCGAAATAGCAATTCTTTCCTAGCGCATCTTCGGTGGAAATGGTCTGGATTGGCGAGAATGTACCTGGCGAGAATATACCAGACGAGAATGAAAATATTTTACTATTTGCTTGTCTGTCGTTCCGGGTAGAATTTAGTAATTGATTTTAAACTAACTCTTGCTAGTTGCACACAGTCCACCTGATGGTAAGTGGATGCTGTGGCCAATAGACATCCTCGATTAAGAATCAAAACGCAGATGCCTTGTCACTTCTGAGGACTAAGATGGAATGCCTCGTTCAGTAAAAAAGGGTCTCCGGATCTCTACACTTACCATACGAACACAGCAGTATTTAGATGCTATTTTATGCTGGTATTCTGTAAGAGCGAGGTCCTTCCTCGGTCGAGCCGACCCATTCGTGCTACAACTTGCAGAGTGGCTTTAACTCGTACAAATATCGCGCGAGCTCACGATATCTGCCAGGTCGCACCATAGCTGTAATGGCAAGTTTTGTAGATAATGGGCAGAGAGCACGGAGTGTTATATACCGGCGAGACTTCAATTCTCTTCTCCACTCGCCTCGCCTCGCTGGTGGTGAAGCGCAGCCTACGTTGGGCGTTACGTTGACGTAAACGAGATGGTTACACTACTACTACTATAAGATTTTTCTTATATTTTCCATAGCTACAGCATAGATGAAATGAGATGGTATATTTTCTTATGCCGCCACCACACGGCACGTCATAAATAATATTGCAAGTAGTAATATAAATTAATGGGTCTAGCCTTCCCGTGTGAGTTCCCGTCGAGGAACTTAGTTATTTACTTTACTGCATCGTTACCAACAGAGAAGCTAAAATAATACTTACTTGTACAATCTAGTAAATAGTACAATCACATTTTTTATAGGATATCTGCCCAAGGATGGAAATCGTGTTGGAGGGGTAAGGTAGGTACTGCCCGTTAGTGGACGTACACTTCACAGGTTGCTCAGGGTACGGGAGGACAATCGACCCCTCGGCGTGTCTACTCACAGACCCTTTTACACGCACGACGTATCGGCGCAGCTGAGCTATTCAAACGCAGATCCGCTCGATAGTCTGCACCACCTCGAAAGGTGCTAAGCCTAAGCCCCGACTTTGGCACCGTTAGGTGTCGATGCTTGATATATTGCTGTTCTGTCTCTGTCCCGTCGCCGCTGACGCCTTGCCTAGGCACCCTCGCCCGGCTGCCGCGCTGCGAATGCTTCCACAAGCACCTTCTCCCGGCAGCAGTGAGTGCTTCCCACAAGCACCCTCGCTTGGCAGCAATCCCGGTTTCAAACTCCCGGCAGCAATCCCGGTTTCTATCGCCCGGCAGCCATACAGTTCCAGGTCAATCCCTTCAGTGTCTTCTCCGGTTCTGCATCAGATCCATCAGGCCTCCTTTGCTAGTCTGAGTCTTCAGTGTCTACCGTCTCTGTATCAGATTCGGCTACTTTCTTGATCCGGTCACGAATGACCAACTAAAACGATAGGTCGTCTTTCTCTTCCCATACTGGCCTCCTATCCCGCCTTGACTTGGCTCCAAACGACTAAACGGGAACGGTGTTCGGGCCTCTTCCTTCGGCAGGCTTCTTAATCCGGCCGCGAAGGCCCTACCACAACGGACCTTTGAGACACGGGTTGTGCGCCTACTATCAGAGAACAACCTACCCCACCACGCTGGGTTCGGGGCAACGAGGTGGACGTGACCCTATCCGTTCGACTCCGTACAACAACCCCGTTTCTTAAAAGAAATGGGTTGAGGACAGATTACGGGTCTCTAAGGAATAGTCCCGGTCTTGACGTCAGTCATGTACGTAATGGACTGTATTTTCCTTTACTTCCCTACTTTTAGAGTGAGCACTAAAGGATTCTTCAATGAAACATCAATTGTTCGTAAATTCCCCTTAGAAATGCGATATTGAAATTTCACTACTTTTACTTTATTTTACCTTACATTTCTTTTTCTTTCTTGATTTATAATTGGAAACTTTACCTGGTCCCGAACGTCCCGAACGAATAGCAAATTGGCTTGGCTATTGTCGTATGCATGGACTTCATTTGTCCAGCTGGTTTTGGGCCTCGGGACATCCCCCATTGCCCGGATTCTCCTCACGGCCCATTACTGTGGACCGGACGTGGGAGCCGTGAAACGGCGTTGTCGGTATGCGGCGATTTGCCGCTGTTAAGTTATTTTTTTTAAATTGTTGGTTATCTGTTGTCAAAGTTTGTCTTTCTGGGGCATTATGGGTTGTTACTCGACTCCTAATCTATGTAGAGTGGAGTTCTCTTGTTAGAGGTCGCCCGTCCGGGGGCCGGGCATGTAGAGGTGTCAAGTTGTTCACGTGGTGGTGTGGCCAGTTGTCGGCGTGGTCGAACATACTGCGCCAGCCGGACCACGAACTTCTTAATGGTTTCCATCTTTAGGTTGGCAGCTATGATGTCGTTCTGGACGTAGCGGCCTGCACCGACAATAGTCTGAAGGCTAAAATTCTGCTGGGCCTGCAGCCGCTGCCTCTGTCGTTCGCCCAGGGGAGCATAACAGGCTGCTACAGCATTGGTAATAACACCCGCACGCTCTGTTGGTCAGCGGGCAGACAGGATGTCGGGTTTTTCTTTCAATTTGTAGAGCAACGCTTCCTGGTCTCCCGCTTTCAATACGCGCCGCTCCCTGAACTTTCCTTTGTGGGCATGGAACGAATTGCAGCTCAGTGTTGTCGTCTGCAAGCTGCTTAGGGTATGCCCCCATTGCCCGGAATATCTACTATGGGCCGGTCCTGGGAGCCTTATTTAGGCATTGTTAGTCATTTTTTGGATTTAGTCCATAGTTGGTAAAATTTTTCGTAGTCGGTCAAGACTACGAAAAAAGGTGGTTATCTTGAGATGTCAAAGTAGGAGATTATGAAACGAATTGCAAATTGGGCGACTTACTAACCTACCCCGAAAGCTTAACCGTATGGAGAACTGCGCGCACAATGCCATATTGAATTAAGCTAATCAATAGTTTTCACTATCATATTTCCATTTATTACCCCATATCCTTATTGCCCATAACAATGTCGTAGTAGCGTTAAGCTGCTATTTTACGCTGGTATTTTGTGAGAGCGTGGTCCTTCCCCGGTCGAGCCGACCCATTTGTGTATGTATTTTTCTCTTCTTTTATAATTTCTAGCCTCGACGACTTGACGAAAATTAAAGTGTGCGGTATCGTTTGATTCATCTTTGTCTCCAGCACAGACATTTGTAATATGATGTTTGGTGGTGTCCAGATGTGAATGTAATTATTCTGACATTGTTCGTCTTAAATCTCGTATGCACAACTTTGTCACAAGTGGAAAGCTTAATAATTTATAAAGCCTACTCCAAGGAATCAAAAGGAATAAAATAATTTCCATATAACAGGTTTGAAGTTCAGAATATGGAATTATTTCATTTTTTCGAAGGGAATCTCAATGCCGTTTAAATATAAATAGCAAATGCGTTTAAATAGCTACATTAAAAACTTCACTATATTTTGCCACCCGTAAGGGTAGAATTTCCTTGAAGTACTAAGTATAATCTTAAATCCTAAAAATGACAATAAACATCAAAATCAATTGACAATTGAGGAATATATCGTGTATGTGTGCATATAAAAAGGATATACAGTTAAACAATTAAGAACCTTCTCTTTTTTAAGTCTGCTAAAAAATAAGAGAAACTTTAAAAACTGCGATAGCGGGCGATGCAGGACGAAGATGGCCTGGAAAATAGTTTACACTACTTGACAAAGGATGCATACTCAGACATAAGATGAAATTCAGATGCTAAGAGATTCTTATGTGAAAAATATAGGTTACCTGTACCTGGGAAGATTTATTAAAAGCTAAATTTAGTAAATAATTTTGGCTTTTATTAGCACATTCATAAGGTCTTCCTGAATAATATGGGATCCATTGTCAGGATATATACCGACCACATAAGTACTCCATTGTATTGTTTATTTTTACTTACCTTACAGTGGAAGTATCTTTTGGCTGTGAAAGGATTTAGGTATTCCCTTTTACTATGCGAGTCGAGGTGAGGGTGAGGTGTTGTTTAGCTTGTAGTGCGACGACATCGCCGCCACAATCTCACCGAAGACATTCAGTATTCATATTCCCTGGTGCCTTTGGCAAACGTTCTTTACAAAAAGGGAGGACGCTGTTTAAATATCCTACTTAAATCTTATATTTAAATATCTACTTAAATCTAATAGTTTATCATATTTAACAGAGGGCACAAATATTAGGTTACAGTGACATGAGGTGGTCGCAGAATTCTTTTTGGCTTCTGGATATCTACTCCGCCCAGAATAATAATAGGTATAGTTCTTATTTAACTCTATCAACAAAATCGATTAATCGAAAAAGAAATCGTTAAAATCAGTTAGGTTTTTCGATATCAAACAAGAGTACCTTTAATTTATCGGAAGCTGACGTTATCACACAATCATTTTAAAAAGCAACCATACTAAACTTCGAGCCTTATAACAATTAGATTTTTTTAAGTCTTCTAGCGGAATACGATCAATATCAGGTAGTAACTTAAAATATATTGGTGCGTTCTTTATGTGACCTAAATTTAATTCGAATCAGTCTGTGTTAAGAAGAATTAAAATTTAATTAAAATTAAATGAAAGGAATTTCCCGGATTTTGTAGCATTCATTTAAATGCTCTTCGAGCACAGATTTTTATTTGAAAATGAATTATGTGGAAGGGAAAACTTAGGAAAAAAGTATTACGAAAGATGCAAGAAGGTTATGATGATATATGATAAGAAGGTATGAAAAAAGGTTAGAGTGCCTCTCCTTATGGAAAGGCGTGTCTTGTCCCTACCAATATGCGGCTATGATACCATTTTTACGTGGTAGAGCCCAATGATGTATAAACTTATAGATACGTTGTCCGCACTCTAAAATGGCAACATGAAATGAAGCCAATTGGCCACATCGCGCTTAGTCACGCACCAACCTGTCGCGCGACGCTACGTTTGTTTTTAATTTATTATATCGTGATTCGTGTGTGTAAACCTGTGCAAAACATAAAGAAAACATGCCGTCGTGTTTTTTCATACGATGTACAAATTATACCCCAAAAGTTAAAGACCAAAATGTGTCATTTCATGCGTAAGTTCACAAAACTACCTATTTTCATTTCATTTTATTCGACGACGCCGTCTAATGGCGGCCGGCGCATGCAGCTAGTAGTCAAGCAACAGGCATCCCGCCGTACGGTGTCATATTTTCTTTCTCTTTCTTCACGCGTATAAGTAGTTCCAGTATTTTCGCCGTTTTTAAGCGCCGCGATGTTCGTTCATGACGTGTCTATATATAATACGTCATTGGTAGAGCCACAATGTAGTGTATAGCTGCAGCACGAATGGGTCGGTTCGACCGACAAAAACAACGTATGAAACAGCAGTATAATGCTGCTGTGCTTCGTGTGGTGAGTGGCGAGAACTGGAGGTCCTTTTTACTGGTAACAACGTATTCCATCTTAATGCACAGGGGTGAGACTTAGACTATATTTCACCTGATTGTAAGTGTTGATGTGTGTATTATAGTATTCTATGGTATTGATGAATTATGGATCAGAGACGTGGTCCTTCACTGCTGGCCGAATGAGGAAGTTCAAGGCCGTTCAGCAAGCTATGGAGAGGGCTACACTCGGAGTTTCTCGTCGTGATAAACTTAGAAATAACATATCCGTAGTACAACCACTGACCGACGTAGCCCAAAGGATTAGTAAGCTGAAGTGGCAATGGGCCGGCCATATAGCTCGAAGAACCGACAACCGATGGAGAAAAAAGATTCTTGGATGGCATCACAGCACAGCATCCACCCCACTTATCATCAGCTAGACTATGTGCTTGTTTGTCACCCTTACATATATAACAAATCCAAAGGATTCAGTCGGTGCAAGCAAGGAGTGTTTATGTGATCACTCTGTTACAGGTGCAAGTCTGAAATAGCGGCGCACTAATTGCTGTGTTCCGTTTTGCAGAGTTTGAGAGCCAGTATAATTACATGGTGTGAGGCATTTCATCTTAGTCCTCGGAGGGAATCGTGGCATTCCCTGTTTACATATTGGCTGAACTTTAAGCACTTTTGTTACTTTAATTCTATTCAAATTTAAACTTATTTTGTTGATATTTTTGGTCAAAAATACAAAATTTTAATTGTCAAGGTTGTCAATTATATTCCTCAATTTAGTGTGAAATTTTTCTAATTCGCGGAACATACACACGAAAAACATACATCCGAAATGAGAAACTCCTACTTTTTGAAATCTGCTTAAAAAGTACCTAAAATAGTGATTTCAGTCAGTCAGAAATGTTGTATTCTAATACCATTCAAAACTTTATATTTTATAAGTGGCTGTCAATTTGCCTTATTCGAAATAGGCACCAACTCACACTCTTTCTTCTTTGCACTACGTCTTATAGTTTTGGAAGATCTTACAATTTGGAATCCTATCTTATTCTATCTCGAAGAATGTTTACAATTTTTCAACTCGTCTCATAATTAGGGTTCCGTAGTCAACTAGGAACCCTTATAGTTTCGCCATGTCTGTCTGTCCGTCTGTCCGTCCTCGCTTAATCTCTGTGGCCGTTAGCATTAGAAAGCTGAAATTTGGTACCAATATGTGTATCAATCACGTCGACAAAGTGGTAAAATAAATATTTTATTAGGGTAGCCCCCCTATATGTAAAGTGGGAAGTGATTTTTTTTAATTTCAACCCTAACATGTGATATATTGTTGGAAAGGTATTTAAAAATTAATAGGGGTTTACTAAAATCATTTTTTGATAATGTCAATAATTTCGGAAATAATCGCTCCAAAAGTAAAAAACAATGTGTCCCCCCCCCCCTCTAACTTTTGAACCATAAGTTTAGAAAATATGAAAAAAATTTGAAAAGTAGAACTTTATAAGGACTTTCTAGGAAAATTATTTTGAACTTGGATGGAAATAACAGTACCCACTACCGGTAGCAGTTGCAGGAGCGCGGAGCGCTGCTGGAGCGCGAACATAATGGATACCCACCTTTAAACTCATAAGTGGGAACACTTATTGTGACGGACGGGAAACTACGGAACCCTACACTGAGCGTGGCCTGACACGCTCTTGGCCGCTTTTTTTTCCCTTCGGTCCAGAGGAAACCTTTCTTTTCTACGTCCCTGCACTCGTCCTTTTCAATCCAAAATGTGTAAGTTCTTATCGCGTTCATTAATTAATCGTGCTTAAAAACAATAGATTCATTTTAAAAACACATCTTTATATTTTCTTTTTTTTTCTCTCTGTAATTTAAAGGCTGTTGTCTTTACAGTATATAATTTAGATCAATATAATATTTTTATTTTTCACAAAATACAGTGCTGAGCCACTTGCATCCATCATTGGGTCGTCGTTCTGTCTAGTCAAGGGTCGCTCAACACTGCGCTTGCAAGTACGAAGCTGGCGCACTTCTTCCCCATTGTTCTCGGTTCTTCGAGCAATATGGCCGACACATTGTATGTTCAACTTACTGATCTGCTGGGCTACGTCAGTTATTCTACTACCTTGTGGCAATCTATGGAAGAGGCCTATGTCCAGCTGTGGGCTTGTGGGCTGGCATATTATTCTGCGTTGATGAGTAACTTTTTTAATAAGAGCAACAACCGTTACAAAAGAGCACACAGTCCACTTGATGGTAAGCGAATGCTGTGGCTCAAAGACGTCTACGTATAGATGTAAGTGCGTTTTCATCTCCGAGATCTAACCAGGAGTGCCTCTTTTCCAGTAAAATCACTACATTATGCTTCTCTATTGTATGACAGTATTCTCAGCGAGTGGTGTCCTTCCTCGGCGGAGCCAGCCCATTTGTGCTAAAAACTATAATTCACTGCAGCTTGGCTAGAGTCAGGTACCTAACTAAGTGTTATTTATTGCAAAGGTTCGAAAATCTGTCAGCCTATGCCTTGTTTACCACGCAACAGGATATACCCTCTGTCTGAGTAACAAGATCAAACTATTTTGTCAAAAAATATCATGTAACGGTTGTGGGTTATATTTTGAAAACGTAATATTGAAAATATTGCCACTGCACTGATTTTTGCAGAAGAAAGCAGATAGATGTTATATGGACGCATACATGTATTGCATGCATTAATTAAATTAAAAAAACCTGCGTTTTTATTTTATGGCAGACATAAAAATCCACACTTCAGAAGGTTTAGTTTGTATGTAAAAGTTAATCAAAAGACTGAACGTATTTCAAACGTTGGTTATTAAAAAAGCGCGACTGTAATGCAACTGTAATGGATACACGGGATAAAATTAGATATTCAATAAAAGCAAGGGGCCGGGACTCCGCCATTTTAGAAATAAGTACCTTGGTGAACATTGCAGGCGAGGGGTGACGCGCATGCGTAACAAAAGAACCCGCACCCTGTCTATAGGGCCGAGACCTCGGTAAATGTGATGTCAGAAAACAAATTATTCTCTTCGTATATTCAATAACCTACAGCTCTGTAATAATTATAAAAATCTCCCGAACTAAAAGTGTGATGTGTTTTATGTGATTGAACTAGAAGCTTAAATAGTTCCTACCTATGCCCAACTCACAAGTGCTATCTTTCTAGACAATGACAAAGATTGTTTAAGCATCCGGTGTGTTAATCTTTCGTGAGATTTGTTACATCACGTATCATATCAATAATATTAGACACTTAATTCAAGTTAATGAAAACAACGTTCACATGAAAGTACTTGAATTTTGCGTACATTTGTTTAATCACGCGCAGCCGGTTTGTGTTCAGCAAACTACAGTTAAAGTATAAAAACAGTTAAAAATATAATGGGATGACAGGAAATACAGATTCATGGAAAAGGTTTGGCGCCGAGTTGGTCTCCATTCCTCCCGAAAGAAAAGGGATGGAAGTGGAACTAGCAGAGAAGTGACGTCATCTGCTCCACCAGAGGCTGAGTATCAGAATATTCATACACTAAGAACAGCTGATTTAATTCGACAGCGTCAAGGCGAGGAAAAATCAACTCTTCGGTCTTCTTATATAATAAGAAACGGAGATAACTTCATATTAGTGGAAAGAAGACGACGGCGACGTCGAAGGAGTGGTACCAGGGCATCATCAGGAGGAAGGCATCATACTCCGCCAGTAGAGGAAAATGCTCGTTCAGAGCAAAAGCGACGTCCTCCAGCAAAATTAAAGATTTTCGGAATACAGTGGCCACTACATTCTAGTGATACGAGGTATGTTTTGGGCTTTTTAATACTTGAATGTTATAATTTCGTTCCGCCCGTTTTTCCTAATGTATCTTATCATAATTTTTTAATTTAGGTACGTAATAAGCACATCAACACGGTATAAGGATATCTTAACAACACATGAATTCCAAAGAGTATATCAACATTTTCTTAAGAGGTAATATATCCACGAAAACTCTATTTAATAATCTGCCATTTTTATATAAGCATTGACTTTAAATGAGATTTTAGATTTTTATGCAGAGAAAAAACGCGTGTGAAAACTATACAGCATGAAAGTTTAATTTCAAATTAAAAAGTAAAGAAAAAACCTATTTAGAGCGGCTATTGGAATTAATACCCGAGTAGCATGGAAGCTGTATACGAGTTGTATTGAAGTGTCTCTTTTTATACTATAAATGTATTTACTGGCTGTATAAAGGCTGTATCAACGCTCATATAGTTATTAGTACCTTATAAGTGAAATTGGCACAATTAATACAGCTTTATGCGCCACTAGCGCTGTACACTAGCTGTACAAACATAAAGGAAGCTGTATAAAAGGCTGTATTACAGCTGTTATTTGGTGTGCAAGGAAAGGACTACTAAACTACCGACATTGTCTAAGTAACTTTTAAAAATAAGCCGATATTGGGTTTTAAATGAAATAACAAATGAATATGAAATAAAAATAACTATTTTCGAGGACTGGATTATTATCCTACTTATATACCTTATTGAAAGATGGCGACATTATTTAATGTCAGAGTAAAATAATATATTTAACATATTTATATTATACTCGGATTGGAGTTAAGTTTTGGCGGTGATAATTGGTGAATTGAAAGTGTAAAATCAGATTTACGATAAACTTGTATATTATGTTTTCCATCAAAAATTGCCGCTTCAGCAAAATAACCAAATAACCTAAGGACATAATACTAAATACGGTAAATAAACATCGGTTTTACAGGTTAGAATTAAAAAATTAATAATATAAAGAACATTATGTAGGCACATTGGGGTACAGTGATCATTAGTCAAACTAAAAATAATGGTATAGGCTAAAACTAATGTCTAATATTCCTAAAATTATATTGTAAATTTTGTTTTTATAAGTCATAAAATGACGACAATTTTCTAAGTAGCCTAAACAGTATTTCGGGTCTCATAGCCTTATTAGCTGTACTATGTATGTTATTGACTCCATCATACAGTTATTGGGTTTTTAATCAGTTGTATTACAGAATATCTTATTATTTACGCTGCATAGCAGTTTTTTCATCATAACGTATAATTTTCTTCAACCCTTAACTTGGCAAACTTTATGATGTCATTATTTTTATATTTCTGTCATATATTTGGGTTGATAGGTGATAAATGGACAACAAAAAAAATAAATAAAAAATCTGCCAAATTTAGTTTTGTTTTTATACCATGTATCTAATAATGCACACTACCAACTAGCCAGAAATTCATCTTTGAAAATCCATGTGCACTGTAGGATACATGCTGGGTAGGAATTAAATATAAATATATATATTTTTATAGAATAATTTATGTATTTACTGTTTTAAACATATAATATCTTTATCAACATATTTAAAATCACAGTCTTCAACTTATAGTAGGAACAGAACTTCAACTTCTTTATTATAATTATTTTTTTGACCACCACAGTCATACAGTTATCACATACCTAGTGATAATTAAAAAATAAAAATAATAAAGCCAAATAACATAACAACAATATTACATAATGTAGAAACAAAAGGACACATGAAAATAAAAAATGCAAGTGACTACAACTATTTGCTTAGTCTAAATCTAGCTACTTTTTTCATTTGAAGTAATTTGGCCTCGTTTTTTCTAAATTTTATCAGAAGGAAGCTTTTTGTCTCCTCCACGCAAACGATTTGGTCTCACTGTTCCCAAGGAGAATATCCCGTACTCATTTCACAAGTGATAAACTATTCTATAAAGGTAAAAAAATTATCAAAATAAATCGCTTAACAAGCAGGCTCTTCGATTGTTTTGCTCAAAGCTATGATAACTTAAGCTTCCAATCCCATACTGTTTTCTTGTTCATTGAATTTATGAAATCGAAAAGCGTCTTCTCCCCCATAAAGCAAAAAATCATACACCATTCCAGATATTGTGTACTAACGAATATTTTAAATCCCCATTTTCGAGGCTTATTTTTGCTGTACGGCACCATCGTTGCGTCCACACCGAACCGGTCTTCCTCTTCAATATTTATGAACTTTTGGCGAATTTCTTCTAACACGGGTCTTATTTTGTAATAACGAAACCCCATCGTCACCTAAAGCGTCCACAAAATGCAAATATCATCGGATCAGTTGAAATCTTCTCAGTGTCATGATATATCTGCTAGTTTTCTGTATCTGAGAGCTTAAGACCAATAATCAGTATAAGCTAGCAAACGTACACGACACCATTGACCATATTGATAGAAATAAAATCATTTACTTCATCCAAAGTCAAATTCATGAGCGTGCCCTTTATTTGCATAAGATATAAATTACTTTTACTACTTACTAATTACTATACATGTTCAGCAAATCTGTAACAAATTACGTAGTGTATTGGGTAAATTGTACCACCTGAAATTTAGGCTAAGCAGAAGTATGTTACATATGCTGTACTATGCGCTTGCGGATACAACTATAGATTACGGGTTGAGTAGCCATGGACTTACGTTCCCAGTGTATTTAAATAAAATCAAAGAACTACAAACAAGGTTGTTAAAGATACTAGTAGATAATAAAGTGAAAAGTGCGTGTAATAAAGAATATTGTTACGCCGCGCTCAAATCAGCGCACTAGTGCCATCTAGTGTCAGGAACGAGAGCGAGGGGAGCTTTGCAGTAAATGACATCACAAATCTTTCGACCGACAGCGCCACCCGAAGAACTAAGTTTCTGGAAAATCTACACTCGAATACTCGTTGCCTGGCGCGCGTTTACCTGAATGTTCGGGACGCTTCTTTGCTAATTATATAAATAGGCGCTGCAAGATGCGATCGGCAGTCAGAGTTGAACTCGGCGACACAAGCGAAGCTTCGGAGCGGAATTAAGTGAATTAGTGTGTTTAATTATTAGTGTTTTAAGTTTTAATTTGTGTAAAGTAAATTAAAGTGTTAATTTAGGTAATTTTATCGGCAATTTTTATTGTCACGAACCTCAAGCTCGTAACAATAGGTGTCAGAAGTGGGATAAAATAATGCCGATTTTACCCAAGGAGGAAACGGAGGGTGTCCGTACCCGAAGTCAACGCCAGCAGGAGACGGACCAGAGGAGATTTGGTGGTGCAACGCCGCAGATGTCTGAGGGCCAGCCGCCGGCCACGGAAGCCGGTCCGTCAGCAGCTTCTACGTCTGTGGCACCTGACTTAGGTGCTCTGATGGTGATGCTGCAGGAGCAGGCTCGCCGACAGGAGGAACAGGCTCGTCGACAGGAGGAACAGGTTCGCCGACAGGAGGAGCAGGCTCGCCAGCAGGCGGAACAGGTCCGTCAGTTGAAAGAGCAGCTGCAGAACGGACGGGAGGAGCAGGCTCGCCAGCAGGCGGAACAGGTCCGTCAGTTGAAAGAGCAGCTGCAGAGCGGACAAGAGGAACAGGCCCGTCAGCAGGCGGAACAGGCTCGTCGGTCGGAAGAACAGATGCTCCTCATGAAGGACCTTCACGCTACCTTTGGGAAAGAGATAAGGCAGGTGAAGGATAGGGTTGCTCAACACGACAACCGTCTGTCGGAAGCTGAAACCCGAATCGAAGAACATGAAACCCGAATCAACCATGTGAACAATCGGGTTGGCAACGTGATGGCTGACGTGAAGAAAACGCTGAACGAACTCAAACTTGGGGATGGGACTACAGCTCCCGTAGTAGCTTCAGCACCTTCGCTACGTGGGTTCAAGGTGCCACCGTTCGACGAGACTTCTTCCTGGTCAGCCTACAAAATCCAGTTCGAGGCTGTTATGAAAGCGAACGGCTGGAATAAAAGTCAGGCCATGACTGCTCTCACACTAGGCCTGCGCGACCAGGCCTTAACAGTTCCGGAAGCTCTCGGTGAGGAAGTGACTTATGAGTAACTCCTTGAGGCATTGGAGGCGAGATATGGTGACGCTCACCTGGAGCACGTCTTTCGTGCGCAGCTTAAAGATCGTGTGCAGCGCATCAACGAAAACCTGCAGCAGTGGGCTCTAGAAGTGGAGAAGCTGGTGCGAAAAGCATACCGGTCTGTACCTGCGCTCATTGAAGGGAACCTGGTGCAGACATTCATCGACGGCATCCGCGACCTGGAAGTCAGAGCTGCTGTGAGGCTCGGGCACCACGAGACGCTTAAGGACGCCTTGGCCCATGCACTGGAAGTGGAAGCCGTGCGGCAGGATCATCGTTCCCATCGCGTCAGGGAGGTTGCAGCAGCTACAGTTCGCGACCGCAACAAAGGATACAGCCCAAAGTGCTATGGCTGTGGGGAAAAGGGCCATCTTCGATCTAGCTGCCCTAAGCGAACCGTGGGAAGGAGAGTTGGTCGATCTCGAGAGGGTAGTGCAGCTAACGGCACTGCCTGGTGGCGACAGGATCATCGTTCACCTCACGCTAGGGAGGTTACAGCAGTTACGGTTCGCGACCACAATAAAAGATACAGCCCTAGGTGCTATGGCTGTGGGGAAAGGGGCCATCTTCGGTCCAGCTGCCCTAAGCACACCCTAGGAAGGGAAGGTGAACGGCCTCAGAAAGGAAGTGCGGCTAACAGCACCGCCCAGCAGCAGCAGGAATACGACTTTCCTATCGAACATCGCAGCGGGAAATCTCATGGCAACGCAGATGCATTGTCAAGAAGACCTTTTCCTGAAGATTGCAACCATTGTAGTAGGCAAGAGAGTAAGGAAGTGGTATCCGTGAGGATGCTCAGGACAGACCACCTCAGCAACGGGTGGAAGGACAGCCTACGACATGCACAGCAGGAAGATCCGGACATCAAGCCGATTCTGGGATGGATGAAGGCCCGTGCTACCAAGCCTAAGTGGAGGGACGTCGCAGCGATGAGTTCAACCACGAAAAGCTATTGGGCCCAATGAGACAGCTTGCTGATTCAGGATGGGGTCCTGTGCCGTAAATGGGACGATGGTCGAAGAGACAGCTGTCGTTTGCAAATGGTTGTCCCTAAAGCTAAAGTGCCGAATGTTCTACAGCTGTGCCATAATGGTCGTTCAAGAGTCCATCTGGGAGTTAAACGAACTCTACTGAAGGTCCGAGAACAGTTTTACTGGGTCCATTATCGTGACGATGTCGAGGATTGGTGTCGTACATGTACAAGTTGTGCGGCTGTGAGGGGACCTCAGGCACGGAGTAGAGGAGCGTCGAAATTGTACAATGTTGGTGCACCACGGGATAGGACATCCCTTGACATTGCGGAGCCGTTACAGAAAGGCGCAAGAGGGACTCCTAAGATCGTCCATGTGGATCGCCTAGCGCGTTATTATGGGGCCGATAATGCTCGGGACGAGCATGTCTTAGGAGGGGGCAGTGTTACGCCGCGCTCAAATCAGCGCACTAGTGCCATCTAGTGTCAGGAACGAGAGCGAGGGGAGCTTTGCAGTAAATGACATCACAAATCTTTCGACCGACAGCGCCACCCGAAGAACTAAGTTTCTGGAAAATCTACACTCGAATACTCGTTGCCTGGCGCGCGTTTACCTGAATGTTCGGGACGCTTCTTTGCTAATTATATAAATAGGCGCTGCAAGATGCGATCGGCAGTCAGAGTTGAACTCGGCGACACAAGCGAAGCTTCGGAGCGGAATTAAGTGAATTAGTGTGTTTAATTATTAGTGTTTTAAGTTTTAATTTGTGTAAAGTAAATTAAAGTGTTAATTTAGGTAATTTTATCGGCAATTTTTATTGTCACGAACCTCAAGCTCGTAACAATATAATTGTAATTGCTCGTATAAGGGAGCGTTGATAAATAGAGCGGGTTTGCTGGCGGGATGTTAACTGGAGAGCATACAGTAGCAGTTAGATGAGCAATAAACAACACTTCTTGAGAATTTCTTCTTGTTTTATTTCTTGATTCCTTATTATTACAATTGCCGGATTTGGAATGATTTACCACGAAAAACGCCCCTTTTTTATAAGCGGCTGTAACCAATCATAATTTAGAAAAAATCGCACACGGCATTAGTGAATCTATTGACCAATCAGAGCGCAGAGTAACCCTTTCTAAGAGAGATTCACGATTTCCTTAATAAACGTGGTAAAACATTCCTTACAATATTTATATTTATTCCTAACGATAGATACAACTTATTTCTACTATTCTAAACATAAATCATTCAATAAACCTTTATTTTACATTTATAAAAAATAAAAATAGTTTCGCGTTCGCCTCACGGTTTAGCTCCGGAGTAGGACTATATTATATTAATCACTTATATGTTAAATAGCTCTTAAAGTTATGATAAAAGAAATCTTACTAGAAAATAAGCTTATACTTGCGTCTAATGTTCTAATCAGACCTAAATAATATTAAATAGATTCATATAAGTCACTTTAAGATAAAAATAGAAGTGTTTAATTTACTTTCCTGTTTTTTCAGCACTAATCAGTCTTTACACTTAGCTTTATTTTACGAATAGGAAACAGTTAAGATTAATACCATCACCTAATTTTAAATCACTGATAAGGAATAATTAAGATTAAATGCTAACACTTAGTTTTATTTCACTGATAAGAAATAATTAAGATTAAATGTTCGAATTCACTTTGTCGTCGCTAACATTCTCCCCCACGGTGCGTAGCACTGCATCCTCTGGAGGCGACGACTCCGCTGGCACCAGCACGATGACACGTCGAGTTGGACGGCGAAGTATTCCGCCTGATGTTCGCACGTCCAGCACCCTGGTTCTTCCGTCTGGTCCGGGATAGGTTTTGACGATTTCACCGCGAGGCCATGAGTTTCGCGGTAATGTGGCGTCCACTATTAGCACGATGTCTCCTTCCCTTGGGTCTCTGGTTTCTTTCCCCTCGAATTTCCTTGGCATCAGGAGAGGTAAGTATTCTTTAATCCACCTTTTCCAGAAGTGGTCTGCGAGTCTCTGGGTGGTTCTACAGCTTGCCTTCTGGCGTGCGGCGGTGGTGGTCGCTTTACGGCTCTTCTTTAGTAGGTGTGTAAAGGCGATCACTCTGGCTGTAGTGCGCAGCAGTCGCTCCCAGCTCGAGAACCTTTCTAGGTTTAATAGGGTGTCTTCTGCTGCCATCGTTGCCAATACCTATTGCTTGCTTTTTTCTTCTGGCATAACAATTTCTGGCTTGAAGTCGTGAAATGGCCATTCTTCATCTGGTCGACGGAGAAATGACGGGCCTTTGAACCATCTGGCGTTGTGGTCGAATTCGGTTGGGGTTCCCCTCGTGGCGTCGTCCGCTGGATTTTCCTTGGTTGGCACCCATCTCCAGTCTTCTGGCTTGGACCTTTCTTCGATCTCGGCGAGTCGGTTGGCCACAAATGTTTTGAACTTCCTTGGTTCTGACTTTATCCATTGCAGCACTGTGCTGGAGTCGGTCCAGTAAACCTTTCTCGTTATGTCGAGCTCTGATTCCTCTACGATTGTGGCGGCTAGTCTGCTTCCGAGTAAAGCCGCTTGTAGCTCCAGCCTCGGAATTGACACAGGTTTCGTTGGCGTTACCCTTGCTTTGCCGGCGATCATGGAGACATGGACCTTTCCTCCGGGCTCGACTATTCTCCAGTAGACTACTGCTGCATAGGCTTCTTCACTCGCATCGGAGAATGTGTGTAGCTGTCCTTTTCTGCCTTTGGGTGAGACGCACCTCGGGATCTTCAGCCTCGTTAATGTTGACACTTCTTCCAGGTATTTCATCCAGACTTCCTTTTGATGTTCGTTGATTGGTTCATCCCAGTCTATTTTCTTTCGCCAGATGTCTTGGATTAGTTTCTTTCCTTGTATTAGAACTGGTGTAGCAAAACCCATTAGATCGAAGGTGGACATTACTGCGCTTATGACTTCTCTTTTTGTTGGAGTCCTTCTGCCATCTTGCAGGTCCTCCGGCGTGTTGCGTAGCCCGACGTTGAAGGCTAATGTATCTTCTTTCACCAGCCATCTTAGTCCCAGAGTCTTCTCTTCCTTGGTCAGTTGTAAGGAGTTTTCTTTGTTTGCGTCTTCTACCTCTGATATTACCTCCGAGTTGTTGCTGGCCCATCCCTTCAGATGAAAGTTTGCTCTTGCGTGAATGTCTTTCACTTCTTTGGATATTTTCTTTGCTTCGGTTGTAGATGCGAAGCTCTGCAGATAGTCGTCCATGTAGTGGTTTCTCTTAATTGCTTTCACTGCTTCAAGATGAGTGTTCTTAAATTCCTCTGCGTTCTTGTTCATTACGTATATGGCTGTTGCAGGTGATGACGCTGCCCCGAAGATGATTGAAGACATTCTATACTCTTCAGGCTTGCCGGTTCTTCGGTTTCCGCGCCCCAGGAACCTGAGACTGTCTCGGTCGTCTTCTCTGACTTTTACTCGAAGAAACATGTTTTGTATGTCTGCCATGACGGCTACTGGTCCCTCTCTGAAACGCAGCAGTACTCCGAATAATGATTGTAGCAGGTCCGGGCCCGAGAGCAAGGCGTCGTTGAGGCTCTTTCCTTCATATTTGGCAGCTGCGTCGAACACTATTCTTAGCTTCTTCTTGACTGGGTGTACAACAGCGAAGTGGGGTAGGTAGAATGTCCTTCCTTTGTTAGAGGTTTCTGGAGCCTTCTCTGCGTATCTTTTTTCGATTAGACTCAGGATCTGCTCCTCGTAGTGCTTTCTTGCTTCTTGATCACGATCCAATTTTTTCTCGATGCTGACCAGGCGTCGAACAGCTTGATTGTAGTTGTTGGGCAGGTGTTCATCTTCTTTTTTCCACAGGAGTCCCGTTTCATATTGACCGCTTGGCAGTTTCTTGGTAGTTTTCTCGAGGGTTTCTAATGCTCTTCTGTCGCTGTCGTTAGATGGTGAACGATTTTGGATCCCTAGAGACTCTAATTGGAAGTGTTCTCGGACGAGGTCTTCTATGTCTTCCTTGCCAGTGGTCTCTCTGCCATAATGAGTGAAGTGTACTGTGGCAGTTGTTCCTGTTTCACATCCGTGTAACACCCACCCTAAGTTCGTGAGGGAAGCTACAGGATCTGATGGTTTGCCCTTTTTCAGCTTTCTTGTCACTATCAGTCCCCAATTGTCTTGGCCTATCAGTAGCTTGGGCCTCTCGGAGACGTAGAGGAGTTGATTTTCAATTGCCTTCAGGTACTCACAGTTTCTCACGGTGTCCTTGTTTATGCATTGTTCAGACAGCTTCAGGTCGTCGATGGTTCTTGCTACGATAGTTCTCTTTTCTTTTCTATGAGCCCCTTTTATTTTGAACTCGATCTTCTGTGAACTATCTTTTCTTAACACCTTTCCGCCAACGGTTTCGATCGTGAGTTTTTCTTTCTTTCCTTCGACTCCGATTTTTTCAGCAATTGATGCGTCTAAGAGTGTGACCGTTGACCCTTCGTCTAGTAGTGCTAATACGCGAACTTGTCTTTTTGGGCCATAGAGGTTCACGGGGATCATCTTTAGGTAGGCCTTTTCTTCTCCTTTGGCGTTATGGATTGAGGCGACCTTTTCTTCTGAGATGCTATTGGTGTCTTTTGCTTCTTTTTCTATCGACGCCGGTGGTTTGTCAGAATGTAAGATGGTATGATGCCATCTTTTACACAGCTTGCAGACTGGTGCTTTACAGTTGATTCTTGAGTGTCTGAATCGAAGGAACTTGAAGCATATCTTTGCCTTCTTGGTCATATCCCATTTTCCATTCAGGTTGGCTTCTTTGAACCTTTTACATTCTAATGCGAAGTGTTCTTCCCCACAGAACGGACACGACTTCTTATATTTCTCTTTTGACGCTTCTTGAACCAGATGAACGGGTTTTCTTATTCCTCTTCTTTGTTCTGAGGGCGCTTCGGGCGGGGCGAAGTCTCCACACATGTCGGCTTCTGTTTCTAGGAACGCTTCGATAAGTAATAGCTCCTGAATTTCCTCGTCTCTTCTGCTTCTGTGGTAGGCGAACCAACGGAACTTCATTGACGTCGGCATCTTGTCTACTATAACTCTTAGCGTTTCAGGTGAACTGAGATACTGTGGTTTCTTAAGGGCTTTGATTGTTTCGACTGCGTTCTTTACTTTGCTTGCAAATATGCATATGTCGCTCGGGTTTTCGCCGACTCTTGGGAGGTTCTTCATTTTTTCTAGTTCTGCTAATGCTAGTGCTCCAGGTCTTCCGAATCTTGCTTCTAGTCCCTTGATCACTTCGCGTGGGTCTTCGTCGGTGAATAGCAGGCTTTGGACGGCTTCTCTAGCTTTTCCTTGGATCGCTATTCTAAGGCGCGCTAGGTTTTGATTGCTACTGAAAGAAGCAGCCGTATCCTCGTATGATCTTTTGAAGGCTAACCATTCTTCGCAGGCCCCGTTGAAGTGAGGTAGTTCTAGGTGCTTCGGTGAAACGGTGTCACGTGATTTTTCTGATAGCTTTAGTATGACTGAAGCTAGTTCCTGGATGTCACTTTTCTTTTCTTCTGCCTCTATTGGTTTGTGGTTCTTATTAGGCATGTCTCCGGTCTGGATGAACCAGCGTTCGACTTCTCGAGTTCGCTCGAACAGCTCTTCTCCGGCACCATCTTCATCTTCTGATTCCGCGGTGAGAAGTTCTAATTCCGCTTGAGCAACTTTTGACCGCGCTTTTGCCAATTCTAGTTCCCTTAATGCCATTGTCATCTTTGCTTGCGCTTCTGCTCTCTTCCTATGCGACGAGCGAACGGAAAGCGTGTCTGGATCGCGGGTCGTCTTCTTAGGGTGAAGCTGTTGCAGAGTCTTCATTGCGACACTTCTTTCTTGAATCTGCGGCGTTGGATGACTTCCTTCTTGGTGAGGAACTGACGCTTCGATGGTGCGTGTCGGGGGGGTGGTATGGGTTACGTCCCCCGGTGTTGATTCTTTTCCGGCAATGTTTTTGTTAAGAAGTACGGGTTGTCTGTGTACGCTGCTGGGCGATGCTCTTGTAAGCGTCGATCGATCTGAAGTTGACGTGTTGGTAGCCGTCGTGTTTGTAGAATCACTCGGCGTATTCATGCTCCAATCCGTCGTACTGGTACCCGTAGTGGCGTTGCTTTCACTCGTAGTCTTCGACTGCACTGATTTTGATCTTGTATTTGAAGGCATCTTCCTAGTTTTCCTTAAACCCGATCCGGCTTCTCGAAGGACCAATGTAATTGCTCGTATAAGGGAGCGTTGATAAATAGAGCGGGTTTGCTGGCGGGATGTTAACTGGAGAGCATACAGTAGCAGTTAGATGAGCAATAAACAACACTTCTTGAGAATTTCTTCTTGTTTTATTTCTTGATTCCTTATTATTACATTGCCGGATTTGGAATGATTTACCACGAAAAACGCCCCTTTTTTATAAGCGGCTGTAACCAATCATAATTAAGAAAAAATCGCACACGGCATTAGTGAATCTATTGACCAATCAGAGCGCAGAGTAACCCTTTCTAAGAGAGATTCACGATTTCCTTAATAAACGTGGTAAAACATTCCTTACAATATTTATATTTATTCCTAACGATAGATACAACTTATTTCTACTATTCTAAACATAAATCATTCAATAAACCTTTATTTTACATTTATAAAAAATAAAAATAGTTTCGCGGTCGCCTCACGGTTTAGCTCCGGAGTAGGACTATATTTTTTGCCGAACATACAAGTCCGGGCAAAAGGCTTCCCGATACAGTATGTTAAGGCCATACCACCACGCAGAGGCAGACAGGGCTGCCTCTACTACGCACAGCTGGAGCATCTGAGCCTGGAGCGGCTGCAAGAACTCTACAATATAGACGAACTCCTCTATATGAGAGGAGTAGTCATTGAAGCCTGGCAAAGGAAAACGGGGCCACCACAATGCCACCGTTGCCAGGCTTTCGGACATGCCTCAGCAAACTGCTTCAGGCCAGTGAAATGCGTTCGCTGTGCTGGAGAGCATATTGCCAGCCTTTGCCCAAGGGGTAGAGAGGAAGAACCAAAGTGCGCAAACTGCGCCAAAAACCACACGGCCAACGATCGCCGCTGCCCGGTCCTGAGGAGGATCGCTAGGAAGCAGGGGATCGTTCTACCTGGGCTACTCCCGGAGAACCCCAAGAGGATCCCCCAGAGTCGCCCCAAGGCAGTAACTATACAGGAGGACGGGTGGGCTACCATCACCAGAGGAAAGGGTAGACAACCAGCCCCCTCCCCACCCCCCCATCAGTACCAGTAGAAACGGTGGCCCCCACAGAGCAGAGGGCAACCACCGGGGCGACTCTCCGACCTCCTGCCAATGACGCCAGTGAGAGGCAACCCTCCCAAAGGAAGATGCGGAGGAATCGGAGCAAGAGAACAGAACAGCCTCCTCCTCAGGCAGTGACCACCTCTACCCCTACAACCACAGGACCGATAGCCTCGCAGGCGCAGGTTGCTGTAAAGACACCAGCACCAGTTACAGCAAGTAGAGCACCAGAAAGGGCCCTACCGGAAAACAGAGCCCGCTCCACACATAGAGCGCGCTCTGCGCAAAGGAAGACCCTAACCAATGCCCCGAGACCAGTGCCTTCACAAAAGCGTAGTGCAGAACGCAGACCACCAACTTCCGACTTCGAGACGGCTGATGCTATCCACAGATTGGTAGGCATAGCCATCGAAGTCGGAACACAAGTCCTGGCCGACATTAGGGCCGGGACAGATCCAGTTACCGCCGTAATGAAGGCGCTGGCATCCTTATTGGCAAGGCACTATGGAGGATAGTAACCTGCGCCTGCTATACTGGAATCCGGACGGGATTCGTCAAAGGATCCATGAACTCCGCACTCTCACCCAGCAACAGGACATCCAGGTGATCTTGCTGGGTGAAACCAAATTACGACCATCAACGCATCTAAAGCTGCCCAATTACACCATCTACAGGAGGGACGAGGTCGATCCTCAAGGGGTCGCTTACAGAGGGACAGCGATCCTGGTGAGGAGAGACATCGTCCACCAGGAGCTGAAACTGCCAGACTTCCAGACGATGCGTTCAATCGGCATAAAAGTGGAGGCGGCGGGCGAGGAACTAAGGATCTTTGCAGCATACCGCCCGCCAGGGACTCCATTTCACTCCTCAGACATCCGGACGGTAATGGAAGGTACAACACCCACCATCATCGCCGGGGACCTGAACGCCAAACACCCGGCGTGGGGGTCCAGAGTGATCACCCCGCCGGGTCGTGAACTTTACGATGACGCAGAACACCATGACTATGACGTTCTAGGTCCCGAGGAACCGACGCACATCCCTAGCGACCCTAGGAAGCGTCCGGATGTATTAGACATCGTGCTCACTAGGAACGTCAACTACCCAGTAGTGGTAGAAGTGCTGTATGACCTGAATACATAGCACCTCCCGATTCTGATAACCCTTGGCACTAAGGCAGTGACTTCACCGCCCAGAGCCGTCAAGACCAAGATCGACTGGAGGCTCTACCACCAACACCTGCAGGAGAGACCTCCAGTCCATACACCGATCAACTCAGCGGACGACGTAGAGGCCGCTGCAATTAGAATATCCACGTGTATCAAGGAGGCCCTCAACGCGGCCTCTACGATCGTTCCTCTCACGGGAAGAAAAGAGGAGCTGCCGCTAAAGATACGCGTGCAGCTAAATCATAAAAGAGCGCTGAGGAAGCTCTGGGCGCGTACTCGCTGCCCTAGAGTAAAAAGAAAACTTAACACCTTAACAGACGAACTGTCGGTTGCAATACAGGCCCACAGAGGAGAGGCCTGGGAGCGGCGCATATGGAAGGCAGACGAACAACACTCGTCGCTCTATACATTGAACCGACAGTTAACGAAAACACGACCACCTGTTTGCCCGCTGACTAACAACGCGGGCATTCAATGTTACGATGCCAAGGGCAGAGCGGATATCCTAGCTGAGCACTTCGAGGAGCAGTTTATGCCGAACCCAGCAAGTGCGGAGTTCATGGAAATCCATACCCGAAAGGAGAGCCGCGTGCAGGAGCTCCTGTCGTCGCCCGCGCCACCGCTTGCAGGAGAGTGGTTTATATCCCCCGCCGAACTGCGGAGGACAGTAACCCGCCTGCAACCGAGAAAGGCGCCGGGGCACGACGGGATTACTAACGCTGCACTACGACAGCTGCCCAATAGAGTCCTTGTAGAGATAGGTCGGCTCTACAACGGCATATTGCGGACATCCCACTTCCCGGAGGACTGGAAGAAAGGCAAAGTTATCGTCTTGCCGAAACCCGGGAAGGACAGGCGTAGAGCTGCCAACTACAGGCCGATCACGCTGCTACCGCATATAGCTAAACTGTGCGAAAGATTACTGTTAAGACGTCTCCGCCCGTGCATCCAACTTCGGGCGGAGCAACATGGATTCAGGAGGGGTCACTCAACAGCAACACAGCTGACCAGAGTGCTGCACCTGCTTGCGGCCGAACACAACCGTGGCCGCATATCGTTTGGCGTCTTTCTCGATATCGAGAAGGCGTTCGACCGGGTGTGGCACACAGGATTACTCTACAAGTTAGATGTACAAACAAGTATCCCTCCTGCTATATTGCGGCTAGTGGCGTCTTTCCTGGAAGGCAGGGAGTTCTACGTCTGCGTAGAGGACGCCGTGTCCGCAATAAAGACCATAACAGCTGGTGTGCCACAGGGCAGCTGTCTATCTCCAGCCCTGTACGCGGCATACACTAATGACATACCCACCCTGGCAGGACACTTGCAAGAATGGGAGGACGACGTCGAACTAGCACTATTTGCGGATGACAGTGCATACTTCACGTCGTCCAGAAGAGCCCACATAGCAGCTGCCAGGATGCAACGTCTGCTGGACCTGCTGCCACCATGGTTGGATGAGTGGAGGATGGCCGTCAATGTTAGCAAGACGACCGCTCTGCTCACTCGCCGCTATAGAAATTTACCACCGCCGTTAACCCTCGGAGGCCAGGAGATCGCATATGAGAAGACCGTGACCTACCTTGGATGTCGGATTGACAGGATGTTGCATATGACAGCGCACGTCGACTCTGCTATACGCAAAGCTCGATGTGCGCGGGCAATGCTACGTCCTGTCCTGACATCCAAGTTACCGACAAAGTCGAAGATAACCATCTATAAATCTTATATAAGACCCCTGCTAACATACGCTGCTCCGGCCTGGTATGCACTCCTGAGCGATCGTCAGAAGCGGCGACTTCAAGCCCAGCAGAATTTGTCATTAAGAACCATTGTCGGTGCGGGTCGCTACGTCCGTAATGACGTCATAGCGGCCAACCTCAAGATGGAGAGCTTACATGAATTCGTGGTCCGGCTGGCGCGCGGTATGTTTGACCGTGCCGACAACGGACCACACGAACACCTTAACGGCTTCGCGCCGTTGCATGCAAGGCCGCCGGACGGGCGACCCTATCCAAGAGAACTCCTCCCTACATAGATTAGGGAGTTGAGTAAATCCCACAATGCCGCAGAAAGGCCAACTCTGACAAAATAATTTGTGTTAAACACAATTATTGAGACAACCTCCTTTAATGATGAATTTACCCTACTGCGACAAAAGTCGCTAAAACAACGCCTGTAACACCAAGGCGCCCAGGACCGGCACATTGTAGTGTGCCGTGAGGAACATCCGGGTAAAGGGGTACACCCCGAGGCCCGAGACCTGCACGGCATATATATGCCCTGCAGAGGACAGCAACGACGACATACAAGTGGCGCCGCCAAGAGGTAGGAATGTACAACACTTTTTCAGGAATTATGCTTAAGAATCTATACAATATTTTTTCATGAAATTTAAATCTTTCTCATAATGAAATAACATTATACAGCGATTAATTGACATATTAATGTTTCTTTTGAAGTACTTTAAAGGAAAAAGAATTATATTAATCACTTATATGTTAAATAGCTCTTAAAGTTATGATAAAAGAAATCTTACTAGAAAATAAGCTTATACTTGCGTCTAATGTTCTAATCAGACCTAAATAATATTAAATAGATTCATATAAGTCACTTTAAGATAAAAATAGAAGTGTTTAATTTACTTTCCTGTTTTTTCAGCACTAATCAGTCTTTACACTTAGCTTTATTTTACGAATAGGAAACAGTTAAGATTAATACCATCACCTAATTTTAAATCACTGATAAGGAATAATTAAGATTAAATGCTAACACTTAGTTTTATTTCACTGATAAGAAATAATTAAGATTAAATGTTCGAATTCACTTTGTCGTCGCTAACAATAATAAACTTTTCAAAATTTGTAAAATTGTACCAGTAGACAAAAAAGTGAAAATAAAGTTGATAATGGAACAGTATAATAAAAATGAGTTTAAAGTAGAAAGAGAATATGGCTACCCAACTCATCAATCCACTAGAAAAGGAAAATATGTAGTACCTAAAATTAAAAATTACTTCGGTATGCGCACGAGACGGTGGGTTATCCCGCAATTACATAACGAGCTGCCGCCGGATTTGCTTAGTAAAGTTATCTCAAAAAATCATTTAAAAAATATCCTAAGAAACATTATCGATCAATGTGTCCATAAAGGTACGCCACAGGCCATGAGTAACGTACTGTTAAAATTAGCAGTCTATATGCGATGTGTGCTGTTTGAGTATGTGTTGAATTAGTGTATATGTGTATATACAGTATGTATATAAAAAAATGAACCAATTTTGATATTTGGCTGATGTGGACCTCATAACAAACTTTGTACTAAATATGTATAGATAAAATAATAAAATAGATTGTGGGAGATATTAGTATATGTATAAGAAATTATACTTCAGATTATATGTATAAACATAAGCATGTAAGACGAGAACTACTGCCGACAAACTGTAATGCAGTTTGGCGGATAAAAATGTTAAAAACGTTTATTGTATATTTGCAAGAAAATAAATTAAAAAAAAACTTTCTGGAACTATCAATTCAAATATATCCTCTGAAAAATAGTAAGTCACATTCTAACGACGATTTTGTTCCAGAAAGTTCGGTGAATATTTTATCACTGATTTCAGCAGTGTACTTAAATCTTGCAGTTGTTCACTTAACTTCAAGATTTTTTTTAACTAGAGTCTTTTTGACTAGGTAAACTGTTGCCGGATCGAGTAGCATCTGATGGTGATGGAAAGAATAATATATATGTAGAGCTATTAGCTATTGAAGCCATCGGTTAAGATGTCGCTGGGACTATTACATTGTTTGAAGAAGCAACAATACCGGACGTAAACAAATTACTCAACAAACCGTCGCATTTTCGGCCGATACTAATATCTCCCAGTAGTCGTCGTTTTCGACAGGCTTTACTTTGTAAGTTTCGTACGGGCCTAAAAAGTAAACAAACCATTATATGCATAAATATGATTTCAATAACATTTCTTACTTGGTAATTTATCTGAAAATGCTCACAGTAAAATGTAATCTCTAGTGCTGTAAGTCTGACAATGTGTCCTATAGTGCACACTTCAAAAGTCAGGCCACAGTGCAGGATCTTGGCGATGTGCATTTGTAGATACATGAACATTGACAGAATATTTTAGATAGAAAATATTACTGTTCGATCAAAGTCTTTTGCATTACCAAAACAATATACATTCAATTATATAATTATCACATATATCTATCGTAACAACAATATTTTGATAGTATATTAATCGATTCTTACCATATAACTCGCAGACGCACACGCATCCTTCATCATTTTACGATCTACTTACTACAAATGTAGCCAGACGTAATAAATAATATTTTTATTGCTGAATATAAGGATTTAATAAATTAAATAAAATATAATTTTAGCCTTACTCTGCTAAAATATTTCGAAATTATTTTTTTAGAATATGTGCATTATTAGATACGTTACCAAGTTAAGGGTTAATGGTACATGTAAAAGATGAAAAATATTGTAATGGGAACAGTGTTGGATAACTTTTATTTAGATTTAACATGATCTTCTAACTTTCTTCTTTCCCTCATATTGATAACAAATTAATTTTGTTCACTGGCACAATATGAAAACGCAATGCAAGCAAAATGGCGATCACCCTCACAGACAAAAGCAATAAAACTAATGTATTTACAAGAGTGTACAATTATGTCATAAAAATATGTTTTAGAACAGAGTTTGCATACACCATTGTTCAGAAATAAGATTTGAGTGATACCATAATAACACTTAGAGCTGTCATAAGCAAGTGTCGGTATGCAAAATACAGCTACTATACAGCTTTAATGATAAATCAGATTCAAGTGTTACTAACTCCTACTACTACTACTCCTCTCCCTGGACATCCACAAGTCGAGTGGGCCTGACGGAATCCCCCCAATTGTGCTGAGGGCGTGTGCTCCAGAGTTAGCACCGGTTTTAACGCGTCTTTTCCGGTACTCCTACTCCCTAGGCGTAGTCCCGAAATCATGGAAGACGGCTTTCGTCCACCCGATCCCTAAAAAAAGCGACCGCTCTGACCCGTCCAACTACCGGCCTATCGCCATCACCTCCTTGTTTTCCAAAGCAATAGAGTCTATTGTTAACTGCCAGCTCATGAGGTACCTTGAGGATCACCAGCTGGTTAGTGATCGGCAATACGGTTTTCGCCGTGGTCGGTCAGCTGGTGATCTTCTGGTCTACCTAACTCACAGATGGGCAGAGGTAGTAGAGTCCAAGGGGGAGGGATTGACCGTTAGTTTGGACATTGCGAAGGCCTCCGATCGGGTTTGTCACAATGCGCTTCTTTCGAAGCTCCCTTCCTATGGGCTTCCCGAGAAATTGTGCGATTGGATCACCAGCTTTCTTGCAGATCGGAGCATCAAGGTCGTTGTAGATGGTGCAAGCTCCGATTATAAGCCTATTAATGCTGGTGTTCCACAAGGCTGCGTGCTATCGCCAACGCTGTTTCTTCCGCATATCAATGATATGTTGCAAACCCGTAACATTCATTGATATGCAGATGACAGCACTGGTGATGCTCTGCATGCCGGCCGTGCCAATATTTCCCGAGAAAATGTCTCCGAGTACCGGGAGAAACTTGTGTCTGAGGTCGAGTCTCTGCTGAACAGAGTCTCGGATTGGGGGCGACTAAATCTTGTCCAGTTTAACCCCCAGAAGACACAAGTTTGCGCGTTAACCGCTAAAAAGAACCCCTTTGTCGTATCTCCTCAGTTTCAAGGCACTTGTTGCCTCAGCCAGTATCGGAATCCTCGGCTTCGACATATCGAGTAACGTGCAGTTTCGTGGTCACTTGGAAGAGAAGGCCAAATTGGCCTCTAAAAAGCTTGGCGTGTTCAGCAGAGCGGGACAGTATTTCATACCGGCACGCACGGCGCAGGTTCGCCCGCACATGCAATACTGTTCCCATCGCTGGGCTGGGGCTCCCAAGTACCAGCTCCTTCCACTTGACCGCATCCAGCGCAGAGCGGCTCGAATCGTCAACGACCGAGTGCTTTCCGTTCGGCTCGATTCATTGGCGCTGCGAAGAAATTTGCATCTCTTTGCATTTTCTTTCGCATATACCATGGGGAGTGCTCTGAGGAATTGTTCGGATTAATCCCGGCCGCCAAATTTCGTGAACGCACTACGCGGCAAACGTCCCGATACCATCCACACCATCTGGATGCTTGGCGGTCCACCAATGTACGTTTCAAAAGGAGTTTTCTTCCGCGTACGAACTCTCTGTGGAATAGTTTACCACCGGCTATTTTTTCGGACCGATACGACCTGGGGACCTTCAAGAAAAGAGCTTACTTCCTTAAGGGCCGGCAACGCACCTGCAATTCCCCTGGTGTTGCGGTTGATTGTGGGCGGCGGTAGTCACTTAACATCAGGTGAGCCGCATGCTCGTTTGCCCCTCTTCTATAAAAAAAACTAAAACTCTTAAAGTTGTATACTAGAGTTTTCATATTCTAATTATATTAGGTATATTGATGTTCATAACGCTTATTATATTTATATTTATGTTAAGTTTATTTATATTTGTACTTATATCATACGAATTCCATTTCTTAGAGCTGTAAACCAAAGTGGTCTACGAGCATGAAGGTTGCTTTCCTGAGGTATCCTGCTCACAGTTTGGTCGTTAAAAAGCACCTGGTGGATGTACTGTTGCCTTTGGACCAATTGCATGGCCAAACATTTGATTGCATTTTCGCAGAAATTTGACAAAAAAACGGTCTTGCCTGTATCACGGTCTCTCTCGTGGCACGATAGCGAGTAGTTACGTTGTACCAGTTCTGGCGCACTAGTAGTTACGTTGTACCAGTTCTGGCGCACTGAGTCGGAAGTGGTACAAGTACGACGTTCGTCGACTCACGATCCTTAAAAAAAAAAAGGTTTTGGCATGCTCTGATCACCATTGTTGCGTAGGATGCACGGTTCCGGTGATGAGCAGATCAATTAACTCTTATCTAATTGATATCCGGTGCGGGCCTCCACCGTCATTAACGCTCCACTGTTCTTATCTACTTATCTATTGTTCGTTCAATACCGTCATTATCTATTCTTCCTCAGCGTGGTGCTATTGTATTATACTCCTTTGTTCTTATCTACACTAATCTGACTCATTAATAAAACACATTACCCAATTTTGTTAAAATTTTTATTTATAAGATACAAAATCTTATTACTTATTATCTATAAAATAGGAGCGAAACATCTCATCCACTAAAATATCGTTGTACAATGTGTTCCCTGTAAATATACTCGTAAAACTATGCATTGAACATCCCTGAAACTTATGTAGCAAATACATTAAGCAATATTCGCCACAAACTGAAGTCCACTCTTTCTGAATCCTATGAACATTCCAGTTCCATCTTTTACAATTTCTTTTAAAAAACTCTAGATGATATCGTACAGGTGCTCGTCTGTATGAATCAAAATATTGACCGACGTCATTCGTATCGATATACAAAGCTACCCAATGTGACCCTGGTTTATCATCTGTACCCAAATTGCATATTACCTAGTCAGGTCATAAATTCTATCACATGTTTAATATAAAATAATTGAAACAAATTTATTCATTATGTAACCATTTATATACCAAAATGAACTTAACAAAACATAGATTCTTATGACACTATAGTTTATTTAAAATGACCTCCGTGATTTTGAATACAGGCCTTCAATCTGCGCGGCCAGTCGTCTATCGCACCACGAACGAGGTCCATGTCAATATCGGCGGCTGCCTTAATCAAGGATGTCTTGAGTGACTCCAAATTGGGATGAGGCTTTGAGCATGCCTTCTCCTCCAAGTGTTGCCATATCTTGTAATCTAACGGATTCAAATCTGGACTGGAGGAGGGCCAGTCTTCGTGCCGGATGAAGTCGATTTCACGCGCCGCCAGCCAGTCTTGTGTGCTCTTCACTCTATGAGCTGACGCCGAATTTTGTTGGAATACCCAGTGCCTGTTATTGAACATGGTATGAGAAACACGTTACACAAGGTTCGTCAGGACTGTATTTTGATACACAACTACATTCGTTTTTACACCTTTCTCACAAAAATGTACCTTTGTTAAGCCCCAATAAGAAACTCCCAGCCATACCATGAGCGAGGATAGAAAATGACCTCATTGGACACGCGGAATACGGTTGCTCGCTTCTTCACTACTGTGTGCGTACACCTTATCATTTTGTTTGTTGTAGCTCTCTTCTACGGTAAAAATTTTTTCATCCGACAAAAGAATTTCCCGATATTTTTTCCCGCGTACCGCTTCGACAAAGCGCAGCATCTCTTCAGTCTCAGGTCCGTTAGACGAGCATTCAAACGATGTCCTGTTTTTCTTCGATATGCCCGAAGCCCTAAGTCTTCATTTAACACCCTTTTACACCTTATCATTTTGTTTGTTGTAGCTTTCTTCTACGGTAAAAATTTTTTCATCCGAAAAAAGAATTTCCCGATATTTTTTTCCCGCGTACCGCTTCAACAAAGCGCGACATCTCTTCAGTCTCAGGTCCATTAGACGAGCATTCAAACGATGTCCTGTTTTTCTTCGATATGCTCGAAGCCCCAAGTCTTCATTTAACACCCTTTTCACCGTGGTTCTGCTTAACCCCATCTGAAGGGCCAACAGTTTCTGCTTACGTTTGGGGTTTCTTTGAATTCGCGCCTTCACAGCTTTCATCACTGCTGGAGTCTTAACAGACCGAGGGCGACCACTTCTTGACCCGTCATCTACACTAGAGTCTTCATTGTATCGTTTGATGGTACGATAAACGAATCTTTTGGTTATATTCAAATTTTTCAGTATGTCAAAAATTTAAATTGCCGCGGAACCGCAACGATGCAACGCAATAACTGCAACACGGTCTTCTTTAAACGTCCACTCCATATTAAAAAATTAGTAAAATTCTAAAAAGTATAGTTTTATTTTCATGAACAATTAGAAATTCGAATTCAATAAACTTTTTTGTGGCCAGCATTCTAAAAGAAAAGTTTTTACTGTGTGACAATACTTATGACCTGACTAGGTATATACGTTGGTACGTGGGTGTACATGGGCAGTCTATTAGCAGCAGAAACATTATTTTCTAGACTGGGGTGAATCTTTTTCAGATGTTGTTGTACATCTAGTGTATCCATGATATTACTGCTATTAGTAGATTATTACAGTACAATCTACTCAATGACTACATTTGTATATATATATATATATATATATATATATATATATATATATATATATATATATATATGTATATATATATACTGCAGATTGTACAGAATACCGAAGAGTACAATCTGCCACTTTGCCTTTGTAGAAAGCTTTTGATTCCGTCGAAATTTGGGCGGTGCTACAGTCCCTTCAGCGGTGCCAAGTTGACTGTCGGTATATCGAAGCGCTGAAGTGTTTGTACAGTAGGGCTACGATAGCTATCCGAGTACAGAACCAGAGTTCGAAACCTATCCAACTGCAGAGAGGCGTAAGACAGGGTGACGTTATATCCCCGAAACTCTTCACCGCTGCGTTGGAAGATGTTTTCAAGCTACTGGACTGGAAAGGATACGGTATTAACATCAATGGCGAGTACATCACTCACCTTCGATTTGCCGACGATATAGTCCTTATGGCAGAATCACTGGAGGACCTTAGCACTATGCTCAATGACCTCAATGGTGTCTCCCAACGGATAGGTCTTAAGATGAACATGAACAAAACAAAGATCATGTTTAATGTCCATGTCACACCTATGCCGGTAGTTGTTGGGAGCACTATGCTCGAAGTTGTTGACGAGTACGTTTACCTGAGACAAATAGTCCGACTAGGTGACAACTTCGACCGAGAGGTCAATCGACGGATTCAACTCGGCTGGGCAGCGTTCGGGAAATTACGACACATCTTCTGGTCAGGTACACCTCAATCTCTGAAAACTAAAGTGTACAACCAGTGCGTGTTGCCAGTGATGACTTATGAATCAAAGACGTGGTCCTTCACTGCTGGCCGTATGAGGACGCTCAAGGTCGCTCAGCGTGCTATGGTGAGGGCTATGCTCGGAGTTTCTCTGCGTGATAGACTCAGAAATGAGGATATCCGCAGTAAAACCAAAGTGACCGACGTAGCCCAACGGATTAGTAAGCTGAAGTGGCAATGGGCCGGCCATATAGCTCGAAGAACCGATAACCGATGGGGAAGAAAGGTTCTCGAGTGGCAGCCTCGTACCGGTAGGCGTAGTGTAGGGCGACCCCCCACTAGATGGAGTGACGACCTGGTAAGACATGCAGGAAGTCGATGGATGCAGGTGGCTCAGGACCGTATATATATATATATATAGTACCCGGTTGACCGAGCTTTGCTCGGTATTTTTCGCTCGGTTTTTTTTGATTCGTGTGTTTTGGAAATTATATTTAGATACAAATTACATACTGATGAAATACGAATAATATTTTTTCATCTTAGCGACATAATAGAAAAAAATTGAACTGGTTATTTGAATAAAAAATCATGAGTGCAATTATTTTTATTTAAATTTTCGTGTTTTTAAAAAATACTAAAAAAAGGGCTCGAAAAAAATATATTTTCTCAAAAAAGAAAGAAACTTGAAAAAAAAAATAAAAAAGTCGGTCGGTCGGTCTGGGCTCGAACCGGGGTTTTACGATTTTGTGACCGCCCATTATACCAATAAGCTATTTATAATCATTACCAAACTGTCAAAATTTACCTTCTTATTCTAACTATATTGTAGCACTTTTTAATTGCCTAAAAACACGGACAAAAAGACATTTTCTAAAAATAAATCTTAGCTAGATCGATTTATTATCCCCGAAACTCCCTGGACACTAAATTTTATGAAAATCGTTGGAGCCGTTTCCGAGATCCCGATTATATATATATATATATACATATATACAAGAATTGCTCGTTTAATAGTATAGGATATATATATATATATATATATATATATATATATATATATAACTGTGGTTCCCGTTAACTGCGTTATCAGAATCAGTATCCAAGCATATAGAAATAATTTTTTTCAAAAAAAAAACACTTAAAAATATTTTAATGAAAAAAAAAATTATTAGCAAATTGTATGTGGTTCTATTATCTCTGCATTGGCCGAGGAGTAAGAGGATTGTCAAAGACCCCGCATTACCGATACTCCGTTTTTACCGTTAGGAAGGTATTTTGGTACATCTCGACACTGGTTTTTACACCTTTTTCACAGAAAAACACCTCAGTTAAGCCTGAATATGAGACTCCAAGCCAAACCTTGAGTGAAGAAGGATAATGTGGTCGTTGAATAGGAATACGCGTGCTGGCTTCTTCACTGCTGTGCGCGAGATTTATCCGGCCTAACTTTTTTCAAACGCTCGTTCAAAAAATGTCCGGTCTTCTTACGATAAGCTCGTAGTCCCAGGTTTTCATTGATCACTCTTTTGATCGTGGTTCTGCTTAGGCCCATCTGAAGAGCTAAGATTTTTTGTTTACAAACAGGATTTCGTTGGATTCGCGCCTTCATTGCTTTGATAATCGCGGGTGTCCTGGTCGGCCGGTCCTCTTACGACCTTCGAAGCTTGAATCTTCAGTGAATCGTTTGATAATGTGATAAAAAAATTGTAGGGTTATTTTCAATTTTTGTAGAATATTGAAAATGTCTTGGCGCGTAACCACAGCGGTGCAACGCGATAACCGCTACTCTATCCTCTATCTTCGACCACTCCATATTTGAAAATGAATGAAAATTAATGTCTTTTTTATTTTCAGCAAGCCCAAACGTTATATTTTCAAAATTGGTTAAGTTCATCTAGCCAGTATTCAAAAATTTTAAACAATAAGGTTTTTTGACCGAACTTATGACCCGATTAAGTACTCGTACTACAATTGAACTTCATTATTCATCATCATCATTACAGCCCTTCATAAGTACACTGCTGAACATAGGCCTCCCCCAAGTAATGCCACAAAGCACGGTCCTGAGCCACCTGCATCCATAGACTTCCTGCATGTCTTACCAGGTCATCACTCCATCTAGTGGGGGGTCGCCTTACTCTACGCCTACCGATACGAGGCTGCCACTCGAGAACCTTTCTTCCCCATCGGTTATCGGTTCTTCGAGCTATATGGCCGGTCCATTGCCACTTCGGTTTACTTATCCGTTGGGCTATGTCGGTCACTCTGGCTTTACTGCGGTTATGCTCATTTCTGAGTCTATCACGCAGAGAAACTCCAAGCATAGCGCTCTCCATAGCTCGCTGAGCGACCTTGAGCGTCCTCATACGGCCAGCAGTGTAGGACCACGTTTCACATCCGTAAGTCATCACTGGCAACACGCACTATACAACCAGTGCGTGTTGCCAATTGAACTTACAACAAGAATTTTACATGACAGAAAGAATTTCTCTGAAAAATTGATCAATTCTATGACAAAAACAAAAATTCTCGATCCTCTTAAGAAGTCTGAAGAATTACGGATATTTTGAAATAGCATTTACGGAATTCTACGGAAATGTTGGTACAACATACGAGTTGGTACGTAAACATTGATATCAGACGAGATTGTAAGCTTAGGGTTTGCTTATTATAGTGGATCCATAGTTCTGTAGATCCGTAGTTGTCCATCTTATCGAAATTATAAATAAAGTACAAAACTTAAATCTTAATGCAGATATACTATGTTCGGTGTTCTAAAACTCGCATACTGCAATCCACGACAGTTTTGATAAATCATTACGTATATTTAGAACATACTAATGTCAGTTGAATCGACACGTGGTCGGTGCAACCTACTCAACGTTCGTCCGTTGAGTTTTGACGACCAATTGTAATCTAGCTATAAAAGTTGAACCTAAATTTCACTTAGTGTTGACGGTTTTATAATGCTCTATAAAACCGTCGCATTTCTAGTGCATGTAGGGATGCTGTGTGGCCTTCAGACATTAATTCACGATAATTTTAACATTCAACGCCGTCAAAATGCCGTGTTACCAGTAGAAAGAAATGATTTTCGGATATCGTCACTTACCTTAAACGTACTACTACTAGCACATACTACGACTAGGACTGGCTGAGGTGGTGCGGTCATCTTGTTGTCCTATAAATGAAAATTATTATATTATTTTATTTTATTATTATATTATTAAATATTGTCCTATAAATTGATTTTAATTAATCACTGCTGAATTAGAAAAAGTACACCTTAAACGTCATATAAATTAATTTGGCAATACCTCCGAAGCTTGGAAAGAGCAGGTTTAATACAATAGAGCGAGACTCTATCAACCTGTATTGTAATTCCTTATTCCATACAAGACTGTTTCAATATGTGAAGAATGCCGTTGACTAGACTTAGATGCCATATGGTTCCAAAAAAAGTACAAAAATGTCCTCTCGCGCGTAAAACTGATTTTGTTTCATTAAGTCTTGCTTCAATTAAAATACTCGCACTAACGCGGTCGTATGTAAAGATACATCATATTTTAAATTCACGCCAAATGTAACACAACTTACAATAAATATTTTGAATTCTAATTCTGAATTTCAATTTATGTAACCTATTTGTAACGCCTATCAAGAAATCCATAATTATCCGCTGGCGTATTTTAGGAAACACTGAGATACAAAAAGGTTTCTAATTATGGTGGTTTATAATAATAATAATAATAATAATAATAATAATAATATTGGGACCGGGCCATCATCACAGACAGGACTATTCTTGCGAATAAGCCTGATATTGTGCTGATGGACCGGGCACAGTCAAGGATATTTTTGGTCGACATTACCATTCCGTATGACGAGAACCTCGTGAAAGCCGAAACAGACAAGCAAACAAAATATCTGGACCTGGCTCACGAGGTGACCGACATGTGGGGTGGTCTGCCGACCGAAATTATTCCTGTAGTCGTCTCTGCAAACGGGCTAATCCCAGCCAGCCTCTCGGGTCATCTGAGGCGACTGGGACTACGTGGCGGACCGCTCCAGGCTCAAATGCAGAAGGCGGTGCTCCTCGATACCGCCCGCATCGTCCGCCGGTTTCTTTCCCTTTCCCCCTAACCCTCGGCCGTTTGGTCTCCCCTGCCGAGGGCGTCCATCTGGTTGGGCTTTTATTTATTTATGTATTTTTATATTTATTTTATGTTATTGATATTTATGTATATTTATCTTTTCATTTTCATTTATAATTATATATTTATGGGACCCAACCAGATGAGAAAACTATATAGATACCCCAATAATAATAATAATAATAATAATAATAATAATCTGGTATAGTTTTCTCATCTGGTTGGGTTCTAATAATTATGTATTATTAGAACCCAACCAGATGAGAAAACTATATTGATACCCCACAATAATAATAACCATCACACAACGCCATCTAGTCCCAAGCTAAGCAGAGCTTGTTATGGGCACTAGACAACTGATAAACATACTTATATATTTCTAAATACATAAATATTATAGATAAATTACACCCAGACAGAGAACAAATAATCGTGCTCATCACACAAACATTTTTCCTGGGTGGGAATCGAACCCACGACCTCCGGTGTAGCAGTCAGGGTCACTAACCACTAGACCAACAGGCCCGTCAAATGTTTTGAATAATAAATGTTTTGAAAATCAAACACTCTCAGATCATAGCGTCGTCTACGCGGCGTTTTAGCTTAGCTGACCCAAAGCGTCGGGATTACAAATAACTAAAATTAAAAGGTGGGTCTACGCTAGAGGAGCACAAATTGAACCGCTCTACTCGCGGTGTCAAATGCGGACTTACAACGAGCCTATAACATGCAAATCGATGTATGCGATGCAAATCCCTTTGTGTTCGTCAAAAAACCGACAATAGGCGGAGCACAGTCGAGCACGAACCAAAAGCTCGAAGCGCGCTCGTTCGAGGCTTGTAAGTGGTCCACACTATACGAAATTGTGGTCGGCTAATGCTCCGTTCGTGCTCGGCTCGTCTAGTGTAGACCCGCCTAAACACTAAATCCATAAATTTATTACTTGCTTAAATATAAGATTTTTTATTATCTTTTAAAGTGACTGTAGCTTGATCATTAAAATTAATTGGCTCTTTAAAACTTAACTTTAAGTCTATTGTACTATTGACTACTTGTAAGCGATAATTGAATAGATAGATAAGAGATATTTCCGTTGTAAATAAAACTAGGTAGTATTATATTGTTAACAAAGAGGCAACATATTTTCAGGCACACTTCGATCACTCGAAGGTTCTGCCGCGGGCGGCGTTCCCGTGACGACAACGAACTCTACCGTTCAAACAGCTTCAAGTTTGAGCGATTCACTAGGGAGCCGGCGGCGGATGAATTTACATCAAGCTCACAGGTAAGCCTGTCTGTTACATATCAATTAAAGGTTAAAATTTTAGTAGGAGCAATTTAATTAATTTAAATAAAAACTAACAACGCGTTTTGAATACAATTGTAAAAGGTTTTTGATTTTTCAAGTCGTTTCCATAGATATCTAATATATGTGTGCTAATATTTTTTTTAAATCAGATTAAAATTTTCTTTTTTTATCGTTTACAACATTGTCTTATTGAAAATTTATTCTTGTCTTACTGTTAAACAAAATTAGTGGCACTGTTTCTATAATACTAAAATAGGTAGTCTTTAACACTTGAATTAACATTGTTGTTCACATAATTGTTCTACTTGTGCTCTTCGTTTTAGTTTCTAGTAATATTGATTCCTAATGTATAAAATATAGTTTTATACTAGTAAGAATTGCTAATATAGAGTATTTTATAATAAAGCAAATCTCATATAATTCCTTACAACATAATATAAAAGCGTCCGAAAGCGTTATCCTACTTATCTACGTTAGTCGTCTTGATTCTTGAGCACAAAAACTGTCATTTACTCGTGCCATGTCAGCTTGTATCTTTCTCATAGTTTATCAATACATAATAGAGAAATCTTAACATGTTTATAGAAAATTGCCAATATACGTCCCACTACTGGGCACAGGCCTCTCCTCATTTCTTTGAGGGTTTTAGGGCATAGAAGTGTTTACCGCGCAGCTCCAGGTGGTAAATCAGCACTTGAAATTGTAGCTAACAATTTCATTGGTGTTGGCGGGGATCGAACCCGGTTTGCACGCGTACTGTGTATTTTACAGCGAGCGCTAACCATCTGAATTACCACGGCTCTTCATTCTATGTTACATATAAATAAAATTGAAGCGTCTGTTTGGAATATCTAAATAACTAGTCTTATATTGAGCTGAGAGGGTTATTTCCATGCCAGTAAGACATGAGTAACCATAGAATACTATAATACATACATAATAGAACGGGGGAGTGAGCGGAGCCATTAAAATGTCACTAACATGTCCATTCACATGTGTAAATATCAACACGAGATGTGTTTTGACGTTACAATCGTTTCCAAATTTCACATGCAAATTATTTAGAAAATGTCAAATCGCACACTCGTTACATATAAATGTGTATTAAAATTTAAATGATTTTAATGATGATTTAAATAATGATTAAATTTTTTAATGATGATCTTGAACGTTAATCAAAAGCGTAAAATGTGTAAATTTACTTACGCTGTTACGACTACATTAGTAGACCCCACGCCAGGCGATGCGGGGCAGCTGGTAATTAATATAATTGACTTCCTTTAAACACGAAGAAAATATTTTATTAGTCATTGTCAGAGTGCTGTGTTGGTCCCTACTTATAAGTATAGTAGTGAAAGTTGGGTGGGCGGAAGAAGCACGAGAGTAGAATAAACACAGTAGAAATGGAGTCGTAAGTAGTAGGTTAGGGCTGCATCTAAGTGACAGGGTGAGAAATTGTGTGATAAGAGAGTGTGGTTTGCAAGATGATGTTGTGACCAGGATTAAGAAAGGAATGCTTCGGTGGTTTGGTCATGCAGAAAGAATGAATGAGGAAAGAGTGACAAAGCAAATTCATGTTGCAGAAGTGAACGGCGGAGTCGGAAAGGGACGTCCTAGGCGAAAGTTTATCGACCAAATTGACGATATATTGAAAATGGGCCAAATTAAGAGTATCCTTAACCAACGAGCATGTATGCGTAGCTATATGAATGTGGAGGAGGCGAGAGACGTGTGTCAGGATCGTGCCAAATGGAAGAATGTAGTCTCTGGATATCCCTCTGGGTGACAAGCGTGAGTGTTTATATATGTACGTCCTATAAAAAATGTATCATTGTCAGAAATGTAGAAAATAAATTGAAGGAGAATTAAAAATTGTGATCCCATTTTGTGCTCCCAGATATCGCTTGTGTTATGTTGATATTAATGTTAATTGGTTGTATGGTAAGGGTAGAAAACTTGAGACCTCAGGGGTGACAGACGTCTAATGGGCCATAGCATTTACTAAGACGTTTTGCACCTATTTAAAAATATTAAAAATTTACAAATAAGGCTGATTAAGTACCTAGAGACCAAAAAAGTTAAAGATAATTGTGGACAGGACTATAATAACTTATTTCCAATTTGTAAAATACTGCCTGTAGACAAAAAAATCGAATACTTAATAGGCATACGTCACTACTATAGTAACGATTATAAAAGAAATGTTAATAATAAATATGATACAAGAAGTGTAAAATGTAAAATGCTTGTTAAACCGAGAATGAATAATTATTATGGGGAAAGAGTATCAAAATTTCTAATACCTAAGATATTTAATAAATTTGAACTTTTAAGAGGGAGTCCGCAACTTAGTAAAAATGTGTTGAAATCAAAACTTAAACAGTTGTTTCTTGATGAATTATCATTGGAGTAGTAGTTTATTTATAACAGAAGTATATCATTGTTTTAATTAGTGCCTGTGTTGGTTATAATTATAGTGTAAAGAAATACTTAATAAATGTGTATAATCAATATTATAAGTAAATTAGTAGTATACTTAGAAGATATTATGTTGAAAATCGAGCGTGTCTCGCCATCAAACGTAAAAGTTTGGCGAGAATAGCTATGTAAGCCTATTCTTTGTATATTTTTGTGATTTATAAAAAAAAACCATCTGGTAGACTAGATGCTTGTTTGTCATTCTTACTCCATAAAAAAAGAGAACTGGCAATTGTAGTGCCAGCTGTCGCACACCTTTGAAGATGTTTTGCTTCGGCATATACTTGACGAAGAGAATCACCTTAAAAATTGCGCATTCTGGCAAGAGCCCTAACTGGACACTGTTGTCTTAAAAAGCACATGTCCATCCAGGGACTAAGCAACTCAAGGATGTGTCGGTTCTGTTCCATAACGGAAGAAACGCCTCTACACATCCTAACCGATTGCGGACCCTTAATGCGCAAACGTAACACTCATCTGGGACACTATCTACTCCGCCCAGAAGAAGTGAAATTGCTCACGGCTAAGCAACTCCTTCTATTCATTGAATATATAGGGCTTAGCAGTGAACTATAGCCATAGCAGTGATCACTATAGATCTTTTAGGTCGCACTGATACGGTCTCTTTCCCTAGACCTGCATAGCTGCTCGCACACAATAAAAAAAATCACCCTAATTTCTTCCGTGGACGGTACGGTGTGATACATCGCCATCATATAGCATAAGTTTTCATTTTCATTTTTTTTATAGAGTTGTAAATAGTAAACTGTTGAAAAATGCTCTTTCCAAATCAAAGGAGGTTTACTACGCTGACCAGATTGACTGACAATTGCGGTTCCAAATATCATAAACATTAAACGGATGTCAAGCCGGACCTTTTTCTTTTGGGTGGTATCAACGTTTATCGGAAGTCACATAGGTACGTTACTTATATTGGAAACGAATGGAAATACTTATAATGGGATGATAGGTTTTCTGACGCCCTTCCTACAATTTTACTTCACGTCTTATACTGAAAATAATAGTATTATGTTAAATATAAAGTAATAATGTGATAATACTTCGCCTATACTAAATCTTACCACAAAATATTTAAAGGCTCATAGACATCTACATTTATTCCCGATTAAGAATCAAAATGCAGATGCGTTTTCACCCCTGAGAAATAAGATGGATTGCCTCGTTTTCAGTGAAAAGGGTCTCCGATTCTCTACTCTTACCATACGAAACTCAGCAGCATTAAACTGCTATTTTGTGAGAGCGTGGTCCTACCCCGGCCGAGTTAACCCATTGATGCTACAACCAACGCCGTCATAGGCCATTCCGGGGCCCTTGGGCACACAAGAATTTGGGGCCCTGTTGGAAAATAAAAAAAAAGTGAATGACATAACTACACGACTTTTTCTGGCACCAGGGCGGCGCCACTTATAATGAGGTAAAATATTTGACGGATTTCATTGCGGGGACGATAATTTCTTAGAAAAATGTAAACTTTAACGTCTTTTTTCTAAACTTTCTTTAAAAAAAAAGAAGATATTCTATGTCAACATGAATAGGTGTATTCTTTTTATTTATTACACTAAAGTTTAGGCTCTACTTGTCTAAAAATAAGGATTGTAACAGATACTATTTGCTAAAAATCTAATATTATTTTTTTTTGAAAATTATCATATTAAATAAATAATTTGCCGTTAAATCTTTTGAAGTGTTATTTTTATTAAACAGTTTAAAAATTACTAAAATAAATATAGTTCCTAATCATTAAAATCGAGAATTATATTCTACACACTAGAAAGTTATACCTCTGAAACACACCAAATCAATTTAAGAAAATTTGTAAAAGCGCCATCTACTGTAAAGAAATATGAAATTACAAAACTTGTAGGTTGTCGTGCTGTTTATAACAAATGGTGATAGAGGGCGGTGTGATAGCTTTTTCTAACAAATCAATAAGATAGGCTAAGCCAATTACAGAAAATTAATATCTCCAACGATCATAATTTTATAGTTCAGATAATAGCGCAATTGCTTGCGGAAACAATTTTTTTTCCGGGCATCGTGAAATTAATACATAAAACTGTGTTGGCGCGATGCTATGTACCGATCCTACTAGCGATAGAGCATAATGTGGTTCCGTTTCATCATACGTATTCGTACACAATATAAGATTCATATTTTTAATTATATATAATTGTTTCTAATAATTTATTATGACGAATTAATCAACAGAACTATAATAGCATATTTATACGGAAAGCTTTTTGCATGTATTTTTTTCTACATATACCGGAAAATGTACAGACATTGGGCAGTAGATGGCGTTTATTCTAAATGAAGCGTAAATAAAAAAAATTATGAAAAGCTCTAGAATAAAGGATGTTTTTGTTTAGAAGCCACGGTAGATCAGGGCACGCACCGTGGTACGCTAGCAATACCATAGGTAATAGGATAGGAGTATGGAGTGTAGAGGTAAGGATTACATTCTGTATAAAAAAGTATCCGTAGGAAAGCGTTAAATAAGGATGGGCCACTGTAGCTACAGTCTAGATTAAAAAAAAAAACTTTTTACAATTTTTTATTGCACAGATTATTACCATAATTCTTTTTACAATAATTATTTTATTGCTTTCAAAATTTTTATTTTTTCTAAATCACTCAACGGCGGCGGCGGTAGTGGAAAGTTTTTGAACTGTTATTTACTGCTTACTTTTTCAACTATTCTATTATGGGAGTTAGTACTCCTTACTTCTACACTGATAGAAGTCCGTCTGGATTGGTACTACCCTCTAACTAACCTATTTCTATTTACAACGCCTACTAGTGTAGGCGTTGTTATTTAACTAACTATCGTCTTCCGATCTGAAGAATAAAGAGAGAAAATATACTTACAGGCTGTGAGGCATTCCGTCTTCGTCTTTAGAGGTAATAACGCATCAGCAGCCTTCATTGTTTGAAGTTGTCTACATGTCCCCACGGATCGCAGTAGCCATTTAACATCAGAAGGACTGTAAATTCGTTTGTTACGTTCAGTTTTATATAAAACTCAAGTTAGAAGTATTCCAGACAGTACATGTCATTAAATGATATTAAAGTAACCTCAAACTTATACAGGATCATCAATACTCTGATTTACACATGTATTACCCATTTAGAATCAAATAATATTTTTTTTAAATGATGTTTTTAAAACTATACGAACACATCCGTAGCCTACAAAGCTGAAGCTCAAATTACTTTCTATTTTTAAAGTGATTTAGATATATTTATAATATATAAATGTATAAATGTATGTATTTATTTAAACATGCATGTGAAATATATATTTTTATACTAGCGTTCCACCCCGGCTTCACACGGGTGATTTCTGAATCTCGACAACAGCGCCACCTACAGTGTCTAAATGAGGTTTTAAAACCAACCACCACACAAACACACACAAAAATTTAATCAATATCGGTCGAGCCATTTTCGAGTTTTTGCGAGACTAACGCACAACGATTGTTTTTATATTATAGTGGTACGTGTATATTTTGTGTATGTGTTGGATATATGATTTGAATTGAATTATTGAATTTGATCATGGTAAGATTAGCTGGTATAGAATGCAATATGGCAGTCAGCTCGCCTTTTATGCAAAATCTTTGGTACAATAAAGAATAACATAATCAATTAATCTTGACTTTCAGGAATTTCTATTAACCGCTTAGAAAGTTAATACAGTTACTGTTAATATATTTTGTTTAAGGGGATATAGTAAGTCAGCTCAAAGTCTAATTTCGTCCTCACTTGCCCGCGCGTCGTATGCTATGTACCGACATGTTTGTAATCACTAATACTGTAACTAGAAAGGTCGTTAGACACTTATTTCATTAGGTTTATCATATTTATGCCTGTTTCTTAACGCCAAGCCAGTCGCTTCTTATTTTTGTTACGGTTATTTCCCATTTTAATTTTACGTCGTCCTGTTGCGCAATGTATATTCTGATCGTAAGCGACACAACCTCCCCCTTCAAAGGCCGAAGCGAAGTGACCGGGCGGCAGGATTCACGCTTCAAGAGGCAGATAGCTTATGTAATTTCTTTTTACAGTGAAAATAATGATATTTTAAAAAAAGTAAATAACATAAGCACTGCTTTATAGTTAGTTTAGTTAGTATGCAAAGTTTCATGATCTTATTTAAAGTATTTTACAAATAACAGCGGTTTATTGTTTATTTTGGAGGTAACTTTGGATTTTTTTGCTATCGAGAAGATTTTACGAAATCGTGTTTTCGTCCAACATAATCCTTAACATTAATCCTCAACTTTACGATACATTTATTTCAAAATTAATGCTGCAATATTTTCGGCATAACGAAGGATCTTGCTAAGCCATTTGAGATTATATTTCCCCTTAACAACGTTTTACAAAAAATTTGAGTGTGAATACCAGAACTACATACCTCCCGGCATTGTCTCGAATGATCCCATATTGTTTATTTGGAGTAAATAACGTATGTAAATACACGGGGGCTAACATATTACCTATCTTTAATTCGTAGCGCGTTAAGATTTTACAATGTTTTCGACCTATCGTAAAACATAAAACATTTTAAACTTAAAAAATTTAGTTCTTGATACTTAATTTGAAGTTTCAGTCATCATCGCAGTGAGATAAGTATTAAATTCGACAGTGTAATGTTTTTACGTGGTAGAGTCACGCTGCAGCTATATTATAGTTGTAGCACAAATGGGTCGGCTCGACCGGGGAAGAACCACGCTTTCACAGAATACCACCGTGAAATAGCAGCTTAATGCTGCTGTGATTCATATGGTGAGTGTAGAGAACCGGAGACCCTTTTTACTGGAAACGGGGCATTCCATCTTAGTCCTCACGCGTGACAACGCATCTTGCATTTTGATTTGTAATCGAGGATAGATGTGGATGTCCGCAGCAACCACTTACCATCAGGTAGACTGTGTGCTCGTTTGTCACCCTATCCTGTAAAAAACAAACCATCAGGTGGACTGAATGCTTACAGTAAGTTAGATAGACAGAAAACTCTTTATTGCACTCAAACAAAAATTTTGGTACAAAGGCGAACTTTGCTATAATAGCTAACTTTACTACGGCTTGTTGGGTAAAAGGGTGTAATTTAATTTAATTTAAAATAAAATTTTGTAGCATTATAGTTTTTAATTCATGATTGAAGATTGGTCTCTAATAGCTAAGAAATTACAAGGAAAACCAATGTTGTTTTTTTTTAAATTACGAAATTGTTATCAACTAATATTCACATTATAGCAGTTATATATAGTAACAATATAAATGAGTATCACTTCGATTCTTTAGTGTAAATATAAAATTTATTAAGGACTTCACCACTGCGTTAGCTATCGGGTTCAGATTTTGTGGTATTTTGGCAATTAACGTGCATATAATATATTTTTTACGTGGTAAAGCCACGTTGCAGTTACGAGCACAGCTCGACCGCGGTTCCACACACTCACAGAATAACAGCGTGGAACTGCAGGGTAATGCAGCTTGGTGTTTCGTATGATGAGTACCAAACCGGAATTTTTTTTACTGGCAACGAGGCATTCCATCTTAGTCCGCGGGGATGACAAGGCATCTGCATTTTAATTTTTAATTGATGATAGATGTAGATGTCTATGGGCCCTAGCACCCAGTTACCATCAAGTGAACTATGTGCTCGATTGTCACCCTTATTCTATTTGTATACAGGGTATCCAGTGGCAGATTTCAAATTTTGAAGACTTGTAAAAAAAAAAACTACACCTTTAATACAAATTACATTTATTTTAATATTAAGATAATATATGCGGATTTCATTTTTTGAAAACAACGTTTTTCAAATGGCGACCATCCACCCTGACACACTCCTCGAGTCGATCACGCATGTTTTCAAAAACGCGTTTACAGAGCGACTTGGGAATCCTGCTAATTTCTGCTCGAATATTTTCTTTAAGTTGTGTCACAGTGTTCGGATTTGTTTTGTAAACGACAGATTTTAGGTATCCCCATAAGAAAAAATCACACGGAGTTAAATCTGGTGACCTAGGCGGCCACGGTATGGTGCAGTTTCGGGCAATGTTTTTTCCAGAAAATAACTGCCGCACTGCATTCATCGACACACCAGCAGTATGAGCTGTAGCCCCGTCCTTCTGGAACCACGTGTTTTGGTTGAAATATGGAGTATTCTGCAATTGTACCCCAAAAAAATTACTTATCATCTCAGCATATCTCTCCGAATTCACCGTTACAGTTTGGCCACGTTGATCTTCAAAGAAATACGGCCCTATTATGACAGACGCAGACATTGCACACCAGACTGTTACTTTAGGTTTATGTAAAGGCTCTTGATGCATTTGTATTGGGTTGGAAACATCCCAATAACGAAAATTTTGCCTATTTACACATCCTCCAATGTGGAAATGGGCTTCATCACTAAAGAATATGTTATTCATCCGAGCAGCATTACGAAATTTCAATAACATCATTTCCCCATAACTTTTTCTTAATGCAAAGTCAGAATCGTGTAAATCTTGAACAATTTGAATTTTGTACGGATGAAACTTGAGTTTTTTTCGCATTATAACGTGTAAAGTTGATTTCGTTATTCCCAATGTCGATGAACGTGCACGAAGTGATAAACGAGGACTTTCAATTACAGAAGCCATAACACGTTCAAGATTTTCCTCCGTAGCTACCGTTGGTGTTGGTCCCGGTCCGGATCTATTTAATGCTGATCCTGTAGCTCTGAACCTTGCTACCCAAGACTGAATGAGGTTGATCGATGGTCCATCACATAATCGACGAATACCGTAACGAGTATTAAACCGACGGCGTGCTTGAGACAGCGAATAACCACTTGAAATGTACGCCTTGACGGCAAAAGCGCGGTGCTCTCCACTCCACCGCTCCATGGCTACTAATTTAGTACTACTAAATAATCCGCAGTGCTTGCGCTTCGAACAACCCCCTCCGCGCCCTTCTCGCATGTTGCGTTCGGAAACTAGGTTCATTCAAACTTTGAAATCTGCCACTGGCCACCCTGTATATAAACGTTTTTGTTTCTTAGCCTAGTTGCCTTCTGGTCAGTGTTGTGCAGTAGATAGACACAAGAATTAAAATTTTAATTTATGGAATCAGGTGTTACTTTACGAAAATCCATTATACCAAAAATTGTAGAACTTTAATTAAATTTTGTCCACTCCTGTGTCTATCAATACCTCAGTCTTAGGGAAAGTAGGATCTTCGAGATGACGGAGACGCTTACAGCAGATGTCATTGCGGACTTACACACAGACCTCGGCGCGCTGGTAGAAGTTCTCTAATGTGAACCCAGGGTAGCCGAGGTATGTCGCATTAAGAGGACATCTGATCTACGTCTCAGTCAAGAAGAGTAAGTGCGGCTTGTCAGGCTCAAAGTGTAAGTGGACTGCGTTGAGATTAGGGATTATAGTGCAGAACTCGCATGACTCAGTTGGAATAGACGTCACACATATAACCTAGGGACGCAGTCGGAATCTCAGCATCAATAATACCTAGCATGGAGTCCACGGGATCGCCCGAACCATCCTGAAAATCACCACCAGGCCCTCTCCTCCGGTCTCCAACCAGTATGATGGCGGGTCGGCCTTGCATGAGTGAAGGGCTCATTAATTGGGCCCCCAACTATCTACGATTGGCCTGCGGTGCAACCATGGATTCGGCTCCAGCTAGCCTCTAACCAGGCACTTAAATTAGAAACGGCCGGTATAGTACAGTTCTTCAGTTTAGACCCATTCTCCGCGTAAATAAGGCGTTTCAACTAACATCACACTGGAACACGACTCGAGTCATTTGGCGATATGTCTTTACCACCCAACTATGATTTTCAAAGAGTCCGGTGAATGTGGCGATACAAGTCAGCAGATTGGTATAAGATGTAGCATTTCTTTGCATCCTATCCTTGGCGGCATTTTTTCTTGTTTGAAGAGGGTTCAGGGTGCAGTATTTCATACACTTTGCTGACGTGCCCATTGATTGTAAAGCTCACCCGTGGTTTTACTCCGAATACACCCGTTCAAAAAACACAAGCATATGGCGTGTTTATCCTGGGTCGATGCTTATGACTGCAAAGCTCTGGATGTTAACCATAATAAAAGAGCCTTAACCAAGCTGCCAAGTCCTGTAAAAATTCATTCCTGCTAGTGAGTTTCAACGGCATTTAACACACCGGCGCAAAACTCTCAGCCAAAGTATCTGACAGTAGAGCTTATTAGTCTCTCTTTAAAGCGGTCGAGACCAATTCCTGCCGGTCTACAGTGCCTCCACTGATAAAACCAGATTGCTCACTGGCGCATAGGGCTAAAGAGTAAGAAGTAGAAGTTCACGTCTAGTTCCCTGGACTTGTTTCTTCCAAAATTTCTTTCCTTTTTCTCCTTAAATTACAGACACGACTTTTATAAAGATTTATTAAATGTATAGATTAATAATATGAAATCATTCAATGGTAGAGTCACCCGATGGTAACGTTTAATTACGAAGTACAGAATATATCGGGTAGAAGCAATATTGTTAACGACGTGCTATCACGTTACCCTCCTGATTTTTTACATTTATTATTTAATACAAGGGGATAAAAATATAAACTTAGAAATAACACACAAAAATTAAAATCCATATCAGTATATCAAACACAAGATTCGGAGTCGATGGCTATTATTGGAAAATTAAAGACGTTAAATACTTCTACAATCTCAAAAACCTTATTGCGGTACCTCCATGACGGAGGTCCGTATCATCAACAAATATTAATTCAAATCAAACACATTTAAATCAAAAAAGTTTATACCCAGCTATACTCTTCGATGTAAAAAATTTCACATCTTAGCCTTATATGAGCGAAGAAAATCTGTTTAAAATTGTTAATGGTGTTGTTGATTGCCCTGAACTACTCGGTGAAATAGGTTTACGTACCTCACATCATCTAGCTTGCGGAAGGCTGCACTCTTATCTGTACCATGCGTGAAAAGTAATTATAGACAAAACTCTTTTATTATTCGATCATGCAGATCTTTTAACGCTACAGCACATATTCATGACGTGGATATTGACTTATTTCATTTCATCGTACTCCAGCTTAGGCGTTCACTACACGATCTTATTACATAAAGTATTATATAAGTGAAAACTTGTAAATGGCCTTCATTTTTTGTAAATTACTTGTAAATTTTCCAAACAAATAAAAAATAAAATAAATAAAAATAACCTTGCGCAGGATTCAAGACGTGAGCAAAGCTAGTGGACCAGATGATATAACAGCTATATATTGTTCCAAAGGATTGTTTTCCTGAGTTGTCTCCTACCTTGAGGCGCTTGTACCACCTCTCATTTAGGACTTGAACGATGCCCAAATCTTGGAAGATATAATTAATTCTAATAAAATTCTAATTGTCAGATCTCATTTTGAATCCATTCATTGTCCAATATTTACCATCAATATTTGAATGGTTTTGTTCACAATTAACATTATATGCCAAACGAAACAAGTATTGAAATTAAAAATTTTGTATGTCCGACTTCAATATGAATGAAATGAGAACATCATAAATTTGTTCAAAGTCAATTAAATACTAATTGTTATGGGTAACCCACCCCATAATACTCTTGCCATTGACGTTGACTGCCTCGTTGGTCTAGCTCTAGTGGTTGTAGTAGTGCGACTGCTGATCATGAGGTCCTGGGTTCGAATCCCGGGTCGGGCCAAAAAATTAATTATTGAGTTTTTTCGTCAAGAAATTCTCAGTAGTTGCCCGGAGTCAGGAAGTTGGCAGTGTCTCACCCCCGTGCCTCGGAAATCACGTAAAGCCGTTGGCCCTGCGCCCGATCTCTCTCCGGTCGTGTCGGGTTACCGTCCCATCGGATTATGAGAGTGAGGAAACTATAATCCTCTCCTGCGCCGACGGCTGTTCTCCGTTGAGGCAGGCCGCCTGAATCCTCAGAGAATCAAATGAAAAAAAAAATACATTCGAATTGAGAAATTCCTCCTTTTTCTGAAGTCGGTTGAAAAACAATTCATCTTAATCAGAGTACCTTGCCAAAAATGTCTTTAACATGCAAGAATGAACCTGAAAAAGAGAGAAAAGCACACAAACCTAAAAGGGATTATGTAAGCTTCTTTTGTTTAAAAAAAACATGTAACAAAAATTTTAAATAATTAATCAGAAAAAACTTTCACTTTTTTCTACAACATTTTCAGGATTCTACAACAGCGCCACCTACCGGGTACAACTATGCTTATGACCTTCGCGGAAGTGTAAGCAATATGGAAGTATGGCGCATAAAATACGAACAAACAAATATTAATTGTTATATATTAGATAATATAATAAAACATTATTTTACATCATCTTATATTGTTTATATTCGTGGCATTATATATCGTTGTCTTACTAAAAGCACAGAAAGCTAAATGTAACTACTGTGCACGTTTTGAGTCGCCCTGTTTTGCGCATTATTCTAATTCAAGTTTAGTATTGGCCGGTTTTCTGTACAAATGAAAAAATGTGAAGTCTGAGTACCTTTTCTCAAAATCACGAGTTCTTGACTATCATACTGGCTCCCTCCTAGTCCTTTCCACTGGGTTTCACAAAATTATTTTGTTCTACCAGATATCCTTTTCGGGTACATTGTAGTCGTTAGTGATGAACACTGCACACCAGTCTGATTTGCATTATGCTGCAGTTCATTACGATCCAAACGTCGTCACCTGGAGACTTGTTGGCCACTTACGGGCCATAATGTATTTAACGTGGAGCAGACGGTCAACGACCGCACTATTAAGGTCTCTAATGTGTTATATCGTGGGATGAAGTGAAACGAATACTGCGTTATCTCATGGCACAACCTATTAGTGATTCTGGTTCCATAAATTTGAGATCGCACTCTGTTTAAAGATGTAGCATGTGAGAAGTTCTTAAACACGCCATTGATGAATAGAGCGTTAACATTTTTGGAATGCATTTCTCGACTCAGTCAAGACCTCGTCCTATCTTTGTACGTTGTACGAATTGATCGGCTCGACCGGGATAGGATCACGAGGTCACAGAATACCAGCCTAAATGGCAGCTTAATGCTGATGTGTTTTGTATGGCGGGTGTAGAGAACCGGATACCCTTTTTGCTGGAAATGCGGCGTTCCATCTTAGTCCTCAGGGATGACTACGCATCTGCATATTGATTTATAAGCGAAGAGAAAGTCTATGACTTTCACTTACCATCAGGTGTATTGTGTGCTCGTCATTCACCCTAATTCTGTATAAAAAAATACAGGTTTTATCGGTTGCAAGTAACTTAACATTTGGCAACTATAAGTTCTTTATAAACATTTATCCTTATAAATAAGATATTTCAAACTATTCCTTCATTATACAGGGTCAAAGTGAAATCAATATTTATACATGATCATTAGCCCAGCGCTGGACATGTCGCGATCTGATTTATTACACGATATATTAAATTCTTATAAGGCACTTTAGCAGACCTGGTGCAAGAATAAATCACGTTATCCCCGCAGTGATCGGGATTGCCTCATCAACATACTAATGCCGTGCGCGCCAGATGCTCCCCAACTCTTGTTCGACTTGTTACTTATAAGATTCGGCTAGACAGTGGATTGTATACAACTAGAATGAAATAAGACGGTATATTTTATGTTCGGTATATTCGCCGTTAGTTTTTATTTTGTATCAGACGTCATTAGAAATCTCCGTAAGAAGCATTACATATAATAACAGATATTCGAATATATTACTCTTATTACGATTAAATATCTTACCTATAAATCACCATCTTTACCATTAATGTGTCATTGATAGAGAAAACTTAGAATACAAATACATATTCAGCGTAAAACACTTAGAAACAGCGTAATCACCGTTTACGTGCTATCTGTTACTAAGTGTTTACGGCGATCCTCTCCAGAAATCGCCTTATTAAATAATTATAGTTACAAGTGTGTAATAAGTAAAGAATATAATCACCCGTAATTATATTATTGATATTAGGCGTCAATGCCTAAACAAATATAACAAATTGAAAATGAATAACTCAAATTTGATACTGATACATTACATAAACTCGCTGCTACCAAAATTGTATTAGCCAGTTTTAGAAGGCCTACCTGGTCTAAATAAAAAATAACTAAAATCCAACACCGAAATATTTCGTGGTGAGCCAAGAAGAAATTTATTATCATTCTTAATTTGGAGGACGGGCAAAACTTGAGCCGTCGTTGGTTTTTTTTTGCTCTTAGTTTTTGGTATCCCAAACGGAATCTTACAGCTGCCTAATTTAATATGGTTAGGCCGTTTGACTGAATATAACTGGAACATAATAACTGAGTAAATAAGCGTTATAGAACAGATCATAGAATAATAACAGAATTTGAATGACAGCCCTGAGGTGCAGTGGCCTAGCATTCAGCTGCGGTGCTGAGGGTCGCGGATTCGGTACTTTTTAGTTATAGAATAAAGGTGACAAGCGAGCACACAGTCTACCTGATGGCAAGTGGATGCTGCGGCTCATAGGCATCTACATTTATTCTCAATTAAGAAATAAAATACAGATGCGTTGTCACCCCTGAGGACTGAGATGGAATGCCTCGTTTCCTGTAAAAAAAGGTCTCCGGTTCTCTACACTCATCGATTGCAAAACAGCAGCGTTAAGCATGGTCCTACCTCGGTCGAGCCGACCCATTCGTACTACAAACTTAATAATATAGCTATAGCGTGGTCCTACCGGGTTTTGATATTTGTATTTGTGTAGTTTTTGACTGTAAACTGTACTTAGAAAAACATCCTGGCGTGGTGTTTAAAAAATATTATACTACTAGAAAAATATATATTGCTATATGTTGGCAGCGTAAGAAAATCCTACGGAACTATGGGAAATGCCATAAAGGTTTCATAGCCTCCAAAAGATAGCGATATGCCACCTCGTATAAGCCGGATATAAAATTTCCTTACCTGCGATAGAAAGCAGCGTCAAAAAATGCGTAACGGCTGATGTAGTATAAGAAAGAAAGAGTTGAAATAAACTCAATAAAATCCCTTATAAGTAGTTAGTACGTAAAAAAAGTTTTTCCAGCAACACAACAGAAATCACAATCGGTTTTGGAATATAGTCGCAGTTTACAAGTTCTGCAACCCTAGGCCCGGGTCCCGGAGCCCTCGTTCGCTGGTGACGGTCTGTTTCATTTTATTCGGATAACCAAATTTTAATAGAATATATCCGCGGATAGAGCTTAATTCCGTTATGCCTGAATTAAAACTCGACTATTCCCTTCGGCCATTCGGTAATCCAGTTCTGTTTCAGATAGCTGTAATTGAAAATGTAGAACGGTGCGATGTTCATTTTCCACTAATTAATCGCTGTGATGACATTGCATCCCCTGTCCCTAGACGCGTCATGTGGTACCCTAGGTATGTGTAATAGTCTATATACGTAAATGTATCGAATGCACGCCTAATAGGTGCTTATTGTAAGTAAATACATGCGAAAATTTTATGAGATTACTATCCATCGAATGAATCAAAAGAATACCATCGAAATTATTTCCGATATATCAGGGCTTTTATGTATATTAGATTCCATATAAAAAGTTTTTATTTGCCCAGTCCGCCATCTTTAGCTTTTATGTAAAAAGCTTTTGTTTTACATTGATGTTATCAGTTTTGATTTTATTTTCGTGTGCTGTAAACATACTCGTTATTGAGGTTATGTTTGCGGTTAAGATATTTTATTTTTAACTGTCTTCAAAAAAGGAGGTTCTCAATTCGACTGCATGATTTTATTGTATATATATATTACGTGATATCTTCGTGATTCGTCAGTGATTTAAATCCTCTTTATATAAGTACTATGCTTTAATAACGACTTTATTAACTATTATGCAGATATTATTTAATTCTTTTTTTTGAAGTCACCTTTCACTTTATATTGAAATAGAAATTTTTACTCTTGTATAATTTTAGGAACAATTTGAAAATATAATGGATTTTGCCTGCTTCAACTGTTTCCTAATAATTTTTTATCGAAAAAGTATACTTTTACTGCAGGTTGATACACGTTTCTATCAAATTCTGTTATAAATGAATTGGCATTGATTTTTTTAAATATAACAACTATATTTTTAGTAAAGTGGAGGCAGTTTTCATAACATTTACGTATGCAGAGGCCGGAATCAAGCAGAATGCAAAACAGAGAAGTGGTTAACGATATTAGTTGAATACTTTCAAAGTGTATCAGCGAAATGGCAGCTTAACACAACTGTGTTTTGTATGACGAGTTTAGAAAACCGGAGATCCATATTACTGGAAACGAGGCATTCCATCTTAGTCTTCAGGAGTGACAACGCTTCTGCACTTTGAGTACCTGTATAATATTATATTAATTATAATACTTATTGTTGTTTGTAGTCACAAAAATAACAAAACATAGTTTTAACGTCTGTTCTAGGGTTTTTTATGTTTAGGAAACTGTAATGGCGCATACATGTGCAAAATGATTTATTTAGCACGATTGTGCACGACGATATGCTGAGTAGATGTTGCCGATGTTATCTGTTCTGTTTATGGTGTTTTGCATACGACCCGTTTCTTCAGTAATGTTCTATGAAGTTGTCCGCGTGAGAACTGCGGAGGTTTTGACTTTGAAAAATTCCACTTTGATGATTCAAAGTAAGCTTCAAGTTGATGACATCATAAGGCAGTTAACAGGTTAGAGAGAACAGAGTTACGAAGTACTTAAAGATTTATTTTCGAGGATCAATCGAGTTCAAAGTGGATGTCCGCTTGCATCTAAACAAGAAAATGTTGCGTAAAAAACACCTTACACGTCCCATAGCTGAGCACCGCTCTACTTTTATTTATGAAAAGTTTTATGCAGAGAACTCAGATAAAGTAAAAAAGCTTCATCTGAGACAGTTTAGGATGGCTTGCTTCATTGCTTAGCACGTAGTCAATCAGAACTTAAAATTCCAATTAACCATTTCATTGGTGTTGGTGGGGATTGAATTTGATTGTATACTACACGCCTTATATTTATGGCATATTATTATGTATGTAATATATACAAAGTTTCTTCACTTAATTGTGTGCACGTTCATTGGTGTTGCGTGCTAATGGAACGCACGTTTATCGACAAACTTCGTTTAATTATAGCGAGCAGGTCTTACCGAAAGTAAAAGAGAATAAGCCCCTTTTGTTACCTAAAAATGTTTCACTCGTTATTGCACATACCAACCAATATTAATTCATTTTGTTAACGAGCAGACTTCAAAAGAGACTTCACATATGATGAAAGTACAATAGCTTTAGTTGTTATTATTGTGAACATTAAATATTATGTACCTGTATGTATATATCTAATGTACCTGAGGCGCACGTGGCGGGTCAACCCGTTAAAATAGTTCAAACGTTCAAATACCTCGGTCACATAGTGACAGCGAGCAGAAAAGATTATTGTGATATAGAACGATAGAGAAGAGCTTTGTCTGTCTGAGGCAATATGATTTCCAGGAGGTTTGTTAAAGCGTCCAAGGAGGTTAAGACTGTGCTCTACCACACGTGCTGTCAGTCTTTCTACACCTGCCAGCTCTGGACTGGGTATGGGGGGCGATCTTTGAATGGTATTCGTGTGCAATATAATAACGTCTTTAGAATGCTTTTGGGTCTCAAACGCTATTGCAGTGCTTCAGGCATGTTTGCCGAAGCACGAATTAATACGTTTAATGCCATTCAAAGATTCAGAATCGCATCACTCATGTTGTTGTTCATGAGTTCGCGGTAAGACTGCCGGCCACAGCCGTTTATTTATCAAAAATGGCTTAAGATAGCTGCTTGACATGATGGTTCCCTCCATTTAGACTTAGATATTATTATAATATAATTATTTTTTAATTTTTAGTAATTCTGTACTGTATTGTCTTTTTTGTTTGTAATTTATATGGGTGTAATGTGCCTGAAATAAAAAGAATTTATTTATTTATTATTATGGCAACACATTTGCGTTTCCATTAGAAATTCGCAACTTTATGCCTTGAAAAATTACTTGATTCATCGGAATAATATTTGAATGTCATTGTGAAATGAACGCTTATAAAATAAAATGCAATCCAATCATTTTATCAAAATAAAAAAGCAGGTACACACCCGTAAATGTCCTTTTATTTTAATTTTTTTTAATAGGGGATAAATGTAGATGTCTATGGGCCACAGGATCCATTTATCATCAGGTGGACTATGTGTTCATTTGTCACCCTTATTCTATAAAAAATAATAAAGAGTAAAGAGAACCGGTATAATTACGGGCTGTAACGTGTTCCATATTAGTCCTGTTGAAACACACAGCGGTGACAAATAATCTAAGGTTTTCTTTGCGTTAGCTATAGAACACAGTAGACGCTCACTATCAAGTAGACTGTAAGTTCGATTAACACTTTACTCATAAAAATACGTATATAATGCAATTTTTTTTGCCAAAGTGGTTCCGAACTATACCTATTTAGTATTTATCTATTTTCATGATTGTTCACGTACGTGAGGGGTAATATGGTCACATTCTTATAACTCAAAAACTACAGTCTTGTTTGCATAGATGGCTTTGCGATACGATAGCTCTTCATCGGTCAATCGAGTAATAAAGAGTCAAGAGGGCGATACTTTATCGACGCCATTTTGATAGTTGACATTATAGTAAATATTTTAGTCGATTTTAGTATTGTGTAGAGTAATTAGTATTTTTATGTTAATTTTTCGATGTGTTCCTGATTAATGCCAAAGATTGTTTGCTATTATTTTCATAGTATAATATGAATCTTGCTGCAATACATGATTAGAGCAGGTCGTTCGGGCTTAATTTAAATCCCAATAAGACCTAAGCCATTACTGTTGGAAATAGTACTGTAATTTACAGAATTTGTTGGGATACCCTACCACCTATTGTTATTGATGGTGTTGTGATACGTTTTAGCAGATCTGTAAAAGACCTAGGATTACACATTGATCAAAATCTTTCTTGTCCCTACATATTAAAGAGTCCAGTAGAAAGATGTTTGCGGCATCATCCATCATTACCCATTTCTACTAGAATTTTACCGGGACAGTCCTTGTTACTCCCTATCCTTGATTATGCTGATGTATACTATTCTAATCTTACTGAAGATCAATTAAATAAACTTGAGCGTCTTCAGAATTTCGCTATCAGGTTCATATTTGGCCTCCGCAAATATGATCATGTTTCCGAGTTTCGTACTAAGCTCAAGTGGCTTCCTATCAGACTTCGTCGGAATACTCACATTCTATCTCAACTGTACTGTGTACTATTTGATCCTAAAACACCGATGTATCTAAAAGAAAAATTTGAGTTCGCGGGTGCAGATAAAGATCATTCCAGATTATCCGATAAACTTATTTTGCGAATGCCTGCTCACAACTCAAAATTTTTTCATTCCTTGTTTTGTGTCAAAGCAATCAAATTATGGAACTCGCTTCCTTTAATAATTAAGAAAGCTCAAAGCATTGAGTCTCAAAAAACTGCTCAAAAATTATTATTTAAATATGTGTTCTACTTCTCATATCTACTATACTTGATAAGGTTTGTGTATATATGGTATGTATATAGCTATAATGTGTTACAAAAATATTTATAAATATGTATATGTATAGATATGTATATATGTATATGATTATGTAAGTATATATATACTAGCGTACCATGCAGACGTTGTTCTGCCCTTTTCCACGACCCTTTGTCATGTCCTATTAAAAATCCTTAAATTAGCAAAAAAATTGTGGGTCACTCGTGGGCAAAAAAACTATCCTATCTCTCAAGTTGGTCCAAACTGCACACGGTGTGCAAATTTTTATTAAAATCGGTTAAATAGTTTAGGAATCCATCGCGGACAAACAACGTGACACGTAATTTATATATATTAAGATATATGTTATGTGTTATGTATAATATTTTTTCTACTATTTATGCACACTTCTATATTTTTATATGTAAAAGATCTCCTTCACCAAGGTTTGCCTGGAAGAGATCGCTGTTTAGCGATAAGGCCACATAATTGTACATAAAATCAATTTAAGTTTGTTGTTCTCTGTATTATTTTGTGTGCAATAAAGAGCGTTGTATAATATAATAGTTATAGTATACGAGTTAGTGTTTTTTTCTCTGTCCTCCTCCTAATTTTGATTTTACAGCGCAGTTAAACTTAAGGTGGCCATATTAAGTACCTTTGTAGAGATACGGTAAGAAGTACCTACATGGAAATTAATTTGTATTTGTCAACCCGACTGTTAAGCGTGGCGACTAAGGCAAAACGCTCCCTTTGAGGCACTATGTGGAGGAAACTATAGACTATATAGAGAGGAGATATTCAACAGTGGACATTTATATGCTGTAATGGATGGATGTCATAGTTTACCCAGCTACCTTCAACTTTCATTCACTTTGGTCTGATCTACGCAGTGTGAGCTTAATGTATCTTGAAGTCTTGCAGTGATATGCTTAGATGATCCCAAGTAGCTGATAGTCCGCCAGTTAGGATATAGGATGTTTTTAATAGTCTTGTGAGTTTTACGCCTTGGATATTACACTTGACAAATGAAAGAAACTGTCTAATCTCCGATTAAAATTAATACTTCTAGTATATTTAGTTCTTCTATAAAATTATATAATAAACTACCTGGCAGGTTAAAAAATAAAAATGAAAAATGAGTTCCTAACTAATAAATGTTATTATACCGTGCCCAACAGGGTCTATAACACTGGTCTTACATTATCTTATAACATCTTATGTACATTGTGGTTTAGCAATAAATATTTCTGTTTGAGTCTCCTTCTATAGCTTGTACAAGATTTCGCCAAACACGCCTGTGTCTCCTCTGACATATGGTAGTGCATTGGGTATACGCTCGACTGTGGTTGGTTTCACTCGGTCACTGCGACGTTGGGCCGGGACCTGAAGCTTGCTGCCGTACGAAACTTGCTGATGCCAACAGTTCAGCAGCCAGGTGTAAAAAAAGTAAAACAGTAAAAAGGATCACAAGAAACACAGCGTCATTACGCTGCTATATTACAGTGGTATTCTGTGATGGTGTGGTACTTCCCTGGTCGATCAGACCCATTTGTTTTGCAGCTATAAGATAAGATACTTGCAGTGCGCTTCCACCATGTATATTACTTATTATGTGTAAGTATTTATTGGTATGTAACAAATATAATGATTTTATTATCCTGGTCATTTACAGTTATTGTTACAGCTTATCAAAAGTCCAAAGGCGGGACATTTCTTATAGATGACATAATTCCCAGGAGGTTTCTTTTACATTTTCTTAGCTGTTATTACGCTACCGGCCATCTCTTAACTTGATTCCCTCTGTCGCCTCTTACAATACTCACGGGTCTATGTAGGGTGCCGTGGTAGCTCAGATGGTTAGCGCTCGCTGTAAATTTCACAGTACGCGAGCAAACCGGGTTCGATCCCCGCCGGCGCCAATGAAATTGTTAATTGCAATTTTAAGTGCTGATTTACCACGTACTCGGCGATGAAGGAAAACGTTGTGAAAATTCGAAGACATGTGAAGTTCGCCAACACGTATTGGGGCAGCGCGGCGGACACTTCCTTGCCCTAAAACCCTCTCAGAAATGAGGAGAGGCCTGTGCCCAGCAGTGGGACGTATATAGGCTGTAACTTTACTTTCCTTTACTTTTATGCAGGGTGGTGGATATTATTATACCGTCACTTCACAGTGGTCCTAGTCATTTAAATTAAAAAAAATATTTGCGTTACAAAGAAGGAACTAACAGCTAGTTGCTGGAATCATCTATCAAGGATGCAGATAAATGTAATATCTTCCTGCCACAAGCATGTGGGGAAGATGTTATATATTCTATAAATGGGTAGACATAGACAGTTTAGTAACTCTATAATAAAAAAGTAGAGTTAAAGGATATATAACTACGTTCTACGGCTACGAATATATATATTCTTATTTTTATAGAGGATTTAGTACAAGAAAAAGGCTGCCGCGTTGACACCACTGCGTATATATATATATTTTTTTATTTCTCAGACATGCAAGTTTCCTTACGTTGTCATCCACAGCCGAGCGCCATGGTAAATCAGCACTTTATTATCAGCACTTTTTTTTCGTGGTAGAGCCATGCTACAGCTATATTAATTGTATAGTTGTAGCACGAACGGGTCGGCTCGATCGGGGTAGGACCACGCTGTCACAGAATACCAGCATCAAATAGCAGCTTAATGCTGCTGTGTTTCGTATGGTGAGTGCAGAGAACCGGAGACCTTTTTTCAAGGCTGACAACTCATCATCATTTTGATTCGCAAACGAGGATAGATGTAGATGTCTATGGGCCACAGTAAAACTTACTATCAGGTGGACTGCGTGCTCACTAGTCACCCTTTTCATGTAAAAAAAAGCACGCATTGTAATGAATAATTTAATTGATGCTGGCGGGGACTGGATTCATTAAAAAAGGGTTGTGAAGGACAACCCCAAAAGAATCACACAACAAAGACAATTTTTAGTACCTCTTTACGAACTAAGAAAAAATAAACAGAGAAGCGAAAATCAGTCGGATGGAGCACACAAACTGATCCGTGGCTTCAGTTGCATTAAAATTTACATATTTTCCCTTTCTATTTGCAACCCCTCTTTGATGTCCTATGTCCTTTTCAACGTTGTTTCTATCTTATAAGAATCGATCCATGTACGGTATAAAAATGTTTGTTTTTTTGATTTGTAACATGATATTAATTTTTTTTTATGAAACTGAAGAGTGAAAAAAACTTAGAGCCCACGTTACTGCTACCTACTGCGGTTCGTGGACAGTTGTAGCCAACTTGCATTGCGTTACGTTGCATGCGTTCTTATTCCTAGGCACTAAGGTGCAATGCCGCATAGCCCGTTATTATAGTGGCTTTGTTTACCCTTCAGACCGGATCAGCGATGTAAGCACTGCTATTTGGCGACAGAAATAGGAAAGAATGTGCTATCTAACCAGATGGACTCCTTTGGAGTCCTACCTTTTTTAAACAGAATTAGGATGACAAACGAGCTCTCAGTCCACCTGGTGGTCAGTGAATTCTGTGGCCCATAGACATCTACATTTAACCTCGATTAGGAATCAAAATGCAGATGCGTTGTCACCCATGAGGACTAAGATGAAATGCCTCAATTCGAGTAAAATGGATCTCCGGGTCTCTACACACACCATACGAAACACAGCAGCATCAAGCTGCTATTTTACGCTGGTATTCTGTAAGAGCGTGGTCACGGTCGAGCTCGGTCAAGTCTAGTCGAGCTGACCCTTTTCTTGCTACAACCATAATGGCTCTACCATGTTATATTCGTCTACACGTATTAGTTAAAAACTTTAATGGATGTGACCGAAGAGTACTTAATACGATAGTAAAAGTAACAGTTTATATACCTCCACTGGGCTCGGTCTCATTTTTGAGAGGATACCTGCAACCGTAGAAACTGAAATTATTTCTTGAGAAATGTGAAGTTCGGTAACTCGGGAATGTTGGGTTAATTTTTTCTTAACCTTCCTCATCAGCCATGCTAAAGCCAACAGTCAGTCAGTCAAAATCCGACAGAATGGGCTCCTTCGGTTGTTTGATAAATTTACCATTATTGTCATTATAGACAAGCGATCAGCTACGCTGTTGAATCTGCCACTTCACGTTGGAAAGTTAAATGTATAAAGTTGCGGTATAAACTTTTTTTTAACTTTTACCGTACAACAATTAGTATTAAAGTGTGTGAGTGATCAAGAAGTGTCGTTATATTTTCACAAAAAAAAAAACTATAATTGAATAATGTTACTGTCAACAAATAAGGAGACCTAAATATATCTATAGTTATAACGATAAAATATGAGTTTGTGAGCAACCACAATATACACGCCTGATTGCGTCGCGCCGCCAGTCTATCCAAATTACGGGGTATGTTTGAGCAAACCTTGCTGATTTGATATGCTCTAAAAATATGACTTTAAGTATCTAGAATCTAGATAATACACTTTACGTTATGTGTGAACTTTTGGCAAGTTTTAACACGTTTATGATTAGGTTTTTTTAAATCTTATCTTTATCATACGAAGTAATGTTTTGGTACAATTAAAACCTGAATACAATATTGAAATTCTATATATTTATGCTTATTGCTATTAAACACGATGGGTTTATTAGCTTCACATCATAATACCGCAACAGCCACGTGGTGGTACTAAAACCCGCTGTGCTGTGACAAAGAAGTGCTAAATCTGATCTATTAGTGCTAAGTACGCAACCAGCGTTGACGCTCTGGCGTCGACCTGTTTCATGTCACGGATTTTTATCATAATACAACGCCTTTACCACCTTCTTGCCAATCGCGTCTTGTGGCCACGCTCTCGGACTCTTATTTTCATCGTCATTCACATTTCCATGATTCCCAAGCACTGACCGATGTAATATATAACATAGTTACATTTTTTACTCAAGATACTTACCTTTATATGGTCCATCATACTTATCAACGAACGGGGCTAAATGAAACATAAGGGTGAACAAAATGTTTTCTTATAAACTTATATGGTTATAAGTGCAGTTTGCGCGTCACGCTTTCAAATAAGATAGTAACAAACTTGGTCACGCTATTCTGATATGGGTACTTTCACACGATATAATAATTTTCTTTGATTTACACTTAAAAGTAGAATTTATGGGAGATAATTTATAAAGGAATTAAAATGTCGTTATGTATGTAGGCATATATTTTCATATTTTATTAACACTAGTAAATGCAATTTTACAACTTTTTACAATGTACTTATTTTAATTAACGATTTATAATTTTTATACCTTAATTCATTATTATTTGTAAAAATAAGTAGGAGGCTGATAGCTTTTCATCGACGGGCCTGCTCGACCTAAAGGTGGTAGTTTAAACGAATCTAAGTTTTGTAGTTGAGATGCACTTTGCAATTTACTGTTTTTTTCTAAATTGGTAGTTTTTATGTTATTGCGATGTAAAACTTTATAGTTTTTTAATATGCCACGTACTTCTTGGTTATGTGGATGAATGTGATGATTTAAATTTTTGGAAGTTGGTTCATTAATTAAAAATTTATTCTCTTCACTTTTAGTGTTATAAGTAGAATCTGTAGCTTGACTAAAACTATTCGTATTAAGCGACGACTTACTTATATTTTTTAATTTATTTGATTCGAAGATATTTTTATTGGACATAAAGTTAAGAACGTCGGATATGTCAAATGGCTTGTTCTCAACGAGCTGTTCATTATAAAATTTAAATTCATTATTAACAAATTTTGGTGAATTAGGTGTGTTTGCGTATGATGCAATTTTTGTATTGATGCCAGGTTGTGATTGTTTATTGTCACCTTTTCGTAGATTATTGCTCTCTGACTTAAAAAGATTTTTAAGGAAAATGTTGTTTCTTATTTCATCATATGTATTATTTTCAAGATTAGTAGCTTCTTGTTCCTTTTTCTTCTCCTGTATTATCTTATCCTGGTTGTGTGTATCTAATAATGGCTTGAATTCTTTATATTTAATTAAATTATTATAATCTGTGGTCATTATATTATTCGTATCTCGTATTTCATTAATATAACTTTCTTTTAATTTATTGTTTGTTTCATTATAATTCGAAAAGTTAGCATAATATTTAAAAGTAGTGGATGGAACATATTTATTTTCTAAATGTGTATTATCTTTCGTTTTATTACTAGTGAAATACACATACTTTTTTGGTTCAAAAGAAGTGTTTAAAAAATCAGTTGCTTGAGGCATAGATTCAGGTGTAGGTGTTATGTATCTGACAGGATCATCTGATACAAATACTTTTTCTGTAGATTTGGTTGTTAGGTCGGCGTAATGTTTTTCACTATGGTAAGTACGATGCACATCCTTATTAATATCTGATTGTGTTCGAGATTGATCGGAGCTACTTAATATAATTTTGTTATCCGGTTGCAAGGTCGATAAATAATTATAATTATTACTATTATAGTTGTTATTCTCGATATTATTGTTGTTTAATTTTAAACTGTCGTCAGATATATTATTATCATAATAATCATATGCATTTTCTGATTGTCGTTTGGTAATTAGGTCATTATTTGAATCAGTTTGTGAACTTTGTGTTAGTTGGTTCCTTATCATTGTTGTGTATTGCTCTGGTGTCATATCACTAAAGTCAATTATTATATCCTCTCCTTCACCGGAAGACCTTGATATTGAGTCTTTGGATGGATTTTGACTACCGATATTACTATTTAAATCATATTGCCCTCTCCATAAAGCTTCAGCATGTTCCTGTTCAGATTCATTTTGTCTTGCCTCGTAATTTATCAACTGTGGCATTGTTGATTTTTGAGGTGTATTTAAAGAAGGTGAATGAGCGCCTTGTGAAGCTAGAAAAGTAATTTGGGGTTCTAACAGATCATTATTAAAATTTCTTTTTATTTTCTCTTCAGAAAATTCAAAGCCTGCTTTTAAAGGCTCATTAAAACTTGCAACAGATGTTAAGTTGTTTTGAGAATTCAGTCCTTGAGAATTTCCCAATGAAAAAGCTTCTGGGGTCCGTCCAGTGAATAAGTTTCTTTGTGATGATAAGGAAGCTCTTTGGTTGTTTTCACTGTTTTTTTCAGTGTTATCGCTTCCATCATCATTAAAATTGTTAAGTGATGGCGGGTTTTTGGCTTCTTCTGCAAGATTATATTGAATTGATCTATAAATAAAATTAATATAATTTTAGCATTTGTTATATTCAATAATAACTTATTTAATGATGTTACCGTATATAATATATAGAATAATATGGTGCATGTAAATTAACTTTCAAGGGTTTTATTTTTAAATTAATAAACAAAATATTTAAAAACTTAAAACGTTAACGTTTTGTTATCTGATTTTGAATGCAATAGTTACAAAGATATATAAACCATATCGTTTTTATGACGTCATACAACAAAAACAGAATAATTATAATAAAATAATATCGACTTTATAACAAAAACATCTTTATAATATAATATTACTCTAAGTTCTAAGTGCACCATGATCGATCGCTTTTCGGTAACATGAAGTGTGAATATTGTGTGCAAAAATGACAAACAAAATAACAGAAATACTATTTTTTTTATATAAGAGGGGGAATATGAGCATGCGGCTCACCTGATGGTAGGTGACTACCGCCGCCCTTGAACAACTGCAAAATCAGGGGAATTACATAGGACTTTTAAAAGTAGGTTCCTCTTTTGAAGGTCCTTAAGTTATTTCGGTTCGGGAAAATAGCTGGTAGTAGTCGATTCCACAAAGAAATTGTGCGAGGAAGAAAACTTCTTGTGAATCGCACAGTGGTGGACCGCCCATCATACAGTTGGATGTCGCGAGTTTTGTTGCGATGTGCGATGGTGAAATTCAGCGGCTAGAATTAGTCCAAATAATTCATCTGAGCAAATTTTGTGATACGATAGAAGATTCAAAGACATGCAATCGGCACAGAGATGAGAAGAGTATTTCTTATGAGGCCCAACCCGCGCCTTGTAAAGTTGCAAGCGGTGTGCCAGCATGAAACGCTCTACAAACTGTACTGTCACGCTCTACAAAGCATGCCAAGCTGGCCAGTTTGAACTTCTCATTCCATGTAGCTGCAGAACTAAACGTCATTCGATACGTCGATGCCGAGGATTCCGAGGCAAAGAGATAACGAGGCAATGGGGGGAATGCCTTGAAAGAAAACTACTTTATTTTTCTCGCACCTCTATATCGGTATTTTCATCATTAGATATCAACACTAGTAGTGCTGATAGAAGGAACCAAGATTAGAATGGTATAACTAAACAGTGCACGAGTCAATTATCGTGTGCTTCATTTTGACGTAAAAGTAAATTATTCAAGTAACTATATAAAATTTTAAAATACCTTTGTATTATCTCTGGAATCGGCGGTGCTACTGGCAAATGATCACCAGTAGCTCGAAATCCATTCGAATCAGCAATATAATGCACAGTATATGTGTGTCCATTATCGCCAACATATGAATATGAACCTTCAACTATTTGAGCCTCTTTGTCTGTACCTAAATTTTCCATACGGCTGTGCTGTACATAGTGGGTTTGATCAGCTCCTAAGGCCCTATAAGATAGGAAAGGGAATTAGGCTTTTCATTAGCGTCCTTACTATATACATCATTTAGATATGATATACACTTACTTATTTCAAAAAATATGTCTATTCCCTATGGCCTAGGTAAATCCATCCATCCATTACAGTCTATCAAAGTATACTGCTGAACATAAGCCTCCACATATATTGCCTTTTAAGGGGGGTATTTGCCATATTTGCCACGCTTTACAGGCTGATTGGTAACTGTAGCTTAGGAAGAAGCTACTGCCCATCCCCTGGTTTGTTTACCAAAATCGCCTCTTACGAATCCCACGGGACGAGGTCACGAGGGATATTCTTTCATCATTACTCCACGGTAGTAGGTAAAACTCTTCAAACCCATGCCTTTCTCCATGTTTCCACCTCGATTACGGCGGTATAGGGAGAGGACTCCTCTCTCGCCACAATTACCAACGCACATCTGAAATGAGCATACCCAGCCCACTTGAATTTTGAGAGATAGACGAAAGATACAAAGGGCGGAAAGGACAGTCGATATATTTCTTACTTATAGTTGCGACACAGGAATAATTGCTACCGGTAGACTCCAAATATCACTTACCTCCTGAGCCATGTCTTGATAGATATTGTAAATACAAATATTACAAAGTGATTACTTACTCATAACTGAAGCTTCCATCTAAATCCATCTCGTTGGATAGTCGAAGTATAGGTATTGCTGTTTCCGTCGTGGAATGTAAAAATTTGGAGTTTGGAGGTGAAACAAAGTGTTCATTACGATATGATGCCTTTTGTTCAAGTTCTTGGTTTATTCCGTTTTCTGCTGAGACTGACACGCTTCGAATACCTGGCTTTTGATTTTGCAGGCTTGTGGGTTCTTTAAATATCGAGAATTGTCTTGGAAGTTTCGTATCTATTCTGACTTCAACTGGATGATTGAAATTCACCATACTTGGATTGTCTTTAACTGTCCTTTTCTCTGCTTCTTGTATATAATTTGATTTGTTAGTTTGGTCATCAAAAAATTGGGAAGAAGGCATTGGCGACGAAATATTAATTTTAACACCTTCTTTAGCGTTGTCGATATCAAATTTATCTTCATAATTCATCGTAGAAGTTAATATGATCCCATATGGAGTAGTATAACCATTTGGTATGTTTGTGATATATGACGAGGGCAGTTTAAATTGGACTTTATTTAAATTATTTTGAGATAAATGTGAGTTAGATTTATAGAATTCTGGTGGTAAATAAACAGAACTATCTGACACGAACATTGAATTTGGCATAGAATACTTAGGTAGAAAAGAATTTTGCCCCTGTTGCTTTTCTCCACTTAAATCAGTAATCAAATTTAAATAAACAAAAAAGTATAGCTGAAACAAAAGGATACTTGTTAAATGCCTGATTGTTGACGATGACAATTATATCGGATTAAAATAAAAAATAGCACTGTCACATAGGACTCTCACTTACCAGCTTCATATTTCCTGAAGCTGTGTAAATTTAGATATAAGTCTCAATATCGCGTCACTCTTTCACACAATTAGAAAATAGACTGATAATGAAAATGAATTCCGCATATATTTATACGCACGCAATATCGTGTTCAGGCATTCGTGAAAATCTCGCTTGCTCTTAATTTTGTTTTCTCCTTTATTACTGGATCATTTTTATTATTTAAAATATCCCTTTAAATTCCTGTTCCATATCAAATTGGGAAAAACTGAACATGTTATAAACTGTCTGGTGACTCAATGTTCTGGTTACATTACCAATGTTTTAAAGTGGGTCACAATATAATTCTTTTGCGGCATTCGGGTCGTCACCTTGTTGTTATCCAGTTACTGTAACCTAATTAATATCTTATTATATTTAATATGTCAGCAGATGCATGTGATTAAATAAAATAAAAATAAATTACAATGAGAATGAATGTCCGCGTCATGCTCATTCAGTATCAACGATTTGACAGCGCAATAGCTAACCATTTGGTTGTAGAGTTAGGCGAGTTCGATTACCGCACGGAACAAGAACTATAAATTTGTCATAAAATAAACGTTATTGTTTCTGGGGCTGAGATTTTTCCCTCTGACCAAAGTATATAAGACACAAGGAAATTTCTAGCCTTCAACAAATAAAATAAATTGAGGAGATAATTCTACAGAATGTGATCATTTTGTATTTTTCGCGGACAGATTGTAGAATTGTTCATATGAATATCATAAATTAGTTGACCATTTCGCGAAGTGGCATTTCATGAAATTTATATACAAATCAATGACCACACGTGTAGGGACAAATCAGAAAACGTTGACATACGATATGGTCAATAATAATTGGCTATATCATGAAATGGTTGTGTTTCGTAAAAAGGAACGCACACTTTACGATATAATCAATTTTAGGATCAGGAAAATAAACATGGCAGGTTTGTGCGATGCTAATTAGACTACAACTTAATAAATAACCTAATAAGAGGTGTGGGTCGTATTAAAAATCATTGCATACTGAGGCCGGTCCATTTCGTGGTTAGTTGATGGAAATAATTATTTTTCTCATTAAGTTTGATTCTATTTTTTATGTTATAAGTACTTAATTTTTGTAAATAATTCTCTATACTTATGTCGTAAAGTATATGATTTCATTCTTCCATTCGACTTAGATTTTGGAAACATTATCGTCGTTGCGGGGACAACTTCCTTTTAATACTGTTGAGTAGAGCGATGGCTACCATATGGGTTATACTTGTGAACAGGTGATGCTTGTGAGGGCTGATCTGTCAGCGTTTGCTATGAATTGATAAGCTCTAAAGTTTTTATCGTCATTTTTTTGAGTACACCATAGAAGATAGGACTTCAGTTACCCATGAGTCACCCACTATTATCGTTTTCCATTCTGTATGTACTATGCTTTGTAAAATTGACTTAAAAAAATGTCGAAAATAAGGATCCTGCAGTTTCTTGTATTTTTTTTAAAAAATTAGTAATCTTATTAATTAAAATTACTAATATTCCTTTTAACCACTCCTGGTAAGCTTGAAACGTTTGTGTTAGGAGTGATTCAACACAGTAGTCAAATGGCAGATTCGAACCCACGACCTTTTGAGTTCACGATCCGCACCGTTAGGCTACTGTCGCTTGTATGATCAAAAGAACTTCATTTCGAAACTGTAGTAGATTTAAAAAAAAATAATGACATTTGAAAAAAGAAATATTATTTTCTTACGTCGTAGGAATGAAAATATTTCATTTTATTTCATTTCATAATCATTGGGTTATCTATGTCCAATAAATTAAGCTAATAAATATGAAATAGAATCAGATATTCAGGTTTGGTCTAAACGTTCTTTTGATAACTGTACGATTATCATATGATTAAATTTTGAGACATTACCAAAGGGTTTCTCAAAGTAAATGTTTTTTACCATTTTAGATATAGGTTATATGCTCCTATTACTGAACTTACCGTTTTTGTTTTCTCGCATAAATTAAGTAGTAATTCAACGGAATAACAATTAAAGATGATGCATAAAAATAGAAATAATTATTTTCTTAGCATTCTATGTTTTCATATTTTAATTGATTTATATAGTTTATAAAATTTTCAAATCTTTAAGGTAAGTATCGTAGGTAAAATGCCATGATTACAGCGATTTTATCTAATTTACGAAATGTAAAAAATATCATAAATGAGTATTATATTCATGTATCATAGCTCGATCGTCGTTATGTGCTCATTATGTGATTGATTAAAATCAATTTTAATTTATTGTCCATCAAAATGTTTCGGCACCAGCATACCGAGTGCGATCATTTTACAAATGATTTTTTTTTGTAGAATGGGGTGATTAACGAGCACACAGTCCACCTGATGGTAAGTGGATGCTGTGGCCCATAAACATCTACATTATTTATCTTCTATTAAAAATCAAAACGCAGATGCGTTGTTACCCCTAAGGACTACGATGGAATGCCTCGTTTCTAGTAAAATGGGTCTCCGGTTCTCTAGACTCACCATATAAATGTTTCACCATATAAGCATTAAGTTGTTCGTTTACGCTGGTATTATGTGAGAGTGTGATTCTTCCCCGGTTGAGCCGACCTATGCTACAACCATATATTGCAGCGTGGCTCTACCACGTTTAACTTTTTAATAATATTGTTAAAGTATGTGCATAGAGCAAGTAAGTGCAAGGAGTGTCCACCACCATGCCCCAATTTTTGTCGGAAAGCTTCCCTTGCAGGTTTACTCACAATGTGTTATTTCACCGCCGAGCATGTGATAAGTCGTGGTAGCACAGGGGCTAAGCTTTCACTTTAAATTTCACAGTACGCGTATAACCTAGGATCGATCTTCGCATGCACAATGACTTTGTTCATTGCAATTTCAAGTCCTGGTTTGCAGGTGCTTGACGGAGGAAATTTGCATTTTTAAAAATAATAAAATATTGCCAGTACGTACTGATTTATTGTACGGATTAATCTGCTCTAAAACAATCTCAGATTAAAAAAAAGCCTTATCACGGCAATGAAACATATGTTGGCTGTTACTTTAATATTTTTATATAGTTTCTAGTCATATGAAGTCCAAACTAAGCGTCTTCGTTGCCAAGTTTCTATTATTCATGCTGTAATAAGTTTACTAACTAATACTCTCAATAAACGATTCTTAAAAAAGTAAAAATCGACTTCAACAACCAAAAAGTATAAAAATTCCCACATAATAGATTCTAAAGTGGGTCGCCGTGATTCCTGTCACTATTAGGTGGAAGTTGTTTTATAGTATTTAGTATTTTAAGTCGGTTTTTTCTTATTTAAGGTTGAGCATTGTTTTACCATTTTGGGCTAAGGAATACCACAAGTTTGAAATAATAGAGTATCGTTCGTATAGTTATATTAAAATCTTCATCCGCTCTTTGAGTTTTTTCTTCAAATTTGAAACTTTTTAATAGGAAGAGTTATTAAAATCAGTTCGTACACAAAAGAAGTTACGCCCGAACATATTGTTACGAGCTTGAGGTTCGTGACAATAAAAATTGCCGATAGAATTACCTATATTAACACTTTAATTTACTTTATACAAATTAAAGTTAAAAACACTAATAATTAAACACACTAATTCACTTAATTCCGCTCCGAAGCTTCGCTTGTGTCGTCGAGTTCAACTCTGCCCCGATCGCATCTTGCAGCGCCTATTTATTTAAATTAGCAAAGAAACATCCCGAATATTCAGGTAAATGCGCGAAAAGGGACGAGTGTGCGAGTATAGACTTTCCAGAAACTTGGCGCTGTCGGTTGAGAGATTTGTGATGTCATTCTCTGCAAAGCTCCCCTCGCTCTCGTTCCTGACACTAGATGGCGCTAGTTGTGTCGTCGACTTGAGCGCGTAACACTGCCCCCTCCTAAGACATGCTCGTCCCGAGCATTATCGGCCCCATAATAACGCGCCAAGCAATCCACATGGACGATCTTAGGAGTCCCTCTTGCGCCTTTCTGTAACGGCTGCGCAATGTCAAGGGATGTTCGATCCCGTAGTGCACCAACATTGTACAATTTCGATGCTCCTCTACTCCGTGTCTGAGGTCCCCTCACAGCCGCACAACTTGTACATGTACGACACCAATCCTCCACATCGTCACGATAATGGAACCAGTAAAACTGTTCTCGGACCTTCAGTAGAGTTCGTTTAACTCCCAGATGGACTCTTGAACGACCATTATGGCACAGCTGTAGAACATTCGGCACTTTAGCTTTAGGGACAACCATTTGCAAACGACAGCTGTCTCCTCGACCATTGTCCCATTTACGGCACAGGACTCCATCCTGAATCAGCAAGCTGCCCCATTGGGCCCAATAGTTTTTCGTGGTTGAACTCATCGCTGAGACGTTCCTCCACTTAGGCTTGGTAGCACGGGCCTTCATCCATCCCAGAATCGGCTTGATGTCCGGATCTTCCTGCTGTGCATGTCGTAGGCTGTCCTTCCACCCGTTACTGAGGTGGTCTGTCCCGAGCATCCTCACGGATACCACTTCCTTCCTCTCTTGCCTACTACAATGGTTGTAATCTTCAGGACAAGGTCTTCTTGACGATGCATCTGCGTTGCCATGAGATTTCCCGCTGCAGTGTCGGATAGTAAAGTCGTATTCCTGCTGCTGCTGGGCGGTGCTTTTAGCCGCACTTCCTTTCTGAGACCGTTCACCTTCCCTTCCTAGGGTGTGCTTAGGACAGCTGGACCGAAGATGGCCCCTTTCCCCACAGCCATAGCACCTAGGGCTGTATCTTTTGCTGTGGTCGCGAACCGTAACTGCTGTAACCTCCCTAGCGTGAGGTGAACGATGATCCTGTCGCCGCCAGGCAGTACCGTCAGCTGCACTACCCTCTCGAGATCGATCAACTCTCCTTTCCACGGTTCGCTTAGGGCAGCTGGATTGAAGATGGCCCTTTTCCCCACAGCCATAGCACCTTGGGCTGTATACTTTGTTGCGGTCGCGAACTGTAGCTGCTGCAACCTCCCTGACGCGATGGGAACGATGATCCTGCCGCACGGCTTCCACTTCCAGTGCATGGGCCAAGGCGTCCTTAAGCGTCTCGTGGTGCCCGAGCCTCACAGCAGCTCTGACTTCCAGGTCGCGGATGCCGTCGATGATTGTCTGCACCAGGTTCCCTTCAATGAGTGCAGGTACAGACCGGTATGCTTTTCGCACCAGCTTCTCCACCTCTAGAGCCCACTGCTGCAGGTTTTCGTTGATGCGCTGCACGCGATCTTTAAGCTGTGCACGAAAGACGTGTTCCAGGTGAGCGTCGCCATATCTCGCCTCCAATGCCTCAAGGAGTTGCTCATAAGTCACTTCCTCACCGAGAGCTTCCAGAACTGTTAAGGCCTGGTCGCGTAGGCCTAGTGTGAGAGCGGTCATGGCCTGACTTTTATTCCAGTCGTTCGCTTTCATAACAGCCTCGAACTGGATTTTGTAGGCTGACCAGGAAGAAGTCCCGTCGAACGGTGGCACCTTGAACCCACGTAGCGAAGGTGCTGAAGTTACTACGGGAGCTGTAGTTCCATCCCCAAGTTTGAGTTCATCCAGCGTTTTCTTCATGTCAGCCAATACGTTGTCAACCCGATTGTTTACTTGATCGATTCGGGCTTCAGCTTCCGACAATCGGTTGTCATGTTGAGCAACCTTATCCTTCACCTCCCGTATCTCTTTTCCGAAGGTAGCGTGAAGGTCCTTCATGAGGAGCATCTGCTCTTCCAACCGACGGGCCTGTTCCTCTTGTCGGCGGGCCTGTTCATCCTGTCCGCCCCGCAGCTGTTCTTCCAACCGACGGACCTGTTCCTCCTGTCGGCGGGCCTGTTCCTGCAACATCACCATCAGAGCACCTAAGTCTGGTGCTGCAGATGTAGGAGCTACCGACGGGCCTGCAGCCGGTGGCTGGCCCTCCGACGTCTGCGGCGTTGCACCACCAAATCTTCGTTGGTCCGTCTCCTGCTGGCGTTGACTTCGGGTACGGACACCTTCCGTTTCCTCCTTAGGTAAAATCGGCATGATTTTATCCCACTTCTGACACCAATTGTTACGAGCTTGAGGTTCGTGACAATAAAAATTGCCGATAGAATTACCTAAATTAACACTTTAATTTACTTTATACAAATTAAAGTTAAAAACACTAATAATTAAACACACTAATTCACTTAATTCCGCTCCGAAGCTTCGCTTGTGTCGCCGAGTTCAACTCTGCCCCGATCGCATCTTGCAGCGCCTATTTATGTAAATTAGCAAAGAAACATCCCGAATATTCAGGTAAATGCGCGCAAAGGGACGAGTGTGCGAGTATAGACTTTCCAGAAACTTGGCGCTGTCGGTTGAGAGATTTGTGATGTCATTCTCTGCAAAGCTCCCCTCGCTCTCGTTCCTGACACTAGATGGCGCTAGTTGTGTCGTCGACTTGAGCGCGTAACAATATGTTAAACATACACACAAAAGAATTATAATTTATATTATATTTTACGTTTTATGTTCTTTATATGTATGTATCATAATATAAAAGTAAAGTAAAGAAAGTTACAGCCTATATACGTCCCACTACTGGGCACAGGCCTCCGCTCATTTCTGAGAGGGTTTTAGGGCAAGGAAGTGTCCGCCGCGCTGCCCCAATGCGTGTTGGCGAACTTCACATGTCTACAAAATATTTTTTTTCTTATTCCTCAGACATGCAGGTTTCCTCACAATGTTTTCCTTCATCGCCGAGCACGTCGTAAATCAGCACTTAAAATTGCAATTAACAATTTCATTGGTGCCGGCGGGGATCGAACCTGGGTTATTCGCGTTATGTTATATTTACAGCGAGCGTTAACCATCTGAGCTACCACGGCTCTCTATTATAATCTATTCTAATATACACACATGTAAAGAACAATAAACATAAAACACACAACTACAAGACCATAAAACATAAACACTCACGCCTGTCACCCAGAGGGGTAGGCAGAGACTACAGACTTCCATTTGGCACGATCCTGACATACCTCTCTCGCTTCCTCTACATCCATATACCTACGCATACATGCTCGTCGTACTTTTCCTAATTTGGCCCGTTTTCAATATATCGCCAATTTGTTCGACAAACTTTCGCCTAGAACGTCCCATTCCGACTCTGCCATTCACTTCTGCAACATAAATTTGCTTTGCCACTGTTTCCTCATTCATTCTTTCCACATGACCAAACCACTGAAGCATTCCTTTCTTAATCCTGGTCACAATATCAACCACACTCTTCTTTTATCACACAATTGCTCACCCTGTCATTCAGACTCAGCCCTAACAAATTCCTTAAAGACCGCATTTCTACTGCGATTATTCTACTCTCGTGCGTCTTCTGCCACCATACGTTAAATGGGGACCAACACAGCATTGTGAATTGCCATACGTGCCTTTTTGACACATTCTGACTTTTCACAATAGAGTGTAGGGCCCCATTTACTCTATTTCCTGTTTTACATATAAGGAACCTTCTTTTTTATGAAGATCATTTATAGTTAATGAATATCGAGAACCAAAAATGATTTTCATTTTTTATGTCAAAAATTAAATAAATCAGCTAAATACAAACTTTAGCTTACTTGCATATGTAGTGTTCTGTGCTATCATTGCTATTGCTTATTTCTTAGATCAACAGATCGCACTAGAACTATTCAATCCTACCAATGTTGGCTTAATGTAAAAATTATCTAACATTGACATATTTTAAATTATAATATTTTGTAGATTATCAAAAACGATCTCTTTGATCTTACGTTTTAAAGAATTTTTCCGGATAATTGTTGAAAGAAATAAAGTACAAAAATACAATTGGTATATTGAAATAATTGGTCCGTGGGACTTGAACAAAAGGATGTACCGCGTTACTTGCCTATCGTGTCGAAAAACCTATATTTTAAACCTATATTAATAATAAAAACCTATATTAATAATAAATTATAGAACCTATATTTTATTTGGCTAAACGTGGTCTGAATAGCTTGCTGCTCTTTGAGCTGTGTCTTACCCCTCAGAGATTACGGGCGTGACGCAAATAAATAATGCTTTTAAAAGCATTCATGACCATCTCAATTTTTTTCCAATTTCTCCTCCAACGTTCAGAAATTTCAAATATTGAATTTAACATCTGTATTTCGGCATCTAATTGCATTGCTCCTGAATTAAAGTCATATTAGTCAAATGGTCGCTGAGTACAACGCAACACACCGACGTAATTTTAGACATAATTTTCCATTTCCGCACTTAATTTCTTAATTTTAAGAATTTATTTATATACGGATTATTGATTTCCTTCAAAATGTTTCCTAAGTTATATGTTTGCTTGGTTAATAAGATAATATTTAAGAAGACGTACATACAAACACATGAGTATTTAAACAATCACGCTTACGCCTATAACTTAGAGGGCTCGTCAGACACTACCATCTTCCATTTGGCACGAGCCTGACATACCTTTTTTACATGGTAGAGCCATGCTGTAGCTATATTAGTAGTACTTTTGTAGCATGAATGGGTCGGCTCGACTGGGGAGAGACCACGCTCTAACAGAATACCAGCGTAAAATCGCAGCTCAACGCTGCTGTGTTTCGTATGGTGAGTGTAGAGAACCGGAGAGATACTGGAAACGAGGCAAACTATCTTAGTCCTCACGGGTGACAACGCATCTGCATTTTGATTCATATTCAAGGATAGATGTAGATGTCTATGGGCCGCAGCAACCAGTCATCAGGTGGACGTGTGCTCCAACACCATTCTCTCTCCTTTTTCACATCCATACGCATACACGGTCGTCGTTTAAAGGTAGGACCGCACTAGGCGGAACTGCACCGCAGCGGAACTGAGCGACACGAGTTGGTCAGTTGATCAACTTTTCCGCACAGTTCTGCTGCAGTTTAGTTTCGTTGCCGCTTGGTGCGTGTTGTCTCACATAATTTTATAGTACCTGGATGACCGAGCTTTACTCGTTTTTTTTGAAATCGTGTGTTTTGGAAATTATATTTAGATACAAATTACATACTGATGAAATATGAATAATATTTTTTGATCTTACCGACATAATAGAAAAAACTGAACTGGTTATTTGTATAAAATTCATGAGTGCAATTAGTTTAATTTAAATTTTCGTGTTTATTAAAAAAATAATAAAAAAGGAATCGAAATAATAGATTTTCTCAAAAAAGAAGGGAACTTGAAAAAAAAAGGAAAATAAGGCGGACCGAAGGCAGGACTCGAACCAGGGTACTACGATTTCTTGAACATATTTCCAAAATTTACCTTCTTATACTAATAATATTGTAGCAGTTTTTCATTGCTTGAAAACATGGATAAAACGACATTTTCTAAAAATAAATCCTGGCTACATCGATTTATTGCCCTCTAAACCCCTTGGACACTAAATTTTATGAAAATCATTGGAGCCGTTTTCGAGATTATATATATATATATATATATATATATAAAAGCAAACATATATACATATATATATATATAAATATATATATATATACAAGAATTGCTCGTTTAAAGGTATAAGATAAAGAATATGTTGACGCGTAGTGTCGCTCAGTTCCGGTGCGGTGCAGTTCCGACTAGTGTGGTCCTACCTTAAGGTACCCTTAAGGTAGGACCTTAAATTTGCCCCTCTATAAATATAAGTAAAAATGAAGTGACTGTTTTGTAATATTTAAATAACTTCTTCTATTGAACTCGAGTTACTTGAATGTTAATATGACATTAATAACCATTTAAAAAAAATTGTCTGACTGTCTGTCCATGCTTTAATTCATTCGTGATGAAACCTTACAAACTGATACAGATCAATGACAGGAGTGACCTAGACTATATTTTATCAATAAAAAACTTGAAGTTATTTAAAAAATAATTGATATAAAAACGATCTCTAGGGCGTCCCTAGCCGACTCTGCCATTCATTTCTACAACATAAGTTTGCTTTATCAGTCTTTCAAAGCTTCCAAATTTCCGAAGCATTGCAATGGATTCCGAAGGAAGAAGGATTAATTTTATCCTAATGCATCTTCTGATATACCCAACTTTCACTAGTACATAAATTATTGTAACTTGCACAGTAATTGACTAACACGGTATTGTAAAGTACCATATATGTGCCTCTTATGACTCTATCAACGGAACCACTTCTATCCACAATACAGTGAAGAGTCCCAATTTTAAGAATAGACACTGAAAATCAAACAAAAAAGCTTAATGACTATTATATAAAAAAACCAATTGCATACCTTTAATGATGCAAGTTTTGTAATATTCCAAGTCATTGCCCTTTCAAACTGGTTTTACTGAAATTGTCGATTCAAGGTCTCAGTACTAAAACTTTAAATGTTATCTCCTATTAATCTTATTAAACCTTTCAGCGGCTGTAACTACGAAACATATATATCTCTATATACGTTAAAAAATCTTAAAAATGAAAAGGTTCTTTTTTTATTAGGTTGTATTTCTTTTTTTAACGCTTGCAACACTAGCCTTGGTAATCAAGGTTAGTTTACCGATTGAGTGTTTTGATATACTTGTAGTGATGTACTACATATATTTCAACCAGATTGCTTGATTATAGAGGTCAGTTTCTGGATTTTTATATCTTTTTCGTCGTGCATTTGTTTTTCTTGATTAGGACTTTAAATAAAATTACAATTATGTTACATTCTATTTATTTAATTTAAACAAAAGCAAAACAGACGCATCTTTGTCACATAAAATCTTAATTTAAATAATTAAGTGTAAGTGACACGCAGCAATCGAGTTCACAATTTTAATCGTGAAAAAGATAACTGGTTCGTCAGCGATTTATAACGTTGTCGATATTTAATGATATTGATTCTATTATGCAATGAAATATACGCACTCACATTTAGATAATATTACTCTACCTTTGTTTTAATTTGCGACGAAAATCGAAATAATCACAGTAACCATGTTAGCTTTATGATTCGCATAGAAATATTTCGATTTCATTATCACATAAACATGTCATTTAACTTTGATACATAATGCCCGTTTCGTTATACCGTTATGTACATCGACTATTTTCCATAAGAAGGGTAGTTTGTTGGTGGGTAGTAAGTCTGTTGTTGTTGTTGTTGTGTTTGTTGCGGGTAGTACGTTTGCTGATTCTGTTGTACAGGGTAATCTGATTGCGGTTGTTGTGGATAATATGTGTGTTGAGGTTGTTGAGGATAAACTGTTTGTTGAGGTTGCTGTGGTACTTGAGGTTGTACTGGTTTTTGATTTTGCGGGGGGTAATAACCCTGTTGAGGATTCTGAGTTTGTTGAGGGTTATAACCTTGTTGAGGGTATTGGGTTTGTGGTCGGTAGTAATCTTGCTGGGGGTTTTGAATTGGTTTATTTTGTTGAGGTTTATTTTTCTCTGCCTCAGCTTTCGCTGCTTCTTCTTTGGCGTTCTGTTCTATGGATCTGTAAATAAAAAGAGATAAAATAAACAATAAATAAAATAAACCTTTTTTGTTTCACCTTACGATTCTGTTGCATATGATTACATTTACTCAACTTTAAAAACGTTTAAATGTTTATAGAGGCGTTAGCCACGCATTTGACGGTGGATATAATTGTTTCGGTCGGTAAATTTGTGCATGTGTAGTTAACACATGTTTTATGATATAGAATACGGGTGACAAATGGGTACATAGTCTACCTACTATATCTGTACTATACTAAATGTAACTAATAATGTACTATATCTATCTCTCAATCCATTCCATATCTATATTAGAATAAGAAGGGATCTGTGTAAGACTAAAATGAAAAGGGTATCCATTTCATCATTAGTACAATCACCATACAAAACTCAGTAGCAATAAGCTGCTATTTAATGTAGACAGCGTGGTACTTATTTTTATTTATTTTATTCTTTATTGGACACTCAATAAGTTGGTAACAATTATTAAATATTTAAATAAATGTACAAAGGCGAGCTTAACCCTAATAAGAGTTCTCTTCCAGCAAACCTATTGGGAAAGAGAAATAGTTTTATATATAAAGCAAGTAGGTAGCAGCGTGCGTACTTAATAATTAACATAACGCTACTTAATAGAAATTGGCTATAAGTTACAGTCAACAATTAACATATAAGTGTATAACATATAAGTATTATTTATTTTCTCATTTCTTTTATTCTTATTTCTATTAATTTACATACATATATACCAATAAAGATAATAAACATATACATATATACACATATACACACACACATATATACATATATATATGTATATATATATATATACATACACACATACATATATATATACAATTATACGTATAAATACATAAAATATGTAAATATTTATAATTCTAAGTTGATAGATAATATTTCTTTACTCTGCTCCGAAATATATCAAGAGAAGAGCTAGCACGTATGTCATGTGGAAGTGAGTTCCATAGCTTGACCGCCCTTACAGTAAAGGATCCACCACATCGGCTTGTGAAATGAAAAGGAGTTTTGAGAAGTAGTTGTTTAGTGGTCCGGCACTGAGTTTCACGAGGTACAAGATACTCAAAACGCTCGCGGAGATATGGAGGTGCAAGAGGATTAAAGAGTAGAAAGTATAGAAATGATAACACATGTAAGTCTCGACGTCTACGGATAGGAAGCTTCCCTGGTCCATAATATTGCTGTAGCGGGGCTATCTTCGTCATTATCATTACAGCCCTTCACAAGTCCACTACTGAACATAGGCCTCCCCCAAGGTATACCACAAAGCACGGCCTGAGCCACCTGCATCCATCGACTTCCTACATGTCTTACCAGGTCGTCACTCCATCTAGTGGGGGGTCGCCCTACACTTCGCCTACCGGTGCGACGCCATATAGCACGAAGAACCGACAACCGATGGGGAAAAAAGGTTCTCGGGTGGCAGTAGGGCTATACCAAGTACGTATACATATAAAACGAGTCTACTTTTAAAAGCTCTAGTAAATCGGCTCTTTTTTACGTTGTAAGTAGTTAGTAGAAGTAGTTATAAATAACAAGTACGTTAGAATTGAAGTAAATATGCAGATTACATTTAACCTTAATCTAGTAACCAGATATCAAGAAAACGAATAATTTGTAAACGAATTATGTTTATGGCCAAAAAATGTTTGTTCTCGCGTATTTTGAATTTATATTATATTTTATAACTTCTTAAAGTGATATTTAAGCATTATATATGGAGTGAAAAATAAGACTATACTTACGCCTGAATCGCGGGTGGTATTGGATGAGGTTTTGGAAGATGATCTCCCGTAGCATGGTAGCCAGTGTCGTCAGCCCAGTATGTAACGGTGTAAACTTTTCCATCATTGTCAGTGAAAGAATACCATCCTTTTTTCACAATGCTTTCGTTGTCAGTATTGTAGTTTGTAAAGTAACCTTGTTCACCGACATGAGTACCGTCCCCGATCTCATATCTGCAGAGATACCATTTTATGCTGTACTATTTACGAATTTAATTATTTAGGAAACAAATTTAATAGAAAAATGGAAAAAAAACGGGGTCATTATGTACGCAAACAGTTATATGTTGAAGTAACTGCTTTTATAAATATGCTGCAAAATTTGCTTGTTTGTCGAGATTTTTAAGGTGTAATTTAAATTGCTACTAATATAACCGGATTTCTGACAGTTTACGTTAAAACTAATTTAATAATTTAGTTACCGTTAGTAACTTAAAATCGTAGGAATATTTTGTCTATAATACTGTTAAAATTTGGATATTTACAATTTTATTCCGGTACTTTGAGCCAAAATATAAAGAAATATCATAAATAACTATTAATGTAACTACAACTTAATATTAAAAATAAATATAAACTTTCAAAATATAACTAGCTTTAAATTGCTTACTCATATTTGTAGCTGCCATTATCACCAAAAGATTGTTCATTTTTTATCACCGGCACTGATGTTGTTGATGACGTTGCTGGAGTCTGCGGTTGCTGGTTGTTCCAGTTATTCCAATTGTTGTTATTGTTATTCCAGTTGTTTTGGGGGGGTACATAGTTATTTTGTGGAGGTACATAGTTATTTTGTGGAGGTACATAGTTGTTTTGTGGTTTGTTCCATGTATTTTGGGGTTTGTTCCACGTATTTTGGGGTGGATCATTTTGAATAGGTACGTAGCTCGGTGATGGAGGCACATAGTTATTGCTACCTGATGGTTGGACGGTACCTTGAGATGGATAGTAATTATTTATAGAGGCTTGCGGAGTACTTTGCGACGGCACGTAATTACTTGGTGAGGGATTCCAAGGCCTTTGCGGCGTTTGACTGAGAGGTGATGAATAAAATTGGGCGTAATTGTTTGATTGTGCAGCAATTTGATCGGTATTTAAATGGTCTGTAGCTGCTGTTTCTAGATCTTCCAGTTTATTTGTTTCCAATGTGGCAGCATGGGCGAGCGCCAAAACGGCGGCAAAAGTGACCTATTATAAAAAAAAATCGTATTATTTTTCCATTTGTTTTCATAAGATGTTATAAAAATACCGGAATTAAATGGATAGATATCTATTTGAATATAATTTTATGAGCGCGGAAAGTATATTATTCATATAGGTAGAAGATATTTTTTAGAAGTTACAATTAGGTTTCTAAAAATGTAGTTAGCATTTGTGGCGATTTTTACTGGTATTTTCAATCAGAATAAAATTTTAGTTTTGATTCTTTTAGGCAGTTTTTAGGCAATAGCAAATTTATGTACTGAAATAATTTTTTAATATGTGTTGTTGCGACTTGGGAATGTTTAGGTCGGTTAGAAATGCGAGTATAAAACGATATTTTAAGATTTTATGGGTGTATGTATAATAGTCCGGAACACAGTACATCTCTAATAAACGCTGCAAACTACATTAAATATTTGTTTAATTTTTAATTTGCAAATACTTCTAAAAGTGAAATGTTACAAAAATGCATTTGCAAGATATGTATATTATTTTCTTTATATTGTTGTTAAAAGTTATAGAGCCTATTATGATATAATATTAATTATATCAACTCTATAATTGTGGTTATATGAAGTAAAGACATGTTAAATATAAATTTCTAGTTTTATGTTACGAGTGTAATGAAAAAAAAATTTGTAATCAAGTATATCAAATATTTAAACATTTAGATTTACGCATAAGAACATTAAAACATCTTAAAAGAACTTTAAAAACACAAAATAATTATGGTCGTGAAATATATTGTAACTTAAATCACGTAAAACACTTATACACGCTTTAAAACAACATTTAGTAAGCCCAAAACTAAAGAAACTTAAAAGTTTAACAAGTTTTTTTTAAATGTTCAAGGACTCACCAGCTTCATCTTTGTGTCCTTCTGAGACCGTAGTCTGCTCGATACTGTGACCACAAGGGGTCGCTCCACATTTTATAGGAAACATCCTGCGTCCGAAGACGCATGCACATTTTTGCGTATGTGCCTAGCGAAACAATGACCTCGGTCTTTGAGGCCGTATCTGATTAATAATTCGAATTAGGGAGAGTGTTTTCGGTTAACAGACAAGTAAAAGTAGTTTTGTTTATCCCTGGATGTGATTTAATTCTTGAAATAAGTTATTTTAATAATATTATTTTAATTCTTGAAATAATTAAAAAAAAAACTATTTAGGAAATTTGTGATAAGTAAGGTTATGTTCACCTCCTTATTTTATAAAGTAGTTAAATCCTAATATTTTTGAATTTATAAAATTTTATTTTACCAATTTTATGAATATTGTAAGTAACAAAGTTTACGCTAAAATGACTAAACGGATGTAATTGAAATTATGCAGGGTTATATTGTGTGATAATTTAAGACGTAAGGTGGTATCCATATTGGGTAAAGAGAATCTCGATTCGCCACAGTTTTCTTTCCTAGATGAATTCCACGCAAGTGAAGCCTCGGAAATTAGTCGTACTTTAGTTAGTAGTTGTAGAGAGATCTTTCCTACATTTCTTTTACCTAGGTGAGAGCTCTACGCTAGCAAAAGCTACGCTGCGGGCGTAAGCTTTACCCACAAAGAAATATTTTCATATTTACGTTTATATGGTAAAGGTGTTTTTTTATCTTCATTACCTCGTAATAGTTTACTGCTGGACATGACCGTCTCCCATTTCAATCGTCGACGATCTTGTATCAAAAGTCTCGCAACTTTTTCGATGCTGCTGCCCTCGCCTATATTATTAATCTATGGTCTAGATATTTTAGGTCTGCCGTAACGAAATGGCCATCTATCGGAATCCATAAAATATTCAAAACATTCATTCTCTATGAAGAAATAAAATATAAATTGTTCACAAAAAATAAGTAAATCCAGATTAAAAAAATGCATGTTAGTGAGTTTTGTCTTTTCATCTTGAAGCGCATTATTATTTAATATCAAATTGGCTTGTGGTCAAACCGCTTAAAAATGAAAAAAACTACGAATAAAAAATTAAATATTGTAAAATATATAAAATAAACGAAAAGAAAAGAAAAGAAAAGAAGCTTCGTCAAATATTTTATGACGATTTTATATCACCCTTCAGTTTTTTAGATAATCTTTGTAATATTTAAATAGCCTTTATCGTGTTACGTTTCTAAGTGTCATTAGTGAACACCACACACGTTTAACCAAATACATAGCAAAATCAGAGCAATCTGTTGATTTTTGGTGGTCTGGGTTGTTTTATCATCATCATCATCATCATCATCATTATAGCCCTTTACAAGTCCACTACTGAAGATAGGCCTCCCCCAAGGAATGAGTTAAAGCATGGTCCTGAACCACCTGCATCCATCGATTTCCTGCGTGTCTTACCAGGTCGTCACTTCATCTAGCATGGTACCGCGCCTCACTTTGCCTATCCATACGAGTCTGTCACTGGAGAACTTTGCTTCGCCACCGTAGCCAGGAATAGCGGGGCCGCCGGGGACTGGACATCGTCTTTTTGTAATTCTCTTCATATTATATGTGGTATATGTGTAATTCTTTTCATGGTATTCCAATATATCCCATAGTTGCCACTTTTGGCCAACGGGTTAGCAACCGTATTTTTTATTGTTAGTTTGCTGTTATCAGGAAGATGCTGCTGCCCATCTCCTGCCTGTGTCCCCCTGTCGTCTCTTACGACACCCACGGGAAGATATGGGGCAGTGGATATTCTGACCCGCCACTAGACGGGCTGTTTCATTTCTGGACTGCTTAATGATATTTTTTTGAAAAAATAAACGTATTACATTGTATATTTAAAAATATAAATGAATTTATATAATAATGATATAATTGTGAGTTTTTCTTGTGATATATTGAGATATTAATAGGGGTTATGCTTTCATTTAAGCATTATCTGTATTGTATAATATTTGCCATCGATTTGTGAAGTATAAATATATATTCGAACAATGATTCTATTAACTTAAATATTAATTATATGTTTTAAATTTTATTGTCAATATGCTAAATTAATTTTGCATTAGCGTTATTTAGTTAAACAATTAATATTTCTGATACGATGATGAACAGTACGTATGAATCAGCCAACAGGTTTTTACCTTTGTAACGGTGTAAAAAACATGAGCGGGCCAAGTTAGGTCGAGCTTTAGGGTGCGTTTCCACTGAAGCGGTGACGAGCCGCTATATTCCACTGCCTATCAGTAAAACTATTTATTGTTAGGGGAGAACATGTGACGATTATGTTGGCGTGAAAACAAACTAGCGTCCTTAAATAACACTGCCCTGCGGCTATAGCTACTATAGATGCTATCAATATAGCGGCGTCTCCTCGAGTCTTACACTATACGAGCCTTTACGCTGGACACGCCACCGAAAGCTCTCTATTCAGAAATTAGTGTAGGAATTGAGTAACAAGTGGGATGGGTGGCGTTCGGCGTACATGAGAAATATATCCTTTGAAGTATGTCTAAATGTATGTTTGTCATTGTATACTGCCCTGGGTGGTGTGTCACCACAGGCATTGGACGAACTGGTGACCACTCATAATGTGTTTCGAGCGCGCGGCTACACCGCACGCCGTGCCGTATGCTAACCGTGAGTTTGCACTTATGCGATTTTCACAAAAAAAAAACATGTTTCAAACACTGTTTTCTGTCATTGTATCAAAGAGCGTTTGCCTAGTCAAAGAACCTGTTGTAGTGAAATATGTTTGACAGTTTATTGTACATTACATATTTTAACTATATTATATTTTAATAACTACAGAAACAAATTGTTTGAAAACAAATTTGTATAAATATTGTCATGTTGAAAGATAAGTTTGAATAAATGTTGAAAATTTTACACAGGTTTTGTGAGTACACGATTTGTTTCAAACATTACATGTTGGATGTTTCTCAGTGCAAACGTATTGTAAGACATGCAAGAACATATTGTTATGTGTATATCTTCACTTCGTTCCTTATCTTTAGTGCTGTACCTAATATATATCTTAGGCATTGAGATGGGTTTTGCAAATACTCAATTGTCTATTTCTGCACCTCTCGCTTCTCCCAGGTCGTCTTTGTTTCAGTGGAGACGCGCCCTTATGTCGTCAGTATTGTCACTTTGAATAGCCATACTAATACGATGCGCGATTAGGTATTAGTTTCGGCAGTTAATGAAGTTCCTTGTTAATACCCTGTTAATACTAAAAAAAAGGCAACTTCTCATAAATGGATTGAAGTGCAGCAATCGGGAACTTGTGAGCTCAAAGGAAATTAAAATTATCTAACGTTGACTTAATATATGCGGGAGTCACTCTTAATCGGGTTTATTTTAAATGTTTATTCGGTGATCGTGTTTGCTGGTGGTTAAAGTATGGCTGGATCCAATAGGTCCTGAGTTTGAATCTCCATTCATCCATTGAAGCCCACTACTGAACATAGGCTCTCTAATAGATTGCCTCAGGTTTTGCCACAGTTACCACGCTTGTTAGGCGGGCTGGCAACGGCAGTATTTTGTAATTTTAAATTGTTACCAGGAATACGCTGCTATCGATTTACTGTTTCAGTTTCACTCTATCACCTCCTATGATTCCCACGGGACGATGTTGAGTGGTGAATATCCTCACACCGCCATTACACAGGTTTGAGTCTAGGCTGGAGCCAACATTTTCGTGAAAACAAATTGTTGGTTTTACAAGGGCAGTGCGATTGTGTAACTACAATGGGAAACGCAGTTGATTCCGTTCTGATGTTTAACGTGTGATTTCGTTATGTCGTTTATCAGTATCCATTGATAAGTCTATGTTTTTTAATGTTACACTTTTTATCACTTGCTTTTTTCGTATGTCTTTCCGGCCTAAAAGTTGTGATCAATTTTTGAACTACTTACTGACATACGATTGAGCTGAAGTTTGGTACAAAATACTTATGCAATTTAATTTGTAATTTTAACTAAAAGTTAAATTATTCTAGCCTAGCCCTTGTTTTTTTTTTAAAATTAAGTAAGCAGCTATGCAGGTCTGAAATCAGTATCACTGCGACCTGTAAAATCTATTGTGATCGCTGCTATGGCTATAGTTCACTGCTAAGCCCTATGTCTTTATTGAATTGAAGGAGTTGCTTAGCTGTGAGCAATATGACTTCTTCGCTTTGGATTGTTAAAGACTCAATATATTTATATCGTACTAATCCATATATTTTGTAATAATAATAATAGAATCCACTATCAATTATTACCTCGTGGGTGTCGCAAAAGACAACGAAACAGGTGATGGGTAGAAGCATTTACTCATACAAAAGTTCAGAATAACAAAAAACTGCGGTTGTTGAACTGCCTGCTAAGCGAGACAGCTACATATATTGTATGAAACAAATTGCTATCAATTCTGGGCAGATTCTTTCACCTTAGCAATTTTATGAACCGAAACGTCTTATATAAACGGTACTATGCACTGGCTGAATCGGTAATCAATTCTGGATCGAGCAGTTATGGGTTAACATTCAAAACACATTTAGATCGTAGAACATTTACAGATTAAACTACTTAAGCATTTAGTAGGTGAAAAAGTAAAATTACAGAGTAAACCAAATTATGACAAATTATTCAATATATGTAAAATACTTCCAGTGCATGAAAATGAAATGAAAATTTAGAATACCTCATTACTTTAGAACAATATAAAATAAATAAATATAAAGAACATATAATGCATAAATATCTTACCAGGCAAGTTGAGAAGGGTAAATATTTGATACCACACGTAAGAAACTATTATGGTAAGAGAATTAGGCAATATTTAACTTCGCTAATATTTAATAGAATAAATTTTATAAGAGATAGAGATATTTATCGTAATAAATATAAGTATTTATGTAACATAAATTATATATTAATGAATAAGGAAAGAGCGCCATTATAGCCAACAAACTGTTGCACAGGTGGTCTATGTTTTTTATTAAATTAAATGCGTGTTATTAAAGGTACTAAAAAGTTGACGCATAAGAGGGTATCTATAATTGTCCTATGTTTAGCAGGATAATTAATTAATTAATTAGTAAAACCCTGTTATTCATTAATGTGTTTTAAATAATTTTGAAAATGTTGTTAATGAATTTGTCAAAGTAATGCATCTCTTTTCATCATTTTAGACGAGAGATGACAAGTAAACTAGCGGCGATAAGTAAAGTAATGGGCAGTTCATCTGATGGTATGTAGCTAAAGGCTTTTGGACACCTCCAACTGACTATGGACAACGAAAGCCGCCTGCACATTTGATTCATTGCACAACTACATGACGCACTATAAAATAGAGTTGAAGTTAGCATTTCAAAGTGCGATGTCAGTTTGACAGTATAGATACAGTAGTTCATTTAAAATAAGATTCAACAATGGTTAAAAGTGCAATGTTTCTTGCATCGTATTTATTATTTCACGCAATATTCCGAAGAAGCGATAATTATTATTGATGTCACTTTAAATGACATTAAGATTCCGACGTATTTTTATTGTACTAAAATCAAATTCTAAGAAGACGGCATTTGCACAATACACAACAAATGAAGCACATAATTCGATTTGGTGTTTACCTTAGCCTTAAGTGGATTTATATCTCTGCAATAAAACAAGGGTTCACATCAAGGATGAAACCATTAATTCTTTGCGTGAGACATTTCTAAATTCATTTCGATATGTAAAGCTTTAAAATATGGTAGTTACTGTAACAAATTACATGAATTTCTAATAACTTACTCGTATAATCGAAAGTAACCCCTGGGAAGGGTGATCGCTACCAAGCTATTTCTAATTTGTTTTGTGTTGTTGATTGTAAACATGTTTGTAAGCTATTATTTGAAAAAAGAAAAATAGTCCGCTGGGTTTCGTGCTGGTTCTTTCCAAGACAGAGGTTTTTTTGCGAACCAGTGGTAAATTAAAAGTGGCTTTCATTAAGTATTGTTTATAATCTACATTGAATAAAAAAGTTTCTGTTTTTGTTTCAAGAAAAAAGAACAAGAAAATCTTAAATTTTTTCAGATACTAGACGCTTGATATTCATTATTTTTTTTATAAAACCGCAATTCCAAAAACATTTTTAGATCACAAGCTAACACACAGCTTACTTCATGGTAAGTGGATGCTGTGGTCCATAGACATCTACATCTAGCCTGTGCTAAGATCAAAATGTAGTTGCGTTGCTCTCTTGGAGACTGTTATGATATATATTATTACCAATAAAAAGGGTTTAACATTAACATCGTTGGAAGATTAATTAAAAGAGCTGAAGTTACTCCGCGTTTAACAATGACATCGGGACGTCAGTCATCTCAGTCCCCCGTGACCATGGGTGCTAGAAAGCGCCCGAAACGTCGGGAATTAAAAATAAAAGTAATTAAAAGTAAAATACACGCGATAAAATCCGTAAAAGTAGTTTTAATCAATCGTTGAAAGCCTAATTTGACATAAAGCTCCCGTGGCGATTGACGAACTGGAAGTAAATTTGACTCAGAAACACTGGGTTACCGTTCAAAGAAGCAATTTTAGTTCCTTTTCTGAAAACACAAAATACCAAGCAAACGGAAGTACAGATTCCGTATTAAAGATAATGATTACATCATTAAAACAGACGGTTTTAAAAGTCATAAATCTGCATTACTCCGGTGACATTTTCAATGTTCCGGTTCCGGTGGCAATTTCCCATCTTGGATTTTAGCCCCCTGTTCTTCTGATAATGTTATCACAAATCGGAAAGAAGTCGGAATGTTTCACAGATCTAGGATCTTTTAATTATCTTCATCTGCAAGTAGCGGCCAGTCTGCTTGGGTTCGCCATAATACTGATAAGCTGCAAATTTGTAATAGTCCTTTTTTAAGTATATCATAGAACTTACTTCAGTTACCGGTAGATCTGTTATCCGTGTCGATTGTATGCTATGTACTATTAATTTTTATAAAATTGTGAACTATCTATACTGTTTTACAGTAGAAGAATTTGAAAAATTACTTTTGACCAACTTAATATAATGTAATTTGTCGAAACAATTAATATATGTACTCATTTCATTTCATTTCTTCAACATCGAGCTTAAGTGTCAGTCGGAAGTCATGGTAGTTTTGCTTATAGATGACAGGAACTACTTGTGACCAGGGAGTTCCTGTCATAGAGAGTATATTTCACGCGCTTATCATCATGAGACAGTTCAACCAGTGATATGTAAATCAAAACATACCAAGTCCACACTAAAGTTACATTACAGGATCACGTCACTGTAAAAGAAATCGTTATAATTTAGTCAATTACTCGGCATTATATATTAACATAAATATATAGTATAATAGTGCATTGATAGTTGTGTTTTTGTCCGATGAGTTTTCAGTGTTAAATTCAGGCAATGAGCATCTTAGTTCTTAGAAATAATAACGCTTATGTATCCTTCGTTTTTATATCGTCCATGGGCTGAAGTAGACACTGCAATGAAACGGAATATATTAATTTTTCGACGCAAAGAAATAAAACCTCGTTTGTTAAATGGCTTTTCTTCAAATCTGTGATAGATTGGATTGGAAAGATGAGGTTATAAGAAGGTTATAAGAAATTCAGCATATATCCTCTTCAACTGACTTCCAAAAAGGAAGAGGTTCTCAATACGATTGTATTTTTTATGTATGTTACCTGAGAAATTTTTTCTAGGTGACACAATTCTGATGATTTTTTTTATAGAAGAAGGGATTCTTTCTTTACTTCAAAGTTGATGCTTCTCATGTGGGCCCGTATAAATTTGATCAAGATCTGAACAGAAGTTTTTGAGTTATTTTTAATAATGCTTATTTGATTGACTTCGACTACAATTTTACCTCTTGTTTAAAGCCAATTTCACAATATCGTAATGTATACGTAATACGCAAAACAATATTATTAGTCTACCATCGGTAATTGGAGCATATTCTATGATACACTCAAAAAAAAACTTTAAAAATTGGAACTTGTTGCTGATTGGAATTGGAATTGCAGACCTAAGCAGACCAGCCCCCACAAGCGGCACTTCTTTATAATACGCTTATTATCTCTAGATGATCAGACAGACATTGTTCTGCCCTTTACGAAGAACCTTTATCCTAAAAAATCATAAAAAAAATGTGCGTGTCGCCCATCGGGATAAGAACTATCCCATTTCGTGTTTGGAGCAAGCAATACACATTAACAAACTTTAGTCAAAACCGGTTGAGCGATTTCGAAGATTAGCGTAAACGAACATCGTGACACGTGATTTTCTAAATCTCTACATAGTATAAAACAAAGTCGCTTCCCGCTGTCTGCACGCTTAGATCTTTCGAACTACGTAACGGATTTTGATGCGGTTTTCATCAGTAGACAGAATGATTTAAGAGGAAGGTGTATATGTATAATAAATATATATTACAGTAGAGAAAAGGCGAGGATTTATAACGCCACACAGGCGAAGAAGGTACTAAGTAACCGTGTAGTGGTTGTAGAAGAACGTGTGCCGCGAGTGACGTAAGAGGCGGCAGGGGGAACCGAAAAAGGTACTAAGTAACCGTGTAGTGGTTGTAGAAGAACGTGTGCCGCGAGTGACGTAAGAGGCGGCAGGGGGAACCGAAGAAGGTACTAAGTAACCGTGTAGTGGTTGTAGAAGAACGTGTGCCGCGAGTGACGTAAGAGGCGGCAGGGGGAACCGAAGAAGGTACTAAGTAACCGTGTAGTGGTTGTAGAAGAACGTGTGCCGCGAGTGACGTAAGAGGCGGCAGGGGGAACCGAAGAAGGTACTAAGTAACCGTGTAGTGGTTGTAGAACGTGTGCCGCGAGTGACGTAAGAGGCGGCAGGGGGAACCGAAGAAGGTACTAAGTAACCGTGTAGTGGTTGTAGAAGAACGTGTGCCGCGAGTGACGTAAGAGGCGGCAGGGGGAACCGAAGAAGGTACTAAGTAACCGTGTAGTGGTTGTAGAAGAACGTGTGCCGCGAGTGACGTAAGAGGCGGCAGGGGGAACCGAAGAAGGTACTAAGTAACCGTGTAGTGGTTGTAGAAGAACGTGTGCCGCGAGTGACGTAAGAGGCGGCAGGGGGAACCGAAGAAGGTACTAAGTAACCGTGTAGTGGTTGTAGAAGAACGTGTGCCGCGAGTGACGTAAGAGGCGGCAGGGGGAACCGAAGAAGGTACTAAGTAACCGTGTAGTGGTTGTAGAAGAACGTGTGCCGCGAGTGACGTAAGAGGCGGCAGGGGGAACCGAAGAAGGTACTAAGTAACCGTGTAGTGGTTGTAGAAGAACGTGTGCCGCGAGTGACGTAAGAGGCGGCAGGGGGAACCGAAGAAGGTACTAAGTAACCGTGTAGTGGTTGTAGAAGAACGTGTGCCGCGAGTGACGTAAGAGGCGGCAGGGGGAACCGAAGAAGGTACTAAGTAACCGAGTAGTGGTTGTAGAAGAACGTGTGCCGCGAGTGACGTAAGAGGCGGCAGGGGGAACCGAAGAAGGTACTAAGTAACCATGTAGTGGTTGTAGAAGAACGTGTGCCGCGAGTGACGTAAGAGGCGGCAGGGGGAAACCAATGTAGTGGGTGGGCAGCAGCATTTTCGTAATATCAACTGAAGATAATAAAAAGTGCGATTGTCAACTCGCCTGCCAAGTTGGTAAACCTTGGTAAAGTATCCCCTTATGAGGTAATAAAGTAGAGATAACCTAGAGCTCGAAACCCATCGACAGACACGAGCTGAGCAGTCAGAGACGGAGGTCCGCACTCCTCCCCACGGACAGCTGTTAAATAGTTCAATAGCGCCTAAAAAGGCGACATGATGATTGGAAACAATACCAAATGATAAACCATTTCATCATCATCCTCACTCCTTGAGTGAGATAAGGCTATGAGAGTCGCATAGACTAACAGCGTTAACATCCAGAAACTAGAACTAGAAGAGCTCGAAGAACCGATAGTTGATGGGGAAGAAAGCTTCTTGAGTGTCGGAGGCAGTGGCTCAGGACCGTGCTTTATGACATTCCTTTGGTGAGGTTTATGTTCAGCGTTGGACTTGTGAAGGGACGTATAATGATGATGATAAATACCTAAAAGATGGATTAAGTACATATATATATATATATATATATATATATATATATATATATATATATATATATATATATGTGTGTGCTTAATCATTAATATAACTTAATATTAATAATTAAATGCGAATTTTTGTAAGTATTTGTTTTATAAGAAAAACTATGTAACAGAATGTAACATTGAGCGGGACCGATGAGTCACAAGATCAACGATTGTACAAAAACAAACTAAGAGAGGTTCATCGTCTATGTCTTATATTTATTTAAATAATATAAAAGTGCTAAATTAACAAATAAAAACCAAGCGCTTGCCAATTGACTGTAAGAAATAAACGGTATTGGGTTGTAAAGAATAACGGTACTATTTAAATTAAACCTGTCAATGGGAAATGTTTAGTGTTACTTTACATAGAAAGTCATGGTAGCTCTGGGGATAAATTCCAGCCGCAAATATGACAGGATTCGAGCGATACGTGGTAGAGCCACGCTGCGGGCATATTTTGTTGTGTATGCAGCTATATTTGATGTTTGCCATGCTGCTACATTACTGGTATAGTTATAGCAAGAATGCGACGACTCGACCGCGGAAGGACCACGCTCTCACAGAATACCAGCGTAAAATAGTAGAGGTGAGTGTAGAGAACCGAAGACTCCTTTCACTGGAAATGAGGCATTCCATCTTAGTCCTCGTGGGTGACGACGCATCTGTATTTTGATTACTAATCGAGGATAGATGTAGATGTTTATGAGCTTATCATTCACTTACCATCAGGTGGACTGTGTGCTCGTTTGTCACCCTTATGCTCGTTTACTTTGGTTCTGTGGATATTTTCATTAGAAGCTTGTGATCCCTATATTAATAAAAATAAATCCAAATTTAAGCATACTTCTGCAAGTCTCAAAGAATATTAAGCTCGTTCAGTAAAGAGCGAACACAAATTGCTAATTAAAAGCCAAAGGTATCTCGGGTTAACTATGACATCATGGCGTCAAATACCTCAGTCTCTGCGTGACCATGGGTGCTGCAAAAATGTTGGGAGTTAAAAATAAGTTAAAATTAAACGCGATAAAATCCGTTAAAGCAGTTTCATCCAAAAGATAGTTGTGTTTTTATTTTACGTGTCTGTATTTGCTCATATTACTTGCACTCGAATACACAGTTAAGAAACGTGTTTTTCTTCTAAATGCGTAATCTTTGACTTATCCTATACTTTTAAACGAGCAATTCTTGTATATATATATATATATATATATATATATATATATATATATATATATATAATTGGGATCTCGGAAACGGCTCCAACGATTTTATAAAATTTAGTTTCCAGGGAGTTTCGGGGGCAATAAATCGTTCTATCTAGGATTTATTTTTAGAAAATGTTCTTTTGTCCGTATTTTCAGGCAATAAAAAAACTGCTACAATATAAGAAGGTAAATTTTGACAGATCAATAACGATCGTAATAGCTCAGGTGGGATGTCGGTCGGGCGTGATATCTGAGTTCCGTGGTTCGCGTCCCGTCTTGGGTCCGACTTTTTTTCCTTTTTTTTTTCAAGTTCCCTTCTTTTGTAAGAAAATATATTATTTCGAGCCCTTTTTTTGTATTTTTTTAAAATACGAAAATTTAATATTAAACTAATTGCACTCATGATTTTGTATTCAAATAACCAGTTCAGTTTTTTCTATTATGTCAATAAGATCAAAAATATTATTCATGTAATTTGTATCTAAATGTAACTTAAAAAACCGAGTAAAGCTCGGTCATCCGGGTACCGACTTTTAAAAACAGTAATCATCCCGACCGAATTCGGTCACAGCGGCTAGCCTCAGTAGAGAGCTCAGTGCACGAGTGCGTGTTATACTCTCACTCTCGTAGTTTTATAATTTCTTAACAGAAAAACACAATAACTGATTTTTGGCTAGACACGGGATTTGAACTGGGGACCACACGATCAGCTGTCGCGCTTGCGACCGCTAGAACAATGAGGTAGTTATTCGCCTTCTATGATTTAAGTGGTTATAACGGTTTATACGCCTCAAATATAATAATTAAGATAACTGGAAATGCTTATCTCCGAATTCATGTTGTCAGTATTTGTAAAACGGTAAAACGGCGACCGCTTTGTGTATATTATTATTGACACACCGATTAAGGGCTGACGGTATGTTCTCGGTGTATGACGGTGTAGAAACTGAGTGAAGAACGTGCAGTGAGTCGGGGCGAGCGATATGAGAATGTCGTTCCAAAATCAGACAGTGAATGTGTTTTTATATCTGAACATATTCTGAACACATCATATCTGGTTTGTTGTTTGTCAGGTGTCGTTAGAAGAAACTATGGGAATGACCAGAACGACCTCATGAGCTATAAAATGGCAGACCATCAGTACACACAAACAAATGGAGTACACAATTTCTTATAAGCCAGATTTAAAATACCCAAACCGGCGACAAAGCGTCAAAGGTACGAGACGCCTGGTGACGTGATGGACGCTATGCTTGGCATAGTGACGTAGCATGTGTTAATGCCGTCCAGGCCGTTAGAGCCCTTCGTCCCAAGAATTTTGAAAGTATACGTAAAATAAAAAATAAGTCATAGACAATAATTTTTACTGGCATTTAAAAAGTAATTTAGGTTATATGGTTAGTAAGTTAGTTTATTAGTTATGTGTCCTCTGTGTATAAATGTTTATAAATTAAATGAGTATTATAAATGTTCCCCATTATGTGCAGTGACAGCCTTTCGTGTACAGTTTTATAGACTTGAAATACTTTTATGTTTTCCTTTTGGAAATATTGCTCGTAAGGTTGCATGAATTAAAGACTTTATCCTCAAATCCGGAAAAAAGTAAAAGGCTACATCTTGATAAGGGTCGCTATCGAGATGCTAATCACATTCTCGCACTATACCAGTAAGTGATAAATAAGTAAAAATTAGTGCGTTAATTTAGTGTTTGGTTTTTTCCTTACTATAAAAAAGTGACTAATCCATTCGTTCTTTTTTATTTTATTTAATAGTAAGAATAACATAGTTCATTATCAATAGCCGTAAAACATAATTCATTATTAATATAGAGCCGTGGTAGTTCAGATGGTTAACGCTTGCTGTAAATATAACAGAACTCGAGTAACCAGGGTTCGATCCCCGCCGGCACCAATGAAATTTTTAATTGCAATTTTAAGTGCTGATTTACCACGTGCTCGGCGGTGAAGGAAACATCGTGACGAAACCTGCATGTCTGAGGAATAAGAAAAAAAATATTTCAAAGACATGTGAAGTTCGCCAACACGCATTGAGGCAGCGCGGCGGACACTTCCTTGCCCTAAAACCCTCTTAGAAATGATGGAAGGCCTGTGCCTAGCAGTGGGACGTATATAGGCTGTAACTTTACTTTACTTTTTTATTATCGATAGGTATAGTACTTATTTTTTGCATAGGAACACATCTAGGTAACTATCACCCTCTTAAATATGACTCACCACTACCTGTTCTGCTATATTCCTGTCTAAAGGTTGTATACTCGTAGATCCGGTATAATTACGGGCTGCTAGGCGTTCCATCTTACTCCTCAGAGGTGGCGACCTATCCGAAGCCTTCTCTTTTTGAAGTTGGTTGCAGGTGTCCTTGGACTACAGTAACCAGTTATAACAGTTAGTGGGACTCCAAATTCTCTTGTCACTTCTTCCTCTACTATAATAATAATAATTTTTATTTCAGATATCCAAGTAATTTATGTAATATGTTAGTAAATATAAATCTTGTAATTTATGTTAGTACCTACATCTAATTTTTATATACAAAGTGCCTTATAAACTAAGCAGAGGCGGTAATATTGCTTAATAATAAATGAGTCATATCAATCAGCAATTATTTTCATGATAGAATTGGAGCTAGCCCACACCCTACCGAGCAACGAGGCTGTTTTATAATGGCATAGTAGGTCAATTAAGCATAGTAGTAAAGTATGGCACCTATGATTTCTTAAATTTACGCGAACACTACACATTGAATAAAACTATTATTTACGGATTTTATCGCGTTTAATTACATTAATTTATTGTTATTGTTATCCCGACGTTTCGGGTGCTTTACAGCGCCCATGGTCACGGGGGGGACTGAGATGTTTGACGTCCCAATGTCATAGTTAGTCCGGCTACCTTCAGTTTTTTAATATTAATTTCAGTTTTTTAATATTAATAAGAAACGTCGGGATAACAATAACAATAAATTAATGTAATTAAACGCGATAAAATCCGTAAATAATAGTTTTATTCAATGTATGGCACCTATGTCAAATACTTAAATACATCCCTATGAGTCTTAATATGAGTCTCACAGTATAATCGCTGCCCTTCTTCTACTTACATATACTGCATTTATAAATCTTACATTTGTTAATTGATAAATTTAAATTTATAAATAGATATGTAAATACTATGGGAACATAACAATACACAAAGTTAAAGATAAACTATCTCAGTCTCATTGCGAAATTCAAACGAGTGTTTACTGCCACTGCTACCATATTATGTGCTATGAAAAATAAATTACAATGAAAAGTTAATTAGTTTAGTTTCATATGATTAGTGTTGAGAACCGGAGACCCTCTTTACTGGAAACGAGGCATTCCATCTCAGGCCCCAGGGCTGACAACGCATCTGTATTTTGATTTTTAATTGAAGATAAATATTTATGGGCCACAGCATCCACTTACCATCAGGTGGACTGTGTGCTCGTTTGTCATACTTATTCTGTAAAAAAATATTGTAACGCATATTTGAGCTGTGTAATGGCAGCGTACGCCTACGCAGACCGGGACGGCATGGCAAGGGATTTTAATTTTTACTAATGGACATTCAACCGTACTGTTACAGAAATACGACATAAATTGCTATGCTTTAAAATGATGCCGTGGCATTGAAAGGGATTTTATCGTACGGCATTAAAAGACGCGCCACAGGCTACCGTGGCGGGATGCCGTGGCATACTGCGGTAGGCAACGGCATGCCGCGGACTCCGGCACTCGTTTTTCGATATATGGTCGACATATATTCAACAGTGCTTGAAAATTCTTATAATCCATTCTATGATAGTCATAAAATTTTTACACGTCGTATTTTAAGTCATTAAATAAATGATTGAATTCACCGTTTGATTCCCTTTCTTTCCATACATTATCAACCCAACATCTTCTTCTATCCCTATTGTTAGCCTATGCACCTTCTTCTTCATCTGCAATAATCGAAATCAACACCAAATCCCAATCCCAAACGCAACTGTAGACTAAAAGTGCATCAGGCAGCAGGATTCGCTGAGGCGTGCTTTGTCGAGCCGCGGCACGCCATGGCATGCCGTGGTATGCCGTAGCAAAGTGCTGGAATGCCGCGGTATCTAAGCGGCCAGTGTGCGCTGACTCACGGCAAAATCCCTTGCCATGCCGTCCCGGTCTGCGTAGGCACTAAAAAAATCGATTTCACCATAATATCGTCGCGTAGTGCCGTAAGAGACGAAAGAGGGGAATAATGCAAGAGGTGAGCAGCAGCATCTTCCTGACAAATTTCTAATTAATACTTCGGCTGCCAACCCACCTGCAAAGCATGGAAACTATGTCAAATACTTCCCCAGGAGAGAAGCTATGGGGGAGGTCTATGTCTAGTATAAGACTTTTGATAGGCTGTAATAAATAGATCTATTAATAAGAGACTGAACATTATGTATATATTAACTTTTACTGATCCTTTTTGTTAAGAATAACCATCGTTAAGGCTTTTGTTTTAAAAGCTTAAGATATAATTTAAATGTATTTCCGTATAAAGAATTATCGGCTAACACACTAATTTTTACCCATTTATCACTTACTGGTATAGTACGAGAATGTGATTAGCATCTCGATAGCGACCCTTATCAAGATGTAGCCTTTTACTTTTTTCATATATATACCTTTTTGTAATATTCATCCCAAATTTTTAGATTAATATATCTAAGAATATAATGGGAATTTTGTTGTGTATTAGATGGCCGAAAATGTCAAGAAAAACACTTTGGATGTCAATCATTTTTGAATGTAATCATATTAGATAAATTGACATTGCCTGTGACATAAAGGCAATGGTGGGTGGACAGTTTTTGGGTAGAATAATGAAGTTACTTTTGCGAGTCATGACATAAATAAACAATGTCCATACGATGATAAATAACTAAAACCAGCCATTTGGGAGTGCTAAAACATAACTAAAACCAATATGATATGAAATGGTTTAAAATTAATCAGGAACGAAGGTAGCTTAGGGTATTTTATCGAACATTTGACAAGATTAATGTTATTCAATATTACGCGCCGAAGTTAACTGGTTTTATTTATTTATATTTGTGATGGATCCCATAATTAAATTTGGATTTAGGTAGCAGCACACTAAATTTGTCACCGGTATTGTTGATGTATTTGACGAGATAAAACTGTTGTCACTAATTTACACATATTTATTAATTTAAATTATAGTAGGTATAATTTATTTTATCCCATATGGGATATAAATTGATGTTTACGTACATTTGCATAATATACTTAAAAAGACATAATTAAATACTTAAAGTAATCTGAAGTAGTTTCAGCTACAAAATTTTAAAATATTTTGTTGGGAATAAAGAGATTAAATTGTGTCGCCTATATTACATACGTTATTCTTATTTTCGCACTGTAATACATACAGAACATCGTCATATTTTGATGAATATACTATAAGAGGATGAACATCACTTTTTAAAATATGGACTTTTGGCAACAGGTTTCATATTACAAGTTATTGACCTCACGGCGATTCAACACTTGCTTACCCTACGATTATTTTTGTATAATTATACAATAACTGAAGAGCCTTTAAAATTTTTATCTTTATTAAATATTGCCTTTCTAATCTAATTCATAATTTTTCTTGTGTTATTTGTTTTGAACGGTTTTTAAATTTTTTTGCCAGTGTTTTTGGTTTCAGAGGTTGCATACTTATACATAATAAGTATAATTTCCATATTAACGCACGAACTTTTGTACACTCGTATTTTGTGATATAGCTTTGTTTATAACGGTGTATGTATAATATTATTGTTCTTTACATTCTTGACGAACGCTGCAACTTAGTAAAAGAAATAAAAGAGACAATTATTGTGATCGCGCTCTCGATGTTTAGCCGACTTCAGAAAAGGAGGAGGTTTTCAATTCGACTGTATGTTATACATATATTATATATGAACATATATGAATGTTACATGCTATGTTATAGGCTTATCCGTTTAAGAACCACGCGCTACGAATGTTGCTGTGTTTCGTATGGTAAGATACTTGGAAGATTCGTTTTAGTCTTCCGAGTTCTTGGTGACAGCACTACTGCATTTTGATTCTTGGTCGAGGACGGGTATAGAATATAGATATCTGTAGGCTGCGGCTTATACTTACCGTCAGGTGGCCTGTGTGCTCGAATGTCACGGTGATTCTATAAATAAGAATTTTAAGCAATAAAATAATTTTAAATTCTGAAGTCGGTTGAAGTTCTTTTACAGATTATGTCTCAGCACCAAATTCGTTTTTTAAAGTCGCCTTTTCGTTTTTAGGGTTCCGTAGTCAACTAGGAACCCTTATAGTTTCGCCATGTCTGTCTGTCCGTCTGTCCGTCCTCGCTTAATCTATGTGACCGCTAGCACTAGAAAGCTGAAATTTGGTACCAATATGTGTATCAATCACGCCGACAAAGTGGTAAAATAAGAATTGGAAAAAAATGTTTTATTAGGGTAGCTCCCCTATATGTAAAGTGGGAAGTGATTTTTTTTTAATTTCAACCCTAACGTGTGATATATTGTTGGAAAGGTATTTAAAAATGAATAGGGGTTTACTGCAATCATTTTTTGATAATGTCAATAATTTCGGAAATAATCGCTCCAAAAGTAAAAAACAATGTGTCCCTAACCCTAATTTTTGAACCATAAGTTTAGAAAATATGAAAAAAATCTGAAAAGTAGAACTTTATAAGGACTTTCTAGGAAAATCATTTTGAACTTGGATGGAAACAACAGTACCCACTACCGGAAGCAGTTGAAGGAGCGCGGAGCGCTGCTGGAGCGCGAACATAATGGATACCCACCTTTAAACTCATAAGTGGGAACACTTATTGTGACGGACGGGAAACTACGGAACCCTACACTGAGCGTGGCCCGACACGCTCTTGGCCGCTTTTTAATAATGATGATACACTATTAAAATGTGTACAATATGTTTTCGCAACCTATCTCACACATATCAACAAAAAACGATACCAGCGTCACCTCGCTTTGATTTCTTGGTCTGGTAACCACACTTGTTCATTCTCGTTGCAACAGCGACGCAGACAGTGCGTTTGACGCTGTAGCTTATCACAATTATTTTTGTGTAAGACCTGATTGACAAATAACTACAGGGTCAACAATTCAATAAAGTCAAAAAGGGAAGAATTGCGCCCATAACTCAGCAAAATTAAGGCTGACGCTGACTGGTATAAAATAAAAACAGTAACCCAAATGCAACAAAGTATATTATTTAACGGCATTGGTATATGGCTGGTTCTATATTCGATCGAATGCTAAGTAGGTATAACTTTTTAGCAAGGAAAATAAAAGAAGAGTAAACTATTTGATTTTTTTAAATCTTATAAATGTTGCATATACAATATGTAACGTAATTAACGCACACCCTCAGACACCCCAATTAGTATATTATGTTATAATCATAATACATACACGGAATTTTTAGTTAAACATTTTTATACACTGATTATTTATCAAATTATACTAATTCCGGAAGAATGTTGTGGTCACAGTACAAATCCACGAACGCAGACTTTAACATGCTTGAAATAAAGTTCATTTTTCTTTATTTTTATTGAATGACAGAATTAGTAATAATCAAATAAAACAGCACTCTTAAAAGTCTTATTGCCTTAAGTTGCGGTCCATTTCAGTTTGTTTTGACTGTACAGATTTACTGTGACTGTAATTTACGTAGTTTTAATTATTTTTGGGATAAAAAATTACCTATATTAAAAATGATAGGAACCGATTCAGTAAACGATTTTGAACAAACTACTTTCTCAAAGTGCGTTAATTATGTTACATGTTGTATATTTATAATAAGGTACATACGTGAGGATAATATGGTCACCATTAACTTTGCCGCTCTATAAAACCAAAACTGGGAGGACAGAGGCAAAAACATAAAGTCGTATACTCTATCTAATATATTAGGAAATAAAGTAGCAAACAAGCTTTGGAAATAATTAGGAATACTTCAAAAACTTAAAAAAACTAACTACACTACACCATACTAAAATTGACCAAGATATTTACTATAATGTCAACTGTCAAAATGGCGTCGATAAAGCATCGCCCTTTTGACCCTTTATTAATTGATTGACCGATGGAGAGTTATCTTATCACAAAGCCATATATCCAAATATGGATGTAGTGTTTGAGTTACAAGAAAGTGACCGTATTAACCGAATGACCATATTACCATTACGTATAGTAAATTAATTGATAATGAAGATTTTTTTTCTCCTGTCCATAATAAATCAAACTTCTGGTGCGTTACTTCTTTTGTTTTAACTTAAGTGACAAATTCTATGGACAGGCGTCCAGCTTACGTCAAAAAGACAAGGCTACAGACGCGTGGTCACCTCTGAGGTACACCATCCTGTAATCAATGTGGCTCTCTATACCACAACACAGCAATATAGACGTCCTAGAAAGAACTTTGATAATGTAGGACTCATTATCAAAATTCTTTCATTGCACTTATAAGAGTGCTAACTACTAGTGATAAATCCAACAATTTCTTTTCTCAAAGTACACGTTTTCCTTTCTGATATACCGACTAAGTTAAGGTTAGGTAGGCACGTGTTATAAGTGGTAGAGTCGTGCTGCAGTTATATTAGTAGTATAGTTGTAGTACGAATGGGTCGGCTCGACCGAGGAAGGACCATGCTCTCACAGAATACCGGCGTAAAATAGTAGCTTAATGCTGCTGTGTTTCGTATGGTGAGTGTAGAGAACCGGAGACCCTTTTTACTGGAAACGAGACATTTATTTTTAGTCCTCACGGGTGACCACGCATCTGCATTTTGATTTGTAATTGAGGATAGATGTAAATGTCTATGGGCCGCAGCAACCACTTACCATCAGGTAGACTGTGTGCTCGTTTGTCACCCTATCCTATATAAAAAAACGTAAATGAACGTCATAGACAGCCAAGTTTTATCATGTACCTATCAATTTCCGTTATTACTTATATGAGAATTGACAAGCTACCAGAACAAACAGCAATGTTTTAAATCAGAGAAAATGCAGCTACGAAGTTAAATCGTCCTGATTACTCAGACTTAGAACGTAATTACATAAAATCTGTAATCTGTGGTTACTAATGATGTGTAGTAGCGGTGTCAGAATATCCAGTAGGTACTACATATCGTCACGTGGGTGTCGTAAGATGATGAAGGGAAAATGAATCAAGAGCTGGGCAGTGGCATCTTCTTGATAACAAATTAACATTTATGAAAAACTGCGGTGGCCAACCTGCCTGCCAAGCGTTGCAGCTTGGCAAACTTGGCACCCCCCCCCCCCCCCCTAAGAGGAAAGTCTTGGGATGCCTATATTTATCAGTGGAATTTTCTAGACTGTAATGGATGGAAGCATCTTAATAACTAAGAATAGTTATTAAATTGGTAAAACATCACCTATATTTATCTGCCGTATCTTAGTCATAAGGATATTTAATTTCACAGGCTCTGTCGTTTAAAATCAGCATTTTGTTAATTAGAGAAATAAATTAGAGAAATAAAAACAGGTGGAAACCGGGTCCGAATACATTAATTATTTACCGTACCCACCAAATCTCACCATCCACAGTTAAAGTTATAACAAAAAATATAACTTGCTTTGTGGTGAGGAAATAAACTTACATTACAATATATGTGTACTTATTGTATTATTAAAAGCCTAAACATTTGGTAGAATGTCTACGATTTTAAGCATTTATAAACTTTATATAACTTTACTATGTAGTATTTGGCTAACTCGTTGGTCGACCATAAACTCGGTTGCCATTCATGCGTCTTCGAGTTCGAATCCCGGGTCCCGGTTTTAATGTCAAAAAATTATCTCAGCGTCGAAAAGTATATAAAGGTGTAACTTGTGCTAGCACATAAGCTCGGGTACAATAAACCTGTCCTTCGCAGATGGCTAGTCTCCGTGGGCCGTCGTGACCGAACTTCGGTCTGCTTGACTTTATTTTTATTGGCTGAATAACACCAAAGTTATAGAGGCGTTCATGAGTTGGTTCATACATATAATGATGAGGTTTAATCGTACGTGAGGTTGTTCTAACATTATGCTATGCGGTTGTGGTCTTTAATATTATTCAATATTAAGATTACGCGAAAGAGAACACATTAACCCATGTGATATCGGTTTGGAATTGGTATTTTTTGGCATCAAAAAGGATGCCAAAAAATGCCAATACCTATGTCACGCGTGGCAGATTATGTCTCCCCTAGGGGATTCAAAGCTCGTCGCCAACCCAGAATCATTCTTTCTCTTTTGCTTCTCCCTTCTTCTTCACTTTTCTTTGAGAATCTTCTTCAGATAAATTCATTTGCTCAAATACTAACAGGGATGACATTCATCAATCATATAATATCATTATTTATGATGGCATACATACATATATAATTATTTAGGTCTTCTACTATTTTGCACTGGGTATTTTGTATACTAAGGCTTTTAGTTCCAGCATTGTCTAAATGGTTTGAATTGTCTGAAGATCTCTGTAGAATCAAAGGGGCAGAATCTTCCTCTTTACTCTATTATCATTTAAATTAAAGCGGCGAAATGATATCAAATTTATGACTCGTATTCCAAAACTTTACATGAAATTTTGTTTTTGGATGTTATCTCTGATTTTGTAATGGGTGTAAGTATAAGTTGCCTCTAAGTTTGAAAGGTACTTCTCGGTAAAATTATGTAAAAGCTGATATTACTAAAAATCTTGAAATTGAAACTGTATGCGCAGGTATTTAGTGACAAAAATAAAAGTGACAGCGGCCACAAAAAAACAGTGTTCCAAAAATGCCAAAAATTTATTACCTTAGCCCCAAAGAGGTCCGCCAGCCAAGGTCAAGTTGAAGGTGAATGAACCCAGTTAGTGCAAATCCTTACCCAGTTGATGCTTTAAACTAATAAGAGTAATACCTGCAGAGATGTAAAATCAACTAACTTAAAATGTGAAATTGTATACTCGTATAATAGATCAAATACTATGTATTAGACTATTAGATCTAACCTCTAAAATGAGTGTAATTATATATAATCTTGGAATCACAGTTCAAGGAATCACAGTAACTTCTGATTACTTTAATTATAAAATCAAATGTTAGAAGTAAAATAGATTGGTCGGCTCATACTCAAGAATCTATAGTGACGATTGTCTCTTAATGCTATCAGATTCTAAGGTGTCAAATACTTTTAAAAGAAATTTTACCCAAGATATTTTTCGATATAAAAAAGAATTTCATAAGTCAAACGTATTTTAACCTTAAATTTTAACATTAAATATGTCCGGTGGTATGGTGGGTTTGATGTTTACCAGGATTTCTGACGTTTTAAGAATAAGAGAACATGTAAAGAGGGCTCCTCAGAAGTTGTTCGTTACCTCTGCACCTCTAGACTACTTGTCGGTATGTCGGCGCACCTGCCTGCAGTATTAATGAAGTATAGTTTCTCACTCGTTTGTCACTGTAATGCGGGGGTGCTATTTGCAAAATTAAGGGTATGCTAGCGGGTCGAATTTTAAAATAATTTACGCAAAAATAAATCATTAGCGTTAGTAATAATGCGCACAATTTTAAGTAAGCAGCATATCACTAAATATTTCAGTCATATGTTTCTACTATCATCAACATGATTAGAAACCATCACAAGTCCACTGCTCTACATAATGCCACACAGTACGGTCCTGATAGCCACCCGCATCCATCGACTTCCGGAATCTTTTATCAGGTCGTCACTCCATCTAGTCGGAGGCCCTCTACACTTCGCCTACCGGCACGAAGACTTTCTTCCCTATCGGTTGTTTGTTTCTCGAGCTATAAAGACAGCTCCTGGTCACTTCAGCTTGCTGATCCATTCCGCTATGTCGATTAAACTGCTCTCTTTAAACAGTGCTCTAGTTCTACATTTATAAGTCTGTCACGAATAGACATTTTGAGTGTTGTCCTCTCCACAGTATCTTTCCAGCATCTAAGTATGTAAATAGCCTTTCTACTATCTAAGCAGGTAACTTTAACGTGTTAGAGCCACGATGCTACTATATTGTGGTTGTAGCACGAATGGGTCGGCTATATACAGAATACCAACGTAAAATAGCAGCGTAATACTACTGTATTTTGTATGGTGAGTGTAAAGAACCGAAACTCCCTTTTTACTAGAAACGAGGCATTCCGTCTTAGTCCTCAGGATTGACAACGCACTTGCATTTTGATGATAGATGTAGATGTCTATGGGCCGCAGCATCCACTTACCATTAGGTGGACTGTGTATTATTCTATAATAAAGTAAATAGTGTTTCATTGGACCATCAGATTTTCATGTGTTTCATGCAAAAAGAAGCCAGTTCACCTTGGTTCCTTCTTTCCGAAATGTATCACTGGAATACACCAACCGTCTTCTGTTGTTGAGGGTTGAGACAAGTGAGTTCAAACCTGAACTTTGGGTGGTTCATTGAGTCCAACGCCAAAGCAGCTGCAAAGAAGCTAGGAGCCCTTCCAAAGGTGCATGGGATATTGCTGCCATATATGGGCTGGTGCTGCAAAGTACCTCCTAACAAGTTTGGACTATTGAGTTTATATTGGGAAAGGCGTGCTAAGAGGCTTATTGGTGGCCCAAATCTGGTTAAAACAAATCTTATCAGCCTCGAACACAGGCGCAAAGTAGCCAGCTTTTCGGTTTTCTACAGAGTGCATTGCGGAGAGTGCGTGCAGTAATTGCATAATTTAATTCCTCCCTCTCTCTTCCACCACCGGACTACCAGACGTTCGGCCAGTCTTCACCCTTTCGTTGTGGACTTACCACGCATTTGAACCTGACAGTTTGCTACAGCGTTCGTTATGCGTATAGCAAAGGAGTGGAATAAGTTTGCCAGCATCTGCCTTTCGTTAGGCTTTTGTTAAGTCAGTGCGCTTCACCATCTTAGGCTACATCACCATTTATCATCACGTGAGACTAAAGTTATGCGTTTGCCTAGATTAGTAAAAAAAATGTAGGGCTTACAATTTTGCTGTAAAAAAAACGAAAAAGAGTACTTTTAAAAGCTTCTGTATTGTCCTCCAGTAGTTACTTAATTTCACTTTTCTTTACTAAGCATAATTTCACATAATTTTTCTTGGCTGGTTCGACTGTACATTAGCGTCACGCCTGTTATTACCGAGGATCTTTGTAGAGAGTACTACTCGAACCACGTTTAGCTAAAAAATATCTTAAATAGAAATAGTGTGAATGAAGTGATAAGTGTACGGCCCATTTACACAACTACAAACCTAATATACCATTAGTTGACTTTTATGATATGCCAGGAAAGTAACAGTTGGCACATTCTTTTCTTTTATAATCCCAACAGAAACACGGCAACTAAAAGTAAATAAGATGGTTCCATTTTATTTATCAAATTCTTGCTTTTCATTACACAAGAAACTTTGCGTGGTAGTTTTTAAATCTAAGTAATTTAATTTAGTTTGCAATATGCAAGGCTTACCTACTGCCTGATCAATGAAGCAGTATGAAGTATAATATCTTTATACTATTAGTATTTTTCTATTTTTAAACCAAGTTGCACGTTTCACGTGGTAGAGGCGCGCTGCAGCTATATTATGATTGTGGCGTGAGTGGGTCGACTCGACCGCGGTAGGAACACGCTTTCACAGAATACCAGCGTAAAATAGCAGCTCAATGCTGCAGTGTTTCGTATGATGAGTGTAGAGATCCGGAAACCCTTTTCATTGGAAACGAGGCATTACATCTTAGTCCTCGGGTGTGACAACGCATCAACATTTTGATTCTTAATCTAGGATAGATGTAGATGTCTATGCGCCCTAGCATCCACTTACCATTAGTTGGACTGAGAGCTCGTTTATTACCCTTTTTCTGTTAAAATTATAATATGTTCCAAAAAGGTAACTTTTTGACTAAGTCGGGTATGTGTAAAGTACCTACTGCTACAAAGAAACATCTCAAATATAGAAATGACTTATTTAACTATCTTATATTTCTAAACACGTATACAAGTTCAGATTACGATCGTTCTTTTTCACAAATGTTTATGAATAATGGCGGATACTACTTTAGAAGCGGTTCAAGGTTTAAACCTGAGAATTTTGAATGTTATAAGTTATAACCGACATAAAATAAATTTTATTTTCATAGTTTTTATTATGAACAGTAATATTATGTAAGAAAAATATTAAATCATTAGTCACAATAAATAAATTGAAATGTCCAATAAAGTTCGTTATTAAAAACCTAGAGTAAGATAAACCGTTTTTATACAGATACTTATAAAACTACTAAACTTTTTACGATAAATATTTTAAAGTCTGCTATTATTTTAATTTATTTATAAATAACTAAAAGTTATTCACGGATTTCGTATTGCTCAGGATTACTCTTTTCAAAACACTGCACACTAGGGTGAGAGAGAGAGTTTTCGGTTTTACCGTGGTTGAAAAGCAGTTGTTAATCACTGGTATCTAATTGGGAACAAAATATTGCGAAAAATATTTTAATAGAATTAAGTTATCATGTTACATCAAGCCTTTTGTATATAGTTCTTATATATTTGACTTTGAGTTTCTATAGTTTTGAAACACTGTGTTTTTTGTAAATATTGCTCGTAACGTTGCATGAATTAAAGGATTATCCTCAAATCCGGAAAAAATATAAAACATCTTGATAAGGGTCGTTATCAAGACGCAAATCACATTCTCATACAATATCAGTTAGTCACGTTATCAATGGGTGAAAGTTTGAGGTTGATTAGTCACTGGTTTTTCCTTCCTATAAAAAAGTGACTAACCCATTTACCCTCTTTTTAATTAATATTTTCCAGGACACCGTAAAGAATAACATAGTCCAACATTTAAAGGTGGCGGGACTTTTTTCTGCCTAGAATTCCGTCCGGAAAGGTTTAATTCACTTATTTTAGTTCTATCCAATATTTGTTATGGCTCAACTCTAGTGTTGGATGACCCTAAGTAATCTGGATTGTGTAACCTTATGCAATTGAGGGCAAAGGCAAAGGGCAAAACGGAGGGCAACAATCCAGGATTTGGGCAGCATGATTTTCCTAATAGTAATAAAAATATTTTATACGTAGTAGAGCCACGCAGCAGTTATATTAGTAGTATAGTTGTAGCAGGAATGGGCCGGCTCGACCGGGGAAGGACCACGCTCTCACAGCGTAAAATAGTAGCTTAATGCTGCTGTGTTTCGTATGGTGCGTGTTGAGAACCGGAGATCCTTTTCATTGAAAACGAGGTATTCATTCTTAGTCCTCACGGGTGGCAACGCATCTTGATTATGATTCGTAATCGAGGATAGATGTAGATGTCCATGGGCCACAGCAACCACTTACCATCAGGTGGACTGTGTACTCGTTTGTCACCCTATCCTATTAAGAGAAACCTGCGTTTGTCAACCATCCTGCCAAGCATGGCTATTTTGGCAACCTATGGGAGGTCTAGGTTCAGCAGTTGATTTAGATAGGTTGTAAAGCTAACGGTGACGGTACTTAGCAATACTAAACTTTTCGCATCATTTATCATTGCAACTTTACCTACAACTAACACATAATAGCAGAGATGGTAGATATGAAGGATAAAGGATTAATTTTATGGATATAAAAGAACGAGTTCCCAATCTTACCTATTGTTGCCGTTGTGCACTGTTGTGTCACAGTTTGAAAACAGAAGACCAGTATAATTAAAGACTGTGAGGCATTCCATCTTAGTTCTTAAAAGTAACATTGCATGTGTAGTTCTTTGAATTCGCTTGCAGCTGTCCATATACTGCAGTAACTCCTTACAATCAGTTGGACTGTAATTTTGTTTGCTACTTCAATTAAAATTGGATACTATGGCCCACAGACACTTATATCCTCCATTAATTTATCATCAAACAGCATTTATCCATTGTCACCCACGAGGATTAAAATGGAATGATTCGTTATCAATAAAAAGAGTCTCTCTCGTTATTTACCATATGTAAATAAGAGTTGGCATATGTAACCCAGCAGCACTGAACTATTCATGCTGGTATTCGGTAAGAGCGTGGTACTTCCTCGACGTTATATGCCCTACCGCGTAAAAAATAATGATGGTAATATGAAAGCTCAGTTCAACCATCCATTCAACCATTATATCCCATCCAAAGCCCATTGTTGAACGTAGACCTCCTCCATAGATTACCTTATAGGATGGATACTTGCCATAGTTGCCAAACATGGTAGGCTGGTTGGCAACCACAAGCAGTAGGTAAGATTTTGCTGCCCATCTCCTGTTGTCCAATTTTCCTATATAACCTGTTACGACACTTACAGGTAGTGATTATAGATGAAACGGATAGCTGTTCGGTCGGATATCGGATATTCGGCCAGTCTTATCGCCGGATAGCCGGATATCCGGCCGCAGGATATTCTGCTGAACATTGCCATTTGGTGCATCGCAAGAAGCGAAAAGTAAAGTCAGTGCAAACTGTTCGCAATCGTGACCCTTATATTTCGTGGGCAGGTATTGCTTCACATTACCCAAATTTATCAAAGTACGCCAAAATCTATATTTCAGCACCCTGCAACAGCGAAAGACTTTTTTCTGAAGCTGGCCTTGTTTATAAAGATAGACGAAACCACTTGTTACCTTTCAATGCAGAGAAATTAACAATTATTCACCATAATTTGCCCTTAGCTACGTAGTAATATTATTTATGCTGGGCCTTAGCGCATTACTAGTACCAATTTTGTAAGTTTTAAAATGAAGATTTTGTGATTACTGATTATATTTGTTAAGTGACATAAATGAAGTACTTAACAAAATTGGATATTTTGTTTTTTAAATCCTTCATCTGACCAGATAGCTGTTGGTATCCGGCCGGATAGTCATTTTAGGTCAGATAGGCCGAATACCGGATAGTCACCGGATATCCGTTACATCTCTAGTAGTAATTTCTTTTAAGTCGCCATTTCAGGGCACGACCACGTTCAGTGCTCAATACTGATGGCATCTTTGATGTTATTATATGCAGTTTTAAGTGCTGTCTTACCGAAATAAATACCTGTACATCCTACTAATAAATATATGCGATTGAGGAAAAACTGCAGTAGGCGTAGGCGTCCATACACATTATACCGACCTTTTATGACACTTGTCGTTCTTAGTATAGCTAGTTTACGGCTTATACACACTAAAACATATTAATGTAATGTTGTCCTCAAGATGTGATGATATATGAGTCTAGATTGAGACAGAGATAAAATACGCCATATATTTTACCATATTTTTTTACAAAAGGTTATTTTGTTACAAATTTTCCCTGTGGTGCAGTGAATTAGCAATGAGTTGCGGTGCTGGGGCCGCGGGTTTGAATCCGAACGGTATTTGTATGGCCTACAAATGATTCTTCCGAGTCTGGATTTATGTGTGAGGGCAACGTTTTTTAACGTTATTTGGATATATTACGGATTTTTGTATTTTTAAATAGGTGACGTATTTAATGAAAAAGGGATGTTTCAGATAAGTTTTAAGTAAGGCGGTTTGGATACGTAGAAATAATTAACGAGGAAAGTGTGACAAATCAAATAGACAGAAGTTTATCTAGCAGATATAGGTCGTGTATTAAAAATATTAAGAGCACCTATGCATAGTAAGCTGTCAGGAATGGTGTGTCAGGATTTTGCAATCTCTGTCTACCCTTTTTTATAGTGGGATAGGCGTGAGAGTTCATGTATTATGTCTGTATTAAGTAAATAAGTTTTTCGATCTGGCCGCTGAGTTGCATTTTCAGATTTCAAATTTCTGTCGTTGCATGTATTTAATCTATCTAATCATAACAAAACATTTTTCGAATACTAAAAGGTGAGTACGATGAAACTCGTCATCATCATTACGGCCCATCACAAGTCCACTTCTGAACGTAAGCTCCCACAAATTAATATTAATCATTTACAATCAGTAGTATAATCCGTAATGTCACTGCTGTCCAAGCGCAACGCGTCGTACTTATAGCTATACATATATTCCTATTACGGTATTTTTATGACGAGAACTCATATGATTTTACCCATCTAATTCAGCTTTACAAGTACTTTACGTGCAATATGTATTTATTTATTTATTTGTTTTATAGAATTAGGGTGACAAACAAGCACACAGTCCACCGGATAGTAAGTGAATGCCGTGGCCAATAGACATCTACATTTATCCTCGATCAAAACGCAGATGCGTTGTCACCCCTGAGGACTAAGATGGAATGCCTCGTGTCCAGTAAAAAAGGGTCTTCGGATCTCTACACTCACCATACGAAATACGTGCTACAACCATAATAGATAGATGAATCACTATGCACAATATCAAGTCACAAATCAGTCTCATTCACTCTTGAAATAGAGTTTTTTTTAATACCACAATCAACACTCATGGCACAAGGATTTATAATACTAAAATGGCAAACTGGAGCAATCTGAAAAACGATTTGAAAGAATTTTGCAGACACAATATGATTAGCGAGTCAATAGAAGAAATCAAAACACCACAAGAGCTTGAAGAAACAATAAATAAATACACCCAATATATATTGACAGCCTGTAACAACAATATACCTACAAAAAACCAGAAGCGAAAAGTAAAAAATCCTGTTTGGTGGAACAACGAAGTAAATGAAAAGAAAACAGATATGATTAGGAAAAGAAGAAGAATAAGGAACGCAAACCCACGCAGAAGAAAGTATGTAATAGAACAATATCTAGAGGCAAGACAAGAATATATTAGCACAATTGAAAAGGCTACAACTAGAAGCTGGGTAAACCTCTGTAATAGAGAAGAAAAAGAATCTCTTTGGCAAAGAACGTACCGAATTTTAAAAGCTTGTTCAAACAGAGAACATGACAGGCTACTCCGCGACTCAAGTGGAAAAATCCTTTCAGTACTCGAATCAGTGAACCATCTAGCTGATACATTTTATCCATGGGACAATCCTGAAACTGATAATGCGGAACAGACTGAAATAAGGACTGAAGTACAACAAATAATAAACAAACTTAAAAACGAAGACATATCAACAGCCAAGTCGTTTACAGAATTAGAAATAAGAGAAATTTTCAAAAATATGAGTCCGAAAAAAGCTCCAGGAGCAGATGGCTTAACATCTGACATATGTCAAGCTGTATTTGAAAGCAACCCGGAAGTCCTGCAATCAATATACAATAAATGCTTAATATTAGGCTACTTCCCAAAAATTTGGAAGAAAGCAACAATTAAGGTTATCCCCAAGCCCAGCAAAGAAGACTACTCCCTGGTAAAATCCTATAGACCAATCGGGTTACTACCAGTTCTAGGTAAGGTTCTGGAAAAACTATTCGTAAATAGGGTCCAGTGGCAACTGGGAAGGGAAGGCAAAATGAATAATAGACAATACGGATTTACTCCGCAGCGAAGTACTGAGGATGCCTTATATGATACGATTGCCCTAATAAAGAAGGGGCTTAAGAATAAAGCTATAGTTGCAGTAGTGTCACTGGATATAGAAGGCGCGTTCGATAACGCATGGTGGCCTGCTATAATAAAAGAACTTAACTTCAAACATATTGACAAATCTATGGTCAGGCTTATTAGTAATTACTTAACAGATAGAGAAATACATCTTAGGTATGCTGGACAGGAATTGAAAAAACCCACAAATAAAGGATGTATCCAGGGCTCTACATGTGGCCCAATGCTGTGGAACATCCTCCTCGATCCCCTACTCAGCGCAACTGAAAATATAGGCACTCACGTACAAGCATTTGCCGATGATGTCTTGATCGTCGCAACAAACAAGGATGGCCTAAAATTGGAAGAAGACTTAAACGATACATTACGAACAATTACAGAATGGGGCAAGAAACACAAACTTAAATTAGCCCCACATAAAACGCAGTCAATAATCCTAACCAAGAAACTTAAGTACCACCGACCACTCTTACAAATTGAAGGAGTTATACTGCAGTTTTCAGACCAATTGAAAGTTTTAGGCCTCACAATCGACAAAAACTTAAATTTTAAGCCTCACCTTGATAGTGCCTGTCGCAAAGCAGCCAATATCTGTAAAATGGTCTCCAGAGCAGCGAAAGCCCACTGGGGCTTAAACTACGAAATTATAAAAACCATATATTTAGCGGTAGTCGAACCAACGATACTATATGCTGCTAGTTGTTGGGCGGAGACAACTGAAAAAAGATACATCGAACGGATACTTAATAGAATGACGCAGATCTTTGGCATACGTATTTGCAAAGGCCATAGAACCAACTCCCTAATCTCTAGTACAATTCTGTCCCAAATAATACCCTTAGCATTAAGGACAAAGGAAAACGCAACTATATATGAGATCAAGAAAGGAAAGCCCATCGAGCTCACGGAAGAAGAAGAAGCTCTCGGAAGACAACTAGAAAAGAGAATAAGCCCTTACGATTTACCCCATCCATGTGAAAGGTCGCAGCGCAGTTTTGGTTTAATAAGCGAACAGAAAGACATCGACGAATTAAGTAACGACTGGGTAAAAATTTTCACGGATGGGAGTAAAATCGACACAAAGGTAGGTGCAGCAGTAACGATCTGGCAAAATAAAGTTGAAGTAAAGACCTTTAAATTAGAAAACTATTGCAGCGTTTTTCAAGCAGAGATCATCGCAATTTTAAAAGCAGTAAAGTACGTGGCTGACAGAAATTACCAAGGAGCAAATATTTTTACCGATTCAAGATCAGCTGTTATAACCATATGCGATCCAAGCTCTTTGAACCCAATTGCCTATAAAATTCGAGATGTGATAAAAAACATCGAGGACAAACAAAAGCAAATTCAACTGTTCTGGATCAAGGCACACTGTGGAATCCAGGGCAATGAAAGAGCAGACGAATTAGCCAAACGAGCTGCCACCAAAAGCAAGCAAAGGTCTGAATATGATAAATTCCCACTGTCGTATGCAAAGCGCCTCACCAGAAACACAACTCTTCAAATTTGGCAAAGAAAATATGAAGAATCAACAACCAGCACAACAACCAAGACATTTTTTCCCAACGTGGTTATAGCTTATAAGGTAATAAAAAACATAAAGATGAATAATTTAATCACACATCTGTTTACTGGTCACGGAGGTAATAACGCCTACTTGTATAAGTATAAATTGACATCATCCCCGTGCTGCACATGCGATGAAAACGTAAACCAAACTGTAGAGCACATTATCATTGACTGCCCGCGTTTCGGTAGAAGAAGATTTGAAGCTGAATGCAGCATGGGAATGACCATCGCAAAAAGTAATTTAAGTATTATAATCGAGGATAGCGCTTGCCGACCTATCTTTATGACATTTGCTCTTTATGCATTAAGAATTATAAGTAAGGAAAATGGTAGTACAATGGTAGAGTAAGCAATAATAGATGTAGCAAGGTGGAAAAAAAAATGAAATAAGCATATACAAGTAGTTATAAATGACAATCTGTAAATATTAATAATAAGTTTAAAGAGAAAATAAATGTAAGAGTAAGAAGCTTTAAGTAATTTAATCTTAAATATTATTGATAAAGTTAGAAAATGTAAAAAAAAATATAATATATATTTAAAAAAAAAACAAGAAAAAAAAATAAAGATAATTAAAATAAGTACATAAAAGGGAAAGAAGAAAATAAAAACGAAAATGATGGAAAAAAAAGAAAGAAAAAAAAGAAAAAAAAAATTATAAAGGAAAAAAAAATAATTTTAAGCTTATTATCAAGTTAGCAAAATGTAATGTTTAGAATATAATAACAATGTATACAACACAGCAAAATATACATACTTAAAGCAATCTTAGTTCAATACAATTAATTAGTACTAATTATATACACATTAGAAATTTAAGTAAAAATCTAAATAGTGCAATGAACGAGTTTTGTAATAGAAAGAAGTATTAAGTAATATGTCAGTTAAATAAGTAATATAGTCAATAAATAAATAGTGTAATAAGGAAAAAACAGTTGCAAGCGGTACGGCTACAAAAAAAAACTTGGTACAAAACTAAACAGTAATATACATCTAGAAAGAAGGGTACTGCAGGAAAGTAGTAGTAAGAAAAGTAAAAAAGAAAAAAAAACCATAATATAGCTGCAGCCTGGCTCTACCACGTCTAACTCTTTTTTACAACACGGTAGTTAGTTAGTACCAGTTCTGGCTCACTGAGTCGGAAGTGGTACAAGTACAACGTTCGTCGGCTCACGATCCTAAAAAAAAACTGGAAAAAACCCCGGTGAGGTTTAACAAAATTAGGTAATATGTTTTATTGATAGCGTTGCAGCTAGGAAAAAAGGAGTATAATACAATAGCACTGATAATCCGACGCACGAATAGACAATGACGGTATTCAATGAACAATAGATAATAACAATGGAGCGCTAATGACGGTGGAGGCCTCACCGGGGTTTTTTTCAGTTTTTTTTTAGGATCGTGAGTCGACGAACGTTGTACTTGTACCACTTCTGACTCAGTTAGCCAGAACTGGTACTAACTAACTACTCAACACAAGCAAAAAGTCTATTTGACAGTGAATGGATGCTGTTACCCAAAGAAATCTACATTTATCCTAGATTAAGAGTCAAAATACAGATGCATTGTCACCCCTGAGGACTAAGATGAAATTCCTCATTTTCAGTCAAAAAGGTATCCGGTTCCATACCCACCATAGGATACACAGCCAGCATCAGGCTATTATTTTACGTTGGTATTATGTGAGAGAGTGTTCCTTCCCCGTTGGAGCCGACCCATTTGTGCTACAACCATAATATAGCTGCAGCGTGGCTCTACCACGTAAAAACTAATAAACTAACTTAGCAACGTTAAAATAGACAATTTAAATAATTCATTTACTATTTTCAACGGATACGTTTCGAGTGGATACTCGTAGTATTTTTTCACTTTCTTGTTTGTATGTTCGCTGTCGTTCCATGTGGAATTTAGTAATGGATTTTAAACTAACTTCCCAATGAGCTAGAAATTTGGAAATTTTAATGTAGCTCTAATACGGATGGCAAACCAGTAGTATGATTAGAAACCCGTGAGACAATTTTTTAAAATTTAGTGTCCAGTGGGTTTCGGGGGCAATAAATCGATGTAGCTAGGATTCAATTTTATAAAATGTCGTTTTGTACGTGTTTTCAGGCAATGAAAAACTGCTACAATATAAGACGGTAAATTTTGACATTGTGTTAATGATTGTGATAGCTCAAATATGGATATGGGATATCGGATAGTCCCGAAATCGTAGTACCATGGTTGGAATCCTGTCCTCGGTTAGATTTTTTTTTTCAAGTTCCCTTCTTTTGTGAGAAAATCTATTGTTTCGAGCCCTTTTTTTAGTATTTTTTTAAAAACACGAAAATTTAAATTAAACTAATTGCTGTCATGATTTTTTATTCAAATAACCAGTTCAGTTTTTTCTATTATGTCGGTAAGATCAAAAATATTATTCATATTTCATCAGTATGTAATTTGTATCTAAATATAATTTCCAAAACACACGATTTCCAAAAAAAATACCGAGCAAAGCTCGGTCATCCAGGTACTAAAGATACATATGCGAGATATACGAGACGAGTATGTAAGATGATTAAAATTGACGGTGTTCGATTTTGTTTTAAAATATCTCTTACCGTTATAATTCAGTACCGGGAAGTTATGATTGTTTTACTTGAAATAATTCGTAAGAAGGCGGGGTGAGGCAACCACACCTGGAATTTTTGCACCAAGATTACAGTTACTTAAGATAGCAGTTAAACTTTTTACTTCCGCGTTTCGGCAATAATTCAAATCCACTGAAACTTGTAATACAAGAAAATATTACTTTTATAAATACCTTTTGTTTTTAAGTGTACAGGATTGTTTTTATAAACGAGTTTTTTGGTATTAATTAATATTTAAAGAAGAATAATAAATAAATGAAATTGTGATAAAGGAGAAGAAATAATAAAACTAAGACCTAATCACAAACGTTGGAAGTACATAATATACACAACATAAGAAAAATTAAACGCAGTATAATTGGTAAAGTTAGTCATATTAAATAGAAGCATTTATAGTTACAGTCTAAATATATAATTCCTAAAACTTTGAACAGGCTCTCCTCTCATTATTCCATAACTTTAAAACCATCTCGGTTTGAAAGCAAGAACGGGTCCGTCTCTTTGCCCCATTGCGTGTTTACAGAATTCACATAATGGGTGCGTTTGGCAGAAAAAAGCGCTAGCAAGCGCTTATAAGCGCTGAAATAGTTTTCCCCCAGGACACGATTGCTACTTCTGTAGCGCTGACACAATCCGCCATTTTGATTATTTAATTTGTTTGTTTTGAAGTAGAGTTTATAAGTTGTTTTGTGCAACATTAGTTTTAAATAATATAATGACATGAATAAACATATACATGTTATTAAAAATTCATGATTGGTAAGTTTTTAATATGAATACTTTACAAACATATATTTAAATTAGGTTAGGTTCCCCGGTTAAAACTAACTTCGTGTCCTAGAGGAAAATAGCTACTTACGATTTGAATGCGCTTACCACCTACGATTGCCATTTTGCTTACAAGCGCTTGCTAGCGCTTTTTTCTGCCAAACGCACCTAATGTCTTTGAATTCTTTTCTTAATTTTTTACGTGGTAGAGCCGTGTCAACCGGGGAAGCACAACGCTCTTACAGAGGGTTTCGTATGGTGAGTGTAGATAGGACTGGAGACCCTTTTTACTGGTAACGAGGCATTCTATTTAAGACCTCAGGGGTGATAATGCATCTGCATTTTGATTCTTAATTGTGGATAAATGTTAATCTACATATCAAACTAGTGGCGCGTTGTTACCTAAGCTACTATTTTACGCTGGTATTCTGCGAGAGTGTGGTTCAACCCCGCGGTGCCGACCTATTCGTGCTACAACCATAATATAGCTGTAGCTTTACTCTACCAAGCATAAACGTACCCTGTATGCACGTTTGCTTTTACCTTTATTTGTATTAAAAATAATAAACCAGTTCAATTTGAAAACGATGGTACGCACATATTTGTTGTAATTTTAATATATACATAATAATAATATTATTATAAGAGTGTATTTTAATATTTCAATTCGTTATGAGTCATAATTTGTAAGATAACAAGTATTCGTCGTTTGAAATACAAGGTGTCGTTGATATATTAAGGTCTTGCTTTTTGATGCCACCGCCGTTCTCGAATATGGCGTAACCTTAATGTTAAATCATGTGCTTAGTATAATAAGTAAAAACTAAAAGAATTTTTGTAATTGCATTAGGGTGGATTTTGTATATACATTGCCTAAATATAATATTATAGTACCTATTCTTGAAATGTGAGCCGCGGTAGCTCAGCTGTGAATTTCACAGTACACGAGCAACCCGGGTTCGATCTCCGCCGTCACCAATAAAATTGTAAATTACAATTTTAACTGAAGAAAAACATAGTAAGGAAACCTGCATGTCTGAGAAATAAAATATTTCGAACACATGTGATGTCAGCCAACACACATTGCCCTAAAACCCTCTCAGAAGTGAGAGGAGGTCTGTGCCCAGCAGTGAGACTTTAAACTTTTTAACTTTTCTTTAAATGTAATAAAACGTATACGCTTTTAATTTAATTAACATTTTTACGTTAGAGACAAACATAACATCAACACATTTTAATATATATGTATTGTCAAATTGTTACTCTTAGGGATGTAATTTATTCACTAAATTTTTATCGGACTACTCATCAAGCTGAATAGGTTGTCTTTATAACAAAAAAGTATAAAGTAGAAATGAGGTCTTTCTCCTCCTTGTAGTCAGATAATTACTTTGGTATACGTTGAATTGAAAAAAGGGGGGCATTTCCTTCAAAAGCCTGTATTTCATCCACCATGGGCGGCAGCAATCAGATGATCCGCGGGCTTGTGCCCTGTCTTCTATAAAAAATATAGTATTTTCGAAGAAATTTAGACAAAATATTGTGAATGTCACTTTCAATTAATTTATTACGTCACACGTGTAATCCCTGAGGGTGTAGGCACAGTCCAAAGAGCTACGAACTACCCGTACCGTCAATCAATTTATTACGCATTAGGTATACTTTGTATTGGTAGATACCACCTTTTACATATGGAATTAAAGGCTGATGCATTCGTAAGTGTTCAAATCAAAACCGATTTGAAAAGATTTTATTGCATTGATCATGCAAAACCATAACAATTTATTGAGTGCTATAACGTCAATCATGGTCATACAACAAAAGAGAAAAGGTACGCCTTTAGTAATAAATGAATTGCAGATTTTACCTGTAATGGTGGTTCTTTGATGTGCAGTGCATGTCCAACATCTTTTTATTTTTTTAACATTAGTGTGCATATACCGAACATTGATTGTTCAATATATTTCCATCTGATAGACGTGCCAAACTAAGTGTTATTATTATTCGAGCGATGATTTGTAAATTGTATTGAGCTTATTTTAAGCGTATTTTAAGAGAACATAAGCGGCCGTAAATATGTAAGATAAAACCTTGCATTATACATATTTCAAAGAAGATTATTAAAAAAAAACCTAAAGATATTTTTGATGTTTTTCAAATTTTAGGACCTATAATTTTTTTTGATGTTTGCAAATTGCTGTTTTAAACTAACAAGTAAGCAAATTAATATTTTACATGAAGATGCTGCGGAGACGTTGTGGGTCCTGGTTAAAATCCAGAGCTATCATTTGTGCAATAAATACAAATTGTCAGTATAATTGTGGGCTCATCAAGCAACTCATCTTAAACCTTTCTTAGAATTTGGTCACATCGTTGTTTTCGGCTACGTTACCGGTTTTAGCTAAGAGACTTCTATAACTTCATCGGAATCATGGTATCCATTTGGTTACAGGTACCGCCTTACCATTAGTTACAGTACTGACTAACAGTTAGTTCGTTTGTTACTGTAATATTATATAAACGTCTCTAAGTTATTCGGGGCAGACAACAGTACATCGTTCAAAACAATAAGCAAATAAGGTCGTAATGAAATGAAAAGTACTCGAATTTCAGCTTCGTATCGGCGCACCTAGTGTGCCGCGATCCTTATTCTTCTTGTTCAACAGCCCGCAAAAGACCATTACTGAATAAAGACCTCTCCTATGATAGGGAAAAGCAATATGCCAACTCTTCATTGTTGGGAGTCGATCGATGCAGGTAGTATATGAGTAGCAGTTGACCTGTGATAGGCTGCAATGATGAAGAAATTCTGTTGATAGATTAAAGTGATTGAGATTGAGCTATTGTGTGGGTGTCCTGACTTAAAAAGCAGTTAAAGCCAACGTCTGTGTAAGAGGATAAATTGTTTGCTTTCGGGTTCTGTCATGATGATTGATGATGAGGTTGCCGCTATGTCTAATGATTTACTAAGGTTTAAGGATTTGCTGGAATCACGATACTTGGTAGAGGAATAAGAGATCGTCTCGTATCTAAGATTTTTAGATATAGCTTCCGTTATCGGTCTGGAGTTTAAGACGTTAGATCTTAAAATAGTAAGCACCACCTGCCGGATACTTAACAATTTATTTTTATATCGGCCGTGGTTACTAAACTAACGCATTCATATTTTATCTTAGTATTTTTAGTTTTCTTAATAAACGACGATATACAGAAATATCACATTATAATTTAAGCTTTCATTTAGTATCAGTACATACTTTTAGGTTATATACTTAAAGAGGTTAAATCACCTTTGTTTCTTTTAGTAAGGACCTTTAATTGGCTTACTGTGGTTAAAGTATAATCTTTCATAATGATTCTGCTCGTTGTTCTTCCAAATAAAAAAAATAAAAAAGAACAGTATGACATACTAGGTGTTACCTAAACACCGGCGAGTTTTAAATGTCCCTGTTACATAACAAGTTGAATATACCAGGGCGAGTTTCCACCTATGTGGAGGGAGAGAAGATGATAATATGTTTTCATATAAATTACAAGTTAAGCAAAGACGTTCTACATCACCGGTCATTTGTATAAGAACACTTCTCTTTCTCGCTTTGCTAGAATTCAGTTCGTAGTAATTTTTATACTATATATATTACTAGAAAGTTTTATACGTGGTAGAGCGACGCTGCAACTATATTATGCTTGTAGCTCGAATGGGTCGGCTCGACCGGGATAGTACCACGCTCTCACAGAATACCAACGTGAAATAGCTGCTTAGTTCTGCTTTACTCACAGCCGAGCAGCACATACAAATAAAATTGGAATAAACAATTTCATTGTTAGCGTACGTACTCGATTTGCTCGCTAACCGGCCCTTATCCCTTGAGGTACTTCGGTCATCCTGCTTTATATAATATTGTGAAAAAAAAATCACACTCCTGTCATTATTCAAATTATTTGTAAATGAATTAAAACAATTGATTAATTGGTGGGACCCCTTGTGGTCTAGGACTCTGTCTAGGTTGGGTCCACGCTTTTACTTCTTAATACGTGGTAAACCCACGCTGCAGATATACAATATTATGGTTGTAGCACGATTGGGTTGGCTCGACCGGGGAAGGGACACGCTCTCACAGAATACCAGCGCAAAATAGCAGCTTTACACTGCTGTCGTATGGTGAGTGTAGAGATCCGGAGACTCATTTTTACTGGAATCGAGGCATTCCATCTTAGTCCTCAGGGGTGACAACGCATTTGCATTTTGATTCTCAATGAAGGATAAACGTGGATGTTTATGGACCACAGCATACAGTTACCATCAGATAGACTGTTTGCTCGTTTGTCACCCTAATATAATCTAGAAACTAATATAGTCCTTTGTTTATTGAGTTTTTGAGTTTTGAAATGATATATAGTCTATGCAAAGCTCGTCCGCCCTCCCATTGTTTCGGGATGATAAATTAGCGTAGCTTACCTGCCGTGCCTGGATTAGAACCCCTTGGATGGCGTCACCCTCACTCGCCGACGTATCGTTTGTAGCTTTTATTTGCGTTTGATTGTTTGATTAATATGTTTTAACGGTGCTATGTTTATTATGTCGACAGTAGCTACGGAAGATAATGTTCTTACGTTTGTTTCAACCCTTTTCATCCCGTCGGTGTTATAATGTGATTATAGGACGTAGCGGAAAGGTCTCATGTTATCCGACAGATGGTGGCGGATATAGCCGTCTCGGTTACGACAGAGGTAAAATCATCATAGAGTAGTATCAAATTATCAGTATGCTAAGCGTGGCGATTAAGGCAGCGGGAGAGACCCTCTTTAGTATACTGTTACAGGCCGAAGAAGAAGAAGAAAATCAAACACGAAAAGAAGTTATTACATTGGACTATTTATTAAGAAAGGGAAATATGGTTATATACACAAATTGCACATGGAAAAATATCCAGAGCTACGGGATTCTAAGCCGCGACCCGCAGCTCTGCAGCTAAACAGTTATCCACTGCGCTATCAAGCCGTTGTATTTTAAATCAGGCTGACGCTAGATGGTGTTAACGTCATGTATTGGTAGTCATGAGATATTTTTTGCATTTCCCATAGTATTTTACGGTATCTACGAAAGTAAACGCGTTATTGGATTCTCTTACGGAAAAAGGACTAAATATTTTTTTAAACTTATTATAAACCAGTACTAGTCTACAATCAACACCAAGTAGTAATGAAGCCTTGGGTGGTAAATCAAACTATCTTGTTCTACGTAAAAATGCCTATTCGCTATTGAATTGAAGACACCGCCAAATGACAGTGCTTGCATTGCTGTTTTCCTTTAGGGATATAAAAATTCGGTATAATTACAGATTAGTGGGAATTACATATTCCTCAGATCTACCCCCATCTATAACCGTCTTTATTTAAATTTGGCTGCACAGTGCAGATGTTTTTTTTTTTAATTATTAAACTAGGCTCCCTCTTGACCTCCATCCGGCCCGAAGGCAAAGACGAGGTCTACGATGGAGTGAGTTTTCCCAGGAGAAGCCTTTTAACACGCAGCTTAAAGAGGTTAAGGTTATATGTACTCGAAAAAACAGACAACTGCAAGGCATTCCACTCCTTGACTATGCGTGTTATGAAGGATGACTTACACCGCTTAGCGAGAATACTCAGAATATCAACCAAGCGTGGAGATGGCGGTATGCTTGTGTCATTTCAAATTTATAAAAATAAAATATCTACACTGTAATACGTATTTGGGCAAACTTCTTATGATAGAAGTCAGAAGTAAATTGGTTTGAACGCATATCAGATTAACCTGTATTGTTGGTAGTGATGGAGTACGAAAAAGTACGAAAACTTTTGATCCCATGTTGAGATATGCTGTCCAGAGTTATCGATCAAGTGCACGACGTGTAGCCAGTAAAGGAATCGAATTTTACAATAGATTAATCGGTTAAGATCGTACGATAAATACATGTAGATTCAGTAGAAATGAGAGCTACATGCCTACTTTAAACATTTTTTTAAATTATAACTGCGAGTACCAGAAACATTCGTAGACGCGCCGCACGAACTATAAGTTTCATCTAGTCGTATAAAAAGTACAGGTACGCGAAGAAGGCAAACTAACTAACCATGATTTTATAGTATTGTTCTATGGGTGTTCTAAGAGACGACAGATGGACACAAACTAGGCGGGTGGCAGCCTCCATCTAGTAGCAATAAAAAAAATTTAAAAGTGCCGTGGCTACTAATGGCAAATATTACTCTTTACGAGGCAACTCATCCATCCAATACAAGGTAATCGAGTCAATTCGCGATTCTGCTTAATTCGACACATCACTATACCATCAAGAGAGTACGCTCATTTGCCCCCTTTTTAAATATCACAGTAGGCTTGAAACCCATTTGAGTACTAATGTTCACACGTACAAAGTGATGATTATATTTTGGTCTAAATGCTTCCAAGGTATTTGGAACAATTTTTATCTAAATACATCCATAGCATTAAAAGTCATAATTTTTTTATAGGATAGGATGATAAACGAGCACACAGTCCACCTGATTGTAAGTGGTTGCTGTGGCCCAGAGGCATCTACATCTATCCTCGATTACGGATCAAAATGCAGATGCGTTTGTCATCCGTGAGGACTTAGGTGGAATGCCTCGTTTCTAGTAAAAAGGGTATCCGGTTCTCTACACTCACCATACGAAACACAGCAGCATTAAGCTACTATTTGACGCTGGTATTCTGTGAGAGCGTGGTCATTCCTCGGTCGAGCCGACCCATTCGTGCTACAACTATACTACAAATATAAATGCAGCATGGCTCTACCACGTAAATGATAAATAGTTAAAAATCAATTAAAGTTAAGACTTAAGAAAATCTTGAATAAAATAATTTGTATACAAAGCGTCTCAATAATGAGCTGTGATGTTTAAAAGAGCGAAGCAAAAAGAATGGTGATGTTGGTCCTTTGAAAGTCTATCGAGGGTGCTCTCAAAGCTGTCACTCCCAGTAGAACGTTTAGCATGGTACGTAAACATTGTGTTCAGTACTAACGTTTGTTAGGTTAAGGTTTCTATTACATTGAAGCTTTTTCATAACAAACCCATAGATCAAACAAAGCAAAGTTGCAATGTACGCCTTTCCTAGCCAAGCGAAATTTTATTTAATTCTGCGGCGCCGTGGCGGCTAGCGTGGCACGCATGCGTACCAAGTTTCACCCTATTGGTCTAGGATGACGTCATCGGGGTGAACCCGTAAACCGGAGTGTCAGTAACAGTCACCCCGTAGAGGCCGGAAGACTACCTCGCGACTCTTGTTCCAACCAAAACAATAACAACAAACATCTGAACAATTTGTTATTCCCGCTAACAGATTCTTAAAATACTAAATTGTTGAGTAGTAGCCCGTGTCGCGAACAGTGTGATTAAAGAGAATTCAAGACAGATGCGTCGTTCCTGAATCAAGGTACCGTTACGTCTGTTGTTTACCGTTGAGGCTTCTGGCTTTATATGTTGTTTTCTGGGATACGTTTAATAATACAGTTTTATAGGTCCAAGTTTAAATAAATCTTTATACTTATACTTTTTTGAACTTTACTTAATGAAATATGTATAAAAAACGCATTTATATTCATTATAATTTGATACGCCTTCGTTCAAAGCACTAAATAAGCGTGTACTGTTCAGTACACGCTTAATCATATGACAAGTTGTTTTATTGTTTAAAACAACTTGTCGTATTAGTATGTTACTGTAAACTGTAGTACTGTAAAAATATAAAAAATGAGACTAGTAAAAATATAAAAAATATCTTTTTGTAACACAAAAAGTACAGTTGAAACGTGTTCATTTTTAATTTTAAAACCATTTTAATATTTGGTAACTTGAAAGCAATTACCGTTAAGATTCGGAGCTGCGGGTTGTAGGTTCGATTTATGAACGAGATGATTATTCATGTGTATTTATGTTTGCAAAACTCGTCTACGACCTGGGAAAACTTCGTATAGTGAGTAATATCTTAAAAACACAATAGTATAGTGCGGTTTTTCATTTTTAAGATTATTAATTATATTTTTGGTCAATTTCTATTGAGCATCATCATTACAGCCCTTCACAAGTCCACTGCTGAACATAGGCCTCCCCCAAGTGGTGTGGTGGTGTTCCACAGGGCTGCGTGCTATCGCCAACGCTGTTTCTTCTGCATATCAATGATATGTTGCATACCCGTAACATTCATTGCTATGCAGATGACAGCACTGGTGATGCTCTTTACACCGGCCGAGCCAATATTTCTCGGGAAAACGTCTCCGAGTGCCGGGACAAACTTGTGTCTGAAGTCGAGTCTTTGCTGAACAGAGTCTCGGATTGGGGACGACTAAATCTAGTCCAGTTTAACCCCCAGAAGACACAAGTTTGCGCGTTAACCGCTAAAAAGAACCCCTTTGTCGTATCAAGGCACTCCCCTTGTTGCCTCAGCCAGTATCGGAATCCTCGGCGTCGACATATCGAGTGACGTGCAGTTTCGTGGTCACTTGGAAGGGAAGGCCAAATTGGCCTCTAAAAAGCTTGGCGTGCTCAGCAGAGCGGGACAGTATTTCATGCCGGCACACCGCCTGCAACTTTACAAGGCGCAGGTTCGGCCGCACATGGAATACTGTTCCCATCTCTGGGCTGGGGCTCCCCAGTACCAGCTCCTTCCACTTGACCGCATCCAGCGCAGAGCGGCTCGAATCGTCGACGACCGAGTGCTTTCCGATCGGCTCGATTCACTGGCGTTGCGAAGAGATGTTGCATCTCTTTGCGTATTTTATCGCATCTATCACGGGGAGTGCTCTGAGGAATTGTTCGGATTAATCCCAGCCGCCAAATTTCGTGAACGCACGACACGGCAAACGTCCCGATACCATCCACACCATCTGGATGCTTGGCGGTCCACCACTGTACGTTTCACAAGGAGTTTTCTTCCACGTACAACCTCTCTGTGGAATAGTATATCACCGGCGATTTTTCCGGACCGATACGACCTGGGGACCTTCAAGAAAAGAGCTTACTCCTTTCTAAAGGGCCGGCAACGCACCCGCAATTCTCCTGGTGTTGCGGTTGATCATGGGCGGCGGTAGTCACTTAACATCAGGTGAGCCGCATGCTCAAAAAAAAAGTAATGCCACAAAGCACGGTCCTGAGCCATCTGCATCCATCAAGTGGGGGGTCGCCCTACACTACGCCTACCGGTACGAGGCTGCCACTCGAGAACCTTTCTTCCCCATCGGTTATCGGTTCTTCGAGCTATATGGCCGGCCCATTGCCACTTCAGCTTACTAATCCGTTGGGCTATGTCGGTCACTCTGGTTTTACTGCGGATATCCTCATTTCTGAGTCTATCACGCAGAGCAACTCCGAGCATAGTCCTCTCCATAGCTCGCTGAGCGGCCTTGAGCGTCCTCATACGGCCAGCAGTGAGCATCATTTACTAGTAATACCCATATAATATACGAGATTGCGTATAGTTAATACTGTTTTTAAATCTAAAATATTATTTTCCTCCTTTCCCACGTTGTAATTGAAAGTCTCAAAGTAGGTATCTAACATTCTTAGGGCTTAACTGTCATACAAGGGATCCTCACAACGTCGTTCTGTATATCAAAATGTTTCTCAGTACAACTTCCATAGTTTCTGACAGAATCGAAAAAAAATAGGAATTCTATATAGGTTCCAATTCGAATTTACGAAAATATTGAAATATATTTATAGTTGTAATATAATGAGGATCTACAAACTACTTTCAAATTAACGTGCAGTAATTTAAACGATGCGAGTGCGACTTAAAAGTAATGCAATAGAAAAACAAGCCGCTCTGAGTAATCATCAAAGTATGCTCGTATATATACTTGTATTTAGCATTTAGTAGTATTAGTATCATGGCTCCATCCGTAACCATGTTCTTTTTAAAAGAATATAGATGACAAACGAGCACACAGTCCACCTGATGGTAAGTGTATGCTGTGGTATGGACATCTCCATCTATCCTCGATTAGGAATTAAAATGTTGATGCGTTATCACCCTTGAGGACTAAGATGGAATGCCCGTTTCCAGTGAAAAGGTATCCGGTTCTCTACACTCACCACACAAAACACTGTGAGGCAAGTCCCCAGAGGTGACAACACATCTGAAGGCTTTTTATTTCAAGTTGGCTACAGATTTCCATGTTGCAGTAACCACTTCACATTAGATGAACCGTAGCTTCGTTTATAAAAAAAACATTATGTTTAAATATGAAATATGCAAATAGCTTATTTTTCTGTATGAAATAAATAAAAAAAACATTTCAAATTGTTATTTGTACTTTATTTTATGTGTACTTCGCTGTTGATTTCCTTAATAAAAATGACAAGATTATAAAAGTTCGGTTTTAATAAGCACTCCGGTTACTTAGACACCTTTACTGCATATAAGAAAAGTTCATGCGGTTTCAAAATTATACTTACAATGTATGTATTGAGGTATGTAGTCGTGCAATTTATAATTTTCACTCTTGTGATTCGAAACGGGAACTATTCTAACTTTTACAAGCCATATATTATGAAAAAATGATCTATTTACTTACGTAAAAATGAATGTCTTATACCGAAGAATAATTACCGGCACCATCATAATTTGAGAAATAGTAACAAAATAGATATTCCGAAGTCTATCTGGCACTAAAAAGTCATTTACGAGGAAATGTACGCGAATATATAATAAAATTTCTTCTCATATTATGTAGGCTGCCTAAGAGCAAAATATAAAACTTACATTAGCTCCAAAGTTTAATATGGTTTAAGGATGAATCATGCTCACCTTATTGTAAGAACACGCTCTCGTGTGTATGTGTGCATCTAAAACCATTTGCAACTATTAACATGATTTTAATTGCAAGCTTTTATGGACTGATAAAGAAATAAAGAAAAAAGATATGTGCGAAAGTGCGTGTCATGAAATTGAGCATAGTTTCAGCTTCACTTAAAATGTAAGCAGCGTTCCCTCTTTCTTCCCTTGTTGGTCTGAGCCAGTATCAAGTTTGGTTTGGTATGGAAAACTGTTGTGTGTGTGCGTAAGTCTGCTTACGACTTCAATATCTAATACGAACATGTCAAAAATGTAACAACGTCCTTTGATGACACAGGCTCACAAAGGAGCATTAATGATATCGATCCAGTTCAACGCTAGGCTGTGCAAAATCATGACGTTACTTTTAGATAATATGATGAAGTATTAATATTATGTATTATGTACATAATATACAGCTACACTCTAAGGTCCTTAGGAAGGAGTTGTAACTGATCTCATGGACAATCACAAGTATGAGTTTAGTCATCTATACAGTGTATTTTAGGATATCATTCTCAACGTGTCTTGGTACGTTATGCCCGTTTGCTGGTCTCCGGTCGTGTGACGGGTCGTCGACTTCTCTTTGATTTGGTCGAGTGGGGGTAATAGCCAAAAATAAAAATACCAAATTCTTGAGTAACCGATGGCTCCATTTACTTTTATATATTAAATGGAATGTTATTGTGTTATAATCATTAAAAATTAAAAAAAGAGAAGTACGTGTGGTGTTTCTTTCGCTGTTTCATCTCCGGTAAATGGAACTTAATTTCAATAAATGAAATTTCGATTTCTTACACTGAAGAAATAAATACATTTGATTTCACTTCTTAAATAAGCTATCTAATTTAATTACAGTCACTAGAATGGAATAAAATAAAGGCAATTACCGGAATGAACGGCCACATGTGCGCTCTTGAATCCAATAATTGCGTCTAATCACCGAACTGAAGATTGCCAAGCCAATTGAATGCGGATAAAAATGTTTTAGTTTCAATTCCTGTAAGTATTTTGTGAATGGTAGACACTCCTGCCATATTTGCCAATCTTGTTGCTGTTAATATTTTGTTTTTACTTAACATTACATAATTTGATACAGATCGTATTAAAAAAAAACAATAGCCAGTCTTTGAAACACTACATGTAATCAATAAAATAGAATGGAATAGAATAGAATTAAATATACGAGTCGAAAAACTTCAACCACGCAAGAAATATTTTAGTGCCACAAGTGTACGAACTGACACACACACTAGTCCTGACACAAGTGCCGTATCCAATAAGTTTGGAAGCAGGTTTTAAAAAGTTTTAGGTTCTAAGTTAAGAAGGCAATTACAATGCAATCGGACTCGAAAACCAATATTTTTTTTACGTAATATGTTGGCTCTGACTGGGATTCGAACAATGTAGCCGGCTGATTCGTTCACATCCACATTCATTCAAAGTTTTCCGGAAGCGGTGTTTTTTTTATTTATTTTTCCTACGAAGGATGATACGCGAAGCTCTTGAAATTATAAAAAACATCCTAATTTCAATAGGGAAGATGGATGGGTGCTGCCATCTGCTTGGGATCCTGTAATTAACAAAATTAAATCCAAACCTAAGCATACCACTGCAAGGCTTCAAGATACTGTAGGCTGGTTCTGCGGAAATCGGAACAAAAATTAATATTAAAAAACTGAAGGTCGGACAGGACATCGGTACGTGAAACACCTCAGTCCCCCCGTGACCATGGGTGCTGTAAAGCACCCAAAACGTCGGAAATTTAAACGAGGTAAAGTCCGTACAAATAGTTTTATTCAATGTGTAGTTAGTGGTCGCGTAAATATAAGAAATCATTATATTAAAGTTTACGAGCCGTTGTTATGAATATAATATACAATGTGAGAGACAATGTAAAAAAACGCATTAAATTTATTATACAATTAAATATGAAAACATTAAGAAAGCATGGTAGCGGTCACCTCATTCCCAGGACTTCATATCAATCATATAGTATTTATTAATATTATAACTCTCATTAAGCAATTTGCTAAATTGCTTAAATTTTTATATAAAAATGTTTAAAATACGATATTTTAAACATATTGATTTTATTTATTGTTCGTATTTTCTGGGACTTTGTTGTAAAAGCGACATTACCCCATGAAGTAATTACTGACTCTTTGCGGTCGAGTAACTGGCATAATCAGCTTGTGCTTGTGTCTAGTATTTACAGAATATACATCACTATTATTAATAAAAAAATGTTTTTGTGTACGTACATAAAATTGTCGTAAATATACTGAGAGGCCAAATTTTATAATTTACGGTTTTAAATGTTTTACTAAGTGACTTCTTTGGACTTAGGTTATAAATTGGATGGTGTAATAAAGTTACAGATTAAGAAAAATAAGGATGTCATGAGTTTTTCTTTCCTATTCCCCTTTTAGGGTTTCTTAGTTAAACAACAGGGAACATTATAGTTTCGTCATGTCCGTCTGTCTTTCCGTCCACGGTTTACTCAGAGCACATTGGCATAATTATAGATATTAATCACGCCTACGAAGTTGTGAAATAAAATCTCGAAAAATATTTTTATTTTCCGAATCTCCCATGCAGGTGATTTTTTACACGTCACGTTAGGGGTATCGATGGATAGGCCTTTAAAAATATTGGGGTATGGAATAACAGTTTCTCGACCCAGGGGTCCGCACAGCTAGGGCTTTTAATGTTATAACATTACTAATATGTCTTTAATAAAATAAGGAATACTGCAAGAAGTAAAAAAATATTAATCCTTAGATTACTTGATTTGTCAAAGGGTGGCTGTCCATTTACATCAAATGTAACAAACTTCCAATCGATCGACTCTTTCGCAGCTGGCGACTAGGGGATATCTTTTCTGTATTAAAACTTTGCTATTAAACGTTTAAGATATTTGAAAGGTTTTTTAAAGATTAAAGGTAACCTTTTCTTTTTTATTTTCCTTTCGGCACTAAAATACATTTATAAATACATTTGTTTGACATACGGAAATTAAACATATCAATAGAATCGAATCATGTTGTAGTTGGATCCAGTATTGATGGTAACAGGTGACGCAATCAAAGATGGCCAATTACAATGTGGATATCTTAAGATAGTCGCTAGCAAATTATCAACTCCTTTGCGAACAACGAAGCGAACCATTCGGTTTAAAGTTGTAGTATGTTTACAAAAACGTAGTGGAGACACGCCCAACGTCAGGTTGTGCGGTGGTGGAATGAATAGAGAGGAATTTAGTCACGTGAGATGAAGCTGTAAAAAACGCATCTCAGAACATAGACCGGAAATAAGACATGTTAAGAGCCTTTACAACCTCAGCTCAAATTCAAAGCCAAAGCGAGACTGAGCGGGGGTGTTGGGCGGCAGGGAACAAGCTTCAAGACGCCGATATTTTGAGTAATTTCTTTTTACGATTAAAATAATGATAATAAAAACTTGAAAACATAAGACCTGCTTTATAGTTCAGTTAATATGCAAAGTTTTGTGATCTAATTTGAAGTATTTTGTGAATACCAGCATACCAGCGGTTTATTGTGCGGTTTGGAGGTAGCTTAGAATTTTTTCTATCAACAAAATTTTTTAGAATCGTGTTTTCGTCTAACATGGTACTTAACATTTATCCTCAATTTTACCATAAATATTTTTCAAAATGAATACTGCAGTAGTTTCGGCATAACGGAGGATGATACTAAGCCATTTGATGTAGTATAGGCTCCCACTCTCCTAGTATTCCTGTAGGATAATTGTTTTTTTATTAAATTTTATCTGTATGTGGGAGTTGTTTCTTTTTTTAATTTTAAATAAAAAATTACAATAAATGATAAACGAGATGTTATATTAAATATTAGTCATTTTGCAGTTTGAAGTAAACGTCATACATATATGAGAAGGTAAAGCGTCAGGTAAACGAACTTTGCGAATATCTGTCTACTTAAGTAGTAATAAATATCAATTTTTCAGCGCTATTTCCAATTAATTATGGAATTAGTGGCAGAGAAATAATCAATATTAATTACACGGCCGATCTCCCTTTTGAGAGTTACACGAGAAATCACTTCCCCTGTTTGTTCTCTGTCCATATTGACTTTGTATGGTCATAATTAAGCTTTTGTAGTAATAGTGTGCGAAATAGCATCATTTGTTGTATGTTTAGTGTTGAAAATGAAGATAGAAAAATAATTTCGTTATTACAATAGAAACAAGATAATAGGAATATTATAATATGTGATTACGTAATATGGGATATCCGCAGTAAAACCAGAGTGACCGACATAGCCCAACGGATTAGTAAGCTGAAGTGGCAATGGGCCGCCCATACAGCTCGAAGAACCGATAACCGATGGGGAAGAAAGGTTCTCGAGTGGCAGCCTCGTACCGGTAGGCGTAGTGTAGGGTGACCTACCACTAGATGGAGTGACGACCTGGTAAGACATGCAAGAAGTCGATGGATGCAGGTGGCTCAGGACCGTGCTTTGTGGCATTACTTGGGGGAGGCCTATGTTCAGCAGTGGACTTGTGAAGGGCTGTAATGATGATGATGATGATTATGTGAACAAAGCAATAATGTATATGAACTTAAATATTTTATGTATTTTAAGGTTTAAGGGAGAAAAAAAAACTAGCATCACAGTAAAATAAAATCTAGTTTCTTTAGACGAACCACATATTTTGTTTATTATATTTACATACCACACCGTGGGTGACGTAAGAGCCGACAGAGGAAAACAGATCAGGAGATGGGCAGCGGCTTTTTCTTAATAACGGCTAAAAATAAAAATAACCTGGGGTTGCCAATTACCTTGCCAAGCGTGGCAACTGCTGCAAATATGAAGCAATCTATGTTGGAGGCCTATGTTCAGCAGAGTACACTTTAATAGGCTGTAACGGTATTATATTTTTAATATGCTATATTTTAGGAAATATAAGGTACGTGAGGGTAATACCTTAGCTTAGCTTAGCTTTGGCTCTCTATAAAATCAAAACTAGAAGAAGGACAGAGACAAAAACACAAAGACGTGTACTATGACTAACATATTTAGAAAAAAAATAGCAAACAAGCTTTGGCAATAATTTGCAACACTTCGAAAATCTGCTTAAAAAACTAACTACACTATACCATACCACTATATATGAATCGACTATAATATTTACTATTATGTCAACTATCAAAATAGCGTCGATAAAGTATCGCCCTTTTGACTTTCTAATATTTGATTGACCAATGAAGAGCTTCCGTACCACAAAGCCATCTATGCAAACAAGGCTGTAGTTTTTGAGTTACAAGAAGGTGACCATACGAACCGGATGACCCTATTACCCTCACGTATTATATAAAAATATGTTCATCATAAAAGAATTAGAAATAGATGAAAATGCCTAGACTATCTTAGTTATAACCATTTCGTTTACGCGAGGTGTAAAATATCCAGGTAGCACCAGCAAAGGCGAGGATCTGGGTTCTGCCATCGTTTTCAGCTGCCAAACGTGGCGATTGAGTCAAATTCAATGATGGCCATGTTCCCGTATTTATCCCATGTGACATAGAATGATGAAGAGCATATACGATGGGTATAAAACCTTATATCGGAGACGTTTATGAAATTCACGGAATGAAATGCGGTTTTTGCGGATTATCGTAAGCCTTGTGAATATAAGCAATTAATTGAAGTGATCAATCGTTCTGTGATATATTCCTAAATATTACAAACTTAGTCTACGAATACAGCGTTTCCCTCCGAGGGATTTGTGATTGAAAAATTGTAGCGTTCGGAAAGCATACATAATTTCGCGCAGCCTGAACGTCGTAATACGGCGCCCGAGGCTGGCCAACTGTGCTAGGACGCCGAAGGAAGGTGCTAGGGGAAGGTTGATGTTAAAAATGCGAAAAGCTATTTATTTTCTGTGTAAAGATTATTTTTATCACTTATTTTAGTTCATTAAGTGTTGTATATATATATATATATATACATAATGACTGCCTCGTTGGTCTAGTGGTTGTAGTGGTGCGACTGCTGATCATGAGGTCCTGTGTTCGCTCAGTAATTGCCCGGAGTCAGGAAGTTGGCGGTGTCTCACCCCCATGCCTCGGAAAGCACGTAAAGCCGTTGGTCCTGCGCCAGATCTCTCTCCTGTCGTGTCGGTTTACCGTTCCATCGGATGAGGCAGGCCGCCGTGGTCAAAATTCGGTCTGGAGGACATTATTATTATTATATATGTAATGAATAATCGTACATTTTTAATATAATACACTTCATGTGTTTTTAATACAACGCGCTATCATGTCTAACGTCTATGTCACACTTATGCCAGTAGTTGTTGGGAGCATTAAGCTCGAAATTGTTGACGAGTATGTTTACCTGGGACATATAGTCCGATTAGGTAAGTACAACTTTGACCGAGAGATTAATTGACGGATTCAAATCGGCTGGGCAGCGTTCGGGAAATTACTACATATTTTCTCGTCAGGTAGACCTCAAAACTAAAAAACGATATTGTACAACCAGTGCGTGTTGCCAGTGATGACTTATGGATCTGAGACGTGGTCCTTCACTGCTGGCTGCATGAGGTCACTCAAGGTCGTTCAGCGAGCTATGGACAGGGCTATGCTAGGAGTTTCTCTGCGTGATTAACTTGGAAATGGGTATATCCGCGGTAGAACCAGAGTGACCGACATAGCCTAACGGATTAGTAAGCTGAAGTAGCAATGGGCCGGCTATAAATCTCGAAGAACCGACAACCGATGGGGAAAAAAGTTCTCGAGTGGCAGCCTCGTACCGGTAGGTGAAATGTAGGGTGACCCCCACTAGATGGAGTGACGACCTGATGAGACATGCAGAAAGTCAATAAGTACATGAATAAATTAAATGAGCAAATATTTAAGATGATATTTGTATTGTTTTAGTTTCTCAAGTAAACAGCGGCGTTGTGATTCTTATAAAGGCGTGAATCGTCACATTATTTCCATTCAGTTTAAAAAAAACGATATTTTAAAGACATGCAAAGTTTATCAACATGTACTGGAGCTATCTCTATACATTCGTATATTTTCGATGCAAATAGTATGTATCTAGGTCCTATTTATGAAATTACCGTATATACCGGATAGTTTGAAGTTTGATAAATTGCATTCGACTCAGATTACCTAATTTAAATAAATTTCATATTAGAGCTAACGCTCTGAATTTATAAAATGAACTGAAATATTTTCTATTAATTTGATAAAAGCAGTAAATATGTCTGTATTTGTGGCTATAAATATACATGTTGGTTTTTTATTATAAGTCCTGCCATGGCAATAATGTGGCACTAATGCTTTTTGCGGAGCAAGTGAGGTACATTATTCAATGATGTTATGAAGTTCTAGGGTCGTAGATGGCGTTGTGAAGTATTGCAAATAGACGCACAATGCAGTTTTTCTGTCTGATCGTTCCTTTTCTGGAAATTACTCACTGTATGTAAAGGCTTTCGTAGACGACCGGAGGCTGGAGTCAAAAATGATGAAAATAAAGCTTATTCACCACAGTCAATGTCAAAGTTTATTATAAGGTTTCTACGTGAGTAACAAAACGATGATTAATTATTGTCGCTTCTTGAGATCTGACACAGCGATTGCCGCAAGGCGTCGTCCCAACTTTTATCGATCGTACGATCAAAAGATGCGATTTCATCGCACGATCAAGAAGATGGTCCAACATATGTCCTAATATGTTATGATATGACGCGATGCTGCCGCGCCGTCAAAGCAACGACGCCATTTCAACAATGACTGTCTACTGAGATGCACATTTTTTTTACTCTCTTAGATTTCCACTCGTCTCTAACTCAACTCACCGGTAGCCTTATGTTACTGCGCTCGCGCGATGGCGCGTGACCAAAAGGAAACTTAAAAGAGATTAGCAGCTTTGACTGCACGATCGTACGATCAAACCCATCGTACGATCGTTATTAAGCATTTCTTGTGCTCGTGCAATTACTTGCAAGCCTTAATTAGGATACCAACGAAATGTGTGCGTCTAATTCGTCGTGCGACGAAATCGCATCGTTTGCTCGTATGATCCTTGCCAATTAAGACAACACCTTTTTTTATAGAATAAAGGTGACAAACGAGCACACAGTCCACCTGATGGTAAGCGGATGCTGTGGCCCATAGACATCTACATTTATCGATTAAGAATCAAAATACAAATGCGTTGTCACCACTGAGGACTAAGATGCAATGCCTCGTTCCCAGTAAAAAAGGATGTCCGGATCTCTACACTCACCATACAAAAGAAAACAGTATTAAGCTGCTATTTTACACTGGTATTTTGTGAGAGCGTGATCCTTCCCTGGTCGAGCTGACCCATTCATGCTACAACCATAATATAGCTGCAGCGTGGCTCTACCACGTATAAAACCTAAGAGTACTTTCTGTCAGGAATTGCAAAAGTTGACGAGCTCGATATCAAACAAGCAAAACTTCTCAAGCTCTATTGCAGTGCTTTTTCCAACCAACGCTCAACTAAAACCCTTCATAATAGACTGTTACACAATTATAGTAATTTCTAACTGAAAATTTACGTCTACCGTACTCGTTACACTTTCATCTTCAACATCGTCATCATTACAGCCTATCAAATCATCCGTTGATCATAGACCTACTCACGGACTGTCCCATAGGGTGTTAATCTTAGGTGCTATGTTTGGCGGGATGGATGGCGACCGCAGGTTTTTTATCTTGAGTTGTTGTGGAAGATGCTGTGTGCCCATCTCCTGGTTCAACTTATTTAGGTTAGTGGATTTCTTACGCCAAAACCACACGCCGCTGCACCTCACTTTCACTGATTTTACAGTTCCTTTGAATTTATTTTGTAATTTATTAATTTATTTATTTTATAATTTAATAAGTTTGGAAAAGAAAAAAACTTCTTAACTCTTATAAGACAGTGAAAACGCCTTTAAAAATTAATCCAATTGTATCTTCATGATTTCTATAGAAGAGACATCAATGAACTTCTTTTAAAATGGCTAAAATGCAACGTCAATACCTAGGCTGCACTAAAAGTATCGGGAACGGAATATTTCCACTGTTCCTATCATATTAAAACGTCATATTAAATTGTCATTAACTCTGTCAGTTATTTCACCCTTCAGTGCAGACATTCTAACCACTGTCGGATATAACGTTAGTAAGCCTTCTCCGGTGTCTATAACATCCCGTTTTGGAACGCTTAACATGTTATTTCTTCTGGATATTTTGTATGGGAAAGACGGTGTAGGTGGATCAAATATTGGTTTTCCTATATTTTGAACCCCCATATTGCCCTTACCATTTTAAAATATTGTCTCCTTGTACCTAAATTTACATACTTGTTACGCTCAAGTCCAGTCCGGAAATGTTCGGATATTTTAAAAGATAGTAATCTTAAAATTGCTTTAGAAAAAATTCTAAATTTGAGATTAAATACATTAGCCTGGAATCAAGCCACTTTACCTATCAAATTTGGTGGTATTGGTGTAAGAAATATTTCTAACGTCGCATTGCCTGCTTTCCTCGCTTCCGTGCATAGTGCCAATGATCTATGTAACACAATTTTAAATAATAAAGTGGACCTGTGCTTTGCTGCGGAGGCAAGGCAAACATGGCTAACGCTCTGTCCCGACGAAAATGTCCCACTGGAAGTTAACCAACAAAAACAGAGGTATATTCCGTTGGTACGGAGTGTCCAGAAAAATTTATTTCAAAATTTCTACAGTCAACAAGATCAGGCTCGCCTTCCTAGCTGTTTCAACTAAGGAATCTAGCCACTGGTTACATGCTCTACCATCAAGTAATCTCGGGACATTGCTTGATGGGGAAAGACTGCGCATCGCCGTAGGAATCCGGCTAGGAATGGCAATTTGTCAACCTAACCAGTGCCCCTGTGGTAGCAGCGTCGATGATTTTGGGCTCCACGGACTTTCATGCAAGAAAAGTGCTGGTAGGTTTTCCCGTCACGGTTCTTTCAACGAAATCATCCGAAGGGCCATTAATCTCTCATCTCTATAAATATACCCTCAGTTTTAGAGCCTTGCGGGATATTTAGAGACGATGGCAAGAGACCCGACGGTATGACTTTGGCCCCTTGGGAGAGAGGTAAAGCCCTAGTGTGGGATGCTACTTGCGTTGACACTTTGGCGGCCTCTCATCTCAAGGATCATATCAAGAGGCCGCCAAAGTGATGAGAGGCAGCCGAATTTAGTAAATGGCGCAAATATGAGTCTTTGAGAAATGACTACATATTTGTACCATTTGCTGTAGAGACTATAGGTCCTTGGGGTCCACGTGCAGTGAAGTTTCTAAAGGAACTGTATCCACGATTGGTCGTCGCTGCTGGTGGGTGATAAGAGAGAGAAGAGATGAACGCATCAAGCGTTCTTGGCACTATACCACGGGGAGCAGGTCTTTTTGACTATTAAAATTTTTAGTTTTAGCTTTTCTATATTATGGTTTCTTTTTTATATTGTGTATAATTAGTTTTAATCGTTAATATTTAAAGGACATAATATATTAAAATCTTTTTAATTGAAAACTCCTTGGTTTTAAAAATCGAATACCATTTATTTATTTAAAAAAATATTATAGGTCTTGTCAAAAGGTTTTGTCAAACAGTCGTTGAGAAAATGGCATTGACTCGATTTATTATGACTTTCGAAGTGGTTTAACACAAAAACATTGTGTCGACCGGATGATTTCTGCATTTGGTGATGAAGCCCCATCCAAAACCACAATTTATCGCTGGTTTGCTGAATTTCAACGTGGACGTGTCAAGCTTAGTGATGATCCCCGTCAAGGTCGTCCAAAAACTGCAGTCACCCAAGAAAACGTTGATGCTGTGCGTAAGATGATTGAGGAAGATCGACATGTGACATACCGCGAAGTTCAGGCAACTTTAGACATTGGCATGAGTCAAATACAAATAATCAAATACAAACAATTAGGTTAAAAAAGTTGTTTTCCCGCTGGATACCGCATTCGCTCTGTGAAGAGCAAAAAGCGGCTCGCGTTACTTGGTGCGTCAGAACTCTCGAAAGATTCCACGCAGGATCCTCAAATGCTGTATACAACATCGTATCAGCTGAAGGATCCTGGATATACGCGTATGAACCCGAAACAAAAAATCAGTCACGAGTTTGGGTGTTCGAAAATGAGTTAAAGCCAACAAAAATTGTTCGTTCATGGAGCAAAAAAAATGGTGGCCACGTTTGTCTCCAAAACCGGCCATAGGACAAAGAATAGTTAATGCAGAATGGTATGCTAGCATTTGTTTGCCACAGGTCGTTTCTGAACTCCGTAAAGAGAACTGCAACCGCCGCATCATTCTCCATCAGGACAATGCGAGTTCTCACACCGCACACAGAACAAAAGAGTTTTTAGAGCAAGAAAACATAGAATTATTAGACCATCCGCCGTACAGCCCCGACCTAAGCCCTAATTATTTCTTTACTTTCCCTAAAATAAAGAATAAATTGCGTGGACAGAGATTTTCATCACCTGAAGAAGCTGTGGACGCCTACAAAACGGCCATTTTGGAGACCCCAACTTCCGAATGGAATGCTTGCTTCAATGATTGGTTCCATCGTATGGAAAAATGTGTCAAATTTCGCGGAGAATACTTCGAAAAGCAATAAATACATTTTTAAATAGTAATGTTGTGTCACTTCCTTGATTCCCGAAATTTTCAGTGCCGCCCTCGTAATCGCCAAGATTTTGATTAATTAAACATATTATGTAGTTAAAAAATATAAAAGTTTGGAAAATCCAAAAGTGCACGCCTCATAATCTCATTTGATTATATAAAAAAATATCTCTTTTTCCATATTTGAGACGAAAGAAGAGATCCATGAGAATATTTTTTTGTAGAAAAGTACCAGTTGTTTTTACGTTTTCAATAATTACAATTAAACGTGTATTCACGACGTGGTAGAACCATGCTGCAGTTATATTATTAGTATAGTTGTAGCACGAATGGGTCGGCTTGACCGGGGAAGGACCACGCTCTCACAGAATACCAGCGTGAAATAGTAGCTTAATGCTGCTGTATTTCGTATGGTGAGTGTAGAGAACCGGATACCCTTTTTACTGGAAACGAGGCATTCCATCTTAGTGCTCACGGGTGACAACGCATCTGCATTTTGATTCGTAATCGAGGATAGATGTAGATGCCTATGGGCCACAGCAACCACTTACCATCAGGTGGACTGTGTGCTCGTTTGTCACCCTATCCTATAAAAAAAACGTGGCCAAATTACTCAGTGATTTTTAAAAGGAACCTGTGCGTTGAGATTCTAAATCTAATAAAAAAAGAATTATTTTGATACATTAATTCTAACGACTGTAATCGTGCGCCGTCCACACATACAGACATCCGGACACCCTAGAATTTTTTTCAATCATTATGTTTTACACTAAATACAGAAAATTACTTTTAAAAATAATAGAAACATGAAAACGAGTGATTTTCCTCGATATATGTGTATTTTTTTATTCTAAAAGTGCAATAGTAAAAAAATATAGACATTTTTAACTCAGAAAATTACTGGATTTCCATTAGATGAGATTAGAGCAGAACCTCAACACTTCGCTTATGAGGCGTGCAATAGTTTGATTCTATTCTATATGAACGACAATTCCATAGGTAAGAGTTGTGCTTAATATTTAAGAAAATGTTTTTATAAAATTTCCTTTAACGATATGGCAAATAACACAGTTGGCACATATTTTTTTTACATGTCTAAAATAAACCTATAAGTCCCTGACGAACATGGGATATAATAGATTGTAATCTGCTTTAAGATTAATATCATCAAGTAATTTTTGTAATATGATCTGGTAACGTGATACGTGCTGCAATAAACACATCGTTGAAAACTAGAAATTAAGTTAAAAATGTACACGTATCATCACAATGAATGTGTCTTAAAACCTGTATTTAAATGTGGTATAAATTTTTGATTAACGTTAAGATGGCACATGGAATTGAACATAAATTTTCCACGCTTCATAAATTTCATAAATAACGACCAAATGAGTGTTTTTGAGCCTTAAAAAGATTCGCGTAAGACGTGAATTGCATCGATTTCTCGGAATTGAATATGAAAAAAATAGTTCAATATAGTTTATTATAGTAAATATTTTTTTACTTTTAAATTATGTTGGTTATTTTTTTGGCCATAAAGAATCAGCAATAGACTACTAAAAATTAAAGAATTTCCTTAATTATAAATTTTAATGCCATTTTACAGTTATAATATTGTCAATTAATTTTTTTAACTGTTAATAAATATGTATATATTATGAAAGAAATATTGGCCATTGAAAATTCACCGTTGTTATAGGGAAATATAATAAGAATTCAAAAAAATTTATAATTTATATTTTAACATTTATGATCTGTATAATGTCCTCTAGACCAAATTTCGATCATGGCGGGTAGTCTCAATATAGCTTAGTCCATACATGTTTTCAAGACACAAGGGTAAACAACACAAACTTCTTGATACCGGTCTGTTACTGAGAATTCCTTCACAAAAAAATACAGTAAATGATTTTGTCTCGACCTGGAATTCGAACCTCCTGACGACCACTAGACGTGTTATGAGTTTAACGTTTTACACCAAAAATTATTTCCACAACTTTTGATCGTAGGTTACATTTATTATAGTCGTTCTTATTTCAGTAGCGTTATGTTCCTATAACATCACAGAGAAGTGTGTGTTGAGTAAACGTGAAGATTGCACGGATTGAGCCTTTACAAATATGACATTCCATATTATGAGAGTTTCATAATCTAACATTGGCTAATATTCATACACCGTGATGATGAATCTTCGTCATTACCTGTATCGCCGCCCTTGGCTCTCTTTTTTAATTTTTGTAGATTTCTTTATCGTAGGTCATTTTGTGAAAAGCCTTCATTAATTTCATGAAATGCTCCAGTATCTAATCCTCATGGCATGATGTGCCTAATATGAAAAAGGGTGGATAATGAAAGCAACGATTAATGAAACACGTTCCACAAACATCCGATACATAATAACCTGCCCAATTTTACCATTGGGCGATTACAGAGATAAACACACAGACCATTTATGTAACTAGTAATAAGGCTTTTACACTTAAACTCTGTCTACACGATAAATCAAGATACATATTTAGGTTTTTTTTATAGAATAGGGTGACAAACGAGCACATAGTCCACCTGATAGTAAGTGGATGCTGTGGTCCATAGACACCTACATTTATCCTCAACTAAGAATCAAAATGCAGATGCGTTGTCACCCCTGAGGACTAAGATGGAATGCCACGTTTCCACTAAAAAGGATTTCCGGTTCTCTACACTCACCATACGAAACACATCAGTATTAAGCTACTATTTTACGCTGTTATTCTGTGTGTTCCCCGGTCGAGCCGAACCATTCGGGCTGCAACCATAATATAGCTGCAGTGTGACTCTACCACGTAAATAAGTATAGTAATAATTTGGATTAAGAATGTCTTGTCTTTAATTGGGTAACCGATTGAAAATACCTTTCTTTTAGTCGTTTTTCGACCACGCTATGGGTTTACTGGCAGAGAAGAAAAAAGAACGCACTACGTACGCACTACTATTTCGCGGTAAACAATAAGTACAATAGGAGTGTGGTCCAGACGGGTCTAGTCAAGACCAGACGGACTCTTGGCACAGAAGAAATAATAGCTACTATGTAGAAAGTAAATCCTATCACTATAATTGGGCAAAATAAATCATGTGTGAATAGGATCAAGCGGTTCTGGAAAATACATATAACTTGTATGATGCCGTTATTATTGGATGTTTTTTGTTAAACTTTAAAATATCATGTTGTATATCATCCAAGTCTAGTATTAATTGCTTATTTAAATTAATGTAGACTTTTATTGATTTATAATGTTAACATGTTTAAATCAACTCTCTCTAGTTATCTTCTTTATATATATATATATATATATATATATATATATATATATATATATATATATATATATATATATATATATATGGTTTGGATCATAGAATACTATAATACACACTAGAACGGCTGTCAAACTTATTTTGTATGAGATTCCGCATCGTCGGGAGCACACATACAAGCAATTACGTCGTATTATTACCACTACAAACCCGATTCGCTGTTTTAACAGAGGAAATTTACACATTTTAGACTTTTGATTAATGTTTAAAATCATCATTAAAAAAATCGTTTAAATTTTAACAAATATTTATCTGTAAATAGTGTGCAATTTGCTATTTTCTAAATAATCTGCATGCGAAATTTGGAAACGATTGTTACGTCAAAACGCATCTCATGTTGACAGTTATACGTGTGAACTGACATGTTAGTGACATTTTAGTGGCTACATGGGCTCCGCCCACTCCCCCGTTCTATTAAGTATATATTATAGTATTGTATGGTTTATATTCACAATTGGACCCGGTAGATGGCACTGTTGTCGAGATCCAGAGATCAGTCGTATGAAGCCGAGACGGATCGCTACAGCATACGTCCCACGACTAGTTACACGCCTCTCCTCTCTGAGAGGGTCTGGGACAAGGAAGTGTACGCCTGGGTGCCCCATACTTGTTGGCGGTCCGTACAAGTCTTCGAAGATTATTTTCCTAAGACACAGGTTTCCTCACGTTTTTAGTTGCCACTGAGCACGTGGTAAATCAGCACTTAAAATTGCAATTAACAATTTCAATGAAGCCGGCGAAGATCGAACTCGTGATAATTTATTATTATACAGCAATTGTAGTTTCATTAGCAAATAAAGAATTGATTGATTGATTGACAAAGTCAATTGAAGGTTAGCATTTTAAGAGGAAGTTTTTGTACCACCACAAACAAAATGAACATACTAGGAAGAGTGATCACATACCATCTCTGGTGCTGGTATTGATATTGTATTGGCTTGGTTATTCGAGCCGTGGTAGCTCAGATGGTTAACGCTCGTTGTAAATATAACAGAACGCGAGTAACCCGGGTTCGACCCCGCCGGCACCAATGAAATTGTTAAATGCAATTTTAAGTGCTGATTTACCACGTGCTTGGCGGTGAAGGAAAACTTCGAGTCTGAGGAATAAGAAAAAAAATATTTCGAAGACACGTGAAGTTCGCCAACACGCATTGGGGCAGTGCGGCGGACACTTCCTTGCCCTAAAAACCCTTCCAATGCTGCTGTGTTTCATATGGTGAGTGTAGAGAACCGGAGACCCTTTTTACTGGAAACGAGGCATTCCACCCAAGTCCTCACGGATGACAACGCATCTGCATTTTGATTCGTAATCGAGGATAGATGTAGATGTTTATGGGCCACAGTAACCACTTACCATCAGGTGGACTGTGTGCTCGTTTGTCACCCTATCCTATAAAAAAAATTCTGAATTGAGAATCAAAGTGCAGAATGCGTCGTCACCCCTGAGGACTAAGACGTAATGCCTAGTTTTCATTAAAAAAGAATTTCCGATTCTCTACACTCACCGTACAAAACACAGCAGCATTAAGCTATTTTATGATAGTATTCTGTGAGAGCGTGGTTCTTCCCCGGTCGGGCCGACCCCATTCATGCGAAAACTGTAATATTGCTGGCTATACGACGTAAAACGTCACTTTTTTTGTTAATCTTGAAAAAGGTTAGAGGTGAAAAGATGGAGAAGTCGTTTAAGGAATTAAAATAATCAAGGACGATAACCGCGGTGACCGTACAAATAAGGTGATGACTCAATTATATAAAATAATAAATGGCTTTTAGGAATCCCCTCTTGTATACTGACATGCGAACGCGTTATTAATTTCCTTGTAACATATACGTATGTTTATTTGGTGGGCATTTTGTGATCTATGGATTTTTATGGTAACTTTTTTTCATTCTTCTTATCGTCATCATCGCCACACAGCCTATAAGTTCACTGCTGAACATATGCCTCCCCCATATATTGCCTCATGAGGAGACATTTAACATAGTTCCGATACTTAGCGGTTATCAGGAAAATGCTACTGACTCACTATCTCGTGTTTTAGTTTACGGCACCAACGGCATGATATGGGACAGCGAATTCTTTTACGTCGCCGTTGCATAGCATAATCTTCTAATAATATATCTATAAATATAAATAATAATACAATACTATTTTATCTTTTGACTTTTGATTGACTGCCTCGTTGGTCTAGTGAGTGTACTAGTGTGACTGCTGATCATGAGGTCCTGGATTCGAATCCCTGGTCGGGCCAAAAAATTAATTATTGAGTTTTTCCATCAAGAAATTCTCAGTAGTTGCCCGGAGTCAGGAAGTTGGCGGTGTCTCACCCCCGTGCCTCGGAAAGCACGTAAAGCTGTAAGTCCTGCGCCTGATCTCTCTCCGGTCGTGTCGGTTTTCCGTCCCATTGGATTATGAGCGTGAGGGAATAGAGAGTGCACCTGTGCTTGCGCGTACACTTGGGCACTATAATCCTGTCCTGCGCCGATGGCTAGCCTCCTCTGAGGCAGTCCGCCGTGGTCGAAATTCGGTCTGGAGGACATTATTATTACTATTTTACCGTCTTCAAAAAGGAGTAGGTATTCAATTCGACTGTATGTTTTTTTATATGTGTTACCTCATAACTTTTCTCTGGGTGAACCGATTTTGATGATTCTTTTTTATCTGAAAGCTGGTGCTTCGCGTGTCCCATATAAATTTAATTAAGATCTGACCAGTAGTTTTTGAGTTATTTCTAATAATGTGTATTTAATTGACTTCGAATACATTGATGATGTTCTCATTTTAAAAATTTAATTTTGTCACTGGTTATTTAGTTGGGAGTTCGTTGTCAGAGTTACACACTAACTATATTGATACTGATGGATGAATGAGTCGGCTCGACCGATGAAGGTGCGATCGCACAGAATACCAGTTTAAAATTACAGTATTATACTAATGTCTTTCGTTTGGTGAGTTACGTGAACGAGAAACCCTTCTTATTGGAAACAAGATGTCCCATCGTAGCTCTGAGTGGTGACATTTTTTGCTGTTTGATTCTTGAATGAGGTTAAATATAGGTGTCATTAGGACAAAGAACAGGGGACTAGGACACATATAAATATAAAAAGAGGAAAAACTCTTGCCTGTTTCTCAATTACAGGCTGGCTATCCATTACAGCCTATAAAAGTCCACTGCTGAATATAGGCCTCCCCCATAAATTGCCTAATAGAAAAGATTTTGCCTAATAGAAAGGATTTTGCCTAATAGAAAGGATTTTGCCCAATAGAAAGGATTTTGCCATAGTCGACACGCTTGGCGAGCGGGTTGTCAGAACAGAAGTTTTTTTTTAATTTTCGTTGTTATCACAAAGATGCTGCCTATCTCCTGTTTTTATTCCCTCCGTCGTCACGAGACCCACGGGGCGATATTGGTACTGGATATTCTTACACCGACACTACAAGGTACACTACTGGATGGCAGACATTATATCTTGATACTTAAGAGCTACCATCACAGCTACCACGCTCCTTCCGTCTTTAATGTTAAGTTGTAGATGCCCTTGCGCTGTAGTAGCAATTTATTGAAATCAATCGTGCTCATTGGTCGCCATGTTTGTTTGCTTGTGAACTCGATGCGACCAAAGTATCAAGTTTACCTATCTAAAGATTTAATTATAAACGATTCTACTGATACCTTACTATATATAAGATCAGATCAACTATGTTCTTAGTGATATAACAAATCAGTTCATAACGACTTAATACGTCTCAGTAACGTGGTGGCTGTTTGGCCGCGGTGTGGCTGGTCGCCATTTTGAATTCCTCTTTTAGTTTTTGTGTGTAAATTTGAATTAATCTTCCCGGTAGTAAGACTCTCTTTCAACCAAGGAATCTATCTGAGTAGGTACATATATCATCTTCATTCCTATTATTGCCGCCAAATATTAGTGCGCGCACTGTTGTCTGAAGATTAATGAGAAACAGTACTATTACATGCTGTGAGTTATTTCATCTTAGTTCTCAGGGATACCGACCCATCTGTAGCTTCTTTGTATAAGGTTGGCTCATGTATTCACTTACTGTAGTATGTTTGTGTGCCACTGCAGTTTTATATAAAAAAAGATGTAATAAGTTGCCGAATTTGACAAAAGAGATTCCGAACGTTTTTTCATCAATAAAACGTAAATAATAATAAACGTAAATAAAACGTACATCGGCGGTTTAATAGCTCGTTGGCTAAGGTATTGCTCGCGGTGCTGTTTGTATGGCCTACAAATAAATGTTCCGAGTTTGGATGTGTGTATGTAAACCAACTCAACGATACAGGGGGAAAATGCTATTGTAAGGGTAAATGTTTTTAAAAACTAAAAAAATATTATTTACTTCTGTATTTTAATCATCGCGCTTTATTATTTTCAGCAAATGATTTGACAAGTTTGGAATGCTGATGTTCCGTTAAGAGTTCTCAAGCGTATCCGGTGACTAGAATATTAATGTTGTCAATACGCAAATTTAACCTCAAAATTATAACGTTAATTAATAAACCAGTTGCGCATCATATTTTAATGAGATATAAAACAAGGTAAAAGAATTATAACTACCAGTGATAAAATTCCATGTCAGTTTCGGACTTCCTCCGACCGGCGACAGGGAGTTGCTTCAAAATTATAAGACATCTGATAAATGCTGTAATTGCCAATCTAATTGCGTAGCATGTTAACTATGACAAATCCTACCAAGAACCACACAAACTATGGGCGACGCCATTGCCACGGACTAAATAAGAAAATAGAAAAAGCTGACTTTAAAGACACGAGTGCCTTTAAGACAAGAGTAGTGATAATAAAATTCTGAATGGTAAAACTCAGCTTAAGAAATATAGAGCCTCATCGTAAAACAACAAGCGACAGTAGCCTAATGGCAGGGCGCGGACCGCGAACTCAAAAGGTCGTGGGTTCGAATCCACCATTCGACTACTGTCGTGAACCACTCCTAACACAAGCATTTTCAGCTTACCAGGAGGGGTTAAAGGGAATGTTAGTAATGTTAATTAATAGGATTACTAATATTTTTTTAAAACTAAAAAAAAACTAAAAGCAACAGAATATTGCTGTTGTGTTTCCTATGGTGAGTGTAGAGAACCGGAGATCCTTTAACTGGTAACGAGATCCTCAGGGGTGACAACGCATCTGCGTTTTGATCCTTAATTCATGATAGATGTATATGTCTATGAGCCACAGCATCCACTTACCATCATGTGAAATGTGCTCGTTAGTCACCCTTATTCTGTAAAAAAAAACAGTAAAATTATACGCAACAATTAACTTGACGTAAAGGCACTGTTTTATGGTGTTTAATCGTAATTATTGATTAAGCAACTGCCGTAGAATGATTTAGAAAAAGTAACAATTTTAAGAGTTTGTATTGTATTTTAGAGGAGCTTTTCCTAATCATAAAAGAATAAAGTTTTATCCATTGTACGTGCGAATGCTTCGGCTTACTTAATATCTCACAGGGTTATAGAACACTAACAGTTTTATTGAAGTGAAAACTTCTTTAGGCACGGCACGGTGAACACTTTTGGGATGGGAAAAATGCAGTGCACTCGTGTGACCGTCACGCTCAAATACATATAACTGGTGAAAGTGTAATGTTGAAAATTCAATTGATTAAATTTTATAAAATTAATATGTACATATTTATAAATTTGTTTGTATTATAAATTTTATTACAACACTAGCGATCTGTCCCTGCTTCGCACGGATGATATCTAGATTCTACAAAAGTTTTACTGCATGATGAACGGTATAGCAATGCATAAAATACGAACAAACAAAAATTCTTTTTAGGGTTCCGTAGTCAACTAGGAACCCTTATAGTTTCGCCATGTCTGTCTGTCCGTCTGTCCGTCCTCGCTTAATCTCTGTGACCGTTACCACTAGAAAGCTGATATTTGGTACCAATATGTGTATCAATCACGCCGACAAAGTGGTAAAATAAAAATTGGAAAAAATTGTTTTATTAGGGTAGCCCCCCTATATGTAAAGTGGGAAGTGATTTTTTTTTTAATTTTAACCCTAACGTGTGATATATTGTTGGAAAGGTATTTAAAAATGAATAGGGGTTTACTAGGATCATTTTTTGATAATGTCAATAATTCCGAAATAATCGCTCCAAAAGTAAAAAACAATGTGTCCCCCCCCCCCTCTAACTTTTGAACCATAAGTTTAGAAAATATGAAAAAAATCTGAAAAGTAGAACTTTATAAGGACTTTCTAGGAAAATCATTTTGAACTTGGATGGAAACAACAGTTTTTGTACAAACTCAAAAGTGTGAACACTTATTGTGACGGACGGGAAACTACGGAACCCTACACTGAGCGTGGCCAGCACAAGCTCTTGGCCGATTTTTTATATATTAGATTAATACGTTTATAAAATAATTTCTAATAAAAATACTTCTTAAAAATATTTCTTAACAACCAAAAAGTTATATTTACAAGTTCGTGAAGCTAAGAGGTTTTCAAATAGTCCTACGACTGACAATTTTTTTTATACACATCATACTGCTTTTAGGGGTGGGCGTTGCGACGAGGAACCGTTTACAAAGACTGTTTTGTGTTCTGCGACGATGAAACCGTTTTACGTCCTGGGTACAAACAGTCTTCGTTGCACAAACCAGTCTTCGAATTACTTGATGCGATTTTTTATTTTACGCCGATGGCAATACAGTCGAGAACACAATGATTCAACTATCTCACTCGTCGCGTCTTTTGCTCTGCATTCGTTAACAAACGTTAGTAAAGTCGAAAATCGTTGATATTGTTGTTTAACCCCTTTCCCTACGCCAAAATCACTTAGAAATGTCACTCCTACACAAGATTATAAATAATTACATTGACTGTGTCCCTTTATTGTTCAAATTTCAATTTAACGTACCATGCAGAATACCAAGATATCTGTTTAGTCTTTTTAATATTAAATTTTGTATAACCAACTTAGGTCGCGACTCCCCAGTGATCCGTATATCTCGCCTGTACAACAAGCTCACCAAAAATGTACCCGACCTTGACGTTCACCGTGATACCCTTGCTCAATTTATTGCCAAACTAAAGCATGTTGACGTACGTCAAACTCAGTGGCACAATTAACTTTTGTTTCTTTTTCATCATTTTTTATTTAATATTTTTTTTTATTTAAGAACATATTTTTCTCAATTTTGTTTAACATTTGTAACACAACGCATGCTGTGATTGACTACAATTATAAGAGCTGTTAATCATGTAAAATTTATAACGCTGTAATGTAACCACACATTGGGTGCGTTTGGCAGAAAAAAGCGCTAGCAAGCGCTTGTAAGCAAAATGGCGATTGTAAGCGGTAAGCGCTGTCAAATCGTAAGTAGCTATTGATTAAAACTGCTTTTACGGATTTTATCGCGTTTATTTTACTTTTAATTACTTTTATTTTTAATTCCCGACGTTTCGGGCGCTTTCCAGCATCCATGGTCACGGGGGACTGAGATGACTGACGTCCCGATGTCATTGTTAAACCCGGAGTACCTTCAGATTTTTTAAATATTGTTTATGGTCCGATCTATGCAAAATGAACTGACTATGTCCTGAGGTCTTGCAGTGGTATGCATGGGTTTAGGTTTAATTTTATTGATTATAGGATCCCAAGCAGGTGGTAGTACCCAGCCTCCTTCTCTATTGAAATTAGGATGTTTTTTAATTTTAATAGCCTCACGTATCATCCTTGGTAGGAATCGGTGTTCTTTCGCGAGGATTTGTGGTCTATCAAATCTGATGTAATGGTTGGGGCCATCTAGGATATGATCGCAAACTGCAGACTTCCCGGAACGTTGATGCTTCACATCAGCTATATGTTCTTTTACGCAGGTTCTAATTTATCTTTTTGTTTGTCCTATATAAGATATCCGTAAAAGTTAAATAATCCGTTAAAGTAGTTTTAATCAATGTGTAATGTTCGCGTCAATATAAGAAATCATTACGTAAGTAGCTATTTTCCTGTAGGACACGATGTTAGTTTTAACCGGGGAACCTAACCTAATTTAAATATATGTTTGTGAAGTATTCATATTAAAAACTTACCAATCATCAATTTTTAATAACATGTATATGTCCATTCATGTCATTATATTACTTAAAACTAATATTGCAAAAAACAACTTATAAACTCTACTTCAAAACAAACAAATTAAATAAGCAAAATGGCGGATTGTGTCAGCGCTACCAAAGTAGCAATCGTGTCCTGGCCGAATACTATTTTAGCGCTAGCAAGCGCTTGCTAGCGCTTTTTTCAGCCAAACGCACCCATTAATTGCTGTTTCTTATGTTGGCAATCCAAATAAAAAGAAAAAAAAGATTCTGCGGCCATTTCACTCGACCAAAACGCAATTCTATTCCATGTTGGATAAGATTCCACCTTTAAGCCGTCTTCAAGCCAGTTGCAACGACGACCGTTTTCTGCAACCGTTTAAAAAATTAACGATACGCAACCGTTTTCCGTCGTCAGGAAAACGGTTGCGCGTCGTTGGTCATAAATTTGACAGCTGGTTTTTTTATCATAATTTTCCACGCCAAGCAATAACATAATTTAATAAACGCATAAAATTGCAACTAACAATTTTCTTGGTACTTGCAGATATCGTAAACTTGTGTAATATTAGCTTAGTGTACTTAGTTATATTTAACAAAATTTTTGGATGTCAACTTTGGCTAAATATGTCAGTTCCACATAATTGACTACCTCGTGTTGTTTTTAAGCAAATACATTTTTTATCTCTCTATCTAAAAATAAATTAATGCATAGTTTCTCTACGCTACGCATACATATCACTTTCTTTCTTCTTGTAATTTATTTCATTATATTTATAAATTTTTTGTCGTTTGTGTACTGTTTGTCGTGTTTTATGGTGGTTGAGATTGGAGAAAAGGACATCAATAGATATATTTTTAAATAGATAATAAACATAATCTTCTCTTTTCTCTTATTTAAAAATCAATAATTGATGTCCATTAGTTCGTTACAACTAGAAACTGGCTCGACCAATTCTCATGATTTTTTTTTTTGTGTGTGTTTGATGGATTTAGATTCACAACTGGATCCGTTAGGTGGAGGTTGTCGAATTCTAGAAATCACCTGAGCGAAAACGGGGCGGATCACTAGTATGTAGATAATTTAAAAAGGATATATAATTTGTTACATTATAGAATTATATTTAAAAAAATCTATTTAATTTAATTTAGTAACAAAATTATTTCTATACAATTTTATTCAAACAAAATTAATGGCGTACACATTGTACATTATAATAAGGCCAAAGATATAATCAAAACTTGATTAATGATAGCTATTAAAATACTGGCCGAAATAGTGAAGTGGATAAAAATTAAAACAAGCTATAAATAATTCTCACCTTAACAATGCCATAAATTACTTGACTTTAAGTCTTAACAACTATAACTTTTCTTCGGCGGCTTGAATAACAACTAAGAATTCTTGATTCATGATTGTGTGGATATATTACAAGTAAAATCAACATAACGTCATATATCGTACACAAAAATGCTTCTCTTATCGTTTCTAGCCAAAATCAAACAATAAATTACATAGTTACTTCATGTCGATGAAACTTTAAATATAGTCAAAATGTAAAAAAGTTATAATTTGATTTAATTTATATTTAAAAAAAATACCATTACAAAATTCTCTTGTGTCGCGGTAATTTAGTAAAATAATAAAATAAAAATATGTTTGTTATTGTAAACACATAAATTACTCAAAAGCTTAAAACTGATAGCTGGAGTTTAAAATCTAAGTTTGGAGTTAGGCATATGAATGCCTGTGCCTGGATACAGTGTTCTACCATAGTTTACACATATAGATTTAAAAAAACAAAATACAGTAGCCGACACCTGGTTCCTCAATAGTTATATTAATTCATTATTTACAAATACTTGCCCCTGCGGAATTGAAACCAGCGAGCGTTCACGTCATAAACAACTTTAAAAAGTTTTAAGTACATTTAACTGTCTTCAAATCATTGATATCGTATTTATAAGACGTCGTAGTTTCCTCAGAAATGAGAGGAGGCCAGTGCCCAGTAGTAGGACTTATGTGGGCTGTTACTCTACTTCAACATGTGGTTACTGAAGCCCATTCTACTGCAATTAAATACAAATATATTATTCTACAAACGTACTGTACTCACAGAATGTCCCACAAGCCTATAATTACGAGTATATTAGCTCTCTTACCTACTAAACGTCGGAATGGACGGAAGACGACGAATAGATGTACTGCTTTTTAGCGGCAGAAGTAGGCAAAGGGATGGTAACCCATTCATACGCACTCCTAGATAGAAAACCAACTCTCCTATTTAGGAAATACGAGCGTCGTATCAACAATATAGCCGTATCAATAATATTAAAGGGCGTCAGAGATTAAACTTTGTTAGGTTTCTTGATATTCAATACTTTGATTGATTGATGATCAACCTTTTTAACCCGTTGTTAATTAATGCGGGTATAACTATCTCGTTTCAAGACGTAAAATACGCGGACAGGCTATGGGGTGTAGTAGCAAATGTGCGAGATATTTGGTTCTAAAGTTCGTCAAGCGTGGCTGTTAGTTAAAGATAAATTTAAATTTTTATAATTTTGGACGACTCTCTTTTAACAAGAGAGATCTATGTCCAGCATGCATGCATGCAGCATTTATACAAATGATTAGAAATAATTCAGAGGGCTGTGCTCGGAGTTTTTTCGCGTGGTACAAACCGTAACGAGGATATATGCAGAAGAACTTACTAACTATTACTTATACTTACTAACTATATACGTGGTAGAGTCATGCTACAGCTATATACTTGTAGCAGGAAGGAGTCGGCTTGACCGGCGAAGGACCACGCTTTAACAGGCCAGAGTTAAATAGCAGCTTAACGCTGCTGTGTTTCGTACGGTGAGTGTAAAAAAGCAGAGATCTATTTTACTGGAAACGAGAGTTAGTCCTTATCGCTGTAACAAGTAGAATACAGAAATCTTATTCCATTATATATTCAAGACCAAAAAAAAAGACACCATGTAATCGTCAGTCACTGAGGTAGGTATCATCTAATACGAGTAGCTGTAAAGTGCTCGAAACGTCGGGAATATAAAATATAATCCGTAAAAACCAGTTTTATTTAAATGTATTTTAACAGTAGGATTAAAAACAAAATCCTGTTTTACAATAATATTATAAATTTGAAAGTTTGTATAGATGTTTGTATGATTGGATGTCAGGATGTTTGGAGTTTGTGACGAAGCTTTTTTGTTTTGAAATTGAAACGTAATTAAAATAATTAAAAATATGGGCTATGTTTTTTTTACTAAAGTTTAAATGTATTCCAAATTATAGATTTTTAAACAATTTTTTTGGCTTGGTGTTATCTATAATACATAAAACTAAAAGTCTTTTAGAAAGTTAGTTTTACACAAGTTAGATTAGTCACAATGACTGCGTTTTTGTTAAAAAGTAAAAATTTGAAAAGTATTGCAGAAGAGTTTTGCAAATTTTAATTAAAATAATATCCTTTAATTATTATTCGTCAGTTTTTAATTAAACGCTAGTGGAACTGCGATTAGAAACTAGTATTATATAAAGTAGGGCTCAACCTACAAACTACAAACGGGTTTTTTCTTGTTTTTGTTAGTAGGTCGTTTTCTTTCCAAATAGGTCACCACTCGACCTCCATTTAACATAATGTGCGATGATGAAAGGTAGGAGAAGGAGGAATAACTCCCGGACAGAGTTTACCGGACATCGTAGAAACTGTAATTAGGAGAGTGGATATGGTGTAAATTGATAAAGTTAAATTAATGTAATATAGCGTCTTTTTTTTTTGACTGATAAAATATTGTATACAAATTGTAGGTAAGTAGATACATAAAAGTCATGATTAAAATATATTAAAAACAAGCCTTTACAGCCGTTGCTAGGGTCAATATCCCGTCCATCGTCAGATTAGCTCCATATTGTTGCATTATCGTCGAAGGTAAGTGATAATTATAAAAGCTACACATAAATATCGAAAATTTGTAAGCACTTGCTGACATTTTTGAATCGGAATATATACAAAGAATGCAAGGTAAAAAAGCTTGCAATAAAAAGCTCACAACTGTAACGTTTTGAGTTATTGAAATATCATGTAACCTGTATATATAACTTTTGATGAAAGCACAGAAAGCCACTTATTTACTGTGCACAACTAGAACAACACAAAAAAAAACAATATAATAATAATATGGAGGGATACTGTTACTGTTACAGAGTGTGTAGTGTGTACAGTGTTACAGGGCATTAAAATCCACTGCTGGACATCCTCCCCCACAGATTACATCTATGGGGGGGAATTTTTGCTATAGTTGCCACGCTTGGCAAATGGGTTGGCAACCGCAGTTTTTTATTTTTATTCGTTATTAGGAAGACGCGGCTGCTCATCCCCTGATTAGTTTCTGTCTGTTACTTCTTTCCGACACCCACAGTATGATATGGGCTAGTGGATATTCTTACACCGCCAAATACCGGTACATATTTACTTATTTTTCTTTAGTGACACCAATATACTTATTATGTTAAAAACGAGCAACTTTGTTAGACCAATTATTGTTTATTACGATGCGATTTATAGTCGATAGTATAGAGTTTAAAGAATCACATGTATGGCTGCAGTAAGAATTGTTCGTTTTGACCGTAGAAGGACCACGCTCTCACAGAATATGCTGCATAAAATAGCGATATTGTTGCTGTTTTGTTTGGTGAGTAGCGAAAACAGAATACGTAAGGTTAATTTAATATCATAATCATCATCTGAATTTTGATTCTTAACAGAGATAAACAGAGATAGGAGAGGCAAACGCATAGCTTCCTGATAACGACGTCAGTTCGTTTATCACCTTTTATAATAGTGTTATAAAAATGTAAAAAATATGTGTGCAAAACCCCTTCACCATTATTTCAAAAAAAAAAAAAAGCTCTTAGTCATATTCCTGAGCGATGTTTAAATTGGAAGAAATTATCTGAGTAACAATTTTAAATGGTGATCCGATGAACTGACGGAGAAGTGGAAAGTTACAAAACCAGAAGCGAATATTTTGAGGGTAGTACTTGCTCTGTACCTGTCTCTCTCTGTCTGTCTGCATCTGACGGGTATACGTAGCTTTAAATTGTATTTTATCATTCAAAAAATAATTTACGCCAACGAAATTAAAAAGCGGTCAAGTGCGGCGGAGTTTAGAACAATGACAAATTTCGCCATCCGCAGACTTTTCATTCAAGCATTTTCGAGTCAGACATTTTTATCTGATGGACTTGAATGCCAGAATTATAAAATATATTTCGTAATTATGCACGAAGCTAAATACACAGACACACATGGGCACAGGGGCACACCCTCCTTATTTAAAATCTTGCGCGCTGCTGTAAAAAAATCCAACACTGCTTCAACATGGGATGGTCTTTAACCCTTCGGCTTGGGTTCATTCCGGGGAAAAAATTTTGCTGCGGCCGTAATTGTAAGTCTTTATCTCTAGGATGCTATAGCAAACAGGTTAATAGATATTCAAGTAAAATTATGAAAGGTTAATTTCTAAATGTGATACCGAATATTATAAATTACACAAAAGTATATATTTAATACATTAAGTCACAAGCGGGAAGCGCAGAAAACGGGAATTATGATATTAAATTTTGAGCTTGTCAGGTGCAAAGTCCATAATTTCCCCAGGGAACAATCCAGGATTGCGTTTTAAGGGTTTTCATGAATGGCAACTATAATTTCGTCTGTAGGCTGCATTGTGCTGTAATTATTTAGGGGTCGTTTGAATTTTATTTGCATCGCCTGTGAAATCTTAGACTTGCAAATTGTAATTATGACATTCAAATTGATGACTTTTATTTAGGCATTGCAGTAAAGTTAAGTAAACAATTTGATTTTGTATGAATTAAACATAATGTTTTTTATATTTTTAATGGAACCTTTTCGATCCTCAACCTTTTTGATCGCTCTTGTTCATTTGTGATAGCGATGTAAATACAACTTTTTTTTATAGAATAAGGTTGACAAACGAGTACACAGTCCATCTGATGGTGAGGGGATGCTGTGAGAGCATAGACATCTACATTTATCCTCGCTTAAGAATCAAAACGCAGATGCGTTGTCACCCCTGAGGACTAAGATGGAATGCCTCGTGTCTTGTAAAACAGGATCTGCGGATCTTTACAGTCATCATACGAAACACATCAGTATTAAGCTGCTATTTTATGCTGGTATCCTGTAAGAGCGTGGTCCTTCCCCAGTCGAGCCCACCTATTCGTGCTACAACCATAATAAAGCTGCCGCGTGGTTCTACCACGTACAAAAATTTGGGTTAATTAAAGGAATATATGAAAGGATATGGATAGTTAAACAAGTATAACGTAAGAAAGAAAGAAAGACACACTTTATTTTAGCACTTGTAAAACAATGCCGTACACAACAGTATACTAGTACGAGTATTTATAAAACAACTTTGTACATTGTAAGTCATGCCAAAATCTTATCTCATCACTCAGCATGAGGTTCGATAACAAAACGCTGATTTTCAGTTATGACTAAATAAATATTATAATAGATATAATATGGATCGATTGGAAAAACATTTAAAAAATATCTCAACGTAATCGAGTACAGTTAGAACTTATAGCGCCTTAAAAAAACGTACATAATATGTAATGTAATTGCTTTTGCTACACCAATAGTTAAAGGCGCCAGCATATCTAACATTTGTATCAGAAATCAAAATGCTTTTAAGACTAACGTAATTGATTAAAAATCTCTTAAACGTTTAACTAATTCGTTTGAAAAGTTTGACAGTACTATTGAACTAAATTTAAATGAACATAAATGATGTATAATCGGCAAAAGAGTGATAGGTTTTATTAAATACTTATGTAAGAAAACCTACGTAAAAATTAAATTATTAATGTCTTCTTTTTGCAACTAAATTAATAATAGTAATAATATTTTTATTTCATTAGGTATTTAACAATTTGCATAGTGTAGAGAGCATCTACTAAGTACCTATCTTAAGGCACTAACTTCGTCAATGTTGCAAGTGTTAATTATTCTCCGGTTGAGTACGGTTTTTAATAGTAAAACAAATATAATTAGTTCTAAGTGCATTACTGTCAGAAAATTGGATTGAAGCCAGTTTGTAATATTTTAGTAAGGTTAGTAGTAGTAGTAGTTGTTGTTGTTATCTTTACGAATGTCATCCCACGATGCTCCAGTAAAAACTAAAGCAGTATCATCGGCATATGAGAACACACCCATGCTGAATTCCCCATTGAATCACGAGACCGTAAAATTATGAATTGCACGTGATCTTTCTTTATAACATTAGATTTTATTTTACACTGGCTTTCTGTGTAAGCCCTGCCCCGATCGAGCCACCTCTACCTTACCAGCTCACTACTGAAATGGTTAAGGTGATGTAGTAAGTACTTACCCAGACGGGCTCCTTGTTAGCAAGGGGTGAGGGGCTTGTTGCTAGCACTTAGTAACTTAAAAAAAATAAAATAAGACTCTTTGTAAAGAACCCTGTTCTAATATTGGAAAAAAAATCAAATAAATTAAACGCGATAAAATTTGTAAACTAGTTTAAATCAATGTGTAGTGTGCGCGTAAATATAAGAAAGCTTTTAGATGTTCATTTGTTATCATTACGTTAAATGTATTAAAAAGGAAATTATATAGTGTGTGTATAGGTGTATAGTGACGCAGAGCGCCAGCAATGGTTCGTTACGTAGCAGACATGAAACTTTATCCAACATTGGAATGGAAATTTTAGTCAAACTTGCTAACAATGTAAGCATGTCGGGGATAAGAATATATCTACATAGTTACGTAAAATTACATCGGTATATATTTCTTCTCACAAATACTCCATTTCGTCCCGTGGATGTTGTTAGAGGTTAGTATGAGAAGTGCTAGGAAAACCTTAACGACTTAATATAGATCACGGTTTACCCGAGCTTAGGGCTCGGGCGGAACATCCAGACCTGCGTTTTTTTCTACAATCTGAAATGCATATGTTCAGCAGGATTCTATAATTAACTTAATTAGATTAGACTGATGAAAAGAATAATTTTATCTTAGTACGAGATTCAAGCTTATAGCGACAGTAGCCTAATGGCAGGGCTTCCTTCGACTACTGGCGTGAACCACTAGTAACACAAGCAATTGAAGCTTACCACGAGCGGTTAAGGGGAATATTAGTAATGTTTACAGCATTGTTAATATTCTTTTTTTTTAAAAAAGCTTCAAACCATTCCATCTTAGTCCTCAGAAATGACAGGGTAACTGTGGCTTACTTTCATTTACTATTTTGCGGAAAGCTCTTTTGTAACTAAAATATTACAAAAACTTGAAAGCTATCATAATATATAAGTTGTGTATTTATAAATTATATATACTGGCCTGGGCATGTCTGCTGTACGTAAGACGAAATGTGGGCTAGGGTTACTTACTAAGTGAGCTTGTTAAGATAAGCTTAACTCATACGGAAGAGTGGAACACATAAACAATAGACTGAACACGATGGACGCAGTGAAGAGAGTATAATAATAATATAATTACTAACACGTGGTTAGTGTTAAAAGTAAAACTCCTTTTTTTAATAGGATATGGATGACAAACGAACACCCAGTCTACCTGATAATAAATGGGTCCTGTGGCCCATAGACATCTATTTTTATCCTCGATTAAGACTCAAAATGCAGATGTGTTTTCATTCGTGAGGTCTAAAATTGAATGACTCGTTTCCAGTAAAAAGGATCTCCGGTTCGCTATAGTCATCCTACGAAACACAGCACCATTATGTTGCTATTTTGCTTTTTTATGTTCCTTCCCCGGTTGAGACGACCCATTCGTGCTACAACCATAGTATAGCTGCAGTTTGGCTCTGCCTACTCTACCTTCTTCTTCAACACTAACTGTATTTATTTCACGACTCAGTAGCTTAATAGCCAACAAAATAATTGTTTCGGTTCTGTACGTTTTTCCATGTGCAATTTATGCATGTAAAACGAATATCGGAAAACTGATATAACACATATTGAGTAAAGAAAAGAAATTTTTGCGCCCGAAGCAATAAGGGCAACCCCCGGAAAGTGGGGGAGGGAGGTGGTAAATGCTCATAGCATACCACGCAGCCGGCTGCGTGGTTTTGTGGAGACTTTTACCCACTAAACACCATATTTTGGGATTGGCTTGACGACCTAACGAGAGATCTTTAAGCCGTAAACGGACGCGACCCTCTTTGGGTGAAAGGAGGGCGCAAGGTGTACGTGGGGTGAACGTTTATAGAAAAGTTTGCGTATTTCTCTTTCACCCAATTATTTACTTAATTCTCTTAGTCCTCAGCGGGGTGACAACGCATCTTAATTTTGATACTTTATTGAAGATAAATGTAGATGTCTATGGACCGCAGGATCCACTTAACATCAGATGGACTTTGTAATCGTTTGTCACCCTTACAAACAATTACAAAGTCCATTTAATGTTAAGAAAAATAATATAATGTTAAGAAAAATGTGTAATGTTTAGCGACATGCAATTCGAAAGGTTACGTGCCACATTTAACTCTAGACAGGATTCGGTGAAATGAACAACAGTGCCAGCTTAAACCCTCAGTATCCACTTAGGTCTAAGTATAAAGGACGGACGCTTACTGACGTCTATTCAGGACTACCTAAGTCGCACTTTAGTGAACAACTAGGATTTAGTAGGGATATTCATCTGAATACTTTGTATAACCAACTTTTTAACTATAATATATCTTTATTTCTACGTAATAAATTGTAATTAATATAAATATAATGAATAGAATCAGGCAATACCTTGCGGAATTCCATTAAGTTAAAAAAGGTAACATTTCTTAGTTAACCTCCGCGTTAAAAATAAAACGATGTCTTACCTAGTTTGAAGAGTAACTCGCGCCCTCCCAATTGCTTGCACTATCCCTGTCACCACTTGTACTAACACGACACTATCAAAGACACACCACCGTCCATAATACGATATGTGTTTTGCCTCTAAACTAGAGAACTAAGAGAGAGAGAGAGAGAGAGAGAGAGAGAGAGAGAGAGAGAGAGAAAAAGACTCGGCGATAGATGACCGCTAAGTCACATACTTATTTGACTTTTTTTGATGATCCGTTCTCTGCCGCTACTTAAGATGTAAAAATTGATCCTAGTACTAAAACGATTTCATGGGTGCCGCCCGTTTACATACTTACGTTACTGCCACAATTTGCAATATGTTACAATGTCAACACTCTTGATAAAAGTGGATAAAGAGTTTAGAGCATTGCCAGTTTGAGTCGTTACGAAATACCCAGAGTTAAGATCTGTTTAAATTATATTGTAAGGCTTTTGTTTTTCTTCTATATCTATATTTCTTCTCATTTTGTTCTATTAGTCCTCTGCGAGACGCATGCCACTTCCTTCATAGAGAGGATTTGCCGAAGTCAATACGCTTGGTAGGTTTTTTTTTTTTATAGAAAAGGTGACAAACGAGCACACAGTCCACCTGATGGTAAGTGGAATGTATGAACCATAGACATCTACATTTATCCCCGATTAAGAATCAAAATGCATGGGTGTGCATGACTTTTCTGTTAAAATCAAATAACAAAATAAAATGTTAAACAATAAATAAATGTAATTTACATAATGTACAAAATGCGACAAGATTATTTTTAATAGACAGTTTTTGAAGTGTTCTCACTGTAAAAAATTAAATCATCTCACTTGCACGAATATCTCAGAGAAATTGTTTTATTTAATGAAACAGAAGGAAAGTCATAACTGGAACTGTGAAAATTGCAAAAAAAAATGTTTTAATCATCAATAAATGTCAAATTACAAATAACCCATCAACATCAGCTGAAATACAGGCAAGTAATACATCGACACCACAAGTCTTTGCTACACGCCGGAGTAAAAATAATGTAAATACAAATGCAAACTCTTTTGCATCTCTCTACTCTGAGGTTTCGGAGGATGATGATTTCTCTGTTTCCAAAACACCGAATTTAAACAGAAGCTGTCCCGAAGAAGGTCTTGTTATGAACCAGGTTTTGGATGACCTCAAAATAAAAATAGCCAACTTAGAAAATAAACTCCAAATAGCCGAAAAAGAAGTAGAAAATTTACTGTTGGAAAATAGCTCTCTAAAAAGACATATGTCGAACAACGCCGGTAAGAAGTGCTAGTTCAAGAGACGCAAGAGTCTAAATAAAAATAAATTTGATTTCACATGCTTAGACTAAACAAAAGATGAATTTGTTACTCAACCACATAATGAATCAGATGAAAATAAATCATCCAGCCAAAAAAAGACACCGAAGAATGTAAGAAATGTGGATAATACTACTGAATTGCCTGCACAGGAAAGAGAAGACTCCACTGACAATACTATAACAAATGAGACGAAAAAAAGGTATTAATATTAAGTGATCAAAACGGTAAAGGTTTTCGCAGTTTACTCCAAAATATAATTGATAAAGAATTCCAAGTGACATCTATAGTAAAACCAAATGCTTTTCTATCGCAAATTTTAACATATTGTAATACTATATGTAAAGATTTTACTAAATCTGACTATGTTATAATTATAGCGGGTTCAAACGACCGCAACCCACTTAGCTTCAGATCTTCTCTGTATTACTACTTATCCTTACTATCAAACACAAATGTACTAGTTGGTGAAATATTAAACAACAGAATCTTAAATATTGGTAAATTAAACGATCAGTTGCGTTTCTTGTGTTCTCAATTTCATCACGCTAGATTCGTACCATTAAACTATGGAGACACAAAGCAACATTATAAGTTATATATGAGTAGACTTATGTTAAGAGAAATACTCAGTATAGATTACAGAAATAGATTTGTTGATTATAACACCATCAAACCGCAATGTTTAAAACAACCTAACTCAAAAATAGTGCAAAAAGAAATTACACAATACTTCAAAAAAAATAATATCACAAAGACGAATAATGTTACTAATAATAACACGAATATAAGTAAAGTTCAACTAACTATTCCATATATTTTCAACAAAATAGGACTTAAACAAGCTAATGCTACTCTAGGTCCTAACAAAACTATTTTTCGTAAATAAAGATGAAAACTGCTTTAATATAATTCACTTAAATGTTCAAAGTATTAAATCAAAAACAGAACAATTGGAATTGCTAATGCTGGAGAAAAACATCGATGTATGTTGTTTCTGTGAAACTTTTTTAAAGAATCACGAAGTTGACGTATTTCAAATTGACGGATATAAAAAAGTAGCTCATTTCTGTAGGAAACGTAAAAAGGGAGGCGGTGTTGCCATTTTTGTAAAAAAATCTATTGATTACCATGAACTTCAATGGATATCAGAAATGGCTCTAGAAAATCATTTTGAATGTTGTGGTATGTTAATAAGTGGATTAAACTATTTAATAATATCCGTGTATAGAACACCAAATAGTGACTTGGATGTTTTTTTGATTAATATGGAGTATTCATTAAGAAAAATAACAATACGAACACGAAATTGTTAAAAAAATATATTTGTATTAGGTGATTTTAATGTAAATATGTCAGAAAATCATAAACAAAGTAAATCGCTACTGAACATGTTTCAGGCTTATAAATTACATCCTACTATTTTGATACCTACCAGAATTACTTCACACTCACAAACATGTATTGATAATATGAAACATTATGAAACAATATAATGTTAGTGTATTAGATGTTGAGGTATCTGATCATACTTGTCAATTGATATCGATTCCCTCAAACAAAAGCTTTAAGAATAAGTTTCGGTATATGTTTATAAGAAACCCAGACATGTATATAGAGATTTTCTTAAAATACCTATCACAGATTAATTTCACAGATGTTTATTCACAATGTGATCCCAATGACGCGTATACAATATTTTTAGATCAGTTTAGTCTGATTTACGGTCTTTGTGTGCCAAATAAAAAAAAATTAAAATAACTTATAAAAAGAGATTAAAGTGGAAAACAAAAGGTATTACGATATCCAGTAGGAACAAAAGACAGTTATATTTAAAGAAACGGTATACAAACTGCCTTGCTGCGAAAAATAGATACAAAAGTTATTGTAAAATTATGAAGGCAGCTACTAAGCAGTCAAAAAGAAATGCAAACATCAACTATATAAACCAAAGTAGTAATAAAAGCAAAGCTACGTGGCAAGTTATTAAACAAAATACTACAAAAATAAATAACATTAATGAGACAATAGAAACTATTCAAAAAGATGACGTTACAATTAATCAACCTCATGACATAGCTAAATTAATGAATGACTATTATAACAAATTAAATAATCCTATCCAATCTATTGGCGACATAACATTCAAACCAGTGACTAATTCAAATTTAAATAGCATTTTTATGACCCCTGTAAATATTTCCGAAACTATTAACATTATGAATAATTTAAAGAACAAAAAAAGTATAGGCTACGATAATATACCGATGAAAGCAATAAAATCAAGTACACATTTACTAGCGGAACCTCCAACGTATATTATAAACTTGACCTTAGAAACAGGAATTTTTCCAAATGAGTTGAAAAAAACACTAATAAAGCCTTTATACAAAAAAGGTGCCAAAAGTGACATGAACAATTATAGACCTATTACTCTATTATCAAAATTTTTCAAAAATATTCGAAAAAGTTATATCAAATAGGTTAATATCATTTTTAGACAAATATAAGATTTTAAATGTAAATCAATTTGGGTTTCAAAAAGGGAAGAAGACGACATTGGCTATATTCAAAGTTTTGAAAGATATTTGGAAAGATGTAGATCAAAAAAGGACTTGTGTTGGTCTCATTTTGGATCTGTCAAAAGCGTTTGAATATGTTGTTCATAATATATTGATAAAACAGCTTGAACATATAGGCATACGTGGAATAGCCCTAAAATTAATGGAATCTTATTTAACTGACAGAATACGGGCGACAATATTAGATACATTTGACAAAAAAAAACAAAATCAATAACTCAAGCTCATTCCGATTTCAAAAAATTAAGCCTAGGTGTACTGCAAGGTAGCATACTAGGCCCACTGATGTTTTTAATTTACATAAACGAGCTTCCATTAATGATCAATCATCTATGTGTAATGTATGCTGATGATGCTCCAATATTCTTATCAAGAGATAAACTAGATGATGCATATTTTGTGAATGAAATTTATAACACATTAAACACAGTAGTGAACTGGCTAACTTCAATTAATTTAAAGTAAATTTGGGAAAAACAAAACTAATAGAATTTAGGAATTATAGAAAAGCTCCAATTGAATTGAATATTATAATCGACGGTGAAAAAATTGAGAAAGTGCATGACATGAGATTTCTGGGTATCAACATTGATAGTAATTTGAACTGGAAATCACATGTTGAGAAAGTAAACAGTAGGATTTCAAGCAGTTGTTACGCCATATCAATATTGAAAAATGTAGCATCTAGAGATGTAGTAAAAAATTATTACTATGGTCATGTCTATCCACTTCTGACATATGGAATTATATTCTGGGGCAATTCTGTTGACATTCAGTCGACATTTGTTTTGCAAAAAAAGTGCTTAAGAATTATGTATAATATTAATCAATATGACTCTTTACGAAATGTATTTATAGATTGTAAATTTCTGACGTTGACTTGTATATACATACTTGAAATTTCTGTGTTTGTCAAAGATAACCAACAACATTTTAATATTAAAAAGAATCAAAAAAGAACCTACGAACTCAACACGCTTTTGATGTGTGCATTGTTAAATCATCTAGTTACATTTATAGTTAAAGTACTTTAATAAGCGGAATCAGAATCTTTAACCATTTACCTATATACATCGATCACTAATAAAGATCGATGCCTATATACATTAAATCGTTAGAGAGTCCAAGATTTAAAAAAAAGTTAAAAGAATGGTTATCATCAAAATGTTTTTATAATTCAGATGAATTTTTTGGTAGTAATTATTGATTTATTGTAGTCTTTTATTTTATTTTTTATTATATGGTACGGCCGAAATGGACAAACTGTTGTAACTATACTCTGTATTTGTAAGACCGCATGTACACAGTTATGACACTAAATGATTATCTTATCTTATCTTATCTAATATAATAATTCCTCAGAACACAAGAGCATAATAATAATAATAAATATAATTAAAATTATATATAAATATTTATTACATTTATAAAATTTATTCAAGTAGTTCAAAATTAAAATCTAATTTTTTGAAGGACATCACAGTCGAAGTTCGAGGACATATGAAGTACGTCAACAGGAATCGGGCAGCGCGGCGGGCTCTTACCTGCCCTAAAGCTCTCTGGGGCAAATGCAGTCTGTTACTTACAGAGTCCGAGTACATTTCATTTACATTTTGTATTTAGTTTACGCTTGATTCTAAAAACTATCGACAATAGCAGCTAAACCATAGATATATTTTTTTATATTTCTATGAGCTAAAAAGTTTAACATTTTGATAACGTTCATTCATTTGTAAGAAAAAACTCGTTTATAAAGCTATGTATGTAATTACTATAAACTATAATCTTTAGCTCCCATATTTCCAGTTTGAAGCAAAATAAAAATTAGAACCTAATTGACAGAACATAACGTCATTTATAGAGAAACTCTCATGCCTGTTACTCTTTTGCATATTTCACATATACCTACATTACAGTATTCTTAATATGGCCCATTTTCAATATATTGTTAACTAGTCTATAATCTTTTATCTACGGCGTCGCTTGCCGCTACTAACTTCTGCAGCATAAGTTTGCTTTATCACTCTTTCTACGTGTCCAATACACCGAAGAATTCAAAACATCTTGCAATGTTGTGACAAGGATTAAGAAGGGAATGGAAACCACAATTTTAACAGAAATGAGTTGGAAATGCGTAAAATACAGTATTATCAGCTAAGACTAATCTCACAGCAGCGTCATTGGTTTTATGTCAGCGATTTCGCATTCCGCCCGGGTAATCGGAAACTTTGTCGTAAGCCTATAGAATTTCAATAAAGACGCTACAAAAAATATCGCCGATAGGGATAGATCCCTACGTTACAATAATGGGCGATCGTTTACGAAGTAAAGTATGCTGTCCAGGGGAATTTCTGTCAGCCATCTCTTCCATCTCTGCACAGGGAGGACGACTCACTGGCCCATACTGCAAAGGAGAAAGCCGATCTTCTAGGCTCCTTCTTTGCGTCTAACTCGACTCTCGATGACGGGGGGAGTACGCCGCCGACCATCCCGCGGTGTGAGTGCTCCATGCCGGAAGTGCAGTTCACACAGCGCTCGGTTCGCAAAGCACTCCTCTCCCTGGACATCCACAAGTCGAGTGGGCCTGACGGAATCCCCCCAATTGTGCTGAGGACGTGTGCTCCAGAGTTGGCACCGGTTTTAACGCGTCTTTTCCGGTACTCCTACTCCCTAGGCGTAGTCCCAAAATCATGGAAGACTGCTTTCGTCCACCCGATCCCTAAAAAAGGCGACCGCTCAGACCCGTCCAACTACCGGCCAATCGCCATCACCTCCTTGTTCTCCAAAACAATGGAGTCCATTGTAAACTGCCAGCTCATGAGGTACCTTGAGGATCACCAGCTGATTAGTGACCGCCAATACGGTTTTCGCCGTGGTCGGTCAGCTGGTGATCTTCTGGTCTACCTCACTCACAGATGGGCGGAGGCAGTAGAGTTCAAGGGGGAGGCATTGGCCGTTAGTTTGGACATTGCGAAGGCCTTCGATCGGGTTTGGCACAAAGCGCTTCTTTCGAAGCTCCCTTCCTATGGGCTTCCCGAGAAATTGTGCGATTGGATCACCAGCTTTCTTGCAGATCGGAGCATCAAGGTCGTTGTAGACGGTGCAAGCTCCGATTGCAAGCCTATTAATGCTGGTGTTCCACAGGGCTGCGTGCTATCGCCAACGCTGTTTCTTCTGCATATCAATGATATGTTGCATACCCGTAACATTCATTGCTATGCAGATGACAGCACTGGTGATGCTCTTTACACCGGCCGAGCCAATATTTCTCGGGAAAACGTCTCCGAGTGCCGGGACAAACTTGTGTCTGAAGTCGAGTCTTTGCTGAACAGAGTCTCGGATTGGGGACGACTAAATCTAGTCCAGTTTAACCCCCAGAAGACACAAGTTTGCGCGTTAACCGCTAAAAAGAACCCCTTTGTCGTATCCCCTCAGTTTCAAGGCACTCCCCTTGTTGCCTCAGCCAGTATCGGAATCCTCGGCGTCGACATATCGAGTGACGTGCAGTTTCGTGGTCACTTGGAAGGGAAGGCCAAATTGGCCTCTAAAAAGCTTGGCGTGCTCAGCAGAGCGGGGCAGTATTTCATGCCGGCACACCGCCTGCAACTTTACAAGGCGCAGGTTCGACCGCACATGGAATACTGTTCCCATCTCTGGGCTGGGGCTCCCCAGTACCAGCTCCTTCCACTTGACCGCATCCAGCGCAGAGCGGCTCGAATCGTCGACGACCGAGTGCTTTCCGATCGGCTCGATTCACTGGCGTTGCGAAGAGATGTTGCATCTCTTTGCGTATTTTATCGCATCTATCACGGGGAGTGGTCTGAGGAATTGTTCGGATTAATCCCAGCCGCCAAATTTCGTGAACGCACGACACGGCAAACGTCCCGATACCATCCACACCATCTGGATGCTTGGCGGTCCACCACTGTACGTTTCACAAGGAGCTTTCTTCCACGTACAACCTCTCTGTGGAATAGTTTATCACCGGCGATTTTTCCGGACCGATACGACCTGGGGACCTTCAAGAAAAGAGCTTACTCCTTTCTAAAGGGCCGGCAACGCACCCGCAATTCTCCTGGTGTTGCGGTTGATCATGGGCGGCGGTAGTCACTTAACATCAGGTGAGCCGCATGCTCGTTTGCCCCCTCTTCTATAAAAAAAAAAAAAAAAAAGTAAGATTTTGGGTTCAATATGACGTTGTGTTTTATGAGGAATTCGTTTAACGCATTGTGTATTTAATAGGGTCATAATATTGGTCTTAGCATATTAGATTGGCTTTATATGGAAAAAGCAAAACGAAAACAAAATTATGATATTATGCATTTTATCTACGCACTTTCGCACTGTAAAATGTATAGGTAGGCCGTTCGTTGATTCCTTTGATGAAAAAATTGTGGGAGTAAAAATCAATAAAATGATTAAAGGCTGTTTTGACTACCTCATGATATTGGGAATAGAATTTTTTTGGCAAGATATACTCCTAATTCCGGAAAAAAGTGGTAATATATTGGAGTAAGATACGGAGTGTATGATGGCTGTCGGAGACATTCCAGTCGTAGTTCTTTTACAACGATGTTTTATAGGTACAGATACCGTGTACGCGCGCCTAAAACGCTTCCATTTAAAAGGCGCCAATATTGGCGTATTCGTTCGATCGTTCCGCCATTACGCCAGCGACGTTCACTGCGAACATACATCATGCACCAGTGTTTTTATTTTCGGAAAATGACTGTTTGTGCTGTGAAATCATGTAAAAATTACTCTTGGAAAAGAGATAAGGATAAGAACATCACTTTTCATAAGTAAATATACAATTTTCTGGTGTATTTCTTAATAAAATAATACGAAAGCTGAATGTCAATACAAGTAATAATACTGCGCAATAATATTCGAGTGTTGCCTACCGTATGACATGTTTTTCCCTATTTTAATGTCATTAATAGACGTAAAGCAACTGTTGACAACGGATATTTATCCAAAGCAGCCGATACGCAACCGTGTTGAACCGGTTGTTTATCCGACTACAAACGAAAAAGGATGGTTATGTTTTTACTGTGTGTGCGGTTGGCTAAGCTGAATCGCTTTTTGGAATGGTGCTCAAAAACTACTTTACCTATTTAAAAAATACTTTCACCATTAGAATGCTATTATGACTGAAACGTAGGATGTATTTTAACATAAAGGGCACTACCATCAACGAATATGTTTTTTAGCTAAACTCGTACAGTTGTTGACCGATTTTGAAAATTCTTTTACCACTAGAATGTTATGTATAATTAAAGATGTCTAATGTAGGATGTATTTTATTATAGATGGCACTACTTTCTATGAATATGTTTTATTTGGCTTATCTCGAAAATTACTTGACCGATTTTGAAAATTCTTTTACCATTACGTTACTAATGAGGGCTTTAGTTGTGTTATTAAATTATATTATTATAATAATTATGTTATATTGTTATTTGTTATATTATTATTTGTTATATAATTATGTTATAGAGGAATAGATGTGTTATGTGTGAATGAGACGAAACGAAAGGGAAAGGATGCCACTGCACATGGCACGTATACCGCGTATTGGTCTGGTGTGGGCGAGACCGAACGGGCATGCCAGGGAGTCGGTTTCATCCTTTCAGAAAGAATGGGACGATGTGTGAAAGAGTATGAATGTGTAAGCCCGAGACTGCTATGGATACGAATGAAAGTGGGCTTAAAGAAGCTGTTCCTACTAGGGGTATACGCCCCAGACATGTCTAAGCCCACTTACATCCGAGAGCAGTTTTGGGACATGGTAAGGATGGTGTTGACAAAATGTAAGGAAAATGAAAATATTATTATGTTAGGAGACTTTAATGGAAGGGTTGGGGTGAAGTGGTCTGGTTATGAAAGGATATTGGGAACGTTTGGTGATGAAAGTATAAATGAGAATGGTGAAGACCTCCTCACCGTATGTGCGGAAAAGAATCTTTTTGTGACGAATACTTTTTTTCGTCATAAGAAGATTCACATGTATACATGGGAAAGAGGTGATGATAGAAGCATGATAGATTTCGTAATTGTGGATGAAAGAATGAGGAGCGCAGTCGTAGATACAAGGGTTTACCGGGGGTCCAACGTAGGGACGGATCATTACTTGGTCTTATGTCGAATTAATGGTCTTTTCAAGCGTTGGCGGCATCGGACATCTGTATCTACCACTGCGTTACAGCGTATAAGAATAGAGAAGTTACAAGATGAAGATGTGATAGAGAAGTATAAATGTAGACTGAGAGAAAATATTAGATGTTTGAATGAGTTGTGTATGAATGATTTAGACTTGAATACTGTGTGGGATATTATTAAGAAAGGTTTGGTGGATACCGCCACCGAAGTATGTGGTGTAAGTAAGAGAACAAATGAAAGGAAAAGTAATACGTTATGGTGGGATGATGAGGTACGGGTGGAAGTTGAATCAAAGAAGAAAGCATGGTTAGATTTACTAGCAACCAAAGCTGGTAATTCTTCTGGTATGAATGATGAGATTGAAAGAAAAAAGGCAGAATTTAGACGTCTAAATAAGAGAGTAAAAGAAGTTGTTGAAAGGAAAAAGAAAGAAAGAACGGATAAGAATGATAGAAGGATATCTGATAATTTCCAGGCTAACATAAAAATGTTCTGGAAACTCGTAAGAACTGCCAGGGGAAATACAAAACAGCCTATAATAAATGCTATAAGAGACGAGAATGGATGTATTCTGAATGATGAAGTTTCGAATTTAAACAGATGGAAGGAATACTTTGAAAGCGTGTTTATGAGTGAAGAGTCGTATGAATTAAATGAACTAGAAATTCCGAAAGAAGTGGAAAGGGGTATGGAGATAAGTGTAGATGAAATAATGAAAGCAATGAAAAGCATGAAAGCAGGTAAGGCAGCTGGATATGATAGAGTATCACTCGAGATGCTAAGGGCTGGAGAGGGAGTGGTGGCAGGCCTGCTGTACACCTTGTTTAATTTATGTTGGGAATTAAAACGGGTACCGGATGACTGGTGTAAAGCAGTTATAGTACCAATATATAAAGGAAAAGGGTCACAGCGGGACTGCAAAAACTACCGCGGTATCAGCTTGCTTAGTATTGTGGGTAAACTGTATGCTAAGGTGTTAATTGAAAGAGTTATGAAAGAAACTGATGGAAAAATTTGGGATGTGCAAGCGGGTTTTAGAAAGGGAATGGGGTGTACAGATCAAGTCTTTTCCATGCGCATGATTGCGGAGAAGTTTTTGGCCAAAAACCAGAAAGTTTTTTGTGCGTTCATGGACTTGGAAAAGGCTTATGACAGAGTGGACAGGAATGTGTTATGGCAAACACTGAACTCATATGGGTTGAGCGCTGGTTTGATACAGGCATTAAGGTCTCTTTATAGGGACTCTAGTGCTTGTGTCAGGATCAATGGGGTCTACTCGGACTGGTTTGGCATCCAAAAAGGTGTCAGACAGGGCTGTGTGGTTTCCCCTTGGCTGTTCAACCTATTTATGGACCGGTGTTTGCAAACTTTGAAAGATGAAGAATGTGGGTTAAGAATGGGCGAGTTAACCGTCAAATGCCTTTTGTATGCCGATGATCAAGTCATACTTGCGTCATCGGCGGCAGAGTTGCAAATGATGGTTACATTAATGAACTGGGAATTGAAAGAAAGGGGAATGAAAGTGAACGCAAGTAAGACGAAAGTGATGGTTTTTGAAAGAGAAGAAAGCAAAACGGTAAGTGAAATAAGAATAGAAGGAGAGTTAATTGAGCAAGTGGATGAGTTTGTGTATTTGGGATGTGTATTTAGCATGGATGGTAGATATGATAGGGAAATAGAACGACGAGTAAATGCAGGGAATAGAGTGAATGGGGCACTACACTCTATTATGAAGAACCAGAATGTGTCAAAACAGGCACGTATGGTGATTCATAATGCTGTGTTAGTCCCTATTTTAATGTATGGTAGTGAAAGCTGGGTGTGGCAGAAGAAGCACGAAAGTAGAATAAATGCTGTAGATATGCGTTCTTTAAGGATTATGCTAGGGTTTAATCTGAATGACAGGGTGAGAAATTGCGTGATAAGAGATAAATGTGGTATGCAAGATGATGTTGTGACCAGGATTAAGAAAGGAATGCTTCGGTGGTTTGGTCACGTAGAAAGAATGAATGAGGAAAGAGTGACAAAGCAAATTTATATGGCAGATGTGAATGGCCGAGTCGGAAAGGGACGCCCTAGAAAAAAGTTTATCGACCAAATTGGCGATATTTTGAAAATGGGCCACGTTAGAAGTACCCTTAACCGACGAGCATGTATGCGTAGATATATGGATGTAAAGGAGGCGAAAGAGGTATGTCAGAATCGTGCCAAATGGAAGTCCGTAGTCTCTGCCTACCCCTCTGGGTGACAGGCGTGAGTGTTTATGTATTATGTAATTATGTTATATTATTGTTTGTTGTATAATTATAATATAATGTTCAATCCACTTTCATGTCAAGGACACTTATACACAATCAACATTGATTTTATATGCTATTTTTATTTATTTACTTACAGGTTTTACAGTACAAAATGTAGCCTTTAAACACACAATCTTTTATCGTCTTCCAGTGGCAGGATTTAATTGATTTCACGCAATGATTTTATCTAGTCATGAAACTGTATCGATATATGAATTTAAAAAAAATAAACATTTGCTATCTCTTGGCCGAAGTTTACACTTAACCAAACTTACTTTTGTACGTCATTTTACTTAAGATTAAAAATAATTAATGTCTTCACGGCAATTTTTTGGGTTTTAAGGTACGAAAGTGTGGTACTCTATATATATTCAATAATAATAGATTAGTTCAATATATGTTAGATACATAAATATCTAATGTGATTTTTGATTTATTTTTAACTGTTACATTAATTATATCTAGTTTTTATTACTTATCTTCACTATTTTAGTGCGATTTTCGTACCTACATAAAACATAGCCATATCCCTTGTGTGTGTATATCCCCATTTACATACGTACACAAATGCACACGCCTCGCACACATATTTTATACTCAGGTATGTCAATATGAATGAAATATAAAATCTCCCAAATTTTTGGGCAATCGATTCGCACTATTATTACCGAAGTCACGCACACTAATGCCGGCATGGTACGTAAGATATGCGCGTCACATGGTACTCACGCACACATGAATCAAAGACTGGCGTCACCGTGAACGGTGGGATGTGTTAGCAACACGGTATCTGTACCTATAAAACATCTTTGTTCTTTTAATTAGCGACCGTCTGTTGTGCAGTGTGTAGTCCAGCCTTGTCCTGAAGCAGCAGTAGACTGGAGCAATTGGCCAGTCTCAGCTTTTCCATCATGGTTTGCAATTATTCAATACAGATCTGGCGTAACCGTTTGGCCCGCTAGCGGATGACACCAGCACCGGCCCACCAGACACTTACGACTTACCAGTAGGTACCCTTTTCTTAGTTAACGTTCGCTTGGAGCAGGATTTGGCTGGTTCTTCTGGATTCAACCATAATGGTGATCGTTTTCAATTATCGTACAGAATAAATTTTTCTTAACGATACGATTCTGCAGCGCTGGTACCATGGATTTTAAATACATTTCTATAATTTTTAGAATTTTCTATCCGTGTGATTGTTTATGAATGTATCACGTCTAGAGCATTAATATTTCTCAAAATAATTGTTAAGAAAATCATAAAGCGCATCTTCGAGCTACATTTAGTTTTGTTATATTAAAATAGATTCATTGTATTAAAAGTTATGATTATTTATTCTGTGGTACGGGTGCGAAGTGTAGGTACCATAGATATAATATACTCGTATAATTTGTTTTTATATTTCTATGATAGGTAAGAATTTGGATAATAGTGGTTGATAAACGACCACGTGTTATCAAGTGCATTTCAGTCTAATCTCGGAAATCGTAATTAAATTATGTAAAATGATGTTCTTTATTAATCACAAATTAATATTAATGTATAATGCCAGTTAGAAAAAATACAACAGTGAAGCAGTATTATCGATAGATGGCGCTGTGCAAATGTAATACTATAGATGTATTTTCGTAGCTACTGCTGATTTTCATATGACGTTACATATTACATCATAGGCGGTATAACTTCAATAACAATGTACCTAAACTATATATTTTTCTAATTTAATAGTCAAAAGATTTAGGACGTACTTTTTTTAAATAGCGCTTAATTTTATTACAAGGGCAAAAGATGTTCAACTTCAATTACAAAGTAACCTAACAGCCTTTTTATGCGCCTGCTGGGCACAGGCATCTTTATATTTCTGAGAGGGAGTTGACGATATCATTTACTTTCAATTTAAAAAAGTTAGGTTTCGTCACAATGTTTTTCTTTACCACAGCGTACGAGGTAAATCAAATTTGAAAAATGCTATTAACGATTTCTTTAGTTTCGGTTAGGATTGAACTTAGGTTCTTCGCGTGTTATCCTTGAACTTATCGCCTGAGCTACGAGGGAACTCCTTAGTCCTTACGTTATACCTATGCTCTGGTTTATTGGAAACCTGTTGTAGGGGTTCTTTTACACAATTTATTTGCGACAGTTCGATTTCCGCTATTATACGGCCAACGAACTGTCGTTCCGTCCTTATGTTTTGATAAATTACCTCTGTTTTTATAAATTAAAGCAATTTTTTTATTTTCTTTTCTTTTACATTATCTTAGTGCATATTAACATTACTTGGTTTTATTTAAATATAATAATGAAGGGACATGACATGGGTATAACAATATCGATACTATTACTGTTTAAGTTGGAATAGTGGTGTAATTTGTAAAATATAGTCAATAATCCCAAGAAATAAAACTTCAATACAAATAAGACATTCTATGCGAACGAAGTCGTGGGCACAGCTAGTTTGAAACAAATTTGAATTTGAAATTTCTAACATTATTTGAGATCAAAGTCCTAATTTTTAATATTTGTCGTTACGTATTGGACAACTCCGTTTTTGGTCATATAATATGTACTCGTATGTAGGTTTCTTTCTTAGGGCTGGTTGTTTCACGAGTACATTAAGTAAAGGTAACAAATAAAATCTACGATAAAATCGTTGATTCACACTTTGTTGATTGTCACTCTTGACTTATGTCAAAATTTCGTACAAGTAAACAATAAAATCTACGATAACGATGTTTAAAATAAAATTATCATTTTTTCACACTTTGTTGATTGTCACTCTTGACTTTTTATGTCAAAATTTAGCTATAACAGTAAGCAACTGTTGCTCCGACCACTGGTCAATGCGGTTAGTGTCATTTTGTTCATTAAGTGATTTTCTAAACTTGTCAATTACGTATAGTATGGAACCTTTACTTTTTAATTCTACCTTTTTCGACGATAGTTCGGATGCAAAGTGTGATGGTAACTTTGACAAAAAGTTGTAATGCCACGAAAAAACGTTCTGCGTTTTGCGGACACTAAAAATCCTACGTAATAGTTACTATTTGACTAACGTAATATTATAATATTACTGATTGTTTCGACTAACTATCTATTGTACAAACTTTACATTCAACACTGTTCACCTTCAAATCAAGATTAAAAATATTTTATTTGATTAATAACATTATCATTGTCACAGACCGCAAAGATACCATTCTCAACTTCTGGACACGCACTCATGCAAACATCTTCTTCCATCTTTCGTTATCAGTCCCTAAAATTTCACCGCTAGACGCACATGAGCATATGTCCCTAAACCTTATTGTTACATTCAAATACTTTAAGATGCATAATATGTGTACGGGGGCGCGGGTTCTTACAATGAATTGAGCACGATTTTGGCTTGGTTTTTGCGTCACTTGAAATGTATGCAGCGCTCCGTCGTTCTTTCTTTATTCGTTTGAGTTTTTTCTTTGTTAGTGATCATTGTTAGAAGGTTGATTATATTCTAGTTCACATCAAATATTTATTTTGTAAAGAATCAGAGTCCAATCGTAAATTTCTTTCCCCTAGTAAATTTACTAATATTACCGGTTTTTTATATAATATATATTTTCAACCAAACGAATTGAATTACAAAAAAAGTATCGTAACGTAAATTCAATACCAACAGCCATTCAGACGGCTGAAGGAAGGAAACGTCAGCACAAGTCATAAAAACCAATCGATGATATGAATTTAACCCTCCGTTAAGGCCCTCCTTTTTCCGCGTTTTGATTTCCTTTGATTGAGTTTAAAATGCCCTCTTGCAATTTTGATATGCTCCGAAACAAATGTTAACTCTCTCGGACATTCCGTGTTATTTAATGTAATCAATAAATGTTCTGGTCCACTGCTGAAATGCTACAAAACATGGTCTTTAACCCCCTCTATTCATCGACTTCCTGCATCTCTTACTAGGCTACTCAATCTGGGAGGGGGGAGGAGGTGAATTCAGAAACCTAGTTTTAAATAATCGTGTTTATTAATTTTGGTGCAATTATTTGTTTGCGTTGTAAATAAATATCAAAAAATCTTATTTATTCTTTATAATTTAGCTAAGGATTTAAATTCAAGTTAGATATTTTTATTTTGGTTATAAGGAAATGAGAAAATCAAGCAATGATCTGTGCTACCATTTTCGAAAGGCGAAAAAAGGAAGGGACGCATGACGTGACGAACGTCTGCCCCTAAAATCCAATATGACAAATTTAGAAGTACGTGATGGGAATGTGTAATAAGTGAATTCATTTTTGTCTTGTGTTGTCAAGTTTTGCGGGAATGCCACCTGAGTCTTAAAAGAACACTTCCAGGTTGGATTTTTTATTCAATATGTCAATTTTAGTATCCTTTCATTGCAGATTTAAAATTGTGCAATATATATGGGCATAAAAAGAGAAAAATAAAAAGGCATTTTAAAACGAAATAAGATTATATTTTAAAAATCTTTCTCTGCCTATTACGTAATTTTATTTAAATTAGATGCTTGCAAGGATTTTTCTAACAATATTCGAGGATATATATAAATGGCATTTAGCTGATAAATTTGATGAATACATATATTAAGGTGTTACATTGTTAGTCTTCTTAATAAAATAAAATAAATTGTTTGTGCTACTATTAGGAATACTATGTTATCTTTCTTACAACTCAAAGATACAATTTTTAACGCTATTTGTTTATTCGTTAAACACAAAGTGTTTGGTTTTTGACGTCTCAATCTATAATATTCCTGGGAAAATAAATATAATTAACTCTTATATCACACTCTCCTGTTATGGTTTGATAAAAAGCGGTAAAATTAAATTTTTTGTACAACCGACTTCAATACGGCCGAATCAGTGTATTCGAAGTCAATTAAATACGCATTATTTAAGGATAACTCAAAAACTACTGGTCAGATCTTGATCAAATTTATATGGGACCACACGAAAAGTACCAGCTTTCAAATAAAATAAAAAAAAACATCAAAATCGGTTCACCCAGAAAAAAGTTCTGAGGTAACACACTTAAAAAACTTACAGTCTAATTGAATACGTCCTCTTTTTTGAAGTCGGTTAAAAAAGCGCAGCTCATTTTATGAAGTCGCCTTGCTAAAATAAAATATCTTATATATATTTATGGATGTATGTTAAATATGATTTAGATTTGAAGCACTTACCATAATGTGAATTGTAGAACACTTATGTATACACATCGATCACTAATTTTATTAGTGATCGAAGTGTATACATTACGCACGTGTTTGTACACTCACGCCTGTCGGCAGAGACTATGGACTTCTATTTGGCACGTTCCTGACACACCTATCTCGCCTCAATTACTTCCATGTACCTACGCCTACATGCTCGTCGATTTAAGGGTACTATTAATTTGACCCATTTTCAGTAAATTGCCAACTTGGTCGATAAACTTTCGTCTGGGTATTCGTTCCCGACTCTGCCTTTCACTTATGCACATAGATTTGCTTTGTCGCTTTTTTCTCGTTCATTATTTCTACATGACCAAACCACCGAAGCATTCCTCTCTTAATCCGGGTCACAGAATCATTTTGCAAACCGCACTATTCTCTTATCACCTAATTTCTCAATTTGACATTCAAACTCAGCCCTAGCGTACTCCTTGATGACCGCATTTTTGCAGCATTTATTCTACATTCGTGCTTCTTCTGCCACACCCAACTTTTACTACCACACATTAATGTAGGGACTAACACAGCGCTGTGAATTGCCATACGTGCATTTTTTTGATAGGTACATTCTGACTTTCAACAATAGAAAGTTATGTATGTAATTACTCTAAGTAAACAGATTTTACCATAGATTTAGTACGAACTGACGGTAAGGTTTTTACAAAAAAGTTCGAAGTGAATTCGGAGTGAAATTTCGCGGCACCTTCTAGAAAGGGCAAAACAACGTCACATGCCAGCTAGTATTTTTGCGACATATTTGTAAAAATAAGCGATCAATAGTTCTTTCAATTTGCTAAAACAGTTAAAAGTGCACAACAAACGTAATAAATATTTGTTTCCAAGTGAACCCAAATACAGAAAAGGCATTAAGAAATCAATTGGTAAATGTAACACTGCGAGCCTAAGGCAACTGCCGCGGGGTGTATCCTTGATGTTCACAGGCATTCCGGCGAGTGAAAGATTTAGTGGCAATAACGTGCGATGTTTGCTCTAAGCAATTTGATCTTATTGTACGTTCGATCGGATTAGTCTTGTGCACAGATTTCTCAAGTACATTGTATAGGTACCGTGATATATATGCATATTTTTCACGACTTTCAAAATTGAGTTGTATTGAATTCTTATTGTAAGGGCGGCACTGAAAATTTCGGGAATCAAGGAAGTGAACACAACATTACTATTTAAAAATGTATTTATTGCTTTTCGAAGTATTCTCCGCGAAATTTGACACATATTTCCATACGATGGAACCAATCACTGAAGCAACCATTCCATTCGAAAGTTGGGGTCTCCAAAATGGCCGTTTTGTAGGCGTCCACAGCTTCTTCAGATGATGAAAATCTCTGTCCACGCAATTTATTCTTTATTTTAAGGAAAGTATAGAAATCATTAGGCTTAGGTCGGGGCTGTACGGCGGATGGTCTAATAATTCTATGTTTTCTTGCTCTGAAAACTCTTTTGTTCTGTGTGCGGTGTGAGAACTCGCATTGTCGTGATGGAGGATGATACGGCGGTTGCAGTTCTCTAAACGGAGTTCAGATACGACTGGTGGCAAACAAATGCTAGCATACCATTCTGAATTAACGGTTCTTTGTCCCTGAAGAGGAATAGTCGTAACATGGCCGGTTTTGGAGACAAACGTGGCCCCCATTTTTTTTGCAACACTCCGTTAACGAACAATTTTTGTTGGCGTTAACTCGACGTTCGTACGTGTATATCCAGGATTCGTCACCTGATACGATGTTGTATATAGCATTAGAGGATCCTGCATGGAATATTTCGAGAGTTCTGACGCACCAAGTAATGCGAGCCGCTTTTTGCTCTTCACAGAGCGAATGCGGTATCCATCGGGAAAACCACTTTTTTTAACCTAATTGTTCTTGCAAGATTATTTGTATTTGACTCATGCCAATGTCTAAAGTTACCTGAATTTCGCCGTATGTCACATGTCGATCTTCCTCAATCAGCTTACGCACAGCATCAACGTTTTCTTGGGTGACTGCAGTTTTTGGACGACCTTGACGGGGATCATCACTGAGCTTGACACGTCCACGTTGAAATTCGGCAAACCAGCGATAAATTGTGGTTTTGGATGGGGCTTCATCACCAAGTGCAGAAATCATCCGGTCAACACACTGTTTTTGTGTGTGTTAAACAACTTCGAAAGTCATAATAAATCATCGAGTCAATTCCATTTTCTCAACGACTAAACAAGTTTGACAAAACCTTGTGACAAGACCGAGAATCTTTTTTTTTAAATAAATAAATGGTATTCGATTTTTAAAACCAAGGAGTTTTCATTTAAAAAGATTTTAATATGACAGGAACAGTGTAAATATTCCATTCCCGATACTTTTAGTGCAGCCTAGTATATACAAATCTAATTTTTTTGTACATTTTCTTTTACTGTAATCTCAGACCAACTAAAAAAGATGGACGTTGCGAACTAAGGATGAGCACTGTGACGACGAACCGTTTATAAAGACCGTTTTGTGTTCTGCGATGATGAAACCGTTTTCTCTCCTGGGTTCAAACAGTCTTCGTTGCACAAACCAGTCTCCGAATTACTTGATGCGATTTTTTATTTTACGCTTATGATAATACAGTCGAGAATGCAATGATTTAATTATCTATCTCACTCGTCGCGTCGTCATCCTTAACGTTCCGCGTTTTATTGTAGTCTTTAGTTCCGCATTCGTTTACAAACGTTAGTAAAGTCGAAAATCGTTGATAGTTAGTTGTAAGAAACTGCAACCATTTCACTCGACGAAAACGCAATTCTATTCCATGTTGGATAAGTTTCGAACTTTAAGCCGTCTTCAAACCAGTTGTAACGACGACTGTTTTCTGCAACCGTTTTCGTCGTCGGGAAAATGGTTGTGTTTCGTTTGTCAAATATTCGACAACTACCCACCATACTGCGTAAATTTCAAGTGATTCCGAAACCATGTTCAACTTCTTGACAAGCACTCACGCGTACAACTTTCTTTTTTTTAATAATATTAGTAATTTGACTGCCTCGTTGGTCTAGCGATTATAAACGCGACCGCTGATCATAAGACTCCGGGTTTGAATCACGGGTCGGGCCAAAAAATATTAGTTATTGAGTTTAAATTGGCAGTGTTCCACCTCCGCACCTCGATAATCACGAAAGGCCGTTACGCTTCACATACACCTAATCCGTCATCGGCCGAAATTTGCTCGGGCGATGACGGCCGAATTCGGACGGTCGAATCAAACACTTGTAAAACAAAGAGAGCGCGTACACAAACACGACCCTTATCGTCCGATAACGCACGAAAACGGCCGATCAACCGTCAAATCCGAACTTGTTGGGATTTCTCGCCCGACTGCCGGCGTCTACAGTGCAAATTGAGTATATTTATAGTTTAATTTAATCATTTTGTCCAATGTCGGCACAAGTGGTACACTGTTTCAGTGTAAGCACTTACACGTCCGAGTTACTCGTCCGGGTAGTTCTGTCCGCCATCGGCCAACAAAATCGGATTTGGTGTACACGTACCGTTAGTCCTGTGCCAGATCTCCCTCCGGTCGTATCGGATTGTCGCCCCATCGGACTATGACTATCAAGCACTACAATCCTGTCCTGCGACTAGTCTTCATTGAGACTGGCCGCATTGACCGAAACTCGGTCTATAGGACATTATTATAATATCAGCCCGTGTAAAACATGCTTATATTTTCAAGATATTTTCTTGCAAAGTTTTACCAAAAACTTTGTAGGATCAAAGAAAATATACACTATGCGAAGGGTCTTAACAAGCAACAGAAAAAAACGAAACATAAAATGGGTAGCTAGGATAGGATAGCAGAGAATAACTCAGTAATAATATTGCAAAATCTACGGTTGCCAATCCACCCACCAAGCGTGGCAATTATGGTGACTATGGCAAATATTCACCCTAGGAGGCAGTAATAATAATGGATAAAATGAAATTATCAAAAGCAATCTTTTCATTTATTCATTACAGCAAGTCCATGCTTGACATACTCGTAGGCCTCGCTGTAGATAGGCTCATATTTGTAAGAGTGGCCATGCTTGGCAGGCGAGTCGACATTCGACTGGCAACTCCTTTTTTACAAACTTTATCACAAAACCACGCAACTTCTGGATGACATACAAGTTTTCCATGAGCATACTGCATCATGTAAAATTTCTACGAACTACGCTTTTTAGCTTTTTAGACCGGTCTTCGTGGAACGAATCCTATTATTTCATTTTAGCACAAAATATTACATTTGGTCATATCCTAGACTCTAGACGATTATTAGTTGTTTCTCAAGCTGACAGTAGCAAGTTAATAAAGAGAGTTTAGTCAGAGAGTTTAAGTTCGTTCTGGCCCATTCCAAGTATAAAGTTACTTCGTTGTTAGACTATATTAAGTTTTGTGAAGTGTTTAGTATTAATATTTTGCTAACATATTGAGCTAATCGCCAACTGATGTAGACTACTGTTAGTTATATTCCTTTTAGTGGGAACATGATTACGAATATTATAAATTTAATCTCGTTCCTCAGGATTGACAAACCTGGATTCTTTATATGAAGTTACAATTTTTCATGAGCTGTGGATCCCACTTAATATCAAATAAACTTATGTAGTTTGTACGTCATAAGTGAATAGGCGCTTTTTTCCAGGCTAAATCTTTACGCTTTACCATAAAGGACTGTATCACTTTTAAAGATGTTAAGAGTTACTTCGCAACCATCCGCTCAATAAAATAAAATGATGTGCCTTACCTAGTTTGAAGAGCACCTCCCGCCCTCCCTCAATTGCGTGCACTAATCCCGTCACCACTGATCCCAGCACCACTACACTCAACACCGCTAAGCGGTCAGCCACCGCAGAGTCTAAACACGTGTCGAATTATCGACGATGGTGTGTCTTTCCTAGAGTAGTGATGTTGAGAGTAGTGGTGCTTGGATTAGTGGTGACGGGATAAGTGCACGCAATTGAGGGAGGACGGGAGGAGCTCTTCAAACTATAAAATTTTATTTTATTGAGCGGATGGTTGCGAAGTAACTCTTAACATCTTTAATATGATTGATTGACGCAAAGTAACGCCTGATTCTATTGATCACTTTGAACAAATAATGATTCAATCAAAATTATAAATCTAGCTAATTTTTATTACATTCGGTTGAGTAAATTCGAGTTAACATCTAGAACTCTCCGTACAATGCTATCCATATAAAGTAATTGTCGTAATTGTCTAATAAATGCTTAGTTCGCATTTCAGTCCATCACAAGTCCGCTGTGCAACGTAAGCTTCGCTGACAGGTTACCACAGGGCACAATCATAAGCTATCTGCATTTATAAACTGCTGCTGAGAATGTTTTGACAAACTTAGGTTTGGTTCTAACCACTCAAGAGGAGTCGCGCTGACGGCAACTAGACCAACAACGCAGTCAATTTAAAATTCGAGGAGTTCGATTCGAGATATATACTGGCATACATCATATCTGTAGATTATATATATATATATTACGTGTCTCGTTGTTTGGCCGCGATGGACTCCAAAACTACTTTACGATTTTAATCAAATTTGCACACCGTGTGCGGTTTGGTTGGCCCAAATTGAGAGATAGGATAGTTTTAGCCCTTGAGTACCCACAATTTTTTTTTTGCAAATTTGAGGATTTTTAATAAGACATGACGTCTGCCTCGCAAACTAGTATGTATATATATATATATATATATATATATATATATATATATATATATATATATATTTAAAATACAATTCTGCGTTATTTTTGAAATTATCATGAATATTATAATTTCCGACAAAGTTAAAGATTAAAAATAAATAAAAAGTAATCGCTGTCCAATATAAAGGTTGAAGTGGTTGGCTTTATGTCTGAACGATGCCGAAGTCATTCTGTCATTCTTTTCTTAAAGACCCAACGAGAGAGGGTGAAAATGAAATTAAATTCTGAATGAAAGGAGGATCTCACACTAAGCTTAAGGGGTCCGCTATGAATTATGCTCTTGTGATTTAGGAGGGTTCCAATATAACAATAGTGTAATAGCCCAATTAAATATTTGTATGGATGAATTAATTTTGTCTAGCAATTCGAAGAATTTTAAACTTTTGCTATCCGCATAAAGCTCAGTGTACGATACTCAATTCTAATCCTAGGTGATATAACCAGTTAAATAAATGCTAGTAGAATAGAAATTAACATTATTTTTTATGCAATATATAAGAAAGTATATAATATAATAAGAATATAATAAGAATGCTTTAACTTACTATATTGCATACCTATATATCATTTATGCTTTTACCTTTGGTACCTATATATTATCTAAATATTTTTTTTACTCGTAAAATATAACCTTTTAGAAAAATATCTCGAATTCAATATATATTTGACCTTTATTATTAGGTATTTATGTTATCAACAGTAACTTATAGCGAAATAGTAGTAGCATGTATTCCAATGTAGTCCATACAAAATAGACAAAAATAAGTCATAACTTATTTTTGTCTATTTTGTAGCTTAGTATTATGTAGCCAAAATTCGGATAGAGCTGAAAATTTGCAGAGACGCTAAATACATTATTATAAATAAAATATCAAAAATCCCCTTCGATCCTATTTCTGCAAAAAAATTATTCAAGGTCAAACGTACAAAATTAAGTTTTTTTCCATTTTTATCGAAAAAATAGGTGAGATAAGAGTTATAGATCATAACTCTTTTACGACTCACCATTCGTGAGATAACGCGGTTTTAATAGTTAGAAAATTCATAATTTACATAATTTGAGTCCCCCGTGACCATGGGTGCTGGAAAGCGCCCGAAACGTCGGGAATTAAAAATAAAAAGTAAAAATAAACGCGATAAAATCCGTAAAAGTAGTTTTAATCATACATAATTTGAACTAAAACTTGAAACCTGGTCAAATGTCTATTTTGACTGGACTAATGTTGTTGTTTTTTTTATGGCAAAGGAAGCAAACGAGCATACGGTTCACCTGATGGTATTGATCACCTTCATAATAATCCGCAACACCAGCGGTTCTTTAAGAAAGGAGTAGGTTCTTTTCTTGAAGATCCCTAAGGCGTATCGGCTCGAAAAAAATCGCCGGCGATAGTCGTCTCCGTCGTTACAGTGTGGTCATGCGCGGCAGAAAATTCCGTGTACATAAATGGCAAGGTAGTGGACCGCCAACCACACTTCCTTGTCCTAAAACCCTCTTAGATAAGATGATACCCATGCTCAGGAGTGGGACATATATAAGGCTGTAACTTTAGCTTTAACCTTTTAATATAAGAGTCCCATATATTATTTTGCTTGTGAAGGCATTGATGAGTATGTGCTCTACTGTATAGCTTCACAACATATATAATTGAGTTTTTTTTTTCTTTAATAACTTAGCCCACATCGTATGCTTATTTAGAAAGAAGGTCGATTTTTTTGGCTTGGATTTTCAATTTTTTATTTCAGCATAATCGATATCGCCGTCTGCGAATTGGCACACAGAACCCTTTGTAAATATATTACACCTATCACAAACATTCGGTGCATACACATTTACAAATATTCGATAAGATCGATTATATTCGTAGACCTTGCGTAGTGCCGTAATCGGTCGGCATTAGAATACTGCAAGTACCTATCTATATTGTCAATTTTAATACATGTTTATTAAAATTGATGTGGTACCTTTTAAAAGGATGTAAAACAAGAACCTGTATATCATTTTGAGAATGTTTTAAATAAAGAGTGGTATAGTTTAAAGTGAATTAAAAAATCAAAAATTTCAGGTATTATGTAAATGTTTTTTTTTATTATCGAAATGAGTTAGTATTTATTTCATTTGTAAATCTGCGTAGTAACTATGACGTGTTTTTATGTTTTGAAAACTGTTCTATCCATCTATCCATCACAGCCTATAATAGCCCACTGCTGGATATAGGCCTCCCACATAAATTACCACATAGGGAAGTATTTTGCCATATTTGCCACGCTTGGCAGGCGAAATTGTCTGTCATGAATTCAACAAAGAAAGAAATACCATAGAACACGCACGTAACGTACTTATGCATCTAAAATCATTTGCAACATGGTTTTAGGTGCATATGCAAGTGTCCAGTGACCTTTAAAATTATTTTTTTTTAATTCCTGCGGCTTCCTTTACCTTTCTTCTTATCTATTAAATATTTTTAAATTTATAAGTACTTCACTTATTTTATTAATATATGTCAGTATTTTTATTAATTTAGGATTGTAAGAAGTTTTTAAAATTAACCAACGTTTGTCAAATAATTCAGACAGAAATGTTCATGACGGACAAGTCCATTTTATAAGCTTAATGATAATATTTTATGTTTTCAAAGAATTTAAAAATATGTATATTTTTTATTTAAAATCTACTAATTAAAGGTACAGAATTCTTTAAATTTCCAAAGCAACCTTGCGTATTGTACAAATAAGACTGTTCTCCAAGGGGCTCATTAGTTGTAATTCAATTTACTTGCTACGGTCTGTAGATACCCAAACAAATATGATCCTCAAAATTCACAAAGCAGTTTGAAAATCGAGTTGCCAAATCGGAAATCTAATTTTCTTTTTCATTCAGTCTACGTCTGCCTCTTAAAAGTTCGTGATTAGAAGAATTTTGGATGCAACTTGTTAGCTTATTTTAAATGTAATAATTATACTATTTATAATATTCTAATAGAAGTAGACATATTTTTGCGCTTTATCATTATCATTTTGAAGATGATTATTATATTTGCCATGTAGTGGCGGTACCCCATATCATCGCGTGTGTGTTGTAAGAGGCGTCAGATCAGAAGATTGGCAGCAGCGTCTTCCAGTTGGCAGTTGCTAACCAGCAGATATCCCTCCTATGAGACAATCTATTCTATGTTTAGCAGTGGACATTAAAAGGCTGTAACGGTAAAATTAACATTTTCCATCCTATTCTCTTACGGTTTTTTGTTAAAAAAAAATCCAAAAAACACACTTTTACCATATTCGGCTGAACTTACTATTTGGTGGACTAGTAGTCAAGAACTGTCTTATAATGATTAAAAAAATTTAGAATTCTTTATTAAACGAAAAGGTTAGACAGATTTTTTTTTAAAAAACAGCTAAAAACAGAGGTGGCTTTAGCGAATGCATCACCCCGTAAATACGGTCCCATGGGTCACTGTGACAAAAGCTATGTGAAATGAGAGAACGATCATCTAATGGCTTTCAATAGTTGTATAACTATTGTATACACCAGGTAACAATACCAATTCCGGCGACTGACAGCAGCGCCAAGGGTGCAATGTGCGGTGTAAGGTCTTAGTTCTCTAGCTAAGATTAGCAAATTGCAAATTTCATCCTACAATGGGAGAGATTCATGCCCAGCAGCAGCATTTACATAATTATTTCTTATATTTACGCGAACACTACGCCTTGAAATAATACCAGTTTTTACGGAATTTATCGCGTATATTTAACTTTTTAAATACCCGACGTTTCGAGAGCTTTACAGCACCCATGGTCACGGGGGGACTGAGATGTTTAACGTCCGCATGTCATAGTTAAACGCGGTTACCATAGATTAAAAAAAATTAGGTTACCATAGATTAAAATTTTTTTTAATCTATGGTAACCGCGGTTAACTATGACATCCGGACGTTGAACATCTCAGTCCCCGCCGTGACTATGGGTGCTGTAAAGCTCTCGAAACGTCGGGTATTTAAAAAGTTAAATATACGCGATAAATTCCGTAAAAACTAGTATTATTTCAAAATAATTTACGTTAGTTAAAAAATTTTATGCAATAATGGTGACAAACGAGCACTTAGTCCACCTGATGAAAAGTGGATGCTGCGGCCCATGACATCTACAATTACCCTTGGTTAATAATCAAAACGCAGGTACGTAGTCACCCCTAAGGACTAAGATGGAATGCCTCGATTCCTGTAAAATGGGTATCCGGTTCTCTACACTCACTACACGAAACACAGCAGCTTTAAGCTGCTATTTTACGCTGGTGTTCTGTGAGAGGACGGGCCCTCCCCGGTCGAGCCGACCCATTCATACTACAACCATAATATAGCAGCAGCGTGGCTCTACCACGTGGTAAATAGGAGCCTTTATAGCTCAGATGATAATCACTTGCCTTCAAACTTCAAAGCACACTAGCAAAAAGTGTGATCTGTACCTACTGGTACTTAACCGCTTCATTGGAGAACGCTTAAAAGCTACTGGACTGGAAAGGATACGGTAATAACGTCTACCTTCGATTTGCCAACCATATAGATCTTATCGCGGAATTGCTGGGGGACCTATAAGCACTATGCTCAATAAAACCTCAATAGTGATTCCCAACAGATAGGTCTTAAGACGAACATGGACAAAACAAAAGTCACGTTCAATGTCCATGTCACACCTAAGCTGGTGTTTGTTGGGAGCACTAAGCTCAAAGTTGTAGACGAGTAGGTTTACCTGGGACAAGTATTCGGAATACTTGTACTTGGTAAGTCCAACTTCGACCGAGAGGTCAATCGATGGATTCAACTCGGCTGGGCAGTGTTTGGGAGATTACGACACATCTTCTCGTCAGGCATACCTCAAAACATCAAAACTAGATTGGAAGTATGTGTTGCCAATGATGACCTATGGGTCTGAGACTTAGTCCTTCACTGCTGGCCATATGAGGACGCTCAAAGTCGCTCAGCGATACACCACTGCAAATGTTAATTGAAATTACAAGGACTGATGTACTATGAAGTAGCGAGGAAAGGAGGCAGAGACGTAGTATGGCCACAATACTCGTCACACCGTACGTCAAGCTCCTCGTCAAGTCCATCGCTTCCTGTTTTGTCGGCTTTTTGGACGCGTGTCAAAGGACTGGCAATATGAACGCGAGTGGTCCGCCAGATAATCGCTGGAGCGCATTTCGAATCGAACACTCGTTACGAAAGCGTCGTTATATTGCGATCACCATCATCATCTCATCCACCATCTCCCTTCCCGTCGGAGACCCTTTTTTACTATACGTGTTGGAGCCACGCTGCAGCTATATTATGGTTGTAGGTTGTAGCACGAATGGGTCGGCTCGACCGGGGAAGGACCACGCCCTCAGAGAGTACCAGCGTAAAATAGAAATTTAATCCTGGTGTGTTTCGTATGACGAGTGTAGAGTTCCGGAGACTCTTTTTTACTGGAAACGGGGCATTCCATCTCAGTCCTCAGGGATGACAACGCATCTGCGTTTTGATTCTTAATCGAGGATAAATGTAGATGCCACAGCATCCACTTACCATCAAGTGGACTGTGTGCTCGTTTGTCACCCTTATTCTATAATAATAATAATAATAATAATAATATATTTATTTGCTTAAAACATGGTATTTTTCATACCATTTTTCAGATTTTACAAATATTATATAATCGAACAACATGTTTTGCTAGAGTTACATATAGCATGCAAAAGATTTTTATCGTAAATTCAGACGTGTGATTAATATAGTCCATAACACTATAGAAATTATTCTTAACTAGGTATTCCAGTAATTTCGATTTAAATAATCTAGTATTTAACATTTTAATATTATTTGGTAACTTGTTATATAAACGTACACACATAGATAAAGAGCTTTTATTACTTATATTTACTTATTCTAGGATTATCACTTAATATGAGTTTGTACGGGTTTCGCCGGATCCGAGAATTTACATCATCCGCCGTGTTAAACAAATATTTATGCTTCCATACAAACATACATATTTCATAAATATAAAGACATGGTAAGTAAAAAGGTGGCACATGTCCAGTCTTGGGGCAAAAACAATCTGCTACTTTATTTAACTTAAAAATGTAAATATAGTAGTGTAGTGATTTTTTTATTAACTATGAAGTGGTCTTTTTATGACCTACAATTTTGTAACTAAGAATATAATAAACAAAAATTATTTAAAAACTATTGCATCCCAATAATTTTGAACTCCACTGAAAATAAATCTCTGTAATATGCAAATTCTATTTCATTAAGCCGGTAGTACTATGAGCAATATTGCCAGGGTGAATTATTGCAGGGTCGCCTTTGGATTAACTAATGGCTGTTTATCTTATATAGGTACCTACCACGTTAATGTAAGTTTAGACGTGTTTCGATTATTACATCGACAAGCAATAAGCCATTGTTAATAATTTGCAAGCACAATTACAAAATACTGCTTGTACTTTTTTTATATCTCTACTTGTTTCATAATCTTCTTCTAACTACTAAGTTTGTATAGGTTTGTATAGGTACCAAATTTACTAGGTATTGTATAAACTGTTTAGGTTACACTATAGGCAAAATATTAAGAATAAATATGTAATTTTATGTGTCAAAATTTTATTTCATTTAAAAGGCGTTAAGTTCTCCCTTTGTATACTTTTTGATAAAGGGAACACACAAAACAATAAATAAATGTTTCAATTTTCAATTGTATATTATTAATTTTTTATACTTGTATGTATTTATTTTTCGCTTATCAAGATATTCAACCGTCACACAACAGGGTATTGTAGAAGTATTACAGGTAGTGTAAACTATTTCGAAGATTTTAAAATCCTGCACTTAAATAAGAAAGGCATTATTTTTCGTTCATTTCAAACATTCATTTCACAAAGGTCTTGCAGATATTTTATGTACCATGGAAAGCTTTGGCGGATAATATACTGCTCTTTTCTCGATGAGGACGCAACTGTTTATGTTTTCACGCAGTGATTAAAGTGTGAAAACAAAACGGCAACATGGCCGCCGAGTTGAGCGTCTTTGAGCTTCGAAATACAAGGGGGTAACGCTTTACGTCTGCGAACCTTTGATCGTAGGAATCGTTAAACATTTTAATTTTTTTGTATCGTGCTATTGAAATTCCAATGCGTTAACGCGTAGATGTGTTAGGTCTATTAATGTTATGTTTGTCATGAACTTCAAGATTAATTTATAAAAAGTCCTTTAAAATGCACTGCATCAAGGCCCACGTCCCCGTAGACAAGTGAAGGGTATTCACATCTTATCTGCTGGGTTCAGTACTTTTAAAAACAAAAAAGGGAAAGTCGAATATCGCTAGGGTGGCGCGATCGCGGTACGAAGTAAGCCCTAAGAGATTACGCACTGAGTGATTGCTCTTCTCAAACTCTCGTGGCGATGTTAGTAGAAAGTGAATGTAAAAGTTGATGTATCCCATGATTTAACTACGAGGTAATTCTGTTCTTGTCTCATAGAAAATTATACCTTAAAGTCTTTAACTTAAAGACGATTTCTGTTTCATTAGGGAATGAGCTAACAAAATTTTGGTAGTTTACTGTCTTTTGTAAAATGGGGAAACTTTTCTGATTATTTTTCTATGCAAGCCAAGTTATCATATAAATATTAGGTCAAAAGTTGGTTTATTACAATATTTAAAAAATCTATAGACAATATTGGTTATAACATAACATAACTATTAAATTATGTTTCACATAAAAATTATACATACATATACTTTATACTTGTGAGCTTCACGTGATACCGATATATACAGTCCTTTTTTTTACAAAGTTGAAGTGGGAAATGAACTTACACTACACTTAGTATAAGAAAGTGTTTATGGTTGAGGTGACCCATGGACGTCTGCAACCAACTTCAAACACGTGGTTTTTACATGGTAGAGCCATGCTGCAGCAATATTAATTGTATAGTTGTAGCACGAATGGGTCAGCTCGTCCGGGGAAGAACCACGCTCTCACAGAATACCAGCGTCAAATAACAACTTAATGCAGCTGTGTTTCGTATGGTGAGTGTAGATAACCGGAGACCCTTTTTACTGGAAAAGAGGTATTCCATCTTAGTCCTCAAGGCTGAAAACGCATCTTCATTTTGATTTCTTAAATTTACGCGAACACTACACATTGAATAAAACTATTATTTACGGATTATATCGCGTTTAATTACTTTTAATTTATTTTTATTATTATCCCGACGTTTCGGGTGCTTTACAGCGCCCATGGTCACGGGGGGGACTGAGATGTTTGACGTCCCAATGTCATAGTTAGTCCGGCTACCTTCAGTTTTTTAATATTAATTTTTGGTCCGATTTACGCAAAACGAGCTTATAGTATCATGAAGTCTTGCAGTGGTATGCTTGGGTTTGGGTTTAATTTTGTTAATTATAGGATCCCAAGCAGATGGTAGCACCCAACCATCTTCTCTATTGAAATTTGGATGTTTTTTAATTTCAATAGCCTCGCGTATCATCCTTGGTAGGAATCGGTGTTCTTTTGCGAGAATTTGTGGTTTATCAAATCTAATGTAATGGTGGGGACGATCTTGAACATGTTCGCAGACTGCAGACTTCCCAGAGCGTCGGTGCTTCACATCAGCTATATGTTCCTTCACGCGGGTTTTTATAGATCTCTTTGTTTGACCTATGTAAGAGAGACCACATTCACAATCTAGCTTATACACACCTGCATCTTGTAGAGGAATATTACATTTGATGGATGGTAAAAATTGACTAATCTTCTTCAGCGGCTTGTAGTATGTCTTAATGGACGCTCGCTTCAAGATGTAGCCAATCTTGTCCGTGACTCCTCTAACATATGGTAGTAGAGCAGGCGCGCGCTCGACTGTGGCCGGCTTCACTCGTTCACTGTGACGTAGGCGCGGGACCCGAAGATTGTTGTCTTGCAATACTTGCTTGACGTGCTGAAGCTCCGCGGCCAGATGTTTTCTGTCACAGATCCCTCGTGCTCTCTGAAACAAAGATTTACCCACGGTAGCTAACTGTGAAGGATGATGGTGAGATTCACCATTTAGATATCGGTTGGTATGGGTCTTTTTCCTATACACAGTGTGACCAATAGTGTTATCAGGATTTCGGATGACTAAAACATCTAGGAAAGCTAAAGAATTATTTGCCTCTAACTCCATTGTGAATTGTATTTTAGAGTTTATGGAGTTAAGGTGGTCTAAAAATGCAGTTACTTTGTCAGATGGTAAAATTGTGAAGGTGTCGTCTACGTACCGCTTGTAGAACCTTGGATTTACAGGAGCAGTAAGAAGGGCTTTCTCCTCAAAGTCCTCCATGAATATGTCGGCGACTATGGGAGACACAGGTGAGCCCATCGCCACACCATCTACTTGCTTGTAGAACTCCTCCTTCCACAATAGATAGCCAGATGTGAGGCAATGTTCAAGTAGTATTGCATATTCTTGAGGCATGTTATTTTCTTCTAGCTTCCTAGTTACAATTGAGATGCAGTCCACAATAGGTAGGCATGTAAATAGTGACTGAACATCAAAACTGACCATAGTTTCATTGTTAGCGAGATGTAGGTCTTTTATCTCACTCACAAAATGGTATGAATCCTTTGTGTGTGTTCTGGTATGTCCTCTTAGTGGTGATAGTATTTTTGCTAAGTATTGTGCCAGCTTATAAGTTGGTGAATCGATCTGGCTCACTATGGGACGTAGTGGAGCGTTTGGTTTGTGTATCTTCGGTAACCCATACAACCTCGGTGGTTTGACACATGATGGTATTAGCGAATTCACGTCGAGATTTAATTTTTCGGAGTATTTCTTTATTAAATCGCTAGTTGTTTTAAGCGTGTTGGTTGTAGGGTCTGTTTTGACCTTTTTATATGTACTTTCGTCCGATAAAAGTTGTTGTATTTTAAAATTATATTCCGACGCGTCCATTACTACCGTAGCATTTCCTTTATCCGCGCGGAGAATCGTGAGTTCTGGTCTGTTCCGTAAGTTATTTAGCGCTGTAAATTCGTCTTTAGGAAGGTTTGGTTTCGGCACTGAACTACGACGTAACAAGGACGAAATATCTTGACGTATGGCCTCCAAATCTTCCTTACCGATATTATTCTTAAACAGACAATCCTCAACACTGCAGATAATTTCTTCGTACGGGATTTTTCGCGGAGTTAATGCGAAGTTCATTCCCTTCGCTAATACTTTCATTGTCGGTTCGTCCAGTGTATGTTTTGACAAGTTATAGACAGTGCGTTGTTTATAGTTTGTGTCTATGGTCAACGGTTGTTTATTGTTCTGGCGTTGACTTGGATGTTTGGCATTTGATTTGATCGTTAATTTTTGATATTTTTCTATTTGTTTATTTTTGCATTCATTGTATTTTGATGTTTCTCGTTTGTTTAAAGTTTCGATGCAATTATTAAAATCAAATGTCGTTAAAATTGTCTTTAGTTCACTGGACAAATTGTCTATGGTGTTGTTTACGAAATGTAAATCGAACCGTTTCTGCTGAATCACCGTCCGTAACAACTTTTTACTTGCCTGATTTAAGATCTTAGCGCTTCCTCGAATGTCCTTCTTTGTTGATATTTTGACACACGTAGGAATGAGATTATGGTCTCTGCATCTCTTCAAGAAATTTAAAGATGTTATATATCTTGCGCGCTTGGTTTTAAGATCTTCTAATCGGCGAATTTTATTTGCTATTACCAGTCCGTACTGGTTTACATAATGATTTCTTAAATTTACGCGAACACTACACATTGAATAAAACTATTATTTACGGATTATATCGCGTTTAATTACTTTTAATTTATTTTTATTATTATCCCGACGTTTCGGGTGCTTTACAGCGCCCATGGTCACGGGGGGGACTGAGATGTTTGACGTCCCAATGTCATAGTTAGTCCGGCTACCTTCAGTTTTTTAATATTAATTTTTGGTCCGATTTACGCAAAACGAGCTTATAGTATCATGAAGTCTTGCAGTGGTATGCTTGGGTTTGGGTTTAATTTTGTTAATTATAGGATCCCAAGCAGATGGTAGCACCCAACCATCTTCTCTATTGAAATTTGGATGTTTTTTAATTTCAATAGCCTCGCGTATCATCCTTGGTAGGAATCGGTGTTCTTTTGCGAGAATTTGTGGTTTATCAAATCTAATGTAATGGTGGGGACGATCTTGAACATGTTCGCAGACTGCAGACTTCCCAGAGCGTCGGTGCTTCACATCAGCTATATGTTCCTTCACGCGGGTTTTTATAGATCTCTTTGTTTGACCTATGTAAGAGAGACCACATTCACAATCTAGCTTATACACACCTGCATCTTGTAGAGGAATATTACATTTGATGGATGGTAAAAATTGACTAATCTTCTTCAGCGGCTTGTAGTATGTCTTAATGGACGCTCGCTTCAAGATGTAGCCAATCTTGTCCGTGACTCCTCTAACATATGGTAGTAGAGCAGGCGCGCGCTCGACTGTGGCCGGCTTCACTCGTTCACTGTGACGTAGGCGCGGGACCCGAAGCTTGTTGTCTTGCAATACTTGCTTGACGTGCTGAAGCTCCGCGGCCAGATGTTTTCTGTCACAGATCCCTCGTGCTCTCTGAAACAAAGATTTACCCACGGTAGCTAACTGTGAAGGATGATGGTGAGATTCACCATTTAGATATCGGTTGGTATGGGTCTTTTTCCTATACACAGTGTGACCAATAATGTTATCAGGATTTCGGATGACTAAAACATCTAGGAAAGCTAAAGAATTATTTGCCTCTAACTCCATTGTGAATTGTATTTTAGAGTTTATGGAGTTAAGGTGGTCTAAAAATGCAGTTACTTTGTCAGATGGTAAAATTGTGAAGGTGTCGTCTACGTACCGCTTGTAGAACCTTGGATTTACAGGAGCAGTAAGAAGGGCTTTCTCCTCAAAGTCCTCCATGAATATGTCGGCGACTATGGGAGACACAGGTGAGCCCATCGCCACACCATCTACTTGCTTGTAGAACTCCTCCTTCCACAATAGATAGCCAGATGTGAGGCAATGTTCAAGTAGTATTGCATATTCTTGAGGCATGTTATTTTCTTCTAGCTTCCTAGTTACAATTGAGATGCAGTCCACAATAGGTAGGCATGTAAATAGTGACTGAAGATCAAAACTGACCATAGTTTCATTGTTAGCGAGATGTAGGTCTTTTATCTCACTCACAAAATGGTATGAATCCTTTGTGTGTGTTCTGGTATGTCCTCTTAGTGGTGATAGTATTTTTGCTAAGTATTGTGCCAGCTTATAAGTTGGTGAATCGATCTGGCTCACTATGGGACGTAGTGGAGCGTTTGGTTTGTGTATCTTCGGTAACCCATACAACAGAGGTTGTATGGGTTACTTCGGTAACCCATACAACAGAGGTTACAGAGGTTACATACAGAGGTTGTATGGGTTACTTCGGTAACCCATACAACAGAGGTTGTATGGGTTACCGAAAATACACAAACCAAACGCTCCACTACGTCCCATAGTGAGCCAGATCGATTCACCAACTTATAAGCTGGCACAATACTTAGCAAAAATACTATCACCACTAAGAGGACATACCAGAACACACACAAAGGATTCATACCATTTTGTGAGTGAGATAAAAGACCTACATCTCGCTAACAATGAAACTATGGTCAGTTTTGATGTTCAGTCACTATTTACATGCCTACCTATTGTGGACTGCATCTCAATTGTAACTAGGAAGCTAGAAGAAAATAACATACCTCAAGAATATGCAATACTACTTGAACATTGCCTCACATCTGGCTATCTATTGTGGAAGGAGGAGTTCTACAAGCAAGTAGATGGTGTGGCGATGGGCTCACCTGTGTCTCCCATAGTCGCCGACATATTCATGGAGGACTTTGAGGAGAAAGCCCTTCTTACTGCTCCTGTAAATCCAAGGTTCTACAAGCGGTACGTAGACGACACCTTCACAATTTTACCATCTGACAAAGTAACTGCATTTTTAGACCACCTTAACTCCATAAACTCTAAAATACAATTCACAATGGAGTTAGAGGCAAATAATTCTTTAGCTTTCCTAGATGTTTTAGTCATCCGAAATCCTGATAACACTATTGGTCACACTGTGTATAGGAAAAAGACCCATACCAACCGATATCTAAATGGTGAATCTCACCATCATCCTTCACAGTTAGCTACCGTGGGTAAATCTTTGTTTCAGAGAGCACGAGGGATCTGTGACAGAAAACATCTGGCCGCGGAGCTTCAGCACGTCAAGCAAGTATTGCAAGACAACAAGCTTCGGGTCCCGCGCCTACGTCACAGTGAACGAGTGAAGCCGGCCACAGTCGAGCGCGCGCCTGCTCTACTACCATATGTTAGAGGAGTCACGGACAAGATTGGCTACATCTTGAAGCGAGCGTCCATTAAGACATACTACAAGCCGCTGAAGAAGATTAGTCAATTTTTACCATCCATCAAATGTAATATTCCTCTACAAGATGCAGGTGTGTATAAGCTAGATTGTGAATGTGGTCTCTCTTACATAGGTCAAACAAAGAGATCTATAAAAACCCGCGTGAAGGAACATATAGCTGATGTGAAGCACCGACGCTCTGGGAAGTCTGCAGTCTGCGAACATGTTCAAGATCGTCCCCACCATTACATTAGATTTGATAAACCACAAATTCTCGCAAAAGAACACCGATTCCTACCAAGGATGATACGCGAGGCTATTGAAATTAAAAAACATCCAAATTTCAATAGAGAAGATGGTTGGGTGCTACCATCTGCTTGGGATCCTATAATTAACAAAATTAAACCCAAACCCAAGCATACCACTGCAAGACTTCATGATACTATAAGCTCGTTTTGCGTAAATCGGACCAAAAATTAATATTAAAAAACTGAAGGTAGCCGGACTAACTATGACATTGGGACGTCAAACATCTCAGTCCCCCCCGTGACCATGGGCGCTGTAAAGCACCCGAAACGTCGGGATAATAATAAAAATAAATTAAAAGTAATTAAACGCGATATAATCCGTAAATAATAGCATCTTCATTTTGATTCGCAAACGAGGATAGATGTACATGTCTATGGGCCACAGCAACCACTTACCATCAGGTGGACTGTGTGTTCATTTGTCACCCTTATCCTGTAAAAAAAAAGGAAGACGATGGCCAACAGCATCTTCCGGATACAACTCAAAATAATAACAAAATGTGGTTGTTAGCTCGACTGCCAAGCGTGTCAACTATAGCATTATCCTCCCTATGAGGAGGGGGGGTCCTACGACAACGCATCTTCATTTTGATTCGCTAACGAGGATAGATGTTGATGTCTATGGGCCTCAGCAACTGACCCTATGGTTTTACTGGTTCTATATACCCTATTTATGTAGTTGTGTATAGCATTGATAGTGTGTTGTTATACCGACTATGCTAATGTTAAACACTCGTTATCCGCGGTGCCATAAATCATCGGTGCGGTAGGGACAGACGCGTGCGGTGCGTCACTTATCGATAACCGCCTATTGATTCCTAGAAGGATGTGGAACTGTGGAAAATTAGTGATAATGTGTTCTACATGCCGCAGCATTTCAAGAAGAAGATTTGTAGAAAGCATATTTATGTGACTGCCTTGTCAATAGCGACAGTGACTGACTCCAACAAATTTAATTATTGTGTACCTATTTATAAAAATTATTCATTTTATTTAGTCTAAATATGTAATTTTGACCAATAATAAATGTAATTATTGAATAGTTTTATTTTTATTTTGCAGTCTACACTTTTTAATAATAACATATCTACGCAACAGTGGCGCGTCACTATGCCTGCCGTAAGGCCCGTAAGTGCGACAGAGAGCGCAACCAGCAACTGTATACAATAGTACATTTGCTTATAAAATATTTTTAAATCGCAAATATTTAATCGGCGGATCATATCATCCCTATTTGTACAGTACTGGCATTATACGGTTATGTCAGCAGTGCAATTATGACAAATCGATTGAGACATCATTGTCCGATGTATAAAATCTATTAACGCGACGCAAAGGCTTCTAAAATTTATTATTTAAGTTGTTGAAAATGTAAAATGTTTTCAACGTCTGTCCGTGATGCATACAATTTCTTAGGCATGATTATTACTGCATTTTTACGCCTACTGCCACTAAGTGCATAATTACAACTAAGTGATGCTAGCTATACTTGAAAGTCAGGAAACGTAGAAATACGCAATCATTATAATACTTATGGTTTTACTGTACTGTTGTATACTATGTGGTTTGTAGTTGGTATATCAAAAAAGATAATTAAAGTTTGAATAAAATTAAAATAAACGTAAAAATTGTTAATTATTTTAATCTGTTTAGTTTTGTTAGTCGACAAAACTAAAAAGAATAAAATAATTTTCACATACTGAAAATTTCGGGAATCAAGGAAGTGAACACAACATTACTATTTAAAAATGTATTTATTGCTTTTCGAAGTATTCTCCGCGAAATTTGACACATATTTCCATACGATGGAACCAATCATTGAAGCAACCATTCCATTCGGAAGTTGGGGTCTCCAAAATGGCCGTTTTGTAGGCGTCCACAGCTCCTTCAGGTGATGAAAATCTCTGTCCACGCAATTTATTCTTTATTTTAGGGAAAGTATAGAAATCATTAGGGCTTTAGGGGCTGTACGGCGGATGGTCTAATAATTCTATGTTTTCTTGCTCTAAAAACTCTTTTGTTCCGTGTGCGGTGTGAGAACTCGCATTGTCGTGATGGAGGATGATGCGGCGGTTGCAGTTCTATTTACGGAGTTCAGAAACGACCTGTGGCAAACAAATGCTAGCATACCATTCTGCATTAACCGTTCTTTTTCCCTCAAGAGGAATAGTCGTAACACGGCCGGTTTTAGAGACAAACGTCACCACCATTTTTTTTGCAACACTCCGTGAACGAACAATTTTTGTTGGCTTTAACTCATTTTCGAACACCCAAACTCGTGTCTGGTTTTTTGTTTCGGGTTCGTACGCATATATCTAGGATTTGTCACCTAATACGATGTTGTATAAGCATTTGAGGATCCTGCGTTAAATCTTTCGAGAGTTCTGACGCACCAAGTAACGCGAGCCGCTTTTTGCTCTTCACAGAGCGAATGCGGTATCCATCGAACAACTTTTTTACACCTAATTGTTCATGCAAGATTATTTGTATTTGACGCATGCCAATGTCTAAAGTTGCCCGAATTTCACGGCATGTCACATGTCGATCTTCCTCAATCAGCTTACGCACAGCATCAACGTTTTCTTGGGTGACTGCAGTTTTTGGACGACCTTGACGGGGATCATCACTGACCTTGATACGTCCACGTTGAAATTCAGCAAACCAGCGAATAGTTGTGGTTTTAGATGGGGCTTCATCACGAAATGCAGAAGTCATCCGGTTAACACACTGTTTTTGTGTTAAACCACTTCGAAAGTCATAATAAATCATCGCTCTTGAATGTTCTCGAGTCAATCCCATTTTCTCAACGACTAAACAAGTTTGACAAAACCTTGTGACAAGACCGAGAAACTTTTTTTAAATAAATAAATTTTATTCGATTTTTAAAACCAAGGAGTTTTCAATTAAAAAGATTTTAATATGACAGGAACAGTGGAAATATTCCATTCCCGATATTTTTAGTGCAGTCTAGTAATGGTTTCTGAGGTTAGTGCTGAGATATAGTGTATCGAAGATTTGTATTTTCTATTCTTATAATCTAATTAATGAAAAAAATGTTCTTCTAATCTAATTAAATAGAATTATGTTTTAGTTTGTTGAATTCGACTAATACTTTTTGTTAAAAGTTAAATTACTTTACTCGAATATCACAAGTTCAAGATAACAACAAGCATGTCGTCTAAATTTACATTAATAACTTCACCCCCTATTTATCCCTTAGGTGTTGGATTTTACTTCAAATTCATAATTCTGAAGCATAATTTATTAAATAAAAAGAATCATTTTAAATCGGTTCACCATTGACAAAGATATCGCGATATATACGGAAAAAACTGACTAAAAATGAATTTAGGATGTGTTTTGTGTTTCTAACTGATTCTGGCTCGAAGGACGCCCGTTTCCGAGTAATCGGTGAACATACATAAAAAGCAATATCGTTTTTTGAATTCATTGAATATATACACATAAATAAACTTGAAGCGTTTGTCGGTATTGAAAAAACTCCCATTTATCGAGCTCAGAGTATTATTTACATGTCATTAAGACATGAATAATCATTTGTAAAATGTTGTCTATCTTAGTGTCTGTCTGTATGTTCATAAAACTTCACAAACAGATAGATCTTAGCTTTATGTTTTATTCAAAAAATTGGAGATTTTTTGTGAAATGAAATAATTGATAAAATAAACGGTCAATGGTAATAATTATTTTAAAAATAAATATGATGCCACATTAATATATACTTAATAAATATATATCTTAAAAAACTCTGATACTGAATAAATTATTTGATTTGATTTGATTTGATATGTAATAATAAAAAAATAAAAAATATTCGACAAAGACATTGTACGAGGAACAAAACTCCTAGTAAATCGCACAGAGGTTGACCGCCAAACATCAAGCATAATATAGTGAGTTTTGTAGCAATCTGCGTTGTTGGAATTTGGCGGCTGGAAATTATCTGGACAATTTCTCTGAGCACTCCCCGTGGTAAATGCAGTAGAAAAAGCAAAGGAATGCAAGATCTTTTCCCAGCGGCATTGAATTGAACCGGTCGGTTAAAAGAACTGAAAGATCTCGGTTATCGACGATTCGAACCACCCTCCGTCAAGAAGAAGGCGCTGGCACGGGGATGTCCCGGCTCAAAGATGAAAACAGTTTTCATGTGAGGCCGATCCTGCTTTTGGGCGCATTGCTGCCATAGAAGAAACAATTTTTAAAATATCGTTTTAAATTTGGAAGAGTTATATTGTTTAATTACGAATGATAGATAGTATTAAACAACAACAAGTAATAGTAATGATAGCATTGAAATTAAACGATCTATAATTTTAAAAAAAATTGTCAATACGATACTCGGGCCACCTAGTGTAAGTTTACTGTACTATGCCTGTAATTTTTGCGCAAGTGCAAGCAAAACCTTGACAAAGTTTTAACGTAATCTGATGGCAATGCATAAAATATGAACAAACAAACATAAATTTTAATATATTACATTAAATCTGTAGCTTATTGAAGTTGATGAAGAATTAACTTATATAATAAATTTAATAATTGTTAGTCATTCTTTTTATCTATGTAATCTTCTAATCTATCTCTATCCATCTAATCTTCTCTTCTTCATGTGTTCTTCTTCTTATCTTCTTAAATATAAAAATCTATAGCTGTAAGTCTTGCTAAAACTCGAGAACGGTTTGAACGTTTTTCATGAGTTGTTTTGTGTGTTTCCCTGGATTTGGGTGGTCCCTGGATGTTTTAAAAACTCAATTAGACCAGGTAGGCGCTGTTGTCAAGATCCAGAGATCACCCGCGCGAAACTAGTTTTAAATAGGAGTAGCAGTTTATATTGATATAATCAATACATATAATACTGGTAATAAAAATACAGTGCATTTTCGATGGTAATTGCAAAAATGATTTTTTCAATTATTTTATTTTTATAAAAATGTAGAAAATGAATCTTGTATTATAAAAAAAACGAGGTGGTTTTAAATATTTTTTTTCTATAGGAGAGGGGACAAAACGGAATTGCAGGTACGTTGCCGGCCTTTTAAAAAAGAGTAGGCTCTTTTCTTGAAGGTCCCTAAGTCGTATCGGTCCGGGAAAATCGCTGGTGGTAGTCAATTCCACAAGGAAGTTGTGCGAGGAAGAAAACTTCTATTAAATGAAAATACTTCTACTAAATGAAAATAACGCAAACATTGATTGATTTCTTTTTCGTAAAACCTCCAGTCTACTGTTTTACATTAAATTTAATTTATTCCTACCACTGTTGTTAATGAGCTTTGCCTAAAAGCATTTTGAATATTCAAATACGTGTTCAATTGTTTCAGGTGAGTATTCAACGACGGCTTTCGGTGGAGGGAACAGGTTTAATTTCTTCCTACTAAATAAAAATTAGAATAAAATATGCTGAATTAAGGCTGTGTGGTTACGGCAGAAACACCATTTCATCCTGTGGGTGTCGTAGTCGACTGTGTGAAAGGCCAGAAAGTACTCGGCGCCTCCCATTGATGGTGATATATTCTCTTGTATATGACATGTATTAATTTCCAATAATGGGCAGCTACAAAAATGCGAATAATATATATTGCAATCATCTAATCGCTTGCCAAATGAACGCTTGCGAACGTAGCAAATTCTCTCTATAATTGGAGAGGCCCGTGTGAAGCACTGGATACAGGATAAAGATGATAAATATAAGCGGATAAAGAAGAATACAAACTAAAAGTATTTAAAATACAATTTTATAACATTATATACATATACGGGGATATTCTGCAATAACCGGCCAAGTTTGCAGAGAAGGTTCGGAATAAGTAATACTTATAGGTAAATGGTGAAGAAAAATAATTTAAAAAATCTCCAACATTTTGTCCTTTTTTATCCTTTAAATTCAAAATGCGTGTAATGCCTCATTTTAATACACATTAGTTAAGACGGACTACGAAGAAAAACGTGTTTGGCCATAAATCATAAGTATTATTTCAAATAAAAGTAGATGCTTTATTTACTAGTATTTTCAAAAATTGCAATAACGGTATATTATTATTAATATATTTAAACATAAGTTTAAAATTTGGCTACTCTTAGAAAAATATCCATGTATATTCGTTTTAAACATGGTAGTAGTTATATATCCTGCGGTAGCAGTAGTTAGTGCGTTGTTCTAGTTTAGAAATTCTCATCTATTCCATCTTAGAGAGGATGAAAAATAAAATACTTTCCAATTTTAACAGAACGCATGTGCTACATTTTAGGTTATCCTATTATCAATAAAAATTACGACGTCCCAACACATGTATTTACGGCTAGAAACTGTAGGTTCATTCCGCGTAGATCAGTTTAAAATTAATTAAAAGCTGGAGGTAGACGGGATTAAATATAAAACCCGTTGCTCCTCTCAGCCACCCATAACTATGAGTCAAAGCAATCGAAATAGTAGGAGTTTGTAAAAATAAGCAAAATTAAAACAATAAAATCTGTAAAAATTGGTTCTAATCAATAGAATTTTTCACTATTCATTACATGTATTCCGCCAAATGACATTAAATTGGTCTCCCATTTTCATTTATCGTATATATATCTACCGTAATTTTCTGGCAATACTAAATAGATTTTCGTATTATTTCTTTTGATTTATTTCTTTCAATCGCGTGAGTTTTATGACCAATAAGAAAAAAGTCGATTAAATATTATCGACAAATCAAAGGATGAACGATGAACTCGATATCGTCATCAGCTATACAAAACCTCGACAAGGCGGACGTCGCATCGCTATTGTACTGACCGATCAAGTAACGGTCTACACTGACAAACGGGTGTCTCGGATAGCGGATCCATCACAAGGGTTATTACATCATAATATTCATTACAGAAATCTGACGTTGTCGCCCCGAGACTTTTGACCCTATTAAATGTTTTGTAAAATATTAACTGGATACTTACGACGGGTCATCAACGGACAACTTGATTGAGAATGTAACAAAATATCAAAATAAATTAAGCGAACAAATTTCCAGTTAAAAATTACAACAGTATGAAGACGAGATCTCATGAGCATTAATCGAATTTGGAGATGGTGACAACATTCGGAGACAGGAGTGATGTAGTGTTAAAAGATTTATGCACTTAATCAGATGCACTAGCGTACAACTCCTCTGCGTAACCAACGCTTTCTCATCGTAGCTATGTATGATATGCAAGGTGACCGTAGTATTTTATACTTTTCTGGAGCACATGAATATAGAACTAATAGAACATACAAGTGTTGTCTGAAAACTAAAATAATAATAATTCGCTTAAAAAAATGACACTAAGCTATTTAAACGTGTTCCTTGGAGATTTCAAAATGAAACCGAGTAAAATTTATATAAAAGGGTGGCTTATTATTTTTAGTCAAAATATTTTTATTTTTACATACATATATACATAAACACTCACGCCTGTCACCCACAGGGGTAGGCAGAGACTACAGACTTCCATTTGGCACGATCCTGACATACCTCTCTCGCCTTCTTTACATCCATATACCTCGCATACATGCTAGTCGGTTAAGGGTATTCTTAATTTGGCCCATTTTCAATATATCGCCAACTTGAACTAAAACTTTCGCCTAGGACGTCCCTTTCCGACTCTGCCGTTTACTTCTGCAACATAAATTTGCTTTATCACTCTTTCCACATTCATTCTTTCCACATGACCAAACCACCGAAGCATCCCTTTCTTAATCCTGGTCAGAACATCATCTTGCAAACCACACTTTTCTGTTGTCACACAATTTCTCACCCCGTCACACTGTCACTCAGATTCAGCCCAAACTTTTTGCACTAAGGCTTTGCACCAGTCTTCCAGTACGCGCTTCTGTACCCAGCATAAATTAAACAAGGTGTAAAACAGTCCTGCCACTACTTCCACTCCAGCCTTTAGCATGTCGAGTGCCAGCCTTTAGCGTTTCGAGTATCATATCCAGCTATCTTACCTGCGTCCATGCTTTTCATTGCTTTCATTATTTCATCTGTACTTACTTATCTCCCTATTTCTTTCCTCTTCTTTCAGAATTTTAATTCACACGTCTCCACACTCATAAACATGCTTTCAAAATATTCTTTCGAACTCAAAACTTTATCATTCAGAATACAGCCATTCTCGTCGCGTATAGCATTAATTATAGGCTGTTTTGAGTTTCGTACGAGTTTTTAGAACAATATTTGCCTGGAATTATATTATATTATCCTATCATTCTCATCCATTTTTTCTTACTTTTTCCTTTCAAATACTTCTTTTACTAACTTATTTAGACGACTAAAGACTGCCTTTTTTTCAATATCATCATTCGTACCACCAGAATTACCAGCCTTGATTGCTAGTAAATCCAGCCATGTTATCTTCTTTGATTGAACTTCCATACGTCCATCATCCTAACTTAACATATTTTTTTCATTCGTTTTCTTACTAACACCACATACTTCGGGAGCTTTATCCACCAAACCTTTCTTGACATTATGCCATACATTCTTCAACTCATTCATACACAATTCATCCAAAACACTTATATTTTCTTTCAGTCTACTTTTGTACTTCCTTCCTTTCCTCCTTTCTTTCATTTTGTAACCTCACTGCTCTAATACGATGTAATGCAGTGGTATACACAGATGTTCGATGCTGACAACATCTGAATAGACCATTTATTCGGCATAAGACCAAGTAATGATCCGTCCCTACGTTGGACCCCCGGTAAACCCTTTATCACGGCACTCCTCATTCTTTTATCTACAATTATGAAATCCATCATGCTTCTATCCTCACCTATTTAACAAGTATACATGTAAATCTTCTTACGACAAAAGAAAGTGTTCATCACAAAATATTTTTCCACATATATGGTGAGGAGGCGTCCAACATTACCATTTATACTTTCATCACCAAACATTCCAAATATCTTTTCATAACCAAGCCTCTTCACCCTAACCATTCCATTAAAAACTCCTAACATAACAATATTTTCATTTCCCTTAGATTTCATAACACCATCCTTACCATTTCCCAAAACTGCTCTCGGATATAAGTGGGCTTAGACATGTCTGGGGCGTAGACGCCTAGAACAAACAATTTTCTTAAAGCCAACTTCTTTAAGTCATTCGTATCCATAACAGTCTCTGGCTTACACATTCATACTCTTTCACACATTGACCCATTATTTCTGAAAGGGTGATACTGACTCCCTGGCATGCCCGCTCGGTCTCGTCTACACCAGACCAATACGCGGTATACATGCCATATGTAGTGACATCCTTTCCTTTTCGTTTTATTTCGTTTTTTTTTTTAAAAAAATATTATATCTAATAATAGTTCAAACGCTAGTTCAAGGTTAGGCGTAAGTTTTTTGCTCTAAATTTCTCCCGCTTTTGTGCCTTTTGTTTAAAATTAGGGGAGTGAAGTAACGTTTCCATACCCATACACCGTACTACAAGACGACCTGGGGACAATCTCGACATAATCAGATGCGATAACATAATTTGCGTTTTACTCAAACATTGACTCCGGTTGGTACGACTATAAGGCCGCGGCTACGTGGTTCGAATAAAATTATACAAATGTGGCGAATTATGTATTGTCTATATCTAGTTATCTAGATATTAGGAGCTACACGACTTGCATTGCGGTTGTGTAACTCTGATAGGAATCGTTGCCTTCGTTTTGATGTTTGACGTTTGTACTTTGTAATTGTGTAAATGTATTAATATCGATTTTAATTCGATGTCTTTTGTACATTTCTAACGCGAAGCTGAGAGGTAGGGCTTTACTGTCAACTTTTCAAGGTCACGCTTTTTAATTATATTTATTATACTTATTTTAGGTTTCAGAATATTGTAATAGAAGAAACGGAGATTCGGAGTGAAACGATTCCTACCAGAGTTACGTAATTGCGTCGCTGAATCCTTTCCAATTTTATCGATGACTTTCATCTAGCCCTAACCTTCTCGAGGTACTTACTTTTCTAGGTTCAGTAACACTTCAATCTAAGGCTTTAATATAATTACGGGTACTAAACTTATTTACGCGATTTTGGCTTTAATGAAATTGTTTCTAAAGGATTTTAATTAACAACTAACAATTATAAAACTGCCTCTAGGATATCTGAATAGATACTATCATCTTAACTATTATTCTATTTATTATAAAAATAGTCCTCAAGAGAAACAACGTATCAGTTGCATCCAACTTCAAATAAAGAACATTTGAAGTTAGCTGCTTGTGTCCATAGGCCGCAATAGCTGCTTACTGTCGGGTGGACTGTATGTTTGTTTGTCACTTAAGTTAAAAAAAAATTCAATGTATTGCCTGTAAAAGTTGTTCATATGGGTTTCCGTTATGGCATGGTCATGCGGCTGGGTCGAATTACACAACTTTTATCATAATCGGCAAAAATGGTGGGCATTTTGTCTGGCATAATTAAAAGATGGCGACATGTGTCGCTGTTGTACATCTATCAGGCCTTTCCCTAAGTTGTTTATTTCGAAACTTACGTGATAGGATAGTTTGATAGTTTTTCTTATCTCGCCACCTTTCTTCATAATTTTTTCATCTTTTATCGCATTGATGTAAATTATTATGTAGGTTGTTGCAGAGCGCCTTCGTCACCATCATCATCATCGTCATTATCCACTACTTAACATAGCCCCCCCCCCCCCAAGGTACGACATAAAGACTACTCCTGCTCACTGCGAACTAACGCCTGTTCGTAAATATTAGCAAGCTTTTCATTCATTTATTTGATGTTAAGTGCTCTGCAGTAAGTAGGCGTAGTATAGAGCGGCCCCCTAATAGATGGAGTGACTACCAGGTAAGATATCCAGGAAGTCGATGAATGCAGTTGGCTCATGATCGTGTTTTGTCGTTCTTTGAGGGAGGTCGGCCAGCAGTGAAATTGTGAAATACGGTAATGATGATAATAATTCGATGCGAGTGTGATCCTTCCTCGATCAAGCCTACCCATTTATACTGCAGACATAATAATTTTTTTTTTACAATTTCCCACATATCACTGATATTTCCATATTCAATATATTTTACGATTATGGCACATCGTGTCAAATTCCATTTGCTTACGTATGTAAAACAAATAGATAGACGATGAATTTGTTTCAAACTTTGAAATAACACATTTCGTATTATTACATTTTTTGTGTCGTCTCTGTAGAAAAACTTTTACGGATCGACACTCGACAAAAAAATGTTCCGTATTTTTTCGTTACACTGGGTCCAAACGGGTGTAACGAGATATTTATGGCGGACGGCGCGTGAGGTCACTCCGGGGGTGTGGATGTGACGTTATTGCGTCCAAAATGTCCCTGTTTTACTATTATTTGAGTGTACCAGGATGAACTAATGCTTTACGATAAGTTACGACTTAATACACATCAACATGTGTTGGCTTGGGTTTGACTTATTTATTTATTGTTCATTTTGTTTCTTGTTTCGGTAATAGTAAATATTGAAAAAAAAAATCGTTTGATGAAAAATAAAATAGGAACAATGAAATTTCATGTGAACGTGGATTTAGTTTTATAATGATGATGATGACGATGGTGATGACTTGTCAGGCATATTAGCAATGAAGTTCCGCTTCTGAAGATTGCAGTTTGAAATTGAATAAAAGATTGAGTACCTAGCTATTGCGGGTCTTAAAAACGAAAGCCATAATATCTTTTTGTCATTTCATCTGATGTATTTAATGTTATTTGCGAGTTGAGATGGATAAATAGTTTCTCTTACGCCACCGGCTAGTTTGTTAGTAATCTATTAACTATCTTCTTGTACATCTTACTTTTAATTAGCCTATTAATTTACATAGACTTAGCTGTGGGATCTATCAGATAATTTCTTAAATCACCTCGTATCACACCGATAGGACGAGATGGGAGATAGATTACCATATAATACCAGTTACTCGACTTCATCGAGTCAGTAATTTATTATTGGCACGATGTATAGGCTTTTACAACAAAATCTCAGAAAATATACAAAATTTGACCTCCTCAAAGTTCAAAAACTCTGTTAAACGAAGTTTGTAAAAAATGGTTATTACAGTATTAAGGTATTTATAATAACCCCTGGGAATGAGGCGATCGCTACCAAGGTATTTCTCATTAGTTTTGTGTTGTTAATAGAGTAATGTTATATGATAAGCTGTTTTTTTTTTCAAAATAAAGTAACTCTGGATTTCTTGCTGGTTCCTCCCAGAACCGAGGTTTTTTTCCCGAGCCAGTGGTGAAAACAACAGAGTGACTTTCAATACGTATTTATTTAAGGGTAATCTTTAAATCTATCATCATATTGAATAAAAAAGTTTATGTTTCTATTATATCAATTTATTAACACTAGCATAAAGCATAGTAAGAATAAATAATTATTTAATTTGATGTTTTCCCGTGTATAGATCTCATCATGTTTCGTATTATTGTCGAAAGTTGTCAGATTTAATTTGATGTTTTCCAGTGTATAGATCTCACCATGTTTCGTATTATAGTCGAAAGTTGTCAGCGAATTTGAAATTGTATTAAAACAGAGTAGATTTGATTTATCACCATTATCATCAATACTGTTCTTCACAAGTAACGCTGAGCACAGGCTTCCTTGAAACAAGGCCATAAACCACGGACATACATCCATCGACTTCCTGCATGAGTCATGCAGGAAGTTGATGATTATTTGGATATTTCACTCGTAACTCCATTTATAAATGTGTCCGCAATTACCTAGCAATTTTTATTAATACACAGAACTTACAAGTACTGGCTGAAACAAAAATCATAATAATTGACTAGAAAAAGAAAATGACATTAAGCTATTTAAACTTGTATAAAACTTGTAAAAATATGAGCCTCATTATTTTTAAATCAAATTTTGAACATATTTTATAAATTAGTTTTTTATTTATTTTACAAATATTAAATCGAACAATTCAAGTGTTTGCGCTGGTCCCAACCAGTTACCTATCAATCCTACCCCACCCTATCCTAAATATACCTGATCAGTGTCTGGAGAGCCTCTAGAAAAATATATCCTATTGTACTAATATTCATCTAATTTTGTTGACCGCAAGATTGTTACGCCTTGATATTTTCTGTAAACTGCAAAAATCTTACGCCTCGAACAATAAAATTGATCAAAATGGCATACATTTACATCACCGTGAGAATATTGTATATATATTGGATACGTGGTAGAACCACGTGGCAGCTATATTATGAGTGTAGCACGAATAACTCGGCTCGACCGGGGAAAAACCACGTAGCGTAAAATATCAGCTTTATACTGCTGTGTTTCGTATGATGAGTGTAGAGATCCTGAGATCCTTTTTACCGGAAACGACGCATTTCATCTTAGTCCTCAGAAGTGACAATGCATCTGCGTTTTGATCCTTAATCGTAATAAAAGTAAATGTCTATGGACCACAGCATCTACTTACCATCAGATGGACTTTGTGCTCGTTTGTCATCCTTATACTATAAAAATGTTTATAAATTATTAATAATTTTTATTATTATTATTTTTGCCTGCCGTTCTACATATTTTTTATTTATGTACACACAACAAGATACAAAAAGTCTTATGGTAAGTTTGTATATATATATTCTATAATTTGCTAAAATATCTTCCAGTGGAGCCATAAAGGAAAATATATTATTACGTAAATTATATTAAATAATACAAATAAAAATAAATCAATACGTAAAAATAATAAACACGATAGTTACATATGATATATATATATATATATATATATATATATATATATATATATATATATATAACCTTGGGGAACTAATACTAATTTAATAAAATAATAAATATCAATTAACAGGATGCAAAGAAGTTATCTCTAGCACGCTTCTTAAATACCAATAAAGTTTCGGAATTTCTTATATAACTTATATTAGACGGTAGTGTAACCATACCGTGTGAACTGAAAAGGAGTATGAGTAAAAACCGGAATCATAGACGGAAAACTTAAGAATAGTTTTAACAAAGGATCTGCACGGTTTATCTGGTGGAAGGGTGAAGGAAAATCGGCGTCTTAGGCGAATGAACAATCGAGTGTTCCTTCGAAGTCGGGAGCCACTTGAGTTGCTTGCGAAACTGAGATATACGATCAAATTTCTTGAGCCCAAGTATGAAATGTATACATTGATTTTGCAAGCGCTCAAGTTTATTAAGGAGCTTCTCTGTAGCTTCCAAATAACAGGCATCTGCATAACCAAGGAGAGGTAGGATAAGAATAAGCACGCGTGATATTTTAGCTTTTTGGGGTAAGATATTTTGTAGACATTTAAGCGCATGCATGGTAAAGTAGACCTTACGACTATCCTCAGCGATATGCGTAGACCATGATAAATGGTGATCAAATATGACGCCTAAGTTTTCTACAGTATTGAGGGGTAAGGGTATAGGAACGCCACTGAAACAAACATGAAGTAATGATGTTAATTCTTATTTATTACGCCAATGCCTGCTGTCTATTATGATTGCCTGAGATTTCGTGGGCTTAACTAATAGTCTGAAGGATGCAGACCATTCACAGATGCGGCTCAGATCCGCATTCAGGGCTGCAATTGCATTATTTGTATCACACACCGGAAAATGACGATGAAGCTGTAAGTCATCCGCGTAGAGATGGTAATTAGATGTAATAACACTCGTAATAGAGTTAATAAATATGGAAAATACAAGAGGAGAAAGAACGCCACCCTGAGGTACACCCGTAGTGATGCCAGACCAATCGCAAAAAGTGTCATTAGGACGGACATAGTGTTAGCGAACACGAGGATATGACTCAAACCAAGCAACGGCAGATGGGGAAATGTTTATAGATTCTGGGATTCCGAGAAGAATATCGAAGTCTACTGAGGTAAAAGCACTGCTAAAGTCAAGCAAAACTAAAAATGTGAGAGATTTGTTGTTCATGGCCCAACGGATATCATTGGTTACTTTAAGTAAAGCAGTGACAGTGCTGTGTCCACGATGAAAGCCCGACTGATATGTAGAAAGCAAGGAGTTAGACGATAAAAAGAGAAGAATTTATGTATTTAGTATCTAAAATTAACCTTATTTCTCATGATAAGATTGTTTGAGGAATAAATGGCTGAAACTGTAAACATTCGAGAAATGTGTTCTGTTTTTAAGGTCCTCATAAGTGTTGTGTTTCTTACTCGCAAAATATAGCTCTATTATCAAAAAAAATCTTTTCAATTTATCTTACAATGGCGGTGACACTGGAAGCCTACACACCCACACAATGACACTCGTACGCACGCACACAAGCAGGCACGGACGCCCTTGATTGACATGAGAATGTGACATAATTTACGCCTGTATACAGTTATTCTATACTTGGACGGATACGAGGTTATTATAAATAAAACGTAGTAGTTTAGTGTATAGACAGGACAGTGTAAGAATATCAACTTCCGTCGTCAGAGATGACTAAGGGAAACTCAAACAAGAGATGGGCAGTAGCTATCTTCCTAATAACAGCCCAAATTAATAAAAAACCTGCGGTTGCTAACCCACCGACCGAGCATGGCAACTAGATAAAGATTCTCATAAGTGTTGTGTTTCTTACTGGCAAAATATAGCTCTATTATCAAAAAAAAATATTTTTTATAGCATTTTTGTTACGTACCTACAAAATATACAATTAGCTTTTGATTTGAAGGTACTATTTTCAATAGCTTAATACTTTTTTTTAAGAATATACGCCTATTCATCTTTTTTTTTTGCGGATGGAAAATCATCTAATGACGGCTTTCGCTCTGGGTGGAGCGTAAGGGAGTGTCAGACTTATACTGACTAAAAACCATCCGTGTTCCTTCAGTGCCCTTACGCTCCGGAGCCGCGGTATCTCTTTCGAACAGCCCGCAGCACGCCTATTCATCTGCTATTGCGATTCTCAATACACCAGTCAAGCGTGGTATAGCTAACCCTTCTTACTATGGGAGAATACCATGTTCAGCAGTGAAATAGGGCGTGGTTTAGCGACAAGAAACATCAAAAATAAGTCATGTTATTTTCTAATTTTGTTTATTAAAAGTAGCGCTATTATTCAGAAGTATTTTATTTATATTAGAAACAACAAAGAAGGTTAATCAACCAAAAAAACTAGGCCATCACAAGATTTGACCATAGCTCAAAAGAAAGTTTTTTTATAAAACAACAACAGCCAACGAGTTAATACTGTTACATTTTCGTGGGCGAAAAGCAATCAACTTTTATGACAGCAGTACGTCGAGATGACAAGGGCAGAAAGGTATTGAAAAGTTGAAATGTTTTTATTATTTTCTTATTTTTTTAAATATATATATATATATATATATATATATATATATATATATATATATATATATATATATATATATATATATATATATATATATATATATATATATATATATATGTATATCACAGCTATATTGTGTAAGCCGTGATATTACAATTTCACTAGTGATATTACAATTGAATGGTAAATTATCAATCAAAGATGTTTTATAGGTACAGATACCGTGTACGCGCGCCTAAAACGCTTCCATTTAAAAGGCGCCAATATTGGCGTATTCGTTCGATCGTTCCGCCATTACGCCAGTGACGTTCACTGCGAACGTACATCTTGCACCGGTATTTTTAATTTCGCAAAATGACGGTTTGTGCCGTGAAATTATGTAAAAATTACTCTTGGAAAAAAGATAAGGATAAGAACATCACTTTTCATAAGTAAGTATACAATTTTGTGGTGTATTTCATTATAAAATAATATGAAAGCTGAATGTCAATACAAGTAGTAATACTGCGCAATAATATTCGAGTGTTTCCTACCGTATGAAATGTTTTCCCTATTTTAATGTCATGAATAGATGTAAAGCAACTGTTGACAACGGATATTTATCTGTTTGTTTTTCCGACAACGGATGAAAAAGGATAGTTATGTTTTTACTGTGTGTGCGGTGGGCTAAGCTGAATCGCTTTTCGGAACGGTGCTCAAAAACTCCTTGACCTATTTAAAAAATTCTTTCACCATTAGAATGCTATTATGACTCACAACTGACTATCAACGAATATGTTTTTTAGCTCAACTCGTAAAGTACTTGACCGATTTTGAAAATTCTTTTACCACTAGAATGTTATGTATAATTACAGATGTCTAATGTAGAATTTATTTTATTATAGATGGCGCTACTTTCTATGAATATGTTTTTTGGCTAATCTCGAAAATTACTTGACTGATTTTGAAAATTCTTTTACCATTACATTACTAATGAGGGTTTTAGTTGTGTGATTAAATTATATTATTATAATAATTATTTGTGTAATTAATATTTAAAAAAAAGTAAATACCTACCTAAGATGATTACCTCGAATTGTTATTTTGGAAAATGTACTAATTATATCTCAGAAAAATGCACTATTATAATATATTATGGGACTATCTGTGGTTTATTCATTACCAAAGAGAAAAAAATTATTGCCCAAAAAATGTGGTTTTAAACCGTCTAATTTTACAGGTTTTAACCAAGTTAAACCGTTTTAAGGCTTCGGGTCGAAATAGGTCTGGCAGCACGGAATCGCACTTTCCTGTGAATCTATCCTTCTTGGTCACTTAGAGCCGTCATTTACTAGAGCGAGAACGAGCGGGGGTGTGTAATTTAACCCTCAAAAACCCGACTGTGAACCGGTTTGAAAAATCAATCTGTATTCTTGTGATCATTGTGAGGCAATTGAGTCGGAAAATTAAATGCATGCCCTGCATCGACAGTCTAATAAGTAAAGAAAAATTAGATTTTCATAAGCTAGTTGGACTACGTGACAAGGGAGGACTGATTTATTCGTCACAAAATGTTTTTACTGTATGCTGGCTGTCAGAGGCAATTTTATGTAAAACATTAAAAGAAAAGCAAATAACTACAGAAAAAGATTACAAACTTCTGATAATTTAAAATAATGACACACTTGGTGAGTAAAAGTATATTCAACTTTAGTGAAACAGATCATCTTTATGGGCATTATCATTAAAATAATATTTTGAAATTAATAGTGGATCGATATATAAAAATCAAGCTGTTTCATGTAGCGAAGACAGAAAATATTTACAAAAATATTCCATCGAAAAGGCAACTGTACCAAAAACAACTACAATTTCAAAGTTTTTAAATAAAATTATAATTTACATAAATAAACAATGTTGATCTTATATGTTTATTTATTTATTTACAGTTTTTACAGTATAAAATGTTGCTTTTAAACACACTAAGTTTTACAAAATTTTATCTTCTTCCAGTAAAAATTACATTTTTACTTTACAAGTAAAATCCAGTGACAGTATTTAATTAATTCCATGCAAGGATTTGATCTAGTCATGAAACTGCATATATGCACTAACTGATATATGAATTTAAAAAAAAAACGTTTGCTATCTCTTGGCCGAAGTTTACACTTAACCAAACTTACTTTTGTACGTCATTCATGTCTTCGTAAAAAGAGCAATATTTGGGTTCTACAGTACAAAGGTGTAGTACTCTCGTAGTATATATATTCAATAGATATAGATAGAGATATAGATTGGTTAAATATATAAATAAAAAATCACAGTAGATATAGGTACATAAATATCTGCTGTGATTTTTTATTTGTTTTTAACTGTTACATTAACTATAGGTTTTATTACTTATCTTCACTATTTTGGTGCGATTTTCATACCTACATAAAACACACATAACCAACCATATCCCTTGTATGTGTATATCTCTATACACACACGCACACAAATACACACGCTTCGCATATACATTTTACACTCAGGTCATAATAAAAATAAAAATAATAAGGTCAATATAAATGAAATGTAAAATCTCCCAAATTTTTGGGTAATCGATTTGCACTGTTATTACCGAAGTCACGCAAATTAATGCAGGCACGGTACGTAAGATATGCGCGTCACGTGGTATTCACGCACACATGAATCAAAGACTGGCGTCAGTGGCGTCACTGCGAACGGTGCGATGTGTTAGCAACACGGTATCTGTACCTATAAAACATCTTTGTTATCAATCGACTTCATTTCTTACAATTTAAAAAGATAATTTTATACTTTCGTGGTCGCCTCGTTTTTTGGCTCTAGAAAATCCAAAAATCATCCCATTTTGATGATTTTTTTTTTAAATCTACGTTTATATGGCATAAAAAATTACGTAATAATGTGTATTCACTAATTTTTAATATATATAAATTTTTGGTTATTTTTTATAAACCACTCAGAAGTGCCCTCGACCGGCCTGTTAAATTGTAAGAAGAGAAGTCGATTAATAATCTACCATTTAATTATAATATCACTAGTGAAATGGTAATATCACGGCTTTGACATTACGACATATACATACTGAAAAAATATAATTCTATTTATGCTAATTATTCGTGAATCGGTTAAAAGAAATAAAATTTAATGTTCTTTTTATACAATTAAGGTAACAAACGAGCACACACTCCACTCGTAGTGTGGATGCTGTTACCTGGAAGTGGATACTGTTACCCATAGACTATTACATCGTTCTCGATTAAGATTCGAAATGTAGACCCTTGAGGACTAACTTGCTTTCTATACCCTTTGCCATAGAAATATAAAAAACAGTTTGCTCTCTATATCTTGCACTCTATACGCACTGCTCCTTTACGGTGGAATTATGTTGAACGGTAGTTCTACCCACTACCAATTTATTATGATTTGATTAACTGCCTCGTTGGTATAGTGGTTGTAGTAGTGCGACTGCTGATCATGACATTATGAGGTCCCGGGTTCGTATCACAGGTTGGGCCTAAAAAAATAGTTACTAAGTTTTTCTATGAAGAAATTCTCAGTGCCCGGAATCACGAAGTTGCCGGTGTCTCAACGCCGTGCTTTGGAAAACACGTAAAGCCGTTGGTCCAGCGATTTCTCTCCGGTTGTGTCGGTTTATTGTCCCATCGTACTATGAAAGTAACAGTGTAAATATGTAATATTAGCTGTGGTAAGGGAATAGAGAGTGCACCTGTGCTTGCACATACACTTGGGCAATATAATCCTGTCCTGCGCCGATGGCTAGTCTCTAATAAGGCTGGCCGCCGTGACTGAAATTAGGTCTGGAGGACATATTATTATAATAATTATGATTATGTTAAACTAAAATTAGGACAGTGGAAACATCTTGTGATATCGCTATTCTGGGTTATATTATGCTAGATGTTCGGTAACACAGTAATAGATATCGATATACATATTATATGTATACTGTTGGCGGGTCGTGGATTCAAACGTCGCACGCAACAAGCATTTGTTCAACTCACAAATAATTGTTGCTTTTTTTAAATCTATGTTACATTCATACACCACTACGATGCGGAAGGAATCACTTCTATTGGATGACGGTATTATACTCGTAAAAGATGTATAACAGCTGTTGATAATTTATGGATATAATGAATGCACTTCCTGTACGAATAATTTCCCTTATGTGTACCCGTAGCACAGGCCCTTGGCAGTCTTTTCTAGTCCTTGCCTCTGACATAAATTGTAAACAGCAAAATTGAGACAATTTGATAATAGAAAGTAATTGTACCAAAAATACATAATAAAACTGACTTCAAACTTTCATTGGATTCGATTGAATCTGCGACTACGTAATGTTATCCGTATATTATGTTATAATTTACGTATAACATTATAATATAACATTTCACGTGGTAGAGCCATGCTGCAGTTATATTAGTAGTATAGTTGTAGCACGAATGGGTCGGCTCGACCGGGGAAGCACCACGCTCTCACAGAATACCAGCGTCAAATAGTAGCTTATTGCTGCTGTGTTTCGTATGGTGAGTGTAGAGAACCGGAGACCCTTTTTACTGGAAACGAGGCATTCCATCTTAGTCCTCATGGGTGACAACGAATTGTATTTTGATTTTTTATTGAGGATAAATGTAGATGTCTATGGGCTACAGCATCCACTTACCATCGGGTGGACTGGGTGCTTGTTTATCATCCTATACTATACAAAAAATTAATGTTTACAGTCTAATGCGGTAGAATATTTAAAACCGGCTTAATTTGAGGTTATCTCGTCCAAGGTGGGCAATTTCGAAATTGTGTGATTCGTAATCGAGGATAAATGTAGATGTCTATGGGCCACAGCAGCCACTTACCACCAGGTGGACTGGATGCTTGTTTATCATCCTATACTATACAAAAAGTTAATGTTTACAGTCTAATGCGGTAGAATATTTAAAACCGGCTTAATTTGAGGTTATCTCGTCCAAGGTGGGCAATTTCAAAATTGGGTGATTCGTAATCGAGGATAAATGTAGATGTCTATGGGCCACAGCAACCACTTACCAATAGGTGGACTGTGTGCTCGTTTGTCAACCTATGCTATAAAAAAATTTGTAGCGCTATTTTTATGTTCTGGTATGATAGTGATAATGATAGAAGAAAACAAAATTCTATGAAGTTTTGTTTGGATTGTCCTCCACACTGCTTTTCTACATTTTCTTTTCTTCGTAACCGAGGAAACCATTTTATAGTAAGGTTAAAGAATCTTGTCTATAAATAGAAAAACTGCATACGGTAGAAAATCCGCAGTACTATTCGTAATATTTTAATATGTCGCTCGTGTATGTACATAAACTGCTTTGAAAAGTGTATTTATCTGACACCGAAAAAAGGAGAATGTTATCTATTCGACTATATGTTCTTATTTAATGCATTTAACACCATACTTTTTAGGTTAAATAACTGATTTTTCTTAAGAAAATATCTATTTGTCGATATATTGTAATAGTAGTTTTATGTCTGTCGCTGATATTTTGTACATGCACTATGTTTATTTAAAACGATTCCGTTACGATTATAACCGTTGCATGAATTATCCTAAACATAATGCGAGAATTCGTTACTCAAATTAGTATCATGTGTATCTTGTAAGTAGACTAAAATAAAAACATAGTATTTGCAATTAAGGTAGGGAAGGAGGTGCTCTCTAAGCTAGGTAAGACTTACAATTTTATTTTCGATCGGATCTAGGTTAGTTAAATTAACATCTTTAATACTTTTCCGCAAAGTAATGACTGATTCTATTAGTGCACAATATGACACAAGCTGCAGTTCAATGCAATGCGTTTTCCTGACCGTCCGTGTTAATGACTGAAGACAAAGCGCTCTCGAGGTGAACATGTTACTTTACATATTATGCTGCACCTGCACCATACGCTTACAAAAGTTATGCACAGCTCAGCTAGAATTCTTCACAAAATGATAGTGAACAAATGTGCTTAATACAATTTTAGTGGAATCACGTCTTTAGGTAGCCTGTTTAACATTACGATATAAATTCTAATCTAAATGAAAAAAAAAATATTTTTCTTTATGTATCGGCCCGCTTAATATGGGATAAAATGGGATATGGGCATCTTCTTGAATAAAACTATACGGATTTTATCTCGTTTAATTAACTTATTTTTAATTCCCGACGTTTCGAAAGCCTTACAGCACCCACTGTCACGGGGGGACTCGATGTTTGACGTCCCAATGTTAGCCCGGCTACCTTCAGTTTTTTAATATTAATTTTTGTCCGATCTACAACAGACAAAATATACATAATGTTTTTTATTTGTCTATACAAAACCCGCGTGAAAGCACCTATAGCTGACGTAAAGCACCGAGGCTCCGGGAAGTCTGCAGTCTGTGAACGTGTTCAAGATCGTCCCCACCTTATACATCAGATTTGATAAACCACTATTCCTCGCAAAAGAACACCGTTACCTACTAAGGATGATACGCGAGGCTATTGAAATTAAAAAAATCATCCTTATTTCAATATTGAAGATGGATGGGTGCTACCACAATATGTTTTAACCGTGAGCCCCCTGAACCCCACCAAGCACCCAAAACATCGGGAATTAAAAATAAGTTAATTAAATGCAACAAAATCTGTCTAAATAGTTTTATTCAATGTGTAGTGTTCGCGTAAATATAAGAAGTCAGTATGGATATCTTCTGTCAGGCGGATTAACGGTCGTAGTGTCAGACGTTTGAACATTACAAATAATTAATTAAAAGTAAAATTAAACCTTTGAAGTAAGTTATTTGGGTATGAACTCGATCACGCTGTCACCATTTTTAAAGTATTTCATAATGCAAACGACGTATCGCGGCTTAGATTTTACTAATTCCCTTTTTTAATTCGATCACTATACGGTGCTTACTGGAGTACTCACTGTTATTTTCATTGTCAAACTCCCTTAACGTATCAGGTGGATTGCATGAATATCTAATCTTAATGGGGAGTATGCACGTATTTTCAGATAAGGGTGGATATAAATCCTCGGCTGAAATGTTTTATGAACTTCCCTGTGGGAAGGATCAGCTTGCACCGTGTTAAACAAGTATTCCATTTGCAAATAGAATGGTTTTATTTTTATTTAAAACGTTCAGTAAGAGAAAGTAAAATATTTTTTTATGTTAAACACGAAATGGAGTTCATCATGTTGCTGAACGTTTTATTACCATAAACTATTCGATGATATGCGACAATATAAAAAATATTAGAAATAATTACAAAATTATGAGGTTAGTTATCTTACTTTACCACGAAGTAAATTATTTTTCTTTCCTCTTTAAAGATAAATGAAATAAAATAGTTGTTGCTATAAAAATACTATGGAGTATTTTTCTTAAACAAGTGTTGTTTTAAATTCTGCTTAATCACGTTTATGTTAGGGTTCTTAATCGGCCATTTTGTGTGGTCTAGGGGAAGAGTCGTTGGCGTTCATCACGTTTGGAATATGATTTATGCGAGTAATTTAGGTAAGTACGTAACGATATTAAGTGCTTTCACTGCGGTCGTCTAGATTAAATTGTTCGGTTTATCTCAAAACTTTTGCGGATGAGATATATTAGAAAAATAAAAACTTACTTATTAATATACATATTGTGTTTGTATAATAAATTTGAGTTCCAGCACAAATATTTTAATATGAAAATAGTCAAGGTAGGCCGATTATTTAGATGCAGAAAAGAATCCAGTGGAAAATTAAATAAACTTTTACTATAAAATACATACTTTCTTATCACATTCAAATTATGTTTAGAATAATCGAATAACTCTGTAAATATGTAAATCATAATTGGTTTATTAAAAATATAAAAACAAATATATGATCATTACGCAGTAGAATTATACATGGTATACATGGTAGACTCATTGCATATTACATAATGTTGCTGTACTTCTTATTTTTACTGGTAACCAGGCATTTCATGTTAGTCATTAGGGTTGAAAACATATTTGCAATTTGATTGTTAGTAGAGGATGGTTGTGGGTGCCTTTGGGTCGCAGCGCTCGCTTGTTATTAGGTTATGTGTTTGTTTGTCACCTTTTCTTCTAAAAAATATACTTAAAAAAGTAAAAGCCAGCTTCAGAAACGAAACGAAGAACTAAAAAGCATACCACAATTTTCACATAGCTTTTTAAGTCACTGCTAAGAGATAACGTATAGAAGAAATCAATCATGACTTCAGAAGCTATTATGATATCTTTTACGCCTACACTAGTAATTCCTCCTGTATCATGTAGGCTGTTTACAAAAAAAAAATTATGATCAAACATCCAGACCCAGAACAAAGTTTGTAAGTAATACTTATATATGTGGTCTTTACCTACGAAGTTGCCGTTCTGACATAAGTTAACGTAAATTTTTTTCTATATTTTTTATTTCTATTAATCAAAGAGATCGATCAATACAGCCACCGCAGTGGCAGTTATTGATGCCCTTCTTGAAGAAATCCGATGGACGGGAAGCAACAAATTCTTCAAAGGTATTTTGTACTGCCTCTCTGGTATTGATTTTTTTTTTGCCAAAAAGTTATCCAAATTCTGGAAAAAGAAGGAGACTGTGGGCGCAAGGTTTGTTGAGTACGGTGGGTGACGGAAGCTTTCAATTACAGCTCTCGTAACTGGAAACCGTCTGTTGTGCAGTATGAGGTCACGTGTTGTCGTGCAGGAGCAGTGGGGACCAGAAATGGACCAAAGCTGGTATATTGCCTTCACAGTACACATCTGTAGTAATGTTCATCCCTTTTGGTAAGAACGTGTGTTGAATCACACCGGCGCTAGGCCACCAAAAAGTGACCATCATTTTCTAGAGGTATGTTTTCGTTTAGGGCATTGTTTAGGTGCTCAAACAGAATCTATTTGAATTCAAATGGTTCGAAATTCCTTCTTTTGTGTGTTAAGCAGTGCAAGGCACATCTTACGCGTACTTCGGGCTGGCGGCCATTGAGTTCGTGGGGCACCCATTAGTCAGCTATATTACCTTGCCAATTTGACGCAAACGGACCAATATTGTTTTGATAATAACGTCGAATGCTGCTGCTAATTCAGCCGTAGATTGAGTATTATCAGCTTCGACAATCGCATCTTATTCGTGATTGTCAACCAAAGCTTTTGGACTACCACCGGACTACCACGGGGTTCGTTTTTCAGGTCGATATTTCCAGAATGGAAGTAAGCAAACCAATAACGGGTGGTGCGTTCGTTAGAAGCATTTTCTCCGTAAATGTCGTTGATATCACATGCCGATTGTGCCGCGTAGCTGCCAGGACGATACTCAAATTCCATAACTACTCGACACGTTAACACGTTGACTGCGAAACGAGGCTTGAAACACCTCGTCCGTGTCTCGTCGTTATAGCGGTAAGGAAAAACTTAAACTTTTCTGTCGTGCGAGAGGCGTAACTTTCGTTTGCTTCAGTCTAGGAAAGAGATAACTATATATCTGAGATGTGCTATTGATGCCGAGTTTTTTGGTATATCTACCTTAATACCGGATTTTTAGGCCTCGTACCGCACTTAATAAATTAAAGTTTAAAACAGTGCGTTACGAGGTTGCGAACACCTCGGACCCCGCACACCTCGTACCGCACCCTACGCTAGCTTTACGCTGTTAGTGTTTTGCAAAACGTTGAACGCTGCACCCGCGACGATATAATAAGATGTCAAGACGTTGCCGAAAAAAGTTGATTAATAATATTATTGATGATGAAGAGGAATTGGGTGGTAAATCTAATTCTAAATTAACGATATTTGAAAAACAGTTGAGTTTCCAATCAATATTTACAAATTGTACTCAGTCTAAGTGAAATAATTATGTAGGAATGTAACAAATAAATTCAACTGACAAAAGCAAACACACACACACAGGCCGTAACGATCCCATACTTGTGTATAGAAATGCTCCAATAAATCGCTACACCTAATCAACCCGCTTCAAAAATACACTATCAGTTTTTTTTTCAGAACCCGCTCCAAACAATCTACATCATCTCGAAAAAGGATCAAAGAAAATGAGATGTGTAGGATGCTACGAAAAACTTCGCACCTTCTTATCAAGTCGTGAGGCTGACAAAATAGCAAAGAAAATTCTCACAGAATATATCGGTTGCAAAAATATTATTGTTTGCCCTGTTTTAATAAAAAGCATCCATAAGTACAATTAAATAAAATCGATATTTTTTCCCATCACTAAACGATATGAAAAACTGCCCTTTTTCAGTGCGGTATGGGGTACATAAGACCCCACATTTTATTTTACCTATAGAATCTAAACTAAATAATTGGCCCACAGGCGGCGGCAGATTTAGGTTGATCAACTCATTCTTAATGATAATCGCGACAAAAACCACACAATGCGCCTTACTTGGCGCCAAAAAAAAGGATTTTTGTCTCATGTGGTGGGGTTTATTAAGCCTTGTGCCGCTACAACCTCTAGTTCAGAACGAGGTTTCAAACGTCTCGTAACGCAGTAATGGAAAGTACAGACAAATCAGTGCCGCTGGGAACGTGTTAACATATCCATGATGACGAAAAAGGTTTACATGCGATGTAAACATAACGCTAATCAATAAACAAAGACTATTTTTTAGAATTGCCTGTTTTTAAAATAAAATCAATTTGAAGTTAGAATTCTTAGCTAAACAAAAAATATTTTGATTTGAAATTTGGCTACTGCAGTAGTAACGGCAATTTCATAGGCTAGGACCAATTGTGTAGAGCCGTGGTAGTTTAGGGCTAAACGCTCGTTATAAATTTCACCGTATGCGAGCAAATCACACTCGATCCGTCACCTATGAAATTTTTAATTGCAATTTTAAGTTTTTGTCTCTATCTTTTAAGAAAATCATCGTGACGAAACCTATATGTCTGAGAAATTAAAAAAAATATCGGAGTCATGTAAAGTCCACCAACAGACAAGGCAACGCGGTGAAAATAACTATGGCCTAAAATCCTCTTAAAATTGAGGGGATATATGTGCCCAGCCCTGGGATGTATATGGGTTACAAATTTAAATTGCTTTACATTTTTATTAATACATATTCTGTACGAGAATCAAGCCCGCCGCAGCGCAGTAACCGAATAATTAGCCACAGTGCTACTGAGATTTCTACAAATATCACTCGCATAACACAAAAACAAAATGATATAATAACTTAAGTTTATGACTTGTACCAACCGTAGTGAGTCATTTGTCGGGCCCCGTTACTCTGGTGAGCTTAGAACACATGACGTCACATCCCATACGTGTATCTATGGATACACACATTCTGTAAACTTCTGTGTCATCTTATAATTCATTTTTTTTTCAAATTTCACTTAATCAAATACATAATAAGACATATGTTTTATTCTTCTTCATCAGCCTGCAGAAGTATACTGCTGGACAAAGCCCTCACGCTTTGTAGGAAGGATTGACCTTAATCTTTATCGATCTCAGTTAACACAGATAATGTGGGTTAGTACTAGACGTAATAAACCTTTCTAGCTCCTCCAAATTCTCTCGCACCTTTGACACCGCTCCTCGCCGTTTGACTTCCGTAATTGGAAAGACTTCTTCTGACCATAATAAAGGTATTACTATTTAATTCACAACCATCTGCATAATGAAATACAATGATTTAGAGAACCGGAGACCCTTTTTACTGGAAATGAAGCATTCCATCTCAGTCCTCATGGGTGACAACGCATCTGCATTTTGATTTGCAATGGAAGATAGATGTAGATGTCTATGGGCCGCAGCAACCACTTACCATCAGGTGGACTGTGTGCTCGTTTGTCACCCTATTCTATATAAAAAAAAGATGTGTCTTACCTGGATTGAACAGAAGAGAAGAGCACTTCGCGATACATCATTGTATTTAATTAAGCAGATGGTTGCGAATTAAATAGTAATATCTTTATTATAATGAATTTCCGCAAAGTCAAGCCTAATTCTATCAAAGATCTGACCATACTCACCTTGCTGGGTGTACAGAGTCGAGGGATTCCATGAGTTAGTGAGAGTAGCGCCAAGAGCCACACGCTGGTGATTCTTTACGCTATCATATCAGACCAGCATCGACATTGGTTACTAGGTTGCGTTGGTAATTTCTATATGTGGTAAAGCCACGCTGTGGCCATATAACAGTCGTAGCACGTGTGGATCGGCTCGACGGGGAATGACCACGTTCTCATAGAATATCAGCGTAAGTTAATGGTGCTGTGTTTCTTTCGTGAGTTTAGAGAAACTAAGACCCTTTTTACTGGAAAAGAAGCATATCCACTCTTAGTCCTCAGGGGTGACAATGCATTCGCATTTTGATTCTCAATTGAGGATATACTCCACTTACCATCAGGTAGACTGTGTGCTCGTTTGTCACATTCAATATAAGAAATAGCTGTTATCACCCTCACCTCGTTATATTTATAACTCAATATGTTTCTAATGGTGTATTATCCAATGTATGGCAATTAACTTGCAGTTCCCGAAGTAGTATAAGTGCAGGGATACTTAAGATCAGATGAATGGTGTCTTCGCACGCGATCGTATTTCAACCTGAGCTTGTGGCAGATTAAATGGTCGGTCAGTACATGCGATGAAATAGATTCATAGAGTATTTTGCGTTCTCTGTTTTTCACATCGAACTAATATTTTATAGAAGTGATTTGTATATATTTTATAGCGCATTGGTGCCGCAGGAGAAATATTTGCGGAAATATCGTTTTAAATTTGGAAGAGTTATATTGTTTAATTAGGAATACTTTACGTAATAAACATATTCATTGAAATTTAACGATAACATATAACTTACAAATAAATTTGTCGTTTTGCTACGCGCGCCAGCTACCATAAGTTAATTGTACTATGCCTAGGTATAATTCGCGCATGTACAAGTAATTTATTGAGCAAGTTAACTCATAATCTAACGAAAGGTATGGTAGGCCATTAAATAAGAACATACAAACATTCGTTTTTATATATTAAGATAGACACCTATCAGCAACGAACCTACATTTAAAATTACATTATCAAAATGTAAATTATGCGTCATTCCTAAGGACTATTACTCCTTAAATACTTATTTTATTTTAGCAACCTATAATATTAATATAATATAAAATTTAAAAAAATCTAATTTATTAATTGTTAAGTTAAAATTAAAAATGAAAATGTTTACTTAAAAATAATTGAAAAATGTTAGACGTAGTAAGTAACTAAGGGGGTGCCGAAAAATCAAAGAGTATGCTTTTGGTAGAGCCACGCCGTATATCATGACTTACGACTAAAGAAGGAATAGGTTGGCGCTATCGGAAAGAACCATACTCTCACAAAAGTTGATATACCAGTCTATTTATACGTGGTAGAGCCATGCTGCAGTTGTATTAGTAGTATAATTGTAGCACGAATGGGTCGGCTCGACCGGGGAAGGACCTCGCTCTCACAGAATACCAGCGTAAAATAGTAGCTTAATGCTGCTGTGTTTCGTATGGTGAGTGTAGAGAACCGGAGACCCTTTTTACTAGAAACTAGGCACTCCATCTTAGTTCTCACGGTTGACAACACATCTGAATTTTGATTCGTAATCGAGGATAAACGTAGATGTCTGTGGGCCACACCAACCACTTGCCATCAGGTGGACTGTGTGCTCGTTTGTCATCCTATACTATGGAAAAATTACACTGCTGTGTTTTGTATGGTTACTGATGACAATATTTGCAAATAATCTTTAATGCTTGCGTGATATTAACCATTTTTTTTCTTCAACTCCGTTACAGGCTGTTTATTAAAAGTTCACTGCTAATCCTTCCCAATAAGTTGACATTATCATCATAGCGGAATATTTGCCATAATTGTCACGCTTGACAGTCGGATTGGCAACTGCAGATTTTATTTCTTAGTCGTTATTGGGAAGATGTTGTCGTCCATCTCGTGATTTAATTCATTCTGTCGCCTCTTACATACAACTCCCACGCGACGACATGTTGTAGTGGATATATTTTTTAAATCTTTACGAAGTAATTCTAAGTCTTTTTTATAATTCTTATATAAAATCAATTGTACATATATTTGTTGAAATATAAATAAAATGAAATAAAATTGGAAGCCTTATTTATTGGTAACGAGTAACGAGGCATTTCATTGTATACTCGAGCGTGACAACGTATTTGCATTTTATTTCTTTATTGGCGATCCGCCCCGACTTCGCTCGGGTGATTTTTGGATACCGACAACATATACATGTATTATACATATAACCCTTCCTCTTGAATTATTCTGTCTATTGATGAAAACCGCATAAAAATCCGTTGCGTATTATAAAAGATAGCGGTACAGACAACGCGAAGCGACTTAGTGTTATACTATGTAGATGGATATCAGACATGCAGCATTCACTAACCATAAGGTAGACTTTGTGTTCGTTTGCCATCACTTGCATAAAAATATATGATAAAACCCGAAACAATTTTTAAGTAAATTAATTCTAAAAGTGCCTTTTCAACTCCAGTGGTCACAGACCTTTCATTCACTAAAAAATTTGCTCGTCAAAATTATTTGAAAAATTTGTTTATATTCTCCATTTCATTCTTCTGTTGGATAGGAGAGGCTGCTCTCCATAATAATTCTGTCAATTTTTGTTTCAGCATTTTCGGAAAGATTTTCTAAAATCTCTTTGGCCTTATCCATCAATCATCAAGGTGCAACGCGTGTTAGTGGGGTTGGCATTTGGGGAAAAAGGGGCATAACCCCACTTATACTCCTGATGTTGTTAACGAGTATTAAAATAGATATAAGAGCACAAGTTAAAATTAACAAATGTAACAATAAAAAAATTGCTTAAAAAGTAAATACAGAAGATTGAATTTCACACTTATTGTGAATCAGATCGTTTAATCCAGAAGTGAGTCAGGCGATTTAACAATTAAATCTGTTATACTTTTGCTCATAAAAATCAGTGTAGAGGATTTGGAGCGTTAAAAAGTATAATAAATTCAAATGATAAAGCTTTTTGTAATTTTTAGCTGTCTTTATCCAAATCTTTCATGAGATTTCTTTTTTTAACAGATACAAGATTGTTTTTATTAACTATTCTGTATCTGATGTCAGCTAGCTTGCGCCAGATTGTCACTTGAACTTACGTTTTTAACTCAGCAGTCGAAGACACAATGTCTTAAGCGTAACATTACTATAGAAAACACTGTCAGCCACTGACTTCAATTTATAACATTACTGCTGTCGCGTAAATATGGCGTGAGGGAGAAAAATACAACAGACTTTAAAATAGGCGTTCGCTGTATTTTGGTTCAGCTTTGACTCGCCACCGAAGACTTGAAAACGGCTTTTAAGATAGCAGTACAAAATCATCTAAAGCTGATGACTTGGAAACAGCTTACAGCGTTGCCTCAATATTGCAAGTGCTATACTTGTTTGAGCTAATATTGACTTAATTATAGCATTTTTATGCCACATACCTGCGCTGGTTGTGTTATATTATCGCGCCTCATATACATAATTTAAAACTTTATTTTTATTTTATTTATTAAATACATGCTTACACGTTAACAGATGGTAGCATCCAACGCTCTTGTAAGCTTGTAACATTAGATACATTAAGTTAACGTTATATATTTTAAGTCACAATCTTAGTCAAATAAAACACAACATTAAATTACAAAAAATCGCATTACATTAAAATGAAAAATTAAATTAAAATAATTGCACAAGAAATAAAACTTAAAAAAAATAAAAATAAAACAAGAATAATGATTTCTTATATTTACGCGAACACTATACATTGATTAAAACTACTTTTACGGATTTTATCGCGTTTTATCGCAAACACAGCTACACACAGCACTAGCAGCTATGTGTAACACATAGCTGACGTGAAGCATCAACGTTCCGGGAAGTCTGCAGTTTGCGATCATATCCTAGATGGCCCCAACCATTACATCAGATTTGATAGACCACAAATCCTCGCGAAAGAACGTCGATTGCTACCAAGGATGATACGTGAGGCTATTGAAATTAAAAAACATCCTAATTTCAGAGAAGGAGGCTGGGTACTACCACCTGCTTGGGATCCTATAATTAAAAAATTAAAACTAAACCCAAGCATACCACTGCAAGACTTCAAAACACAGTTAGTTCATTCTGCGTAGATCGGACCAAAGACAATAATTAAAAAGCTGAAGGTACTCCGGGTTAACTTTGACATCAGGTCAGTCACCTCAGTCCCCCGTGACCATGGCTGCTGGAAAGCACCCGAAACGTCGAGTATTAAAAATAAATAAAACGCGATAAAATTCGTAAAAGAAGTTTTAATCAAAACAAGAATAGTCAAATTAATAAAACAAAAAGGTCAAAATAGTCAAACGAAATATAACACATCATTAAAACGGTAAATAAAGTCAATGTCAGGGGGTTAAAAAGTTATACAATGTCAGTTATTTCTTTACTAATAAGTTTACTCAATCCATTAGCCAATAAGTCAAGATCATGGTACTGAGCAAGTATGTCACCATTCGTAGAGCGCAGACAGTAGGCACATGCTCGCCGCGCCTGGTGCGCGCGACAGGGTGTGCCAGCAAACGAGGCCAGCAGCGTGGGGCTGGCTGCAGCCCTGACTCCTGTAGTATATTACTGGGAACTAAGATGCGTACACTCTCTAGTATCTGCGGACTATAAATCTTGTGATACAGTATGGAGAGATAACGTGTCAGCATCAGCATAACCCTCCTAAACAGCGTTTCCATATAACCATGCGTGATACGAACAAAGAAGGATACTGGTGAGGATAGTACCCGTATCGTTTCTTACAGCACCATCGGGCAAACTTATGCTCTATCTTCTCTATATTGAATATAGACTATAAAGAAATACTAATAAATGGCATAAAATAACATAAAATGAAATACTCACAAATTATTTTATCGGTTCGAGATTCCATGTACGTGTAGGAAATATAACAAAAACTGTGTAGCTTGTGATATACTAATGAGATATTGTGATTGTGTAGGTGATGGACTAATTACCTATCACTTCTTTCCCTATTTTCCATCTAAACACATTTTTTTAGTTAAAAGTAGCCAATGTCGTTAGTAGCTCGTGATCTAAGTAGCTCTTTGAACTGTACCTACTCCCGTGATGGGAGCGTGATGTTATATATGATCCTATTGCTTCTTGGTGATCTTTGTGTTGAGCTGTCTCAATAAAATAAATTAGATAGATAGATAGAAAATTCTTTATTGCACTCAAACAAAATAATTTGGTACAAAGGCGAACTTAATGCCGAAAAGGCATTCTCTGCCAGCTAACCTTTTGTAGTGTGGTGAGAGCTATGGGTAGAGCCGCGAGAGAAGGAAAAACTAAATTATTTATTCATACTATTCAAAACGTATTATATAATATTATGTATATGTTTGATTACAACGTTATCTTTACATTATTAGCACAATTACAGACTTGTGGGACTAGAGGTCGGATTTAAATCCTGGATTGGGCTGAAAATCAGTTATAAGGTTTCTCTGTCAAGGAATTTTAAGCAGTGCGGGGTGAGACAGTTTGTAGAGTTTATCCCGTGTCTCTCAACACTTGATCCCGAGCCTGATCTCTCTCCGGTCGTGTCAGATTGCCGTCAGATCGGTTTATGACAGTGAGGGAAATAACTTGCTCACTAAAATCCTGTCCTTCAAATTTTTCTAAGCTATCTTTTTGATGATATGGGTGGGGCACAACAATTTCATCATCAGAAATTTTTTCGTGACAAACACTCTTCTTTAAGCCCGAAACTATTATTCATCTTTTTAAAAAATTCAAATACTATAGCTTAAATCCGAGAATATCAAAAAACTATTTTTTTTGGTATAGGAGGAAAAGTTCATATTAGATTTAAACTTTTTTTTTAAATTTGTAAAGCAATTTCAAAAGTATGAATCAGAAAGACACACAGGAAATTCCAAAATGGTTCCGTTTTTCTAACGAATTCCAAGAGAGTTTACAGTTCGTTGAGTTTTTCTAATTATAACACAAGACACTATAAGCTCAAAGGTATTATCGTCAAGTTAAAATGACCGAAACTATAACGAAGACGTTTTTTTTATAGAAAATCGTATTTGCTAAGAGAAGGTTAGGAAGCTTTCAAACTATGTGAGCAAATAGTTAGGTATTAGTAACTCCTAACTAACAAATTAGTCACGCGCAGTTTCAAGCAACAGTTTCTTAGAACCGTTATAAGTAAGCATTAAAGTTTTTCCTTCAAAGCTATGATTCAAAAATTTACATATATGAAGAATCATTGCAGAAAAATCTTCATCCGTCCGTCAGAATGTGTCATGCTTTAATTCTTGGTACAAAGGCGTGGACCATATTGTGTTCGTCTGTAGGGTTCTTTATTATAAAAAAATAACATTAATAGTACGTGGCTGTACTTTAAAATGGCCGTGCCATGCGCTATTCTGATTGGGCTATCATCACGGACAGGACTATTCCGGCGAATAAACCTGATATTGTGGTTAAATCGTGCACAAGCAGGGATATTTTTGATCGACATTTACCATTCCGTATAACAAAAACCTCGTAGAAGACAAAATATCTGGACCTGGCTGACGAAATGACCTAATGAATGAAATGGATAAATGAATGAATGAATGATGTGGGGTGGTCTACCATTTGAAATGATTCTTGTAGTCGCCTCTGTGAACGGATTGATCCCAGTCAGTATTGATTAATCTAAGGCAACTAAGACTGCAGAAGGCGATGGTCCTCGATATTGCATGCACCATCCGCCATTTTTTTCCCTTTTCTCCTTACTCCCTTCCGTTTGGTCTCCCTTTTGAAGAGCTTCTGTTTAGTTGGGTTTATTTAAGTATGTACTTTATGTAGTGTATATAATAATGTGTATAATAACAACCTCCAGACTAAATTTCAGCAACGGCGGCCAGTATCAACCGTGACTACTTACCATGTGCATGTCAGGATTATTGTTCGAGTACAATTGCACTCTCTTTTCCCTCACTCTCATAGCTCGATGGAAGGGCAATCTGACATGACTGGAAAGAGATCGGGCACGGGCAGGACCAACATTGCCGACTTCCTGACTCCAGATTGCTACCAAAAATATTTTTAACATAAAAACCTAAAAAATCTGTCTAATCCGGAATTCGAACCCGGGGCTACTTCACCCGCAGTCGCGGTAACGACCACTAGATCAAAGAGGCAGTCGTGGACACTGAAATAAAATGTTTAATATACCTTCTAGGAGACGATTCATAGCGTTTGTGTAGGTTTCGATATTCCTATTTTCTGATTTATTTGCGTTACGAACGCGGAAACTACTTGAAATTGTAAGTATTAGTTATGTAAGGCGTTTTATAGTAGAGCTGAAAGTGATTCGCTACGCATATTATCGGATTGCGTTATACTACATAAGATATATGTATTATATAAGGAAAGTAACTATTCTCTTTATATATTTTTGTGTTATTCTTCACAATCCTGTTCAAGTTCCGCGTAGATCAAGGTTTTGGGTGCAAGTGCACTACTGTATGGTACCTAGTTTTTATATCAGATGTAAAATATTTCGATGAGCGTGCGTAGTGAATATGCGTCATTTTCTCTTTGCAATGCAAGACATCTATTTCCAGCAATGTCCCCTTACTGGATGGTTAAAAATAATAAGATTTAGCAAGTTTAGACCTTATTTTACAGCTTTTTTTTGAACGACATTAATGCTTACCAGATATTATTGCGTTTAATTTTATTTCACGGGGGATTAATGTCATCTGATGCACGGTCATACTGCTTAAAGTTAATGGTTAAGTTACTTAACGTGATTAACATAACTTTATATATTATGGATAAAAGGATCAAAGGATCAAAATAATAATTTCTTGAAAATGCCTGGAGACGTCAAGTCCTTATTGTAAACCTAAGCAGGGTTCATGCGTCTGACAGCGAATTCTTTATACAATTTGAACTAATGCCACTCAACAAACTTAGAAGAGTATTTGTCTTTTTCGTATTACCCTGCCTTGTTAAATATCCATTGCTCTTTTTTATGGGATAGGATGACAAATGAGCACACAGTCCACTCATATAATGGCAAGTGGTTGCTGTGGCCATAGACATCTGCATCTATCCTCGATTACAAATCAAAATGCAGATGCGTTGTCACCCAAGATGAAATGCTTCGCTTCCAGTAAAAAGGGTCTCCGGTTCTCTACACTCACCGTACGAAACACAGCAGCTTTAAGCTACTATTTTACGCTGGAATTGCTGAACATAGGCCCCTTCCATTGCCTGATTGAGGTGTTTTTTGTCATAGTTTCTTAGAATAATAAATAAATGTATCAATTACATCTAGCACAAAATATTTCTGTGCCAAATAAAGTGAGAATGTCTTACACGCATACTATGTGCCATCATAAGACGAATTGATGTTCAAGAAACATCATTCGAGCGTCAAAATATATCTGCAACATGCTCGCTACTACATCCGACACAAAAGTAATAGAAATAACTTAACCGGTGTACTAAAAATAACGATTTCATAGAAGAAATCGATATTATGCAAAGGGCGTCATTTATAACACTGAAGGTCGTTGCTTCCACCGACATACTTGAAAGTATGAGTCACGTTGAGAAAATTGGGGCGCGTAATTTAGTGGCGTTTGGTTGTGTTTGGCCGTAGCCAATGTTCAGAGCCCGTGTTCCTTGCCGACAGCTGTGACTTGAATTTGTAGCAAACATTCGGTATTTTATCATAAGTAACATAACAGTTTTGTGTATTAGTAATATGTACATATTACTAATACGCAAAACGGGCTGATTTTTAATAAAAAGGTAAATTTTATTCATAGGATAAATTATAACATAAACAAATTCAAAATTACAGCTAAATGAATAACATAGTTCAATTGTTTAACTCTTATATTCAGTCAGGTTATAATTTATTTGTTGGATATGTCTTCTAATCTGATGATTTTATAATTTTATCGTGGTAAAGCCATGCTGCATATTATAATTGTAGGGTCGGCTCAACTGCCGGAGGACCACAGTCTCACAATATTCTTTTGATTTTCGTATATTGAGTGAAGAGAACCGGAGAGCCTTTTTACTGAAAACAATGTATTCCATCTTATTCCTTAGGGGTGCAACGCATCTGCATTTTTATTCTTAATTAAGAATTTATAAAAACATCTATGGGCCACAGCATCTACTTATCATCAGGCTACTATATAAAGAAAGAAGAGAAAAAAATATATCGTATGTCACTCTCACAATAAGACGTATCTAACGGTCTAAAATTAAAAATCTATTTACCTAAGCCGCTTAGGCTACAGCGTGTGCCAAAAATAGACATATACATATAGACATATACATATATACTTCCGTAAAACATTACCCTCCTACTGGGGCAGTCGGGTAAATAGATCGAAAGAGAAAATGATGAATGTTAAATTATTTTTTCTATAAATATTTGTAATTTTATATCATCGTATTAAATAAACACCATAGTGGAATAATTTGTCTCTTAATGTGAAACGTCACGTCACCTCACAAGGTAGACGGAGGGTACGAAAAGATAAATACCACTATCTCGACTTAATGGCTTTCTGTCCTGTGTCTTAGAAGGGTGCCCGTCCATGTCCTGCCTGTCACCTCATCGAAACATTGATTTGTCTTCGTTACTTGGACGTTTCCAGTTGCTTTGTGACTAGACTTTCAGTCTTTAAAGTAATGGTGATTTTATGTATCTGTAGAAAAGTTTTTTGCATTTAACGGACTACTTATTGTGAATGAAGCTACTATTATAAGTGTTTTTGGAATAGAATTTAGTAGAAAAGCAGTTTAGTAATTCATTCACGGGCTAACGATTTTCTTTTACAACATAATCACAGAAAATGTTCATAGACAAGCATTGAACAGTTTCATCAACAAGTTTAAAATATCCTTAAACAAAAATGGTCTTATTACAAAAAGTAGTTTATTAGTTTCAAGACTGTAGCGTAGCAGCTAAGGAACTTTTTTATATTTTTTTAAAGTATGCGTTTGTAATATAAAGTACATAGTTAAAACCCGAGACAATCAATCAGCCATGACTTGTAATAATGCGGCACTTAACTATGAAAAGGTTTGTTATAATATTGAGGAGTACATGAATAACAAAAACTACAGTTACTTCGTACTAAACTGTTTTCTTACAATATTTAAACACTATGTTAATACCATCTCACAGGATATTGACATATTTGCATGTAGTGAGACGAAATTCATAATTGCAGCATACAAATGCGTCGAAAATTGTAATGTTTTTAATTAGTATTTTATTTTACGATCAATTTGATAGATTTCATACTAGATACCATTATTTATTAGTCAGTAGTTTTCTTATATTTAGGTTAGTTATAGCATCGCATTGGTTTAATAACTGTAATGATGTTATAATTGTGTAATAAATAAATAAATAAATAAATATTGTTATAAACCTTATTATTACATCGCTAAGTTTTCTTTTTAACCCCAAACGGAAACAAAGGGACGTTATAAGTTTGTAGTCTATGTTTGTGTATTTGTGTGTGTCTGACATAATAACTCCTGAACTGTTAAACCAATTTTGATAAAGTTTTTTTTCGTTTGAATGGTATCTTAATCGAAGGTGTTCTCAGCTATATTTCAAGAAAATCCTTTCATCCGTTTGAAGATCATCAGCTGTTTTTATTTCTGAGGATTAAAAAAATTTAGTTTAGGTTTTTTCTTTACTAGACAGAGGTATTTTATGAACCAGTCGTAAATAAAACCTTACTTTAAACAAGTATTATGTAATAATCTACTTTTTTTTAATCATCAGCTCGCGAAAGTCCTATCTGGGCACGAGGCTTTCTCGTTATAGAGAAGATCAATCGCAATACTAGACTTCATACTTCTAACTATGCCACCCGTAAGACTTGGTATTAATTAAGTTATTCACAAGCAGACAAAAAAGCTCCCTTGGTGCACGAAAACGATTCCTTGAAAACTATCTCCTCCGTAACCCGTAGGCCAATTTACATATCTTTTTCGGAAATATCTGTAGCTCAACGCAGACAAGGTTTGCAAACATTAAACATCTGAATTTGTGTATGGCAATATACATGCAAAGCAAAAGCACGCGCGTTAGACTTTTACTCCAGTTTTACCTTTGCATCTGCATCCGCACTAATTTACTTATAAATGTTAGTACAAAACGATATATTGTATATACGTATAAAATCGTTTACTTTTTTAAATTATTAATGCAAAAGGATGGCAGATACCTATTACACGGTTCCCGATATTTTTTTCAATTGATCTAAAACGAATTTTAACTTGGATATATTAAGGTTGTTATTTGTTTGTACATAGCACTGTAAATATGCAGGCATCGTCACCTGAGCAAACGGAGCGGGCCCCCACAAGAGGCTTATATCAATTTTCTGCCGAGTGCGTCTGGGTAGCGAAAAACACTTAAGAATGCAGTTTGCCTACATTCTGTTTAGTAATAAAAGGTTTGTTATGGGGGTTGATGGCGTATATTATAATAATTATTTATTTCATCTATTGCTATACATGTTCTCTAGACATCCGCTCTATTTTCCAGCCAGTCCCAGTGTTGTAAGTTTTTCTCTTATTTTGTTTTTGGGGGAATATTTTAACTATTCTCTGAAAAGGATTTACTGTACAGAATCATATCATAATACCCAAAAGCATTCTCTTGCATCATACAAAGTTTCTTTTACATATTGTATATTATATACAACTACAAATTTACCTACTCTATCGGTTGTGACTTAACAGTGTACAGCGTATGAGAGCAGCAGACATTTAATTGTGTATATTTCCAAAAGATTCTCTAATGCTGTATTGTTCTTTTGTCTTTTATTTTTTATATAAAAGTACATAGTTTTCAAAAAGAAATTATTGTGTTTGAAGTTATTGGCTTATATACGAAATTCTAAAAGGGTTATGGGGCAGTAAGCCCGCCGTGCTACTTCATCGCGTGACAGCAAACTTCACACTTCTACGAAATATTTTACTAAATATTTAGATATATAGTTATCCTCATGAAGTTTTCTTTCACCACCGAGCACATGGTAAATTAGGGTTTAAAATTGATTAAAACTACTTTCACGGATTTTATCGCGTTTTATTTATATTAATTTTAATACCCGACAGGTGATCCCATCGCAACACCCTCTACTTGCTTGTAAAACTCTTCCTTAAACAATAGATAGCCAGATGTAAGGCAATGTCTTAGTAGTACTGCATATTCTGGTGGCATGTTATTTTCATCTAGTTTCCTAGTTATAATTGAGATGCAGTCTTCAACAGGTAGGCATGTAAATAGAGACTGAACATCAAAACTGACCATGGTTTCATTGTCAGTAAGACGTAGGTCTTTTATCTCACTGACAAAATGGTACGAATCCTTAGTATGTGCTCTTGTGTGTCCTCTGAGTTGTGATAATATTTTGGCTAAGTGTTGAGCCAATCTGTAAGTTGGCGAATCGATTTGACTCACTATTGGACGTAATGGAGCGTTAGGTTTGTGTATTTTTGGTAACCCATACAACTTGGGAGGTTTTGCACACGTATCTCCCGTGACCGTGTATGCTGGAAAGCACCCGAAACGTCGGGTATTAAAATTAATATAAATAAAACGCGATAAAATCCGTAAAAGTAGTTTTAATCAATGTATAGTGTTCGCGTAAATATAAGAAATCATTAGGGTTTAAAATTTCAATTAACATTTTTAATAGTGCTGATGGAAATCGAACCACCATTTACCATGAAATACACAGCGCGTTAAGCCCCGAGCTACTAAGACTCTTTTTATGTTTAATGGTAACTTAATTATAAATATATAAAAGCTTCTACTGGCAAATTTAGTGTTGTACCAAAACAATTCTCGTAATTAAGGGCATGTCGCCGTCACCATGTTTTTTCCGAAAACGCTGCGTCGACTGCACCGGTAACAGCGTCGACTGGATTACGAAATTGACAAGGTATACTCGTTTATTTTTGCCGTGCAGGTCCCAGCAATTTACCATTCTAGTCTATACTTCTTAATTGAAGCTGAATCAAACAAGGGAGGAGAAACAAACATCAAAATTTTTATTAAATGTTTTAATTATTGTCTTCTGTATATATATATATATACATAAAAAAACATAAACATAAACACTCACGCCTGTCACCCAGAGGGGTAGGCAGAGACTACAGACTTCCATTTAGCACGATCCTGACATACCTTTCTCGCCTCTTCCACATCCATATACCTACGCATACATGCTCGTTGATTAGAGGTACTCTTAATTTGGCCCATTTTTAGTATATCGCCAATTTGGTCGACAAACTTCCGCCTAGGACGTCACTTTCCGACCCTTCCATTCACTTCTGCAACATATATTTACTTTGTCAGTCTTTCCGCATTCATTATATACCTACATATTATTTACCCACCTACCTGTATATTATTTACCAATATATATCCTACATGTATTCTTGGTTATCGGAAATTTAAAATAACTGAAGTGCTTTGAAAAAAATTAATTTCTTTTGTCATCAATTATTGAAAGTACCTATATATAAAAATATTATGTATGTTTCCGATATAATATCTAAATAAATGTAAAATATGTATGTTTCCGAGTTCAGTATCGTTTCGTGAGTGCAGTGTGGGTCGACTATGAAAGCCAGGAAGATCTTATTTCTTGTAATAGATAGCATCTCGTATAATATTATTCTTATTGTATTGTATTGTATCTCATATATCATTATAATTCGTATTTGTTACGTGGTAGAGTCACGCTGCAGCTATTATGGTTGTAGCATGAATGGGTCGGCTCGACAGGGGAAGGACCAAGCTCTCACAGAATACCTTTGTTAATGGTGTCAATTGTACTCCTATTACTCCCCGCGTTTTGACAATGTTAAATAACAACACAACGGTAGCTTCGAATATTAGTGATTATCAGTTATTACACCATCGAAAAATATTTTTTCAAATTCAACGCCACGTAACTTTTTCATGCAAATGACTTCTCAAAGGGCAACTTATTGTATTTTTAACCCAGTTCCAAATACGAAAAGATTCGACGCGTAAGTTTTTTTTTATCTATGTTCTTTTTTCTCTATTTTTTCTGAAACTGCTTAACCAATAGTTTCAATAGTGATTCTTCTTTTATTAAATAGTAGATCAGGGGTAATTTCATATAAATATTAAGAAAAAAGTTCACCGCTAAGGATTGAATTTTTTAATGTATATTTAGACGCCATTGTAGGTGTTGTTCATTACCTTGAACTTATTGCGTTATCTGCTCAAAACGGTAATAAACTTTAAAAAAAGTGAAACCGACTTCTACCGGCTAAGACATTTTTTATACGTGGTAGAGCCCCGCTGCCGCTATATTATGGTTGTAACACGAAAGAGTCGGCTCGACCGGGGAAGGACTACGTTCTTACAGAATACCAGCGTAAAATAGCAGTTTAATGCTTTTGTGTTCGTATGGTGAGTGTAGAGATCCGGTGACATCCGATCCGTTTTACTGGAATTGAGACATTCCATCTTAGTCCTCAGGGGTGACAACACATCTGCATTTTGATTCTTAATCGAGGATAAATTTAGATGTCTATGGGCCACAGTATTTACTTACCATTAGGTGGACTGTGTGCTAGTTTGTCACCCTTATACTATTAAAAAAAGATCAGATAGGCTCATGACCATGCTTTGTAGCATTCTGTGGAAAGCCTTTGTTCAGCAGTGGACCTGTGACGGGCTGTAATATTGATAACAAATCTAGTGTAGTGTGGTGTAGCATACAGTATTTGCATATAATAAACACAATATTTGAATTATAGTACCGAGAGAAAAAAATACAATTTTAGGTTAATTTTTAGCACTTACATCGCACCGGTAAATAGGTATTGTTTGTACCTATAAATTAATCTGTGCTACAAGGCTTTACAAACTTAATTTTGTAGCTATTAAATGTGATGACATTTCTATTGTTTTAAAAAAGTAAAAATTTGCTAATAGCAAAGGAAACATAAATTACTGAAATGAAATGAAATGAAAGTTTATTGCTCCAACATTTTCTTAAAATTAGTACGAGTTTGAGGACTTCTTTTAAGTATAAAGATGCTTGTGGTAGAAGGCCCTCGCCCTCCCTTAACTAAGTAACATAAATTACTCTTAATATATCTTGATTGCCGTGTAGTAGAAGCGTGAGATTATGAAGTAGAAAACAAATTGCTCTCCCGTCTGCCAACCGGAAACTGTGTAAATATCCCACTTATGAATCAATCTACAGAGGAAAGCTCAGCAGTGAATTTAGATAATCTGTAAGTACTTGGTTGCTTTCTTGAACAATTTCTAAAGATGTGTTTGTATATCTACATAGACGTGACAGTCTGTCATCGTTGCGTGATGACGTAGTGTTTAAAGTGCGCTCAAACAACCGACTCTTTTGTCAAAGAAGGCGTTGTTTTCAGCACGTTGCAATAAACCAAGCCTCTTCAAACTTGTGGTACCGACTCAAATTGTCAACAACGTTTCTATTGATATATCTTCATTTCAAATACAGATTTCAACTTCAAAGTTAACAATAGGATATTTCTGTTTGTTTATTTATTAGATTTATAAAAATGAATTATTGTTATATTTTTATGAAATATTTAATAACATAAAATAATAATTATTAAGTGGCTATTACAGTCAATAGAGACCTGCAGCCTACCTCAAACAACAAATGCTACATATCTATGCGTTGTCACCTCTGAAGACTAAGATATCTGCCTTAATTATACTGGCTGTCTATACCCTTCATATCGTAACACAGCTGGACAAGCACTATTATTTGGTCTTAGAAATAAGTCAGGGTGGTATCTAGGAATGGAGTCCTAGTAACTTAGTAATTTAAACCTTCCGTCTTTAGTATGATTTGGTGGTATTTGGTGTCAACGCCACCCTACCTCAGAGAAGAAGAGGAATACTAATTTTAGAGTTGGCTTTGTCCAGCTGTAAGCTTTCTATGGACTTATGAGGGCGGAAAGAATGAATAAAATGTTCTGTCTTCAATAACAGTTATACATAAATATCAAATAGCTCATTTATTATAATGCCAGCTGTCTTGTGGTACTCACAACATTCATCCCGTGGATTTGTGAGACTACATCTAACATACACCTACATATATTTAATTATACATTATTACTGCTCAGTAACTGCTCTATTGTTATTTAGCCGTTTTGTAGTAACGCATACATTTAAACTACTATGAAGGTAATTTTTATGTACAAAAGTTACGTTTAGAGAACACTTATTGTAGGTTTGTAAATCAAAATTTCAAAATCAAAAAAAAAATTGGGGAGATGTTAACGACCATACTCCATCAAGATGATAAATGTTTTTAGCTCGAAGCACTTATATCCCTATTCATAGGTCTCAAAGCTGTGGGAAATACAGCATTCTAAGTAGGTACTTTGGAATCGCCCAAATACGATATAAATAATGTTTCATCACTTTTCCTCATACTTATTACGTACGGAATATATGTATATACATAGACACACATATTTATATGTAATTATGTATATGTATATATATATATATATATATATATATATATATATATATATATATATATATGTATATATATATATATATATATATATATATCAGTCTCTGCCTATTTCTCCTGTGAAATAGTACTTAGTGTTTGCATTGCTGTTTCAGACTGAAGGCACGGAATAAATAATAGTACTACGTACTGAAAGATTTAAGAACCAGTACAATTACAAGATGCTAGGCATTCAATCTTAGTCTTCAGACGTGGCAACTTATCTCTGTTGCTTTCAGTATTTGGAGTTGGTTGCAGGTGTCGATGGATTGCAACAGCCACTCACCAGCAGGTGAACTGTAAGTTTGTTGGTCATATCGGTTTTATAAATAAAACAACAACAAAGTATTAGTTATTTATTTATAAGTATTCACTTCGCCGATATCCATATTGCAATTCAGTTATCTAATTTGCTTAATTGGGCCTATGTTGTTTTGCGATCATGATTTAATAATGGTTAAAATGGATTTCAGTGTTAAAGTGCCTGTAACCGCAGCAGGATTGTATTTCAGTTATTGCAATTTTGAATAAGTGACGGTTCGTTGATAATAATATGATTAAGATTTAAAGGAAAATTGCAAAATATTGGTTATTGGAAACCATCTTGGTAGAGGACGACAGAGTTAGAATTTGTAAGAAAAGATACATTAGTTAAGCAAAGATCACTCCCAACTCTAGCATTGAAGGCCATCTTGGTATAGAAAGAAAGAGTTAGAATTTGTAAGAAAAGACACATTAGTTAAACAAAGATCACTGCGCAATCCCAACTTTGACGACCATCTTATTAGACGACGAAGGAGGTCGAATTTTTAAGAAGCGACACTTTAATTAACCTAAGATTACTTCACAGTCCCTAGATCAAGGTGAGAAAAAGGCCACGAGTCACAGGGGTTTAGTCTCCCTACCCATACATCGTATAGTAAAATATTATGTTACAATAGGATTGGAAGAAACTGTACAAACTCAGAAAAGAGCAATCGCTTTTTTTATAGGATAGAGTAAACAGACGAGCACACAGTCCACCTAATGGTAAGTGGTTGCTGTGGCCCATAGACATCTACATCTATCCTCGATTACGAATCAAAATGCAGATGCGTTGTCACCCGTGAGGACTAAGATGGAATGCCTCGTTTCCAGTAAAAAGGGTCTCCGGTCTATGGGCCACAGCATCCACTTACCATCGGGTGGACTGTGTGCTCGTTTGTCACCCTTGTTTTATAAAAAGTACTGCCACTGTAAAATAGTCCTAGCTCAGTATAATGCTGTTGTGGACCACAGCTCGTTTAATTCTATTGAGGCCTTTAAATTGCTCGCAATTCTATTATTATATTCTCTATTTCGTTGTATTTTATTTTACCGCGCTAAATGAGCCATTTGTAGGTAATACATATTCAATTTCATCCAATCCAAGAAATTGACTTTCGGGACATCTTAGGTGGAAGTTTATCAACCAAATTGCTTTGAAGATGTTCCAAATGTTGAGTATGCATACAACACGTAACATAATTAACGCATTTTGAGAAAGTGGTTTGTTCAGAATCGTTTACTGAATCGATTCCTATAATTAATTAAATTTCCTGAAATAATTAAAACTACGTAAATTACAGTCACACTAAATCTGTACGGTCAAAACAAACTGAAATGGACAGTAACTTCAGGCAATAAGACTTTTAAGAGTGCAGTTTTATTTGTATTATTACTAATTCTATCATTCAATAAATATAAAGAAAAATGAACTTTATTTTAACACGTTAAAGTCTTTGCGTTCGTGGATTTGTACTGTGACCACAACATTCTTCCGGGATTAGTATAACTAATTTGATAAATAATCAGTGCATAAAAATGTTTAGCTAAAAATTCAGTGCATGTATTATGATTACAACATAATATACTAATTGGAGTGTCTGAGGGTCTACGTTAATTACGTTACATTTTGTATATATATGGAGGTGAAAGAAGCGATAGAGGTGTGTCAGGATTTTGCCAAATGAAAGTCTGTAGTTTTTACCTATTCCTCTTGGAGAAAGATGTATGATTTTGTATATTTGTTATGCAATAGACTATATTTTTATAGAATTTATTAACATTATACAATATAACGCACATTACTATTAGAAAAAATTATTTGAAAGAAAGTTCAGTTTTTATCTTTCCTAGGGCGTAATGTAATTCAAGGCGGTATTTAATAATATTAAAAAAATGTGTTTTACTTATAACTATAATAGAATGAAAAGTTTAGCTACAGTAGCAGAGACCACGAACTTAAAAGTCGGGAGTTCAAATCCGTTCTTCGGCTACTGTCGTCAACATATGCATTTTAATAGTTTTCTGAAATTCTAGTAACGTTAATATAATTGTTGGTATTTTATTTTAAAAAGGTAAGAAAATAAACAGACAAACTTTTGTTATCACTAATGAGCTTTGTGAACAATGGTAATCGGACTGCACGGCCATTTCAGACTTACTAAACAAACCTGACCCCTTACCGCAAAAACCTCACTCAATCGTTTGCAACCCAACCTTGCAATATTAGTAACCTCGGGCGCATGGAATCCTACAGAAATTCTCCAACATTTCGCTTTTAATTCCAGATCCATTGTTCACCATCGTATTGTACAACCGTGAAAGAAGACGCCGCACGTGTATTTGTCTATGTAGACGTGATGTTAATGAGTATTTTAGTCTATGCAAACATTAAAGTATATCCTGCATTCTACTTATGATAATAATTAATAACTAATGCAACTAAATAAAAACACTAAATTTTAATTTATGCTATTTTTTTCATGAAAAATTTCAGAGAAAAACATTGCACGTCATCACAGATACAAAAAAAACTCTGAAAAGGGGTAGCGAATATCTTCGAATTGATCATAATGATCGTCTGAGTTGAATTTTAAGCTTTTCGAGCTCAAACATTCAAAAGTATATAAAAAAACGATTATTTAGAAATTTTCTGTGAAAAAATGACTAACACGCACACACGCACACACGCGCACACACGCACACACGCGCACACACGCACACACGCGCACACACGCACACACACAACACGAAATGGTCGGAACAGCTTCCTAGGACCCCAAAACGTGGCGATCTGATGAAAACTCTCTTTCTCTTCTACTTTTGAATATTAATTTTCAAATCTCGATGTTAAAAGAAATTCATTGCCACAAATTGGAAAAAATCATTCAAATTCACCACAGTTTCACCTATAATTTTCTTGACACGCACTGTAATTTATACAAGATGGAAGCAGGTGATTTTGAACGATATTTAGTAACGGGTAGGCTTTTCTCTGTTCTTCACACATTCACTGAGCCTGTGTAGGACATTCTCTATCAGTTTAACCACGTTTTCATTAATGATCGGTTCCCAAGACTGTTTTAGTGTCTTGACCACGTCTTGACAACTTGACCCCATAAATGTTTTGCAATTTTCAAATCAAAATTAAAAAAATAAATTATAAATACGAAGCATTTACCAACCACGTTACAATAGAATAAAATATTTAAATATATATTTAAAATATAATTTATAAGTAAGGTTCTTACATACTTCTATAATTATATAATTATACATAATTTTGTTTTCACTTTATGGAAAACAGTGTCATCTGCCAAAATTAAGAACGTAAATACATAACCCAAGGAGGGTTATATATTTTATTGTTGTATATTATATATTGTTATATATTATATGTTAGTTCAGCACTTCCGAAAGTCGGATAAAACTAAGCCTGTATTATCTAGTGTCACACACTATCTACACACCAAATTTCATTGAAATCCGTCCAGTAGTGTTTGTGTAAATCATATATACGCAGTTTTTCTAAAGGTTTAACCAAACGTATTGTTTATTGTATGTATATATTTTAATAACTCTACATTATCCGTGGTAGAGCAACGCTGCAGCTATATATTACGGTTGTATCACGAATCAGTCGGCTCCACCGGGTAAGGGCCACGTTCTCGCAGTATACCAGCGTAAAGTAGCAGCTTAATACTGCTGTGTTTTGTATTGTGAGTGTAGAGATCCGGAGACCCTTTTTTACTGGAAACGAGGCATTCCGTCTTAGTCCTCAGGGGTGACAACGCACCTGTGTTTTTATTCTTAATCGAGGATAAGTGTAGATGTCTGTGGGCCACAGCATACAGTTACCATCAGGTGGATTGTGTGTTCGTTTGTCAGCCTTATTCAAAAAAAAAATATCCTCTTCATGACTAAAATGATCATGAGCAGCAATTACGAAAATAAACTTAAAATAAGAAAACATATCCCTTTTTTACACTTCCGAAGTCGGATATAAACTAGCGCAGGATTATTCACTGCCTAAAAATCAAATTTCATGGAAATTCGTCATACAGTTTTGTCAAGTCAAGTATTTTCTACATATTGTATATTTTATTGTCATTGATCATTTCGGTGTGATGTTAGGCACGCGTAGCTTTATCTGTAAAATGAAAAATCATATGGAATAGCTTTCGATATAATATTATTTTATAACTTTGCGTTTTTAGCATCATCGCTCATATCGAACGTGTATATGTATGTATATATATATATATATATATATATATATATATATATATATATATATATATATATATATATATATATATATATATATATATATATATATATATATATATATATCATAAGATATTGACTATTGATTATTGAGATTGACATAAGATATTGTTGTCCTGAGTGATACTGTTCTTTGATGATATCCAATGGATCATCACCGCTTTGTGATGCTTTTAAATATTGTGTGTCGGCGACATGAGAAAATCCATCACCCCACTCTAACCCGAGTGTTGTATACAGGAAATGTCAAAAAAGGCAGAGCGGAAAATGGTTGAGCCATACTGCAGCTATATTGTGGCTGCAGCTCGAATGTGTTGGCTCGACCGGGGCAGGACCACACTCTCACAGAATTCCAGCGTAAAATAGCAGCTTAATGCTGCTGTGCTTCGTATGATGAGTGTAGAGAACCGGAGACCCTTTGTACTAAAAACGAGGCCTTCCATCTCAGTCCTCAGGGATGACAACGCATCTGCATTTTGAGATAAATGTAGATGTCTATGGGCCACAGCATCCATTTATCATCAGGTGGACTGTGTGCTCGTTTGTCACCCTTATTCTATAAAAAAAATCTTTTGTCCTACTGATAAATTGCAGTGCACCATTTTGTACGTGGGATATAAAATACCTACAATATCTACGTGCGAGACGTCCCGAGCGTGAAGACGTACAACAACCATACAACAGGAGAGACATACATCTATCAGTATGCGCCCTCCTTTCTGCCAAGGAGGGTCGCGTTCGTATACGGCTTAGAGATCTCTAGTCAGATCGTTAAGCCAATTCCTAAAAGGTTGGATTTAGTGGGTAAAAGTCACCACATAACCACGCAGCCGGCTGCGTGGTATGCTATGAGCATTCCCCATATTTGCTTCGGGCGCAAAAAAAAATCTAGCAGTGCCTGATGAAGAAAAAATGAATAAGGTTTCATATTATATATAATTATAATAAAATTTAAAAAAATACATTTCATGATATTAGAACCGATTTTGTTATAAAATACAACATAAACAGATTACAAATTACATATTTATTATAAATCAAATGGTTCAATTGTACTTTTACATTCAGGATACGGATAATTTTCAAAATTAGCCCTAAATATTCTTAATATTTTTAAAAACCAAATACTTAAAAATTAATCTCTACTACTGAAGCGTCCTTGCTTTGGACAGTTAGGAATTTAATTATCTCGTCCTTTGTTACTGATGAGTTTATCTATGCGCTCAGTTGAACTGGAGACAATAACTGGTTGAACCTGGTTGAACTGTAATTTTTGACATTCTAACAATAGAGAGATATATTAGACCAATATTAGTTGATAAAAGGGTCACGCACTTCTTTAAGATTATAAACAAGAAACCTTCACGATCCAAACGATACGAATAAACGATAACGATAATTCGGAATTAAGGATCTTTTGTGGTCGAATTGTGTAGTAGGATTATGCGAATGTGAGTATAATTTTGTCAAATAAGCTGCAAATGAAACACTTGGGACGCAGATGAAATAAAAAAAGTAATTAAATCAGAATATAGCGCCTTGATTCATTGTAGATACCCCTTATCGTCATCATCCATCCAGTCTATTGCCACATCAGCTTAGTTACTTTTTACTTAGCTTAGCTTACAGACTCACAGTACAGAGACCTCCCCATAGTTCGCTTAGTGACCTTCAGCGTCCTCATACGGCCAGTAAGTAAGTAGTACGTAGTACGTAAGTAAACACGCACTGGAAACATGAACTGGTGTTGTAAAATTTCGTTTTCAAGTTTTGAGGTGTAACTGACAAGAAGAAGTGTCGTAATTTCCCGAACGCTACCCAGCCGAGTTGAATCCGTCGATAGATCTCTCGGTCGAAGTTGGACTTACCTAGTCAAACTTATTGTCCCAGGTAAACGTACTCGTGAACAACTTCGAGCTTAGTGCGTGGTAGTGGCGTTACATGGACATTACACATGATCTTTGTTTTGTCTATGTTCACTTAAGACTTATCCGTTGGGAGGCACTATTGAGGTCATTGAGCATAGTGCTCACGTCCCCAGTGCTTAAGGCCTATACCGTCGGCAAATTGAAGGTAAGTGATAGGATTGAAAGGTGAGGGACAATGAAAGGGTTAATTTACACTTTATTATTTATTTCTTCTTTTTCATAATCACCCAATAAAAGTTCCACCCAATAAATTTCTTTCATGCCACCTGCAAAAATCCGGAGCAGCGACATCAACGAATGATCATCATTCACATTCATGCATGCCTGCTGAGACTTCTTTGAATCTACGCCTTTATTTTCTATTCCTGATTTAGTTACATTATTTGTTATATATATATATATATATATATATATATATATATATATATATATATATGTTGTTATATTATATGACATTGCATCCAAATATTCCTTTTGTCTTATCGCATACGCTGTATATTACATCATTTATAAAAATATTTGAGCCAGCAGATGCTTCTGCGTTTGCTCTATTATACCAATATTCTATACTTATGCTACGCATTTGATAACTTCTAGCTTGATAAAAAAATGTCGCTATGATTTAAATATGCTATCAGTTGATTAAAACTACTTTTACGGATTTTATCGCGTTTATTTTTACTTTTAATTCCTGACGTTTCGGGCGCTTTCCAGCACCCATGGTCATGGGGGACTGAGATGACGTCCCGATGTCATTGTTAAACCCGGAGTACCTTCAGCATTTTTAATTATTTTTTATGGTCCGATCTATGCAAAATGAACTGACTATGTCCTGAGGTCTTGCAGTGGTATGCTTGGTTGGCTCAAATCTGATGTAATGGTTTGATAGACCACAAATCCTCGTGAAAGAACACCGATTCCTACCAAGGATGATACGTGAGGCTATTGAAATTAAAAAACATCCTAATTTCAATAGAGAACTACCACCTGCTTGGGATTCTATAATCAATAAAATTAGAACTAAACCCAAGCGCCCGAAACGTCGGGAATTAAAAGTAAAAATAAACGCGATAAAATCCGTAAAAGTAGTTTTAATCGTGTGTAGTGTTCGCGTAAATATAAGAAATCATTATGCTATCAGTTACTAAATTACAAATTATTGTAGTTATAATCATTTTGAGCTCATAATTAAAATACAGGCAACCGTTAACAGAAATTTTGCTATGAAAGCTAAACGTATTAGGTACGTAGGACTAAGAGATATTCGATAGTATAGATAGCGTCATCTGCAGCCTGTCTGCATAACTCAATATCAGAGCTATGCGACCCGCCCATAATGGGTTCTTTGTATACGATAACTTTATGATAGTCTACATGACGACGGGATCTGCCGTCAGTAATGAAAACTGTGTTCCTGCAAAATTTATAATATTCAGCAATATTACCTGCTGTATTTCTCAACTTGATATTATTTATTTTGAAGTTTTTCTACATTATAGTTTCTTTTTTATATTGTATATAATCAATTTTAATTGTAAATATTATAATTTTAATTATTATTTTTATTTAATTTTAAGCAGCTTAATTTTGTAACATCTAAGATTGAACTTTTTGAATTTTGAAGTTAGGTCAATATTTATCAGTAAATCAATATGGACAACACTTGCTTAGTGCCATCCGTTTTACCTTGTATATAATTTAACCTGATTAACCTGTGCAATTAAACCTTTAACAAAAAAGAAACATATATTGCAAAAAAACATACGCGTCAAATATCGTTTTTTTGGTCTTGATTAACAAATAAATGAGTACACAAATAGCATATAAATATTGTTATACTAAATTAACGTACTATCTTTTAGCTTAATCTTTTTAAAATCCCAGTGGGAAGCTATTGTAATGGGTCCGATTTTGTAAATTGGAAGTTTTAACATATCTCCACGTTTCAAGGTCTTAAGAGTCAAATAGTATGGTTTTTAAGAGGATGTCCGTGTGTGCACATGCCATTGAGTTATACAACACTAGAGGAGCAAACCACATTACCGCGCGTCGAAAAAAGTGTAACCACTATCCAAACGCGACGACGTAGCTTTGAAACTAATAACAATTTTAAGTAAACATATATCTATCTCACTTACACAAGTTGCGAAAACAATATCGTCGTTGTAAGATTAGATAAAGATGGACACACAAACATGCAATGGCGGGTTGGTGTGGCTTACTATATGAAATTTTACCTAAAATACGCAATAAAAATGAGTTTTTTTAAGCTGCAGTTAAGTGTTTTTATATTAAAAAAGTATATTTTATTTTAAAATCTTTATTACGTCCCCTTAGAAAAAAAGGGATACAAAGCTTATCAGATGAATAGAAGTAAACATAATGATGAAATAAAACGTATTTTTATGGTTCTAATAAATCAAATAATATAAAATGGGTATCTAATAAAATATAATTAATATAAAATTTATATGAAATTATAAATAATATAAAATTATTAATATAAAATAGGTAATAAAATATATTTAATAGATAATTCATGAATAGGAGTACCCTTAACCGACGAGCATGCATGCGTAGGTAGGTGTATGGATGTGAAGGAGGCGAGAGAGGTGTGTCAGGATCGTGCCAAATGGAAGTCTGTAGTCTCTGCCTACCCCTCTGGGTGACAGGCGTGGGTGTTTATGTGTAATTCATGAATAAACTAAAATAAGAATAATTATTTATTTTGTATGAAAGTTAAAATCTAGTTTTTTATTATAATTTCCAAAATATTTAAAATAAGAGGTAACAAATTAACTTACTCCATTAATTATATAGTCTCCCATTAATGTAGGATAATTACAAATGCGGAAAAGTGGCAACATTGAACGTAAATGGCAATATTCGATAATTTTATTTAATTATTTGAGGTTTTTACGTTTATATGAAAATAAGAACTAAAAATTATGTGTTGAAAGTGATGCCGCTTGATTTATTACGTTTTTGTGACCTTGAATAGCATTCTTTCGGAGAGTGGACGCGATATATTTAACGTAGTAGTAATATTTTATAAAAACATAACAAGCATAAATTTAAAATTTATTCTCAATGAGTCATTGTATACGGCATAAATTTTCTAGGTATATAATAAAGTATAGAGTTTGTTCTGTAGAGTGTAGAGTCAGCGCTCACGTTTAATCAGTGTTCGTCGGCTCGCTAGAACATTCTGAAAGCTGATGATGTCTGTATGTCTGCCGTGCTTTATTAGGTAATATTGTATATAGCGGTACATATCTCGTACTTATCGTTTCTCGTGTTCAATTCTTATTATTTAATCCTTCAAATGTTGATTTGAATGCTCTATTGAGATTGTATTACTTATTGTAAAAATTTTAAATTCCACGAAATAAATTTTAAAGTTCGCCTATGCCATTAAAATTATATTAAAAGGTAATTTCATCAATTACATTGAAAAGGGGAAGATTTCCCTTTAATCGGTTCTAGGATCTGTAATTTGTAATTTTCCTTCCTTTAAAGCACTTCCTTTGTCAACTTTTCTATAGTAATTTTTCTTAAAAATCAACTTCATTCCATAATAACTTAAATAAAAATTTTTGAAAACTTACGAAACAAAAAGAGCTGATGATCTTCAAACGGCTAAAAAGATTTTCTTGGATCAAAAATATCTTTATCGATTCATCCATTTAGAAGCTACGATGCCATAAACAGACACAAATATACAGACATAAAGATAACACATTAAACATATGACACCCCTCTGCGTCAGGGGTTAAAATAAAACTGATCACCGAAATCAATATAAGGATTATACTACTAGTTCGGTACGACTAGTACCATGACTAGTTGGTACTAGGACTAGCTACACATTCGTTCCGAACCGATTAAATATTTTATCTTAAAAAGTTTTGATAGTATGAGATTAGTAATCGACTTATATATTTCACGAAGTCTCGTCGAGAAAATGATAAAGACTCCTACCGTTCTTTAAGAACCTTTTATTAAAACTTTCATTCCCTAAAGCTTCGCAAATGTATAGCGAATAATTATTTCGGACTGTTAACTGGCATTGTTTTGCAAGAATATAATTAATGAATTAAGGGGATTTTATCAGGGGGTCGAAACGCAATGATAATTGCGAACAATTAATTATCTCGTCGCTTATTGATCTTAAAATTACTATCAGTATGAGAAGCTGATTTCAGCTTTATACTCTCATACGGTAAGATAAATATCACACTGTATAATATATATATATATATATATATATATATATATATATATATATATATATATATATATATATATATATAAGGATGGTGTTGACAAAATGTAAGGAAAATGAAAAGATTATTATGTTAGGAGACTTTAATGGAAGGGTTGGGGTGAGGAGGTCTGGTTATGAATGGATATTGGGAACGTTTGGTGATGAAAGTATAAATAAGAATGGTGAAGACATCCTCACCGTATGTGTGGAAAAGAATCTCTTTGTGATATATTACTTTATACTTAATACTTACTATACTTTTTTTCGTCATAAGAAGATTCACATGTATACATGGGAAAGAGGTGATGATAGAAGCATGATAGATTTCGTAATTGTGGATAAAAGAATGAGGAGCGCAATCGTAGATACAAGGGTTTACCGGGGGTCCAACGTAGGGACGGATCATTACTTGGTCTTATGTCGAATTAATGGTCTTTTCAAGCGTTGGCGGCATCGGACATCTGTGTCTACCACTGCGTTACAGCGTATAAGAGTAGAGAAGTTACAAGATGAAGATGTGAAAGAGAAGTATAAATGCAGACTGAGAGAAAATATTGGTGTTTGAATGAGTTGTGTATGAATGATTTAGACTTGAATACTGTATGGGATAATGTTAAGAAAGGTTTGGTGGATGCAGCCACCGAAGTATGTGGTGTAAGTAAGAGAACAAATGAAAGGAAAAGGAATACGTTGTGGTAGGATGATGAGGTACGGGTGGAAGTTGAATCAAAGAAGAAAACATGGTTAGATTTACTGGCAACTAGAGCTGGTAATTCTGGTGGTATGAATGATGAGATAGAAAGAAAAAAGGCAGAATTCAGACGTCTAAATAAGAGAGTAAAAGAAGTAGTTGAAAGAAAAAAGAAAGAAAGAACGGATAAGAATGATAGAAGGATATCTGATAATTTCCAGGCTAATATAAAAATGTTCTGGAAACTCGTAAGAACTGCCAGGGGAAATAAAAAACAGCCTATAATTAATGCTGTAAGAGACGAGAATGGATGTATTCTGAATGATGAAGTTTCGAATTTAAACAGATGGAAGGAATACTTTGAAAGCGTGTTTATGAGTGAAGAGTCATCTGAATTAAATGAATAAGAAATTCCGAAAGAAGTGGAAAGGGGTATGGAGACATGTGTAGATGAAATAATGAAAGCAATGAAAAGTATGAAAGCGGGTAAGGAAGCTGGATATGATAGAGTATCACTCGAGATGCTCAGGGCTGGAGAGGGAGTGGTGGCGGGCCTGCTGTACACCTTGTTTAATTTGTGTTGGGAATTAAAACGGGTACCGGATGACTGGTGTAAAGCAGTTATAGTACCAATATATAAAGGAAAAGGGTCACAGCAGGACTGCAAAAACTACCGTGGTATCAGCTTGCTTAGTATTGTGGGTAAACTGTATGCTAAGGTGTTAATTGAAAGAGTTATGAAAGAAACTGATGGAAAAATTTGGGATGTGCAAGCGGGTTTTCGAAAGGGAATGGGGTGTAGAGATAAAGTCTTTTCCATGCGAATGATTGCGGAGAAGTTTTTGACTAAAAACCAGAAAGTTTTTTGTGCGTTCATGGACTTGGAAAAGGATTATGACAGAGTGGACAGGAATGTGTTATGGCAAACACTGAACTCATATGGGTTGTGCGCTGGTTTGATACAGGCATTGAGGTCTCTTTATAGGGATTCTTGTGCTTGTTTCAGGATCAATGGGGTCTACTCGGACTGGTTTGGCATCCGAAAAGGTGTCAGACAGGGCTGTGTGGCTTCCCCTTGGCTGTTCAACCTATTTATGGACAGGTGTTTGCAAACTTTGAAAGATGAAGAATGTGGGTTAAGAATGGGCGAGTTAACCGTCAAATGCCTTTTGTATGCCGACGATCAAGTCATATTTGCGTCATCAGCGGCAGAATTGCAAATGATGGTTACATTAATGAACTGGGCATTAAAAGAAAGGGGAATGAAAGTGAACGCAAGTAAGACGAAAGTGATGGTTTTTGAAAGAGAGGAAAGCAAAACGGTATGTGAAATAAGAATAGAAGGAGAGTTAATTGAGCAAGTGGATGAGTTTGTGTATTTGGGATGTGTATTTAGCAGGGATGGTAGATATGATAAGGATATATAACGACGAGTAAATGCAGGGAATAGAGTGAATGGGGCACTACACTCTATTGTGAAGAACCAGAATGTATCAAAAAAGGCACGTATGGTAATTCATAATGCTGTGCTAGTCCCTACATTAATGTATGGTAGTGAAAGCTGGGTGTGGCAGAAGAAGCACGAAAGTAGAATAAATGCTGTAGAAATGCGATCTTTAAGGAGTATGCTAGGGTTGAATCTAAATGACAGGGTGAGAAATTGCGTGATAAGAGATAAATGTGGTAGGTATGCAAGATGATGTTATGACCAGGATTAAGAAAGGAATGCTTCGGTGGTTTGGTCACGTATAAAGAATGAATGAGGAAAGAGTGACAAAGCAAATTTATATGTCAGATGTGAAAGGCAGAGTCGGGAAGGGACGCCCTAGAAAAAGGTTTATCAACCAAATTGGCGATATTTTGAAAATGGGCCACGTTAAAAGTACCCTTAACCGACAAGCATGTATGCGTAGATATATGGATGTAAAGGAGGCGAAAGAGGTATGTCAGGATCGTGTCAAATGGAAGTCCCTGCCTACCCCTCTGGGTGACAGGCGTGAGTGTTTATGTTATATATATATATATATATATATATATATATATATATATATATTATAATAATAATAATTATCCATTCAGTCCTATTCCAGTGCTAACACAGTATACATTTATCAGTAGTTTTTGCGGATTATTGCCGCGAAGGCTAAATAACTGGAATAATGTAGACGTTACAGATCCATTCCAGCACTGGACTGGATTCTCGCTGGATCACTGGACTGGAATAATGTAAACCGGGCAGAAAAGAGAAAAAATCAAATGTAATATCCTATGTCACCTCCACAATGACAAATCTAACGACGCCTCGTATGTTAGGATCCACTAAGCCGATTAGGGAACTAAACTTTGCCAAAGAAATAATGAAACATCTCTACGTAGTATAAAACAAAGTAGCTTCATGCCATGTACGTTTAGATCTTTCAACCTACGTAACGGATCTTGAAGCGGTTTTCATCAATAGACAGAACGTTTCAAGAGGAAGGTTTATATGTGTATAATGCATATGTTGTCAAGAAACCGGAGTGGATCGCTTTTACGTACATATTACTTAAGTCGCAGATTTATGGTAAAATTATGTTTTTGATCGAAAATCCTGGTTTTTGATGAAGACAAAATTATTACTTAATTTTATGATTAACCTCAAAAGATCCTATTTTGTTGTTGTTTAAGTTTATGATAAAATTTAATCTTGGGTTAAGTTAGGTTAGATTATCTATAAGTTTTATTTATTTAAATAAACAGCAACCGACATTGATTTTATCATTAAACTAAATCAGTCTAGGTTTTTGATCAAAAAACTGGATTTTCTCAGGTTTATGATAACATTAAGTAGTAATCTTGTCTTCTTCCGGTTCTTGATCAATAATCATGTTTTATCATAAACCTTTGATATACATATGTATAAATATTAAATACATTCCAAAACCGTTCCCCTCCTTCTTATGATTATTTTCTTCAAGCAATTAGTTAACAGTTCACTGTTGGACACAGATCTCTTTATCCTACGTGGATGTGGCGTAATAGGCAGCATGCCAGGCGGATTTGCAAGTTCAGCATGTCTCGCATCTTGACGCTGCTCCCTGTCTTCAGTGGCGAAGCTACCATTAAAGCCGAAAAGCCCAGCTTGCCTTATTAAACTGAATCAATCAATAATATCAACTAATAAAATAACTCGTAAACTGTTTCAAATTATTTCAATTTTCCCGCGCACTCCACTGTTCGACACATGTCGACCGATGACCTCGTATTGCCTTAGCGATCATAGATAAATAAATATGTAGCAAGCTAGCTTAGCGATACGTTTATACAAAGGTACTCTGTGGCGATACTGCTGCTGTCATAAAGTGAGTTTTAATAGAGCGATTACTTGTCTCCCTCGCTCGCGTGGGCTTTTTACGGGGCTTTCGAGAAGACGATCGCTCTCTTTCTAACCTATGGCAAAATGTTCTATAATGAAGTATAACTACGAAATGTTTATATAGCAATTACTATTAGCCAACAAGCCTGGCATTGCCATGAAGTTGTTTAGGAGTGCGTTAGCGACTAGCGAAGTGGTTGCGGGCCCCTCGTATGCAAGTTCACTTCACATTACAATGTTTATGTTTGTTTTTGTTGTGTTTGTTAAAAATTTATGCTTTTTCGAAGATTTTTAGTGAAAATGGGAGGATAATAGTGTTCATTGTGATGAATATAAGTGTGTTGAAGTGCTAATCGGCAAGGAAAAGGTAAAAATCTTTAAAAATGAAATTTAATATTCAATAAACATTTCTTCATACTTTAAATATAGGTACAGGACTCTAGTATTAAAGTTTAATTAGGTTAGGCGTATTTAAAGGTTTAATAACTCAATATTTATATTAGTAGTGATATATGAGTTTAAAAATATCATTTTGTACGGTTTATAATGAATTGAAAATGAATAATTATAATTATAATAAATAGTCATTATTTTATGGTAAAAAATAGCAAAGCTTTATCTTCTCATTATAACTATCTCATTCCTGTCGTAATCTGTTCTTTTATGCATATAACTTAAACAAAATATAATTTCGAGGTTTCACATCTGCCAGGCGTCCCTTTTTTTAACTTTGCATAGTTTGTTTGTACTTTGTTCATGCTTTTATTTTGTTCATGTATTGTATTGTTTGTAAATATCTCAAGCAAACCCAAACGGCTCTTTTCAAAACCACCGAAGGTGTGCAATTGCATATTATGACATACAATCTATCTAGCGGTAGTATGCTTTCTGTGTGCTTTGTTAAACACGTCCTTGTCAGCACTGAATGTGAAAGTAAAGAGTGGAGACAGCTCAAGATTGGTGTATTTTTATTAAACTGCTAAAAACAACAAAACCATATCTCGGGCTTGCCCTAGTTTGGAGCCCTAGCTTCGCCACTGCCTGTCTTAACTCTATACATACTAGCGTCCCGGCTTCGCACGGGTGCAATGTAGATAACAATGTTGTGTCAGTGTGGAATGATTAATAATAATATGCATGTAATAATAATGTCCTCCAGACCGAATTTCGGCCCCGGCGGCCTGCCTCAACGGAGGCTAGCTATCGGCGCAGGACAGGATTATAGTGCCCAAGTGTATGCGCAAGCACAGGTGCACTCTCTATTCTCTCGCTCTCATAATCCGATGGGACGGTAAACCGATACGACCGGAGAGAGATCAGGCGTAGGACCAACGGTTTTACGTGCTTTCCGAGGCACGGGGGTAAGACACCGCCAACTTCCTGTCCCCGGGCACCTACTATGAATTTCTTGACAGAAAACTCAATAAATGATTTTTTTTTGGCTCGACCCGGGTTTCGAATCCAAGACATCATGATTAGCAGTCGCACTACCACAACCACTAAACCAACGAGGCAGATAATATGCAAGTACTATATATATAAACCTTCCCCTTGAATCATTCTATCTATTGATGAAAACCGCATCGGAATCCGTAGCGTCGTTTATAAGATCTAAGTGTATAGAGAGCGAGGCGACTTTGCTTTATACTATGTAGATAAATAAGAATTACGTGTCACATTGTTTGTCCCCGATGAACTCCTATATTAATAAGTTGATTTCAATTAAATTTTGCACGCTATGTGCAGTTTGGTCCAACATGATAGATAGGATAGTTTTAACACGCTAAGTGACGATCCAACATTTTTTATTGCGAATTTGAGGTCTTTTTATTAGACAAAGGGTATCGGTATCGGAAAGGGCAGTACAACGTCTGCCTGGTCATGTAGTGTTATATAAGAGATTTTCTATTCTTTGTTTTTTATCTTTACCTCCACACTAGGAATTTCTCCAGTATTGTGGGGGGGGGGGGGCAGTTTACGTGCATTAATTAACCCGCGGCCCACAGAACTGGTACTCATTGCTAAGTCACTGCGCCAAGGAGCCATCGTATATTTAACGATAAAGTTATACCATACAGTCTTGTAGGCTATATACTCTTATTGAAATTATTCATATTCTATTCACAAAATTATACAAAGGTATTTTAAAGTTATATATATGTTAATAAAAATAATCTCGCTGGGTTTCTTGCTGGTTCTTTCCAAAGGTATTTTCCGAACAAGTGGTAAATAAAATTACTCTCAATAAATATTACGTAACCTATATTGAATGAAAATAGTTCTACTTTATTCTATTGAATTAGTGTGAGGACTTCAAGATGATATATAGGTTAATAGTTTTCTCTTACACCGAACGGATAGAGTCAGGAGAGAGGAGTGGGCGGCTCGGGTTTAGAAAAGAGAACAATATATGCGTCTAGCAGTATTTCATATTCGTAATAAAAATAAGTAAAATATTTCTATTATTTATTATAAGTAACTGGCCATTGGCCAATATCTATTATTTTCAACTTTACGAAGTTTGTTTTTAAAAAGTTAACAACAACAAAGAACCAGAGTACAGTGGTCTTATATAATTTAATATATTTCATATACATACAAAATGTATTTGAAAATAGCGACTCGCCTGGCTTTACCTGGTTAGGATCTATTTATGTGGCTTTATTTTGATTGAACGTATCAAAGATCATTAATTTTATCAATTTTTAGATTTCTAAATAAAAATATTTTTAGATAATAAATTAGGTACATGAAGGAAATATGGTCACTTTAAGCTTTGCCACAATAAAACAAAAAACTAGGAGGAGAATAAATACAAAAACACAAAGTCGTATACTATAACTAGTTAGTAAAGTAAAGTAAAGTTAGTAAATTAGTTTTAACTATATTGATGTTTCTGCATTGTGGTGTACAAAAAGAATAAATAAATAAATAAATAAATAAATATAATTAATATATTAGTAAAAAATAGCAAATAAACTTTGGCAATAATTAGGAACACTTCGAAAATCAACTTAATTATAAAAACGAACTACATTACGCTATACTAAAATCGACTTAAATACCTATTTAGGAGTATGTTCCGAAACGTTTTCAGTATACTGCCGAATACAAATGACGTCATCAATTGACACTATATTGTACTGGCGTGCCACCGCCATATTGCGTCGGATATCCGTCCATAATAAAACAATTTTTAATTGTGTGTGCCCTCAATGAAGCATGCCAGAATTTGTTTTTATTTATTCAAATACAAAAAATTATACAGTAATTGCTGGTATCTCCATTAGGAGGATATAATGATTTTGGGGCACAAAATGACAAAATAATCGCCAATACTTTTCCAATATGGCGCAAATGTATGACGTGATATACTCCTATGTTTTAGAACGAATCACCAGTAGGTATAGCGTCGATTCATGACGAGCATTGGACAATACACCGGGTTCTATTTTGGAACATACCCTTACTATATCAATTTTTAAAATGGCGTCGATAGAGCTGCATCCTTTTGACTTTTTAATATTTGATTGACTTATGAAGAGCTATCCTTACATATAGCCTTCTATGCAAATAAGGCCGTAATTTTTGAATTATAAGAAAATGACCGTAATAACCGGATGACCATATTAACCTCACATAATATAGTAAAAAATAAAAACTATTTTCTGATAAAATATATAGTATTGATCACTCCTGGCACTTCTCTCGTCAAGTTTCTTACAATAAGTTCGGCTATTCCGAAAATTACATGGGTTAAGACCCCCGAAGATACATTAGGTTGAGACCGCGAACAGACAGACAGATAGATAAACGCTTTAAAAATGGTTGTTCATATCTTAAGGGGAAATATAACCTCAAATGGCTTAGCAAGATCCTCCGTTATGCCGAAAGTATTGCAGCATTAATTTTGAAATAAATATATGGTAAAGTTGAGGATTAATGTTAAGGACTATGTTAGACGAAAACACGATTCCGTAAAATTTTCTCGATAAAAAAATCCAAAGTTACCTCCAAAATAAAAAATAAACCGCTGTTATTCACAAAATACTTTAAATAAGATCATGAAACTTTGCATACTAACTGAACTAACTATAAAGCAGTGCTTATGTTATTTACTTTTTGTAAAATACCATTATTTTCACTGTAAAAAGAAATTCCTAAACTATCGGCGTCTTGAAGCTTGATTCCTTCCTGTCGCCCCGTTATAGTATCGCTTAGGCTTTTGAAGGGAGAAGTTGTGTCGCTTACGATCAGAATACACATTACGCAACAGGACGATGTAAAATTAAAATGGGAAATAACCGTGATAAAAATAAGAAGCGACTACGAAGCGACAACCTTATGAAATAAGTATCTAACGACCTATCTACTTACAGTATTAGCAAGGTAATTTTATATAGATAAAATTACCGTGGTATTAGTGATTACAAACATGTCGGTACATAGCATACGACGCGTGGGGAAGTGGGGGTGAAATTAGAATTTGAGCTGACTTACTATATACCCTTAACGGTACGCAATCCCTCTCAACTTAATAAAAGGCGGTTATTTTGATATTACTGTCTGTCTATCTTCAATGTTTTTTTTACGTATATATATGTAACGTAAACCTCCCTTGTAGGTTGCAATGCTTGGCAGGCAGGTTGGCAACTGCAGTTTTATTAAAGTGAAAACTTCTTTAGCGGCGTTGTACACTTTTTTGTAATGGGTAAAAAATTTTAAACTCGCGTCAGGACGCGTGATTGATCGAAAATGCGTAAGACGGATGGAAAGTAGGAGAGGAATTACCCCCTCTCTTTCTACGGCGCGGCGAAAATGTGCCTGCGCCTGCTGTTTCGTTTAGGCGGCGCAGGGCGCTTGCGCGAATGTAATATAAATTGTTATTTGTGTACGATAGCACAATAAATAAATATTGTATTCTACCGCATAAATTATAGTACTTTTATACTGATAATTAAAGCAATTCGTGCAAAATTATTCCCTAACCATTCCAAAATATCAAAAATGCACAACGATAATATTCAAGTTTTCACTTCTGCCGGCACTCCCCGAGTGCAACCCGTCGTTTTTTTGTTGTCATTAAGAAGAAGCTGCTGCACATTCCTTGGTTTGTTTCTCTTTTTCGCTTCTTACCACAAGGTATGGATATTCTTACACCGCCACCACACAGTCCTAGTGGCCTAGTGGCCGTTATTTTCGTCACTACCCATTACCTAATATGTCGATAATATGTATGCTTCGAGTACCAGGCGGTCCCATAATGGACTGGCCTGATATAGTTCAACGCGACATGTCGCTACATGTTGTGTTGCATTAAATAGTACGTTTATCGTGCACTTAATATAAGAAACATGCATCGACATGAAATGCTTAGTCTTAGTTTAACAGGCATTTGAATAACGAGAGTTTTTTTTTTTATAGAAGAGGGGGCAAACGAGCATGCGGCTCACCTGATGTTAAGTGACTACCGCCGCCCATGATCAACCGCAACACCAGGAGAATTGCGGGTGCGTTGCCGGCCCTTTAGAAAGGAGTAAGCTCTCTTCTTGAAGGTCCCCAGGTCGTATCGGTCCGGAAAAATCGCCGGTGGTAAACTATTCCACAGAGAGGTTGTACGTGGAAGAAAACCCCTTGTGAAACGTACAGTGGTGGACCGCCAAGCATCCAGATGGTGTGGATGGTATCGAGACGTTTGCCGTGTAGTGCGTTCACGAAATTTGGCGGCTGGGATTAATCCGAACAATTCCTCAGAGCACTCCCCGTGATAGATGCGATAAAATACGCAAAGAGATGCAACATCTCTTCGCAGCGCTAGTGAATCGAGCCGATCGGAAAGCACTCGGTCGTCGACGATTCGAGCCGCTCTGCGCTGGATGCGGTCAAGTGGAAGGAGCTGGTACTGGGGAGCCCCAGCCCAGAGAGTCGCGTATTTTTTCAAAATGTCGAAAACTGAGTATCGAAGTGTCATAAAGTTTCTGTTTAAAGAAGGTTTATCCCCTGCCCAAATAAAAGAACGATTGGATGGCGTGTATAAGGAGTCTGCCTCCTCCTATAGCACAGTGAAAAATTGGGTGAAAGAGTTTCGCCTCGGGAGAGAAACTGTCGAAGACTTTGGCCACGACGGTCGACCTGTGGAAGTGCTCACTCCCGAAACGATTGCTCTTATCGAAGAGGAGGTTCTGAGTGACCGCCGTTTGAAGAATAGAGAAATTGCAGCAAGGCTTGGGCTCTCTAAGAGTACCGTTCATCGCGCGATCCATGAACATCTTCACATGAAAAAAGTGAGTGCAAGATGGGTACCGAAACTTCTTTCAGCGGTACAGAGACAGGAAAGAGTGCGCTGCGCTTCGGAGTTTTTGGATCTTTGTGGCGAAAATCCAAAGACTGTGATCGAGCGGCTAAAGACTCGTGATGAAACTATGATCTTGTATTACGATCCACAAAGCAAGCGCGAGTCAATGGAATGGCGTTATAAGGTGAAAAGCCCCCTAGAAAGGCAAAGGTGCAACAATCGACTAAAAAACTGATGTGCACAATATTTTGGGATTTTCAAGGCATTTTGATGGTGGATTTTAAAGAACGTAATACAGTCGTGAACGGCGAATATTATGCTTCTTTAATATATAAATTACGAGACAAGATAAAGGAAAAACGAAGAGGCAAGCTGTCTAAAGGTGTCCTGTTGCTCCATGACAACGCCCTGTTCATACCGCTGGTGTTTCGAAGGATGCAGTTCGTCAATGCGGGTTCACAGAAGTTCAACATCCACCTTACAGTCCAGACATGGCCCCGTCTGACTATTATTTATTTCCAAATTTAAAACGGGACTTAAGAGGAAGAAAATTTTCAAGCGATGAAGAGTTGCAGGCGGCCGTCTTCAGTCATTTTGAGGATAAAAAATGTGATTATTTTTATAAAGGTTTAGAGATGTTGATTCACAGATGTCAGAAGTGTGTTAGTATTCATGGTGATTATATTGAAAAATAAAATTGGTTTCGTTTCATTTCCTTCATTGGTTCATAGTTAGGCCAATTCATTATGGGACCGCCACGTATGTATGCAACTAGCTACTCGTTACAGCTTGGTTACACAGAGAGGCGGAGCTATACAATTACTAGGATCAATTGTTCTCGAAATATCGATCGCCGTGGGATATTTATACGTGGTACCGCCATGCTGCAGCTATATTAAGGTGCAATTCCGTAGCCGACTGCAGACAGCAGCAGCAGACGACGTGCCGCCGCAACTTATCGATGCTTCATGTCGTGGCGTCATGTCGTGGCGTCATGTTGTGACGTCATGTCGCTGCAGTGATGATTCCGAACCCGACTGCAGGCGGCATCAGCCCGTGTCCAGTTTATACCGAGTGTTTAGTGGGACATGATATCTAACGTGCTTGAAATTAACGATCGCGGTTTATTTTTGTCTTTTGTTAGAAGAGTAAGAAGATGATGATGATTTGCTTTTATTATACAAGTGTAAAGAGAAAAGACGAAAAGACACGCGTCCTTTTTTGAAATGCGGAGGAAGTGAGGTCATCTTCCTCGGAATCGGTGAAACTCATTTTTTAAGAAAAATTCAACGTGTTGTCGCTCGGGCGTTGGCGGCACTACTGATCTGCGGTTACAAGTTACAGCGTCATCTGCCTTTAGGCAACAGGCAAACGACGTGTCGCTAGCCAAGGAACGTATTTCATAGAACTAAATAGAAACCAGTTGTGTCGTTACGACGCGTCGCTTGCTGCTGCTGTCTGCAGTCGGCTACGGAATTGTACCTTTACTGGTATATTTGTAGCACGAATGAGTCGGCTCGACTGAGAAAGGACCACGCTCTTACGGAATAACAGCGTAAAATAGCAGCTTAACGCTGCTGTGTTTCTTATGTCGAGTGTAGATAACCGGAGACCCTTTTTACTAGAAACGAGGCGTTCCATCTTAGTCATCAGGGGTGACAACCCATCTGCATTTTGATTTGTAATCGAGGATAGATGTAGATGTCTATGGGCCACAGTAACCACTTACCATCAGTGGACTGTGTGCTCGTTTGTCAACCTTCTCCTATAAAATATACATTGCCGTGTGGTGGCAGTTTTAGAGGATCCTAACCTCCATTTCTTCCCGTGGGTGTAGTGAGAGGCGACTATGAGATATGCCAAAAAGATATCAAGCTTAAGATAGATGGATGCTATAACCAGGTCGCTTACGCCAGGCAGCCAAGTCCAGGCCGGGGACCGGAAGTCGCGAAGTAGCGTCAAAGGTGTGATACATCTGTACTGCGACTTTTAAGCCACCTGCAAAACGATACGATTCAGGCAAATCCTTCCTACCGCGGGAGATCACTTTAATACCTCCCCTCCAATCACCGTCCCATCAGCCTCCTCAAGGCCATGGGCAAACTTTTCGAACGAGTCATTCTCGTGCGCATGAGGCGCCATTTGTTTCCCACAGACGTCGACCCTCTTGTCATCCCACAACAATTCGGGTTTCGACCCAAACACTCGTGCCCCCAGCAAGTTCACCGCATAGTGGAATATATCCTCAGCGGTTTTTATCCTCGTCGGCAAAAAACCATCGCGCTCTTTTTCGACACTGCCAAGGCATTCGACAGAGTCTGGCACGAGGGCCTTATCTACAAATTGTACGACTTAGGCCTCCCTGACCGTTCACCGTAGGCGCGGGCCTGTGGACGGCGAGCAATGGGTAGCTCGCCGTCCGTCCGTCTAACGACGACAGGCCGTGTCGACGGCGCGTTTTGTTCCACGCGCGCCTCAAAGAGCTGTCAGCAGCGTGAAGGGGCCCGCAAGGGCCGACGCCTGCCGGGGTTGCGGGCTGTTCGAAAGAGATACCGCGGCTCCGGAACGTAAGGGCACTGAAGGAACACGGATGGTTTTTAGTCAGTAAAAGTCTGACACTTCTTTACGCTCCACCCAGAGCGAAAGGCGTCATTAGATGATTTTCCATTCGCAAAAAAAAATAAAATAAAAGGCTTCCCTGACCGTCTCGTTCGCGTTGTAGCCTCCTATCTAAAGGATCGTACCTTTCGCTTTAGACACGAAGGCACGCTATCCTCTACTCGTCAAATCAAAGCCGGTGTCCCTCAAGGCTCTGTGCTTGCCCCCCTCCTATATATACTGTTCATCAACGACATCCCTATCCCGTCGAATGGTGTTAAACTAGCCCTCTTCGCAGATGACACAGCCCTTTACTCTAAAGGCAACTCACTGCTACAGATTCGGAACAAGATCCAAAAGTCAGTAAGCGGCTTAGGAGCTTGGTTCCAAAAATGGCATATCGACGTAAACCCGGAGAAGAGCTCCGCCGTTTGCTTCGAATATAAACGACGCCGTCTCACCACCACTCCGCCAATCAGGATGTTAGGAACCCGTGTCCCATGGCAAACTACAATCGAATATTTAGGCGTCACCCTTGATGCACACTTTCGAATCCCATATCAAGAAGGCTACTCACACAGCACGATTTTACATGGGTAGGCTCAACAGCATGTTGGGCAGACACAGTAAAATGTCCCTCCGCAACAAGCGAACCCTATATAAGGTCTGCATACGACCTGTCATGACCTATGCGGTCCCCATTTTCGCACATGCTAAGTCCAAAACTATAAATGAACTTCAAATAGTTCAAAATCTATTCTGTCGTAGGGCCACTAACTCGCCCTATTATGTCCGTAATGCCGACCTACACCGAGACTTAGAGCTCCCAACAATCCAGCAGTTCCTTAAGTCACTCTCTGAGAGATTTTTCAAAGCCTCAGAGTCCCACCCAAATCATCTCATTCGTGAGCCATCTGCCTATGCAGCCCCTATCCACACTCGCTATAGTATGCGCAGACCGAGAAACTCTCCCTCGGACCCCCCCAACAAGCTTTCAGCTGACCTGAACTGCCTCCTGGTGGCTCAGGCCGAGCCGACATAACACATCCCTTAATCTGCCTTAGTTAGGCACACTTCTAAGCGGCTTTTCGCCGCTTGCGCCCTCCTTTCTGCCAAGGAGGTTTGCGTTCGTATACGGCTTAGAGATCTCTAGTTAGACCGTTAGCCAGTCCCTAAAAAGCGGTGCTTAGTGGGTAAAAGTCTCCACATAACCACGCAGCCGGCTGCGTGGTATGCTATGAGCATTCACCGCCTCCCTCCCCCGCTTTCCGGAGGGTTGCCCATATTTGCTTCGGGCGCAAAAAAAAATCACTTTAATGTAAAAGAAAAAGATTGAGATATCATATAAAAGAAAATAGACCACCAGATTCGAAGTGACTGGCGGGCAACGAAATAAACACAAAATGTGTACGAGTACATACTAGTCAAATAAATATCCTCATCTTGAGCTACGTCCTAATCGTCGGATACATAATATTATACATATAATATAATTATAAAAATTAATTTTTGTTTGTTCGTATTTTATGCGTTGCCATGCCGTTCATCAGATCGCTGTAAAACTTTGTCAACATGTTGTTTGCATTTATATATTAGGATAAAATCATAGTTGGACCCGCTCTGGACTCTACAACAAGGTAGCCCGTTTTGTTGTAGAATCCAGTTATCGTCAATCCGTGCGAAGCCAGAATAGATCTCTAGTATAAAAAGTAAGAATAGGAACATAGTGTTCCTTATTAAAAGTTACATTTTATCACTTTATAGAGCCACGCTGCAGCTATACTATAGCTGTAGCGTTAATTAGCACCGGAAACCCTTTTTACTGACAACGAAGCATTTCATCTTAGTCTTGAGCAGTGAAAACGCATCTGCATTTTGATTCTTGATCGAGGATAAGATATAGGCATCTATGTATCACAGCATCTTCTTACCATTAGTTCGACTGTTTGCTCTATTGTCACCCTTATTCTATATAAAAACATACTATTGTTTGAGGGAAACTACCATATTTCTTTTACTACTTTTTTGTGCTAGTAATTATTACAAGAAATATTTAAGTATAAATATTACTACAAAGGTATACTTGCAGGTTGCAAAATTTATTGGTTAACCGTTAACTTTATCCAAAATTGTGATTACAACAGATTTCTTTTTTTTCCAGGCTGCCCTTTGCGCTGACTACAGTATACCAGTGGACTGTGTTTCGGCTGGTCCGGCACCGCGACCAAGTTCTTTCCACGAAATCTCTGCTCCAAAAGTGAGTACGCAGTAAAAGTGCAAATCATCCTTATATATTTCTTAATATCATGCAATTTTACAATCTGTTCACGAAAGACGTCCGTTGACTGATGGCTGCAGCGCCAATGTTTATATATTTTATTGTATTATTCAATTTCAAATATTTTCCGTGGGATTTCTTTCGAGAAATATAATTTAACTCAATATTATTTGTTTAATTTTTTGTTTTATATTACCTATAAGTTATATTATCAGTCTGCCTACTTTTTAAAAAGGAAAACAGAACCCCCACTCTAGGAATTACTCCTTTATAATGGAGGCATTTTATAAATAAATTATAAACCATAATTTAAAACATAACTTTATGCAAACATTATTTAATAAAAGTGATCAAAACTCTTGATAAGCTAATAATAATTTATTTTGACCTTGTGTGCCTCGGAATTAAAACAGTGACGTAAATGCGCAAAGAAATGTAAGCAATGAATCATCTTTCCGTCTGTGTACACTCGTATCGTTTATACAGTTGTTTTCGAAACCTCTGGGTTTATTCCTTATCGATTACTGTCTAAGATACCTACCTTATTCTCGGGCAGAAAATAAAAAGGTTTCATTTTAGTATGTTATTAGTAGTATGTATTTAATATAATATTAAAAAAATATATTTAAAAAAAGGCGCTAAATTCATCAAAGATACTACGTAAGTATAATGAATAATTAAAGCCTCGACTTCAGAAGCTATTATGTTGTAATAGTTTTATTATTTTTTGGTTTTTAAGTCGGTTTTTACTTTTTTGATAAAGAAAAAACTTCGCAATGTGAAGCATTGACTTAATGTGAAGAAATTTTTAAATAATTGTAAACGATTCTTAAAACATTTTATTATTTATTTTATTAAACGATTCTTAACACTGACATTTCATAACTTGACTTCCATAATAATTTACATTGGCAAAAGTACCACTGTAAGAGTCCATTACCAAATAAAGAAAGAAAGAATTATAAGTTTTTATATCAATCCATCTCCGATATCACATTATTTCATTTTGCCTCTCTCTAAATTTATAAAAAAAAATTGTAGAGTGCAATATCACATCTTTCGCATTTTTGTTGTTACAGTCCTAGTTTTAGTTGGTATGCGGTACGATCTGGAATTTTTGCCCTTCAAATTCCGTCAGTAGTCAAAAGCTTAAAAATTCTTTCTCTTATTTAGACTCAGACATCATTTAAAAAAAATTGTTAACATTTAAATATGGTTTTAAGTTCATATAATTTATATGTACATAATATGGGACGTGGTCCGATAGAGAGCCACGAATGGGTCGGCTTGACCGGAGGACCATGTTCGCACAGAATACCGGCTTAGAATAGGAGCTTAATGCTGCTGTGTTTCGTGTGGTGAGTGTAGACAACCGGAGACTTTTTGCTGGAAACGAGGCATTCCAGCCCTGTGCTCAGAGATGACAACGCATGTGCATTTTGATTCTTAATTGAGTATAAAGGTAGATGTCTATGGGACACAACATCTACTCACTGTCAAGTAGATTGTGTGCTCGTGTCACCCTTATTACGTATAAAAAAATATAAAACACTTAAATTATATATTTATATCATAAAGCATGATAATAATAATAATCATCATCATTACGGCCTCTCAAAAGTCCACCGCTCAACATAGGCCTCCCCATAGATTGCCCATTAGGCAGCAAATTTGCCATAGTCGCCACGCTTGGCAGGGTGGTTATCAACTGCAGTTTTTTTAATTATTTTGCTGTTATCAGGAAGATGTTCCCGCCCATTTCCTGTTTTAGGTTTAATCTGATGTCTCTTTCGACACTCACAGGATAATAAGGGTGGTGGATTTTTTTTTGTTTTATAGAATAAGGTTGACAAACGAGCACACAGTCCACCTGATGATAAGTACCTACTACTAGTAGATACTGTGGCTCATAGACATCTACATTGCATCGCATAATCAAAATGCAGATGCGTTGTCACCCCTGATGACCAAGATGGAATACCACGTTTCCAGTAAAAATGATCTCTTACACTATTACAACATAGCACAACATAAGTTATAATCTATAGAAAGGCCATCTAAATAAAGCATTTTAACAGAGTCTTCATGTTAACCTTTTCAAGAACATGCATGCTGTTAGCGAAGAATGAGTCATAGAAAGTCATTCAACTCGATATGATTATATCTGTACAACGAACTCGGTCACTCGTTCACCACACTACGTATCCTTTTAAGTTTCATGACTCAAGCTTACTTAATTTTCGTTCGTGATAAAGTCATTTTATAAAGTCATCAAGTAAATTTATTACAAGTATATTTTAAGATATTGTCAGTATTAAATAAAGCTTCTCGAAATTTAAACTGTACTCTCGAATATTGAAGCTGTTGAATAAAACTAAATTTACGGATTCTATCGCGTTTATTTAACTGATTTTACTTATTTTACTACTATATGTCAGATACTGTCAGATACTGATATGTCAGGTACTACCAGATGTCAGGGGAGTCACAGACAAGGTTGGCTACATCTTGAAGCGAGCTTCCATTAAAACATACCACAAGCCGCCGAAGAAGATTAGTCATTTTTTACCATCCGTCAATTGTAATATCCCTCTACAAGATGCAGGAATGTACAAGTTAGATTGTGAATGTGGTCTCTCTTACATAGGTCAAACAAAAAGATCCATAAAAACCCGCGTAAAAGAACATATAGCTGACGTGAAGCACCGACGCTCCGGGAAGTCTGCAGTCTGTGAACATGTTCAAGATCGTCCAAACATTACATCAGATTTGATAAACCACAAATCCTCACAAAAAAGGACACCAATTCCTACCAAGGATGATAGGCGAGGCTATTGAAATTAAAAAAAAAACATCCTAATTTCAATAGAGAAGATGGTTGGGTGCTGCCATCTGCTTGGGATCCTATAATTAACAAAATTAAACCCAAACCCAAGCATACCACTGCAAGACTTCAAGATACTGTAAGTTCGTTTTGCGTAAATCGGACCAAAAATTAATATTCAAAAACTGAAGGTAGCCGGGCTAACAATGACATTGGGACGTCAAACATCTCAGTCCCCCCCGTGACCATGGTTGCTGTAAAGCACCCGAAATGTCGGGAAATAAAAATAAGTAAAATCAGTGTGCCTAGTGCGAGTTCCACAAAATTAATCGAATGACTTCACCATCGCGCTAACCGAGTTAACGTCGTCGGTATCGACAAGCGAAGACGAGCGAGTGTGAGTTACAATCGAAGCTAACCTTTCAATTTGCGTTTGCTCACTGTGAATGGCGGTTATTCCTTATCTTATGTTGGTAGCATGTTCGTTCCGTGAGATAAACTAACAAAATTCAGAATGACATTTTTATTTAGTGGTCTTATTATTAGCACCTGTCTTTCATATTTGTGGTTATTATATCTTTATTACCCTTTTTGTTTATGTTTCGTAATTTGATCGAGGTTTCGACACTCCACAGTTTGTGTTAGTTTAATGAGATTATGAATTAGATATGGACGAGTAACTTGTCCGTTATTGTTAATAATATAACGTTTAAATTAAAAGCAAAAAACATAAAGATGTGTTCTATTGTGTTTTAATATGCTTTTATAGTGAAATTTTGGAGCACTAAATGGAATTTATGTTATTTAGATGTAAATTTAAGTTTGATACGTGTGTTTTGTAATTAGGTTACGCGGACTAGAATTTATTGGATTTTCGGCATGGAGGCCTCGGCAAAGCATCGTCTGCAAGCGATCAAATGGTCTGTATAAAAAATTTAGAAGAAATTAATTTAATTATTGAATAGAGATAGTAGACCTTAGATTTATCAAACGCTGTTTACACAAAACTTGAATACTTTAGTGGAAAATGCTATATCTATCCTTAAATTGCCTGTCGTCGGGATGTAAGTGTAACAACGGACGAAAATATACACAAGCTCTTGCTTTAACACTGGCGTTATAATAGCAGCTTTGATTATGATGGGATTGTCTATATCATCAAAGAATAGTAGTCATCTATAATTATTACTTATTTATGCCTTAGCGGCTGCAAGCATCCTCCAAGCGAAAAGAAACGTCCTGCCATAACTATACATCGTTCACATAAAACGAAATAAAATTAACTCCTCAACAATTATTCCCACTCTTCCATCTCACTGTAAAAATCCAAGTGAAAATATTTTCGATAGCGACGCCGTAAAGTTTACATAAGTTACGTCTCGAACGATCAAAATTGTCGCTCGCACTCGCAATATACTTCAAACAACCAATCACGAGCGTTACCGTTCTCACTGTCGAATGTTAGTCAATGTTCGATGATCGATATCGACCACGTAGTAAACTCGCACTCAGGCATTCTGTTTCAAATTATTTTCACTAGTTAGCGCTTTTTTTATTCCATACAAATCGTAGTTAACTTTATCGCTATCGAACGCGTAAAAAAACTCGCACTAGGCACACTGTTAAATAAACGCGATAGAATCCGTAAATTTAACTTTATTCAATGTGTAGTGTTCGCGTAAATTTAAGAAATCATTATTGAAGCTGTTACGAATAAGTATTATAAATATTAATTGATTTAGTTGTGTTTTTTTTTACTTATTTTGTAATTGTGTGTTTATTAACTTGACTTTAAATTCACCTTGTGGTAAGTTTTGACTAAGCCCTATAAATGCTAAGTCGCACTGTATAAGCTAATTCACTATTGCCTTGAAGGCGCTCAGATTGTACCTAATCGGATGGAAAAACAGACGCGGCGCTGCAAATTATTCCATTCCTTTGCTGCACGTGGTACGAAAGACGAAGCACTCTTTATGTGTAATATATAATAACTCAACAGCTGTAATTAGCTTAGAGCTTGCTTGCTCTTTTAAAACTCAAGCAACCCCAGCTCGATCCTTGTCAGTAGGCAAAAATTCTTATCACAAAAATATTGTTTTGACACGTGCTCACATGTAAGATTTATTGGATTTTACCTGAGAATTAAATTATTGAGCTACCTATTGGAATGTGTAACGCTTAAACAAAAGTAGGTATGTTTCGTCAATGGGCCTGTTTTCTATATATAATATACTAGCTTGCCAGGCAGACGTTGTTCTGTCCTTTTCGACGACCCTTTGTTAAGTCCTATTAAAAATTCTTAAATTTAAAAAATTTAAAAAATTATGGGTAACTCATGGGAAAAAATTATCCTATCTCTCAAGTTGGGCTTAACTGCACACGGAGTGCAAATTTGATTAAAATCGGCTTAGTAGTTTAGGAATCCATCGCGGACAAACAACGTGACACGTAATTTATATATATATATATATTATTTCTGTCAGTGTGTATAAATGTGTGACCTCTGACTCTCCTTCTTAACGGCTGGACCGATTTTGATGAATTTTTGTGTGATTCAGCAATGCTTTAGATTCACAATTGGACCCGTAGGTAGCGTTGTTGTCAAGATATAGAAATCACCCGTGCGACGTGCGGATCGCTAGTATCATGTAAAAAATATTTTATAGTAGCGATTGCTTGTGATTTTACTCGAATTGCAATTATTTTACTTCAGAGTCTATTTTACTTCGTTATTAATAAATTAATTCATGATGATAATGATGTCGTCTATCGATATTTGCCCACAGAGACAATTTAGAAACCACGTCATTTTTTTTAGAAATTTTCAGAATATTCGTACGTCATCACAGTAGACATTAGAGTACGACGAGCGTATTCCAAAATAATTAACCCCCTTTACAGATTTAGTATTACAGATATGTATGCGTCTATATTTTATGTTTATTTCATTATATGTCTAGCGTTCTTAATAGTATTTTTAGCACCTACCAACTTTTATTTATCTATTTCTCCCAGAGTTGACTGGGAGAGAAAGCCATAAGGTATTAGTTCCGCCCATTGTAACCCTTACATTAGCATAAGTACAATAAAAAGTAAATAATTAAAAAAAACAATAAATCACGCTATAGAATGAGTGAGTCATAACATATTTAAAATGCAATTATTAATCTACATTATTGTTTCGAAATGTGTCAAGCTAAATTTATAATTATTAAAACTTCATTATTATAACAATAAGGCATTCAAATTAACTCATCAATGATTACAAACAAGCGATCGATCCCCCATTCACACAGAATGAGTCAGGGTGCAAGTGACTCAACCATTAACTGCATCCCTGGCTGCCCTTCGATAGCTGCGTCATACAATAGTATTTGTTATCTCTCGCTAAAGGGGGAGGGGGTGTTATTATGCACACACTCGCTACGTTTAAGTTTTGCCGTTCGAGATTATTTTTGAAATTTTCCGGAATTAAAAGTCTTCGATGCATGACATTATGCAAGTATTTAAATTGGTAAAGAGTGTGCGCAGTGTATATAAATTATGCGCTCCGCTTATGCAAGCGTATTTTAACGTTACTATCATGATTTCTCAAACAGTAAAGTAACATGGTACTTTTACTTACAATGCATTTATAAATCTATATAAATCTTGCGACGTAGTATGAAAAATAAAACAGTTACCGTCACAGCCAACTAAAATCCTTTGCTGAACATAGGCCTCCCCCATAGATCGATATTCGCCATAGTTGCCACGCTTGGTAAATACAGTTTTTTTATTTTTAGTCGTCATTAGAAGACACTGCTGCCAAACTCCTTATTCGTATACCTCTGTCGCCTTCTTTGACACCCACGGGATGAAATGGGATAGTGGATATTCTTACACTGTCAATACCACTACACGGATTGGAAGATAAAAATAAAACCATACATGCTGAGACCAAACTACCCACACCAATGGGGTGGAATAATTAGAATCTCGTTCCACATAAGACAAATAAAGAATGAATGAGGAAAGTGTGACAAAGCGAAATGAGTGACAGATTTATGTTATGTTATGTTCGTTTTCCCGTAACCCGGGTTCGATCCCCGCCGACACCAATTAAATTTTTATTTGCAATTTTAAGTGCTGATTTACCACGTACTCGGCGGTGAAAGAAAACATCGTGAGAAAACCAGCATGTTTGAGAAATAAGAAAAGAAATTATTTGTAGTGAAGTTCGGCAGCATGCATTGGGGCATCGCGGCGCACATTTCCTTGCCTTAAAACCTGTGATAGTATAGTGCTATAATATACACTATCATTGCTTAAAACCTTCTCAGAAATGAGAGGAGGCTCGTTTCGAATCATGAGAAGGATTTCAGTAACATACACACGGACAAAAAATAAAAATTTATATAGGTAAAGGTAATTCAATATAATCCCCCCACTAGATGGAGTGACGACCTGGTAGGACATGCAGGAAGTCGATGGATGCAGGTGGCTCAGGACCGTGCTTTGTGGCATTCCTTGGGGGAGGCCTATTTTCAGCAGTAGACTTGTGAAGGGCTGTAATGATGATGATGACGAACAGAAATCGAAATAATTTATAACTATTTCTGTGATGATTAATAATTGGCCTAAAAATAATGAAAATAGTTGAACCGTTACTAAAGGATGTTACTTAAGATACTATTATTAATTATTATATTGTACTACATAATATTATTATATTGTATTCTCCTGGAATGAAATGCTGTAAAATAATTTGTACCTACACTTACCTAGTAAAACTAACGGATAAATCTAATATAGAATTTAGTTGCTGAAATTATTATTTAATATTCTTAAATAATCACTAAATGGAATACATGTCGTATACAATATAATAACCATAAGAATATATGGTAACATTGTCAGTGTATTGTAAAAATCACAGCAGTAGATTATAAGACTTATGTTAAGATAATCCGATCTTATACTTATACTTACTTATACTTATCGTCACGCACAATCCCTAACGGGGTAGCCAGAGAGAACAGATCGCCAAGTGTCACGATCCTTACATACCTCTTTCGCTTCTTTCAGGTTCATTAACTTCTTCATACATGCACGTCTAGGTATCCGAGTACTCTTGACCCTCCCCTCTTCGAGCAATTTGCTCACATGGTCTTCGAAAGTTAGTCTCGGTCTACCTCGACACCTTTTAATATTTACTTTCGCTCTATATATTTTCTTCACCATTCGGTCTTCACTCATTCGTTCAACGTGTCCAAACCATTGGAGTACGCCCCTATCAATTTTTGTGATAAGGTCATCTTTCATTCCTGCCATATTGCGAATCTCTTCGTTTCGCTTTCGGTCGGCTATGGTAACGCCACACATTTTACGAAGAGATCGCATCTCCACTGCATTCAACTTGCTTTTATGCTTCTTCTGGCATACCCAGGTTTCGCTGCCATATAACAAAGTCGGTACCAGCACTGCGTTATGTATTGCAAGGCGTGCACTCTTCACCACGCCTTGCCTTTTTATTAATGCATTCAGGGCACCATTGACTTTGTTTCCGGCAGCGACACGCCTATCCACATCTAAATCACATCTTCCATCCCGGCTGAAAGCACTCCCCAAGTATACAATTTCATTTACCTGTTCTAGACATTATAATCCGATCTGATGATTATTTATTTAGTTGAAATCTGTTGGTTTTCTAAATAAATAGAGTTCTTCGTCAAAATTAAAAATTTCTTGCGATCATGCGTGCGGTACACTACAGGCGCGTCACAATTACGTCATCCGAGGCGAGGAAATTTACATGACGCACCAGCCTGCTAATATGGGCTATAAAATGAATTGAACAAGCCGTTGTAAGGGGTTTCCTTGGAAACAGTAGGTTGTTTGTCATTATTTATTATAAAGAAAGGATGCAAAGCGAAGTAGATAAGAAAAAAATAAATGCATTTGTAATAATTATAAACAACAGTTAGGAAGTATACAGAGAAGAGACTTTAGAAACTTTTAGAAGTAGACTTTAAAAGACTTTTAGAAGTAGACTTTGGAAAACAAAGCCTAAAATAACCCTTCTTAACATACCCTGATTTTTTGTAGCATTGGGAAAAATAGTAATAAAATTCGTAAAGTATAGTAAAGTTACAGCCTATATACGTCCCACTGCTGGGCATAGTCCTCCCCTCGTTTCTGAGACGGTTAAAATAACAAAATCCGTAATAGATAACATTTAGATAACGGACTGAATTGGAATCTGCCGTTTGATGGCGGCGTCAAAGAATCTATCACATTCACACCGTCTCGTCTCTTGGACGTTAGTAAAGTCTATGGAAAATGCTACAAAGAGATGGCTTCCTATAAATGGCGCTAAAACCATCTGTTATTGACAATATTGCTGTTGGAACAGTTCATGTAACGTACATAAGACATACGAGTTTCAACAAGAAGTACGCTCCGCCCCATGACTAAAAGTTAATGCTATGGTGCGACGTTCTGTACTGCAGCCGGGTATTATGGTGAAAGTCCTTATCTGGTGGACTCTATATGGGCTCTATACAATTTTAATCTACTAATTTATCGGTTTTTACTCCTGTTAATACGATCCCGGTTTCCGCATTTCTATGATATCCTTTCTCATTTCTGCGTTTCCTTCACATATTTTCCGCAATACCAATTTCAGGTTATGGACAGCAGCATAACCTAGACAAAAATGTCATGTATCTTAGTCTAAGCATATATAATAAATAATACGGATGAGGAAGCTCGTTCAGACGTACTGGAGCTGTGTCACGGATTAATTGCTTCGAAAATCCTACCTCAGAAGTTGGAGGACGTCTGCGCCCAAAAGTTGGAGCTTACTTTTGTGTGATTAAAAACTGGTTTTTGTTTTATTGGTTGATTATACTTTAATATACTAAAATAGTGTTCGACATAGTAACTTCATTTGGTTTCAGTTTTGGTTTCGGCCGAAAATTAAGTTATAGCTGAATTTATTTTGTTTTTCTCGCCGAAAGAAAATAATTCATTGCTGTTTTCATTGATATTGACATACACTAAGACACGAATAATACGGTTGTAATTAGGACAATATCATGTTTGGAATCTGGTCGCTATATTTTAAATATATAATATAATAATATATACTCGTAATCATAATAACCTTTAGATAAGATAGTTGAGCTCTATCGGAAGATAAATAGTCTATTTTTGCAGCACTCCATATCGGAATATACCTAATTACCAATTTAGCTACCGAAATGTCTCATAATTCTAAAGGTACTAATGAAATTTTACATACACCTGCCTCATGACTCACGTTAAATTTATCATGTGATTGATTTCGTAGTTCATACGATATGTAATCCAGATATCTATCAAAAGATAGATATGACTCACTTTTTATCACTATTTTAATACACCAGTTTTAACGGTAAGTAGTATAATTTTGAAACACTTGTTGAAACACGTGTTGTGTCGATGTATATTATGAATATAATAGAATACAATAGACAGGCCAAGGTCTTGATAATAATAAAAATAAAAGAAATGTAGTTGAAATATATCAGCTGTCATAATCGCGGTTAAATTCACAATTCTTATCACTGCATAGATACAGTAAGATATAGGTATATATAGTTTGATATTAGCCCTTGAAAAAATCTAATCATATCACTTGATAGATTTATGCAGCGTCATGAACGTATTATATACGTTCATGCGTAGCGCAAAATTTATCGATTGCAAATTTTGTTCAAGAAACTTAAACTTTTACATTGATGTTTTTAAAGAGAAAAACAACAATGATTTTATGAAGATATATGTATTTACATGCCCTTTTTGCAAAAAAAACCAAAGTGAAAAATGAACTAACAGTCCAATCTGACGGTAAATGACAACTGTAAGCAATGGCTACCTGCAACCAACTGAAAAACTATGGACTACCATTTGCTACGACACACCTCACTCGCTTGTTTCACATCATTAAATATCTACGCCTAAATGCTGGTCGGAAAGGCTACTCTTCATTTAGCTCTTCATACATCTTCAATGTATAACTTGGACCAACTTGGACCAACTTCCGACGATCTCTGAATGTTTCAAGGAAGTGTCTCAGCGCCACTTTGAGAGCGCTGAGACACTTCCCAACGCGCTAGTGGTAAACACAGTAAACTACGCTCCTCCACGTTAAGCAAAGCCTACGGAGGTCCCGTAACGTTTTAATTGAACCCCCAGATTCCGACGACAGAAATGTCGCCAGCCCGTTACACACAGACACTACATATTCACCTAGTGCCACAAACACTGTCAGAACAACGGATGGGACACAGCGAGTCTCAGACGGACGCGACGTACACCTCCACAACGCGTACACACCGTACACCCAGGACCAGCTCTCACCGCCCAGAACATCGAATGACACGAGTTAGTCTTCAAAGGTGCCCTGAGCTCTATGAAGCTGTAAAAGCCAAAAGGCTATCATGATTAACATCATCAGAAATCAGTCGCTAATTTGTATTAGAACTTCCGTGTAGGGTGTCCTTTGCCGACTCACTACGGCCGCTGAATTTGCTTTGTCACTCTTTCGTCCTTTATTTTTGCTGGACACGTAGAAAGATTTATTGCATGTCTTTCTCTATCTTGGTCACAATATTTTCTTGCTACCCCACTTTCCTCTTATCACAGAATTTCTCAACCTATCAATACATCACCCCTAACATACTACTATTTTTTATACAATAAGGATGACAAACGAACAATCCACCCGATGGTAAGTGAATGTTGTGGCCCATAGATATCTCAAAAAGAATCAACAGGCACTTTGACCCCTAAGCACTAAAATCTAATGCCTCGTTTCCAGTTAAAGGGGTAAAACAGAAAGTTTTACTGTTCTAATTTTCTCCTCGCAGTTCTAATGAGTTTTTAGAACATTTTAATATTTGCCTGGTTAAATTTGTACAGGGTTATTTTTCAAGGAATCATATTTAAAACTTAAGTGAAAATATATAAATAATGAAATACCGTTATTGCGGTTTTTGAAAATATAAGTAAATAAGGCTTCTGCTTTTATTTGAAATTATTTCAACTTGAATGTGATTTACGGGCAACAACGTTTTTGCGTACCGAGTGTCCTTTACGAATGTTGCATGCGAAGTAAAATCAGTTAAAATAATGCATTACACGCATTTTGAACTTGAAAGGTAAAAAGAAGAGAATGTTTGAGATTTGTTTTTATGAATTTTACTTTACTGTTTGCCTATTTATTATACTTACCTTCCTAGCAAATTTCTTATCTATTGTCTATACTCAATGTAATCCGTTCCTTTTTCTTTTGTTTCTTTTCTATTACTTCTTTTAGTCTTTTATTTAGATCTGTAAAATTTGCCAATTTTCTTTTTATCTCATCATCTATACCTACAGCTATAGTTGCCAGTTTTAGTCGCTGGCACATCTAGCGAAGCTCCCTTCTTTGCTTCAAGTTCCATTCGTATCTTATTATTCCATGATAACATGTTATTATTTGTCATTCATAATTTTGGCTATACCTACCTCATACTTTGGTTGCTGTATCCGTCAAAACTCAATTAACTTTATCCAAGTCCGAATCTTTCATACAGAATTAATCCGAACCACTATTTATACCTTCTCACCCACCAGGACCCACTTTTCTATTTTTTGTCTGTAACGAAGTGGTAGCCACAGATATCCGATGCCAACCAATCCCTGAACAGACGATCGATCCATCCGTACGCTGGAACTCTGTTGAAACCTTGAATCAAGCATTGCGTTTTTCATTTTCCAAATTAAGTTTATGAAATATATCATGCTTCTATCTTTTCCTATTTTCCATGTTTATAATAAATATTTACCTATGAAATTGCCGTTCTGCAGTAGTAGCAGTAGAATTAAATAAATAAATTAATTTATTCACAAGAAATATGGTACAAGGGTGTTCTTATAAAATAATAGTGTATCACATATTTCACCAATTTTGTATATGAAAACTTATTTACTAATTAACTTATTGTTAGAATATACAAAATTTACACGTATCTCACTTTACAATATTTAATATTAATCCTTTAAAACACAATCAAAAAAGAAACAGCGTTTAACAGTCAATAGAAACGTTCTTTTATTTTTAGCACTTCATTTACCCAATAAAATTGTTTTTCTAGAAGCCACTTTAATAAATTAATTTCAAATCAATATAATTTTTGTATGGCTTAGAAATTCTAATTTCATTTTCTAATTTTATTCTCATTCAATACTAGTCATTCGTTTATTGATGAGCGTTATATTTTCACTTTTAATCGCGTTGGAATAGTTTTCGTCATCACGTTAAAAAAATCGAATAATTATGTAATATGAGTACCGTTGTGGCTGCAACTCGGCACAAGCGGCACGCAACATCAACGACGGTAACTACAAACGAACGCACCACCTGTTATTGATTTGCCCACTTCCATTCTGTAAATTTCGAACTGAAAAATGAACCCCGGGGTCTTCCGAAAACTTTGGTCGACAATGACGAATTAAAAACGATTGTGAAAGCTGATGATACTAAATCAACGGCTTAATTAGCAGAAGTTAGGATCAAAACAATATTTTTTCATTTGCGTCAAATTAGCGAGGTAAAAAACTTGACAAATGGGTGCCCCACGAACTCAATAATCGCCAGCGTGAAGTAAGCGTCGAGACGTGCCTTGCACTACTTAACAGGCACACATACGACGGAATTTTGAACCAAAAAATGAATTTTGTTCGACAATAGCAAGCGCTCAGCAAGTTGGTTGGATCCTGATTCAGCACCTAAACAATGCCCTTAACGAAAACTTACTCCTAGAAAATTATTGACCATGGTGGTCTAGCGTCGGTGTGATTCATTACAGCTTCTTACCAAATGGGATAAGTATTACTGCAGATGTATACTGTGAAGACCTGAACACAATGATTAAGAAGCATGTACGTCTCCAACCAGCTTTAGTCAATCGCTCGTACCCGCTTTTTCTGCACGCCAACACGCGACCTCATACTCTAAGACACAAGAGCTGGGTTTAGAAGCTCTTTGTCATCCGCCGTATTCACCAGACCTTGCACCTACAGACTTCTACTTTTACCAGAATTTGGATGACTTTTTGGTAGGAAAAAAAATCAGTGCCCGAGAGCCAGTACAAAATTCCTTTGAAGAATTTGTTGCCTCCCGTCCAGCTGATTTGTTCAAGAAGGGCATCAATAACCTATCACTGCGGTGGCAAAGATGGATCGATTGCACGGGTGATTACTTTAATCAATGGAAATAAAAAATATAGAAAAAAATTACGTTATTTCATAAAAACGGCAATTTCATAGGTAAAGACCTAAACTATATGACCTTTTATAACGAAAGAAAATGTTCGTTACAAAAATATTTCTATTTTAAAATACTGCAAGAAGTTTTTCTCCATTTCCATTTATATTCACTCAAGTTTTCTACATCCCAACTTTCCATTAAAATCTCCTAGCATAGTTAAGTACGCTTATTAATATGAAATAATTTCAAAACAAAAAAGCTATATGTTCTTGTCTCCACTGAGGACTAAGATGGAATTCCTCACAGCATGTAATTAAATTCGCTATTCTTTTTTTTAATAGGAAAAAGGTGACAAACGAGCACACAGTCCACCTGATGGTAAGTGGATGCTGCGGCCCATAGACATCTACATCTATCCTCGATTACGAATCAAAATGGAGATGCGTTGTCAGCCTCGAGGACTAAGATCGATTGCCTCTTTTCCAGTAAAAAGGGTCTCCGGTTCTCTACACTCACCATACGAAACACACCAGCATTAAGCTACTATTTCACGCTGATATTCTGTGAGAGCGTGGTCCTTCCCCGGTCGAGCCGACCCATTCGTGCTACAACTGTACAATTAGCATAACTGCAGCATGGCTCTACCACGTAAAAAATTCATTTATTCATATCCCTTCAGACCGAATCACACTGATGTTCTTTCGTTCTTAACATCCGAGGGGTACTAGTGCTCCGATAGGTATCGAGGTTTTACCCATGGCCCGGGCTTCTTCTTTTTCTTCCTTGCTTAATGGTTTTTGGGTTTTAGTCGCATTCTTTGCTGTATATTCCATGCTGTGTTCACGCTGTATGCGAGTGTATGTTTTATATATTGCCAGTTTCTTCCTTATTGGCAGTTTTGACTCCAGCGCGCAGTATGTGGCACAAAAACATGTGATGGTCGTACTATTCTCTACATCTTCATCTTGACCTGAGTGTTGCTGGCTTTTTGTGGATGATCGGTAGAGCGGCCGCCTTCCCATCGTTGACGGCCATCGACAAATCATCAAAGGATGACGGTAGCAAGTCAAGCAGACGTTGCATTTTGAAGACAACCATTCACTATATCAGCTTAAAAGATAAACTCATTATAATGATTTCGTATATTTACGCGAACACTACACATGATCAAAACTACTTTTACGGAAATAAACGCGGTAAAATCCGTAAAAGTAGTTTTAATCATAAACTCATTATTATCAGCTTGCAACGCTAGTTGGACGTTGTCTTCCCACTCCTGGAGGCGACCTTCCAGCGGAAAATGAATCCTGAATGAAATGAATAATCCACCCAGAGGGTTTAAGTAGTATATCATATTTGAGAAAAATTCAAAATGCACTACTGTACTACACTACTGTAATACAATACAGTAGATCCGCGGTAATCCGACAAACGTTTTGCAAGGCGGTATCGGATTATCAAATTTGTCGGACTATAGAGTACTGCCACAGCCCCCTGGTAGTCCGGAACTTTTTGAAAAAGAGTACCTTGTAATCCGACAAATTACATATCAAATATTAAACAATAAAAAAAGTCATGTGAAATTAAGTAAATGATGGATGTCCGTTAGGCTGCAACCCCACAGTCACACTTAAACTGAGACAATGGCCTGAAATAAATGCAACCTGTTTGTCCACGTATTCGCGAAGAACCCCCCCCCCCCCCCCATAACGGATTCATTTAAGGCATGTCGGATTACAAGGGGGTGCGCATTAGCCAGGGGCCGGATTATCTAAGGTCTACTGTAGTTATGTTTTTATTGATACCTATATCTGGTTAAGAGTGCTTGATCACTTAAAAAATCCGATCTGTAATTGGAGCATTCATAATTTCTTGTTGTGTATATTTACTAAAGTATATCAAACGACCTCAAAACGGCCTCGTCAAGTGCCGTAATTTAAAACAACTCTCTTCGACCACTTCGACTTCGAAACGTACTAGTTTTGCTGCGTTTAGATACTACTTCATACTATTATTTAATATACTTTATTGTTAGAGTTGTAGAGCTTAAAATAGTAAAACTAACCAGTGGACACGTGCGGAGTCGACAAGGTATTAATGGAGTTGGGTTTATATAATAAAGCATTAAAGCGCTTGAAATTTGTTTCGATTTTTGTTTCTATCTCCGTTATTCTACGTAATACAGCGCTGTACTGCTTCAAGTATATGTTTCGAACGCGCGATGACTCAGCCTCGGTAAACAGTATGCGGGGCGATGAGTCACCGTTTTACACATTCGCGTATTGTGTTTGAGCGTGTTGATTGTTAGTTTGTCAGTCTACAGCGGGACTCGTCAAGTAAGCAACAGAACAGTTTTAGGCGTTTAAAACGCGGGATTTAACTGCCAAACGCTCATATTAACGCGAAGCAGAAAATATGAACAAGATTAGCTAATTTTGAAATCAGAAACAAGTGTATGTGAAAGTGTGAAGTGTATAGTTAGGAAGTTTTAGTTTGTACTTCGTAGATAACTACGTGTGAGTGTTACTAGTGAAACGTTTGATAAGCTGATGAGTTTGTGCTATTTGTGAATTCCATTGCATTGGTGGCTGGAACGATGCCGTCAAACAAGAAATTGATTTCCAAAATGAAACAGATTGCACAGTGGATTTTGGTGGTACATGTGGTAAGTGCGTTTTGACGTCACCATTTTGTTTTGTTTTTTATTCTTATGTTTAGTAACTTATTAAATTTGTAGTACATTATTGTGTATTTACATTCCCGATACAGAAGACAGAAGGAATATAACATTAAAAAATAAATGCCACCGTATATACCAAATCATTTGCATGATATTTATTCTAGTTAGAAAATTTGAAATGTGTATGTGTTGAAGAACTTTTTATATGTAAGTATAGGTAAGAAGAGTGAAGAAATACGATGGCTAGTAGATATCGATTAGGATTGCGCACTCTTGTTGACTTAAATTCGTTACAAGTTTCCAAAGAGCAAAGTTAACTTTATTTGAGAGATGGGATTTGGTTATTTTGAATTGGGACGAAAAAAGTTGAATGAATACGACAGTATATAAATTTTAGGGCATATACAAAAGACATAATATAGTTCATCTATGTGTAGGTTTCCAATAAATAGTTATACAGCCTATACAATAACTGTAATATTTTTATATTTAAATTATTATATTACGATATAGATGTATTCAACTGTTGTGTTAACTATGACGTCCATAAAAAGTAATAAAATGTTTAAAATTCACCTTTATCACCCGATTTTTTAAACGTTTACATCTTGCGTCGATTCATTGTAATAGCAAAATAAACCTTCAATTATTTTCCCCTGCTCTTGAATATTAGAAAGTATCTACTCAAAGACACTTGTCTACTGGACGATCGATTCCTACGAGCAATTAAGTAATTAGACTTATTTGTATTCTTCGCCTTGTTTTATCTTTTATATAATGTATTGTCGTGGTACATTTATTTACATCGTGGTAAATTTAGTCCTAGTAGTAGATTTAACGGCTCGTGATAAATTATTAGTACATATTTTTTATATCTTGATTATTTTCTATGGTCTGCCTATATGTCGATTGTTGTTTATACTTAACGAAATTTTTTAACTAGATAAGGTTAATTTACAATTCTACAAAAATGTATAATTGAAAAAAATACTCAACCCTGTTGAAAGTGAAAAGAATAAAAAAACTATTTTATTTAAATGCGTGAAAACGGGATTTGTTAGTGGTCGCCGTCGTCGGTAGCAGAACGTGACCAGACAGCGGCGAGCGACAATGAAGGAAAGGAAAGGAAGCGCGTCGGTTTCAAAACTATTGTATTGAATTAACATCTGGTACTTTAAAACTTGGTTTTGTCCCTTTATACATTTAAATCTTGTTTTCTTATATGTACTTCCGGCTCAAAATTTATAATAAATTTTCGAAGCACTTGCTGACATCCAACTATCAATAAACATCACAAGGTTCTATGCCCTATATTTCTCAGAAAAGGTAATGCTTGTAAAATAATCTGTTTTATGATAATTTTGTCTGGATTGTACTAAATATAATTTTAATTTTTTGTTTACCCTAAAGATAATGGAATATTTAAAAAAATTAAAGACTACAATGTACTCGTAATTGTAAGAAAAACAAGAATAGACAGACCAAGTTAAAATTTATGGCACGCGACGCACAGCCGAACTATTTTAATCCGGAATCCCAGGGAGGCGTGTCCCCAGTATTAATACATTTAGGCCGGGCTGGTGACTCATGCGGCAGTCTGAAAGTTACGTCTTGTCCCACATCCTCCATATTCTCCGTATTACTCATAGCGGCAAACCCGGAATCACTATGAATTAATGCTTTCCGTATTATTTTATAAATGTTCATAGTTGGAGTTTAATGACTTTAGTGTTAATATAGCATTTATACACGTATAGTTTTGGAAATAATATAGATTTTAAAAACCACGAGTTTTTTATACCAAACAAAATGAAGTAATACAAGACGCAAAGGTCTAATGGGTGCTCTGAAGTACATGCTTGATTATAATTGGCAAAAAAAGCAAATCCTTTGCTTAAAAGGAAGCTACAACCGATGTAATCGATTAAGTTATGGAATAAAGGAATTTGAATTGGTTAATTGGTATTCTATGTAGCTATAAAATGTTACGTACTATGTCAGTAGTTGTAGCACGAATGGGTCTTCTCCACAGAAATCACAATAATTGTCTTATTATTACGATGTCTGTGGTCGTCTCGACCAGGGCAAGAGCACGCGCTCACAGAGTACCAGCATAAAATAGCAGCGTAATGCGCTGTGTTTCGTATGGTGAGCGTAGACCACCGGAGACACTTTTTACTGGAATCGAGGCATTTCATCTTAGTCTTTAAGGGTGACAACGCATTTGCATTTTAATTCTTAAGGGAAGATAAATGTCTGCAGGTCACAGCATCAACTTCAGGTGGACTGGTGCTCGTTTGTCACACAAAACAAAAGCTTATTCAACGCTATAAAATGAAAGAAATAAGGGTAGAATAAGTTTATTGTAGTTTTATTCAAATATAAATTAAGCTTCCGAGACGTAGAGAACGTTGAATTTAATTCCACAAACAAAGAGATTTGCGAGAGATCCTTGTGACAACTAGTTTCCTTGCTGCCTTCACGTCATACAGATTCATAGCTGACCGTGATACTCGTAATAGGAAGTTATTTTATATCTTTGTAATTACCTTTGCAAATATGTACATATATAAATGCCATCTTAAATTTAATTTAAGGTAACCACTTTCTTTTTTGTACGCTGTACGCAGCTATTGTCCTATTTTTTGTAAAGCAATTGAAAGACGTGCGAACACATGATGTGTTCAAGCTTATTGATTCTGAGTTGCCTTAGATTTTAGGTACTATTCTTTCGCAGTATTGAGAACGTTGCTGTTTTACCTATATATATATATATATATATATATATATATATATATATATATATATATATATATATATATATATATATATATATAAACTATAGTATAAGGAATAAAAAGAAAATAAGCAATACATAAAAGCTGCTGATGATAATAAAAAGGAATTTCATACGTGGTGGAGCCATGCTGCAGCTACTCGTATATTATGGTAACACGAATGGGTCGGCTTGACCGGCCAGGTACCAAGCTCTCACAGAATGCCAGCGTAAAATAGTAGTAGTAGCTTAATGCTACTGTGTTTTGTATGGTGAGTGCAGGAACCAGAAACCCTTTTTACTGGATACGAGGCATTCTATCTTAGCCGTCAGCGGTGACAGCGCATCTGCAATTTTAATCTTAATCGAGGGTAAATGTAGATGTTTGTGGACCACAGTATCCACTCATCATCAGATGGACTGTGTGCTGGTGTTTGTCACCCTTATTCTATAAAAAATACAGATAACAATAGATTAAAGGTTTATAGATTTAATTTCTAATACTTTATAATTTTCAAGTTTTCTGTAATACCTAGAATATAAATTATATTCATTACGTCATCTGTTTTATGTTTTTATGGAAAAACCTTTGTTTATGTCAATAAATCATACTTTGCTACTCAGCCGCAAGCCTCGTTTGACTTTTAATTAAGCGTTAAGAAAAATATGCAAATGGCGAGCAAGTCTGTGCAGACATTGCAAATCAAAGCGAGGGTGCGCGGGGAACGTTTAATTATGTAAATAAATTTTCATACGTTGATAAAAATGGCAAAAATATTCTATATATAATTCGTCTTACAACAATAAGTAATTCATAATTAGTCTCTGCTGCATTAAATACTACTATAATACTGCATAACTAGAGTCTGCTTCAAGAAAAAAGTACCGCGAAGAATCTACGAATTAAATTTTAAAGTATGGACTTTATTTAGACAAATGTCGAATTTCGCGAAGACTGTAGCGCCGCGGCTAAGGGACATTTTTCGTGATATAGACTCTTCTTGAACTATGATTTACACCAGACACTTTCAGTAAACTTCATTTTTAATAAAACGGAATACGTTCATAAATAATAGGAAAGCTCGGCGGTGGAGCAGCACTTAAAAATGGCGCGTGTTGTGCAAAAAATATTTCAAACCACAAAAACATAAAGTTATTCATATTCAAAAGATAAATGCATTTTTCTTGTGGCACCATATTATATCATGTTAAATACATATTATTATAATTAAAAATGCCTTTTATAGTTGGAAATAAACTGAAAAAAGTGCCTTTGGATCATTACTGTGTCCATTTTGTGGGTTGGATCATTTCTGCACAAAACGGTCCAATTGCAATTTACAATTTCATTTGTGCAGTAGGGCATTGAACTCCGTTTATTCGCGGAGTATGATATTATTCCTTGATCTAGCACAGCTTTTGTAGTGAGTACATTTCTTCATAGTCTGATCTGACTACACAATGGCATCACCGTCATCATACAAATATCCGAATCCGACTAGTACTGTGTACACTGCTGTGTTCCTGTCTAAAGGATATAGAGAGCCAGTAAGCCAGTACAATAACAGGCTGTGAGGTGACAACACATCTGTAGCCTTCTTGAAGTTGGTCGCAGTCGCAGGTGGCCATTAGCTGTTGTTATTTACCAATATAAACTGGGTGATTTTTTTACTGTCTGGAAAAAATAGGGTGTAACAGATGAACTAATAAATAGTTTTTAATTGATTTATTTAGTGCAAAATTTTTGTTTTTATAATTTTATTACCGAAAGTTTATTTCAAATTAGTGGCATTTATTGATAGTTCAATTACATAATATGTTAATGTAAAAATTGTAAAATATCTGTAGTAATAGGCTTCTATTCCATTCACCTGTCACATTCTATTTTCTTCCGGACGGTAAAAGAGTCACTCAGTATATAGGCTTTACTATCTTGACCATCGACATCTGCATATTTTCAAGTCACTACTGTTCACATCGCATCAAAAACGAAGTTTATTATTAGGTGAAAAAAATTCGTTATCCTTTAGTATGGCAGCAGTCTTTTTGATAGTTTTTGACAGATCGAAATCGTATGCGCCGGTTACATTAAAAGATTCTTAACGTTTTTTTTTTTTTGGGAATTTTCATAGTCCAGTACACAAGAAATTCATTAACAGACATAAACTTTCGCTATTCGATTACATGCGTACGATGAAAATAAGTGTCATTGAACTCCACTTATTTAGTTTAAGCTGCTTGCCTAAAACGTTCCAATTTCGATGTTGATGTGCACCCTTGTGACGATATTTTTTGTACCCCACGGAATGAAAGTTTGGAACTCATCAGTGGTTTTAATAGCTAAATATAATTCTTTTTTATAAGTTAATTAATGAACTTTTAATAGGCTGTAATGGATGCACGGTTGATTATGTCTGCATTTACCATAGTACGTAGGCATATATACGTAGTTTTGACGTGATAGACCCACGCTGCAGTTATATTATGGTATGAATGGGTCGTCTCGACCGGGGTAGGACCACATTCTCATAGAATTTCAGCGTCAAATAGCAGCTCAGTGATGCTGTGTTTCGTATGGTGACTGTAGAAAACCGGAGACCCTTTTTACTGGAGACGAGACATTCCATCTTAGTCCTCAAGGGTGACAATGAATCTGTATTTTGATTCTTTATTGATGATAAAATAAATGTAGATGTCTATAGGCCATAGCATTCACTTACCATCAGGTGGACTTTGTGCTCGTTTGTCACCATATACTATAAAAAATATACGTACTGTACTAGTAAAAGATTCATTAAAATTTTTATAACGATTTTTTTACTTTGACATTAGCAAAGAACTTAGAAAACTTGTAAGTTACGTAATAGAGCTGTAGTTTTCATAACTCGTATGTATAATGTGTATGTGCAACTTATTAATTAAAATTCAAAAGTTTAAATTGTTGAATTAACGGCATTAAATTTTGCAGTTCGTTTAAATGTTATCATGTCGTCCAATCAGCGAGCACAATATCTCATAATGTTCTTTATATCCGTCCACATAAACAGAAACGGTTCGTGGTAATGACATACTGCTATGGGGAGGGACGTTTAACCGGCCGTTACGGTCCCGGATATGTGACCGCTGCATTTTATTACCACTTTACTTTGCCACGTAATCGACCTTCATGATGAAGGGCTTCTTTTTCACAAATAATCGTTTTGTAGGTGATCGTTATATCGTACGTTAACCGTTATGCGATGTTCTTTTGAAAACAACGTAACGTTATAACAATTGAAGCGACTGTTAGAGACGTTAATTTTGAAGATAATAAATACTAGCTGTATCCCGCGACTTCGACCGCGTGGAATTTATTACGATTACATTTTTTTAAAGTAGCCTTAGTTACTTCTTATAACATTGGCTATCTGCCAGTGGAAGTCCTATTAAAATCAGTCCAGCCATTTCCAAGATTAGCCGGAAACAAACAGACAGATAAAAATTAAAAAATGTTTTTGTTATAATATATTCGTATATACTATCTTATGTCCCGATACCATCCACACCATTTGGATGCTTTGCGGTCCACCACTGTACGTTTCACTAGGAGTTTTCTTCCGCGTACGACCTCTATGTGGCATAGCACCGGCGATTTTTCCGGACCGATACGACCTGGTGACCTTCAAGAAAGGCCGGCAACGCACCTGCAATTCCCCTGGTGTTGCGGTTGATCATGGGTGGCGGTAGTCACTTAACATCAGGTGAGCCGCATGCTTGTTTGCCCCCTCTTCTATAAAAAAAAAAAAAAACTATCATATGCACTTAGTAAAAAGCTGTTAATTTGACATTACAAACAGACCCTTCAATTCTATTTATTTGTAGATATAGATTTATGCATACATTTTACCTAAGGGCATATATTTTACTTATGCGTATATTTTACCTTAATTTACACAAAGAACACCCTTTCTGTCCGGGAGTCCGTTTGGGCAGGTACTACCGTACTATTTCTACTACGGAATAGTTGTGTTTCAATTGTCGAGTTTCGATCTGAAGGGCACTGTATTGCGGACTGTGAGGAATTCCGTGTTGGTCCTCAGAGTTGACAACTCATCTGTAGCTTTCTTTCTTTGAAGTTGGCCAGAGATGTTCATAGACTGTAGCAGTTACTATCAGGTGGACTGTTAATTCGCTTGCTACTTCAGTTTTATAAAAGAATGACGTCATGTGAAGTCTGACAATATGCATTACGGCGGTACCGCGCGCCGGTCTAGTTTTTACATTACCTACTTAGAAATGAGAGTCAAATATTTGTGCTTAGTTCTGGCTCTGGACTATATTATTAGGCTATAACTTTTGTAACTGTAGGGTTATTTTTTTAAAGAATCGTGTGACAAACGAGCACACAATCCACTTGATGGTAAGTGGATGCTGTGGCCCATAGACATACACATTTATCCTCAATTAAGAATCAAAATGTAAATTCGTTGTCTCCCCTGAGGACTAAGATGGAATGCCTCGATTCTATTAAATAGGATCTCTGGTTCTCTACACTCACCATACGAATCACAACAGCATAACGCTGCTATTTTACGCTGGTATTCTGTGAAAGCGTGGCCATAAGTGCCTAAAACCATAATATGACTGCAACGTGGCTCTACCACCAAACAAGCGTATGATGTTTGAATGGTGCGTATTAATGAAAGCGTGTGATGGTTAAATGTATTAAAAGCAATTTTTAAGTCCTTAATTTATTCTTACAGGTTGAATTCTTAGAAGCATATTGCACGCCAAGAGATACAGCGCGACGCTCACCGCAACGCAGCCGACGCTCGCGGGAGCCGCGTCGCTCGCCCGACACTACCCAATGGCGGTACGAATCCCGGCGACAGCCATACGACTTTGAATCGTCCCGGAGACCGTACGACTACGGATCGGGCCGCAGGCAATACAGAGAGTTTGACGACGAATCAGCAAGGCGACCCGCTTACGACGCGGAGTCGGCGCGACGCCGAGCGGATTACGAGTCGGCCAGGCGAACGGATTTCCATTTGTCCACACCTGGGGTGTCTCGACGTAGCCCTGAAAGTGCTCCTGAAGGATCGGCAGATTCGCCGCCAGAGCCAGCACCCTCCGCTCCGCTGAGGCAAGGGAGACAGTCAAGGCATCGGTCTCAACCTTACTACGAATCCGGTAAGTTCGCATTTCGTTGGATATTTTGTTTATTGACGAATTTTTTTTTAATAATCGTTAGATCGTTGAAATTCGATGCGATAGATCCGCTTTTATCATTTACAGTTTCGTCATGTAGTAAAAGTTGTAGGTGTTGCAAAATTTTTTTCTAAAAGGATGATATAGTTATGATACGTAAGTAGATACGTAGTTATGATATGATAATGATAAATGTTTACGATCCAAAATATGAAACCAACCTTAGATCCGAATAATTTATTAGTGTTTCATTTGTCGTCAGTAGAAACAATTTTAAAAATAAAATCATATAAGTCTCGTGTATAAGAAACGCGCTTCTCGTGTCTAAGGACTTGTGGGACAAAGACTTCTTTTTCCCAGCATAACAATTGTGGTGAAGACTTGTTAAAGCATTGTTCTCTCAGCTGCAGAGCAAGAATCTAGCTGTGTCCATACCCGCAGCGGTATTAAAAAGAAAGAAAAACAACGAAGTATTCTCTATGTTGCGTAACATTTGGAGATAACTTACTTTTTACTGTAGATTACCTACTTTTTTATTAATTCCGAAGATTAAAACCGAAATAAATAAATCAATAAAGCCCAGTGTAGGCCACAGTTCGTTTCGTGATAATTTTAAGACAAAATAATTTTTGTAGTGACTAAAAAAAATTACAACTACCTATCTTATTCAAATAGAGGTGATTTACTTGTTGGATTAAATTTTAACATCTATATTTTCCGTAATAATGCCCTTCCTGACATCCTTATCGTCTAAGCATTTATAAATTACACGAAGGCTAGAACTAGTGTGCTATTAGCATTATTTATTGTATTATGATATTGTTGTTTTTGCATAAATGCAGCTTAAATTTAAATATAGGATCCCTGACTTGGTAACCCATCAAAATTATTACTGCCCGTACCCGAAATGTCGATAATTCAAAAAGTTTTAATAAAACGCGACAATATCCTTTAAATTATTTTATTCGACGAATAGTGTACTACTATTTAAGATGTGGTATAGTATTCACGTAAACTTAATAAATCAATAGACAAAGACAAAATTAAGAAAAGGAACTTAACCAACAGTTTCTAATTAGTAGCAGATATTCATTGTCTCATTTTAAGTTCTAATTAATTTATCTTCGTCTGTGTCGGCTCTTTTAATTTTACTGGTTTAATATATTATGTAAATACATGGGCTGGCAAGTAACTAAAAAGATTTTGACTATGGCGTACATTAGCGCATGGTGAGAGTTTAGGTAGAGGGCTTATTTTAACATACTCGTATTTTTGCAAACGTAGCACAGCCATGTTGCATCTGTATTACTGGAGCACGAATGGGTCGGCTCGACCGAGGAAGAATCACGTTCACACAGGATAAATTAAACAGGAAAATTGAAAATTGCTGTGTCGTATTGTGAGTGTACAGAACTGGAGGCCTTTTTTACTAGTTATAAAGCATTCTAATTTAGTCCTTAGGGGTGACAACACATCTGAATTTGGATTTTTAATTAAGCATGAATTTAGATGTTTTTAAATTTAATAATAATAAAGTTTATTTCAATAAAAATATTTAGTTTACAATCATTAGTGCCCCGAGTCTCCGTTTAAGCAAATAATTCCTGAAGCAGGTGACTCCGCTCTTTTATATCTATAGTTTATATATATCATATACTTATTATTATGGTATGATAGAGCAAGTAGATGAATTACTTACTTTACTTTATGAAATGATATGGCAAGTAGATGAATTATACCTTGTATGTTTGGGATGCGAATTTAGCAAGGATGGGAGATATGATAAGGATAGAGAACGACGAGTTAACGCAGGAAATAGAGTAAATGGGGCCCTACACTCTATTGTGAAGAGTTAGAATGTGTCAAAAAAGGCACGTATGGCAATTCACAATGCTGTGCTGGTCCCTACTTTAAAGTATGGTAGTGAAAGCTGGGTGTGGCAGAAGAAGCACGAGAGTAGAATAAACACAATAGAAATGCGGCCATTAAGGAATATGTTAGGGCAGAATTTGAGTGACAGGGTGAGAAAATGTGTAATAAGAGTGTGGTTTGCAAGATGATGTTGTGATCAGGATTAAGAAAGGAATGCTTCGGTGGTTTGGTCATGTAGAAAGAATGAATGAGGAAAGAGTGATAAAGCAGAAGTACACGGCAGAGTCGGAAAGGGGCGTCCTAGGCGATAGTTTATTGACCAAATTTGTGATATATTGAAAATGGGTCAAATTAGAATGCACGTGGAGGAGGCGAGAGAGGTGTGTCAGGATTGTGCCAAATGGAAGTCTGTAGTCTCTGTCTACCCCTTTGGGTGACAGGCGTGAGTGTTTATGTTATGTTATTATTACACATATATTACAAAGAATTATTAAAAAATTGAATGTGTATGGGGCACAGCATTCACTTACATTAGGTGGACTGTGTTTCTGCTTGTCACCCTTATTCTATAAAAAAGTAACATTGTACACTATTTATTACGACGGCGAATAGCTTTATATCTTTATAGCATACTCGTAGATATTGCTCAAGATTGTTTGGTTTACATTATTACCCATATACAAAAACACTGTATATGTATTTTATGTAAACATGTATATAGTCGTACTCCATAACGAAACGTTACGGCTTTGTTTATATATCTGTGTGTACTTGGCATATTTATCATCGCTTCACATTATCCAAGAAGTTTTTATTGTAAAAATATATACCAAGTATTGGCTTAGCAACTTTTTTTTATAGAACAAGGGTGTCAAACGAGCACACAGTTCATCACCTGATGGTAAGTGGATGCTGTGGCCCATAGACATTTACATTTATCCTCGAATAAGAATCAAAACGTACATACATTGTCACCCATGAGGACTAAAATGGAATGTCTCACTTCCTGCAAAAAAGGGTCTCCGGTTCTCTATGCTCACTATACGAAACACGGCAGCATTATGGTGCTATTTTACGCTGGTATTCTGTGAGAGCGTGGTCTTTCCCCGGTCGAGCCGACCCATTCGTGCTACAACCATAATATAGCCGCACCGTGGCTCTACCACGTAATAACGTGAAGCCAAACCAACGGACTATACAGTTTATAGAAAAAAAAAATGTAATTGAGCCAATACACTGTAATTTTTTTTAAACTTCAACTCAATATATTTAACGAAAGAAACACGTGATTGCTTCAGTTTCGTTTCAAAGAGATTAACACTGTATTTTCCTTTATACGGATGTTAAATTGCTAGAATGGTTTATTGACTCGAATAATAAAAAATATCGTTAATAAAAAAAGATATCGGACAAGCAAAAGAGCTTAATACATGGATAGATGGCACAGAGGCTGATTGGCTCTCCACAATTAGGCCGCTGGAGCTAATAAAAGCTGCAGTAGCAGTGAGGCTACAATGGCAAGTTTTAATCAGGCTTTTCCGTTTATTCGCCGTCTAGACTGGAATAATGTCTCTGCTGTGATAAATACAGGCTAGTGATTGCATACTGCTTTTGCAGTTACGTTTTTTTTTGTATTTAAGTTAAGTAACAGCTTTGTGCTTAAAGTGATTGATAAAAAAATATTGTATTTGCCAACAAAAGTTCAGGAACCCTTGTCTATGAACGTTTATCTTATTAGTTTTCCCTAACGGAAGAGGAAGTGTTCGTTGGTTTGTTGTTTATAAGATGCGACATGTTGTGTGTGTTTGCGTCCATCTGATTTATAATTTGGATTAATCACTACTCTCCCCTCTTCTTTTGACGGTCAAACAAATTATTAGAAAAAGCTTTTAGATGCGATGCGATGATATTTGAGGTGTCAATAGAACACAGTATACACTTACCATGAGGTGGACTGTCCGCTCGTTTACGTAAACATTTTTTTTAAATACGTGTGCTTTTTAAGTTACTCTTATTTTCCAATAGATTTACAGTAGGTTTCAAGTACCGACACATTTTGAAAAGACATTATCGACGTAGATTGCAATGATTTAACAAATTTAACTCGCGTCACGAATCTGGCCATCCACGCGGAAAAGTAATTACGTCACCTAACGACATCACTTAGATTCTCCCTTCGCATCGCAAATAGTCGATTTGCTTCACGAGTGCTATTCTGGTTAAATAGATTATTCACGTATTATATGGCGTATGTAGTAAATACCTTTATATTTATAAGTATATTTTTATCATACCATTTTCTATCCTAATTGTTCAACTTCTCTTAGTATATAAATTCAATTGCGATTATATTAGTGAGTGTAATAATAGCGAGTGTAGAGGTTCGGAATATTATAACGCAGGATTTTCTACTCTAGTACAGTATTCACTCTCTTTTAATGGTCAATTAAAAAATACCCTAACCTGCTCTATCTCTTTTCACTAAATGATCATAGAGAGAGAGAGAGAGAGAGAGAAGTGTAGATATAATTAGAGCTTAAGGCGGTACCCTGACCAAAACCTGGCAAAAGTGCGTTTTTCAGAGACTATTATCTCATTAGTTATGAGAAATAAGCTACATCAAAAAGCACATTATTAATGTTCGATATCCTATCATCACATTCCACGTTCTAATTTGTTTTTATCTGTTATGAATACATTGAAATGTATTCATCTATTAGTATTCATTAGTATTCATCTATAGTATTCATCATCTACTTTTAAAAAATGACTAAAATTATTGATTACATGCATCTGTTGTTAAAGGAAATGCTTTAATCATTTGAGAATTTCACTAATGGATAGATAATTTAAAAATCTATATTCTACACGTTTTATTTAAATTCTTAAGTTCACTTATCTCTTAATTGAAATAATTCCAAATATTCGGGCGTATTTTTCCGTGATATATTGTATGGGACCGAACGATCAAGGTCTCTTGCTGGGGGAACCGTCTTAATTGAAGGAAGCAATAATCAACGATTATAAGAAAGGCCGTTGCATAAGAAAAACATGCAATAATATTTGAAAACTATTTATTTCCGGATTTTTTTACTTAATTTAGTGGCCAGAGTAACCACACGCTGGCTAGGTTAGGTTGACAGAAGGGAGAGATAAGTTGCCAGAGTAAATCAATGCAAAAAGTTACACTTTAATGTTGCCATACAAAATATTAATTTAGTAATATATTATTAGATTATTTTATATGTTTAGTTTGTACTGAATAGCCGTAAATAACGGCTTACAATAAAGAAATTAAACTTGATTTCTAAGAGATAAGTATAGAATTTAGAGCTAGAAAGAGATAAATATTAATTTAAATGAGCAATAATAAACGATTACTGTAATAGTTAGGCCGAAGTGTTTAGTTCAATCAATTTATAATTTGAGCCATTATGATTGGGAATAAAGAATTGTTTCATTTATTTTATTGAGGTTACTTTACGTGAAGAAATAAAATATAATATGTCGAAATTAACGCCCTTCAAACTTAAAAGTTTTTCTTCTTTCGTAAAATAATTTTACTGTCTATATATGCTCAATGCTGGGCGCAGGCCTCCTCTCATTTCTGAGAGACATAATATAGAGCAGGTAGTCTGCCGCTCTGGCCCCTTTTTATTACTGAGTGTTGGCGGACTTTACATGTCCTCGAAATATTTTAGTTTTCAGTAATTCAGGTTTCTTTACGATGTTTTCCTTTACCACCAAGCACGGCGTAAATTGGCAATTGGTAAAGCAACATTTAACGATTTCATAGGAGTCGACGGGTATCGAAGTCTGTTGCTCGCGCACTATGAAATTTACGACGAGCATTTCAGCCTCTGAGCTACAACGTGAATTATTTAAACACTATATACTTAAATTAAAAATAAAATATCTAAGAATTACTCCTAAAATAACAACGAAAAATGCCTCACGATCGTAGATATTTGTCGCGGCTGGAGGGCTTATAACCAGACTTTTATGTTCAACGTGCATTCAGAAGGATGCCTTTGTTGCGTGAGGCTAGAAATTCTCATTAGGGTATTTGTATATGCCTTTGAAACAACATTATGTGTGCGAGTTTAAAAGGGGAATTAATGCATTCATTTGCATGGTGCGGTAAAAATCCGCATTTCATCAAATTAGCTGGTTTAGTCAAAACATAATATTAAAAAATATTTAGAACGGTACTGTGTGGTAGAACTTTAGTGCGTAGGAGTTTGTCTAAGTATGTACCATCCTTTTACATCTCTCTCTTTAAGATAATTGATAGAATCAGGCGTTACTTTGCGGAAATTCATTATAATAAAGACATTAATATTTAATTCGCAATCATCCGCGTAATTAAATGCAATGATGTGTCTTACCTGGATTGAAGAGCACCTGTCGCCCTCCCTCAATTGCATGCGCTAATCCCGTCACCACTAGTCCCAGCATCACTACTACCAAACACCACTACTCCCGGCACCACTACTCCCAACACCACTACTCTCGGCACCGCTACTCTCAACACCACTATTCCAGGAAAGACACACCATCGACGATAATACTCTAGTAATAATGTATTATCGTCGATGGTGTGTTTTTCCTGGAATAGTGGTTTTGAGAGCATTGGTGCCGGGAGTAGTGGTGCTGGGACTAGTGCATGCAATTGAGGGAGGGCGGGAGGTGCTCTTCAATACAGGTAAGACACATCATTGTATTTAATTAAGCGGATGATTGCGAATTAAATATTTTAGAGTAGTGGTGCATTAGTGGTGTGTAGTGGGGTAATAGTGGCTCTTCAATCTAGGTAAGACACATCATTGCGGATGGTTGCGAATTAACTATTAATATCTTTATTATAATGGATTTCCGCAAAGTAACGCCTGATTCTATCAATTATTTGAATCATTATCAAATAGGAAATAGTCACACAGATTATTTGTGCAAACAGTTATGAGCGAATTACTTCAAATCTACCAAAATATGCAAAATTATTTTTATAATAACAAAGAAAGAAAAAGTTAGAAAAAAAAATATTAAAGATTTTTGTTATTAAATATAAAGCCGGCAAAAGTACAATCCAGACGCTCGTTTAAAGAACACCACTTGAGACGGTTCGGAGATGCCTAAGGCCCAGCCTTGTCGAAACAAGCATTAAATTCCACCCTTTAAATGTTGTCGTATTATTATTGATATGAAATTTTTTATTTTAAAGCTTGCTCGATTGTATAAAATGTTCTCTTTCTTTTTAGAATCGTACTCCGGCGACCCATCCTCATCAACAGACGGAGAAGAAGAGGAATTCGGAGATTTCGATCCGTTTGCCACCGCGCCGTCTTTGCATTCCCCAGACAGCGGTCGATCAGACCCGCGATACGCGAACGCGCCGCGCAGGAATCCCAGCCCATATTATTACGGAGATCTTTTCAAAACAGCCCCTCCTCCCCCGGCCCCATCGGCGCCCACCACGACCGCGTCATCGCGAGGATCTCGTTACAGGAAGTCGGCCAGCCTAGACGCACCGCACGTGGCTCCTCGGCCCAATTTGCCCAAGCGGTTTTCCGTGGCCGAGGATGGGTTCCGTGAGCTAGAGCGCTCGTCGTCTTCGTCCGGGGAGAGCGCGTGGATGCCACCGCGGCGGCGCGGGCGTGACGCGGCCGGCTGCATTTGCGCCGCGCCCGAAAATGTAGACGAGCACTCGGCCTCACGAAGTGTGTTCTACGTGCCAGCGCCTCTGCCACGCTGGCCTCAAGAGATGACAACCCGACAGATATATGAGACGGCTTTCGACTGCAAAGTAGCACGCTCCGACGATGACCTGGACGATTTCGATCGCGTTAGCAATCACCCGGCTCTATTGCAGGCCGAGGAACGTAAAGTTATCTCATCCGCATCGTCTGCTTTCGAAGCGGTCGAGCGCAGTGAGCCAGACTATAAAGGTAGACGTAAGGTGACCATGAAAACTGACAGTGTTCGTCGGTCCAAGATACCCACAATACGTCAGAAAAAAGAGAATGAGAACAATGCGAGTGTTTTGTCTGAGGAATTAGAAAAAGTGCATATTGAAGAAGAGGGTCGAAATGCGTCAACTTCTCAATTACCCTTACGTGGGTACACGCCTTCACCCCCATCGACGGCTCCGTTGCCGACAAAATTTCAACAAAAAGACGGGTCTGCAATGAACAGTATAAAGAGTGCCCCTAATTTGCCTCAATCTCAACTCGCGCATCCAAGACTTAAGGATTTGAGGTTGCCCGTAAAGTCGTTACGAGCGCGTGATACCCCGACGAGTAGTGATGCTAGCATGGCCGATGTTAAAGGATCAGCATCAACAGAGCTGGACATTGGGCAGCGATTGAGGGATTCCAGCCGCGAATCACAAGAGGATGATGATGACAGGGCACAATCAAAAGACGGTATTTTTTTAGAGATTAAGGGTCGACCCACTTCCGATTCCGACAGAACAAAATTGAATCGGTACTCAGGGCCAAAGGGGGTCGGCCCTATAATGGAGTTTAAAGGAAGGCCATCAGTAGCCCGACCGCGTAGGAAATATTCCAGTACAGAGAGCATGGCTACAAGCAGTAGTGGAGGTAGTATGGAATCGTTGCGAAGCAGTAACAGCGAGGGCGATCGGAGTAGTAGTAGTTCTGAAAGCCGACATTCATCCTCCCTTAGTTCTCATAGCTCAGATTCGGGAAACGTCCCGTTCACTAAATCCTTACATCACATGCAGTTGTCGGGGTTTGGACATCATCCGACTAAATTACACATTCTTAGTCCTATATCGGACAAATCTTCACAAGAACCGGGGTCAGAAACGTCTGACAATAACAAAAACAATAACTCGCAGAAAGTGTCACCTGAGGATGTAGAGACGGGGAACGCAACTGTACAAACTACCGTTGAAATAGTTCCTAAAGTAAAACGTCGTGCGCTACAAAATAAGAACTTACTGAACCTCTCGTTTCGGCATTCTGTAACCGGAGACACCGAAATACAAGGTTCCGACAGTGGTATATCGATTCATTCAAGAGAAGGAGTTGATTCACGTAATGCTTTCATCAGCTTCAAAAACAGTAGCAGCGTTGAAGAAGAGAAAAAAATTGATGATGTAGATTTATCGGACCTTCCTTTCGACATGCCTAAACTTAGACGACGCAGAGCAGAGGCTGAAATCGACCTGCGAACTTTACCGTTCGACATGCCGAAGCTGCGTCGAAAATTGCGCGGCCAATCTTTGCAACTGAACAACGACTTTGGTGAAGCCATCTCTAACGCTTCTTCCAGCCAAAGCGTACAAGATTTAAACCAAGGTAATTGCCTTTTTTATCTTTTGTGTAATCGATGTTTCTTATTGTATTCCAATTGAATACAATAAATTACACTAAACACAATAAATTATTTTAGGTTACATTTTCTTATATGTTCTTGTATTCAGAACTTTCTAATCCTAACTGAAAAAACGCCAAATTCTGTCTACAGGCATGAACATCTAATAACTACTATTTGTAATGGACATGACTATAAATTTGAGACACAAGTAGGTATATATCATCTTACATATTATCTGACCGTCAATTTTATGCCCTTTTTCCGAGTAAACCGCATATTATTTTTTTCTGTTTGTTTTCCATTGTATTCGACAGATTATCCCACACGAAATAGAGGCTAAATAGGATTTTCTAATATTTAATTTGCTTGAGTGCTTCGGAGAAAATCTCCTGTGTATTTTACGGCAAATTTGTAACGTCCAGTTGAGTTAACCGTACTCCAAGAGTTAAACTAAAAAAGTTGTTTGACATTGGGTGCATTTGGCAGAAAAAAACGCTAGCAAGCGCTTGTAAGCAAAATGGCGAAACTAAACAGTTTTCGGCCAGGACACGTTTGCTAACTTTAGTAGCGCTGACACAATCCGCCATTTTGCTTATTTAATTTGTTCGTTTTGAAGTAGAATTTATAAGTTTTTTTGTGCAATATTAGTTTTAAGTAATATAATGACATGAATAAACATATTATACATGTTATTAAAAATTCATGATTGGTAAGTTTTTAATATGAATACTTTACAAACATATATTTAAATTAGGTTAGGTTCCTCGGTTAAAACTAACTTCGTGGCCTAGAGGAAAATAGCTACTTACGATTTGACAGCGCTTACCGCTTACGATCGCCATTTTGCTTACAAGCGCTTGGTAGCGCTTTTTTCTGCCAAACGCAGCCAATCATTCCTTACACCCAATCAAAGGTCCACTGCCGAAGATAGCCACAATCTTAAATTGCTGGGACATATTTGCCACAGTTGCCACGCTATAGCCGAGTTGGCAACCGCATTTTTTTATTCTAGTTGTTATAGAAAGGCGCTGCTGCACATATCCTCGTGTTCCCTGATGATATATGATAGTGGGTTTTCTTACGCCGTCCCTACACACCGCATGCGAGTAACATTAAAATTACTTTTTAGCTATTATGTTATCTTGTGTAATAATTATAAGTTAAAGGTAAATTTCTTATCTTTTCCAGGTAATAAACATAGACCAAAACTGACGTTAAACTTTGAAAGTGGCAGTGGCAGTTCGAGTAGCGCGAAGGGGTTGCACTTAAATTTGGGGCCAATCGCCCCGCCACGAGACTTGATCGACGCATCATTGCCACTTGACCGACAAGGGTAAGTCAGTTTACTATTAACGATTGATATTCAATAACAAATATTTCATTGTTTTATATGTGGTAGTCATGCTGCAGCTATTATGGTTGTAGTACGAATGGGTCGGCTCGACCGGGGAAGGACCACGCTCTCACAGAATACCAATGTAAAATAGTAGCTTAATACTGCTGTGTTTCGTATGGTGAGTGTAGAGATCCGGAGACCCTTTTTACCGAAAACGAGGTATTCCATATTAGTCCTTAGGTTTAGAGCACACAGTCCATCTGATGGTTGGTGGATGCTGTGGCCCATAGACATCTACATCTATCCTCGATTAAGAATCAAAACGCAGATGCGTTGTCACCCCTGAGCACTAAGATGGAATGCCTCGTTTCCAGTAAAAAAGGGTCTCCGGACCTCTACACTCACCATACGAAACAGTAGTATTAAGCTACTATTTTACGTTGATATTCTGTGAGAGTGTGGTCCTGCCCCGGTCGAGCCGATCCATTCGTGCTACAACCATAATATAGTTGCTGCGTGGCTCTACCATGTATAAAACTTTTTCCCTTTACTGCACTTTCGCTAAAAACTAATAGGGGTGGGTTGAGGGGCGGTGCAAACGTTGTATGAAACTTTTTATTGGGTCATCCGATTTGCTTTGAACTTTGCAGAAATGTTTTTGATGATAAATGTTTAAGATTTTCATATTATTTTTTTTTTCAAAATAACCTGAAATAAATAAAATAATATTTATTTAATTATTTCTGTATCGATCGACAGTCAGAATTGCTTGACAAAGTCAATGGTAACGCGAGCGAGGCCGCGGTCAAAGCATTAAACATTTTTAGAAAGTTTAGTTTTATAATATTATTCTTGGAGCAATTGATAGATAACTTATCTAGAATGAATGTTCCTTGCAGGTGGTATCACGGCACGTTATCGCGTGTGGAAGCTGAAAGCCTTCTGAGGGATGCCAATGAAGGGGCTTTTCTTGTCAGAAACAGTGAATCTGCCAAGCACGACTACTCGTTGAGTTTAAAGTAAGTTGAATTTCATTACATAAAACTAATTTTCTGGGTTTTACATACATAAATACTCACGTCTGTCACCCAGAGGGGTAGGCAGAGACTACAGACTTCCATTTGGCACGATCCTGACACACCTCTCTCGTCTCCTCCACATCCATATACCTACGCATTCATGCTCGTCGGTTAAGGGTACCCCTAATTTGGTCGATACATTTTCGCCTAGGGCGTCCCTTTCCGACTTTACCATTCACTTCTGCAACATAAATTTTCTTTGTCACTCTTTCCTCATTCATTCTTTCTACATGACCAAACCACCGAAGCATTCCTTTCTTAATCCTGGTCACAACATCATCTTGCAAACCACACTCTTTTATTCTCTGGATTTTATTACGTTTATTTTAACTTATTTTAACTCACTATTTCCGACAGCACCCATGGTCATGGGTGTGACTGGGGTAATTAATGTCCTGTGACTATGTGTGCTGTAAAGCAAATCCGTTATATATTTTTTTTAATTCAATGTCTAGTAGTAGTGTAAATACAAGTTGTCATTAAGTTGAATTACTGCTAAAACTTTAAAATAATACAACCAGTGCGTGTTGCCAGTGATGATATTATACGGATCTGAAACAAGGTCCTTTAATGAGGAATGAAAGTAATCTCATAGATCTAACGAGTTCGTTAATTTCACAGTTTCATTAGATTTTGTAATAAGTAGAACCTAAGTAACTAACTAAACAGAACAGTTCAGTAAACTGTAGTGAAAATACGAGTAAAGTTCGAAAAACCAACAATATTGATGGGGAAGAAAGGTCATCGAGTGACAATCTCGTATCAGTAATTGAAGTATAAAACTACCCCCGGCTGGATGGAGTGTTGACCCGCATTAAGCAGAATGGCAATAGTAGATGCAGGTGGCTCAGGACTAGGGTTGCCACCCGTACTATAATATACAGTATTGTACCATATATCAGTCATTTGTACTATATATTATAGAATATAATGTAGTACGAAAAATAGTATATTTTTATCCCTAATTCAATTGTCCCACTTTTTATATTTATTTATTTATTTTATTTTATTTTTATTCTTTATTGCATCCTTAACAAAAGAATACAAAGGGCGGACTTAATGCCTTGAGGCATTCTCTACCAGTCAACCCATGGAGTGGTGAGAGTTTGACGTAGGTGTGGCAATATAGAATAATCTAAAACAATACAAATGATAATTAACTACACAATAAATACAAACTACTAATAAATAAACTATACATATATGATCTATCCTTACAAATATACAAATATATAAATAAATGGAGATACATACAAGTAAACATATTTAAATACATATATAATTAATATATACAAATGACTATGAATATATACGTCTGTTCGGCAATACATATTAAATAAATGAGTCATGTAGAATGCGTTGTCTTTAATAAATGATTACGGACCAACTTTTTAAAAGCGTACTTATTGGGAGCTTTTCTGATGTCATCGGGCAAGGAGTTCCCAAGGCGTGTAGCCTGAACTGTGAAGGAGTTACCATAGAACTCGGTGAAGTGAACTGGAGTACAGATTTTGTTGTTAGGAGAAGAGCGTAGGACCCTATCATGAGATGAGGAAAGATAATGAAATTTACTCTTAAGATAAGAAGGCGAAGATGGATCATTTAATATGGAAAAAAGTACAAGTAATATTCTGGAGTTGCGCCTCTGCCGGATTGTAAGCCAGTTTAGCTTAGATCTGTATTGCGAAATATGATCATACTTACGGAGCCCAAAGATAAATCTTATACAGTTATTGAAGAGGCGTTCCAGCTTGTTTAGAAGATCTTGGGACAGGTCTGGGTAACACACATCTGCATAATCAATTATGGGTAATATAAGTGAATGGACAAGCATGATCTTAGATTTTGTGGGGAGAAAATGCTTTAAACGATACAGAGAGCGTAACGTGGCAGTGACTTTACGACTCACATCTGAAACCTGAGTTCTCCAATTCAGCGTGCTGTCGATGTGAAGGCCAAGATTTCTAACAGAATTACTGAATGGAATTGTAGTATTATCATAGTAAATAGGAGGTAAGTCTGTCAGATTAATCTTAGCCAGCATCCTTGAGCTACCCACCAGTATAGCTTGGCATTTCAAAGGATTGACTAAGACTCCATAACGAGTAGACCAATCCTTGATAGCTGCTAAGTTGCCGTTAAGGTTTTTGATCCCATTGTGGATATCCCCAATCTCAGTTTGCACATAAAGCTGAAGGTCATCGGCATACAAATGATACGAGCAGTCGATGATGGAGGTAATAAAGTTTATAAAAATTGAAAACATTATAGGAGAAAGAATACCGCCTTGCGGCACACCAGCATCCACATCAGCCCAAGCTGAGGACAGTTGCCCCACACTGACTGACTGCTGTCGACCGCGAAGATAAGATGCAAACCAATCCAATTCAGTAGGGCCAAAATTCAGATGAGACAGTATGGAAAGAAGGATTTCATGATCAACTGTGTTGAAAGCATTTGAGAAATCAACTAGTACCAGTACTGTTATTTTTTTTTCTTCCATGCCTTGTTTAATGTTATCAATAACATTAATTAATGCAGTAGTGGTACTATGACCAGGACGAAACCCAGACTGATATATACTCAGTAGGTTATGTTTCGAAATAAAAGTAGAAATTTGCTTGTAAACACAGGATTCTAAAATTTTGGAAAGAAAGGGTAGAATGGATATTGGACGAAAATGATTGGGATGAATGGGAGTAGGAACTTTAGGGAGAGGCTTTACAAAAGCCCTCTTCCAAAGATTAGGATACTGACCTGAATCAAGGGAAAAATTGATTATATGGGAAATTGCCGGGAGAAGGTGCTCTAGTATAAATACAACCATATGTCTACTAATCTCGTCGTAACCCACGGCTTTGGACTGGATTGCTAAAATCGACTTTTTGACATCATCCTGAGAAACAGGAGAAAAATTAAAGGTAGGAATGTTAAGAATTTGCATAGAAGCAATAGAAGCCATAGTTTGGGAACGAATTGTAGGGTCCAGTGCTTTTACAGAAGCGAAATGTTGGTTGATTTCATCAAGTGACACAGAAGGACCACAATCCAACGTGGCTGGTCTACAAAGACCGAAAGATTTTAGAAATTTCCACACTAAAACTGGAGAAGAATTATTAATACAGTTATGGAAATATCGGCGTTTAGCTGCACGTACCATCTGATTACACCTATTCCTGGCTGCTTTAAAAGATGTCCAATTTTCTTCAGTTCGATCTCTCTTGAAACGAAGAAAAGCACGATTTCGTCTAGCCATTGCCACCTTTACGCCCTCTGTCATCCAAGGGGCAGGGGGACGCTTCAATCTAACCTTGTGAACAGGAGCATGAGCATCATAAAGGCTAAGAATATTGTGGTTAAGGATAGTGACTTTATCGTCAACAATAGATGCTGCTATTAAGGAGGCTAGACCAAGATTAAGAGCGTCATTCCTAAGCTTGTCAAAGTCTATTTTAGAAAAACTGCGAAGATGCATTACAGTAGGGGAATATTTAGGAGGTTTAAGCTTATATGATGCATAAATTAAGTCGTGGCGTGAGAAACCCAAAGCGGGTAACTGTCCATGCGTTATCACATGTTCAGGAGAAGCAGCAAGGATTAGATCAATCAATGAGTCATCGGTTCCGATATTATGATGCGTAGCCTTTAAAGGGAGAATTGAAAGATTAACAGACTCAATAATTGAAAGAAACCTTTTGGAACGAGGGCAGTTTTTCAACAGATCAGTATTGAAATCACCCATGATTATACAGTGAGTGTACTCAGAACAAATATCAACAAGAGCCATATCTAAAGTGGCGAAGTAGTCGGTAGATGGGGGGCAATACACTACCCCTAGAAGCATCCTGATGCTCTTGACATCGAGTTCCACAAATAAAAACTCAGAAGAAGCGGAATAGCAGGAGGGAGATGCTAAGACAATTTTATAAGGAATTGATGCATGTAGGTAGATTGCTACACCACCTCCACCCTTTCCAACACGATCATTCCTAACAAGTACAAAGCCGGGTAAGGGATATAAAGTTGATGGTAAAGTAGGTTTCAGCCAACTTTCCGACACTAATATAGCATGAATATACTCGGGGAAAAATGAAGCTTCAAGTTCGGAATAGTGGCTCGGGATACTTTGAGCGTTAATATGACATATGTTCACAGAGTTGTTAAAAGACGTGAAAACTCCTTTGAGTAGTTCGTGTAAATTAAGCACGCTATCGTTGAGAGAATCATTACAAGAGTGAAATGACAAAGTAGAAGAATCATTTGCAGAGCTAAACGACTCAACATCAGACATATTACATATACTAAAATAATAAATAAATTAAATAAATATATAGAAAAATAATAACAAAAAAAAAATAAAAAAGTAAGTTATGTAAACTATAACTATTAACTAACAATTACTAAACATAAACATCACCAACCCATCAGTTCACTGTTTACAGAGTAAACTTAATATAAATAAAATTTTATATGCAAACTTATGATCTAAAATATCTAAAGTGGCAAAAATAATCTTGTCTAATAATAAAGTTCCTAAGTAGATGTCACACAAAATATTACAGGAAAATGTTTACCAAGAGAAAACCGATTAAAGCAAAGTATAAGATCGACGCTGGCTGTATGGTTCATGTGTCCTTTGTCTATAAAAGGCAAAAAAAAAAAAAAGTAATACATAGTTGTCATTGTCAAATCAAACAAATCAAAACCCAAAATTTAACAAAAAAAAAATCAAATTAAAAATATGTGGTAGGTAAATTTATAAAAAGATAAGTATTGTTACCAATATCAAGCATAGTATAAACAAACCTACTAAGTAAGAAACCTCAACCAAGAAACAAAAGGAAACTAAACCCAAGCAAGTTATGTATTACAAGATAAAATCTCATTAAGTTTATATTTAGAGAAATAAAAATTCCTATGCAGACTATACTATTAGAAGAAAACAACTTAAAAAAAATTGCAATTATACTGCTGTAAAAAAGTGAACAACTTATGACTACAGTACAGACAATATTGTTCTGTGCTACAGTCATTACAACCAAGAAGATGCAGGACTATAAACACTTAACTAAATATGTGTAAATCAATAATATAAAACAATGGATTACAAAAATAAAGGATACCTAGGAATACCATTATATGTAAATTAAGCAAGCTATTTTTTAGCAATTAAACGGCGGGACCTTTTAGAATCCTCTTTCTGCACCTCCACATCATCTTGATTGCGAGGAGAAGTCTCACACAGAATTTTTGTGCTTGAAGAACTTTGCAGTGCTTGTATGGGTTTCTTTACGCTATTAGTGATACTGCTGTTGGGGGCCATACGAAGACTTACTGATGAAAAATCAACAGGAAACTGTTTAATGAGAGTATCAATCTCCTCTTCAGTGAAGATTTTTGCCCGTTCATTATTGGGAAGTTTGATGAAAATTGCTCCATCTAAGGTCCACACATTCTTCATTTCAAAATGCTTGCGGGCTTTTTTAAGAACAGATTGCCTCATTTTAGTTAAAAACTCAGACACAGATATTTGAGATCCCTTTAACTTAGTTTTAGCTTTCCACACTTCAGACTTTGTGTTATGCTCATGAAATTGAACAAGAATTGGACGTGAACGACCATCCTTTTGAACACCAATTCGATGGCAACGTACTAAGGCCACATTTGTAACATGTGGGATGCCCATTTTCTTATGTATGATACCCAGTATTTCTTGTTCAATATTAACTTCTGGGGAGTCAGAGATCCCATTAAATAGAAGGATATTCTGTCTGTGCTGCATATCAATAGCATCAATTGACTTAGTGCAGGCTTGAATTTGTTGCCGAAGGAGATTGAGCATGGAGCAAACGACATCCTTGAATTCATAAAACTCCTCGCGGAGTTGATTAAGAGAGGGATTAGTAGGTGTGGAGGCAGTCTTTAATCTGTTTTCAAATTCAGCCATTTTGCGACTCCAGCTTCCTTCAAGTTCTCTTTGCATGACCTCCACATCAGTTACTCTTGCCATTTCTTCCAATATTTGCTGTGATATTAGTGAACACAAAGTGAAGTGCTAATGAATGATATAGTTTGCAAAAACAAAGTGACACTAATGGGTGGTATGTGAATGTCACAAATATTCTATCTGGACATATATTTCAATAGGACTTCAAAAGAAAAGGTAATAAAGATGTAATTGATATGTAAATATAGTCCAAACACTGGTTTAAAATAATTTTAAAGTATATAAAATATAGGAGCTAATAAGTCAGCTGTTACTTGTTACACACCTACCCACGAAAAAACTATATTAACTATATTAACTGTGAGAAGTCTGGAACAAGTAATTACGGAAATTATTTTTTCCGTCATGAATGTAAAATTAAAAGAAGAAAGAAATAGAGCATGTATTATGTGATTTAATTAAAAATTAATTGTTAGTTTATTTTAATATGAATTGAAATTGCTCAGACTTCTATAATTATTTTAATGGAATTAAATATTTCAGGTCAAAAGAAAGAGCAATAACAAATATATTTGGAAAAATACATAAAAATTAAAAATTAATGTGTATTTTTTTCTCCCCTGAATTTCTCAAAATTACTATATTTTTGGATCCTTTTTGGGAAAAATACTATATTAGTTCAAAAAAAAAGGTGGCAACCCTACTCAGGACCGTGCTTTGTGCACTTTGTGGCACCTACGAGTACATACTCCCCTCGATTAAGAATTAAAATACAGTTGCGTTGTCACACACACACACACACACACACACGAGGACTCACATATACACATCTTTCTTCTTTCTCTCATTATCAGCCCTTAAAACCTCAAACTATGTTGTTGGTTGTGCTAGTGTTCATACAAAATGTTGAGCATGGTTTTGGCTTGGTTTTTGCATCACTTAAAATGTACGCATAATTTCGTCTTCCTTTCTTTGGTGGTCAGAGATTATTATTATTAAATTTTTATAACGTTAATTAGCCTTCACATTTTGATTCGATTCAGAATTTTATCAAACTTATTTTTTGAAATGTCATTCTGAGTCACGTAGATAATAAATGATATGAAATATACAATCAGATATGATAATACCAACCAACCATTATAGTTTGCAACCAACTTTGTCCAAATCTCAGATCATTAAAAAGAGACAGAAAATAGCGTAGTTAAACTTCAAGTGACGTGGCATCCGTGATCAACCATGTTACGAATAACAAAAAAGCCTAGGTTTACTCCGTGATTTCTAGGTATAGTTCAAATAAAAATTGAAATAACTGTAACTTGTGTTAATTTATAATTATTGTAAAAATATATTCACACAATATAATATTAGCTAGAATAGGTTAAAGCCACGGTTTAAAAAAAACTTTATTTATTCATTAAAACAATTACGAATTACGCGATAACGTCAATATCTATTTGAATGTTATTGTTAATAATAATATCTCAAAATTGATTTAGATAATTTTTAAATAATTTAAAATAATTGTTATGATATCCCTATTTATTTAAATATTTTTACGTAAGTAATTCGGATTTGACCCAGAATGCGCCAGGAAAACTTATGTTTACTCATTCTTCGAGCATTATATTTCTAACATTCCGATTTCTTATTCTTAGTCGGGCTTTAGACAAAAACCGGTGTCACGCACTAAACCTGACATTAAGCTGATCTAGAAACCTATTTTATCAACTATTTAGATAACACAAAATGCTAAGTTTGTTGTTTTTATTACCATGTATTATATGTGTAGTTCAAAATTTTTTGAATTTTACTACACAAATAAGTATTTTCTTTTTTCTTATTAGTTGAACTTTTATAAATAAGTTTATTTATAAAAAACATCTTGATTAACAGATCTACCCGTGGGTTTATGCACATGCGTATTTGCCGCGGTGAGGAGGGCTACACCCTGGGTGGTGCAAGTACAGCATTCCCGACGGTGCCAGCGCTGATGCGTCACTACGTCACCGCTCAACGGCTTCCTGTACGCGGCGCCGAACACATGGCCTTATCTACCCCTCTACCTGCAGTTCTCCTGTAAATATCACCCTATTGATAGTAGAAAGACATTTATCTGCATTGATATAGGTGTGAAACATGTCGGTATAATATTATTAGATTTAGATTAGATCAGCCCAGTGAACAATACCAAAGAGTATTTAGAATACGAAAAAAAAAACCTGTCTTTTCGTTGCGATGCTTTGTCATGCAATATGTAATATTTATTCTAGTCCCGACATCGCAATATGCGTCGTTGTAACCATTTGTAATTGCGATATTTTAATTTTATTGATATGTATTGGAATGATTATCTTTAAACTATATAAGTGCGCGGTACGTATTTAAAGTAAATAGATTATTATATTTATTGATTCATTTGAAGTTGCCGAAACAAAAATTGTGATAAAGTAAGTTGGCGGGCTGTTCATGTCTTGCATTATTTTAGTTAATTTTCATATCTAAACAATTGATTAATTTAGCCAAAGTATAACCTGAAATATGAGAAAGGCTACAGACTATATATTATATAATCGTCGGTAAGAAATATTTGTGAGATAATCGTGATGTTGTCAGAACACAAATTGTGATAAGGCAATACGTTGGTAGACTGTTCTTAAATTATTTTTAGTTTAGTTTTTTGAAACTGTGAACTAATTTGGCCTACGCTAATGAAATATAATTTGTAATAACAACTCAAAGGGCTGCTAACTATGACCAAGTGAAAGAAAACCAATAAAAAAAAGTTATATTGGATTTGCTATTGTTAGACAAGTGTATTGTCACACATTTAAAAAATTAAGTTTGTCATTGAAGTATACCTACTGTAAATTTTAACGGCCAATTTAAATATGGCAATGACACATTATAGCCTAGAGCTGTAGGTGAGTTAGTCACGGAATCTTATCGATTAAAGTACAAACTCGTATACTAAACTACATTTAAACTTAACGACGGCTTTGAAATTCGCCTCAAGTGCGGCGCATGTACACTGTACAGTCTCCATCATTTAAGTACGGGTTAACAATAATGTCTGCTTTCTGAGAACACAATTTCAAGAAAATAAATTCGTAATTGGTTGTATATTTTAATGTTATTAAATTAATTAATTTTTAAAAGAGTTGGGAATTTGTGATGAAATAGATAAATAAATTAAATCAATGTTTACCTGAATTATATAAAAGCTTGGTGGAATAATTTTTGGTTTCTACTAACTTGAAATGTAAAAATTTTCATTTGGCTATTATCGAATCAGCCCTATCGGATCATAAAAACATGTACTTAGAAATAAAAAGAGTAATGCCTCCACCAAAACAAAAAATAATGTATGAAGCGACTGATTATAGTAAATTAAATAAAATTATAGAATTATCAAAATTTAAAAATATTTCCTGTAATTTTAATATTCTAGAAGAACATATCATAAAAATAACTGCCGAAAGTAAAACAAAAAAATATAAAATATTGAACCAACCTCAAAAAGAATGGATTAATAGCAACATAATAGCTCAGATTAATGAAAGGAATATATCATGGAATAAATTTAAACAAAATCCTAAAAATAATAACCTCGAGCTAGATTTTAAATTTAAGAGGGACAAGCTGGCACAAACGATTAAGAATACAAAACAGAAGTATTTCTACGGAGAATTCATGAAATGTACAAAAAACCCCAAGAAAATGTGGAAATTAATTAATAATCTAGCAAATAACAAAATTTTAAGTAATTGTGTTCCCCCAAACCTTACAGATGAAAACGGAATAGTGACCACGGACCCCATAGAGGTATGTGAAACCTTTAATCGTTTCTTCGCTAACATAGGTATACAACTAGCAAATGAAATACCAGACAAGTTTCATAACAATGACACATACACGTTACCTAATCTACACCAAACAACTGGTCATCATGAGCTATCCTGATTTTCCCCATGCACAGCTAATGAAGTATCTAAAATCATAGATGACTTGGATTCAAATACGAGCACAGGTATTGATGGTATAAGTACTAAAGTCGTAAAGTGTATAAAAAATTATGTAATTCATAATCTGACTGATTGCCTTAACAAACTTTTAAATGAAGGAGTCTTCCCAGAAAGCTTAAAAATTGCTAAAGTCACACCAGTGCACAAGTCCGGTACAAAAACAAATCCCGGAAACTATCGACCTGTTTCAGTTCTACCAATACTCTCCAAAATTCTTGAAAAAATTATTTACATGAGATTGGACGACTACCTTACTAAAATTAACTTTTTGTATAACCAACAATATGGCTTTCGGTCCAAATCTAACACCCTTGGCGCAACTACAGATTTAGTAACCACCATTAAAACCAAAATTGATCAAAAACAGTTTGCTTTAGGTGTTTTTGTTGATTTAAAAAAGGCTTTCGACACGGTCAGCCATTCCATACTACTAAAAAAATTGGAACGTATTGGCATTACTGGAAACGTGTACAAAATGCTAAAGTCTTATTTGGATGATCGGTATCAGATTGTAAAAATTGGAGACTATCAGAGTAGTCGCAAGCCTCTAACATGTGGCGTACCACAAGGCTCAATTCTTGGCCCATTGCTGTTTCTGATCTACGTAAACAACATTCACCAAGCGGGACTACAGGGTCGCCTTGCTCTCTACGCAGATGATACAAGCTTATTTTATTTCGGGAGCAATATCAAAGAAATAACGATGCGCGCACAAGAGGATCTAAACATACTTCACTGTTGGCTCCAATACAATCTATTAACAATTAATATTTCTAAAACTTCATACATAATATTTAGTTCAAAAAACAGAAAAATACCTGATCGACCTAAACTTAGCATTAACGGTGAGGTATTACAACAAGTTAACCAAGAAAAATACCTAGGCTTAACACTGGACAAAAACATTACATGGAAAGCTCACTTGCAATACATTCACAACAAACTCTCCTCACTTGTGGGCGCACTGCATAAAATAGTTCGATGTATACCGAAACATGCTCGACTTTTAATATACAATACGTTGGTGAAGCCTCACTTACTGTATCAAATCGAAATATGGGGCACTGCAGCTAAAAGTAATTTAAAACCAATACAAATATTACAAAATAAAATAATTAAAATCTTACACAACTATGACTTCTTAACACCATCGAAAACGATTTACAAAAACACAAAAATTTTAAATATTAAACAACTTTTTACGTATAATACATGTCTACTTATCTACAAGATAACTCACAAGCTTATTCACTCACACATAACATTCACAACAAAAAGTCAAATAAACAAATATATAACCCGCCGAGCCAACAATTTTGTATTACCTGCCGTAAGAACAAACTATGGAAAAAATAACATAACATTTGGGGGAGCACAGTTATACAATCAACTTCCAAAACATGTGAAAGAAGCGACTTCAATCAATATTTTTAAAAGAAGATTATTTGAATATATTTATAATGATGAAACTATGCATTAAAATTATACTTGGACCACCGCCTTATAGCTGATAAGAACACGATGAACTCGCTTCTTGGTTAACGATCGACCGGTATAATTTTTATTTATTTTTTACTACCCACACGCACTTGAATTATAATATAGATGTTATTGTTCTCATGTAAGTGACTTATTGTCTTAATGAGAAATAAAGTTCTTTAAACCGAATAATTATCTGTGTCCGATAAATACTAAAAAGTTTTTATTCTTAATATACTAACCACTAATAACAGTATATGTTTATATTTTAACCTAAAGCTTCAATATATTTTATTTAAAAAAATCAATTCAAGATCAAAAATAAATATTAATGACAAAAAACAAGCAACAATATCTTTGAACTCGACAGTACTTGCGCAGAAGCGTACGGACGTGTGCAGATTAAATTGCGCAGCGCCTTGCGCCTAACTTCAAAAGCCGCCGTTATATTTGGATCGAACTCTATATGAACTTTGTTATGATAACTTAACTACTCGATTTGTACATTATGTACTGTTAAGGGTTTTTGATACATTCGTATGGATATAATCGGATTTCATTAGCGCCATGTTACTATAGGCTCCATATTTACTGTAGGGTAGGTAAGTAATGTTCAGGCATAATAACGTTATGTTAATCTTAGGTAGCCGTTAATAATTTGCAAGTCGTAAAGTTTAATTTACGTGATAAAATGAGGTTATTCCCAGTAGTCTTACCAAGTAATTTTATTAATAAGACTACTGGGGGCCTTCATGGCGTGGTGCATTACCAATAGTGTTATTAAATTGTCTTACAAGCAAGACTAATGCGAATTTTCGTACCAAGTATGCTTTACTGGTGAGACCACTGTGAAAAAAATTCTCAGTAGTCCTGAGTACTGAAGAACTCTAGAAGTTACATGGAAGTTGTCGTCAGTTAGTTAGGTACTTTAGTAGTTTATTTTAGGAATAGTACTAGGCAAGCATAAGCTTGCAGGAGGTAGTGGGATAGTTTTAATATGTATATTTTGTACACTAATACTACTTATATTGACTTCTGTTCGCCTGATACTTCTGTGACGCTTGTCGTCGATGAGACTGGCCGCCGTGACTGAAATTCGGACTGGAGAGCTTAACCGAATATTTTGAACAAATTAGTCAATATTTTTTCCACGATCAACTGTCGACTTCGTTTGAATTTTGCTTAGGAGACCGTTTTGGTTGATATCACCCTTATATTTCTGCTGTGAAATAGATCCAACTTTATCTTTCACGTTTTTGCTTGATTCCACTAATCCATAAATAACTTATAAATGATTATAAGTGTGATATGATCCTGATAATTATTTTATTTTATCGTGTTGATCCCGATCAGGATACTAGAATAAAATTATTAAATGATTGTATTGTCATCGATCCGTGATACGAGTGTAGATTTTCAAGTCAATCGACCGTTTACAACTTGGTGGAAATTACATTACAGGTTTCCATTACATAGATTGATAAATAAATACAAGCGAATCCAATAAAAGTTACAAAGCAAAATAGTTAAAAAGCAAATAAGACAAGTTTGGCCAAAAACGTTTACCTGAATGTATAATTTTGACAAAGCTAAACTAAAGTGGGACTACTGAGAATATTCTTCCACAGTGGTTTTACCAGTATGGCCTATTTGGTAAAGAAATTCCCAGTTGTATTGCTTGTAAGACTATTTAGTAAGACTTGGGAATCCAGCACACGCTACAACAAAATTCTCAGTAGGCTTACAACCTTACAAGTACCAGTAAGATTAAGTACTTGGTAAGACTACTGGGAATCGTGCTATACGACTTTGCTAAGTAAAACGCAAATTATTGCACTTGTATAGGAGGCATCGATTACTAACTTTGATTTCGTCTTGCGATTTTTCGATACGGCAGCAGCACTTATGTAAGAAGAAAAGATTGCACGTGTTATGTAACAATCACATTGACTTATTTATATTTTTTGTTACGTTAGATTTAAGTAGATTAAAGTGGTTATGTATAAGGTGTTAGATGTTAGAGAAATGGTTTTAGTGTTTATATACGCACTTAGTTCTTTCACATAATAAAAAAGTGAGCTGAATATATTTATTTTACGCGCATTTTATGTCTGATAAGCAGTGAGCAGTTAGTTTAGTGTAGGGGATATTTTTTGTAGTTTTTTTCTGTGATTTAGTTTGTTAATAGTAAAGCCAAAAAATGTAGTGATTGTATATATTTAATGACTATATGTTATTTGATTTATATATTCCCTTCTTCAATTATATATAGTTACATTAATCCAGTTTTATATTCAAAAAGTTGGTGTAGTGCGCAAAATGATCTCAATGTAAACTTCCTTTAGACAATTTTAGTTACCTTCGACTTGATTTTGATTAATTTGTACCTGATTTTGAAACTAACGTGCGTTATTTGAGACTTAATAATTATGTTGTAACAAACAAATCTTGTTTTATATGAATAAGGAACAATAGTATCGTAAGTGGTAGACGTGTATGGAAAGGAGCGAATTTTTAACGTATGTGAGATTAATACGTTTAATATTATGTATTTAGCTTACTAAACCACCGTAAAGCAGCTTTTGCAAGCGTGCAACTAATTTCTAATACTTAATTTATTGTATTTGTACTAAGCAGCGGCGTTTAAGCAAAGTGGCTTACGTGAAATAGAATCCATTAAAGAGTTTAAGAAATTGTGAAATTTTGAGTGTTTAATCTTAACTGGGGTCTGTTTCATTTAATCCACTTGAGCTTAACAATGTTTCATTAAAATAGTAATGTAGTAAGCATATAAACAGAAGTAGGATGTCGTTTTGAAGTCATTTATGTTTAAAAACTGTGTCACAATAAATGACGTACTTTCGGATCAAAGTTTAGGTGAAAGTTATAGCTTATTGTAGTTATAATCTCAATAATAATTTTGAAAGTGTAGTTTGAAATGGATGATAAAATAAATTGATTGAAAAACTGTTTTTGTTCATTTTTTGTAATATAAAAATAATAATTAAAAAAATGTATAACAATAAACCTTCTCAGAAGTGAAAGGAGGCCTGTGCCCAGCTGTGGGATGTATATAGACTGTAACTAAAATGATTATTTGCCGGGTGCGACATGTCATTACAAGATTTATAATATTTTTTTAATTCTGAATTTATTAAATTTAAAATAAACTTAATTAACGATTCCCACTTCGGAAACAATTTAGATCAGTTCTTAAAACAGCTCTTAAATGCCTTGTAGTTTGTTTGGGTTGCTAGTTGGTACCATTTTGCCTAGCAGTCCATCTGAATCAGTAACTTCGTCTGAAAACAGTTTCAAAGTTGCGGAACATTTGGTACTACGATCGTCAATTCCCCTGCCAAAAGAGATTCTTCTATTCTTTCCTTTCTTTCTAGCAGTTAACATTACGTTCTGACGACGAAAAAGTTGGATTAAAAGATACAATTATTAGTCTTATAATTACACAATAAAAATAAGACCTAATACATGTTAGGTCAAGAGTACACTAATATAAATACTTACTATTCTCCATAAAACAGACTCCATTAACCAATTAATTTGGTAATAATCAAAAATACAAACGCCAGCGCTATTCTTCGGATAATCATAAAACTTAAAGTCAGTAATATTTTAAACATTAAAGTTAAAAACATTTTGCAACGCAATAATTTCGTACTACATCCTCGACCACAATAAGGACCATTACAACGAATTTCGGTCAGAAACTCAAAAATATAGAGAATTAATTCTGAGAAGGGTGGAACAAAATTAACATTTCAAAGCTGAATCAAGCCCGTTTTAACACTTTCATTTCGCGAAACCAAACCTTCTAGAAACTATTTTTGTTCCATTTTCTCATCGAAAGCTTTCTGCAGAACATAGTAGATTTGCCATAGTTGCTTTGCTTGGCAAGCGGTTGGCAACTGCAGTTTTTAGGTTTAGGTTTAGGTTTTGTTAATTTTGTATTGTTAGGATGCGGCAATCAAACACGCGAGTTGAGACAAGACTGTCTTTATTATATACCTGCATGCAAAATTATAATTTATTTTCAAGATACCTACAATCCCCTTCTTAAGAAATTATGAAGGGTCGAGGTTTAACACTAATCTTTTATAAAACCACAAATAATAATCTTAATATAATAAAAACATTTCTTAAATAAAAGTATGAAAATTAACAATTTGATTTATAATAATACATGAATTTATTCATATAATTATAACGTGTAACTTAATCATATTAATATAATTTATTAATGCGTAATTTATATAATATTTATTAAAAACAAAATCCAATTAACTTGTTGCTTTCGACTTATTGTTATTGATAAAAAATAATTTATATATATAATTAATAATACAAAATCAATCCTATAATTAAATAAAATAAAGTTTTTTGCCTCACATTATTCATAGCTGTCATTTCTGTGGTGCGGAGAAGCCCCATCGATCAGGAGGTCTCACTTCCCTGCCGGAACGTGTACGATAAAAACAGTTAGTGAAAACATTTGATCCATCAGATTGTTGCAAGTGAGGCGCTCGCAGCTGAGTACTGGAGCCGTGCGGGGAGGGCGCGTGCGCGGAGGTTTTGTTATTGTTTACAGCGATATCATCGTACTGAGTGCGTAGATTAGATGATTCATCGATTCTCTGGTTCGAATCAACTATGATATGCTTCCTATTTCGTCTTAGTACACCACCCGTTGCCATGCCTATTAAATATGACCTAGGACCTACAATACTTTTAATAAAACCTGGTACCCATGTTTTGTTAATTCGAACTTTAACTTTTTGTCCAATTATTAGTGTTTCTGATTCGAAATCAGATTCCCTTTGGGAGCGTAGGTTCGAATCCTACCGGCTGCGCCATGTTAATTTTGTATTGTTAGGATGCGGCAATCAAACACGCGAGTTGAGACAAGACTGTCTTTATTATATACCTGCATGCAAAATTATAATTTATTTTCAAGATACCTACAGTTTTATTTATTTAAGTTATCAGGAAGATATTCTGACACCTCTTACGAACACTGAGAATTTAAAATAATTAAAGAAACTAGATAAAATACGTGAAATATACTTTAATAGTATTCAATAAGTGGTATTCGTGTCACTAGAAGAAAAATTCTTCTTGTACGTGGTAGAGCCATGCTACAGCTATATTATAGTTGGAGCATAATGGGTTGGCTCGACCGGGGAAAGATCACGCTCTCACATAATAGCAGCGTCAAAAACCAGCATAATTTATCTGTGCTTCGTATGGCGAGTTTAGAGAACTGGAAACGGTTTTTTTTTGGTATTACGTTTTCCATCTATCCATTTTCATTCCATCGTAGTCCTCAGAGATGTCACATCTCCCTTTGCATTTTGAAACTTATTCAAGACTAGACCCAGAGTCTCAGAGCCACAGCACCCACTTAATGTGCTCCTTTGTTACCTTTATCCTATAAAATAACGATCTGCTCTTCGCATAAACTTAATCATAAATGAATAACTCATACAATGGACGAACGGTTTGCGTTATGCGCTTCGTTTGCGCCACTTCAACTGCTATCCTCTTGCATTAGCTTATATGTGGTCACCTTTTCTTCCAGTCAATATCATGAGTATGCACGAACACACGGTAGTACCTCATCAACGCTAATACTACACTGGAAAGAATTGACTAATTTGTTAGCTTTGATAAACATCGACCTTAACCGTGACAGCGGCTGTTTACTCAAAAACATTTTATTTATCGGATTGCTATTAGGGTTAATTTTATGTCTAATCTGCATTAGCCAGTAGAAGTCAACCACAGGATATGGAACACTCGCACGGTAGAGAGAACTTGCCTTAATTGTTACGCTTTGATGATTGCAAAACCAGTCGTTTCAAACCTTTGGCGCTGCTATCCGTTGCCGGTCTGGATATTTTACGCCTGGAAAATGAGATGTTATTATTGGCACCTATTAGAAGCCATACCATCATTTGGCATATCCTATCATACCACCGTATCATGAAGTGAATATACCATTTTCGGCATATTCACCTCATGATACCTACGGGACAAATTCAAGTGATAAATTTTCTTGCGCCACCATTTCACGGCAAGCATTTCTAATATGTATATGTAATTATAAATAAACGTTTAAGTTAGGTGCAAGTTTACATCTTAAGGTGAAGTGGACATTGGAATGACTGCTTTTTCACTTAGTGGACGTAGGAAACTGCGATCTTTTTTTATCGAGCCAAAATGTGTCAATCGTGTTTTGGCCAGTATAATTCACTAAGAATTTTTTTTTAAATTTCATAATGAATTTAAAATAAATGCGAATTCGTAGTTTTCATGAAAAATCTGGCTTTGGCGCTCACATCACCTTAAAGTGAATACCAGATTTTGTACGTAGTATAGCCATGCTGCATCTATATTATGGTAGCAAATGGGTCGGTTCGATTGGGGAAGGACCATTCTCTCATAGAATACCGCCCTGAAATAACGGCTACGTAGGGTGTGAGTAGACAATCAGGGTGTGACAATGTGCGCTTACCTCTGGAAAATTTTTGATTTTTAATTTTTTTTTTTTTTTTTTATAGAAGAGGGGTCAAACGAGCATGCGGCTCACCTGATGTTAAGTGACTACCGCCGCCCATGATCAACCGCAACACCAGGAGAATTGCGGGTGCGTTGCCGGCCCTTTAGAAAGGAGTAAGCTCTTTTCTTGAAGGTCCTTAGGTCGTATCGGTCCGGAAAAATCACCGGTGGTATCCTATTCCACAGAGAGGTTGTACGTGGAAGAAAACTCCTTGTGAAACGTACAGTGGTGGACCGCCAAGCATCCAGATGGTGTGGATGGTATCGAGACGTTTGCCGTGTAGTGCGTTCACGAAATTTGGCGGCTGGGATTAATCCGAACAATTCCTCAGAGCACTCCCCGTGATAGATGCGATAAAATACGCAAAGAGATGCAACATCTCTTCGCAGCGTCGGTGAATCGAGCCGATCGGAAAGCACTCGGTCGTCGACGATTCGAGCCGCTCTGCGCTGGATGCGGTCAAGTGGAAGGAGCTGGTACTGGGGAGCCCCAGCCCAGAGATGGGAACAGTATTCCATGTGCGGCCGAACCTGCGCCCTGTAAAGTTGCAGGCGGTGTGCCGGCATGAAATACTGTCCCGCTCTGCTGAGCACGCCAAGCTTTTTAGAGGCCAATTTGGCCTTCCCTTCCAAGTGACCACGAAACTGCACGTCACTCGATATGTCGACGCCGAGGATTCCGATACTGGCTGAGGCAACAAGGGGAGTGCCTTGAAACTGAGGGGATACGACAAAGGGGTTCTTTTTAGCGGTTAACGCGCAAACTTGTGTCTTCTGGGGGTTAAACTGGACTAGATTTAGTCGTCCCCAATCCGAGACTCTGTTCAGCAAAGACTCGACTTCAGACACAAGTTTGTTTTGTTTGACTTCAGACACAAAATTGAGATTAGATGTAGATATCTATAGCTGACACTTACCATCAGGTGTACGCTCGTTTTTAACGGACATATAAATGCCATAGGCTTAGTTTTGATAGCAAATATGGTGTATACTGTACTATTTCAAGGTAGGTAGGTACTAGGAACTAATTGACTGTCAGAATACAATCCTTCACTTGTACTTACTTACGTTGCACATTCAATTGCATTAACTTCCAACCGATCTATCTCATTAATTTAGAAAAATAGTGATACTCTTTGCCTAAATTAAGTTAAGTCGATTCAATTTATAAAAAACATTAAATTAATATAATTTATAACACGCGATATTTTTTATTTCCTTTCATATCTTTATGTTAATATACAAAATTCTTCTATAGGTTTGATTGTCTGAACTCCTAATCGGATGGACCGATTATGATGAAATTTTATGTGTGTGTTTGAGTGGGTGTGTTTACAAGTGGACCTGGTAGGTGGCGCTGTAGTCGAGATCCAGCAGTCACCCGTGCGAAGCTGGGGTGGAGCTCTACTATTATATTATTCATACTGCTTTATATCTGCTGACGACTTTAGGGAACGAGACACAACTATGAATGAAATAGAAAATTTTTATTAATTTATTTATATATATATAAGGAGTATAAATAATTCTATGTACTGAAAGTAATTTATTACTTTGACCACTAGTTCAGACAAAACCTATGTCTTGGGAAGAATAAGCAAAAAATACAGCGAAGTTTCGCTGTATTCTTTGCCACATTCCTTTCCACAGGAACATTTCAAAAAAAAAAAAAATATAGGTTAAACAATTATTTTCCCAACAATTATTTTTAAGATGTTATTATCAATCATGTTATCATTTATATTATAATAAATCTTTTAATAGACTGCTCAGTAAAAAATATATTAAGCTTTTTAATAAAGATAAATTGTAAGTATATTTTCCGGAACTTGTAATAGTTTAGTGTAGCCCCCACGACATTGTATATAATTGTGTTAGGTATACAATAATAGGCTACATCCCTTAATCTGCCTTAGTTAGGCACTCTTCTAAGCGGCTTTTCGCCGCTTGCGCCCTCCTTTCTGCCAAGGAGGGTCGCGTTCGTATACGGCTTAGAGATCTCTAGTCAGATCGTTATGCCAGTTAAAGGTTGAGTTTAGTGGGTAAAAGTCACCACATAACCACGCAGCCGGCTGCGTGGTATGCTATGAGCATTCCCAACCTCCCTCCCCCGCTTTCCGGAGGGCTGCCCATATTTGCTTCGGGCGCAAAAAAAACAGTAATAGGCAGTATAATTAAAGCTTTAGTACCAACAACACGTCTCCAAAATTGACATCTATTCCTAAATTACAATAAATAGCTCCATGAATGAATTAATGAATCTGTGGAGTCGAGAGGAGAGTATCGGAATTGCGAAATAGATCTTACGGCTTTCGATGGATGGCTGTCTTTGAGTATTAGTTTAATACTCAAAGATGGCTGTACAATGACATGTGCCATCATAAAATGCTATATAAAAAGTTAACGAGCAATGTTAAGACGGCGGACACATAAAAGTAAGTTAAGATTACAGTTTATTTCTCATTTCTGGGTGGGTAATAGAGGAAATAGGAAAGACTTTCCTAAGTAGGTCAATGCGTGATAGTCATTTTCGCACATCACCGAAATATTTATTACTTCGACTCGCAAGTTTCCTCTAGCTGCGCTACCCTTACCCACCGACGTGGTAAATCAGCACTTAAAATATAGTCAACACTAGTAGTGGTAAGTACTGGGTAGAAATGGGACGAGTACTCAGTTCGGAATCGGCCTTTTTTAGGGTTGGGCCCAGGAACGAGAATTATCTGCCGAGAACTGAGTACTCGGCCTTAATTATACTCCAGAGAAAGATAAAGACAAAAGCCAGTTTTTATCATTATTATTATATTAGACCCATTTAAACAACGGGAACATGAGAAACAGTAGAAATATTGAACATCGCATCACCATCTCTAATAGAAATTATTATTACTCATATTTAAAGTTTAAGAGAGAAGATTGTGACGCAAAAACACTAGTTTTTGGTCCTATTTGGGTCCAGTTTGTTCCTTTTTGCTTCATATACTAAAAGTATCGAGTAAGTAACTATTCTGTTATATTTACAGCAAGCGTTAACCATCTGAGCTACCACGACTCTTATAATATTGTACTACCATAAAAGTTAAACAATTGAACTATTTAATTAATACAATTGTAATTTTTTAATTTGATTTTGTTGAGTTTCCCTTTATGAAAAAGTTTTATCTGACGATTGAAAATCAACCTTAAGTAAAATAAAACGATTTTATTTCAGTTTCTTACCACTTTTACTATGTAATCCTCTCTTCCGTTTCTTCCCTTTCCTTGATAGCGATATAGCTATGACCATAAAAATTTTGTGTTTAATTTGGCCACATGAATGGCATCTTAAGAATGCCCAGCTCCGTGTCTTTATATTTACATTAGCTCTACCTACTTAATTTTTTTTCATTGGTTATACTAAATTTTGGCTTTGCAGTTTTTTATTGCAATACGTTTGCGTTGTAGAAAGGGGTAATTATACCATTTATTGTTTTCTCGTTAACTTTATGCTAATCAAAACTTCATCGGTCATGCATACAAATTAATTAAGCTCTAAAAATCGAAATTTAAATTTTCTAGGTTTACGAAAAAAAAACTATAACTTTTTGTTCTTGTTACAATAAATGTCTACATACAAGAAACACTTCTACGTATCATAACTGATTGCTGTCGCTTGCGCAACTGTAACCTTCATCTCTGAAACTACGAACTTAGCCGAAAAGAAGTAAAATTGCTTAAATAAGCAACACCTTCAATTTATTGAAGATATTAACAATGAACTATAGCCATAGCAGTGATTGCAATAGATGGTAACGATCGCAGTGGTTAGGCTTATGGGATCTTCATAGCCGCTCAAACAAAACTTCTACTTGCGAAATTTCAATTTCCTTAGAAAGTTACTCAAGACTTGAGGATGAGTGATCATTTGTAAATGAATAATTCATCCAAAACTATGTAGATAATATCAGAGTTATCAAGCTCGAGTTAAGAGATTAAATCCTTCCAGATATCCTGAGGTATGACTTTTAGACTTGATAAATTGATTAACTGTTTCTTTTCGTTTCTTTTCGTTTCTTTTTAGTCCTAAGGGTATTCTGTCAGCGTGAAATCTATCACGTAATCAATCAAGTCCACAACTACATTTGTGTCAAAATAGTTTGCTTTCTGAATTCGTAAAAGGCAGGCCATAAGCCGACGCGTGACATTTATCACGAGGTTAGGCGCGTGAGGTATTACGTATATTATATATATATATATATATATATATATATATATATATATATATATATATATATATATATATATATATAACGACAAAACTTGAGATATCATCCTTACCACCTGGATGATTGGTCCACTACCGTGCAATTTAAAATAAGATTTTTCTTCGCACAAGTTCCTTGTGGAATCCATTTTGTCGGACCGATGCGAAGGGACCTATGATATATAAGACCTAAGGGACCTCCAAGAAAAGAACCTACTCTTTTTTAAAAGGCCGGCAACTCACCTGCAATTCCCATGGTGTTGCAGTTATCCATGGACGGTGGTAGTCACTTACCATCAGGTTAGCCGCATGCTTGTTTCCCCCCTTTCATATAAAAAACACTAAGTACTAAATAGGCTACAAAAGCCACAATACACTAATATTTACATAAAAATTAGAAACCATTATAAGATGAATATGATACATATTATGCGTAGTTTTTTTTTGTTTCTAGAATAACAGGCTTAACGCAACAAAAAGAAGAAACCGAGGTAATCTACAAAGCTTTGGTTTACCAATATTGAGTTTGTCCAAAAATCCAAAAAATTATACGATTGCAAGCTTGATCACTTAACTTTCGGAAATTCATCTCTTAAATTAATATTCTTCGACCGTAAAGAATGATAAGAAATTCAATTTTAGATATGGCATTCTTCCGTATATTTTTGATTAATATTTGAGTTCAATTTCACGTTCCGTCGTAATCAAAAATGTCGTTTTGAAATTTCCGTATAAAGTACTAAATGAGTTACGGAGAATTAACCGTAACTTGGTAAGCAAAGCACTGGTACCGTCGTACCCGTTTAATAGCACCTATACATAAAAGTCTTTGAAATTAATATTAATGTAAGATAGCACCACTTTTAGATGTTAGTATGCAGTAATTAGTAGTAAAAAATGTAAAGAAGTGGTTGTGGTGTGGAACAATAGAATCAAATACTTTTATTCTAGGATAGGGGTGACAATCGAGTACACAGTCCACCTGGTAATAAATGGATACTGTAGCTCATAGACATCAACGCTCGTCCTCTGTTAAGAATCAAAATTATGCTTCACCCCTGAGACCTAAGACGGAATGCCTAGTTTCCAATAAAAAGGGCTTGCGGTTCTCTACCATACGAAATACAGCAGCAGGCTGCCATTTCGGTTTAAAGAAATTTATTTCTCATAAGAACATACAATGGTTCACTTGTAATGAGATACAAAGTAATTATTATGCTAAAGTAAAACTATCGCATCTACCTCTAGTGCTGGAGGTGTTATATTTATAGCGATATCTTTCAAAATAATAAGTAAGGTTTTGCATGTTGGTCACGATTAGATTAACAAGATGTCAAAACATTCTACTAGATGGCACAAACGTAAAAAAAAACGATGTCCCCTTCTTAAGTATTTTACACGCACGGAGTGCCGGATTTGATTAGTGCTTAATATTACTATAGACCTTTTATTATACACCTTATTTAAGGGAAAAATTTTGTAGCAGTAATTTGAATTGACTTACTGTTGCCTAATTATTAAGCTGCCATTTTATGGCGATATCTTTCAAAACACTAAGTAAGGTTTTGCATGTCGGGCACGATTAGATTAACAAAATGTCAAAACATTCTACTAGATGGCACAAACGTAAAAAAAAAACGATGTCCCCTTTTTAAGTATTTTACCCGCACGGAGTGTAAGTGTAGGATTTGGTTTGTGCTTACTATACACCTTATGCAAACTAAAAATTTTGCAGCAGTAATTCATTTAGGTAATATGTACTACGTACTAGAGGCGACACTGCATTCAGCTACTATGTTCCATTAAACTGCGGTGCATACACTGCACTTTAATCAGTCACTCGCTAGGCGCTTGTAGAATTGACACGTGTTGTGTTGATTTAAAAAAAATCTCGTGATAAAAATATGCCGTTGTGCGTACTTAGATATTGCACAAATAATTCAAGAAATGTCAGTAAAAACCAAGGAATTACTTTTCATTGGTTAATAAGATACTTAATCAATAAAAAAAGTATTATAAATTAGAAATAAACATTGAGTTATAATGTACTGTACGTAGTACATTATAACTCAATGGAAATAAAACAAATTATTCCTAAGACGCCATCTTGTGTCACGTAATATAGATTATGAAGTTAATTTGTTCAGATGCGACATTTCTGTGTGTACTTAAATATAGGACGAATATATTATTATACACTTTTTTTTGTAGAAACAGATATGAATTATCATAATTAGGCCAAATTTTTTATATTTAAATCTGCTAATTATTCTTATATTTTATTTTTAGGTTTCCATATCAAAGTCAAAGTGGAATAAATTCGTCAATTTTTAACTCTCACGTGCCCAGTATTTATGAACGGCTCTTATTCTAATTTAAATAAATATATTTGTAATTTAAATGTTATATTAACAAGTTTTTTTAAACATACATTAAGTATGTTTTTTTATATTTGAGATAGATACCTTTTAAAATATTGAGATAAAAATATCATTAAAATGTAATTGTGATATAATATTATATTAAATAAGCAAATATAATATACAAAATAAATGACAAAATTTAAAAAAAATGTTCTCGATATAATTTACCTATTTAACAGTACAATCTTTTATTACCTACTGATCATTATACCTATGTTTATTCCATGATAAGAAAACAAACCGCGCGAACACAGAGTAGCGTACATTTTTTTGTTTGAAATAGCTGTTCTAGTACGTAAGTACATATTACTTCAATGCAGTAATTTTAATTGTCTTACTCTTGCTTAATTATTATAACATTTAGTATTTTATTATCAAAAGAATAATTTATGTAATGATCATAAAAGAACCTCAATAAAGTTCAAACTTACAGATTTAGAGAATTACATTGGAATTTCGACCACCAGGTGACCACTAAATATAAATAATAATACTAATAATACTTTATTTTCACCACTTGATTAACTATCACATTTATAAATAACTATTTTATGATATATACTTAGTTCACAAAGAATGATGAAACATCTGTGTCTGAACTACTTAGATAAATATTTACCTATCTGTATTTCAGATCACAGCGCTTTACCTTATTACATATTAATAGTCTTACATAAATATAATTAAAATAGAAGGTATACAACAAAGTCTGAAATTTAAAAGATAGCAAAATGTGTTTGAAAAAAAAATGTTAAATTGTGTATTAGTATCCCTTTGTGTATAATATGTTGAATGCATGAGTGTGTGTAAGTAATATTAGATTTGGCTGGCTATAGTAGTAAGTAATGCTTCAGTTTCTTCAAAGTTTTAACTGATGAAGAAATTTAAATAATTTGATTTAGCATTTTTTTATTTAAAGAGTACAATTGAGTTTTTTTATCGATTTTGTTATAAAGAAATGGTCCAAGGTGATAAAAATATTTACTAACGAAATAATGACTAGAAATAGATTTATATTTGCAAACTTCATCTTTTCTTCGTTTTGATAACAAAAGATCTTTATCAGATAAACACGAATGTTGTTTGAACACTGTGTTCAGAGTAAATAGCGCACGAACAGAGTACTTCAAAGGATTGATATAACTAAAACATAGGGGAAAGTAGAGGTTTAAATGTACATTCTTTAAGGATTGCTATTTGCGACTATTTCAAGGGGCTTTAAGATCGATTTGGATGCACCTCCCCACACAGTAATACAATAGTTTAGGATTGAAGCAAGAGCTAAATATACTATATATTTAGGTCTTTCTCATTATACTTGTTTCAGTAATTGGGGATGCGCCACATAACGAAGATTTTTGAAAATAAAGCTAAGTTTTCTTAGTTTCGCACAAACCATAAGTATATTTCAGGAAAGGTAAAATTTTGGTCTAATATAATGATGTAATATGCTGGAAAGACATATGAACAGAAGTTATTATTACAGCAATTATGAGCTACTATTGAAAGAGACGGCATCGGTTGGGTAGAGTTTCGCATACTAAGCCAACGAGTAACCAAATTTAAACCGAATTGAGCTCTTTTGAAAAATTTCTCCCACGAGTCTTCAGAGAATAACAATACAGTATCATCTGCATAGGAAATTATTTTACTTTTTTTGTAGTTGTTGACACAGTCTCGTATACCTGCCTGGTAAATTGTATATACCATAGATTCTTTTATGAAATTGGGAAATATACCTTGAAATAGGCAGTTGTTACATATATGTGTCAAAGGAGGGACGAAAATGTGTTTGAAGTCTTTAAGGACCTTATTTGATATGCAGTCTCAGCCCACGGAACAAACATCCTTCAAATCTATGATGAGTTGCTGTACCTTAACTACATCAGTGCTTAACAATACGAAGGATTTTATGGAATTAGTAGTATTATCCTTTGTTATACTCATTGTGTGAAAGGTTTTTTCATTTCAATATTTGTTTTGCTAAATCTTTCCCGACAGATCTTTGCTCGTGTGTAGGATCTATCAATTCAATTGCTTTATTTTTAGGTTTTGATGTACATGTTATTGTTTTTATTGCATCCCATAGTTTTTTGTTGTTTTTCTTCGCATTTATTAATAGATTTTTTCAGATGTTCTCTTAACTTTTTTTAATAAATTATAACATTAATTTCTATATATCGTGTAGCTTAGCTTAATTATTTCATTGTTTAACTATCAAACTATTATATTTTCAAACTATCTCTATGTGTACAACGAATAAGCCCCGGAGTTATCTACGGTTTGATGATACTGTTTCGTTTTGTTTGTTTGGTCGTTTCAGTAATTGACTCCATAGCCCTGTGAATTGATGTCATGAAAACTTTCATTGATTTATTTAGATCACATGAGCCGTGCACGGTACTCCAATTAATCTGTTTAAATCAGACTCCGAAGCCACACTATTTTTTTTTAAAGTTACGAGGACCAAATCTTTTTTTGTTTCACTTTAAGGCCTAGTAGTACGGCCTGGTGATCCGTGACTGAATATTATAAAACTAAAGTTTGGGATTGCAATTTAATATTTAAAATAACGTGATCTAAGCAGCTATTATGTCTGTTAGGGATATTGCTGGTAAAAGGCCGTAGTCGGACCATAAATTTAAATATTCTAAAGATTTGGGATCACTGGTTTCGAAGCAAATATTAATACGTCTCCAATTAAAGAGACCGTTTTGAAAGTACAGAGTTTTGCAAAAATCCTATCAAGTGAATGAAGGAACAGTTCAAATGTTTTTGAACGATGGATATATAAATGGCCAGAAATGCAAAATCTTCACCTAACTTTATAATAGGACAGTTACAATCTTGACATTGTGGTTCTTCATCAGTGATACGATGATTCTATTTACTATATATTACTATTCCATAATTTTGGTTTAAATAGTTTTTCGTCATATAATGGTTATATCCACCGAATTACAGGATAACCAACATTACGTCAGTATAATAATGTCACAGGAAACGTCAAGTCTTTTTAGAGTTACAAAAAAACTATCATAATTTCTTGAAATACGAATGTTTTGAGTAAGTACAGTCATCAAACTTCGACTTTACAGGACATAGATTCGGATACAGATATATTATCTATTTCACTAAAAGTATTATTACCTGTGTGAGTAATGAAAGCATATGAACATAAAATGTGATGAAACATAAATGGCTGTATGAGATTTATAACCCAATATAAAGCCCTTAAGGCCTAATAATATATACAATATATCTGCTAATAAAGCAATTAATTTTTAGGAATTTTAATTAAAAATTATTCTATCTTTAGATACAATAATTTTTAATTACAATTGCTGCAATTTTTAATTACGTGCTTTATATTTAGTTTATTTTAATAAGTAAAAAGTATGATAAGATGTAAAGTGTTGTATGCAAGGTATATATATATTTTTAAGAAGTCTACATACAAACATAAGAAGTCTAAATAATTATATTGTGATATAATATTGTTTTCGTCCTTAAAAATAATATGTTTAAAGTACTTAGTGTTAGTGTTGTGGCAGAATAAAAAATGCAGTCACAGGACGGTTTTCTCCTTAAGTTTCAACTGATCCCCTTCTTCTTGAATACGAATTAGAGGCAAACCTTCTTTTTTCCGACGCAAATTTTTTCCATAAGACGTCCAGCAGTACGAGAAACCGTGACTTTTAGCAAAATTCCTTGCCAGCAAAAATAAACATCTTCCCTTCACTGTAAGAGCTTCCGATATGTAAATCTGTTGTTTATGTGTGCTATCAAAACCCAAAAAAAAAGAAGTATTTAATTTTTCATTTTTTATTTTAGATTATTTTAAGGTTTTGTATAATGCTTTTTTGTCAAAACTGAGGTGAGTTCGACCACTATTGATTTTGATATATTAGATTTTCCTGTGTTATGATATATATCTTTAATATCTCTGCTATCTATTTGTAAACTTAGTATGTTACCAATTTTTTACCGTATTTAAAAGTTCATGTTTGTTCTCGTTTTGGATTTTTGGTATACTTTTTTTTTTTTTTATAGAATAGGGTGACAAACGAGCACACAGTCCACCTGATGGTAAGTGGTTGCTGCGGCCCATAGACATCTACATCTATCTTCCATTACAAATCAAAATGCAGATGCGTTGTCACCCGTGAGGACTGAGATGGAATGCCTCATTTCCAGTAAAAAGGGTCTCCGGTAATACTTATATACTTCTAATTTCTACCTTAGTTGAACATGAAGCTCTTTCTAAGTTTTCTATTTTATTTTCAACGTGTTTTATGTAAGTTATATGTTCTTTTAGTTTTTTTCTGAACCCTTCAAACTCAATGGAACAGTGTTTTCATTGAGAGTTGTGAAGTATTATTTTGTGATTTTATTTCAGATAGCGAATACTCCAATATTTGTAATTTGTTTGATGTTTCGGATGCAAAACTAGAAAACATAGTGCGCACCTCTTCTATGAAAGTATGAAATTCATTTTCACGATTTCTCTTTAAGCGTCCCATGTTAATGTTGTTGTTGTTATTTGTATTTTGAATTTATTTTGAAGGCCAGATACACTTCCACCTATGCTTTCTGAATCTGTTTCGGAAACATTGGTTTTTTTGGTGAGGTGCGTTTCAAAGGCATTATGATATTATAAATACAGCTGGTTATAAACATGCAGTATAATTGGTTATAAATGATTATAAATACAAGATGGTTGGTAGTTTATTGTACCAGGAGTATCAAGCTTAAGCTAACACTTTAAAAGAGGTGTAGTAGTCCGGTGAACTGTTGTGTGTGTGAACCTCCTACGTTTACGTAGTGCTGGTGTTCTTTGTGTGTACGCTGTGATTTGTCGAGCTTCGCACCGCCCTCGTGCTTAGTGCGCCGGCGACGAAGGGCGGTTAAATGGGTGTCACTAGATCTATAGATGTGAGACTACAGAGATGAAACTAGGGAGAGCTGGTTTAAAAGAAGCTAACTTCGTTTTTATGCACTCCTATTTTGGAGCCACAAATGTATGACACGGTGACAACGCATCTGCTTTTGATTCGTAATCGAGGATAAATGTAGATGTCCATGCGCCACAGCATCGACTTACCATTAAGTGGACTGTGTGCTCGTTTGTCACGCTATCCTATATAAAAAAAGGAAACAAGGTTCAGGACGCCGTTAGTTTAGGTAATTTATTTTTACAGTGAAAATAATAATAATTTATAAAAAATAAAAAACAAGCCCTGCTTTATATTTAGTTCACTTAGTGTGCAAAGTTTCATGATCTAATTTAAATTATTCTATTATTACCAGCGGTTTATTGTTTAGTTTGGAGGTAACTGGATTTTTTTTTCTATCATAATGAATACACATCATACGATATGATAATGAATAAACATCATACGATATAATAATGAGTAAACATCATACGATATAATAATAAATAAACATCAAACGATATAATAATAAATAAACATCACACGATATAATAATAAATAAACATCATACGATATAATAATGAGTAAACATCATACGATATAATAATAAATAAACATCATACGATATAATAATGAGTAAACATCATACGATATAATAGTAAATAAACACCATACGATATAATAATGAGTAAACATCATACTATATAATAATAAATAAACATCATACGATATAATAATGATTGAATAAAACTGTAATTTACGGATTTTATCTATATAAAATCTATATAAAATTTCGGGTGCTTTACAGCACCCATGGTCACGGGGGGACTGAGATGTTTGAAGTTCCAATGTCATAGTTAGTCCGGCTACCTTCAGTTAATTAAACGCGATAAAATCCGTAAATAACAGGTTTTATTCAATGTGTAGTGTTCGCCAATTTTTTCAAATTCACTTGGAACACATCTGTTCTCTCTGGCTACCCCGTTAGGAATTGCGTGAAGATAAGTAAGTAAGTAAGCAAGTAGTGTTCGCGTAAATTTAAGAAATCGATATAATAATGAATAAACAGCATACGATATACTAATGAATAAACATCATTTAATATAATAATGAATTAGTAGACAAACGAGTACTTATACACAAAACGTTTAAATAAATAAAGTGGACTAATTTTGAAACCAGTTTAATTAGTATTTATATTAAAGATAAAACACAGGCAGGACTTCGAATATTCAGTCTGTTGCGTACGTGAAGATGGAGGTCGTGTAAAAAATAGCGTCTTGTAATCTGGCACAATTTGCTTAAGAAAGAATTGGGGGAAATATTATCCTCTCCCGAGAACGGGTTAGCAAGGATGGAGCTTATGATTGGAAAAAAAAGCATTCCTGAAAATGAATCAAGATCGCGCACCGCAACTAAGAGATAACCATAGTTTTTTCCACGTTAAAAAGTGCATTCCTCGTGCAGTGAACAAAACTTCGAACTTCAATCGATTCATTCTTCTCATCATCACCATCGTAACATAAGCCATCATAACATAACATTATAAGTCCACTGCTGAATATAGGCCTTTCCCATGGTATACCACAAAGCACGGTCCTGAGCCTCGTACGTCCCTCGAGTTCCTGTGCCTCTTACCAAGTAGTCCCTATAATTTTCTTTCTTTCTTTTGTTTAATTTGTTTAATTTCTTTTTAAATAATATAATTAATATAAGACTGCTCATACACTTTCCTTACCATTACAATATTAAGAACCGATACTTTTTCTACGTTTAATATTATAAAATAAACGTCATTCAGTAGTATAAATTTGATGATGATCAACAGCAGTAACTATAGATTGTATCGGGCGAATAAATAAAAAAATTAACATTTTTCGAACGTAAATGAAAATGCAGGTTCCTTGTTAAAATATTTATCCATTGAAATGGAATTTGAGCGTCAGTTTGCGATTTTTTTTCTTCAATAAAACACGATCATTCATTGAAATAATACTAGTTTTTACGGAATTTATCGCGTATATTTAACTTTTTTACCCGACGTTTCGAGAGCTTTACAGCACCCATGGTCACGGGAAGGACTGAGATGTTCAACGTCCAGCTGTCATAGTTAACCGCGGTTACCATAGATTAAAATTTTAACTTTTGTTCCGATCTACACAGTATGAACTTATGGTATCATGGAGTCTTGCAGTTGTATGCCTGGGTTGGGATTTAACTTTATTTATTATAGGATCCCAAGCAGATGGTAGCACCCAGCCATCTTCTCTATTGAAATTAGGATGTTTTTTGATTTCAATAGCCTCGCGAATCATCCTTGGAAGGAATCGGTGTTCTTTAGCGAGGATTTGTGGTCTATCAAATCTGATGTAGTGACGGGGGCGATCTTGTACATGTTCACAGACTGCATACTTCCCGGAGCGTCGATTCTTCACATCAGCTATATGTTCTTTAACGCGGGTTTTAATTGATCTACACCCATCATACGAAACACAGAAGCATTACGCTGCTATTTCACGCTTATATTCTGTGAAAGCGTGGTCCTATCCCGGTCGATCCGGCTCATTCGTGCTACAACCATAATATTGCTGAAGCGTGACTCTACTACTTACTAAAAGACTTGATTCACAATTTAAGCATATCTGCAAAATATTGCAGGTATGTTTTTAAATGTTCGTTATTCTTTTATAATCTGATGATGCAAAACCGGTCGACTTTAATAGTTAGCAAATTAATAATTTAAAATAAATTCTATAAGAATTCTCAATTACTGTACAATGAACTATTACTGTCTTTGTTTCACAGGTCGTTACTTGTAACACATTGTTTATAAACTATTGTATTATTGAGGAGGAAATTTGTCGTAAATTTTTAAGTCTATAAACGGCTAATAACTTCATGGTAGAAGTTAATCTTACCTAGACTGACAATCGGTAAACATACTTGTCAACTCCTTGAACAAATGATTACAAGTCCAAAAAACTACGACGTAATTTATCGTCGTCTTGCTAATTAAGACCTACTCGTTGGGAGACAAAACTGAGGTACGTATTTTTAGTTTTGATGGTTCCATCCTTCCATTCATCGTAGATTTTTACTCATAAGGAACTTTATCGCTATCTGCGCTCTAAAGCGCAGGTAAGGGTTTACTGATAACAGTACTGGATATTTGTAATAAGGTTATGCTACACCCAGATTCCAGTATCTGATATTATTCGTAAGGTCAAATTAATTGAACAGTTACAGGAGGTATAACAGGGATATGGACAAGACATTTTTAGAGAAAACACAAAAAGTTGACAGTGAATATAGTAGCAATCAGTGGTAGCAGTAACAGTTCGATCTTCGTATTTGTACATTGGATGTGTCATCATTACAGCCCTTCACAAGTCCACTGCTGAACATAGGCCTACCCCAAGTAATGCCACAAAGCACGGTCCTGAGCCACCTGCATCCATCGACTTCCTGCATGTCTTACCAGGTCGTCACTTCATCCAGTGGGGGGTCGCCCTACACTACGTCTACCGGTACGAGGCTGCCACTCGAGAACCTTTCTTCCCCATCGGTTATCGGTTCTTCCAGCTATATGGCCGGCCCATTGCCACTTCAGCTTACTAATCCGTTGGGCTATGTCGGTCACTCTGGTTCGAAACTCCGAGCATAGCCCTCTCCATAGCTCGCTGAGCCACCTTGAGCGTCCTTATACGGCCAGCAGTGAAAGACCACGTCTCAGATCCGTAAGTCATCACTGGCAACACGTCCTGGTTGTACATTCTAGTTTTCAGAGTTTGAGGTATACCTGACGAGAAGATGTGTCGTAATTTCCCGAACGCTGCCCAGCCGAGTTGAATCCGTCGATTGACCTCTCGTTCGAAGTTGGACTTACCTAGTCGGACTATTTGTCCCAGGTAAACGTACTCATCAACAACTTCGAACATAGTGCTCCCAACAACTACCGGCATAAGTGTGACATGGACATTAAACATGATCTTTGTATTGTCCATGTTCATCTTAAGACCTATCCGTTGGGAGACACCATGAAGGTCATTAAGCATAGTGCTTAGGTCCTCCAGCGATTCTACCATAAGTACTATATCGTCGGCAAATCGAAGGTGAGTGATGTACTCGCCATTGATGTTAATACCGTATCCTTTCCAGTCCAATAGCTTGAAAACGTCTTCCAATGCTACGGTGAAGAGTTTCGGGGATATATTGTCACCCTGTCTTACACCTCTCTGCAGTTTGATAGGTTTCGAACTCTGGTTCTGTACTCGGATAGCCATCGTAGCCCTACTGTACAAACACTTCAGCACTTCGATATACCGACAGTCAACTTGGCACCGCTGAAGGGACTGTAGCACCGCCCAAATTTCGACGGAATCAAAGGCTTTCTCATAGTCCACATACGCCAGGCAAAGTGGCAAATCGTACACTTCGGTCTTCTGTACAATCTGCCGCAGGGTATGTATGTGGTATATGGTACTGAAGCCTTTTCGAAAACCAGCTTGTTCGGGAGGCTGGAAGTCGTCGAGTCAGCGTGCGAAACTATTCTTAATGACTCGAAAACAGCACGTAGACGCGGCTCAGAAGGGAAATCGGTCTGTAGTTCTTCAAGAGAGTGTTGTAGCCTTTCTTAAAGAACAAGACCACCGAACTTCTGCTCCACGACTCTGGAGTAGTGCCACCATTTAGGCCGGAATTGAAGAGCCTTTGAAGGACTATAAGTACTGGTGTTCCACCCGCTTTTAGAAGCTTCGCTGTAATTCCATCCTCGTCTAGGGCCCTGCCGTTTTTAAGGTGCTGGAGAGCCATTCATAATCTCGCTCAGACTGACGTCCGGGATATCATCGGAATAGTGTCGGATAAGACCTGCTCTTGGATCGTTGATCACACTTGAGTGTGGCTCCAACGATGATGTGTATAGCTGCCACACTCAGTCTTCAGCTTTGACAGTTGGCTCTTTCTGTCAGACAGATCTCTGAGATGGAAAAGACTTTGAAGCCCTGATTCCACTCGATCGCTTCTTCAATACGAGCAGTATTAAAGTTGCGTAAAATCTCGCTGCATGCATTTGAAGATATGTCTGTTTAATCGCCTGTATGCTGTCAAGTGTGTTGACGATTGCAGCCTCACCTGCCGTCTAACAGCCATGAGATTAAGAGTGTGATCGGAGAGTTTTTGTGTTCTTCTACGGCGGGTCTTACAGAACTTAGCTCCGACCGCATGGACAGTTTCCACGAGCTTGTCATTCACATCGTCCATTGCATTGCAATCTTCTAGGCGCTAAAAGCGGTAACGTAGCTCGAGCAAGGTTTCGGGATTCTGCATTAAAGCACGAAGGGGACGGAGCGTCGATTTTATTGGACGAGACCTCTCCAACTTAACATTTAGGTTCAGTGTGCTTCTAACCATTCGGTGATCGCTGCCAGTTTTCAACCTTGCAATCACTGATACATCACTGTACAGTTGGCGTCTGGTCGTCATAATGAAGTCGTTCTCGTTTTTTGTCGAACCGTCGGGGCTCGACCAGGTCCACTTTCTGTGGGGCCGCTTCTGGAAGAAAGAGTTCATCATAAAAAGTCTCTCTTTCTCCATGAAGTCGGCCAGCTGGTGGCCTCTTGGGTTCCGTTGCCCTATCCCAAATTTCCCTACCTTCAGCTCACCGTTTTTCCTTGTGCCCAGTTTTGTATTGAAGTCTCCCATTAACACCGTATATTGAGTTTTGGTGGAATGCATGGCTCTAGAAATATCTTCATACATTTCCTCCACCTCCTCATCGGGATGTTTTGACGTTGGCGCGTAAACCTGTATGACCTTCAGCGAATACCGTTTGGTGATTCTGAGTATAAGGTACGCAACCCTCGTCGATACACTCCCAATCTTTTCGTTGTTAACGAGAGACTTGTGGACGATAAATCCCACACCTCCTTGGGACAGATGGTCGCTCTCCCGGTGATAGAGCAAGTTGGCGGATTCGAGAATCACCGTATCCTCCCCCTCTCTTTGGACCTCGGATAATCCTATAATATTCCAGCGCAACTTGTCTATTTCTTCTTCCAGCTCCAGGGTCTTCTCGTCAGTCGTTAGGGTGCGTGCGTTATATGTTGCCAGGTCGAGTCGTCGTAGGTGGCAACCGAACCTCCACCGGAGATTCTTAGCAACCCCTGCCCCGCCGTCACCATGGTCGCTACCGTAGCCGGGAATAGCGGGACCGCCGGGACTCATGGGGTTATATTGCCATAGTTGCCACGCTTGGCGAGTGGGCTGGCAACCGCAGTTTTTTTTGGATGTGTATCTACCACTATAGTTTTCTTACTTGTTAACTTCGTTCTATTAATAATAATTTTACTTTATTACTATTTACAGATTCACGTAAAAAAATAATAGAAAAAAATATATGTGGTAGAGCCAATACGTGGTGGACCTATGTTGCAGCTATATTAAAGTTGTAGCGCAAGTGGGCCGGCTCGATCGGGTTAGAACCACGCTCTCACAGAACACTAGCATAAAATGACAGCTTAATGTTGCTGTATTTCGTGTGATACGCAAACCCTTTTTCCTGGAAACGAGGTATTCCATCTTAGTCCTCAGGTGTGATACACCCGCATTTTGATTCTTAACAGAGGACAGACGTAGATGTCTATGAGCTACGGTATCCATTTATTACCAGGTGGACTGTGTACTCGTTTTTCAACTCTATTCTAGATTTAAAAAAATTATTTGATTCTGTTGTAGTTTATACGGAAATGTCAAAATGAGATTTTTGATTACTTCTTATAACGACATTTCTGTTAACGACGGAACATGAAATTGAACTTAAATATTAATCAAAAATATACTGAAGAATGCCATATCTAAAATTAAATCACTTATCATTCTTTACGGTCGATGAAAACTAATTTGAAAGTTAAGTTATCAAGCTTGCAATCGTATAATTTTTTGGATTTTTTGGTAGAATATCTCGGTTTTTTTTATTGATTTGAGCCTCTTATTCTGGATACAAGTGAAAACATTGAAAAACGCGTAATATGTATTATATTCGTCCTATAATGGTTTCTAATGTTCGTGTAAATATTAGTGTTTTGCGGCTAGTGTACTGTGTGCATGCGTCGTGCGTGCTTTTGCGTGTGTATGTGTGTGTGCGTGTGTGCGTGCGCGCGCAGTCGTGTGTGTACATGCGTGAAATTCCTTTATGCGTTCAAGACAATTTTGATTAAAAAAAAAACTATTTCTCTAGAATTTCTCTCGAAAGTTTTGTCGCTCTTCGAGTTTAAAAAGGTAATTATAGGTGGAATGCATTTAAAATTAGCGGGAACTTGCAAGCATGGCCTGTAGGATCAAATTTTTTTTTATTGTTTCGTGCTGCCTGTTTCAGTTAGCTACTTGTTCAGGAATATCCCCACCCGATCAGGAACTTTCCCTACTCTGCCGGATTGAGTAATATAAGTGTTAGTAGCATATGGAGCTGTGGTGGATACATTAAATGAGCGTGGCTGGGCACTGGAGCTGGTGAGAACGCTATACAAACGCGGCGATGTACCGGGTCGGATGTTGCTGATATCGCATCGATATCATATGTTTTTATTCTCCCATCGCAAACAGCTGTCACGGATGAAGTATCTTCGATTTTGATGAATGATACTTCCTGAGTGCAACTTTAATACATACGATGTTTTTCTAAAATATCTACTACTGTACCGTCGACCTACAGGACGTCCCTTTCCGAATCTTCCATTCATTTCTGCAACATAAATTTGCTTTGTCACTCTTTCCTCATTCATTCTTTCTACATGAGCATACCACTGAAGTATTCCTTTCTTAATTCTAGTCACAGCATCATCTTGCAAACCACACTCTTCTTTTATCACACAATTTCTCACCCTGTCATTCAGATTCAGCCCTAACATACTCCTTAGCATTAACATAGCAACCGCATTTCGATTGCATTTATTCTACTCTCGTGCTTGCTTCTTCTGCCACACCCAACTATTACTACCATACGTTAAAGTAGGGACTAACACAGCACTGTGAATTGCCATACGTACCAAATATACATACTCATCCACTTGTTCGACCAACTCCTCTTCTATTTTTTTAAAATATTAGTAATCCTATTAATTAACATTACTAATATTCCCTTTAACTACTCGTGGTAAGCTCAAAACGCTTGTGTTAGGAGTGGTTCACGACAGTAGTCGAATGGCCGATTCAAACCCACGACCTTTTGAGTTTGCGGTCTGAGTCCTGCCATTGCCCTGACATTCTTATTTCTTCTTTTTCAAAAACCATAACTTTCATCTTACTTGCCTTCACTTTCATACCCCTTTCTTTTAATGAACTGTTCATTAATGTAACTATCATTTGTAATTAGACTGCCGACGATGCAAAAATAATTTGATAATCGGCGTACAAAAGGCATTTGATGGTTAACTTTATCCATCCTTAAATCCGCATTCTTCAACTTTCAAATTTTCCAAACAGCTTTCCATAAATAGGATGAAAAGTCACGGGGAAGCCACACAGCCCCATCTGACACCTTTATGAATGCCAAACCAATCCGAGTAGACCCCGTTGATCCTAATAAAAGCAGTAGAGTCCCACCCAAACCCAAACCCAGCGCTCCACGCAAATGAGTTCAGTGTTAGCCATAACATATCCCTGTCCACTCTGCCATAAGCCTATTCGAAGTCCATGAAAGTACAAAAAACTCTGGTTTTTTGACCAAAAACTTATTCGCGATCATGCGCATGGAAAATACTTGATCTGTACATCTCATCCCCTTTCTAAATCCCGCTTGCACATCCCAAATTTTTCTATTGGTTTCTTTCACGCGCCTTTCAATTAGTACCTCAGCATACAGTTTTCCCACAATGTCAAGAAGGCTGATACCACGATAGTTGTTACAATCCTGCTGCAAGCCTTTTCCCTTATGTATTGGGACTATCACGGCTTTGCACCAGATTTCCGGTACTCGCTTCATTTCCAAGCATAAATTAAACAAGGTGTACAGAAGGCCTACCACCACTTCCTCTCCAGCCCTCAGCTTTTCAAGTGAAACTCTATCATATCCGACTGCCTTACCTGCTTTCATGCTTTTCATTGCTTTGATTATTTCATCTATTCTTATCTTCCTACCTCTTTCCTCTTCTTTCGGAATTTCTATTTCATTTAGTTCATACGTCGTCTACTCACTCACAAACACGCTTTCAAAATATTCCTTCCATCTAGTTAAACCTACTAACAAAACTTCATCATTCAGAATACAGCCATTGTCGTCTCTTATAGCATTCATCCCAGACTGACACATATTCTCCAAGTCTAACTCATTCATACACAACTCATCCAAACCACTTATACAAGGTGGCCCATAAGTCGTTAGAAAAGTAAATTTCGAATAAAATACAAAAGGCGCGCATGAGTGGCGCGCGCGGTGCGGGGGGAGTACCGACGGTTTCTGGGAATTCAGTCGCCATGGAGCGTTTCACCAGTGCGAACCGTGCATTTTGTGTGCGCGAGTTTTATCGAAACAATGATTCGGCTACCATTGCGCGGCGTAAATTTCGAGAATATCCGAATTTACGCAACTTTAAAGACATTCCAAGTGTTCAAACGATTAAGAACTGGGTTATTAAGTTCGAAGAGAGTGGTTCGACGTTGGATAAACAACGGTCAGGTCGACCAAGGACATCACGGACGGAAGAAAACATCCATGTAGTGAAACACTCAATTCGTGAAAATCCTACCCAGTCTACTCGTAAGCGTTCCAGTGCATTAAACTTACCCAGAACATCGTTACAGCGAATTTTAAAGAAAGATTTACATCTTCACCCGTACAAGATTCAGATAGTACAGGAATTAAAAGATACTGACACTATCCACAGACTAAATTTCGCAAATGAAATGTTGAACCGCTTTACTTCGTTTAATAACGTGTTATTCTCTGATGAGGCTCACTTTCACATCAACGGCCATGTCAATAAGCAAAATTGTCGCTACATAGCCCTAAAGTGACAGTTTGGGCGGCTATGTCAGCGCATGGCATTATAGGCCCTTACTTTTTTGAGGACGGCAGAGGCCGCGCGCTTACTGTTACTTCACAACGGTATGTAGCTATGATCCAGGACTTTGTTACACCAGAGTTGCAGAATTTCCAGGCTTCAATACGCGGACCTGGTTTCAACAAGATGGAGCAACTGCCCATACCTCTAACGTCGCTATGCCGGTCGTCCGTCAACTTTTCCCTAATAAAGTGATCTCTCGAAGACGAGATATTCCTTGGCCACCAAGTAGTCCAGATCTGACCCCAATGGACTTTTTCTTATGGGGTTATCTTAAAACTAAAGTGTACGAAACCAACCCGCGGACAATTGACGTCCTGAAAGAAAATATCCAAAGAGAAATGGCAAACATTACAGAGCTTACTTGCCGCGCAGTGATGGATAATTTTAAACGTCGCTTACAGGAGTGCCGCGATCGTAACGGATTACATTTAGGTGATGTAATTTTCAAAAAATAATTCCCATTTTATAAGGATTATGACAAAATAAAAACCTTTTTCATAATGTCAGTTGTTTTTTAATTATTTTTTTACATTTCAAGGGACTTATGGGCCACCCGGTATTTTCCTTCAGTCTACATTTGTACTTGTTCAAACTTATAAAATAAAAAAAACAACAAATTTAAAAACGGATTTTAGGAATAGAAACGTATTTTTGCAGACATTGCATTTGATAGATAAAGTGCGCGAATTATTAAAAAAATATAGCTTGTCATTGTGAACAAATTCATGATAAATATTCTGAGGATCTAAAATGCTGCATTACAAATTCACCGGTTTTACAATTTTGCAGCTCAGACATACCGATAATATTTTCCGTGGGTGCAAGTAAACATGGATTAGGGGCGTTTCTCATGCAAAACACCGGTAGAGCTATGCTGCAGCTATTTTATAATTGTATCACGAACGGGTCGGCTCGACTGGAGTAGGACAACCCTCTCACACAATACCAGCGTGAAATCGCAGCTCATTGTTGCTGTGTTTCGTATAGTGATTGCTGAGAACCGAAGACACATTTTACTGGAAATGAGGCATTCCACCTTAGTCCTCAGGGGTGACAACGAATTGTATTTTGATTCTTCATTGAGGATAAATGTAGATGTCTATGGGCTACCGTACACAGTACACAGTACCACAGTATCCACTTACCATCAGGTGGACTGGGTGCTTGTTTATCATCTTATACTGTTGGCGACGCGCCTATAAGAATGTTTCAGTTTATTAAGGCAACCGACGACGAATAACTTTTCAGAAACTTATTGTCCAATTTAAATGTTCTGATAAGAAAATGCTTAGTTAAATTTTAAAGAAATGTCGAATTAATGTTATGAAGGTCTTGGGTTCGACTCCCAGGCCGGACTAGTTTACTGTTTTCTAAGTGATATCTTTCAATAAATTCTTATAGGGAATTTATGTTATAAGTTATGTTACCGGATTTGTTCCCCGGTTGAAATCGTCTTTCCAACGATGTAAATTCGAAGAAATATTAAAGTGAAGTTAGAGATCGGATTGGTTCCCCGGTCGAGATGATCACTCTGTGCATAAACAGAATTAACGGAAGTTAATTACATAAGTATTGTCTTGTATAAGTTTGATACGTTTTGTACGAAAACAAATGCCTATTTGTTATGATCGATTAATGAAAACATTCACTTGTATTGTTATCTGATAAGAAGCATGATAACGAATAAGAGTCTTATCAGAAATAGTTTCCTACTGTTTGAAAATTATATAAAAGCACTTGTTTATTTAATATTGTTAAAATTAAGTGTATTTCAGACTTTCATTTTTTCTGATAGTCGAGAGCCGTGCAAAGTTAGTTGTTCAAATAGTGTGAGTTCACGGAAGCACGCTGACCACGCCCTTAGGAGGCCGAATATGTAAAAATTTAAAATGTTTGTAATTTCAGCAATTTATGTAAAAATGACTTGTAAAACATTTCAGGTTGATTGTACGTGCTAAAAAGGTGAATTCTGTGTTATTTTTATGTGAAAATTCCTGTGTATAAGTGAAATAATGATAGTTTTGTATAAGAAATTTAAAAGTGTTTTAAATAGTGAAGTAAATAGAGAAAATGTAAATTAAACTATTGTATTAGTTAACATATGTATAAATTCAAGTAGGAAACATTGTTTTAACTTTCTGTGTTAAATATTTAAGAAGTTTGGATTTTGGATTTGTGAGTAAAGTAGGCATATTTTGTTTTATAAATTAAAGAATTATTGTGATACGGAAAAATAATGTATATCATGGTGTAGATATTGTTTTGTGTTATCTAAATAAATAACTTGCATTTGTGTATGACTTATGTGAATAAAGAAATTAAGTGAAACGTGAGAGAGTAATAGTACAAATTCATGTAATTAAGTTGCGCAGGCACGCGAATGGCGCGGCTCACTTTCGCGTTTAGCTCTGGGGGTAGCTTAGTGAACGGGTTTTATTGCAATTCGTTCGGGGTAATAGTTCGGAAAAACAAGAAAATCCTTCGGGAAAAGTGAAAACCAGCAGTCAAGAAGAAAAGTATAGGGAAAAGTGATTACTCTCTCACGGAACGGTTTGAAGATAATTGCTGTTTCATTCCCAAGATCCCTTAAGTTATACAGTCCACATCGAAGAATTAAGGCGTCGGGACCGGGACGACTTCGGAAGACCCGTAATCCCCGTCTGAACCTACTTGCTGAAAAGGAACGAGGTTATCGCCCTAGTGTGTTACTCCGTTGCGGAGATCACATACGTTGTTCCCGAACCCAACGTAGGCGTTATAGGAGGCCGGATCGAGAGAAGCCTCGATTCCTCCCTTCTGTTTCTTAGTTTCCGTCCGTTGTGTCCTTTTCAATTGGACCTTCGGAGCCGGATTAAAGGGACCACCCGAACCCCGCCAGCTGGATCAAGGAACCAGCTGTGGACTGCTGGTTGTGGAAAAAAAGACCTTCGGAGCCGAGTGAAGATCAGCAACCGAAGGAAGCCGGAGGTTTGAGCTGAAGCAATAGGACCAAAGGCCAGAAGACCAGGACGTCAGCGCTGAAGGACGGGACCTGGAACTACCGGAAGAAAGAAAACCGGGATTGCGGCCGGGGGCGTGTGCTCGCATGGGGCACGTATCGCAGCCGGGCGCAGGTGTCTTGTGAAGGCACTCATCGTGGCCAAGCAGGGCTTGGCATTTTTCCTGTCGGACGACCGTGTCTGGCATTTTCCTGTCGGGCAAACGTGCTCGGCATTTCCTGTCGGACGATCGTGTCCGGCATTTTCCTGTCGGATCATCAGGGTGCTGGAAGAAGCATCCACCGCTGCTGCTGCCGGGCGAGGGTGCGCGTGGGCACCTGACTGCATCGCGGCCGGAGGAGGGCGCTTGGACGAGGCGTCACCGGCAACTGGGCGGCGAGCACAGCATACATCCCGACCACCTAACGGTGCCAAACGGTTGGGCTCTGGCACAACACCTTCGGGTGGAGCAGTTCTCTCGAGCGAGACTGCGCTTGCACTACCGCTCGACTGTTTCGTCATATTCCTTGGCGGGACAGTTCCTAAACCTTTCCTCCATTCCATTCCTGCACGACTCCATCCCTGGACGGCTCACCTCGGTAGGCCCCGTTCAGGATTGATAGGGCTGATAGGGCTGTTAGGGTGGTAGTAGGGTTGTAGGGTTGGGAGATAAGGGGGGGAGGGGTAGTGGTGTTAGGTTGGGGTGTAGAAGGGTTGTAGGTAAGGGGTTGTAGGGACCGTAGGGACAGTTAGGGACCGTAGGCCAACAATCACCTTCCTGCAAGATGAAGAAGGCACAAGACCAGACAGGAAGAAGCGAAGGGAGCAGGACAAGGACAGGGCTCTCAAGAAAAGCTAAAGAAGCGGAACCATCTGGAGCGACCACAGCTACTGCGTCGAATGGAGCAACTCCTTCAAGTGGAGCCACCACCGACACGTCCACATGCACGTGGGACACAGGGACGTCCGTGGCAACGACAAGCAACAGGACGGACACCAGTGGTACGCAGGCCAGCACCGCACAACAATCCGTTATATCCAGGAGTGAAACGGTGGTCGAAAAAGTAGGTCAAAGGACCGAAGAAGCGGCATCGTCAAGGACAGTAATCGGGCACACTAGTGATAAAGGGTCACAAAGAGGTAGTAGGTCATCGCGATCGGCGAGGCTGAAAGCCGAATTAGAGGCGCGGATTAAATTCGAACGCTCAGAACTCGAACGAGCACAGGCAGCTGCTGCTTTAGCCAAGTCTCAATTGGAGTTGGCACGACTCAACCGAGAAGAGGAGATCGACTCGAGTGAGGATGATGAGGAGCGGAATACTCAGGTGGAACCTTTCGTAAGGAGTTGGGTTCAGCAGACCATAATGAGCGCGCCGGTTAGTGTAGCTCAACCCGACATTACTGATAAGGAAGCGTGTAAAGGATCACGCCGCAAAGGGGCGGAGATCGAGCGCAACCAAGGAAATGCACAGAAAACACACGCGAGTGAGGTGTCAGAATTGACCGAAGCGATTGTGAGTGCAATAAAAATAGCTGGTAAAGATAAGTCTTCCCAGCTTCATTTCCTCCAGGAATTACCGGTGTTCGATGGAGACCCGGGTGAATGGATAATCTTCAAAACGGTGTTTGAAGACACAAGAAGCCAATTTTCAGGGGTGCAGAATGTCGCACGCCTTAGGAGGGCATTAAAGGGCACCGCTAAGGAAGCGGTTAAGTCGTTGTTGTTTACTTTGTGTGAACCTGAAGAAATAATGAATGCTCTCGAAAGAAGATTCGGTAGGGTTGAGATGCTCATTCTAGCCGAAATCGAGAATGTAAAGCGTATGCCAAGATTGGCAGAAGATTGCCGGAATATAGGATCTTTTGCAAGTCGTATTACGAACGTGGTTGCCACGATACAAGCGTTGAATCAACCACAGTATTTGTACTCACCGGAGTTAGTGAGCCGCATAGTGGAGAAGCTCGGAACTATGATTAAATTTAAATGGTTTGAATATCGAGCTCAGTGTCCTTTGGAGCCAGAGTTACAGAAGATGGCCAAGTTTTTAAATTTATTGAGTGAACAATTTGGAGCGTCCTTAAACAATGAAAATGCGCCTGAAAAAAGGAAGCGTCCTGAATTCAGGAAGCAAACTGTACACACCGCAAAGGGAGGTGTACGCAGCTGTGCCGTGAGCGAGCGCTGTATGCGCCGAAGTAATTTGAGCGAGCGTCTAGAACGCCGAAATGGTAAAGGGCACAACCGACAGGTGGTTATGACAACCCAGGATAAGCCTGCAAGTCGGGTAACACATAAGTGTGTTATATGCAACAAGGAGCACTCTATAGTGAGTTGCTACAAGTTTAAGGACATGAATATTCACGAGAAATGGGAAGCGGTCAAAAAAGCGAAAGTATGTTTCCAATGTTTGTCACCTAACCATAGGAGGTTAGAGTGCAAAGCGAAAAAATGTGGTGTAGAGGGATGTAGAATGTCACATCATCGAATGCTACACCGATACCCCAAGGAAAAAACCTCGCCACAAGGGGACGAGGGGGGTAAAGATGCTCAGATTACAACTGTTAGTACAGTGAATGCACTGGCATGTGCATACTTAAAGATTATACCGGTCGAGTTGTATGGACCTAGAGGAAAGGTCAAGACAACAGCTCTTCTGGATGAAGGATCGACCATGACACTCATAGAGGAGTGTATGGCTCAGAAATTAGCGCCTCGCGGACGTAAAGAGGGATTACGTATCGAAGCCGTGGGAGGAAAGCGAATTAACGACGACAGTTCGTATCGCTTAAACATTAAAATAAAAGGCATTTACTCGAGCGACTTGGAAGAGATAAGTGTACAAACAATTAAGTCACTTAATCTTTCTCCGCAGTCGGTAAGCCGAGAATTATTGCAACGGTGTTCTCATTTGACACCGATTAAGGATGAGTTGATGTATGAGAGGTCCAAACCTACCATATTAATTGGTCAGGACAATTGGCATCTCATAGTTACTCGTGAATTAATTTCAGGAGGTAAGAACCTACCTGTAGCATCGCTCACCAAACTTGGATGGGTTTTACATGGTCACATATCGGGTGGTATTAAACCGATCAAGATCGTTAACCACATTTCCACCAAGAAGGAGGAAGATATGGATAAATTGATCAAGGATTATTTTAGTTTGGAATCTCTGGGAGTGTCGGCTAGAAAGCCTGCGAACGACCCAGAAGAACGAGCTTTAAGTATTTTGAACAAAACGGTACGTCGTATACCTAATAATAGGTACGAGACTGCTTTGTTATGGCGCACAGACAATGAGTGCATGCCGTCGAATAGAGCGCAGGTTGAAAGTCGCCTGTTGAATATTGAAAAAAAGCTCGACAAAAATAGCGAGTTGAAGAAGGAATATGAGAAGCAAATTGAAAATCTCATCGTTAATGGTTACGCAGAGAAAGCGAACCATATTCCCATTTCCCCACGTACGTGGTACCTTCCTCACTTCGCAGTGACTCACCCACAAAAAAGGAAAATAAGGATAGTTTTCGACGCCGCCGCAAAGACGGGCGGACGTTGTCTCAATGATGCATTGTTAACCGGACCGGACTTATTGAAGTCGTTGTTCGGAGTTCTGCTACGATTCAGAGAAGGAAGCGTGGCAGTAATGGCAGACATTAAAGAAATGTTCCTGCAAGTGAAAATCCGGGATGAAGACAGGGATAGCCTTCGATTCTTATGGCGGCACAATCGTGACGCGCCACCGGAAGAGTATAGAATGACGTCACTCATATTTGGAGCGGCATCATCACCTTGCATTGCTATATATGTAAAGAATAGGAATGCGCAGGACAACGCACATATCTATCCAGAAGCAGCTTCCGCTACGGAAAGCAATTTTTATATGGATGACTATCTACAGGCATTTCCCGACGTGACGACGGCCGAAAGGATAGTAAACGATATGTATGAATTACATAAACATGCTTCTTTCCAACTGAGGGGATGGGCTAGCAACCGACCCGAAGTTTTAAGTAAAATGGAAAATAAATATAAGAGCGACAGTGCTTCGCTGGGAGATAAAGAGCACACAGAGCGCACGTTAGGTTTGATTTGGAATATCAAACGGGATATAATAAGTTTCTCCACAAGTCTTCGTAACACACCGGAAGAGGTGATGGGAGGTTTACGACCGCCTACGAAGAGGGAGATAACTAGCGCTGTGATGTCAGTCTTCGATCCTTTGGGACTCGCATCACCCATAACGATTCAAGGGAAGTCGCTGATCCAGCAAGTATGGAGGACAGGCATCTCTTGGGATGAAGAAGTTTCACACGAATTACACGTGTTATTTTGTAAATGGATATCGGAAGTGAAGAAATTAGGTCATTTAGAGGTACCTAGACCCGTTGCTGAAGGCATCGGCAAGGGAGAGTTACACACTTTCACGGATGCTAGTGAAAAAGCATACGCTGCCGCGGTGTATTACGTCACCACGGACGAGCTAGGAATAAGGCGGATTACGCTGATCGCCGCAAAGGCAAGAGTAGCGCCGTTGAAACCGATTTCGATTCCAAGGCTTGAATTGCAAGCAGCTCTTATGGGCAGCAGGCTGGCTGTCTCGGTTAGTGAAGAGAGCAAGTACGAGATGTCCGAGAGAATATTTTGGACAGACTCACGTACAGTGTTAGCGTGGATTAAGTCAGATCCTCGCGCCTTTAAACCATTCGTTGCTCATCGATTGGCTGAGATCGAAGATCACAGTAAACCATGTGAATGGCGATGGGTTCCAACGTCACAAAATGTGGCAGACGACGCCACTAGAAATTTCCCTTCCACCTTCGATGTAAGTCATCGCTGGTTTCAAGGACCTGAATTCCTCAGGAAAAGTCCTGATTTATGGCCCAAACAAGTGGACACCATAAAAGGCTTAGAAACAGGTGAAGAAAAAGCGCCAAAGGGCGTAAATGCGTTAAGAAAGCAAGAACCGTTAAGTCTACCCGACTACGGACGATTTAGCAGCTTTAAGAAATTCCTTGGGGCAACTACACGCACTTTACAAGCGGTAGAAAAATTCAAGAGTTTAAGAAAGTCGGTTAAAGGACCCGACGACGCAGCCGAAAAGTCGGTTATGTGTTCCAACAAAGTTTTAGCAAAGTCGGTTAAAGGACCCGATGGCGCGTTGGACATAGCGCTCTTGAAAAAAGCGGAATTCTTAATTTGGAAGTTCGTTCAAGACGAATGTTTTTATTCGGAAATAAAATGCTTGAAAGCAGGCAAAAGTGTTGAAAGAAGTTCACGCTTAAGTAAATTATCTATGGAAATAGGAGAGGATAACTTACTCCGTTTAAATGGACGTTTACCTTTCAAGTCTAATTTGACCGAGGAAAGTAGAAAACCTGTCATATTGGACGGTAAACATGAAATCGTTAAAATGATGATTAGAGAAGTTCATCATCATTTTGGACATGCCAATCACCAGACGGTGATGAATGAGGTGAACCAGAAATTTTATGTCTTGAACTTACGTAATGTAGTACGTAGTGTGTCACATCATTGTCAGTGGTGCAGGACATACAGGTCAAAACCGCAGAACGTGCCACAAGGAAATATTCCTCTGGAGAGAATAGCTCATCATGAACCACCTTTTACATGCTCAGCTGTGGATTATTTCGGTCCTATGAGTGTAACTATAGGAAGACGACACGAAAAACGTTGGGGTGTTTTATTCACGTGTCTGACTACCAGAGCAGTACATCTGGAATTAGCAGCCTCGTTGACACCAGCGTCAATGATAATGGCGTTGAGGCGATTTATCGCCAGAAGAGGAAAACCAGCCGTTATATACAGCGATAACGGGACAAATTTCAAAGCTGCGAATAAGGAATTATTGAAAGCATGCGAAGAATGCCATGAGGGCATGAAAATTGAGTCATTTAAGAAATATATTAAATGGAAATTTATACCTCCGGGAGCACCGCACATGGGTGGCGCCTGGGAGAGGTTAGTAAGATCGATTAAAATTGCGTTGACCGCAACGCTCAGAGAGAGGAGCCCACGAGAGGAAATCCTACATACGTTGCTTTTAGAAGCAGAGCACACAGTAAATTCCAGACCTCTGGTAACATTCGGTATGGATAGTCCTGAAGAGGGTTTGACACCCAATCATTTTCTTCTGGGACGCTCATGTGGTGATCGACCACCTGGACTATTTCTAGAGCGGCATCTGACGGGTCAACTCAATTGGAAAGCTGCACAGAGGTTAGCCGACCATTTTTGGACAAGGTGGCTGAAGGAATACATGCCTACCTTAATACCGCGAACAGGTAATAACGGAAAATTCATGGAACCAAAAGAAGGCGATATTGTTTTGGTAATAGATCATTCGTTGCCACGAAATACGTGGCCAAAAGGAAAAATTAGTAGAACGTTACCGGGACCAGACGGTCACACCAGAGTGGTTGACGTCATTACTAGCACAGGTATCTTGAGGAGACCTACATCCAGAATAATAGTCCTGGTACCCGCGACGCCTCCCAAATGATGGTGCTAGCGCACGGGGGGGAGATTGTTGGCGACGCGCCTATAAGAATGTTTCAGTTTATTAAGGCAACCGACGACGAATAACTTTTCAGAAACTTATTGTCCAATTAAAATGTTCTGATAAGAAAATGCTTAGTTAAATTTTAAAGAAATGTCGAATTAATGTTATGAAGGTCTTGGGTTCGACTCCCAGGCCGGACTAGTTTACTGTTTTCTAAGTGATATCTTTCAATAAATTCTTATAGGGAATTTATGTTATAAGTTATGTTACCGGATTTGTTCCCCGGTTGAAATCAAGAAGGAGGAAGATATGGATAAATTGATCAAGGATTATTTTAGTTTGGAATCTCTGGGAGTGTCGGCTAGAAAGCCTGCGAACGACCCAGAAGAACGAGCTTTAAGTATTTTGAACAAAACGGTACGTCGTATACCTAATAATAGGTACGAGACTGCTTTGTTATGGCGCACAGACAATGAGTGCATGCCGTCGAATAGAGCGCAGGTTGAAAGTCGCCTGTTGAATATTGAAAAAAAGCTCGACAAAAATAGCGAGTTGAAGAAGGAATATGAGAAGCAAATTGAAAATCTCATCGTTAATGGTTACGCAGAGAAAGCGAACCATATTCCCATTTCCCCACGTACGTGGTACCTTCCTCACTTCGCAGTGACTCACCCACAAAAAAGGAAAATAAGGATAGTTTTCGACGCCGCCGCAAAGACGGGCGGACGTTGTCTCAATGATGCATTGTTAACCGGACCGGACTTATTGAAGTCGTTGTTCGGAGTTCTGCTACGATTCAGAGAAGGAAGCGTGGCAGTAATGGCAGACATTAAAGAAATGTTCCTGCAAGTGAAAATCCGGGATGAAGACAGGGATAGCCTTCGATTCTTATGGCGGCACAATCGTGACGCGCCACCGGAAGAGTATAGAATGACGTCACTCATATTTGGAGCGGCATCATCACCTTGCATTGCTATATATGTAAAGAATAGGAATGCGCAGGACAACGCACATATCTATCCAGAAGCAGCTTCCGCTACGGAAAGCAATTTTTATATGGATGACTATCTACAGGCATTTCCCGACGTGACGACGGCCGAAAGGATAGTAAACGATATGTATGAATTACATAAACATGCTTCTTTCCAACTGAGGGGATGGGCTAGCAACCGACACGAAGTTTTAAGTAAAATGGAAAATAAATATAAGAGCGACAGTGCTTCGCTGGGAGATAAAGAGCACACAGAGCGCACGTTAGGTTTGATTTGGAATATCAAACGGGATATAATAAGTTTCTCCACAAGTCTTCGTAACACACCGGAAGAGGTGATGGGAGGTTTACGACCGCCTACGAAGAGGGAGATAACTAGCGCTGTGATGTCAGTCTTCGATCCTTTGGGACTCGCATCACCCATAACGATTCAAGGGAAGTCGCTGATCCAGCAAGTATGGAGGACAGGCATCTCTTGGGATGAAGAAGTTTCACACGAATTACACGTGTTATTTTGTAAATGGATATCGGAAGTGAAGAAATTAGGTCATTTAGAGGTACCTAGACCCGTTGCTGAAGGCATCGGCAAGGGAGAGTTACACACTTTCACGGATGCTAGTGAAAAAGCATACGCTGCCGCGGTGTATTACGTCACCACGGACGAGCTAGGAATAAGGCGGATTACGCTGATCGCCGCAAAGGCAAGAGTAGCGCCGTTGAAACCGATTTCGATTTCAAGGCTTGAATTGCAAGCAGCTCTTATGGGCAGCAGGCTGGCTGCCTCGGTTAGTGAAGAGAGCAAGTACGAGATGTCCGAGAGAATATTTTGGACAGACTCACGTACAGTGTTAGCGTGGATTAAGTCAGATCCTCGCGCCTTTAAACCATTCGTTGCTCATCGATTGGCTGAGATCGAAGATCACAGTAAACCATGTGAATGGCGATGGGTTCCAACGTCACAAAATGTGGCAGACGACGCCACTAGAAATTTCCCTTCCACCTTCGATGTAAGTCATCGCTGGTTTCAAGGACCTGAATTCCTCAGGAAAAGTCCTGATTTATGGCCCAAACAAGTGGACACCATAAAAGGCTTAGAAACAGGTGAAGAAAAAGCGCCAAAGGGCGTAAATGCGTTAAGAAAGCAAGAACCGTTAAGTCTACCCGACTACGGACGATTTAGCAGCTTTAAGAAATTCCTTGGGGCAACTACACGCACTTTACAAGCGGTAGAAAAATTCAAGAGTTTAAGAAAGTCGGTTAAAGGACCCGACGACGCAGCCGAAAAGTCGGTTATGTGTTCCAACAAAGTTTTAGCAAAGTCGGTTAAAGGACCCGATGGCGCGTTGGACATAGCGCTCTTGAAAAAAGCGGAATTCTTAATTTGGAAGTTCGTTCAAGACGAATGTTTTTATTCGGAAATAAAATGCTTGAAAGCAGGCAAAAGTGTTGAAAGAAGTTCACGCTTAAGTAAATTATCTATGGAAATAGGAGAGGATAACTTACTCCGTTTAAATGGACGTTTACCTTTCAAGTCTAATTTGACCGAGGAAAGTAGAAAACCTGTCATATTGGACGGTAAACATGAAATCGTTAAAATGATGATTAGAGAAGTTCATCATCATTTTGGACATGCCAATCACCAGACGGTGATGAATGAGGTGAACCAGAAATTTTATGTCTTGAACTTACGTAATGTAGTACGTAGTGTGTCACATCATTGTCAGTGGTGCAGGACATACAGGTCAAAACCGCAGAACGTGCCACAAGGAAATATTCCTCTGGAGAGAATAGCTCATCATGAACCACCTTTTACATGCTCAGCTGTGGATTATTTCGGTCCTATGAGTGTAACTATAGGAAGACGACACGAAAAACGTTGGGGTGTTTTATTCACGTGTCTGACTACCAGAGCAGTACATCTGGAATTAGCAGCCTCGTTGACACCAGCGTCAATGATAATGGCGTTGAGGCGATTTATCGCCAGAAGAGGAAAACCAGCCGTTATATACAGCGATAACGGGACAAATTTCAAAGCTGCGAATAAGGAATTATTGAAAGCATGCGAAGAATGCCATGAGGGCATGAAAATTGAGTCATTTAAGAAATATATTAAATGGAAATTTATACCTCCGGGAGCACCGCACATGGGTGGCGCCTGGGAGAGGTTAGTAAGATCGATTAAAATTGCGTTGACCGCAACGCTCAGAGAGAGGAGCCCACGAGAGGAAATCCTACATACGTTGCTTTTAGAAGCAGAGCACACAGTAAATTCCAGACCTCTGGTAACATTCGGTATGGATAGTCCTGAAGAGGGTTTGACACCCAATCATTTTCTTCTGGGACGCTCATGTGGTGATCGACCACCTGGACTATTTCTAGAGCGGCATCTGACGGGTCAACTCAATTGGAAAGCTGCACAGAGGTTAGCCGACCATTTTTGGACAAGGTGGCTGAAGGAATACATGCCTACCTTAATACCGCGAACAGGTAATAACGGAAAATTCATGGAACCAAAAGAAGGCGATATTGTTTTGGTAATAGATCATTCGTTGCCACGAAATACGTGGCCAAAAGGAAAAATTAGTAGAACGTTACCGGGACCAGACGGTCACACCAGAGTGGTTGACGTCATTACTAGCACAGGTATCTTGAGGAGACCTACATCCAGAATAATAGTCCTGGTACCCGCGACGCCTCCCAAATGATGGTGCTAGCGCACGGGGGGGAGATTGTTGGCGACGCGCCTATAAGAATGTTTCAGTTTATTAAGGCAACCGACGACGAATAACTTTTCAGAAACTTATTGTCCAATTTAAATGTTCTGATAAGAAAATGCTTAGTTAAATTTTAAAGAAATGTCGAATTAATGTTATGAAGGTCTTGGGTTCGACTCCCAGGCCGGACTAGTTTACTGTTTTCTAAGTGATATCTTTCAATAAATTCTTATAGGGAATTTATGTTATAAGTTATGTTACCGGATTTGTTCCCCGGTTGAAATCGTCTTTCCAACGATGTAAATTCGAAGAAATATTAAAGTGAAGTTAGAGATCGGATTGGTTCCCCGGTCGAGATGATCACTCTGTGCATAAACAGAATTAACGGAAGTTAATTACATAAGTATTGTCTTGTATAAGTTTGATACGTTTTGTACGAAAACAAATGCCTATTTGTTATGATCGATTAATGAAAACATTCACTTGTATTGTTATCTGATAAGAAGCATGATAACGAATAAGAGTCTTATCAGAAATAGTTTCCTACTGTTTGAAAATTATATAAAAGCACTCGTTTATTTAATATTGTTAAAATTAAGTGTATTTCAGACTTTCATTTTTTCTGATAGTCGAGAGCCGTGCAAAGTTAGTTGTTCAAATAGTGTGAGTTCACGGAAGCACGCTGACCACGCCCTTAGGAGGCCGAATATGTAAAAATTTAAAATGTTTGTAATTTCAGCAATTTATGTAAAAATGACTTGTAAAACATTTCAGGTTGATTGTACGTGCTAAAAAGGTGAATTCTGTGTTATTTTTATGTGAAAATTCCTGTGTATAAGTGAAATAATGATAGTTTTGTATAAGAAATTTAAAAGTGTTTTAAATAGTGAAGTAAATAGAGAAAATGTAAATTAAACTATTGTATTAGTTAACATATGTATAAATTCAAGTAGGAAACATTGTTTTAACTTTCTGTGTTAAATATTTAAGAAGTTTGGATTTTGGATTTGTGAGTAAAGTAGGCATATTTTGTTTTATAAATTAAAGAATTATTGTGATACGGAAAAATAATGTATATCATGGTGTAGATATTGTTTTGTGTTATCTAAATAAATAACTTGCATTTGTGTATGACTTATTTGAATAAAGAAATTAAGTGAAACGTGAGAGAGTAATAGTACAAATTCATGTAATTAAGTTGCGCAGGCACGCGAATGGCGCGGCTCACTTTCGCGTTTAGCTCTGGGGGTAGCTTAGTGAACGGGTTTTATTGCAATTCGTTCGGGGTAATAGTTCGGAAAAACAAGAAAATCCTTCGGGAAAAGTGAAAACCAGCAGTCAAGAAGAAAAGTATAGGGAAAAGTGATTACTCTCTCACGGAACGGTTTGAAGATAATTGCTGTTTCATTCCCAAGATCCCTTAAGTTATACAGTCCACATCGAAGAATTAAGGCGTCGGGACCGGGACGACTTCGGAAGACCCGTAATCCCCGTCTGAACCTACTTGCTGAAAAGGAACGAGGTTATCGCCCTAGTGTGTTACTCCGTTGCGGAGATCACATACGTTGTTCCCGAACCCAACGTAGGCGTTATAGGAGGCCGGATCGAGAGAAGCCTCGATTCCTCCCTTCTGTTTCTTAGTTTCCGTCCGTTGTGTCCTTTTCATATACTATAAAATAAATTAATGTTTACAGTCTAATGCGGTAGAATATTTAAAACCGGCTTACTTTGAGGTTATCTCGTCCAAGGTGGGCAAAATTTGAAACGTTACCGTTTGATATATTTTTTTAAATCACGTTTTTATGTGATTTTCTTAATACCGTTAAACTATTAACCCAGACCGTGGGTCCTTCCATCTTGGCGATCATTCTTTACTCTAATATCTCTGCTAATTTCCGCTTCACGTTTTATATAAACTCGACAGGTAGCCTGCGCGGCACGTACACAATCAAAGGCACAACAAAAGGTTGCATCGTCGGCTAGCCTTATCATCTACTCGCCAGACAGGCATCCTATATCCTCAGACACTTCTGTATACCTATTTAAAATTCTGCTTGATTTGTTTTCATCAGAGGTTACATTTATGGCTAAGATCCGTTTGACGAGATTCATTTCTTCCGATAATTAACATCAACCACTGTGAATTTAGCTACATATGATGTTTCTTTATAAATAACCTTTATATTACATTAGTCCAGTACGTTAAGATTTTCACTTGAGTAACTTATTAATTTTATAACTGTTGGTAACAAAAATCACTTTCCTTAATATCCGTGAGTGGTAAAGCGCGGGATCGTAAGACATTAACGTCAGTTCCAGTATTCAAATCTGTAAACCATTTAATACTAGCGCTCTTAATACTTCAACTATGTAAGTATCCGGTCCGTGGTATAATTCTATACCTCAAGCAAACCACACGCACTCGTGAAATTATTTAGCTTTTTGCACTTGACACATCTTTGACCATACGCAGAACACGCACAGTTGTCATCCATAAACCAAAAAAACGACATAACATGTTTCTCTTGTCACATTTTTCAAATATTGCTTAAGTATTGCGATGCAGGGTGGGGCGTGGGGGCGGACTTATGCTGCAGCGCTCTTGCCCGCGACTTTAGGCCACCGCGCGTGTTGGTTTTACGCGCAGTGCATATAAAGCGTGACCTCACAGTCGTCAGTTTTCTCCTGCACCCCATATAAATGCGATTATTTTATCCTGTTCAGTTAAGTTATTAACTGAACTTGCCCGTGCTCGAGACATCTCGGCGACGTTGTAAATGTCTAACGCTTTTTCAACGTAAGATTATGTTCTCGCAATAATCTCTCCCTAAATGCCTCCTCCTTTATGCCATGTAGTATAAGGCAACCTTTTACAGGATCATATTTGAGATCTTTGAGTTAACAGGAAAGGGCCAAGTTGTTTAATTCAAATTCAAATGTGTATTGGTCGAAACGGTTCAATGTTCTTGTTGATTATGAGTAAAAAATCTATGACGTTCAATTGTAATGTTCTTTTCGGGTATAAAACTATATAGGTTTTCAGTTCAGGAATATCCCCACCCGATCAGGAACTTTCCCTACTCTGCCGGATTGAGTAATATAAGTGTTAGTAGCATATGGAGCTGTGGTGGATACATTAAATGAGCGTGGCTGGGCACTGGAGCTGGTGAGAACGCTATGCAAACGCGGCGATGTACCGGGTCGGATGTTGCTGATATCGCATCGATATCATATGTTTTTATTCTCCCATCGCAAACAGCTGTCACGGATGAAGTATCTTCGATTTTGATGTATGATACTTCCTGAGTGTAAATTTAATACATATGATGTTTTTCTAAAATATCTACTACTATATCGTCGACCTACAGGACGTCCCTTTCCGAATCTTCCATTCACTTCTGCAACACAAATTTGCTTTGTCACTCTTTCCTCATTCATTCTTTCTACATGACCATACCACTGAAGTATTCCTTTCTTAATTCTAATCACAGCATCATCTTGCAAACCACACTCTTCTTTTATCACACAATTTCTCACCCTGTCACTCAGATTCAGCCCTAACATACTCCTTAGCATTAACATAGCAACCGCATTTCGATTGCATTTATTCTACTCTCGTGCTTGCTTCTTCTGCCACACCCTACTATTACTACCATACGTTAAAGTAGGGACTAACACAGCACTGTGAATTGCCATACGTACCAAATATACATACTCATCCACTTGTTCGACCAACTCCTCTTCTATTTTTTTTAAATATTGGTAATCCTATTAATTAACATTACTAATATTTTTACTTTACTAATATTTTTATACTTTAACTACTCCTGGTAAGCTTAAAACGCTTGTGTTAGGAGTGGTTCACGACAGTAGTCGAATGGCCGATTCAAACCCACGACCTTTTGAGTTTGCGGTCTGAGCCCTGCCATTGCGCTGACATTCTTATTTCTTCTCTTTCAAAAACCATAACTTTCATCTTACTTGCCTTCACTTTCATACCCCTTTCTTTTAATGACCTGTTCATTAATGTAACTATCATTTGCAATTAGACTGCCGACGATGCAAAAATAATTTGATAATCGGCGTACGAAAGGCATTTGATGGTTAACTTTATCCATCCTTAAATCCGCATTCTTCAACTTTCAAATTTTCCAAACAGCTTTCCATAAATAGGATGAAAAGCCACGGGGAAGCCACACAGCCCCATCTGACACCTTTATGAATGCCAAACCGTTTTATACGTGGTAGAGCCATGCTACAGTTATATTAGTAGTATAGTTGTAGCACGAATGGGTCGGCTCGACCGGGGAAGGACCACGCTCTCACAGAATACCAGCGTGAAATAGTAGCTTAATGCTGCTGTATTTCATATGGTGAGTGTAGAGAACCGGAGATCCTTTTTACTGGAAACGAGGCATTCCATCTTAGTCCTCAGGGGTGACAACGTTCTGCATTTTGATTCGTAATCGAGGATAGATGTAGATGTCTATGGGCTACAGTAACCACTTACCATCAGGTGGACTGTGTGCTCGTTTGTCACCCTATCCTATAAAAAAAAAAACCAATCCGAGTAGACCCCGTTGATCCTAATAAAAGCAGTAGAGTCCCACCCAAACCCAAACCCAGCGCTCCACGCAAATGAGTTCAGTGTTAGCCATAACATATCCCTGTCCACTCTGCCATAAGCCTAGTCGATGTCCATGAAAGCACAAAAAACTCTGGTTTTTGGCCAAAAACTTATTCGCGATCATACGCATGGAAAATACTTGATCTGTACATCTCATCCCCTTTCTAAATCCCGCTTGCACATCCCAAATTTTTCCATTGGTTTCTCTCATGCGCCTTTCAATTAGTACCTCAGCATACAGTTTTCCCACAATGTCAAGAAGGCTGATACCACGATAGTTGTTACAGTCCTGCTGCAAGCCTTTTCCCTTATATATTGGGACTATCACGGCTTTGCACCAGATTTCCGGTACTCGCTTCATTTCCAAGCATAAATTAAACAAGGTTTACGGCCTGGCCAGGTAGGCTGGTGTAGGTAAGGCCTGCTACCACTTCCTCTCCAGCCCTCAGCTTTTCAAGTGAAACTCTATCATATCCGACTGCCTTACCTGCTTTCATGCTTTTCATTGCTTTGATTATTTCATCTATACTTATCTCCCTACCTCTTTCCTCTTCTTTCGGAACTTCTATTTCATTTAGTTCATACGTCGTCTACTCACTCACAAACACGCTTTCAAAATATTCCTTCCATCTAGTTAAACCTACTAACAAAACTTCATCATTCAGAATACAGCCGTTGTCGTCTCTTATAGCATTCATCCCAGACTGTTTTGAATGTTCCCTGGCGGTTCTTACTACTTTCCGGAACATTGTAATATCTGGAAGTTATCCGATATTTTTCTATGATTGTTATTCGTTCTTTCTTGCGTTTTCTTTCAAATACTTCTTTTACTTTCTTATTTAGATATCTGAAGACTGTCTTTTTTCTCTCAATATCATCATTATTACCGCCAGAATTAGCAGCGTTTGTTGCTAGTAAATCTAGCCATGCTCCCTTCTTTGATTCAACTTCCATACGTACCTCATCATCCCATCATAAAGCTTTATTTTTCCTTTCATTCGGTTTCTCACTAACACCACATACTTCGGTAGGTGCATCTACTGAACCTTTCTTAATATTTTGACACATATTTTCCAAGTCTAACTCATTCATACACAACTCATCCAAACCACTTATACAAGGTGGCCCATAAGCCGTTAGAAATGTAAATTTCGAATAAAATACAAAAGGCGCGCATGAGTGGCGCGCGCGGTGCGGGGGGAGTACCGACGGTTTCTGGGAATTCAGTCGCCATGGAGCGTTTCACCGGTGCGAACCGTGCATTTTGTGTGCGCGAGTTTTATCGAAACAATGATTCGGCTACCATTGCGCGGCGTAAATTTCGAGAATATCCGAATTTACGCAACTTTAAAGACATTCCAAGTGTTCAAACGATTAAGAACTGGGTTATTAAGTTCGAAGAGAGTGGTTCGACGTTGGATAAACAACGGTCAGGTCGACCAAGGACATCACGGACGGAAGAAAACATCCATGTAGTGAAACACTCAATTCGTGAAAATCCTACCCAGTCTACTCGTAAGCGTTCCAGTGCATTAAACTTACCCAGAACATCGTTACAGCGAATTTTAAAGAAAGATTTACATCTTCACCCGTACAAGATTCAGATAGTACAGGAATTAAAAGATACTGACACTATCCACAGACTAAATTTCGCAAATGAAATGTTGAACCGCCTTATTTCGTTTAATAACGTGTTATTCTCTGATGAGGCTCACTTTCACATCAACGGCCATGTCAATAAGCAAAATTGTCGCTACATAGCCCTAAAGTGACAATTTGGGCGGCTATGTCAGCGCATGGCATTATAGGCCCTTACTTTTTTGAGGACGGCAGAGGCCGCGCGCTTACTGTTACTTTACAACGGTATGTAACTATGATCCAGGACTTTGTTACACCAGAGTTGCAGAATTATCCAGGCTTCAATACGCGGACCTGGTTTCAACAAGATGGAGCAACTGCCCATACCTCTAACGTCGCTATGCCGGTCGTCCGTCAACTTTTCCCTAATAAAGTGATCTCTCGAAGACGAGATATTCCTTGGCCACCAAGTAGTCCAGATCTGACCCCAATGGACTTTTTCTTATGGGGTTATCTTAAGACTAAAGTGTACGAAACCAACCCGCGGACAATTGACGTCCTGAAAGAAAATATCCAAAGAGAAATGGCAAACATTACAGAGCTTACTTGCCGCGCAGTGATGGATAATTTTAAACGTCGCTTACAGGAGTGCCGCGATCGTAACGGATTACATTTAGGTGATGTAATTTTCAAAAAATAATTCCCATTTTATAAGGATTATGACAAAATAAAAACCTTTTTCATAATGTCAGTTGTTTTTTAATTATTTTTTTACATTTCAAGGGACTTATGGGCCACCCGGTATTTTCCTTCAGTCTACATTTGTACTTGTTCAAACTTATAAAATAAAAAAAACAACAAATTTAAAAACGGATTTTAGGAATAGAAACGTATTTTTGCAGACATTGCATTTGATAGATAAAGTGCGCGAATTATTAAAAAAATATAGCTTGTCATTGTGAACAAATTCATGATAAATATTCTGAGGATCTAAAATGCTGCATTACAAATTCACCGGTTTTACAATTTTGCAGCTCAGACATACCGATAATATTTTCCGTGGGTGCAAGTAAACATGGATTAGGGGCGTTTCTCATGCAAAACACTGGTAGAGCTATGCTGCAGCTATTTTATAATTGTATCACGAACGGGTCGGCTCGACTGGAGTAGGACAACCCTCTCACACAATACCAGCGTGAAATCGCAGCTCATTGTTGCTGTGTTTCGTATAGTGATTGCTGAGAACCGAAGACACATTTTACTGGAAATGAGGCATTCCACCTTAGTCCTCAGGGGTGACAACGAATTGTATTTTGATTCTTTATTGAGGATAAATTTAGATGTCTATGGGCTACCGTACACAGTACACAGTACCACAGTATCCACTTACCATCAGGTGGACTGGGTGCTTGTTTATCATCCTATACTATACAAAAAATTAATATTTACAGTCTAATGCGGTAGAATATTTAAAACCGGCTTACTTTGAGGTTATCTCGTCCAAGGTGGGCAAAATTTGAAATGTTACCGTTTGATATATTTTTTTAAATCACGTTTTTATGTGATTTTCTTAATACCGTTAAACTATTAACCCAGACCGTGGGTCCTTCCATCTTGGCGATCATTCTTTACTCTAATATCTCATCTAATTTCCGCTTCACGTTTTATCTAAACTCGACAGGTAGCCTGCGCGGTACGTACACAATCAAAGGCACAACAAAAGGTTGCATCGTCGGCTAGCCTTATCATCTACTCGCCAGACAGGCATCCTATATCCTCAGACACTTCTGTATACCTATTTAAAATTCTGCTTGATTTGTTTTCATCAGAGGTTACATTTATGGCTAAGATCCGTTTGACGAGATTCATTTCTTCCGATAATTAACATCAACCGCTGTGAATTTAGCTACATATGATGTTTCTTTATAAATAACCTTTGTAATACATTAGTCCAGTACGTTAAGATTTTCACTTGAGTAACTTATTAATTTTATAACTGTTGGTAACAAAAATCACTTTCCTTAATATCCGTGAGTGGTAAAGCGCGGGATCGTAAGACATTAACGTCAGCTCCAGTATTCAAATCTGTAAACCATTTAATACGTATAATTCTATACCTCAAGCAAACCACACGCACTCGTGAAATTATTTAGCTTTTTGCACTTGACACATCTTTGACCATACGCAGAACACGCACACTTGTCATTCATAAACCAAAAAAACGACATAACATGTTTCTCTTGTCACATTTTTCAAATATTGCTTAAGTATTGCGATGCAGGGTGGGGCGTGGGGGCGGGCTTATGCTGCAGCGCTCTTGCCCGCGACTTTAGGCCACCGCGCGTGTTGGTTTTACGCGCAGTGCATATAAAGCGTGACCTCACAGTCGTCAGTTTTCTCCTGCACCCCATATAAATGCGATTATTTTATCCTGTTCAGTTAAGTTATTAACTGAACTTGCCCGTGCTCGAGACATCTCGGCGACGTTGTAAATGTCTAACGCTTTTTCAACGTAAGATTATGTTCTCGCAATAATCTCTCCCTAAATGCCTCCTCCTTTATGCCATGTAATATAAGGCAACCTTTGACAGGATCATCTTTGAGATCTTTGAGTTAACAGGAAAGGGCCAAGTTGTTTAATTCAAATTCAAATGTGTATTGGTCGAAACGGTTCAATGTTCTTGTTGATTATGAGTAAAAAATCTATGACGTTCAATTGTAATGTTCTTTTCGGGTATAAAACTGTATAGGTTTTATCTAAAATTGTTTCCACTGATAGTATGCTTTTATCTTCTGCAAATTTTTCGTATACATCCCGACACTGCTCGCCAATTATATGCAAAAGTATGTTTGTGTTTTGTATTTTGACGATTGTCTATACTTAAATTTCCAGATGTGACACTCGTTAAAATATCTTACATGATAAAAAGTTAAACGTTTACGTGGTATAATGGCAGCGGTGATTGCAAAACTGATTCCATTTTCTTTTCGTATTTTTCTTTTTGTCTGGAATATTGCACTGTAGTCCACTATAACCGAAGATTATTAACTACCCCCTCCATTTTTGTGCACTTTTCGCGATAAATCCTACCGACTGCACCTTATAATCTTATAATATTTGTGTTTAAAAAGATGAATTGAAACAATACGATAGCAAGCGAAAGAAAAATAGGAAGGTATTCATACGCGGTAGAGTCACGCTGCAGCTATAATATGATTGTAGCACGAATAGGACGACTCGACCGGGGAAGAACCACATTCTCACAGAATACCAGCGTAAAATAGCAGCTTAATGCTGCTGTATTTCATAGTTGTTTTTCGTATGGTAAATGTTGAAATCTGGAGACCCTTTTTACTGGAAACGCGGCATTCCATAATAGTCCTCAGAGGTGAAAACGCGTCTGCATTTTGATCTTTAATCGAGGATAAATGTAGATGTCTATGGGATACAGCATCCACTTACCATCAAGTGGACTGTGTGCTCATTTGTCACCCTTATTCTATAAAAACACATTCAACTGTTTATTATAGCCTACCTTCGTTACAACAAAACATTACCACACAATTTTGAATAGTGTCTGACAGTGCTTTTGCAAGTTTCATCCTTGCATATCTCGGAAATCTTTTAACCGCTGGTAAATAACTATGATATAATTGTAAATTTGTACCGAAAACTTTAAAAAATTTTTGTTATTAGAGATATTATTAATAGAGTCGAGTTTTTCTACGGTAGGCTGTGAAGAAGAAACACATTTGCTATGGCATCGCTTAGTATGTATATAATTTTAATCCTCTCTTATATTTAAACAGCTTACGGTCGGTACAGTTTTGACACTGCAGAAAAATTTGAAGATGGCAGTAACAAATAAGAGAGATGTATGCGTACGTTGAGAATACCAAAGCCAAGTAAACTCGTTACGGAGATCATTAGGCCACACGTCTTGATAAAATTGCCATTAGCGATGTGGAGGCTGCTCTTAATGGTTTAACGAAACAAGTATTGTCACAGAACACAATATTAACTTCTTTTAGTTATATATGTGATAGCTTTTTTGTCAATTGGCAATCAGTCGTCAAAATTGAAGTCTATTTGGTACTGTCCTAGTCTTTTTATGAGCAAGATATGAAACATACATAAGAGTGAGCAGGATAGAGTAATTCTCTGAAAGAAAAACGCGACAGGTAGCTTGTCTTTTTCTAGGTATAGTAATAATGTTATCCAGACCAAATTTCGGTCACGGCAGCCAGTCTTCAACGGAGAATAGCCATCTGCGAAGAACAGGATTATAGTGACCGTGTATATGCGCAAGAACAAGTGCACTGTCATAGTCCAAAAGGGTAATTCGACAATAAAGAGAAAGTAAAGTAAAGTAAAGTTACAGCCTATATCCGTCTCACTGCTGGGCACAGGCCCCCTCTCATTTCCGAGAGGGTTTTAGGACAAGGAAATGTCCGCCGCGCTGCCCCAATGCGTGTTGGCGAACTTCACATGTCTTCGAAATATTTTTTTTCTTATTTCTCAGACATGCAGGTTTCCTCACGATGTTTTCCTTCACCGCCGAGCACGTGGTAAATCAGCACTTAAAATTACGATTAACAATTTCATTGGTACCGCCGGGGATCGAACCCGGGTTCTGTAAGAGACTGTAGAAGGGTTTTGTAGAAGCCTACATTAATAAAAATATTTAACTTTTACTTTGTTTAGATGTTGTGACAAAAGCATAATGTTGATGTGTTTTTATAGTTAGTAACGGAAACGAAGTAAATAATAACTGGAGACCTCTTTTATTGTAAACTTGGAATTATGTTCCTCAGGGGTCATAACGCATCTACATTTTGATTTCAAATTGAGCATAAATCAGCACTTTAAAATTGCAATTAAAAATTTTATTAGTGCCGGCGGGGATCGAACCTGAGTTGCCTGCGTAATGTGACGTACAGCGAGCGCTAACCGTCTGAGCTACCACGGCTCGAAACAAGAATATATAAAGAAGAGAGATAAGGCGCAATACCAACGGCTTTACGTGCTTTCCAAGGCACAAGTATATGTATGAAACACCACCAAATTCCTGACTCCAGGCTGCTATTGAGAATTTCTTGACAGAAAAACTCGAACACGAACTGATAGAGGTCCGACCCCGGACTCGAACCCGGGAACTCATGATCAGCAATCGTGTTTACGACCACTGGATCAACGTAGCAGTCAACGTAGTTCCAGGTATACTAATAAAAAAGAGTCACATATATTTGTCTCCTAATTTAGCTGCCACAAACCAATTATTTCTATAATAGAATGTGAAGATTTCTTCCATGATAGATTGTCGTATAATGTAAATTTTAAAGTTAAAAAGCATCGATCACAGGTTTCCTCACGATGTTTTCCTTCACCGCCGAGCACGTGGTAAATCAGCACTTAAAATTACGATTAACAATTTCATTGGTACCGCCGGGGATCGAACCCGGGTTCTGTAAGAGACTGTAGAAGGGTTTTGTAGAAGCCTACATTAATAAAAATATTTAACTTTTACTTTGTTTAGATGTTGTGACAAAAGCATAATGTTGATGTGTTTTTATAGTTAGTAACGGAAACGAAGTAAATAATAACTGGAGACCTCTTTTATTGTAAACTTGGAATTACGTTCCTCAGGGGTCATAACGCATCTACATTTTGATTTCAAATTGAGCATAGATTTACTATCAGGTTAATTGTTCATTTGGGAGTTTTTCTTATTAACAGATATTCAGAACAGTAAATTAAATTAAATGCTCTACATTTACGTAAATTACTTGTGCAAACACTCGAAGGCCTACCATAAAAACAACTCCTTAGCTTGTCTTAAGGTAGGCTTTCAGCTTAAAGCAAAGATTAATTGAATCGTTTAACTTTTGTCATTGGTGTTTGTTTTCTGAATTGTCTTCTGAATCCAATTAAAAAAGCAATAAATATGACTCTATACAATGTCTTATAAGAGGAAATATCTTTAAACTGCGCAGCCTTACTACAGATTTGTGGATTTAGGATTACAAATCCTTAAAAGGAGATATTACATATTTCGTGCAGAATTTTTCGCGCTTTTTTCTATTTTATTTTTTCCAACATTGATCATAAGATTCTGTGTTTATTTATTTATTTCAAAGACATGGTACAAAAAGTTCTTGCATTATAACTTTAAGGATCATTCACATGTCTTACCGGTATCATCATAAAAACAGCACAATTATCAATTATCAATCCTTAGTTTTTTACAATGTCAGCAATAAGATGTCAATATAATAATATTATGTCAATCCAATAACAATAATTACGGCATATAATTAACAAATTGTGAAATATAACTTAATACTTAGGCTTCGTTTATGCCGAATAGTAATTGCATACATTTGAAATTAGTAAAACATTGACATTTTTATGACTAACAGGCGTTTTTTTTTAATAAATAATATTTCCATCTCTATTGTAACTTGTTCAAAGCAAAGTTATTCACAATTCATATTTTTAGGAAAAAAACTCAATATACATATAGTGTCACTTTCGTACCTACTCAATTTTATATGTCAGAAAATCTTTTACGGAGTAAAAACAACGGTCAAGAAGCCATATTTTAAAGTTCTTTTAAATTTATTAATATTTAATAGTTTTAATATTTTCTGGTAGCTTGTTAAATATTTAATTGCCACGCAAAAACGACTTTTGCTATACATATTAAGCCTTTGTTGTGGTACATATAATTTACCTATAATTCGGCTATCTTCTTTTCCCAATACTTCATTGTGTGATGGAAATATGTTTGGATGCTTTTTCACAAAAATACTTATTTCTAGTATGTACAGATAAGGTAACGGTAGAATTTTGAGTTTTTTAAATAATGGTATACAATTTTCATAAATTACTATTATTGTATTAAAGTAACTATGACAAAGTGTTAATTTAAAAGGGCTTAAGGAATAGTGTTTTAAATTAAACTGGTATTTTATTAAAGAATATCAAAATGCAACTATGAATGACATGAAGCAGCGAATTGTCGCAAAAATTTTCGACCACAACAATTTTTTATATCTAAGTCCATTATTATGTATCAACAGTCCATTATAATGACTGAAATTCAGATGTACTGACTTTTATTTTCACAAATCCACTGCTGAACATAGGCCAGGCCTCTATTAAGGAATCCATAAAACATGGTCCTGAGCCACTCAAACCCATCTTAGTCGTACTATCTAGTGGAGGGACGCCACTTCAGCTTACTAATCCGCTGAGCTATATCGGTTAATCTGGTTCTACTGTGGATATCTTCATTTTTAAGTCTATCACCAGCAGTTAGTGACCGCGCCTCAGATTCATAGGTCATTACCAGCAACACATACTGGTTGTAAAATCTTGTTTTTCAGTTTTGAGGTATACCTGACGAGAAGATGTGTCGTAATCTCCCGAACGCTGCCCAGCCGAGTTGAATCCATCGATTGACCTATCAGTTGAAATTATTAATCAATTGTGTATCTTTATTTACCAAAACAAACAGTAAAAACGTTTTCGAAATTACAGTATCGGATTTTTTTTAGTATTTATTTGATTGACTTTTTTTGGAAACCGCAATGCAAATATTCAACAGTACTTATTTAATAGTATGTATTGTGTTTCTCTTATTTTGTTCTGTCTAAAAGAACATCGGGGTGGGTACAACCAAGCTCAGACCTATATTTACTTAGATTTTAGAGAATTAGAGGAAGATTGTTGTTGATTGCAAAAAGTACAACAAATATTTTGAAGCTTCAAATGGATAAGAACAAGCTTATGGATAACGTGTGCTTTTGAACAATAAAACAACAGGCTAAGTGTAACATACCGTGTTCAATTCATCTATTTAGCTTTAGAAATATATGTTTTATATGCCTCATTTAAAAGAAAACAATTTTATTTGTACATACAGTTCAATATAGATTGCATAAACATAAACATAAACACTCACGCCTGTCACCCAGAGGGGTAGGCAGAGACTACGGACTTCCATTTGGCACGATCCTGACACACCTCTTTCGCCTCCTTCACATCCATATATCTACGCATACATGCTCGTCGGTTAAGGGTACTTCTAACGTGGCCCATTTTCAAAATATCACCAATTTGGTCGATAAACTTTTTCCTAGGGCGTCCCTTCCCGACTCCGCCGTTCACATCTGCCATATAAATTTGCTTTGTCACTCTTTCCTCATTCATTCTTTCCACATGACCAAACCACCGAAGCATTCCTTTCTTAATCCTGGTCACAACATCATCTTGCATACCACATTTATCCCTTATCACGCAATTTCTCACCCTGTCATTCAGATTCAACCCTAGCATATTCCTTAAAGACCGCATTTCTACAGCATTTATTCTACTTTCGTGCTTCTTCTGCCACACCCAGCTTTCACTACCATACATTAAAGTAGGGACTAACACAGAATTATGAATCACCATACGTGCCTGTTTTGACACATTCTGGTTCTCCATAATAGAGTGTAGTGCCCCATTCACTCTATTCCCTGCATTTACTCGTCGTTCTATATCCCTATCATATCTACCATCCCTGCTAAATACACATCCCAAATACACAAACTCATCCACTTGCTCAATTAACTCTCCTTCTATTCTTATTTCACATACCGTTTTGCTTTCTTCTCTTTCAAAAACCATCACTTTCGTCTTACATGTGTTCACTTTCATTCCCCTTTCTTTTAATTCCCAGTTCATTAATGTAACCATCATTTGCAATTCAGACGCCGATGACGCAAATATGACTTGATCATCGGCATACAAAAGGCATTTGACGGTTAACTCGCCCATTCTTAAACCACATTCTTCATCTTTCAAAGTTTGCAAACACCGGTCCATAAATAGGTTGAACAGCCAAGGGGAAGCTACACAGCCCTGTCTGACACCTTTTTGGATGCCAAACCAGTCCGAGTAGACCCCATTGATCCTGACACAAGCACTAGAGTCCCTATAAAGAGACCTCAATGCCTGTATCAAACCAGCGCTCAACCCATATGAGTTCAGTGTTTGCCATAACACATTCCTGTCCACTCTGTCATAAGCCTTTTCCAAGTCCATGAATGCACAAAAAACTTTCTGGTTTTTGGCCAAAAACTTCTCCGCAATCATGCGCATGGAAAAGACCTGATCTGTACACCCCATTCCCTTTCTAAAACCCGCTTGCACATCCCAAATTTTTCCATCAGTTTCTTTCATAACTCTTTCAATTAACACCTTAGCATACAGTTTACCCACAATACTAAGCAAGCTGATACAGCGGTAGTTTTTGCAGTCCTGCTGTGACCCTTTTCCTTTATATATTGGTACTATTACTGCTTTGCACCAGTCATCCGGTACCCGTTTTAATTCCCAACATAAATTAAACAAGGTGTACAGCAGGCCTGCCACCACTCCCTCTCCAGCCCTTAGCATCTCGAGTGATACTCTATCATATCCAGCTGCCTTACCTGCTTTCATGCTTTTCATTGCTTTCATTATTTCATCTACACTTATCTCCATACCCCTTTCCACTTCTTTCGGAATTTCTAGTTCATTTAAATCAGACGACTCTTCACTCATAAATACGTCTTCAAAGTATTCCTTCCATCTGTTTAAATTCGAAACTTCATCATTCAGAATACATCCATTCTCGTCTCTTATAGCATTTATTATAGGCTGTTTTGTATTAATAATAAATAAACAATATATTCTGCATCCATTGCTTTAAACAGTCATCTTTAATAATGTTTTAACTTCCCTCGCGACTCGAAACTCTTTAAAAGATTTACCGTACTACCGTGCATAAGTTACGTATAAAATCTTTGTTAATCAGTAAGTTGTACTCGTAGTACCGAGCGCCATATAAATTTGCGCTCACTGTTGTGTGAAGATAAGGTTGGAATTTGGAGAAGAGGAAACACATTCGAAGATTTGGGTCTCCATTGGCCGTTGCATTCATTTGCGATAAGGTGTACTGTGTATTCGTTAGTCATCCTTAAAAAATAAATACAATATTTACCCTTACATTTCTTCATTACGAAAGTAAAAAAAAACCGGCCAAGAGCGTGTCGGGCCACGCTCATTGTAGGGTTCCGTAGTTTCCCGTCCGTCACAATAAGTGTTCCCACTTATGAGTTTAAAGGTGGGTGGTATCCATTATGTTCGCGCTCCAGTAGCGCTCCGCGCTCCTGCAACTGCTTCCGGTAGTGGGTACTGTTGTTTCCATCCAATTTCAAAATGATTTTCCTAGAAAGTCCTTATAAAGTTCTACTTTTCAGATTTTATTTATATTTTCTAAACTTATGGTTCGAAAGTTAGGGGGGGGGACACATTGTTTTTTACTTTTGGAGCGATTATTTACGAAATTATTGACATTATCAAAAATGATTTTAGTAAACCCCTATTCATTTTTAAATACCTTTCCAACAATATATCACACGTTAGGGTTGAAATTAAAAAAAATCACTTCCCACTTTACACATAGGGGGGCTACCCTAATAAAACTTTTTTTTTCCAATTTTTATTTTACCACTTTGTCGGCGTGATTGATACACATATTGGTACCAAATTTCAGCTTTCCAGTGCTAACGGTCACAGAGATTAAGCGAGGACGGACAGACGGACAGACAGACATGGCGAAACTATAAGGGTTCCTAGTTGACTACGGAACCCTAAAAACGTTCATCCGATTTAGTGTATTGCTGTAATGATAATAAAAAAAGCCATAGTTGTATTTTCTTATTATCGATAGTTATATAGTTATTAGCATTCACAAGTAAATAGTTCGGCAGGCCAACAAAGGTAATGTCTTTTATCCAAAACCCGTTTGATGATATTTATTACTGTATTACTAGGAGGTAGGATTTAGGTTTTTATTCCACAATAAAACAGAAGGTTTTATTAAAACAAACAGTTTTCCCAAACTATTCATCTTATTTTTTAGGTGTTGAAGCCTTTCACTGTGACAACTCCAACAAAATTTTATTTTTGAAATATTGTTTGTTACTTTTCAAACTGCAAAATACCCTAAAGAAAATTATTTATCTATGAAATTAGTAAATTAACACATACTTAGTGATTTCATGACTTTCACTGTTGGTCGTATGAGGAGTTTCAGTGATAGAATTCGTAATGAAGATATATGCAGTAGAACCAGAGTAACTTGTAGAGTTCAATGGATCAGTAAGGTTATAACATAAATGTCCTCAGGACCAAATTTTGGTCACAATGTTCAGTCTGAACGGGACATGATCAGTAAACAAATGCTGTCTTCCATGAGTTCCGATCTACGAGAGTAGATTACTAGTTAGTATCAGTGCCAACTCTGGAGCACGCATCTCATCAGCATCAGTTATCGTCATCATCAACATTGCAGTCCTTCACATGCCTACTGCTGAACATAAGCCTAACCCAAGGAATGCTATAAAGTATGGTTGAACTATCTGTATTCATCAACTTCCTGCATCTCTTACTAGGTCATTCTATCTAGTGAGCGAGTCGCTCTACACCTCGTATACCGGTATGAGACTACTACGAGTACTCGAAAACATTTGTTCCCCATCGATGTTTGGTTCTTAGAGCTATGTACCCGGCCGATTGCCACTTCAGCTTACTGTATAGTTAATAAAAAAGTCTAGCACTGTGTGTGACGCTCCAAAGATGCTGAACTAGCGTTTGTATAGCTCTAAAAATACTGAGTCTGGAGTTTTCTCAGAGTGAAATATTAAAATTTAAAGTCCCTTGACGATACAGGACAAATTCTAAAATAGTTTGCGAGTAATTTTATTAAAATGTTGTATGTAGGCATAGGTAGAGATATAAAATTAATGTAATATACTTATTATATATAAACTGACTATATGACATATAATATTTGTATATAAAAAGGTTCTATGAAAGAATAACTTTATAAAACACACTACTTAAGATTGACGCAACAGCGAGGTCGAATAACAACAGGCGTCCTGAATGTCTTGAGTATCCTGCACTCCCCGACAATGTTATTATGTAATGGAAGATGTAGTTTTTGTTTTCATGCAATTTCTGCTAGTTTAAGTGCTCTTTTGTTGAAAACAAAAAATATGTTTACTGCTATTGTTATTTCAATACAATAAGTGTTTGATTTAGATGATTTTTGATCCGAGAAAACTTTGTTGTTTTGTTAATATGTTTTTAACATTATAAAAAAGTCTTCTCCCACGACACCGACGTTGGGGTCATATGGGGTAGGAGATATCATCGCATCGCGCCCCTTTTTCAATTGCCTATTCATCCCCCTCCCCTCTATTTATTTTTTATTTATTTATTCTTTATTGCATCCTTAACAAAAGAATACAAAGGGCGGACTTAATGCCTTGAGGCATTCTCTACCAGTCAACCCATCTAGTGGGAACAAGGAATACGGGAGTCGAACCAAATATAACTCATGGTGTTTCTCCTTTGCAGCAGAAAGTCAAGGTTTCAAAAACGCTTTTGCATTTATACGCAACCTTATCATTGTCAACCCCAGCTGTCTTTTAATGGGTCCATTTCGAGATCTGCTCTCTTTCTTTCTTTTTTTTTCTTTTTCTCCAACAACTTTGTATTCCTAATCGAGAATGGATGTACATGGATCACAGTATTCACTTACCATCAGCTGAACTTATTTTCATCCTTATTTATTTTTTAAGGTTTGGGAATTATTGGTTTTTTATTTTTGATACAGCTATTATTTCGTTATGATAGTAGATAAAACTGGAAAATTATCAACCTATACATATAAATAAAATTAAAGTGTCTGTATTTATTGTTGAAACAGCTAGCTTCTAATAAACTTAGGGGGTTATTTTTTGTCATTTTTAAACGGTTTGCCTGTATGTCTGACTGTCTGTCCGAGTTGATCTTCAGAATGACTTAACCGATTCTTATTAACTTTATGAACAGATAGAGGGTGCTCTCTATCGCGCACGAGGGATCTAGGTTACATTTTATACAATCTGTGTACATAAAAATATTCTATTTCTATTTCTTCTCCTCTGTCGGGTATCGTCGTAGTCTTGGGATCGTGACCCCAGTATTTATAAAATATGTTGTCAGGAGACACCTCAGCAACGAACTTAACTAATTCATTTATTGAATTACGTAGTTTGCCAAAAACTGGCCGTTCTTCAACGTAACACTGGGAAAAAATCTGGGACAGCAGCCTCCGCGAACGTTGCGGACGCGCTAAAGTACCGTGGATGTAAAAAATAGTCCCGCAGGGTTTCTTGATGGTTCTTCCCAGGATAGAGGTGTTTTTGCAAATCAATGGTAAATGAAAAAGGTGACTTTCAATAAGTATTGTTATAATCTACATTGAATAAAAAAGTTTCAGTTTCTGTTTTTGATGTTACAAAAAAATACGAAAATCATCATTAGACTGTACTCTGAGGATGTTATAGTATTTTTTGGTATAATTTATTCAAAGTTGTCCGGTGTAAAAGCTGATACAATTGGCTTTAAACAGAGTAATATTAACATCCTCAGAACACGAAAGCAAAGCGATGCACCACCATGTTACATCGTATAGCTGGAGCCCTGCGTTCACGCTCAATATCCAAGTCGTCACTCAGGCTCTCCAGAAACATATGATCTAAGTACTTGAAATTCTTTACAATCTGAAACTGCACACCATGTATACTGGCGGTACCATCCTTGGACCCTTTCCAGCACGAAATAATAGCATTTCAGTCTTCTACTCATTATGTTTTAATTCACGCTGACAAGCATAATTTTCGCAGATGAATAAAGGCTTTCTAAGACCGATGACCGATGGGCTAAGCAACACCATATCATCTAAAGTTTGTCTAAAGTTGTTAAACGCTACACCAATAATGTAGCATCCAATTTTGGTACTCCTAAACTCGTCGATCAAACCGTTAACATACATTTAAAATAAAGTTGTCATACTGGAAACTGTAGCTTTCTTTGTTTGTAGATAGCTGCAAGTGTGCATAGATTGCGAATGCCATACACGTCTCATGTAGAGTTTTTGATGTTTCGCGTCCCATACATTTAGGTACTATTATTTCTTGCCACCCTTATTTGTACGCCTCCGGTAGATTCACAGTATGGTTTGTATGTCAATAACTTCCTTTTTGCTTTTCAGCCACCCATTTCTAATTAACAATTTTTTTAAAACGTTACCTCCACACTAGGATATTCTCCATATCGTGGCAGTTTACCAAACATACATTTCACAAGGACAAACATCCAGACCCGGAACAATTACTTGTAGGCCATACAATTACTTGTTCCGTGCGGGATTCGAACCCGCGGCCCTTAGCGCTGTAACTCATTGCTGCGTCACGGAGCCGTCAGATATATTATTTCCAGCATTTCATGGTCTGATTGTGTAAGCTTTCGCGAACTTACGAAATGAGTATCTGTGAAGGGATCAGCCAGCGAAAACGCGCTCAGAGTGCAGCCGCACGTCCAGCTCCTGCCTTGTGTGATTTTCCGGGCTTATATAGTACCTTAAACGTACGGTTGTAACTTTATTAACATCCTTGGCAACCTTGCTAGTGCTGCCGCTAGTGTTTTTTTAAATTATGCTTATCAAAGGCTTATGATCTCGATTGTTAAGTCAGTTCGTCCGAATGCATATGAGTAACATTTTTCGGAGGCAAATACGCAAATATATATTTCTTTTTCTATCAGTGCAAAGGCCTGGTCAATTTGGCAAATTAAGTTACATAGTGAATCCGGGGACCTATGTACGTTTCATACTGTTTTTGGGAGGTATTCATTTTTGTGTATGTCCTTTTACATATCTTCGACCTCGGACGTTTTTCATAACAGGTATTACATTCATTTCGATGATATGGAAGATGTAAAGTTATTTGTAGACGATTTTTTAATACTCGGAAATTTAAAAACTCAACATGGCTTTCGTCTTTTCAATTTTTAGACAAATTGATATATAGTAAACAAATTGATATTAAATTAAATAAGAAAAAATGCAAAGTATTTTCAACGGAAATTAATTATTTAGGCTATATTATAACACAAAATGGTATCAAACTTTACAACGCGTTATATTGCTTGTATTAGATATGGGAAAACTACAAAACTCAAAGAATTTAAAAAGATTATTTTTTAGTTAGGATTATTAACGTATATTGGCAGATTTATCTGTAAATTTATACGTGGTAGAGCCATGCTGCAATTATATTAGTAGTATAGTTGTAGCACGAATGGGTCGGCTCGACCGGGGAAGGACCACGCTCTCACAGAATACCAGCGTGAAATAGTAGCTTAATGCTGCTGTATTTCGTATGGTGAGTGTAGAGAACCGGAGACCCTTTTTACTGGAAATGAGGCATTCCATCTCAGTCCTCACGGGTGACAACGCATCTGCATTTTGATTTGTAATAGAAGATAGATGTAGATGTCTATGGGCCGTAGCAACCACTTACCATCAGGTGGACTGTGTGCTCGTTTGTCACCCTATCCTATATAAAAAAAAAATCTAAAACGCAGCATTAAAAATTCACGGGTTTTACAATTTTACAGCTTAAACATACTGATAATAATTTCCGTAGATGCAATAAACATCGGTTAGGCGTGTTTCTGATGCAGGATGGCAGTAGCGGTAGAGCCACGCTGCATCTATATTATGATTGTAGAACGAATGTTTCAGCTCGACCGGGGTAGTACCACGCTCGCACATGGTACCTGCGTGAAACAGCAGCTTCTTTTTACGCATCTGCATTTTGATTCTTTTTTGAGGATAAATGTAGATGTCTATGGGCCATAGTATCCACTTGTCACCAGGTGGACTGGATGTTCGTTTATCATGCTATACTAAAAAATATTTATTGTATAATGATATGTAATACTCGTTAAATTTTTCAAAAAAAAATGGCGGCGGTGGTTGCAAAACCGATTCTATTTTTTTCTCGTATTTTTCTTTTTGACGTGAATGTTGCATTGTACTCCAATATAACCGAAGATTATTAACTATCCACTATATTTTTGTACACTTTTCGCGATGAATCCTACTTACACGCTTAAAATGTATCTATTATGTACTATTTAAAAGTTGATATACGTTATGTATTAGGTATAGAGTATATTATTTAGGTTATTTGTAGTTATATATATATATATATATATATATATATATATATATATATATTTATGTATTTACACGTATGGTAGGTATATTTTTTATTTACATTCACGTATAAATTCATACGTTTTATGGCACCTGCTTAAGTTTCTCTGCTTAGCTCGTGGTTGACTGGTAGAGAATGCCTAAAGGCATTAAGTCCGCCATTTGTACGTTCTAAAAGCAATAAAGATTTTAAATAAATAAACAATTTTTACCAACTCTTTTTGCCATTAGTGGAACAACTTTCAATAGTACATAATAATGCTTTTGCCAGCTTCATCTCAGAGAAATATTTTAACCGCTTGTACATGATGATGATAATTGTGAATTTGTTTCGAAAATGTTGGTTGATACATTTTTGACACTGCAGAAAATCCGATATTATGTTAAATTTATCAATTACAATGGAAGATGGCACTAACCAATTACAGAGATGTAGGTATGCCCACGTTGAGAATTACAAAACCAAGTAAAATCGTTTCGGAGATAATTAGGCAACACGTCTTGATAAAATTCCCATTAGCGATGTGGAGGGTACTCTTTATGGTTTAACGAAATAAGTAATGTCGCAGAACGCAATATCAACTTCTTTTAGTTACAAATTGCAATCAAACGTCACAATTGTAGTCCACTTGGTATTGTCTTAGTATATTTATAAGCAAGACATGACCATACATGAGAGTGTGCCAGACAGAGTAGTTCTATGAAAAAAAAAACGCGACAGTCAGTTTGTCTTTTTCTAGTTATAATAATAATAATAATAATCATCTAAACCGAATTTCGGTCACGGCAGCCAGTCTTTAACGGGACAGGATTATACTGACCGATCGTATGCGCAAGCACAGGTGCACTCGCGTAGTCCAATTGTACGGTAATTCGACAATACCGAACTTGACCGGAAAGAGAGGCGCAGTACAACGGCTTTACGTGTTTTCCAAGGCGCAAGTGTATGTATGAAACACCACCTTATTCCTGACTCCCGGCTGCTATTGAGAAGTTCTTGACAGAATAACTCAATAGCTGATAATGGCCCGACCCGGAACTCGAACCCGGGAACTCATGTTCAGCAATCGCGTTTACAACCACTAGATCAACGTAGCAGTCAGGGTAGTTGCAGGTATTTTAATAAAAAAGAGTCACATATATTTGTCTCTTAATTTAGCTGCCACAAACCAATTATTTCTATGATAGAATGTGAAGATTTCTTCCATGATATATTATCGTATAATGTATTAAAGCTAAAAAGTTACAGCCTATATAAGTTACGCTGCTGGACACAGGCCTCCTCTCATTTGTGAGAGGGTTTGATTTAATGTAAATATTATTTTAGTAAAAAAAAATATACCAAGTTTTTCTCAAAATGCTCGAACATTAATTTACTTCTACATTGAAATTAAATTATTTTAATTGATTACTGAATGTGACCCAATTCCCCCTCCCCCCTTATTATGGTAGCGGAATAAAGTGAAATTCTACCCCAGGCGGGTACCTGCAGAATCCCTCGCTGAGCATCCACGACCAAGTTACTCCACTCCTGAGGGTGGGTGCTCAGGCTGTCCTGCGTATTCTGGGGGGGGGGGGGAGGTAAAAATTCCGCTCAAGACAACATTTTTTTTCTTTCCCATATACCACGGGGAGTGCTCTGAGGAATTGTTCGGATTAATCCCAGCCGCCAAATTTCATGAACGCACTACGCGGCAAAAACCTCCCGATACCATCTACACTATCCGGATGCTTGGCGGTCCACCACAGTTTACCACCGGTGATTTTTCCGGACATCTGTCCGGTACGAATGACTTCGGGACCTTCAAGAAAAGAGCTTACTCCTTTCTAAAGGGCCGGCAACGCACTTGCAATTCCCCTGGTGTTGCGGTTGTTCTTGGGCGGCGGTAGTCACTTAACATCAGGTGAACCATATGCTCGTTTGCGCACTCTTCTATATATATAAATCTTTGGAATCCACCCATTCGTGCTACAACCATTATATAGCTAAAGCAAGGCTTTACCCCGTATGAATTACACAATAATACACAAATCAGATTTCAAACAAAGAACTGAAAACTAAAATTCTATACAAATCTGATTCCTTTTGTTCTATTAATTACAAAGGAGATCTTTTTTCAGGATTTTCATTGTTATTTTTAATATTTTTTGCTTTCTTTACTAACTTATGTTCTCAAGCACAGTAATCAGCTGAGACATATTCAAGTTTTCTCTAGTGAATGACGTTCTTAATGAAGATAATGGACAATGGAGTTGGCTAATTACATCTGCAACAAAAGTGACAACCGTTGGAGCAAAGTGTTGAGAAACGTATACCGCGCTAAGAAGAACGTGCTTAAGTGGGACGCTCAACCTTACGTGCGAATAAAATAGTGTCACTAGTTAAGTCGTTAAAATCTATGATGATGACGTAGTGTTATCGCGATTATCATCAACATCTTAAAAAGATTTCAACGCAAGTAAAAGACATCAGTTAAATCTCAAAACATGTAGATGAACAACGTAAAAATACGCATAATTTGAGCAAAAAGTGCTTTCGCTTGGAGACGAATTCACGATTCACGAAGTGGTTACCTAGTGTGCTAACCACTTAGCTATGTCGTTGCTTTTTTAAATATATTGCCAATAAAAGGCATTCTGAGTTCTTGCTAGCTTTCACTGTATATCAACAAAAGGCGCTATGAAATGTTGTAAAATTGTCACGTCTGCGTGTATCCAGATAATAAATAACAAAATGAATAGGAAGATTTAAATCTTCATCACAGACGGCCTAAAAAGTATGCATTGTTGGTTATTAACTCTTTCTTTAAAATATGTCGTTATATGTATAGTTTATTTCAATGATTTCTCTCTTAAATTCGTTATTAGCTAGCTAAAATATATAGTTTATCATATATTGATGAAAAAGGCACAAAATGCAAGGGCTCGCCATATTCTTATAGGGGCAAGAGGCTCGCTTAGAAATACGCAGTTCAAGTTAATGTTGTTGCTATTTCTTTAATTATTCTATCCCAGTGCTTGACTACTATCTTGCCTGATGGTAAGTGGCAATCGATCCAAATTTAATAAAGCAAAAATTATGCCAGCCAATATTAAATTATTTCTCAGTCTTTTGTGCTGTAACATAACTGCCTCCTTCGTAACATTAAAGAGTATAGCAAAAAAGTTCTTATGCAAAAACTTAGCATAATTAATGATAACGCAATTTAGAGTGATATATCTTTACACTAAGAAAATATTGTGATACTGAAGGCAGTCTATCTGTCAATTATTAAAGCTAGCTTGTAATTTCTATAGCGGGTCTATTGCCTCTTCAGCTTACTGATCCGTTTGGCCGTATTTTCCAGGTTCTGCTTGTGAATATATTGATTTCAAGGTCAGTTCAAATCTATCACGCTGAGGAACCTCAAGCGTAGCTATCTCCAAAGCTCGCTGAGCGACCTTAATCTACCTTATGCAGCTAAAAAAAAATCGTCTTTCAAACCCATATGTCGTCACTTACTGGTTGTATAGTCTTGTTTTCATGTTTTGAGGAATAAGTGACGAAAAGATGTGTCGTAGTTCTTGTTCTAGAAAGTAAGTAAAGTTACAGCCTATATACGTCCCACTGCTGGGCACAGGCCTCCCCTCATTTCTGAGAGGGTTTTAGGGCAAGGAAGTGTCCGCCGCGCTGTCCCAATGCGTGTTAGCAAACATCACATGTCTTCGAAATAATTTTTTTCCCTTATTTCTCAGACATGGAGGTTTCCTCACGATGTTTTCCTTCATCGCCGAGCACGTGGTAGCTCAGATGGTTAACGCTCGCTGCAAATATAACAGAACGCGAGTAACCCGGGTTCGATCCCCGCCGGCACCAATGAAATCGTTAATTGCAATTTTAAGTGCTGATTTACCACGTGCTTGTTCTAGAATACTTGCTTAAATCATAGATTTAAGTCTCCATGTTTTTATAACGTATCATATGCGATTAAGTTCTTGAAATAAAGGCGAGTTATATTATATACTTGAAACTGTTTCATGGAGCGTTATTTTTATGCCATTTTATGACCAGTTAATTAAATACGCCATTATTATTAGCTATAAGTGACGTTCATAATCGGTTCTTTTATTATCAATCAATATCTAGTTTTATAATGAAATAAAACAAAATTGGGGCAAATATTAATAAGACTGTCACATAAATATTGTCATAACAGGATCTATCACCCCATTTTGCCCTATAGGTGCTGTAAGGAATACTTATAGGCGTAGACAGAGAAACCTATAGACTAATGATCGGCGTGGCCTCGAGTGAGAAAGGACGATAACGAATTTTTAGGTTATATAATAATTGTTATGACTTTTAAACACATTTAGATAAAATTTTTAATTGTTCTAAGAATTGAACTGAACAAGATTAACCAATCTTTAGCTCACAAAACACTTTTTTCTCACTTAAACCAACTTGTAAACTCCTTAAATCGCTACGTTGTTAAAGTTGTTTAGCAAACTGTAGAGTATGTTAAACAAAAAAACCGGCACGGAGAAAGGGACAAACAATCACACCGCTCTATCTCATTTCTATGTAAGACGTATGCATAAATCTATCTTTTTCGTGTGCGAATGCGAAAGAAGGCGTCAATTTGTCTATAGGTTTCTCTGTCTACGCTTATAGGGAGGACTGTAAAGACCGCATGACCTCTGATAGATGACGTTAAATACCTATACGCGTTTAAAAACGTAACCCTTACACTAGCCATTTCCCATGTATTGTAGAGGTAGTATACAAACATCCAAACCTGGAATAATTATTTGTAGACCATAAAAATTCCATGTAGGATTTGAACCCGCGACCCTCAGCGCCGCAAAGATTACACACAGTAAATGTTACGACCCCTAACTAGAAAGAGTAATATGTTCAGTAGTGGACTTCTAATGGGCTGTAATTATGATGAAAATATTCAGACATCTAAATCTCAACATCTAATGTTATAACTATTTAAAGCGATGGCGTAGCGTTTGATTTTCAAAAGTGCTTTGTAGAAGCATACTCCTAATAAAAATATTTAACTTTGACTTTGTTTAAGATGATATTGTCACAATAGCATAATGTTGATGTGTTTCATATACTCGCAGTGAGTAACGGAAACGAAGTGAGTAATAATAGGAGACCTTTTATATTGTAAACATGGTCTTTCGTTTCTCGGGGTTGATAACACACCAACATTTTGATTCCAAATCGAGCATAGATTTATTATCAGGTTTATTGTTCGCTTGTCAGACTTATTTTGTTAAAACAGATATTCCGTATACCTAATAAATTATATAAAATACTCTACATTTACTAAATATTACATTTATATTTACATTTATATTTACTACATTTATTACTTGTGTATACACTCGTAGGCATACCATAAAAACAACTCATTAGCTTGTCTTAAGGTGGGCTTTCAATTCAAAGCAAAGATTAATTGAATCGTTTTACTTTAGTCGCAGTTGGTTGCTTTCTGAATTGTCTTCTGAATCCAATTAAAAAAGTAATAAAAGTGACTTTATACAACGTAAGGGAATTGGATTTGCTTTTATGTAGAAGTTGTCTCATAAGAGCTAACGTACAGTTAACTGTTCAGCTCAACTGCAGATTTGTGGATTTTACAAATCGTTAAAAGTAGATTATTCGTACAAAGTTTTCCGCTTTTTCTTTTATTTTATTTTATTCAACGTTAATAATACTGTTCTGTATTCAAAAAACTATGATACAGTTTTAATTTAAAAAGGCTTGAGGAAAAGTTTATTATATTAAACTGGTATTTTATGAAATAATAGAAAAATGCAAATAAAATTTACTACGGATAACACGAAGCAGCGAAATGTAGCAAAGATATTCGATCTACAATTATTTTTAATATCTAAGTCCATTATTACGTATCAACATTCCATTATCATGATTACTAATCCGCTGAGCTATGTCGGTTACTCTGGTTCTACTGTGTATATTCTCATTTTTAACTCTATCACCAGCAGCGAAGCTTCATGTATCAGTTCCAAAGGTCATCACCGGCAACACAAGCTAGTTGTACAATCTTTTTGAAGTTTTGAGGTAAGCTTGACGAGAAGATGTGTAGTAATCTACCAAACGCTGCCCGGCCGAGCTAAATCCGTCGGTTGACCTTTCGATATTACGCTATTGTATATCGTTATTTAGAAAAACAAACAGTAAAAGCGTTTGGTGAAATTACAGTATCGGATTTGTTTTGTATTTATTCCTACGAATTTTTTGGAAGTGTGATCTTATAGATACATAGATAGAAATATTCGACAGTGCCCATTTAATATTATGTGTTGTGTTTTTTATTTTATTCTGCCTAGGGGTTCATCGGGGTGGGTACAACCAAGCTCAGACCTATATTTACTTAGGAAGATTGTTGTTGATTGTAAAAAATTTCAAGAAAATTTTGAAGCTTCAAATAGAAAAGATTGTGGAGGGAAGCTTACGGACAACGTGAGCTTTTGAATCATAAATTAACAGGCTAAGTGTACCGTATTCAATTCATATATTTAGCTTACAAATATATGTTTAATATGTTAGATTAAAAAGAAAGAAACCAGTTTTATTTAAAGATATAATTCAATAAAAAAAACAGACAAAGTTGTATTTTCTTATCATCTATAGTTATATAGTTCTTGGTATTCACAAGTACCCTAATGAAAATTATTTGACTATGAAATTAGTAAATTAACACATACTTATTGATTTCACGACTTTCACTGTTGGTCGTATAGGAGTTTCAGTGATAGAATTCGTAATGAAGATATATACAGTAGAACCAGAGTAACTTGTAGAGTTCAATGGATTAGTAAGATTATAACATTAATGTCCTCAGGACTGAATTTTGGTCACAATGTTCAGTCTGAACGGGACGCGACCAGTAAACAAATGCTGTCTTCCATGAGTTCGGATCTACGCTCAGGGAGTACCAGTTACAACCAGTGCCAACTCTGGAGCACGCATCTCATCAGCATCAGTTATCGTCATCATCAACATTGCAGTCCATCACATGCCTACTGCTGAACATAAACCTAACCCAAGGAATGCTATAAAGTATGGTTGAACTGCCTGTATCCATCAACTTTCTGCACCTCTTACTAGGTCATTCCATCTAGTGGGGGTATCGCTCTACATTTTCGTATACCGGTATGAGACTACCACTCGAAAACATATCTTCCCCATCGATTATTGGTTCTTAGACCTATGTAGCCGGCCGATTGCCACTTCAGCTTACTGTATAGTTATTAAAAAAAATGTAGGTCTGTGTGCGACGCTCCTAAGATGCCAAACAAGCGTTTGTATAACTCGAAAACATACTGAGTCTGAAGGTTTCTCAAACTGCAATTTTTAAATTTAAAAGCCCTTGTCGATACAAGACAAATCCTATAATACCTAGTGTGCAGTGCATGTGCAATATATAAAACACACCACTCAAGATTATACCCAACAACGAGGTCGATGTATGTAACGGAAGATGTTGTTTTCGTTCGTCATAGAATTTCTGCTATTTTAAGCGCTCTTTTGTAAAATAAAAAATTTTTTTAATACGATAAATGTCTGATTTAGATAGTTTTTGATCCAAGAAAACTTTGTTTTTACTTTGTGTATTGTTTTAACATTACAACAACGTTTTCTCCCACGACACCAACGGTGGAGTCATAGTGAGACAATAGTGAAACTCATCGCATCACGTCCCTTTTTTCATGGGGAATTTTCTATTCACCCCCCTCTCTAGTGGGGGTAAGGAATATGGGATTCGTATAATAAGGAATATACTATTTCCCATGGTTTATCCTTTGCAGCAGAAAACTAGGGTTACAGAAACGATTTTACAGTTATACGCGATCCATCGTCATCAGCACCAGCCGTCCTTTAGTTAGTCCATTTCGGGAGACACAACTCCTGTGCTCGTTCATCTTCACCAGCAAATTTTATATTCTTTATCGAGAATGGATGGATGCATGAGCCACAATATCCACTTACCTTAAGTTGGACTCATTTTCACTCTTACATAATTGTTAAGGTTTAGAAATTATAGATTTTTTTATTTTTGGTTCAGCCATTGTTCGATTATGATGATAGTAGACAGAGCTAACAACAATCAATCTATCCTTCTAAATAGAATTTAAATGTCTGTCTGTAATATTGAAATAAGTAGCTTCTGTTTACTTCAGGGGGGCTGTTAAAACGTAAATAAAAAAACATAAATACTCATTTTTTTATATTTTTGTTAAAACATCATTACCCATTTTTAATACTTTTGTTAAAACATAAATACACATTTTAAACATTTTTGTTAAAACATAAATACTCATTTTTAATATTTTTGTTAAACCATAAATAAAAAACATAAATACCCATTTTTATTATTTTTGTTGAAACATAAATAAAAAACATAAATACCCATTTTTAACTGTTTGTTTGTCTATTCGGGCTTATCTTCGAAATGGATGAACCGATTGCTATTAAACTTAACAAATAGATAGTGAACAACGCAGAATGTATCCAGGCTATATTTTACTTGAAGTGATAAAATGAAAAATTGATAAAATAAAAAAATAAAACTTAAATAACACCACATGAATGGATTTGATTCTAGGGAACCGGAGATCCTTTTTCACTGGAAATGAGGCATTCCATCTCAATCCGCAGGGGTAAGAACGCATCTGTGTTTTGATTCTTAATTGACGATAAATGTAGATGTTATGGGCCACAGCTTCCACTTACCATTAAATAGAATGTTTGTCATTCAGTTTGAGCTTTGAGCATTCACCGCCTCCCTCCTTCACTTTCCGGGGGTTACCCTTATTGCTTCGGACGCAAAAAAAAGTAATGTGAAATTTACAGCGAACGCTTAGCCCCTGACTCTTATTATCAATATATCATTTTAGGTTACAAAATATAATCATGATGAATAAACATAACGCAGTTTTGTAGTGATTACTACTGCCAGATTCACACAATCGTACGGCTGGTGAGACATACATGGAAAACGATGGATGCAAGTGGCTTTAGACCTTGAGACGATGTTAAGATGTTTTTTTTACGTGGGGAAATCTTCATGGATACGCGTCTGTCGCATAGGCGTCAGATAATAAAGTAAAGATAATAAAGTAAAGGTATATTGCAGAGCTCCCAATGTATCCGTTGACGTCAATGCTCATGTTTTGCTGAGTTGCGCCTCGTGCCGCTGCAATGTATCGGGGTCACTGCTGTGTAGGCTCTTTAACTATGAGATGAGGCTATGCTATAACTCCTCCACCATCAGATCAGCAACTATTTTAGAACATCGAGAGAAAACGTTGCTGGTAACGCCTTTTCGACTTTAGATTCTTCGAGCTTTTCATAGCTATGTTGGGTGTTATTCTGGATCTGTTCTTGCTTTCTGGTCGTGTAGTAGTAACGAACTGAGATTATGATAGCAAATAATCTTGATAAAACAGCGCTAAAAGGAATAGTAGTGTGATAAAATGTTAGAAGATGCATCTCTCGCAGATGAAGTGGTGATGAGTGATGGACTTTTTTTTTTTTTTATAGAATAGGCTGACAAACGAGCACACAGTCCACTTGATGGTAAGTGGTTGCTGCGGCCCATAGACATCTACATCTATCTTCCATTACAAATCAAAATGCAGATGCGTTGTCACCCGTGAGGACTGAGATGGAATGCCTCATTTCCAGTGAAAAGGGTCTCCGGTTCTCTACACTCACCATACGAAATACAGCAGCATTAAGCTACTATTTCACGCTGGTATTCTGTGAGAGCGTGGTCCTTCCCCGGTCGAGCCGACCCATTCGTGCTACAACTATACTACAATATAACTGCAGCATGGCTCTACCACGTAAAAAACTGCGTCCTTTCATAGATTTTGTTTTAATAAAAAATTCGTTTCGATTTTTTTTGAGTCCTTCGGCTGCAGTTAACTTTATTAAACCCATAAATCCCCAGTGCAAATAAATGGACATATTATCCCTTAGTCATCTTGGCTTTAATCATATTACTTTAATGGTATTTGGAATTAACACTTACAATCAATCAACACGTGTCAAAAATAGAATCCATACGACATTTATCCACAGACAGGCACTACATTTTCCCGGACCTTGTAAAAAGATTTTACATCGAACTTAAAGTATCTATAAATTAATATTGAATATACCTTCAACTTTATTTTAATTTAAATTGTACAATAACGCATAGCTGACAATCTTGGCGTATTAGTATTCAACCGCTTCATTTACGTCAAGCGTCAGCAGATGTTCTATAGATACTGATGTATCTATAGAACATCTGCTGACGCTTTGCATAATGCGTAATAAACGATACGCATACTCTATAGCTAGACTGTTTATACTGTAAGAACAACTCTTTATACACGGTCTGATCACGTACCTTCACCGAGGAAGTAATGTGTCGAGGAGTAACTGCCACACTGTTTAGTACTTTTTTTGGTAAGCAGGTTACCTCTCAATCCTTTTTCATTTTTTAATCCATCCATTATCCACTAGAGTCCTCAACAAGTCCACTGCTGAAGATAGGCCTCCCCAAGGGAATACCAAAAAGCACAGTCCTGCTTCAATCAACTTCTTGCATGTCTTACCAGGTCGTCACCCCGTCTAGAGAAGTCCCTGCCTATACTCGCTTACTGGTACGAGGCTGCCTTTAGAGAACCTTTCTTCCCCAACGATTGTCGGTTTTTAAAGGTACATAACCAGTCTATTGCCACTTCAGCTTAGCCCTCTCCAATGCTCACTGAGCGACTTTAAGGTACCTCATACAGCTAGCGGTGGAAGAACACATCTTTCATATCCATATGTCGTCACTCGTTGTGTACTCTTGTCTTCAGGTTTAGAGAAATTCTTGATGAGAAGATATGCCGTAATCCCCCGCACCCAGAAGACTTATAAATCCTATAAGTAAGTCTCCATGTATATGACGTATATTGCGAGTAAGTTCTTTGAATAAAAGCGAGTTATGTATACTTGAAACAGTTTCATAAAACATTACTTTTAGGCCATTTTATGGTCAATAAATTGTGATCATCATTATTATTAGCCATAAATGACGTTCATAACCAGTCTTTTATTAGCAATCGATATGTAGATACCTATGTAAAAATAGGGAGGCGAATTATAAAACAAGATTGTTTCATTGAATGTCAAATAATCAGTGGTTTAGATGACCACGTCAGAGAGTAGCAATGATAGTGTGCTTTCTATTCTAGTTTATAAATATTTCTAATAATAAATATTGCCATGTGGTACGTACTGAAAGGTGTGACTATGGGAAAGGTAATAAAGATCTCCTGGCCTCAGATATGTATTTGATGTTTTAATGACGGTATACTATTATGTATTTACTACTTTACTAGATGGTAAGACTTTTTTCTGCTTAGGAGTCCGTATAGTAAGTAATAAAGTTACAGCCTATATATGTCCCACTGCTGGGCACAGGCCTCCACTCATTTCTGAGAGGGTTTTAGGGCAAGGAAGTGTCCATCGCGCTGCCCCAATGCGTGTTGGCGACCTTCACATGTCTTCGAAATATGTATTTTTTTCTTATTCCTCAGACATGCAGGTTTCCTCACGATGTTTTTCTTCAACGCCGAGCACGTGGTAAATCAGCACTTAAAATTGCAATTAACAATTTTATTGGTGCCAGCGGGGATCGAACCCGGGCTACTCTCGTTCTGTTATATTGACAGCGAGCGTTAACCATCTGAGTTACCACGGTTCTACGGACAGAGTCCGTACAAGTGTGTACTAATTTTTTACTATTTTTGCTTCCATCAAACTGTGCCTGCAGACTACTATGTTTCAGTCCAAAGGGCATAGACAGCCAGTATAATTACAGGCTATGAGGACTTCCATCTTAGTTTTCAGTGGTGATAACGCATCTTCTTTTATTACAGTCGGTGGCAAGCAATCCTCAACAATAAAAGAGGCACAAGTCCAGCAGGGGACTGTTATGAGCTGATAATGAGGAAGAAGTTTCAGTAAATGTAGAATGTGATGGATGGCACAAAGACAATTGACGTAAAATAATAATATGTAACCGTCTGTCAACATAATGTTCGTAATATAAAAACAAATATTTTAATCAGTAATATAATTAATATGTGTAGCTAGAGCGATCCTCCCCGACTTTGCACGAGTGATTTCTGGTCCAATTAAGATTTTAAACTATTCAGGTACCCACTGAAACACAAAAAAGAATTCTTAGTTAGAAATTGTCTCATAGTACTAAACAAGCAGTTCACGACACAGCTCCACTGCAGACGGGTAGATTTTATAAATCCGCAATAGCACATATTTCTTATATTATAGTTTTTCTCGCTTTTCATATCTTTTATTTTTTGATATAGATCATACGGTACTGTAATATATGTTACTAAAGTATTAATATTGAAAGGTTTAAATTAAATTGACGTTATTTTCTATGTTCGTGGACGTATATGTTAAACTGGTATTTTATGAAAGAATAACATAAAGCTAACAAAATTAGTAATATGGAAGCCAAAACAAAATCAAATAGAGAAGATATTTCAACTTTAATTTTTTGTTTCTTCTTCTTCTTCAGGTGTCTCTCCGACTTGGCAATCAGCAAGCTGGCAGTCAGCTTAATGAACCACGCTCCATTCTTCGCGAGGCGAAACTATTCGGCGGCACTTGCGATTCTCGTTTCTCCCGGATGTTACACAACCATAATTTTTTATGCGACCGACAGATTTTCTTCAGGCAACTTATCCCATTATAATGAGTTATCATTATGATGAGATACGTTGCCGAAAATATTATATAATATTATTTAAATATATCATTTTTTGCTTAAATATCTTAACTTCGACTTTTTTGTAAGAATTTCTAGTAAACCGTTCCGTTCCGTGGCTCTCGTGAGAGGCGACAGAGGAAAACAAATAAGAGATGGGCAGTAGCGTCTTCCTAATAACGACTAAAAACAATAAAACCGCAGTTGACAACCTACTTGCCCATCGTGGCAAGTAGGTTGGCAAATATTCCCCAATCTATGGCAATTATTTCCCTCTCTAATATATGGATGAGGCCTATGTACAGCAGGGGACTATAATTCAGCAAAGTGCGTCGACCCTTTTTTGATTAGTCTTGGATTCGGATTTTTTTGATTTTTTTAGATTGCGTCAGCGCACGCACTCAGTCAAAGTCTGAGCAATCCATTTTACTTACCACTTAACCTTTGTGTTGTGTGTATGCGAGCTTATTGTATGTCTTGCGACTCTAACCGAATTGTGAGTTGACATTTTTAGCGATCCAATAAAACGATAACAAAATAGGATCAGAATTTTTACATGGTTCAAGTACGCTGCAGCTATATTATGATTGTAGCATAAATGGTTCGGCACAACCGGGGTAGGACCACGCTCTCACAGAATATAAGCGTAAAATGGCAGAGTAATGCTTCTGCATTTCGTATGGTGAGTATAGAGAACCGGAGTCACTTTATTTTACTGGAAACGAGGCATTCTATCTTAGTCATCAGCGGTGACAACGCATTTTCATTTTGATCCTTAATCGAAGATAAATGTAGATTTCTATAGGCCACATCAACCACTTACTATCAGGTGAACAGCGTTTTCGTTTGTCACCCTTATTCAATAAAAATGAAACAAATAAAACGGCAATATGTACACATGCTTGAAGAATTTTAGATTGAGTATTTTTTCCTCAGCCTGTAAAAATAAAGCTCCTTTGTAATACATACCTTTCGTGCGTAGGCCTGCCTCAGCCCGAGATAGCAAAAATAGAGACAAAAACACTCCTTCAATTTGTCTCTATTTTTTATGTAACCTTCAACCCAGGCTTCGGTTGAAAATACGTACCAGGACATAAATATAAGTTAACATTTTATTTTATTAACGTTAATACGATACAAATTACTAAAAACAGTTAATTTTGAATAATAAAAAATGAAAAAAAAAGTAAAATGATATAAGAAACGCTAGAGGAGACACCAATCTTTTTAGTATTAAAAAAAAACTACTTGTCACTGGACTGACACTGAATTTGGTCGGGAATATGAGTTCATAGCAGGAAGTTACTACTGTTTGAACACAAGACGTTTTAACTCAGTATAATTGAAGCGATGTAGAGAGAAATCATGTTAATTTAAAATGTTTAAAATGATTTTTGATTTTAAAAATATTTCAGGTTTTTGAATAACGATCACAGCCCGTATCGATTTTAACTACCATTATTTGAGTTCTTAAATAAAAGAAAATATTTTAGATATTATTAAAACTATATTTAGGTCCTCTTTGCAGCGATATTATGGCTTATATTCGTGTCTCGACCGGGGAAAAGATACGCTTTCATATGCAGTTAGAAATAAATTAGCGGCATAACGCAGTGTTTCGTATATTAAGTGATAACAATAACAAAATATTTGAAAATCATTTAATTTTGATGAATAAATAAATTGTATATATGACTCTTAAAATATATTACTTATGTGTTTTAAATTTAGCGCTCTATTTATACAGGCTGTCCGGTCACGGACTAGCGATATCTTAGGTACTTATAATACAGCTATTTTAATATAAAAATACACTACACATTGAGGTCTAATCCCCTCCCCCTCTATTTGGCAGCCATTTTGTTTTTTTCTTGAGACATTCTCCACGCGTTTACGAAAAAAGTCATATCTCTCAAAGTTTTAGTCTTACTGAGATAAAAATTAACTCATTCGGAGGCCAATAATATTGTTTATCGTTTACATTATCAAAATTTTTGTTGACATACTTGTAACTTTGAAGAAAAAAAAATTTTACTTCAAATAAATATCAAAAAAATATGCTAATCGGCAAATTATTGTAAATTACTGCAACATTTACACTTACAACAACCCCATTTACCCTTCTTATTTTTATACTAGATAGACAGATTTTGAGTTAAGCTACAATGCAACATAAAGTTTACAGCTGTATGTTTATTACTTTAAGAATAATTGTTGTTTGAACATGGCGTATGCCCAAACACAAAAGGCCTTTGTTAAGTTACAACTGGCACCTGCTGGCTTGGAGTAATAGTGTTCTGTGCTGCCTGCTCTCAAATTATACTACTTATAAATGATGATTCTGATTCTCTGAGCTCTAATTCATCATCTCTAATTCATCGAAGATCATAAGTAATCTCAGATTACTATTACTCCTAGGCAGGCAGTGCCAGTTGTCATTTAACAAAGGCCTTTTGTGTTTGCGCATATGCTATGTTCAAACAACAATAATTCTTAAATTAATAAAGATACAGTTGTAAACTTTATGTTGTATTGTAGCTACTCAAAATCTGTCGATCTAGTATAAAAATAAAAAGGGTGAACGGGGTTGTTTTTGCAGTAATTTATAATAATTTGCCGATTAGCATATTTTTTTGATATTTATTTGAAGTTAAATTTTTTTTCTTCAAAGTTACAAGTATGTCAACAAAAATTTTGATAATGTAAACGATAAACAATATTATTGGCCTCCAAATGAGTTAATTTTTATCTCAGTAAGACTAAAACTTTGAGAGATATGACTTTTTTCGTAAACGCGTAGAGAATATCTCAAGAAAAAAACAAAATGGCTGCCAAATAGAGGGGGAGGGGATTAGACCTCAGTGTGTAGTGTATTTTTATATTAAAATAGCTGTATTATAAGTACCTAAAATATCGCTAGTCCGTGACCGGACACACTGTATATATTTATTATATTTATACATATTTTAACAGGTAGTGTCACCTAGAGTAAAAAATTAACAATGTTTACCAAAATAAATCGATTAAACAAAGTACGAAGTAGATATAGGCTGTATACTGTACTGTACATTTGTCCTTTGTGTATCAACTATCAAGGGTTAAAATAATATAAAAGTGGCTTTAAAATTTTAATAGTAATACAACTTATAAAAGTTGAAAATAATTTTATAAACAAACTACGCGTATTAGGCTATTGATATGAAATAGGAAACCAGTTAATGTAATACTGAAGCTAATAAGAAAACCCCGTCTTGTAACGTCAATTTTTTCAAGAGTTATCATGACCACATAGAAAATAAACATCCGGACGTCTACATAACATTTTTTTCCATCCGTTTTTTTATTCAAAGAAGCAATATAAAATGATTTTTAGAAAATATAATACGGATTAAATAAAGTGTTTTCTGATATACGACTACTCTTATTATCGTGTAAGTGCAATATGGTTATGGTAGAGGCATTTTAAGAACACAAAATTGCTAAACCATGACGAGTCGAAAGTAAAGCAATACCTAATAACGGTTCGCGTTATGAGGCGTGCAATATTAATATATTAACTTTATATAAATATTTCATATATTTACGCGAACACTACACATTGGTTCAAACTACTTTTATGTATTTTGTCGCGTCTGATATATACGATTTTTAATTCCCGACGTTTCGGGTGCTTTCCAGCACCCATGGTCACGGGGTGGGGGACTGAGATGACTGACGTCCCGATGTCAGTGTTAACCCGGAGTACCTTCAGCTTTTTAATTATTATTTATGGTCCGATCTACGCAGAATGAACTTACTGCGTCTTGAAGTCTTGCAGTAGTTTGGAAATAGTTTTAATTTTATTGATTACAGGGTCCCAAACAGGTGGTAGTATCCAGCCCGTTTCTCTATTGAAATTAGGATGTTCTTTTTAAATTTCAATAGCCTCGCATCATCCTTGCTAGGAATCGATGTTCTTTTGCGACGATTTGTAGTCTATCAAACCTGATGTAATGGTTGGGGGCGCGTAGGATATAATCACAAACTGCAGACTTCCCGGAACGTTAATGCTTCACGTCAGCTATATGTTCTTTTACGCGGGTTCTAAGTGATCTTTTTGTTTGCCCTATGTATGAGAGACCACATTCAAAATCTAGCTTGTACACTCCTGCATCCTATAGAGGAATGTGACATTTGACAGATGGTAAGAACTGACTAATCTTCTTCGGTGGCTTGTAGAATGTTCTAATAGAAGCTCACTTCAAGATAGCCAATCTTGTCTATGTCACCTCAAAATATGGTAGTACAGCAGGTACACGCTCGACTGTGGCCGGCTTCACTCGGTTACTGTGACGTAGACGCAGGACCCGAAGCCTGTTGTAGTGCAGAACCTGCTTGATTTGCTGAAGCTCGGCGGCCAGGTGTTTGCTATCACAGATCCCTCGTGTTCTCTGTATTAAAGATTTGGCCACAATAGCAAAACGGGGAATTAAAAATTATATATATTAAACATAACATAACATAAACACTCACGCCTGTCACTCAGAGGGGTAGCAGAGACTACAGACTTCCATTTGGCACGATCGTGACACACCTCTCTCGCCTCCTTCACATCCATATACCTACGCATACATGCTCGTCGGTTAAGGGTACTCCTAATTTGGCCCATTTTTAATAAATCGCTAATTTGGTCAATAAATTTTCACCTAGGGCGTCCCTTTCCCACTCTGCCATTTACTTCTGCAACATAAATTTTCTTTGTCACTCTTTCCTCATTCATTCTTTCCACGTGACCAAACCACCGAAGCATTCCTTTCTTAATCCTTGTCACAACATCATCTTGCAAACCCCACTCTTCTCTTATCACACAATTTCTCACCACACAATCTATATTAAACACTATACAAAAAAGTAGTTTTAATCAATATTAACTTTATTTCAGATATTCACTATGAACCAGAGCCTTGAGAGGAAACACAGCATCTGCATTTTGTTTCTTGAACTTGAACTTTGTGATGGTACTTATAAGCATAAAAAATTTAAAATAGAAAGAATAAAAAAATGCAAAATGTACCTCTTTTGTAAATGGTGCCAGTGTACGTATGTGTGTGCTTATACGTGGTAGAGCCATGCTGCAACTATATTAGTAGTACGATTATAGTTGTATCACAAACGCGTCTACTCGATCGGGAAGAACCACGCACTCACAGAATACCACCGTCATAGCAGTTTGACGCAGCTGTGTTTTGTATGGTTAGTGTGGAGAACCGGATACTCCTTTTACTGGAAACCATCTTGTTTCTCACGGGTGACAACGCATCTGCAGTTTGATTCGTAGTCCTGGGTAGATCAGGTGGACTGTGTGCTAGTTTGTGCCCCTTATACTATAAAAAAGAGGATGCGTACGATATGAAGAATACAATTCAATGAATACCTTAGGTTATTATATAACAATAAATGTTCAAGCACAGCCCATAATAACTCAGCACCGCACTGCCAAATGGTCTTCCGTTTCATCATATCCCAGAGTCAATAACTAAGTTCTAATTTTCTTTTTACATTACTTTGTATGCAGGGAGTAAACTGGAATAATATTATCAAGTTTGTTATAAACAAAAGAGCCCTAAAAACAGTAAAATCTCTGAACAAATATGATTTTTTTAGAGAAGTAAAAATATACAAGGTTTTCATAACTTAAAGAGCGAGACTTTAAGGAAAGTTAACCTTTAAGTTATTTTCAAATTCTAATAGATACACCAAACAAGTGCTAGATTCCGCACTATATCACTTTTCGTCCGCTACTTGCTTAAGAATTCGATTTAATGAAAAAACAAAATATATTTTTCCCTTTTATCTTTCCAAATGCCAGTTCCATAGACCACTCTTATTAACTACACTGTCGTATTATTCAATTTTTTTTTTGGATTTAATATCCATTTCTAATGTATCAATTATCAATCACCAGACAATGCAGATAATATCATACTGTCGATACCTCAGATAAAGATTACATTAGCATTTTTATTAAAACTAACAATTTTATCTCAATGAAATACTTTATTTTAACCGTTTTTCACCGTAAATTACGTTTTGAAGAATTTTCTGAATCATGATTTTGTAGTCAAGACGGGTCAGAAATTTTAAGGCGTTTTTCCATTTAAAAATAATATAATGTGGTCCTCTTTACGAAATAATGTAAGATCGTAAAACCGTGACCTTTCAATAACATCATTTTAATTTCTTTCAAAAAAGAAAATAATTGATGATGATGTCAAATCATTTCTTATGAAATGATTTAACGTCATCATGCTTCAATAATTAAAAAAAACTGGGTTCTATTTGTTTAAATAGTAATCATACAAACCATATACACGCTATAATATGGTTTGTATGATTATTATTTAAACAAACAGAACTCAGTTTTTTTACATTTAGATTTGTCTCAATTTAATACGAATAGTTTTGAATCACAATTAACTGAAAATTATTTATTAAATTTAATTACATCTTTTACACTAAAATCTATTAAAGTTCAATACGTGATTCTAATTTACTAAAGCACTTTTATTTTACGGTAGACTATCTTAAACAAATTAATTTTTCATAATCTTGCTACAGGAACATTAATTATAAAACACGAACTGTGGAAAACCGTGTGTGTTACGTACACTTTATAACAAAATAGGTCTACGTGAAATGAAAGAAAAGAATTAAAAAAATATTTTTAAAATGGACGTTAAGGATTTTTTTTATTTCACTCAATATTAAATATTAAACATTATTCCTTGAACGATTTCATGCTGGACTTTTTTTCAAGCTGCATAATTTGGAAAAAAATCTTAATAGAGTCAAATTTCAGAGGTCTTTGCCCGAAGTTTATTATTTGGGCTTAGAAACGAGGATATCCGGAGGAGAACTTTGGTTCTCCTAGTAACCGACATAATCCAACGGATAAGAAAGCTGAAGTTGCAGTGGATCGGCGATATATTTCGAAGAACCGACAACCGATGAGAAGAAAATATTCTCATATTATGGCAACCTCGTACTGTTAAATGGAGTGTAAGGCGGCTCTCCCACTAGATAGAGTGTTAATCTGGTAATGCATTTCAAGGATAATATAGCCGCAGCGCTACATAAGGTATATTGGTCTTGTCTTTAAAGGAAATAATAATAATGACAAAATACAGGTCACAGTGGTCATTTTTAATGGAGATTGAGCTGTCCACGCAGGACAAAATTATAGTGCGAGAGTATAGGTGCTCTTTCTATGTCCTCACTCTCATAGTCAGATGGGATGGCAAATTCGCTACTGAGGGATATCAGGCGCAGGACCAACGGCTTTACGTACTTTCTATAGCACTAACTTCTCGACTTCAAGCTGCTACTCCAAATTTTACTATATTTTACTCAGACCCGGGATTCGAGGCCGGGACCATTTGATCAGAAATTACTGCTACGACTACTAGATTAACGAAGTAGTCTAATGAAATATTAAACAACGAATAAAATTATTGATCTAGACATTATAAAAAAGGCAAAACGTTTGCATACATCCGGTACACAATTTTTTTTTGAAATGAACTACATGTTCTACTCGTCGATACATTTGAATCATATATTTTCATATTTAATACTGCTACAATTTGCTCTTACTTTGCCCTTTATCGATCTATAAGAAACAATAGACTGTTGGATAAGAATCTCTTCCGTTGCTGAATTTACTGAGATGGCCAAGCTTTAATTAGTGTTTTTTACATCTAACATATTTTATTTCTCGTCTTCGTAACTCTTCTTTAGTCTTTATTTGGTCTTGAAAATTGAATATACTTACTACAACCTACTTACAGCTATTATAAAACAAATATTTCTAAACTTGTGTTCAAATATTTATGTAGAAGCCTGCACAAAGGTATTGAGTAATAATTAACAATAAAAGGGGAATGCCCACTGTTCATAGACACTTCGGCCATAAGTGCGCACATGTAAAAGCATGTGGAAATGATAACATGCAATTAAAAGAATGAAATAGTTAAGGAATTGGATTAAAAAGTCTGGATTTATAAGATATAAAAGGTTTTATTTTCACAAATACAGTTTTTAACGACTACTTTTATTGCTTTCAATTTCTTTAACTACTAATTCCCGACGTTTCGGGTACGGTACGGTACTTATAATTAGATTATATTAGTTGTATACTAAATATCAAACCAAATGCGTTTATATTAAATAAAATACTTAGAAATAATATATATAGTGATATAGTTTTTATTCTGTGGAGGCCACAGAACCCATGAAAACTTTTACTCTACTCCACTTTAGATCGAACGATGTTCCTAAGTGAACACATGCAGTATAATGGTGAATGTTATCCAAAGCTAAAGGTGGCTATTAGAACGAGGTATTGAGAATTGTATTCCTAGAAATGCGTTCTAAGAGTATTGTTGACTCAGTTTAAAAATTTATCAATTTATAAAGAAAAATTATATCATACATTTACCTATGCATTTGCAAAGGAATCATTTTAAAATGTTTTAGGCGATCATCGTAAGAATGAAATTTATGACAGTTGTACTCGGTATAGCTAAGGATATATAAAAATGTTTTTGAATAGTGAAGATTAGTCTTAGGTTAGTTACTGAAGAGTTTTTTTATAGCATTGGGTGGCACACGAGCACACAGTCCACCTAATGGTAAGTAGATGCTGTGGCCCATAGATATTTTATACTACACATTTGGACAGATCGATACGGGGCGTTGTCCATTATAATGGTGCTATTCACAGGAATCTTTTGTAAAAGGATTATAACCACTCTTTGAATTTTCTGCATCCGCATCTGCATCTGTACAAAATCTGCATTTTGTACAAATCTTCCTCCGCCGGATCTCGCACGGAAATTTATGAGACGCCCAACTTTTCCCACTGGCATCTTCGAGCAAAATGCTGTAGTATCATCTATCCATATTTGCGCCACAGTGCGGTTGGCGTTTAACCACATTTCATCAAAGAATATGACGTTGTTCCAATTGGTTATATTTTTCATTTCTCTTAAAAATGTTATTCCTTGCAAGACTCTGTAATGCCTCTCCATAACTTGTCATTTTTTTTGTATCAAAAGCCTATGCGTTTTAAAGTGGGTCTCAATGACACTACACTATCATTGTACAAACCGGTATCTACTAAACTTACTTGCAATTTCACCGCAGTGGGATATTCGTCCCTGGTGAAATAGCCGTAGGCATGTTTTCTAATTGCATCTGCGTTGAATTGATCGAAACCTGTTACTGGTTTGTTCTTTTTTGTTTTTTCGGTGTGTGAAGTAAATTGTTCTCACTGCCTGAAGGCCCGTACTTTTCCGTGACGATCTGTAACGGTGCGTTTGTCAATACCGAGTGCTTCACCGACACGATCTAGCACCTGTGTCTCTGGAAAAAGGGCCCACCGTTTTGTGACTCACGTTCAAAATATTCTTGTAATTTAACCACCAATACACGAGCCTGACTGTTTAAAGTACGACTACTATAACAACGTCCTATTTTCAACATTATGATCACTTGCTTAATCAGAGTTCAGTATTTAACTTGCCAAGATCAACAAATATATAGAAGAAACAGTCCAAAAAGTTAAAGTGGAGTCACAAAATAAGAAGAAAAACACAAAATCACAAACTTACGCACAGTAAGCTCCCCAATTGGCGAGAGATTGAAACTCAGTTTTTTCAGCGCAGTCTTGGACAAGAATTTTTTTACCTACATAAATTTACGTTGAAAAGTAAAAAAAATAAACTTCATTTATTCATGATTCAAGGACTGTAATTTAAAGAATTTTAAAAATAAAATTTTATTAAACAAATAATACTGGTGGAGCCACGTGTCTAAGGCTGCCGAAGTCTAATTCCCCGGTCGAACCTTAAACCTATTACGCGAGATATTAACTAAAGTGGACTGTATATGCGATTGCTTCTACGCTTACGTAAAAGCGACTACTATAGCAAGCGGTATAATGCACTCGCTCTTCCCTAAAACTAAACTATTATTGTGCCAAATCGATGAAAGGAATCCTGCCTGATTAGGAGAACACAAAATTGGAGCGGGTTAAAACAATTATATTAATCAGGCAGTAATTAAAGGAATATTGACTCACCGGGGTTTATTCTATCCTGTTGAGCACTATAGCTGCAACTTCTGGAACTTCTTCTGGAACACTCCGGAGAGAGGCGGCGCGCGACTATATCTCACACGAGGTGAGGCGGGTCTCCTGGAGCTCGATTGCTTCCAGGCTAAAGCGGTTTCTACTAGCGGTGTGGTTCCAACAACGAGCGCGGCGGGAAGAGCGCTGTGTGGTTTCAACGACGACTGCGACGGGGAGAGAGGCCCGCGTCGGTAGCGCGTGCCTTATATATCCTCGGTTCCGATGATTACGTGACATTCTAGAATCATCTTCTTTCCCCTCACACCCCACCACCCCGATGTGTCGATAGGAGGGTATGAATGATATCGTTTTGGAAAGAAATAAACGACTTGGCACCTACCGTCAGAATAAAATAATACGAATGGTTTTCCGCGCAACCAAATACATTTAAAAAATTAATGATTCTATTATTTGAATATTTTTACCGATTATTTGAATATATTTGACGATTATTTGAATATATTTGCCGATTATTCGCATAACAAGGAATCCAAACACTACGGTAAGCTACATAGCGACATACTCGTATCATTGAAACGACGTCAAGTAAAAAAGTTGATACTGCTTATTTTTTTACTATTTTTCTTTGTTTGAAAGATTCGAATTTAAATTAGCGATAAAAAACTACACATGTCGTAATGAAATATAGATAACTTCATAACTCTGGATTTTTAATCGTTTGAGTACGCTTGTGCAAATTTTTTGCGAAATAATTAATGTGAAACGTCAAAAGGTATTTCTTACATTTGGTTGACTATAGCCTCTCCTCTGGTCGGTTTCTTTACTCATGTGCTGCAGACTTCCCAGAGCGTTGATTCTTCACGTTAGCTATGTGTTCTTTGATGCAGGTTTTTATTTATTTTTTAGTTTGTGCTATGTAAGAGATACATTTGTATAAAAGCAGCATTAGACTTTTTATGTCAGCATTCATCTTAAAATTAGCATACATTACTTTATAAATCGATTACATCGAGTTCTTAAAAAGTTGTAAGTGACTTTGTTCAATGCATTCCTATTTTTTTTAACCCACAGTGGACTTTCGCTTTTTCTTTAAGAGCCTTGAATAAAAAATACGTAAACCATTGAGGAGAATTGTTAATTCTAGGTTTAGAGAAAGGGGTGTGTCTTTGAATCCACGGATTTCCTCTTTAAATTAATTGTGTAATTCTTAAATAATTTTTTTGTCAACCTTACTTGTTTAAGCTAATATTTGGAACCATAAATTAAATAAAATTCCCTACAACTAACTAAATTACTTGAACAGGTTGTGTTATCGCCTTTTCTTAGATTGAAATATTCTCGCATTTTTTGTCAATCATATTGACAAACCAGTTCTTCTAAGCGTTTTCTTTTCACTTCCCCTTTAGCGACTAGAACGCTAGTTCAGGCCGTGCCTGCATATCAGTCACAGAATGAGTCTTAGTTGAACATGCACGCAGGCTTATAAACTGTCTCACATCACTCTTGCGTCGCAGTCATCGCATCGCGCTATACGTTTAAATTATCATAAACTTAAAATTGCAGCAGTGAATTGTGTTAAATTCGTGTAAATTGAAGAAAAATAACGAGGAGTGCACCACGTGAGAGTCAACCTAAAGTACGAGAGGAAGCTGCCAGCGTTCACTAGGTGTACGCCCCCATCTCCAATATGCTGGTTGCCAAATTCAAAACTTAAACCGCTTACACCTGTACAGTCCACTTCTGCATTAATTTTAAGCAGCATAACCATATGGTTTTATAATACACTTATGCCTACCTTGTAAACAAGTCATTAAGGAAAGAAAGCATCATTAGTCACTGTTTGTTGCTTTTTTAATTATCTTCATAACACAATTAAAAAGAAATGTAAGAGTCTATATACAACGTAAAGGAATTTGATTTCTTTTACGTGGAAATTGCAGCAAAAGAGTAAATATACAAATTTTGATTTTTGTTACAGTTTTGTCCGCGTTATCTCTCTTTTTATTTAATGTTGATCATAAGGTACTGTGTTCAAATAACTAAAATACTATTAATGTAATATTTTAAATGGTTTTTAATAAAAAGGACTGTCATTTACAAGGTTCGTAGACAACTTGCATTTTATGAAATAAGAGAAAAATGCAAATAAAATATAGTATGGGTGACATGAAGTATCGAATTGTAGTAAAGATATTCGGCCTCAATCTTTTGTTAATATGTAGGTGCATCGACATTTATTGCTTAGCTAATCATTAACTTGGATTTGTTTAGCATCAGCGCACGGTGGAAAACTGTTCATTAGTTAGTCATCTTTGTAAATAAAGTTCAATTACTCGCCGTTCCAACCAATAAATGTTAAAAAAGATAAACATTTTGTGTAAATTTCGTCGGGCTTAAAATGTAATTTGCATAATACATTGTAAGTCTATAAATATCTAACATTTGATAAAAATATAGTAGGAGAGTAGTAATTCGATTGTATGTAGTAGTGTTATTGTAGAAGAGGAATTTGAATAAGAAGAATGATAAAGAAAAGTACTAAGAACTTTTTCTAAGACATTATAATAAATTCTAATTTATATAGAACAAGTGCTAGTTTTACATATATAACAAATTATATCGTATTTCGTCCGCTACCGGCTTTAAAATTTTATTTAACGAAAAAATAAAATACATTTAAGCCTTTGTAGTTCCAGCTCCAGTTGTTATGTCAGTTTCACGGACTGAACGTTATTTTTGTAAAAATTTAAAAAATCCCCAATTTAAAACTTTTTCTCATTTAAAAATAATACAATGTTTTTCCGCACCAATAATTTACCTTCATTACGAGAGAAATCTCTTTACGAAATGACGTTAGATCGTAAAAACTGTGACCTTTCAATAATAACATAAAAGTGCCTTTAAAAAAGTAAAGAATTTATTTTTATATGATATGATCTGACATCATCAGGCTTCAATTATTTAAAAAAAAATTCATAGAAAAGGGTGACAAATGAACACGCACTCCACAGTCGGCGACCAGTGGAATGGAAATATCTACATCCTTAATTAAGAATACAGATGTGTTGTCACCACTTAAGAATAAGATGTAATGACTATATATCCAGTAAAAGGATCTCCGTTTCTCCGGATACGAAACAACAGCATTAAGCTGCTATTTTACGTTGGCATTCTGTGAGAGCGTGGTCAAAAACAAATCATATCACGTGTTTAAATATTTAAATTTATCTTAAACTTGATCAAATAAATTGTTGGATTACTTAATTTGCTTTTTTGCGCGTAATGAAATAAAATGATGTGTCCTACCCGGTTGGAAGAGGATCGACCTCCCGCCCTCCCTCAATTGCGTGCACTATCCCCGTCACCATCAATCCCACCACCACCTCTACCACACTAAGAAAGACACATCACCCTTGATAATACGAGACGTGTTTCGCCTCTGTACGAGGCATCCTCAGGTGAAGTAGATTCTGCGGTGGCTGATGCTGGAACAGCTGCTATTTATACAACTCGCTGACGCTCCCGACTTAAGTAGCAAGCGATCACAACCTGATGTACGCAGACGTTTGCTGTAAAATAAACAACGGACCGCTGGAAAACGTCCGCGTACACTCCAACACGCAATCAGTCGCTGGGCACCGTGAGGGCGACAAACGACCACATTGCGAGGCTGTATGGCTTAAAGATGTTTAAGTGATGCGAGTTAGATACATTTTTATGATATACGGATGACAAACGAGCACACAGTTACCTGACATCTACATTTCTCCCCAATTATAAGCAAACTGCAGATGCGCTGTCACCTCTGAGGAATAAGATGGAATGCCCCGTTTCCCAAAAAAAAAGTCTCCGGTTGTTTACACTCACCATATGAAACAAAACAACATTAATCTGCTATTTTACGCCGCTATTCTGTGAGAGTGTCGTCCTACCCACGTTGAACCGACCTATTCGTGTTACAAGTAATAAAAATATTTAGCTGCATATAGCTGCAGCGTGACTTCACCACCCATTTTATATCTACTTAGCAGTGCAGCGTTACTATTATTATTTTTTAATATCTCTAACTGTTCCGGCAACTATGCTGTAGCCCTTTATTAAAAGTATGTAAGACTTTATAGAAGTATTCATTAGCTAAGTTGGGTCCAGTGTTCAAGAGATGTTTAGCAAAATGTAATTTATCAGGATTACAATTCCAGAACGCGGTTAAATACTTTTTATAACGTATTTCGAAGTTGCGACCAGTCTGACCACCACAGACGAAACACGTGTCGTATTAACGAGGGTGGTTGGTCTTTCCTAGTGTGGTATACGATTGCTGGTGACGGGGGTAGTGCACACCTTTATGGGAGGGCGGGTGATTCTCTTCCAACCGGGCAGGAGACATTTTATTTCATCACGCGGAAAGAAGCAAATATAGTTCCAACAACTTTAATTTAATGGATTTCCGTAAAGTAACGCCTAATTCTATAAATTTTATTAAATAATTTTGAATCAACATTAATTCAAAAGATCATCTACCTCTTTTAATTTCAACATAATCTCATAAGATTGGATACGTGACATAAATCTTCATGAGGAGTTTTCTTAATATAATATGTTTTACGGTAACATAAAAGCGACCCCTTCTGTCATATACACACTTATTTTTCATAATCTTGCTTAACACGAAATTTAATTATAAAACATAAGTGTGTGTTTAACCGTCTATGATAACTAACGTACACTTTGTTAAAAATAGCTCATCAAATAAACTAGAGGGAATAGAATAAGATAAATAATTAAAAACAAAGAAAATATTTTTTTAACGTACGCAAAGGATAATGCTTTTATTTCGTTCAATGGTAAAATAAGAATCATTTTCCTTAAACAATTCTCGACTTAAAATTCCTTAATCAATGTTGAGGTTGCCGGCACCCTCAAAACTGTATTAAAAATAACCAGAACCAGAGTAATTGACATAGCCCAACGGATCAGGAAGATGAAGTGGCAATGTATCCGCCATATATCCCGAAGAACTGACAACCTGTGAGGAGAAATTATCGAGTGGCAACCTCGTACCAAAGGCAAAGGCTGCTCACAAAATGGAGTGACAAACTAGTAGCAGATAAAGTTTATAATTTAACTATATTTAACTATTATAAGCAAGTGGCTCAGGACCGTACTTTGATAATTACGGCAAACTCACTTTACAGTAAATGTGGTTAACCTTTTAAATTATCTGATCACCCCTTGTGTCCTTGTGCTATACACGTGAAAATGGAAAATATGTCCTTGAAGTAATTTTACTCCACCAGCATAACAGTATAGTTTTATTAAAAGAAATTTTATCGTACTCCCATTTCTTATATTATGTGTTATCAGTACGTTTAAATGGCAATGGAAGTTTAACTTGGCGGCATTTAAGTGAATTTAACTTACTCTAAATGAGGTTGAGGAGGTATTACTTATCCACCACTTATTTCCCAAAAGAGCCTTCAGAGTATCATACAGGTTATAAATTAAAAAAAAAATGGAAAATATTTATATATCAAGTGATTTGATTAAAATCGGACGATAAATTAAAAAGATACGATTTTCTTGTTTAAAAAATAAATGAATATGGCTTTTTCTTGAAATAGCGTTTTGGTGCTCAAGTAATTTTCCTTTCCAGTGACGACGTGACGTGCAACAGCATGCCGCGATGTCACGTGATACGAATCGGTATAATCGTGTTGAAATAAAGGAATGTAAGTTCTAAATTCATTAAATAAGGAAGAAAATCTTTTGTATACGAAAAAAATTCTTTGACACGACGTGCCACGCTTGTGATGTGTGTAGAAGATTTAAACTCCGAATACAGAGACTATGTAGGTCTTACTTTATTATTTTTAGTTCTTTGTAGCCAGCTTTACTTTTTATTACAAAAACATTTTTGATAAATTGAGTGACAAATATCACAAGCGCAAATTAATAACTAGAACATCATCTAATATTTTTCTATTCTTGGAGGTGAACTTTTTTCAGAATTCACATGGGACTAGCCCAGAAGTATAGTATATTAAATAAAAAGAAATAGGTTCACAATTACCGAAAATATCGCGTAACATACAAACAAAAGAGAATAAACAGTTAAATTGGCAACCTCTTCCTCATTTGAAGTTAGTCATTTATTATATGTTTCACTGCTTACCACAGGTGCGTTATTTTTGAGAGGGTTAATATTTGTACGCTTAAAACATTTTCATAAATATAAGATTTCGGAAATACCGCATAATTTATTAATATGTTAGGGCGAGTGCCACATCACCATGCATAATGGTATGCTCTTCTCCCCGACACCCCAACAATACAATTTGAGTTATTCTTTTGTCACCGTGGGCAACCAAGCTACGGACACTAACTATGTCCCTCCGCTACGGATACTATGTCGGCACGACAAGGTGGTCATGAAAGTACAAGAAATCTGACTCTCGTGTGTCATGACCATAGATTACTAAATACATACTAGCAATTACTTCCGTCATACACTAAATTGAACGTCACACATAGTTGATGGGATTCAGCTATCAATAGCATAAACGGCATCCATTTACACGTGTTAACAAAAGTCACAGAGATATGTATATTTGTATAATTTATAAAGTACGCAGGTATTATTTACTATATATTTTATCGATATTGCTCGATATTACTATTCGACTAATTAACTATCTTACAATAAAAACCATATTTCCCTATAAGAAATATAAATACGAGTATATAGGCGAAAAAGGATTATATAAATACTGCAAAATTATTAATGTGTTTTAAGTTATTAATTTTAGGTTAACACCTAAACCATGAAATTTTATTATATAAAATAAGTAAATCCTTGCAATATACAATAATGTTCACGGTACCAGAATTTTCGATTTCCTTATTATGATTGCCTCACATTCGGGTACCGGAAGGAATTCAGAACGTCATTGTTGCTTCCAAATGCCATATTATAGGACTGAAATCTTATTTTTTTATAATTTAAGGAGTTATATAATAACTGATTTATTTACAAATCCATTATTGTTTGCTTTGAAGTATTATATTTTATATTAGAGTAGATTTAATTATTTAGTATATTTTTTATTAGATTAGATTAGAGTACATGATGATGACGATATTTCAGAACTGGTAAATAAAAGGTTTTCGTTTTGTAATAGTTGCTATTCTTGAGTCTTGAGGGTTCCGAGTAAACAATGATAATTAGTAAATGATGAGTATTTAGATATTCATCATGACGGAAATCGAGATTCTCGACGATATTTGCCTGTCTTCGATACCGATTTGCGAATGTCGTAAATTGATATAGAAAGATAATATTTCATTGAATATACAATAGGTACGTACAACAGCGTGTGCAGTTGGATAAATTCTTACTTTCGCCAAAATAATTGAGTTACTGAAATTTATAAATTATAGGTAAGATAAGCACTGGCAATATATCAGTAACATTGTTGTGATGTCGAATTAAATAATAAACCTACCTTTACTGTAGAAAAAAAAACTTCCAAAGACAACACACAGTGAATAGTAAACTGCAAATGTAGAGGTTTGTAATCGCAAAAAAATTATTGATTTAACTATTAGGTATTTTGAATCTTTTCTCTTACTTGTACTGAGACCTAGTTTCTTGCCAACTTTCATGACTCTCGGACAATGGAAAGGACCCTATAGGTTCAAGAGAGTTTGTGAGTATCAAAATATATTACGAAATAAATGGCTGTATCTGTTTGTTGCGTCAACTAAGAACCATGAACGTTTTATATCTACAAGGGACCATAGACCTTAATACTTCATATTAATTTCAACCTTTACCTGTTTCTGAGAAAAAAGGTTTTGACAGACAGAAATATAGTTGGACAGACGGACAACATATCAATAGAATCTAGGGATATTTCATATTCCATCAAATATCTAAAAATCTACAAAAAATTTCTAACATAGTAAATGGAGGAATGATAGGTTATTTTAAGGCCTAATAAATAACAGAAAAACTTTTCGTATTTCTTTTTTTAAATTGTACGGATGGTCGATGTCGAAAATGAGTATGACAAAAGAACTTAGTGTCTTTTTATAAAACTATTAATTTTAATTAAAATTGAAAAAAATTTATAAAATCTAATTATTAATAATCAGTGTTACCACCTCTTATATTAGTTACATATCAACATCGATTGTTCATACCTCAAAATTTAATTGTCAATGTCTTGCTGTGGTATGAAGTTCCATGTTCTTTGAAAGTATTCGTAAAGTTGTTGTTCCGTTGACGAATTCCTACCCATATCATGCTTGTCCCGCCTTGGTATGAGTAGACCTCCCAGGGTGTCGCAGGCCGCCTCTCGTGAGGCTGGACCACCCCGATCTCGCCCTTGACGATCTCGAAAAAGCCGAATGCCTAGCAGACAGTCTAGAGTACCAGTGCACGCCGTCCACCGCACCAATAGATCCCGCTCACCTATTAGAGGTAGAATCGGAAGTTGAACGTAGGTCTGCGCTGCCACCAGCGGGTGAACCTCTCGATCCTGTGACAGTAGATGAAGTCACCGAAACTATTAAAAGTCTTAAAAATAGATCAGCCCCTGGGCCAGACGGCATCAGTAACAAGGTTATCAAATCCCTTTCGGCGCCACTTATTTGCCTCCTTGTAGGAATATTTAACACCTTTCTCACGAACTGCTCTTTCCCGGACATCTGGAAAGAAGCAGACGTAATAGGGATCCCAAAACCGGGTAAACCGCGTAATCGTCCCTCTAGTTACAGACCCATTAGCCTGCTCAACACATTGGGCAAACTATACGAGCGCATTATTCACAAGCGTCTCCGTCATTACACCGAAGCTAACGGACTCCTCCCAGACGAACAGTTCGGCTTTAGAGCCAATCACTCATGCACTCACCAGATTCATCGCCTAACAGAATACATTCTGTCTGGCTTCAGTCAAAACCCGCTAAGAAAAAAGTCTCGAAACACGGGAGCCCTCTTCTTCGATGTCGCGAAGGCGTTTGACAAGGTCTGGCACGACGGCTTGATTTACAAGCTGTACAAACTGAACGTGCCCGATAGGCTCGTGCACATCATACGAGCTTTCCTTTCGAACCGCACTTTTCGATATCGAGTAGAGGGAACTCGTTCTACGAAACGTTTCCTTAAGGCCGGGGTTCCACAGGGCTCCGTACTATCCCCACTCCTTTTCACACTTTTCACGAGTGATATCCCAAATGACCCCGTGGTGAACACCGCACTTTTTGCCGACGATACGGCACTCTTTGTGTCAGACCCCAACAAAAATAGACTCGCCATAAAGCTCCAAAAAGCGACCAATCGCCTTGGTGAATGGTTTCGCCTATGGAGAATTGATGTGAATCCCGAAAAAAGTGTAGCAGTATACTTTCAACGGAATTCTACAGGAGGTACTAAACCCAAAACAATCTCTCTATACGACCGCCCAATCCCTTGGGAAAAATCGGCCAAATACCTAGGCGTCACTTTCGACTCCCGCATGAGTTTCAAGACGCACATAAGTGTAGTACGCAACAAAGCCAAGTCAATAATTGGCCGTCTACACCCACTCGTTAGCAGTAAGAGCAAACTGTCGCTAAGACACAAACTCCGGCTGTACAAAACCTGCATTAGACCGGTTATGTCCTATGAAAGTGTAGCTTTCGCCCATACATATAAGACCCATATTCTAAAACTCCAAAGAGTACAAAATTTTTTCATCCGGAGAGCCACCGGCGCACGGTGGTACCAACGGAACTCTGATTTACACAACGATTGTGAACTACCATCTATCTCCGAATATTTTAAGGAGATGTCCCAACGCTACTTCGACAAGGTAGAAACCCACCCTAACCCGCTAGTGACAAACGCAGCTAACTACGTTCAGATAGCAAACGTCGCGCCCTACCTCCGTAGACCGCGAAATGTTTTAATAGAACCACCAATATCGCTCGATCCAGCCGACCCAAGCGTCGCAGGCACATCACACAACGACACTACACCCACACTAAATGGTACAAACACAAATAGGACAACGAATGGGACGCGTCGCACCCGCAGACGGGCACGACGCGTTCCAGCACACACCGCGTACACACCGTACACCCGCGTTCCTGGACGGTTCTCACCGCCCAGACCATCGACCGACACGAGCTGAGCAGTCAGAGACGGGGGTCCGCACACCCCCCCTCGGACTGCGGTTAGATAGCTCAAAGAAAAACGCCTAAAAGGCGATATGATGATTGGTAACAATATCAAATCATAAACCATCTCATCATCATCCTCACCTCATTGCCTTTCCCTTTTTAATGAGCCCTGAGACAAGATGAAGCTGTAAGAGACGCATAGTCTAACAGCACCAACATCAAGATAATAGGTGTCGCAGGCGGCTAAGTCTCACTGAAATTGTCCAAACACGTGTTCTTTGTGAATCCGGATGAAACCCAAACCGCAATCCATCTGTGAACAGCATCAAAGACAATTGTTCGTCACTCCATGATAAATGCTCCCGAGTCCACGAAAGCTGCCGACTGCGATTGCCACGTCACAATGCTGGATCACGTAGCGGTATTCGAGCATGAAGACCAACTCCATGCAACCTCCTTCGCACGTTTGGGTCGTTTATCAGCAGCTGGTGGTCCTTCCGGAGCCTTTGTAGTAGTTGCATCGTTACGATATTGGTTTATTTTCTGGCGGTCATTTGGAGAAATCGATCCTGTCTCTTCGTAGTAAAACAATATCTACCCGTGTGCCGTTCAGTCACATCCCCACTACTGCGATACCGTGATCATAACCTTGATACCACGTTTTGGCTGTTGTGTAGGACATCAGCGACGACGCGTTGAATAACACCATTTTCTAACATGCCGACGGCTCTTAACATTTCATCTCGACTCAATTGACGATGTCACATGACTCTTAATGCTCACATGCACGATAATTAAAAAAAAAACAATCTTATCCCTATTCGTTAATTAATATCAGTAGAACAATTTTAATTTTCCTTGACGTAAGGAATTTGCCTATTAAAAACCTCAATTTAAACCATAAAGTAATAACACCGGGGTACAAGACGAAAGTGAGTTACTTTTTTAATGTTTTTCAATTTATTTTGAAATTATAAGGGCCCGTTCTATTGCAATAATTGTAATGTAAATTATTAAAAAAAACTAGTAATTATTGTAAGATTTCTTGCGTGTTGATTCATAGGCCATTTTTAACATTGTTCTTTGAAAATAGAATAAAAGAGGTTTCAATCTGTATATAGACTTTTTACGGAAACTAAAAAAAATTTAAACTATAAAGTCGTAAATTATTTAGGATTAAGGTATCCCTAGATTCCGTTAATGTGTTTAGTTCCAATTTTTTTATTGAGTCGTAGAACCCTGAAGATGTTTTATTAATAGTCTTGGCGCAAAAAGATGATGATTGTTACTCTTAAAGTTTATTTGCGTGATAAATCATATGATTAGGACATTCACAAGAAAGGTTGAGAAGCCGGGATAAGCCCCAAGGATTTGGTAAGCTGAAGGCGGCTGCAGAATAATAACTATTAGTGAATAATGGATTTGAAGAAAAATAACAGTGGAGAACTAGATAACAAAGATTTTACAAAAACAGGAATAATATATTAATGTTATTAGCTTCATATCTTAAGGGGAAATATAATGTCAATTGGCTTAGCAAGATCCTTCGTTATGCCGAAAATATTGCAGCATTAATTTTGAAATAAATAAATGGTAAAGTTGAGGATTAATGTTAAGGATTATGTTAGACGAAAATACGATTTCGTTAAATTTTCTCGATATAAAAAAAATCCAAAGTTACCTCCAAAATAAACAATAAACCGCTGTTATTCATTAAATAAGATCATGAAACTTTGCATACTAACTGAACTAACTATAAAGCAGTGCTTATGTTATTTACTTTTTTTAAAATACCATTATTTTTACTGTAAAAAGAAATTACCTAAACTATTGGCCTTTTGAAGCGTGATTCCTGCAGCACGGTCACTTCGCCTCGGCCTTTGGACGGGGAGGTTGTGTCGCTTACGATCAGAATATACATTACGCAACAGTACGACGTAAAATTAAAATGGGAAATAACCGTGATAAAAATAAGAAGCGGCTGGCTTGGCGTTAAGAAACAGGCATAAATATGATAAACCTAATGAAATAAGTGTCTAACGACCTTTCTACTTACAGTATTAGTGATTACAAACATGTCGGTACATAGCATACGACGCGCGGGCAAGTGGGGACGAAATTAGAATTTGAGCTGACTTACTCTATCCTCTTAAGTGGGATTGCGATTAAGTGGGGATAATTTTTTCAAATATTTAAGTGACACCAGGACAGTAAAACCTGCAATTGACGTTCAAAGAAGGTGTAGCCTTCTTTTGCATGGTGCATTTTTAACTAACAGAATAGAATACAATTATACTAATTTTCTATGTACTTTAAATCGTCATTGGCGAGAATAATACTTTTATTAATAGACAGTCTCCAACCAACCAGCCTTAATTATAATTTACTAGTGATGATAATCATTAGGTACCCCAATTAATTCCTTCTTTAACCTCTCACATGTACTTTATACATGGTGTGACTTTTAAATTGGGCAGTGTGGCAGGACTTAAATCATAATGTTACTGGAAACTAATTTAGGTATCATTTTTTTGGTGTAGAAAAATTATGTAACACAAAAAAGTAAATAAAATTAAATTGCTAAACATTTTGGGAGTTTGTGAAAATAAAATAATCACCGTCGTGAATGTGAGCAATCCTTTGATAAATTATTTGTCTACTAAGATATCTCTGAATGTGTTACGTCCAGACTTAATAATTCTGAAGAAATATAATATACTTTATAATTCAGTAGAATAATTTGGAATATAAATAATATATTACTATATTGTATTCATTCTCTAGGTACGACAAATTAAAAGTAAAAACGAAGAATTTTTCCTTTAGAGTCCCCGCAGACTACAGACTGCGGCGGCTGACCGCTAAGACTCGCTTACTTATTTAACGGTCAGCCGCCGAAGAGTCTACCACCCGTATTCACGAACGATACTTACATAAGTATGGCAGAAACACTATGCTAAGTAAGATATTTCTCACTGCGTTCGTCATGGCAGGCCGTTCATTTCATAAACAATACTTAGTGGACTCTTTGTTGTGCGGACACATAGCATTGAATGGGGCGCCGTGATTGGTTAACGTTGTGACGCGACTTCAGTCGAGTTGAATGACAGTTAAACGTCACTCAACCAAGATATTATTTTGTCGTTTGAATTCTAAGCATAGTTTACTTATACAATTTTCATTGAGTTATAATGTACTACGTACTAGAGGAGACACCGCATTCAGCTACTCTGTTCCACTCAACTGCGGTTCATGCACTGCACTTTAATCAGTCACTCGCTAGGCGCTTGTAGAGTTGTCACGTGTTGTGTCGATTTAAAAAAAATCTCTTGATAAAAATATGCCGTCTTGTGTACTTAGATATTGCACAAATAATTCAAGAAATGTCAGTAAAAACCAAGGAATTACTTTTCATCGGTTAATAAGATATTTATTCAATAAAAAAGTATTATAAATTAATAATAAAACAAATTATTCCTAAGACGCCATCTCGTGTCACTGAATATAGATTATGAAATTAATATGTTCAGATGCGACATTTCCGTGGGTACTTAAGTATAGGACGAATATATTATTATACACATTTTTTTATAGAAACATATATAAGTTATTATGATTTGGCAAAAATTTCCATGTTTAAATCCGCTTATTATTCTTTTATTTTATTTTTAAGTTTCCACATCAAAGTCAAAGTGGAATAAATTCGTCCATTTTTAACTCTCGCGTGCCCAGCATTTATGAACGATTATTTACAACATTTATGATTCTAATTTAAATAAATATATTTGTAATTTAAATTTTATGTTAATAAGTTTTGTTAAACATACATTTAGTACGTTTTTTTTATATTTGACATAGATACCTTTTAAAATATTCAGATAAAAATATCATTAAAATGTAATTCTGACATAATATTATGTAATATTATATTAAATTAGCACATATACAAAATAAAAAACAATTTAAAAAATTGTACTCGATATAATTAACAATACAATATAAATAAACAATTATTACATACTGACCATTCTACTTACGTATAATCTATAATAACAAAAACTGACCGCGCAAGCGCAATGCGCGTTTATACCAACTGCGCATGCGCGACTCTACTATTACCGCGCATGCGCGAAGACATACGAGTAGTGCACAATTTTTGTTTGGAATAGCTTCTCTAGTACGTAGTACATTATAACTCAATGACAATTTTATAATTATTTTGAATACGAGTTGCTTGCCTATAATGAATGCGAAATCACCTAAAATATGGTAAGTATTACATTTTATGTTTCTGTTTGTTTCGTTGTCAATTTCGTGCAAATAATAACACGTGTTGTTTTCTTACAGTTCAAAGAAGTTACCATTTACTTCTTCGGAATTCGGAATCTTTTGAAAACCTATAGCAACTTTTAAATTCATTGGCACTGTAATAATCAAAAGGATTTTGAAAGTCACGCATCACTTTTCTTGTGCTAATCGTTCTTTGCACGTTTATTCTCTCCAGGATATAATTATCAAAATCATCTTCGCTGCTGTAATCAATTGCAATTAATTAATCAAAACAAATCAGCGTATCACAAATCAACAAACACCTATATACCCGTAAACAGTTTGACATAATTGCGTTGCTTTGTTGCACTATGCGTAGCGTAAAGTAGCTAGCGAGCTACTTTATCTGTGCGTTCATTATAATGAGCGCATAGTGTCGTTCGTCCCTCAAGTGTTGTTTATGAATACGTTTTCTGTACCCTGTGCGTTCGAGCGCACTGTGAGACTGCACAGTAACGTTTGTGAATACGGGTGTACATCACATGAAGATGCCTCGTGTAGAGTCGAAACACGTGTCGTATTATCATCGATGGTGTGTCTTTTCTAGAAGAGTGGTGTTGAGAGTAGTGTTGTTGGGAGTGGGTGCTCTTCAAACTAGGCAAGACGCATCATTTCATTTAATTATTGAGCGGATGGTTGTAAAATAACTGTTAATATCTTTATTATAAAGGATTTCAGCAAAGTAACGCCTAATTCTATCAATTATCATAACATAACATAAACATAACATAAGCACTCACGCCTGTCACCCAGAGGGGTAGGCAGAGACTACGGACTTCCATTTAACACGATCCTGACATACCTCTTTCGCCTCCTTTACATCCATATACCAACGCATACATGCTCGTCGTTTAAGGGTACTTTTAACGTGGCCCATTTTCATCAATTATCATAAAAGTATTTATTAATTTGCAAGTCCGCTTTGCATATAAATGGTACAATATTATTGTTTACAAAATCTGAAAATAAAATAAAGGGTTATTACATACATATTTTATAGTATTAAACGTGGACCGACTAGAGTCGGACTATTTCCTATAAAGTATAGGTGATAAACAACCACACAGTCTAAGTGATGGTAAATGGATGCTGTGGCTCATATACATCTACATTTATTCTCAATTAAGTATCGAAATGCAGGTGCGTAGTCATTCGTGAGGACTAAGTAAAAGGGGTCTCCGATTCTTTACACTTAACGTATATAATAAAGCAGTAAATTGTCATTTTACGCTGGTATTATATTTACAACTTACATAATTTTTTATCACTTTTTGGATATACATTTTTGTGCAAAGATTACTGATTTATCATTTCAGTTAAAAAAAAACCTATACCTTTAGGATTTTCAAATTTCCTGTATTATGGAGGCGACTTGTAGGCCTTTATTATTTACTATTGATTTCTAATGTAATTTGTTCTGTGCAGAATTCGAACCGGTGTCCTACAGCGCTGCAATCAAGCTATTTGCTTATAAGCTGCTGAGCACTAAGCCGTTGAACCTTTTCTAAAACAAGGCATTGGTTATTAAAAATGTAAATGCGATGTCGAAAGGTGTTTAGAAATTGAATTCCATTATGCGAATGTAATATATTATTAATAGGCAATTCGCCGTGAGCCGTGGTAGCTCAGATGGTTAGCGCTCGCTATAAATTTCACAAAAAAATCGAAGAATTGGTGCCCAAATTATGAAGGTTTAAAAAAATGTTTTTAGTGACCTTACTGTACTTTCATGTACACCACTGCCGAAAATTAATGAAATTCGTTAATTTTTGGTGTTATATTATTTCTCACGGATGATTCTATTAATAATTTGGTAAAGACTTTATGGATCTACTATAATTTTGCAGAAAAAAACTTCAATTTTTAGGATGAAATTTTATAAAAAAATAATTTTGACAAAAGTTTGAGAGCCAGTCGTGAAAAAAAAGTATGAAGACCTAAGTGGCTAACTATTTAAAAAATATGCGCAGTTAATACAGTTTTTGAAATGGTATAATACATAATTTAATTTTACGTAAAGGTGGAAAAAGAATTAATTCGACTGAAGAAAGAAAAAAATAACATTGTCTTAAATTGTCATAATAAAAGCGTTAAGTTGTACATAAATCAACGTTTATTTCATAACAGATGTTCGAAATGTCTGCCACCCACTCTGATACAAGCTAAACATCTTCTTATAAATAAATACGCTTCTAAGAAGTCGAGCGTAGCGCCGTTCTGTTATTTTTGAAGCGTCCTCCTGCACATGACTGCGCAATTCCTTCAAACTTGAAATAGGCTTGAAGTACACCTGTTCTTTTAGACAGCCCCAGTAAAAAAATCTAGTGGATTTAAGTCCGGGGATCACGGAGCCCACAAAATGGGACCTAAACGACCAATCCGTATATTTGGATACGTCACATTTGATGATTTGATGAATTTTTTTTTTGCAAAAAAGTACAATAATTACTTATACTCTTTACTGCATTACTAATAGAATCATCTATGAGGAGTGAGAGTTTTCTCACTTCTCATTGCAAACAATGGTAAACACCAAAAACGCAACGAATTTCATTAATTCGCGGCGGTGGTGTGCATGAAAGGATATTTTTTAAAACATTCATATTTTTGACACCACTAGGAATATTTTTTTGTACTTTTATTTGACCTATGTTATTAGGAACCCCAGGATTATCCATTCTTCCTGGGACAGCCGATATATATAGATACCAAATCAAATCAAATAGTTTATTTGTGATTCACAGGTTACAAAAGGTCTTAATTAAATACAAATAAAGTTCTGTCTTAGTCTCAGTCTCTGTAGATATATAAATAACTAAAACTATAGAAAAGTAATATAAAAGCTAACAATATAAATTAAGTACTAGAATAAGTAAAAATACATAGCATTTAAGCAAACATAAAAGTTTAGTTTTTATCCTTTTCTAAATTGTAAGTAGATAGCCAAAACATAGGTTAAGGGTGAATCGAAATGTCAGAGTATCTAAAGTTACGTATAGTTTTTACTTAAAACACCAATCCATAATCCAGAACGCAGGTTCTAAATTTTTTATGTTTGTAGTATTCCTATTATATGATTATGCTAATACATGGTGTTTTCTAAATACATAGTAACGCCAATTTTCTTATATAAACAGCCTGTGTGTACTTCTCCAGACAAAGTGTATAAAAGTCATTTCGTTTTTTAAAGTTTTATTTCAATCTCCAATCAGAATGTAAGTTGTCATCATTAGAATGTGTGCAAAATGTTTCCTTATGATGATAAATATAGAGCTTTAAAACAGTTAACATTAATCCTTAACGTATAAAACGTTTTAGAACTATAATGCATATTTTTTTAATCAATTTTATTTTAAGAATTCAAAACAGCACAATATTATTAAAACTATTGATGTTCTAGATAAAAATTAAGACAGTAAAATCATGCAAATATATCAATACCTTAAATACAAAAGGTTTTGTATTTACAGAATCACATAAAGTCGGCCTATTTCATACAAAATATTTGGGTCGATACGATACCCTTTAACTAGGTCAACGCAAGTGGAGTTTTTGGAGGTTGGTCATATAATGACCAACCTCCAAAAACTCCACTTGCGTTGTGTCCTCCTCTAAAATTATCATGGCGATTCAAAAACCTGATTCAAGTTTACCAATTTGACTGCTATGATTGATAATTGAATATACATTTGGATGTGTGGATTTTCAGTTAGTTCATGTTTTGTAAATACATATTCCCTTACTGAACGTCCTACTTTAGCATAATATCTCCTAGTTTTGCGAGGCTTAGCTTCAGATTCTACTGTCTCTAAAGGGACATATGTGTGTATACTGTATTTTGCTAATTTTGGAGATTCATATATTTTGGAGATTTTTTCGTGTCGCATATATCGATGTTTAAGTGTAAAATGAATACTTGATTAAATTTTTATTGAAATCAATTATGTAGTCAGAACAAATCACATTAGCATAAATTTTATAAACACTACATGGTATACCATTATATGGATGAATACTGGCCTTTTAAATATGGGAAAACTCGTAAGTTGTTTTTTAAAAGTTTGTAATAAATTAAACGTTTTATTACAATTCTTAATAAATTAATTATCTCTAGTAAAAGAAGTTAAAGAGGTGCAAATGAGTATTATTACTATCAAATCCAAGCATAAAACTTTAGACAACTTCAACTCAACTGTTTCTTAAGATTTCCGTAGAATAGACAACTCCATTAAATAATTCACGCAGTAAGTTCTTTAACTTTTGACTTAGTTTAGTAACATTGTAGTTCAATTCTATAGCAACGTAACTTTGTAAAAATTTACAGTAAGTAAACGCTATCACAGAATACTAGCGTAAAATAGCAGCTTAATGCTGTTGTGTTTTGTATGATGAGCGAAGAGAACTTGACACCGTCTTTACCAGAAACGAGTCACTGTGACAAGGCATCTTCATTTTGATTCTTAATTGAAGATAAATATAGATGTATTTTAGGCCACAGCATCAACTTACCATCAGGTGTACTGCGTGCTCGTTTGTCACCCCATTCCATAAAAAAAAAGAAATTAACCTTCATAATATTTTGTTTAAAAACATCTTTACAATATGGTGATGCGTTCCATCGCGAATCCTCTAAGTAATTTTGACTAGGGAAGTTTAACCCAATAGATGACAACAGTACAACAATATCTCAAGTTATTAACGTACCTAAGCAGACGTGGTAGTGGTATACGTGGTAGAGCCATGCTATAGTGTAGTTGTAGCACGAATGGGTTGTCTGGACCGGGGCAGGACCACATTCTCACAGAATACCAGCGTAAAATAGTAGCTTAATGCTGCTGTGTTTCGTATGGTGAATGTAGAGAACTAGCGACCCTTTTTACTGGAAACGAGGTATTCCATCTTGGTCCTTATGGGTGACAACGCATCTGTATTTTTATTCGTAATCGAGGATAGATGCAGATATCTATGGGCCACAGCAACCACTTACCATCAGGTGGACTGTGTTCTCGTTTGTCACCCTACACTATAAAAAAAGCATAATAATTTTAGCGAAAGGTTTTCTTTCATTTGACGAATAAAAATTTACTATGAACGATATTTGCCGGTCTTATTCTTGCCAAAAACTACATATCAAACATTGTCTTTTATAGAGTTATAGTTGTTTTTAATTTCACTCATTCACAAACTATAAATTCTATTAAATGAACGCTTTTGTACAAAAAGTACCGCGGATGTAATGAATCTAAGTTAAATACTGCCGAAATTTACATAGATGGTAGATTGTTACACTTTGGCCGATTATATCTTTATTCTACCGTAATATCTTAAACGGCTTACATAAATTTTAAAGTACACGCGAAGTCATTGGCAAAGCTTCTCTTTGTGAAAACATTGTAAGAAGCGAACTTTAGAGATATAAGAACATATTTTCCCCTAACTTTCAGTTCACCTGCAATAAATTAACACTTTGTATGACGTATGAGGGGCTGATAACATACTAATACTAAAATAATGATTATATAAATTTTCGTCTACCTAGACACAAAAAAGAAGTGTAATCTGTGCAGTAGTTTATGTATGGGCGGATTTTTCAATGCAGAGGTTTAAAATTTAGAGAGGTTAGAAAATTTATTTATAATTTTATTGTATAAGTAATTTTATTGTATATATGGTATATGTTGCCATGTAGTGGCGGTTGAAAATATCTGCTACCCCATATCTTCTCGTGGGTGTCGTAAGAGGTGACAGAGGGACACAGAAAGGAGATGGGCAGCAGCATCTTCCTGATAACAACAATAACATAATAAAAAACTGCGGTTGCCAACCCGCTCGCCAAGCGTGGCAACTATGGCAAATATCCCCCCATGAACAACGACGCAAATAAACGGCCCCCAGTCCCCGGCGGCCCCGCTATTCCTGGCTACGGTGGCGACCATGGTAACGGCGGGGCAGGGGGTGCTAAGAATCTCCGGTGGAAGTTCGGTTGCCACCTACGACGACTCGACCTGGCAACGTATAACGCACGCGCCCTGAGGACTGACGAGAAGATCCTGGAGCTGGAAGAATGGGTAGACAAGTTGCGTTGGCATATTATTGGATTATCTGAGGTCCGCAGAAAAGGGGGAGGACACGGTAATCCTCGAGTCCGGCAACTTGTTCTATCACCGGGAGGGCGACCATCTGTCCCAAGGAGGTGTCGAATTTATCGTCCACAAGTCTCTCGTCAAAAACGTTGTAAATATTGGGAGTGTATCAACGAGGGTCGCGTACCTGATACTCAGAATCACCAAACGGTATTCGCTGAAGGTCATACAGGTCTACGCACCAACCTCGACACATCCCGATGAGGAGGTGGAGGAAATGTATGTATGATGATATTTATAGAGCCATGCATTCCTCCAAAACCCACTACACGGTGTTGATGGGAGACTTCAACGCAAAACTAGGCACAAGAGAAGGCGGTGGGCTGAAGTTAGGGAAATACGGAGTAGGGCAACGGAACCGTAGGGGCCAGCAGCTGGCTGACTTTATGGAGAAATAGGGACTCTTTATGATGAACTCTTTCTTCCAGAAGCGGCCCCACAGGAAGTGGACCTGGTCGAGCCCCGACGGTTCGACAAAAAATGAGATTGACTTCATTATGACGACCAGACGCCAACTGTTCAGTGATAGTTGTCAGATCGTAAACAGTACGCACGTACATTCGTTCAATTTTGTCTCGCGCTGTTGCAGGTTGCAACTGTCTACGATACTAACATTTCTTTTTAATAAAATGTTTACTTGCCACCGTTGTAAGATGGAAGCTAGAGATGGTGTTCAGTGTACTCTGTGTTTGAAGCAATACGACTTTCCGTGTGCTGGAATAACCGAGATTGGTTTTCATAAACTTGGCGATAGGAAAGCAACGTGGAAATGTAATACTTGTAAAAATACTAGCTCTGGAAGTCCAGCTCCTGGTCGTTCCAATTTTTGCACTCCAAGTGATCTCGACGGTATTCGTGGTGAGTTACGTGGACTCTCTGTACAAATGTCATCATTACCTAAGTTACTAGATTCGGTAAAAAATATTCAGGCTGATTTGGCCGATCTTAAAATGATTAAATGTGAGTTGTCGGTTGTGAAAGATTCGCTGGACTACGTTCACGCTTCGGTTGACACGCTTATAGCTAGGATAGCCGAGGTAGATCGTGAAATTCAAACACTTCAGAAGACCAAGGAAGATGTAACCCGCCTAGAACAGCGGTTGCAAAAATTGGAAGCAGTCTTCAATGATGGGGAGCAGCGGTCACGATTGAACAATATTGAAATCAAAGGATTTCCCAAAACGGAAAATCTATTTACCATTGTATCTAAAATAGCAACCAAAATTGACTTCAATATTAGCGATAACAACATTAATTACATTGCTAGAGTTCCTACCCGCAGCGATAAAAACAATAAAAGCATAATCGTATCTTTGCACAATCGATACCTCAGAGACAATTTTGTCACAGCAGCGAGAAAAAGTAAATCCCTTACGCCGTTGGATATAAACAGGTCTTAACGGTACTCACAAAATTTTTATCAACGACCATTTAACGCTTGAAAACAAATTGTTATTAAACAAAACAAAGGCTTTGGCCAAGGAGCGGGATTTTCCGTACGTTTGGGTGAAGAACTACAAAATCCCTGTACGGAAAACACAACATCACCTGTTCATGTAATAAAAACGGACTTGGATTTAAGAAAAATTGTTTAGGATTTCTCAAGTTATTGTTCAGTTTACTTTCTATGCATACGCAAAGTTTGAGAAGCGTTTTGTTTACTCGCACCTCGCTATTGTTCGCTTATCAAAAGGGCAAGTTCTTGCTATCTGTGTTTATTATTATTATCTCTATTTTGCTCACTATGCTGTTTTGCTTAAAGTAACGTTTTGCATATCGAATCTCACAGGCTCAGATTTTATAATACCCTTTTTTAATTTTTCTTTTGCTTATCATAGATGTTTTGTTATATTTGTGCTTATGTTATTTATTTTATAGATTACAAGTAATTATTTACTATTATTTGTACGAATGTTGGAATTATTTATGTGTACTTGGCATATTGAATAACACATATATTAACCTACTGTAACTCTCGCACCGTGTTAACTGTATTCCGTAATCATTTGATCTGTCGCTCAGGATACAAGGGATACATTTACTGTAAGTTATATACCAGTCATATTATCGCGTTATTTTTGAAATGTAGGAGAATAATTGTTATTACTCCACAAAAATACCTACTTCACTGCTTGCGCGCCATTGCTTATACTTTTGTGTCACACTTGTACGCGTATATCATGAAATATTTATGCATTTTACTAATTAGTAGGAAATTATTTTCTAATATGCCTCAACGTAAATTATTTGTTTACTAATTAATTAAAAATATAAATTAATTATAACGTAACTTATTCTGATGTAGGTCAAAGTATGGGGGGTGGCGTTCTTATTGCTGTTCGACGAGAGCTTATAGTTTTTGAACACAGTGAATGGCGTTCATCAGCGGAGGATATATGGATTACTCTGGCCCTAAAGCGCGCATCGAGTAATATGTGTTACAAATTAAATATTTGTATTGTTTATATGTGCTATCAAAACTTAGGTAATTCTTTATTAAAGCAATTAAAATGTTTCTATACTAAATTAAATGAGACTGTGTTAAATAACTTGACAGACGGTTTTTTAATTCTAGGCGATTTTAATTTGCCGAATATAATATGACAGCCAGCTGACGATGGGCAATCTCAATGCCCCACTAATATTCAAGGTCCCATTCAGTCGGACTTTTTTGATACTCTCTAAATAGAGAGTATATGTAACATAAATATGTTGTATGTTGAGTATGTAACATAAATATGTTACTTATCTCAGTATAATAGTCAACCAAACTGTAACAACAGAATTCTGGATTTAATTTTCTGCAATAACTTTATAGATGTACATAAATGTCTAGACCCTTTGGTGTCGGAGGGTCATCAACACGTGGCATTATGTATATCTGTTGATTTCATCCACCAGCATATGCTTTTAACGCAAACCAGAACTAAATTCCTGTATAATTTAGCAGACTACACTAAAATATGCCAACAACTTGATAGTACGGACTGGTCCAACTGTCTTAGAATTGGTACTTTAGAGGAGGCTGTACTCTTATTGTATGATAAGTTAAAAACGATAATCAATGCACATGTCCCTTGCAAAAATGTTAAACCAACTTCCAGATTTCCTCCTTGGTATAAAACCCCCCTCATTAAAATCTTAAAAGAAAAAATGAAGTACCACTCTAAGTATAAGAAATATAGAAACACTTCCGCTCTTGATTCTTTTATTTTATTAAGGGAACGTGGTAAGGTTCTTAAAAAAAGCATGTACGAAGCTTACATTCGCAATATAGAAAATAACATAAGCAAATCACCGAAAACCTTCTGGAACTTTGTCAAGAGTAAAAAATCTCCATATTCATATCCTTCTAGTATGAAATTCGGTCCATATTCTTCAAGCAAAGGTGAAGTAATTTGTGATTTTTTTAATCAGTTTTTTAAGTCCAACTTTCTTCACGATTCTGACACAACCAACTTTAATATTATTAACACGAAAATTGATCAATCTGTCGATATCAATTCCATCGAAGTGAAAGAAGCCGAGGTATCCAGACTTTTAAAGACTATCGACCCGCACAAATCAGCTGGATCAGACGATATCCCGGCAATTTTCATCATACGTTGTGCGAGCTACTTTGCATCTGAGCATCCCGTACCGCCGTTTTTTAAGGGAAGGCATGTTTCCAAATATTTGGAAAAATGTGTTTATTACTCCAGTACATAAAAAGAACCTAAGGATGAGGTACAAAATTATCGTCCCATTTCTAAGCTCTGTCTATTTGCTAAAGTGCTTGAAAAAATAATTTACAATCAGGTGTACTCTTCTTTTCGTCACACATTTAGTGAAAATCAACATGGTTTCTTAAAAAACAGATCCACCGTGTCAAACCTTATTATTTGTTCCGACTATCTAACTAGCTTTATGTCAAAACCAGCACAAGTTGACGTAGTATATACAGACTACTGCAAAGCATTCGACAGAATTGATCATTTAATTCTTTTACGTAAACTCCTTACAATGGGTATCAGATGTGATTTGTTCAGATGGTTTACGTCATATATCAGAAATCGAAGTCAATCTGTCGTCCTTCGTGGGTATCGTTCCTCTACAATCCACATATCGTCTGGCGTACCGCAAGGATCCGTATTAGGTACTTTGCTCTTCTTAATTTTTATGAATGATATCGATACGTGTTTAAAAATTTCCAAGATTATTCTTTACGCTGACGATATGAAAATCTTATGTCCTATTACAGATTTGGAAAGTTTTAACAATAAACTTGATCTAAATGTTTTATCCGCTCATTTACTCGTAAACTTAATCCTATAATATATAATTATAAATTACACCATACTGCTCTAAATAGAATCAGCACTATCAGAGATCTAGGTGTGACCTTTGACTCAAAATTGCTGTTTGACAATTACGTTGATGATATTGTTACAAAGGCTAACAAAGCGCTGGGTTTTATATTAAAGTTATCGGCAAATTTTAAAAGTATAAACACTTTTAAGATTCTTTATTGTGCATTTGTACGCAGCCACTTGGAATATGCCTCTGAAATTTGGAATCCTTAATATAATGTATATGTTGATAGGATAGAGCGCATACAAAAAAGATTTTTGCGTTTTCTTCAATTTAAATCAAAAAAGTTTATACCCAACTATACTCTTCGATGTAAAAAATTTCATATCTTACCTTTATACGAGCGAAAAAATATTGCAGATCTCTCTTTCCTCTCTAAAATTGTTAATGGTGTTGTTGATTGCCCTGAACTACTAGGTAAAATATGTTTACGTACCTCATCATCTAACATACGTGAAAAGTAATTATAGACAAAACTCTTTTATTATTCGATCATGCAAATCTTTTAATGCTACAGCACATATGGACTGATATGTGGATATACACTGAATGGTGGATATCGACTTATTTCATTCTAGCGTTCCCCAACTTAGGCGATTACTTTCTAACAATTTCTTTTCTTCCCGATAGTGTACTGTTACTTGCCATATACTTGTACATATCTGTTTTGACACAATCTTGTTTGCTATAAAGTAATATATAAGTGAAAACTTGTAAATGGCCTTCATTTTTGTAATGATTATATTATTTTTGTAATTAGCTGTAAGTTTTCCAAATAAATAATAAATAAAAAAAAATGTCTCAGTGATCGCAAGGGTGAAACCGGCAGCGATCACCGAATGGTTAGAGACACACTGAACCTAAACGTTAAGTTGGAGAGGTCTCGTCTAATGAAGTCAACGCTCCGTCCCCCTCGTGCTCAAATCCAGAATCTCAAAACCTTTCAGCTCGAGTTACGTAACCGCTTTCAGTGCAAGCTCGTGGAAACTGTCCATGCGGTCGGAGCTAAGTTCTGCAAGACCCGCCGCACAAGAACACAAAAACTCTCCGATCACACTTTTAATCTCATGGCTGTTAGATGGAAGATGAGGCTGCAATCGTCAACAGGTTTGACAGCATACAGGCAACTGAACAGACATCTCCAAATGCATGCGGCGAGACTTACGCAACTTTAATACTGCTCGTATTAAAGAAGCGATCGAGCGGAACCAGGGTTCCAAAGTCTTTGCCAGAGATCTGTCTGCCAGAAAGAGCCAACTGTGAAAGCTGAAGACTGAGTGTGGCAGCATCGTTTCCGGGACACCTGAGATTTTGAGTGAGATTGAGAGGTTCTATGGGCAGCTGTACACATCATCGTTGGAGCCACACGCAAGTGTGAGTAACGATCCAAGAGCAAGTCTTACCTGACACTATTCCGATGATATCCCGGACGTCAGTCTGAGTGAGATTAGAATAGCCCAGCACCTTCAAAACGGCAGGGCCCCAGGCGAGGATGGAATTACAGCGGAGCTTCTGAAAGCGAGTGGAACACCGGTACTTGAAGTCCTTCAGAAGCTTTTCAATTCCGTCCTCCATGGTGGCACTACTCCGGAGTAGTGGAGCAGAAGTGCGGTGGTCTTGTTCTTTAAGAAAGGCGACAACGCTCTCTTGAAGAACTACAGACCGATTTTCCTTCTGAGCCGCATCTACGTGCTGTTTTCGAGAGTCATTACGAATCGTCTCGCACGCAGACTCGACGACTTCCAGCCTCCCGAACAAGCCGGTTTCCGAAAAGGCTTTAGTACCATAGATCACATACGTACCCTGCGGCAGATTGTGCAGAAGACCGAAGAGTACAATCTGCCACTTTGCCTGGCCTATGTGGACTATGAGAAAGCCTTTGATACCGTCGAAATTTGGGCAGAGCTACAGTCCCTTCAGCGGTGCCAAGTTGACTGTCGGTATATCGAAGTGCTGAAGTGTTTGTACAGTAGAGCTACGATGGCTATCCGAGTACAGAACCAGAGTTCGAAACCTATCCAAATGCAGAGAGGTGTAAGACAGGGTGACGTTATATCTCCGAAACTTATCACCGCTGCGTTGGAAGACGTTTTCAAGCTACTGGACCGGAAAGGATACGGTATTAACATCAATGGCGAATACATCACTCACCCTCGATTTGCCGACGATATAGTCCTTATGGCAGAAACGCTGGAGTACGTTAGCACAATGCTCAATGACCTCAATGGTGTCTCCCAACGGCCTATCCGTCTTAGCATGAACATGGACAAAACAAAGATCATGTTTAATGTCCATGTCACACCCATGCCGGTAGTTGTTGGGAGCACTATGCTCGAAGTTGTTAACAAGTACGTTTACCTGGGACAAATGGTCCGACTAGGTAAGTCCAACTTCGACTGAGAGGTCAATCGACGGATTCAACTCGGCTGGGCAGCGTTCGGGAAATTACGACACATCTTCTCGTCAGGTATACCTCAATCACTGCCAGTGATGACTTACGGATCTGAGACGTGGTCCTTCACTGCTGGCCGTATGAGGACGCTCAAGGTCGCTCAGCGAGCTATGGAGAGGGCTATGCTCGGAGTTTCTCTGCGTGATATACTCAGAAATGAGGATATCCGCAGTAAAACCAGAGTGACCGACATAGCCCAACGGATTAGTAAGCTGAAGTGGCAATGGGCCGGCCATATAGCTCGAAGAACCGATAACCGATGGGGAAGAAAGATTCTCGAGTAGCAGCCTCGTACCAGTAGGCGTAGTGTAGGGCGACCCCCCCACTAGATGGAGTGGCGACCTGGTAAGACATGCAGGAAGTCGATGGATGCAGGTGGCTCAGGACCGTGCTTTGTGGCATTACTTGGGGGAGGCTTATGTTCAGCAGTGGACTTGTGAAGGGCTGTAATGATGATGATAACGATGGTATATGTATACCCCACACACGGTCAGTTCTGTTGATAATTAAAAACAGTGGATTTTCGATATATCGATAAATATATTATTATCTGAGTTTTATATATAAGTTTATTTATGGATATATCGAAAATCCGATATTTTAAAAAATATCAACAGTTTTAGTTTGATCTAAGTAATGTAAAGTAAAGTTACAGCCTAAATACGTCCCACTGCAGGGCACAGGCCTCCCCTTATGTCTGAGAAGGTTTTAGGTCAAAGAAATGTTCACCACGCTGCCCCAATACGTGTTGGCGAACTTCACATGACTTCGAAATATTTTTTTCTTATTCTTCATACAAGCAGGTTTCCTCACGATGTTTTCCTTCACCGCCGAGCACGTGGTAAATCAGCACTCAAAATTGCAAATAACAATTTCATTGGTGCCGGCGGGGATCGAAGCCGGGTTACTCGCGTTGTGTTATATTTACAGCGAGCGTTAACCATCTGAACTACCACGGCTCTTTAGTTTGATCTGATCAGTTGGAATGATCAGTTTAACTGACCATGTGTGCCCCTTAATAGAATTAAAAAAAGTGCGCGGCTCATGAGCGTCTCACTTAATTTGATGAAAAAATAAATTTTATTTCTTACTTTTAAAATATACTATGTACGCGTTATAAATTAAGCGCTTTATAATTTTAAAATTTAGTATCAACTACAGGGTAAAAAATCATTAATGTTTACCAAAAAACCGATTACACAAAGTATAAAATCGATATAGGCTGTATGGTAAATTTTTCTTTTGTCTATCAAGGGCTAGAAAAATATAAAAGCGCCTTTGTTGTTAAAAGCAATAAAACTTATAACAGTTGAAAATTATTTACAAACAAACTACGCGTACTACTATTGATATAAAATAGGGAACGAGTTGAAGCCATTCTGAAGCTAATAAAAAAATAATCCCAATCTCGATATGTCAATTTTTTCGGGAGTTATCGTGACAACCTACAAAATCAACATTCGGACGTCCACTTAAATTTTCATCAAACTGTTTTTTGTCAAAGTAGCAATATAAAATCATTTCTTATAAAATATAAGATGGATTAACTACAGCGTTGTCTTAACATATAGCCACAAATTTTTTCGTATAAGTGCAATATGTTTATGATAGAGGCATTTTATGAACACAAAAGTGTTGTGAGACGTGCAATCTTAATTCAAAATTACAGCTGCCTGAATAAAATAGTTGATTTGTTTGACTTTTATATTCAGTCAGGTTTTTATTTATCTGATGGATAACTTTTATCTGGCGATTGGAAAACGAGCTCTGAAACAAAAAAAAATTATTTCATAATTATGAGGATAGAGTAAGTCAGCTCAAATTCTAATTTCGTCCCCACTTGCCCGCGCGTCGTATGCTATGTACCGACATGTTTGTAATCACTAATACTGGAAGTAGAAAGGTCGTTAGACACTTATTTCATTAGGTTTATCATATTTATGCCTGTTTCTTAACGCCAATCCAGCCGCTTCTTATTTTTATCATGGTTATTTCCCATTTTAATTTTATGTCGTACTGTTGCGTAATGTATATTCTGATCGTAAGCGACACAACCTCCCCGTCCAAAGGCCGAGGCGAAGTGACCATGCTGCAGGAATCACGCTTCAAAAGGCCAATAGTTTAGGTAATTTCTTTTTACAGTAAAAATAATGGTATTTTAAAAAATGTGAATAACATAAGCACTGCTTTATAGTTAGTTCAGTTAGTATGCAAAGTTTCACGATCTTATTTAAAGTATTTTATGAATAACAGCGGTTTATTGTTTATTTTGGAGGTAACTTTGGATTTTTTTTCTATCGAGAAAATTTTACGAAATCGTGTTTTCGTCTAAAATAATCCTTAACATTGATCCTCAACTTTACCATATATTTTTTCAAAATTAATGCTGCAATATTTTCGGCATAACGAAGGATCTTGCTAAGCCATTTGACATTATATTTCCCCTTAACATTGAGATATTATGTACTACGTACTAGAGGCGACACTGCATTTAGTTACGCTGTCCCATTCAATTGCGGCGTTATCGCCGCACTTTACTCAGTCCTCGCTAGGCGCTAGTGAGTTGACACATCTTGGTTGATTATGTAAAATAATCTCCTGATAAAATGTGCCACGGTGTATTTTTAGATATTGCACAAATAATTCAAGAAATGTTAGCAAATACTAAGGAATAACTTTTCAACGGAGAATAAGATACTTAATTAATTTTAAAAAATAATATAATAATAAAACAAATTTTTCCTAAAACTCCACATCGTGTCATGGAATATAGATAATGAAATTAATTTGTTCTGATGCGACATTTATGTGGATAACTAAGTATAGGACGATTATATTATGGACAATATTTTTTGTAGAAACTAGAAACAAAAATAAGTTATCATAATTAGGCTAAATTTCTTATATTTAATTGTGTTCACTATTCTTTTATTATAGGTTTAGGTACCTACCCACGTCCAAGTCCAATGAGGGCAGCCTCGACTTATTCTGCCACCAGGGCGGCGCCACTTGAAAATGGGTTGTATTATTTGACAGACTTCATAGCGGGTTAGTAATTTGTTCGAAAAATGTAAAGTTTAATGTTGCTTTCTGCACTATTAGTTGTATTTTATACTAATTGGATTAAAAATAACTAAACCAAATCTCATATATTTGGAAAGGTAGAAAAATAAAAAAAAGTCAACAATGTGCAAAATTTAAAAAGAAAACCACCCAGGAATTCTTTTGTGTATTTATCTAATATTCTAGAAACTAATAAAATTTTCATTCAAAACTGACTTCTCAATTAAATGACATTGTGTAACAATAAACTTCACCTTAGTGTCAACTAGCGACATCTGGTGAGTGGACGATAACTAGCCCTCATTGGAATGAATTCGTCCATTAATAAAAGTCATTCATAAATGCTACTGACATTTATTCTAATCTAAATAAAAACATTTTTAATTTAAATATTATATTAATAAGTTTTGTTAATATGTTCTTTGTATTTGACATAGTTACCTTTTAAAATACTCAAATAAAAACCCAATTAAAATAGAATTGTGATACAATATTATGTAAAATTATATTAAATTAGTAAATATAGTATACAAAATAAATGACAAATTTTAATAATTGTGCACTCGATCTAATTTACCTAATTAACAATAAAATCTTTTACCACATACTGAATGTTCTACCTACGTTGTTTATTCTATGACAAAAAACCAACCACGTATGCGTCACACTACTTTCTACTGCGTATACGCAAATACATGTAACTCACATATTAGTTTGAAACAGCTGTTCTAGTACGTAAGTACCTGTTACTTCAACGATGACCATGTCATTGAGTGGCCTCACAATGGCAGCTATGGGCACGGGGAACGGTAGACTTTAGATGTTGCAGATAAATCGGGAATGTAAAAAATTTATTTAACTGCAATAAAATTTTGAAAAATTAAATACTTTCATTCAAATAATAATGTCTATTAAATTCATGGATGGACCAGTAGAATAAGGATTTGTCTTAAGAGGGCATAAGCGATTCGCGTCGAAATCGCCCCCGAAAATCGTAAAAAATGATATCGTTATGATATTGCCCTTGAAAAATTCTTAGGATTTTTCAAGGGCAATATCATAACGATGTGAGCATATTTAATTTTCACAAAATTACGGTGAAGTTTTTATTAAGTGCACTAAAGAGCAAATCATAATTTTTGATGACGCTCTTTTAGGGCGTAGCGATTTACGAAAATATGTGTCAGAGTTATCTTTCAGGTTAAATATAACCACTATTATAAGCTAAAATACTTTATTTTGAGCGTTAGTATAACGAAGTATGTAGCCTCGAAGTGTTGTCACACTTTACAGAGCCTACATTAGAAAATATTTCGATTTGATATTAAAAAACAATACTATAATAGCACTATACGATTATTTAATAATACTATAAATCAGCGCACTTAGACGTATCACTTTTTCTCGCCACCACCCTCGTGAGCGTTAATGCACATTGTTAGCGTAAACTAGTGTTGCCAGGTGTACCGATTTTCAGGGGTCAGGTAACACGTCCCGCTTCACCCTTGATTGGGACGCCAAACGTCCCGATTTTTTACTAACCTGTCGGAGGTCTGTTTTTCGATCGATCATTTCGACAGCAAAATTGAATATATCTGTGAGCTGTTACTGTAACTGTTACTAAATTAAAATATTTTTGCTTTGTCAATTTCATATTATCTCACCAAACTCGGAATAAATAGTCAACATCAAGTTTTAAACTATACGCGTAATATATTGGCGAGATACACATATCAATCACTTTGATTCGTTACCTTTTGCATCACAGCCTGATGTCAACCGCCACGTCGCCCTACATGCATCGATGTCGTTAATTTAATTATAATTTATTATATAATTCTTTTACTGGTAATCAGTACAGGAAACTTACATGCAACTGTTAAGATAAGTACACTTATTAAAATACAAAATTCTTGTGGGTAAATTCTTCCACTAGTCAATATCTTCAATAGTTTGTACGTCCAATTCCGACGCAATGATTATAACCTAGACTATCAAAGTTTGAAGTATTATAACCGTTTGGTGTGCATGAACGTATTTTATGTTGCATGATGTCGTTTTATGAGAGTTTTTTTTAATATATTTTTTATATTTTTATGTATATTTATTACTATTTTCAGAATAACATTAAAATGTGAGATTCAGAGAGTCTGCTACAAACACTTACTGTTCAACAAGTTCTGATTGATGGTGAAGATAAATTCGCACAGACGAATGTACAGTTTTTCCGACATTTGGACTAGAAATTATCCGTCCCCAAAGCACGGTCCTGAGCCACCTGCATCCATCGACTTCCTGCGTGTCTTACCAGGTCGTCACTCCATCTAGTGGAGGGTCGCCACTACGCCTACCGGTACGAGGCTGCCACTCGAGAACCTTTCTTCCCCATCGGTTATCGGTTCTTCGAGCTATATGGCCGGCCCATTGCCACTTCAGCTTACTAATCCGTTGGGCTATGTCGGTCACTCTGATTTTACTGCGGATATCCTCATTTCAGAGTCTATTACGCAGAGAAACTCCGAGCATAGCCCTCTCCATAGCTCGCTGAGGGACCTTGAGCGTCCTCATACGGCCAGCAGTGAAGGACCACGTCTCAGATCCGTAAGTCATCACTGGCAACACGCACTAGTTGTATAATCTAGTTTTTAGAGATTGAGGTATACCTGACGAGAAGATATGTCGTAATTTCTCGAACGCTGCCCAGTCGAGTTGAATCCGTCGATTGACCTCTCGGTCGAAGTTGGACTTACCTAGTCGGACTATTTGTCCCAGGTAAACGTACTCGTCAACAACTTTGAGCATAGTGCTCCCAACAACTATCGGCATAAGTGTGACATGGACATTAAACATGATCTTTGTTTTGTCCATGTTCATCTTAAGACCTATTCGTTGGGAGGCACTATTGAGGTCATTGAGCATAGTGCTTAAGTCCTCCAGCGATTCTGCCATAACAACTATATCGTCGGCAAATCGAAGGTGAGTGATGTACTCGCCATTGATGTTAATACCGTATCCTTTCCAGTCCCATTGATCAGTCCCAAATAATAATTATAAAACACAAGGTTCATTCTGTGAATAGGACCAGTATACCTAACCAATGGTGAACAAAATGGCTACAAAAACCTATTTTTTGTAGCCATTGTAACTGTCCCAAAATTAAAACCAAATTCTCGATTATTTTTACCTTCTATCCTCACTGGACCTGACCACACTAGCAGAAACAAATGAAAGCACAACCAAGCACCATGAATGACACTTTGTTAAATACCGTTACTGCCTATTAAAGTCCACTGCTGAACATAAGCCTCGCCTATATTTGCCATTGTTGCCACGCTTGGCAAGCAGCTTGGCAACCGCAGCTCTTTTAACTTTTAGTTATTATTAAGAAAACGCTACTAGTAATCTCGTGATTTATTTCCCTCTGTCGCCTCTTATCTTTATTATTATATTATGTTGCCCACGGGATGATATGGGGTAGTGGATAACCTTACACCGCCACTACCCGGCACTTTGTTAAATGATATTATTTACTTATTTCATTAATAATTTTATAAGTTTATTTTATAGTAAGCAATGAACAATTATAATTTTTAACACTGTAAAAATATATTTGACTACAGTAGCTTAGCAATGAGTTGTAGCCCTGAGGGCTGTGGGTTCGAATTCCGCACGGAACAAGCATTTACATGGCCTACAAATAATTGTTCCGGGTCTGGATGATTGTCCTTGTGAAATTAATGCACTTATGTTAACTCCCCCCACGATATACTTACGAGAAATTTCTAGTGTGGAGCTAATGTTATAAAAAATCAAAAATAAAAAAGAAAGATATAAGATTCATGGCAGTTCAAGCGCTAAGTGCTAGCCGTAAACGCGAGCAACCAGAGTCCGATCCCCGCCGACAATGAAATTGTTAGTTAAAAAACAGGACAAAACTATATCAAAAGATATCCATTTTATAGTAGACATATTTTTCAATTCGAATGTAATTATATTACTTACACGTTTCTAATTGTTACATTGACTTTGTGACATTCCTTAGTCTACTCAAAAGGTTAAAAAAGTAAAGCTGATTTCAATTTACTAAAATAATTAAATCATTTCTACATATTAGCTTCCGACATCGGGGCTTAATCCAATATTAATCTTTCTATATGCTATGTCTTAGCACCGACCTCTTAAGCTATTATGCGGAAATCATTTTATTATTTTAGTTCCAATAGTATCAACATGATTCGTCATTAATGGTCCCCACACACGGTCAGTTAAAATGATCGGTTGAACTAACGTACATCCAAAAACTTACCGTGAGTGTGGAATCTTAAAATGAAATTTTCAAGTGACGACAACCCACGGATTTTCTCAAACGTACTGTCAGTTGAAACTGCTCAGTCGAACTGACGTACATCCAAAAACTGACCGTGAGTGTGAAATCTTAAGTTGAAATTTTTAACGGATAGCACACCACGGAGTTTTCCGGGCGCTCCGTAATCCGCTGTTGACTTTTATTCTGATCTGTTCCAGTTTTAATTAGTAGCTACTTACGAGGGTGGATTGAAAAGTACTCGGCCTAACCAAGAAAATAAACACATACTAAATCAGTTATATTTTTATTTTTCTACATAATCACCATCAAGTTCAATACACTTTTGCCACCTCCCCTTCCAAGCATTTAGACCGTTGAAAAAAAATGATTCTTCCTTAGAGTCAAAATATGCGTCTACAGCTGCTTTGACCCCGTCGTTTGTTGAAAATCTTTGACCTCCCAAGTGATTTTTTAGGTTAGGGAACAGAAAGAAGTCTGATGGTGCCAGATCAGGTGAATACGGCGGATGCGGTAACAGTTCAAAGCCACAGTTGTGAATTTCAGCCATTGACTGTACTGACGTGTGAACACGGGCGTTATCTTGATGAAACAGGACTTTTCTTCTGAGCATTCCTCGACGTTTTTCTTTTATTTCCTCTCGTAAAAGATGTAGTAAGGTGCAGTAGTAATCAGAGTTTATAGTCTGACCCCTTTCAAGATAATCAATCATAATCACACCTTTCGAGTCCCAGAATACTGAAGCCATCACCTTATTTGCCGACAAAATCGACTTAGCCTATTTAGGGGGTGGTGAACCAGGTCTTCTCCACTGTTTTGATTGTTGTTTTGTTTCCGGTGTACAGTAATGAACCCATGTTTCGTCCATAGTAACAAAACGATTCAAAAAATCATCTGCATCGGCTTCAAATAACTCCAAACAGTCGCGTGAAATAGTCAATCGCGTCCTTTTTTGTTCAACTGAAAGCAGTCGCGGAACCCACCTCGCAGACACCTTGTGGAAACCCAACTCGTTGACAATGATGTTTTGAGTTCATTCACAAGAGATGCCTGTAATCTCGGCTATCTCTCTAATTTTTAATCTGCGGTCTCCCATTATTAAATCAAGTACTTTTTTAATATTTTCGTCAGTAGTTGACGTCGAAGGCCTTCCAGAGCGGGGTTCATCTTTCACATTCTCTCCACCACGCTTAAATTCTGCTATCCATTTTTTGACGGATGAATATGACAGAGCACAATCGCCTAATGTACTGACCATGTCATCATGGATGGCTTTTGATGATAGCCCCTTCTTATGGAGGTACTTAATGATGGCACGCTGCTCGATTTGCTCCATTCGCGGAAATTATGTCCGATTACTTTGTTAATAAATTTATAAAATCACAACTAATTATCGCACACGTTTCGAACTTCACACAATGAACTAGTCTGAACTGAAATAAATAATGTGGGTAGATTTGATTTTTAGAATTGAATGGATCTCTGTTAGGCCGAGTACTTTTCAATCCACCTAGGTACATTATTTCTATGCTGTTTAGATTTTTTATCTTTTTATATATTGCGTAATTTTCCTTGTATTTTTTTTTGATATTGATCGTAAGGTACTGTAATCATATTACTAGAATACTATTAAAGTATTATTTTTAAGAGGTTTGAATAAAAAGGACGTTATTTTCTATGTTCGTGAACAACGATTATACCGGTATTTTACGAAAGGATAGCAAGCTAACAAAATTAGTAATACGGAAGATGAAGCATAATCAAATGGAGAAGACATTCAATCTACATTTTTAGCTTAAATATCTTAACTTCAATTTTTATGATAAGAATATCTACTACCCATATTATCCCGTGGGTGTCGTAAGAGACGACAGAGGGAAACAAATCAGGGAATAGTCAGTAGCGTCTTCTAAATTACATTAAAGGTAGTGAAACTGCGATTGCCAACATGTTTACCAACCATGGCCACTGTTGAAAATATCCCCCCACCCTATCTATTAGGCGATCTATGGGAGAGGAACAAAATTCTGCTCGAGACCAAACCTGCTCGGGGCAATTGGAGCAATAAGACAACCCCTGCCACGCTACAGTGTGAAGGTAATAAATGAAATTGGAGTACTTGGGCAAACTAACTACTCGGGGCAAGCTGAGCAACAAGACCAAGGTGACCCCTGCCTTGCTATCCGTGAATTTCTATATATATATATATATATATATATATATATATATATATATATATATATATATATATATATATATATATATATATATATATATATATATATAGGTCTTTTTTTTGGACTAAAACAATTGAGTTCGCATAACGCGACGATGATACTTTGACATTCCCATTATCTAGCATTTCATATACCATGCTATTTACCAACGATCTCTCAGAATGTGATAAACGTTACGGTCTACACACAATAGGCACATTGTCTTCAAGCTCTATAACCATTTCAGTTACATTGGTAAACCCATCGTGGGTTTTCATGCATTCTTTTTTAAAAACAAACGTGATGTTTGTTTAATAGTTTTTGCAAACGATTATTTTATTAAGTACATCGCCACAATTAATTAAATCGTCAGGATTAAATGAATCGAAAAACATTAAACAACAATCGAGAATAGGAATGAAGTCGGAATATTTACAGTTAATTGATCGAGAAAGTAGATTATCTTTAGAAATGGTTATATCACCTTCAGCCACGTTATATCCTAAGTAATTCAACTCCATTTTTGATAGTGTATTCACCTTGCAAGAAGGTAATATTCTTTACCATCCTTTGCTCTAAGTGACCCTTATGATTTAACGGATATTAAACTGAACAAGTTACTATGAATAGTAACGTCACTACTGGAAAGTTAATTTTATGACTATTCATCTTGGTTGGGCGGCGGGCCTTAAGGTTGCCGAGTCACGATTCCCCGGTAGAGCCTTGACCCTACTACGCGAGATGTTATACTCGATGGACTGTATTCGCGGTTGGCTTTTTCTGCTTCCACAAAATAGCGGCTATAGCATGCGGTTCCTTGACAATGCACTCGCTCTTCCAAAAAAATTATTGCTTGCCAAGGTTTATTGAAGGAATACCGCTTGATCACATTAGGAGAAATGAAATTGGGGCGGATGAACTAATAAAACACAAATACTCAATCAGGGGTTTTACGTGGTAGAGCCATGCTGCAGTTATATTAGTAGTATAGTTGTAGCACGAAAGGGTCGGCTCGACCGGGGAAGGACCACGCTCTCACAGAATACCAGCGTGAAATAGTAGCTTAATGCTGCTGTATTTCGTATGGTGAGTGTAGAGAACCGGAGACCCTTTTTACTGGAAATGAGGCATTCCATCTCAGTCCTCATGGGTGATAACGCATCTGCATTTTGATTTGCAATGGAAGATAGATGTAGATGTCTATGGGCCGCAGCAACCACTTACCATCAGGTGGACTGTGTGCTCGTTTGTCACCCTATTCTATAAAAAAAGGGGTCGTAATAAGGAAGCGCACTTAACGGGGTATTACTTCGATGCGGCTTGGACGCTTTGTTGCTGCGGTGCGACATCTGGCAGATCTCTTGGGGCCCCAGGGATGCGGTCCTGGTTGGTGGTGCGATGGAAGAGAGCGGTGCACGACTATATCTCACACGAGGTGAGGCGGTTAAGCATGATCCACACCTTCTGATCCTATCCTATTTGTCAGAAATCCTAAATCGGAGTCATTCTCTACACACTTTCCGATGTGCTTCCTTAAAATCAGATCGGCTTTTAGCGGTGACTCTGTGCAGACGTGATTGACATGGCTCCAACGTTGTCTAAACTACAAAAGATAAAGAAAGATAGGAGTAGCAATATCAAGTACCGTCGTGGACACACGAAAAAGGAGGAAAAGAGAAGCTTATGGGCTGAAGAAATTTACAACAGAGAAAAAGGTTTACACCTCTAAAAATGATTAAGGTTTTAAGGTCTAAACATTTTCGGACGTATTTAAGAATGAACGAAGAGTGTTTTTCTCAATTACTGAGTGTGGTATTTATCCAAAAGCAAAATACTATTCTGCGAGAAGCAGTAAGTGCTGAATAGCGACTTTGAGATTCCGCTTTCGCTTCGCTTTCCCCGTCCGATGACATTTCAATGCGCGCGAGTAGGTACACGTCTGAACTGGAACGCTGGTCGTGTGTGACTGTGACGTTTTATCGGACGAATGGTTCTATACACCGTCCGATTTAGGATCCGATTTTAGAAAAAGGACGGTTGGAACATCCGACTCTCCGATTTTTTAATAATAATAATAAAATTAGGGCCTGTTGCACAGTACATTATCCGATTTCATCCGATAATTAAGATCGGATCGGATAGGATCAGAAGGTGTGGATCATGCTTTACTCCTGGAGCTCGACTGCTCCAAGTTGGTGCGGTTTGAGACTAGCGGGGCGCGAGGGCAAGAGCTCTCTAGGACGCGACTGTCCCAGGCGGTGTTCTTCCAACCAGCGGCGCAAAGGCAACAGAGCGGGACAGTATTTCATGCCGGCACACCGCCTGCAACTTTACAAGGCGCAGGTTCGGCCGCACATGGAATACTGTTCCCATCTCTGGGCTGGGGCTCCCCAGTATCAGCTCCTTCCACTTGACCGCATCCAGCGCAGAGCGGCTCGAATCGTCGACGACCGAGTGCTTTCCGATCGGCTCGATTCACTGGCGCTGCGAAGAGATGTTGCATCTCTTTGCGTATTTTATCGCATCTATCACGGGGAGTGCTCTGAGGAATTGTTTGGATTAATCCCAGTCGCCAAATTTCGTGAACGCACTACACGGCAAACGTCCCGATACCATCCACACCATCTGGATGCTTGGCGGTCCACCACTATACGTTTCACAAGGAGTTTTCTTCCACGTACAACCTCTCTGTGGAATAGTTTACCACCGGCGATTTTTCCGGACCGATACGACCTGGGGACCTTCAAGAAAAGAGCTTACTCCTTTCTAAAGGGCCGGCAACGCACCCGCAATTCTCCTGGTGTTGCGGTTGATCATGGGCGGCGGTAGTCACTTAACATCAGGTGAGCCGCATGCTCGTTTGCCCCCTCTTCTATAAAAAAAAAAGCGCACGAGGGCCGTGTGCGGGCTTATATCTCCTTTTTTCCCACCGAAGTCGGGCGCTCTTCTCATTGGTTGCGAGAACCACGTGACATTCTAGAACTTTCTTCTTTCCCCTCTCACCCCACCACCCCGTTGTGTCGGAGGGACGATAGGTCGTGGAAAGGAGAAAATGCTTGGCAGGCATACCCTGGAATAAAATAAAAATACGAATGGTTTGTGTGTAGTGGAACCACATCTTCTCAAAAATGAATTCGGAAGGAATTTTGGTTATTATAATATCCGGTAAATCTAACGTAAACGTGTGCCCTAGAAGAAGAGGGTAACTTAAAAGATTTATCGCATTTGAACCTAGGGTGTCCGATCTCAATACAATTAAAACATCTTATATTCGAATTAGAAGATGCAGTTTTTTAGTATTTGTAAACCGTTGATTTGTATTAAACTGAGCTTTGCGTTCATATCGGTTTCTACTACTCGTGTCTTGTCCTTCCCTAGTTTGAGTTACTTTTACGGTACGAAAATATTTTTAAAACCTTTTTGGGTTCCGTGAATTGAGCTGATTGTGCCCCTACTTTTATAGCCCGGTCATCTACTACATAGAAAAAATAATCTATCGCTTGCCTACCCTGTATTCTACATCTTTTTAATAAATTTATTTTCGCATAATAATAGTGCTCCAACGTTTACCATATTTGACACGTTTGCTTAGCACTTCCTTCAAAAGTTCAGAATAGTCTTCACGATAAGGAAATGATTCGAGTAACCTTTTTTCTCATTCACCCCATGTGAGCAACAGCGATGGTAGGCCTTGGTACCAGGTCTTAGCGACCACTACAAGTTTCAGTAAAGCATAATGTATTATTTCGCTCTCTTCCCACCCATAAATCTCCGCGCACTCTTCTACTTTATTGATCCATACCAGCACCGTTTGCTCCTTGCTCATGGGGTCGAATTCTGGTATAACATTAGCGTTAAACGATTATTTAGGGTTTTCTGAACTTTTAACGTTATTTAAAATTGTCAAAAACTTATAAAGAATAAGGTTAGTATCAGATTTTCTTACTATTATTATTAAGAATAACTGACTCACAGCTGGAACATTCTCCTCGATATGTGCTTTTCATTCTGATCGTATCTCCTTTGTTTATTTTTCCTTTAATGTTGTTTTGTTCTTTCTCTTCGATTCCTCTTATTCATATTTGTGTAGTGTTCTTTCGCCCTGTAACCTTTACCTTCAAACCCGGGTGACCCTCTGATCTTTAGCCTGAGCATCACTTGGCACTCTAACCTGGCCTCACCTTCACCCTCAAACCTGGGCGATTCCCTGCTCTCCAACCTGAGCATCCCTTGGCCGTCTAACCTGGCCTCCCCTTCACCCTCAAACCTGGGTGGCCCTCTGCTCTCTAACCTGAGCATCCTTGGCACTAACCTTGCCTCACCTTCACCCTCAAACCTGGGTGAGTCAACTTCATTGGTCAGCGGCCCCTTCCCTCAACAGAGTTCAATGCCATTCATTGTATTCGTATCTGAAACTTCCAATAGAATAGCTTAGAATATAATCTTTGGTATCAATTCATCGTCAGATTAATTCATTATCATAAGTTATTAGTTCGTACACATGTTATCAAAATGTTCAATGGTCGAATTCGAATTACATAAGATTTCCTAAAATTCTTACAGGAAAAGCACAAAGAGGAAAAACAAGTTTGTTAATCAACAATTAAAAACAGACAATTCAACTTCTTTCTTTTCCACGCTATATTTTTGCAACTACACATTGGTTTTTATCTACGCACGAAATTATGAGGATAGTTTTAAGTACCAACATCATTTCTTAATCATAAACTAATACCTTTGTCATAAGAAAAAAAAGGCAGAAGGAGAATTAAATAATAACTAGTTTTTATTTTCGCTTTTCATTGAAGATGAAATTAATTCTATATTGTATTCTATATTACGAAAGTAAGTGGCACAAAAAGCGATAATTAGTTAACGACGAATTAAGAATTATTTCAATTTACGATGTTCTTTTGTAAAAGAAAAAAAAATAAAGTGGGTAGATAAATAATAAGCAACTTCAATATAAAAGACCAGGGTCTCTAATATCTTAATTTACATAAAGGAAATAGTATCTAATTTGTTTTATTTTTAAATTAATCACAACGACTTTATGTATACATTTGTTTTAAATGAAAGAAAAATGAGCAAAAAAAGTTGGCCTTTGTAGTCGTGAAAGAAAATTGAAAAAATTCTCTAACGATCCCACTTCTGAAGTGTTGTCATCAGCTCAAACACGGGTATTCGTAAAAGAAAGAACAAATATTCCACATAATCACATCTTATATATCCATAAAATAATACAACATCACAGGGTATACATAATATCATAGCGAACAAGTTCACACGTACTTACAGTTTCAGTCTTCCAATAATTAAATATCAACCATTTCTGCGCTTTATTGCTTACGACTTATTTCGTCTTACGATATATTACTTTCCTCTATGGACTTTCTCCTTTTGCATATTAGCTTCCCTCCCTTCAATCCCCTCCACTTGTTTAATATGCATTCGAATGAACGACCGAATCTATGGTTGAATGATTTAATAACTTTGGGTTGCCATTGTACAAGTACCCATCATAAATGAGCAGTATAAATACAGACTTATTTAGGGTTACCAGAAAGAAGCTAACAATATAATATATAAGGGTGGTCGGCTGACTATTAATTAGTTATAACTTCTTTACACCTACAGACAAACTGTACAGTGAAACAAAAATTATGAATATTTATCAAACATATTGCTATAATACCTGTATACTAATAAAGAAAATTTTAGATAGTAAAATACACACACTATTAAAATTTGTAACGAAAAAAGGCAAAGGAAAGAAAGTACTTCGTAACATTAATAATATTTACATACCTACGGTACGAACAAACTATGGTAAGCAGAGTATACTTTTTGATGGAGTTAAAATAAATATTAAACTACCACAAAAATAAAAATATTAAATAGTTTTAACATCTTTAAAAGCAAACTAAAACAACATATATAATGAATAAATTCTAAATCCGACCCTGTTCATATGCCGACCGCTAATCAGCGTCAATCGGTAACGATAACAAATACCTTACTACCCACTTTATTGTGTTCTAAAAGATTGGTAACTTGTTCATATATACACAAAAAGATAATATAAGAAGTATAAAGTTGTATGCCTAAACTAGTACGAAGTTTTTGATGTTAATATATATATATATATTTGCAATCTGTACTTCTCATTTAGTTAAATGTATATTTCTTTTGAGAATAAAATATCTTTACCATATTTTGGGACTTATGATAGTAAGGTATATGGTACAAAAGCGTTAATATAGAAGGTCTCTACGATGCACTATCATTAAAATGGTATAATAATACATATATAATAAATTAAAGCAAATATGTGAAACATCTCCAATATATAAAAGCATTATATTATTAGAAATGGTGCTTAAAAAGGATTATTATAGTGGCTTGTAGACTGTATAACAGCGTCTGAGACCGAGGTAAAAATCTTGTACTCGCTAACCGAAGTGTTCTAGGCATAGGTATCTTAGTGCTGGTAGTGAATGGGTTTGTTGTAGCAATATATCTTGCCCTCTTGCACATCCATTTATAGGCGGCATCCATATATATACAAATTTTTAGGCGGCGTCTTAGCGCATAGAGTTATGATATCGGCTATCTTTCGGGTTGGGACGAATGTGTTTGGTACTTTTAAGTGTAACTAGCAAATCACCATGTCTTAGTACATTAGCGCTATGACGTTTGGATTTTTGACTACTGACGTCTTATTAGCGTGCTAATATGACACGTTAGTATTATTTTTAGTAAACAATACAGATTTAATTACCAAAGTTTATAGGGGCCATGTGGGTGTGTTGTGAGGGGGCAACATCCGTATGATAGTTGCATTGATGCTTACTGCTGCTTGCAGTATTGCGTCTTGTGATGAATCTGCGGGTATGCTGCGCCCGCCTGACGATATTCATATAGATGCCTGTTGGGTTTGCAGCTTTGGGTCTCTGCGGCAGTTGTTTGGGGGGTCGCTATTCTCAATGGTGCTCCTTTGTCCAAATCGGGTCATTTCGCTACGGTGCTGCATATTGTCCGACCTCCGTAATATTTTATATAACAACATAATAATATCTTTCTGTAAATTTTCCACCTTTCAATGATTGAAGGTAACTTGTTGGTGGGTGAGACAAACACGATCGAAAAATGCATGTACCAACGTCAATGACACAAACACTTTCTGATGGCAAATTATTACTATTATCTTATTGGTTCGCCAGTTATTTTGTTGTGGACTACGGTTCAGTTCCCAATTTAACGCACCCCTTCGGGGGGGAGCTCTTTAGTTAGTTGGCGCTCATCGCACACGGCGTGTATGTAGCCGTGTGTCTCCACCATATTTTTTTAATGTGGGAAGGCGAAGTCCTTGCATCGGATATTTAAAGATATATATTGTGAGCCTTTTCCAAGCGGGAAGGGATAATTGATAAAGTAAACCTGATACAAGTGGAATAGGGACGATTTAATGTTCTTAACCTTTCTCGAGCCCTGTCTTCCTGAACGGGGTTCACTTAGCTTAAAATAATATTAAGCACTACTATCGGATTCAATTGATCTAGTGATTGTTTATTCTTTCAAAAGACACCTAAAAGAACTAAGTTAATAAACAAACGCAACATAAATAAGGATCCTAGGACTATCACACCACAGATATTACAAACGGCCTACTACTAAACCTTTAGAAAGATCATTTGGAAAGATCATAACATATTTTTTCATTCTGGTTACGTATATAGATATATTTAGATAGATAAGGGGAAATAATAAATATAACATATAAAAGGGGAGGGGGAATTACAATATCAATGATATATTGCAAACCGCTAACATTAATTGCCATGCGGACGACAGTGCTGGTGATGCTTTATACACTGGCCGTGCCAATATTTCTCAGGAAAACGTCGCCGAGAACCGGAACAGACTTGTGTCTGAAGTCAAAACTTTGTTGAGATCCAGATCAGTACAATCCCCAGAATACACAACTCTGTGCGTTTACCGCTAAAAATCCCCCTTCCTCGTATCTCCTCAGTTTCAAGGCACTCCCCTTGTTGCCTCAGTCGGTATCGGAGTCCTCGATATCGAAATATCGAGTGACGTGCAGTTTATGGTCACTTGGAAGATAATGGCAAATTGGTCTCTTAATTTTTTTACTATTTTTCGCTGTTAATTACCTTTTGAAGAATTTTCTGAATAATGATTTTGCAGTTAAGTGAGTTCAGAAATTTTTTAGACTGAGAAAACGAAAACTATATCTTTTCATTAACGTAACTTTAATTTCTTTTAAAAATTTAATAATTTATTTTCACATTGCATGATTTGACATAACCACGCTTCAATTATTTAAAAAAGTCCTATGTTAGTTAGTTTTTGAAATAATAATCAAACTATATCATGTGTTTAAACATTTCAATTTATCTCAAACATAAGTTTTTCAAAACTATTTCTATAAACAAATAGTTTTGAATCTCCATTAATTAAAAATATTGTATACCTCTTTTATAGTAAAACTATCCAATAAAGATTGATACGTGATATTGAGTTATTTAAGAAATTTGCTCGATAAATAATTTTTACGGTAGCATAAAAGCGACCCCTATTTTACATAATATTACTACATAAACTTAAATTGAGTCAATGAACAGTGATGGGCAAATTAAAGTATCTTCAAGATGTTCTTAATGTTTCTTTTATGTACGTTACAATTTTTATTTAATTCACACTTAAAATAATGAAATTAAAACAATTTTCTGTGCAGTATCGAGAGAGCTGAGAAAAAAAAGCCATTATAGCTCAGGAGCTGGGTGCTCTCTGTAAATTTCCACTCATTCGTAATGCGGCCATAATATAACTGCAGCATTACCTAAGGTATATTGATCTCGTCTTCTTATACAGTCTAAATACAGGCCATGGTGGTCATTTTTATCAGGGACTGAGCCATCCATGTAGCACAAAATTATAGTGCTGGTGTGTGTGCACTAGCATAGGTGCTCTTTCTATGTCCTCACTCTCATAGTCCGTTGGGATGGAAAAATCTGTCATGACCGGAGAGATATTAGGCGCAGGACCAACGGCTTTAGTACTAACGTCTGGACTCCGAGCTCGATAGCAAAACCAAATGACTGAATTTGGCCTGACCCGGGATTCGAGTCCAGGACCATTTGATCAGAAACCACGCTTATGACCACTAGACCAACGAATAATAGAATAGAATTTTTTTTATTCAATATAGATTACAAATAATTCTCATTGAAAGTCTCTTTTTTACTTTACCACTGGTTCGAAAAGAAACCTCCGTCCTGGGAAGAAACCTTTAATCGAATGATATTTTAGTATGCGATTACAAGATGATGTTATTCACTGCACTGTATCTCTATACTGGCTAACGGTTTTTACAGCTGCTACGAAATAACAGGTAGTAAGGCTCAGACCCTCCAAGCCCCTTCCCCACTTCTCTATGAAATACCTTTTGATGGGCTACAATTTTCCGAAGGTCACTCAGGTATATAGGTATAATTTTAAAATGGCAATAAATAGGCATCTACGCATATAATTTAAAGAAAATTCGACAAATTTCTCAAAATTTTGTAGATTTCATACTAAATATTAACATTATTAACTTATTTAGTTGTTAATTATAGTAGTACATTTTGACTTGCAATTTTTTTTTTATTAATCTAACATAGAACCTAACGTTTTTCGAGTAATTACAGTAAAAATTTTAATGAATACCTCAAAATTGTACATAAAGATTTAAAAAAATTTCGAATTTTAGTATTTTTCGTTTTTTGCATTTTCTGAAATTTTTTTAATAGTAATGTATATTTTTTACACCATCAGAATAGAGATTTCAACGAACAAAAAGCCCACCGACTTTTTTTAAGATTCAAATATTTTGACGTGAGAATTTTAGATTGAAAATTAGGGTGCTTTTTCGATATCGAGTCAAAATAGGGTGAAAAAATTAATATTTTAAATTTTCAAAATTCCAGTGTGTTTGGGATATAAAGAGGTAAGTTTTTACCAAATATCATGAAAAAAAAAACTATTTTTTGTAAAAGATAAAAATAAAAAATCAAAAATGTGGTTTTTTGGATTTTACACATGAATTTTCAGGTTATGGAGAAAAAGTATAGATACAAAAGTTGTAGATCTTTTTATTATTTATAATTTTGCCATTTAACTTTTTTCGATAGAACTTGTAGTTATGCCGGAAATCGAGATTTACCGATTTTTACCCTTAAAAACTCCCAACCCCTTCCCAACCTCAGATCGCCCGTAATTTATTTTTCCTTTCATTTTAGTGGTATTCCCTTCCTTTTCCAATAGATTTCATCGTACTTTAATTTTTTTTCGTTTTTAATTATTTTTGACGGCTTCGACCCTGGTCTAGCAGAGCTTAGTCTGCTTGCCAGTTAAGGGTACCCACTGAAGGTTAGCGCCGAGAGTGATGCCAAGAAAAATAGAGGATTCAACAGGACTCAATTCTTCAAAAATTTAATACACGTTGGTATTCGGATTATTAACATTTGTTGTTGTAAATTTAATACATTTACGTTTCCTTTACTGTCTTAGTCCTCAGGGGTGACAACGCATCTGCATTTGATTATTTTTCGAGGATTGATGTGAATGTCTGTGGGAAACACTACCCATTTACCATCAGGTTGACTATGTGCTCGCTTGTGACTCCTATTCCATAAAGAAAAAATATTATATATAATACGAGTATCACTTATATTCAAATGACTTGCAAATATATAAATCACTTTATCCTGAACACTGAATCAAATCGTTGAATGAAGATTTGAAGCGTATTTTTACGTGGTCCTAGCAAAACTCTCTTGCGCTAAATCCTTAAAAGTCAGAATTCGTAACACTAAAAACATTCCAAAGTTATCACTATTCCAGCCAGTTATTCAAACTGACAGTAAACTCATACATCTAGTCTCAGAGTCAGAGGCACGAAATTTAGATTAAATTTTATTGTACTTTACGTTTTAAGTATAAAGTTCCGCAGTAACACGAATACGTCTATATTAAACTATACAAATGCAGTTTATATACCATGACTGCTGAGAAGAACAGAGAAGCTCAGACAGGGGAGAAAATGCATATAGTATAATAATAAATATACGAGTCTATACTCGGTTTAGTATTACTGTCCCGCCTCAAAGTCATATTTTATTTTATTTATTTATTTAATCTTCATTATACACCTTATATACTAAGGGATATAAAGGGCGGACTTAATGCCTTATGGCATTCTCTGCCAGTCAACCCTGGATGATTTGAGAGACTGTGGCAGGTGTAATAAATCACTTCATAAATAAATAATAATGATATAAAACAAAATAAAATGCAAATGAATAGAATAAATATATAGTTAGTAAAATATACATACTTACTTAATATATAATATAGGATAAATAATAAATATATAAACGGGTACTTCTTACAAAACTATAAGTACATAAAATATTATGAGACAAAAAATAAAATAACACAATACATATTAAAATACATTATACAAAAAATTACTTATAAAGTCAAAGAGAAAAAAAAACACAAAAACAATAGTCGGATACTCAGGTGGTATTATTCTTACGACAGAATTCTCGAACTAGTCTTTTAAAATAATTCTTGTTATTAATTTTCTTGATATCAACAGGCAAGGCATTCCAGAGCAGTATAGACTGCACAGTAAAAGAGGAATTATAGAAACCACACCTATGTGGTGGAATACGAATTTTAAGACAATTTTGGGAACGGGGAACTCTATCGTTAGTGGAATACAGATATTGAAAGTTATCCTTAAGATAAGAGGGAGAATTGGGGTCATTTAAAATTGAATGTAGTACTTGCAAAGTTCGGGAGCTACGCCTTTGACGAATAGATAGCCATTTAAGCTTAGATCGGTACTGAGAAATATGGTCATACTTACGTAAGCCAAAAATGAATCTAATGCAATTATTGAGAAGGCGCTCCAACTTATCGAGAAGATATTGAGATAGATCTGGGTAACACACATCTGCATAATCAATAATGGGTAATATCAAAGTCTGGATTAGCAGAAGTTTAGTTTTAAAAGGCAGAAAGTTTTTGAGACGACAAAGTGAACGTAAGGTGGCAGTTACTTTACGGCTTGTTTCGGCAACTTGAACTTCCCAGCTTAAAGTATGGTCTATATGTAAACCAAGATTTTTGACAGACTTACAAAATGGCAACAATGTGCCATTGTAAAATACGGGAGCAAGGTTATCAATCTTACCTAACATTCTGCTACTACCTATAACCATTGCTTTGCATTTGGTTGGGTTAACTAAAACACCATGTCTGTACGACCAATCTCTAATGGCATCGAGGTTGTGGTTGAGTTTATGAATATTATCATTAAGGTCGTTAACACTAGATTGCACATAGAGCTGAAGATCATCTGCATACAGATGGTACGAACAGTTGAGAACTGAAGTGATAGAATTTATGAATAAAGAAAACATTAAAGGAGAAAGTATTCCGCCTTGCGGCACGCCTGTTTCAATGTCAGCCCATCTTGAGAACTCTTGTCCTAATCGTACTGATTGCTGGCGGCCGCGAAGATAGGATGAAAACCATTCCAAAGCTGGGATTGAGAATCTAAGATTAGTTAGGAAGGCTATAAGGATATCGTGGTCGACTGTGTTAAAAGCATTTGAAAAGTCAACAAGCACTACCACCGTAAGCTTTTGCTCATCCATTCCCATTCTAATATCATCTGTAACTTTTATCAATGCAGTGGTAGTACTGTGACCTGCACGAAAGCCTGACTGATATTTATTCAGCAGATTGTGTTTGGTTATGAACATAGAGATTTGCTTGTGAACACAGGCTTCCAGAACTTTAGATAGGTATGGCAATATTGAAATTGGTCGGAAATGGGTAGGTAATGAGGGATTAGGTATTTTAGGAAGTGGTCGCACAAATGCTTTTTTCCACTGAGTAGGATATTGACCTGAGTCAAGGGAATAGTTTATGATATGTGCGATTGCAGGCAATAGGCACTCAAGGATCATGGATACCATAACCTTACTAACCTCATCACAACCCACGGCCTTGGATTTAATAGCTAGTACAGACTTCTGTATCTCATCCTCAGTCACAGGTAAGAAGTGAAAAATAGGAATAGGAGGAGATGGCATGGATTGAATGGAAGCTATAGTCGTAGAACGAACTGTGGGATCCAAAGGAGAAGTAGAAATAAAGTGTTGATTTATTTCATCCAGAGTGATTGATGGACCACGGTCAGATGTAACGGCCTTACTAATACCTAGTGTTTTAAGAAATTTCCACACATCAGCGGTTGAAGAGTTTTCAATATTACTATGGATATGACGGCGTTTAGCATTTCGTACCATCTGATTGCATCTGTTTCTTAGCACTCTGTAGCGATCCCAGCTGTCCTGTGTACGATGCTTCTTAAATTTCACAAATGCTCGATCTCGCCTAGTCATTGCCAACCTTACGGCCTCAGTCATCCACGGGGCTGGTGAACGCTTCACTCTTACTTGATGTTTGGGAGCGTGTTTGTTGTACAGACCAAGAACTATATTATTAAGGATTGAGACTTTATCGTCAATACAAGTTGATTTAAATAAAGAGGTTAAGTCAATACGATAGGCGTCACTTTTAAGTTTATCAAAATCCATTCTGGAGAAATTGCGAATGTATAGTACGACGGGATTGAGTTTAGGAGAAATCAGCTTATATGATATATAAATAAGATCATGTCGTGAAAAAGCAGGAGCCGATAGTTGTCCGTGCTTAATGACATAATCGGGAGAAGCCGTGATAATATGATCAATCCATGAGTCATCAGTGTCAATATTGTGGTGAGTTGCCGCTAAGGGGAGAATTTGGAGATCGACTGACTCTATGATTGACCGAAATTTTTGAGAACGAGAAGAATTTCTCAACAAATCAGTATTGAAATCACCCATTATTATGCAGTGCATGTACTCAGATGAAGTGGAAGTGAGGGCGCTTTCAAGAGCGTCGAAAAAATTAACAGTAGGTGGACAGTATACTACCCCAAGAATTGCCTTTACACCTTTGATATCAATTTCCAGAAACAGAAACTCCGGTGAGGCAGAATACGCAGATGGAGAAGCTAAAATTATTTTATAAGGGATGTTTGCTCTAAGGTATATGGCAACACCACCTCCTCCTTTTTCAATTCGGTCGTTACGCACAAGAACAAAATCATTTAGAGGATATAAGCTGGACATTAATGATGGTTTTAGCCAACTTTCTGATACTAAGATTGCATGAACACAATCTATAGAAAAAACTTCTTCAAAATAAAAATAGTGACTTGGAATGCTTTGAGCATTGATATGACATATATTAAGCAAGTTTTTACAAGGAGTAAATAAATTGATTAGCTCATCGCGGAGGGAGGGCATACTATCACTACCATCACAAGACTCGAACGAGATATCTGAATCATGGGCAGAATAAAAAGATTCATCATCCGACATATCTAACATTAATAATAGAGATATAAGAATAATAAATTTTAAATAAATAAAAAAAAATATAATATAATAATATGTTATTAAATAATATAATAATATGTTATTATTGTTAGACTAACTACAAAATACGACTCAATACATATTATACATCACCCAACAGTTGACTGATTGCAAAGGAATATCTAAAGCTTACAATGATAATAAGAATAAAAAAAAAAGCAATTAACACTAACCTACTTGATCAAAGCATAATAAGACAAAAGTTTACTGTTAGTTAATCACTAAGTTAATCACTTAATTAACAAGATAACTTAATGAATACTATTTGACAACAAGATTCACCAAAACAAACAGTAATGCAAAAAGAACATATTTTTAACGGTGTGATACAAAAGAACTTAAATTTTGCTAACATAGCAGCAAGAAGGTACCACACAAAAACAAAAAAAAAACAAAGGAATACGATTAAGTTTCGAAATACAAGATCAATAATGTACAATTAGTTTTCAGACACAGCTTATTCTATTCTTTATACAAAAGCTTACTCCATAAACATAGTAATTATATACTCTTTGTGTCGAACTGTCACTATTATCCGCTGTATGTTTGTTTTATAATCAAGCAAATAATGTAAATAATACAATACCGTCAACAAATGATAACAAACAATGACAACAAACAAATGGAAAACCAAACAAACGAACAAAAAATAAAATACAATAAAAAGAACTTAAGAACTAAAGACAGAATACAAACTGCCGATTACAGAGGAATTATTTTTTGGGCATAACACGACGTGTTATGCCCAAAAAATAATTCCATACCATTATCATATCTTGTTATTACTAAGCGACACCAATATTTCTGAAATAAGTGCCCAGAGAAAATTAAATATTACTACTCTATTACTCTCGACAATAAAAAATCAGAGACTGTAATATCTGCTACGAAAGTTCAAGTGGGCCCAGACCCAAATATACAATATAAGAGCTTCCGCACATTCATTTAAGCAGCACGAAACCGCACTGCTGCATTTTGAGGCAGCTTCTAATTTGCACTGTTGAAATGATTTGATACGTAATAATTTTATTTTGTTTTAATTTAGACTTACGAGTATATGTTTTCACGCTGTTTTATGTTTATGTTTCATATATTTTAATTATTAATATGTTCCTATTATCAGCTGAACAATCGCAGTTTTCAATCTCAATTCCAACAAAAAGCCGGTCGCAAGCGCCCGGCAAATCCCGAGCGGTCATAATGTCAAACTTCTTCATAGAAAAGTGGTATCTAAAAATAATTTTTAATGGTTTAAAGTGGTGTGTGGTGCTCCGGTGGATTTTGACGGAATAGCACCGTAGTCGGATTCGACCGCTTGAGGACTGAGATGATAAACGAAATTATACGGTATAATCAAATCAAAGAGTACGAGTAATTTATAGACAGAACGTAACAATATTTTTCTTTTATCTTTAATTTTTTTATTAAAAAAATATTACCAATATTATTTACATTACTAATATTCCCTTTAGTCACTCCTGGTACAAACCTTCGCGCTTTTAGAGTTCGCAGTCCAACCTGCTATTAGGCTACTGTCGCTTTTATTAGATAATTTGTTTGCTCAGTATGTAATAATTTTATGTCAATATTATAGATATGCACACGTTCACGCCCGCGCATGCACACACAGACAGAAACACACACACACACACACACACACACACACACACACACACACACACACACACACACACACACACACACACACACATACACACACGCGCGCACGCGCACGCACATGCGCGCACTCACGCATTCACTCGTATGCTCGCATTCACACGTAAACGCACTCCGTTTCGAAATGAGGTTTTTCTGACAAGAAAATTCGCTGGTATCCTTTTGTTTGTAATTTTCTTAACTTAAAATGATCATTTATGCAATAAATAATTAACCTTATTGCCACTTTTGGTAGCATTTTTAGAGTATTTTCAATAAATTTTCTCCAGTATATATATATATATATATATATATATATATATATATATATATATATATATATATATATATATATATATATTCTTAGTTATTATTAGATGGAATTTTTTCACATTAGATACATTGCAAAATCTGTGACTTCGTAAAATATGCTGAATCATATTTAATGTACCGCAAAGTTTATGGAGGATAATGTAATTTAAAATTATTTAGTTAAATGTTTTATTTCGTCTCATATACATATAAAAAATAACATGAAATAAAAAACTTCAACTACACTTGGGTATATTATGCTCCTCTCATTTAGAGTTATGAAATAGGCAAGTGTCAACCGCGCTACCCAAATGCATATTGTACGACTACCTGATATATTTTTATTACTGATACAATTCACTTTCCTTCACAATGTTTTCTTTCTACCACCGACTTTCCACGTGAAATCTACAAATAAAACAGCTATATTTTTTTATACAATACGGGTGACAAACGAGTGAGTACACAGTTCATGTGATGGTAAGAGGATGCTGTGGCCCATAGACTTCTTTATAAATTCTTGATTAAGAATCAAAATGCGGATGTGTTGCCAACACTGATTATTGGGATAGAATGCATCGTCACCAGTAAAAACGGCCTCCGTTTTGCAATACTAACCGTACGAAACACATCAGCATTAAGCTGCTATTCGTTGCTATTCTGTGAAAACGTGGTCTTTCCCCGTTCGAGCCGACCCATTCGTGCCACAACGATAATGTAAATATACTAAATTAAAATTAATTTAAATTTTGTGGTGGAGCGACGAGACTAAGGCTACCGAATTCTAGTTCCCCGGTCGAACCTTAAGCCTATTACGCGAGCTATTAACTAAAGTGGACTGTATATGCGATTGCTTCTACGCTTACATAAAATGGCTACTATAGGACGCGGTACAATGCACTCGCTCTTCCCTAAAACAAAACTATTATTTGCCAAATCTATGAAAGGAATCCTGCTTGATTAGGAGAAAACAAAATTGATTAACACAATTAAACACAATTATATCAAGCAGGAAATATTATTAGGAACGTTCACTCACCGGGGTGGTTCTTCTATGCTGCTCAGGCACTATATTGCTGCGACTTCTAGAACTTCTTCTAGGTAGACTCTCTGCCTTTCTTGTCCGATGACGCGTCGGAAGAGAGTGCGGTGCGCGACTATTTCTCACACGAGGTGAGGAGGGTCTCCTGGAGCTCGACTGCTTCCAGGCTAAAGCGGTTCTACTAGCGGTGTGGTTCCAACAACGAGCGCGGCGGGAAGAGAGCGGTGTGGTTCCAATGACGAGCGCGGCGGGAAGAGAGCGCGCGTCGGTCGCGCGTGCCTTTTATTTCTTCGGTTGCGATGATAACGTGATATTCTAGAATCGTCTTCTTTAACCCTCCCACCCCACCACCCCGATGTGTCGATAGGAGGGTATGAATGATATCGTTTGGAAAAGGATAAACGATTTGGCAAATTCCTACCGTCAATAAGTACGAATGGTTTTCCCCGCAACCATCCCTCCACCCTTGAAGGATTTTCTTCAAAATTAACTAAAACAACTAGAGCTAAGATCAAACTGACAAAATAACTCACTAACGCTAAGATTACCTAAATTCAACTACAATTTCTAATTTAGAGCTAATTTTAAATTATGGAAGAGGCAAGGGGCACAACAGGACGCAGGTAAGACCCAACCGTGGTCTTAACGCGAGCTACCCTAATTACTCCGTCAGACCGGGGAAGACCTCTTCGACAATTCCTAACGGCCAATGGAGAGGCGGCGTGTTCTCTTTGGTGAGCACACCTACACTTCCTTCAGCTAAAGGCTCAGTTGCTGTGTTCCATTTTTGCCGAGACTGCAAAGTATGCAAGTATTCCATCCTCCATCGTTTCCAAAACGATTGCACTAGCCGGTCTAATAATTTGTGGCGTGCGGAAATGCTAAGTCTGTTCTCATCCATATCTGCGGCGGGCAAATAATTTAAAGGCGTTAAATTCAAAAAATATGCTGGAGTTAGAGCCAGCGGTTCCGAGGGGTCACTAGACAACGTACGACAAAGTGGGCGGCTATTCATTACGCATTCAATTTGAGCGAGCACCGTACTTAGCTCTTCGAAGGACAAAATTTGATCTCCTATTACTCTGTATAAGTGACTCTTTATACTCTTAATATTAGTCTCCCAATTGCCCCCAAAATGACTCGCGGCTGGGACGTTCAGAGACCACTCAATACGGTTCTCGGCTAGAATGTGAGCGAACTCCGAATTATAATACTTGTTAGCTAAGAGCTCATGTAGTTCTGATAAAATACGTTTTGCACTGACGTAGTTCGTACCGTTATCCGAATACAATTTACTAACAGGGCCACGGCGGGAAAGAAATCTTTTAAATGCACCCATAAAGCCTGCTGTGCTTAGATCACCCACGAGTTCTATATGCACCGCTCGAGTAGTTAGACATACGAAAATGCAGACGTAAGCCTTTGTGGATCTTATACCACGCCCACGAGTGAGCGTGACCTTAAACGGACCAGCGAAATCAGACCCGGTGTGCGTAAAGAGCTTTACTGATTGTATTACTCTACAAGATCTAAGTTCTGCCTTTTCCGGAAATGACGGCTTGGGCGTGCCCGAAAGCAAGCTATATATCTGTGCACTCGACTGCGTATTAAACTACGTGCAGAAAGAATCCAATAATTCTGACGCAAGATCGACATCAGCAAGTCGGGCCAGCGTGCGAGTTCAATTTATGATGGTAATCGACTAATAAATTCATGATATGGTCTTTACGCGGTAAAACTATAGGGTGCCGTTGGTCGAAACTCAACTGCGAGTTGGACAAGCGTCCACCTACCCTTACAATCCCATCCTGTAAAAATGGCATAAGGCGTTGAAAGGCGCGACTACAAGCTCTATTCGATTGTAATCTTGTAATTTCTTCAGAGAAATGCGCACGTTGAAGTTCACGCACTACTAGCGACTCGGCATAGTTGTAATCGGATGCTAAGACATACGAACGTCGCGGTATTTTAATTTCTCTTAGTAAAGGAAGTTTCTTTCTAAAACGCTGCCACAACCGAACAATGCGGTCAGGCGGCGAGTCATCCCAATCGCATTCAAATAACCAAAGTTGTTTAAATTTTTACGTGGTAGAGCCATGCTGCAATTATATTAGTAGTATAGTTGTAGCACGAATGGGTCGGCTCAACCGGGGAAGGACCACGCTCTCACAGAATACCAGCGTGAAATAGTAGCTTAATGCTGCTGTATTTCGTATGGTGAGTGTAGAGAACCGGAGACCCTTTTTACTGGAAATGAGGCATTCCATCTCAGTCCTCACGGGTGACAACGCATCTGCATTTTGATTTGTAATGGAAGATAGATGTAGATGTCTATGGGCCGCAGCAACCACTTACCATCAGGTGGACTGTGTGCTCGTTTGTCACCCTATTCTATTAAAAAAAAATCAAAAGCTTAGCGTATAATACCACCGGAGCTACGAAACCCATGACGTCCCATAATCGAGCAACGCATGACAGTATTGGGCGCTTTGTGCACTTCTCTACGGGCGGATTTACCTTAAGGCTAAACACGTTGGACTCTGGTGACCAACACAGACCGAGCACCTTGTGTGTATCAGAATCGTCGAATTCCTTTATTGCCGAAAGACGGTGTGATAGTGGGATTGTATCTAAAACCGGACGCGAATTACTAGTCCACTTGACAAGATCGAATTGACCCGATTTCATGAGCCTTATAACCTCGGCGGTGGTTAGGGTGGCCTCCTCCACGCTATCGACCGAGTACACAAAATCATCCATATATAAACCGCTCTCAATTGCCCTCTTAGCTTTAGGGTAAGAGAGACCTTCATCGTGAGCGAGCTGTCTCACCGTGCGTAACGCATGAAATGGGCTCGACTTTAAACCAAAACAAACGCGGTTAAATTCAAACACCATTAGAGGTTCCTTTGGGTTGAAACGATATAAAATGCGTTGAAATCTACGGTTGCATTCACGGACCCCTATACAAAGGAACATTTGGCGAATAACGGCGGATAGTGCTATACTAAACAAACAAAAATTGGCTATTATATTAAATAAAATGCCCTGTAAATTTTGCCCACTATAGAGGATATCGTTAAGCGACAGGTGAGTGCTAGTTTTAGCACTAGCGTCGGGCACTACGCGTAACTTAGATGTAAGTTTGTCCTCCCTAATGACCCCGTGATGTGGTATGAAATACGACGGTGTGTCTTCGTAGTTATCTAATTTCGAAGCCACAAGTGATATGTAACCATCTTATATATTCGTTAATGACGCCGTCATAAGCTTCCTTTAACTGGGGTGAAACGAGAATCCTACGTTCCAAGCTGTAGAAACGTTGTTCCGCCATGTGACGCGAATCGCCGAGAGATAAAACATCTCCTTTAAAGGGTAGCGCTACACTATATCTACCGTCGCGATCACGAACGGTCGTGCGGACGTAAATTTCCTCGCATAATCTGTCATCTGAGCTAGCTATGGGTGGGACGTTCACCTCCTCCATCTCCCAAAATTTGCGGACTAACTCTTGCGGACTCGAGCGGTTTGACAGCCATACCACAATAAGAGGTTACCGAAATACTATCTATGATGGGGGCTTAGCCAACGATGACATAGCCCAATACGGTTTCCAGTGCGTAAGGCGCGCTATGCGAGGAGTTGCCCCTGACCTTATTGTTTAACAAAAGATGAGGGAAAAGCGATGCTCCAATGAGCATGTCTATGTTTCCAGGAACGGCGTAAGTGTCGTCCGCTAGAGTCAAATTTTTAAATTCAATCAATGCCGAGGTGTCAACCGAAACGGTTGGCAACCGTTCAGTGACCCTATCTGGTACTAGTGCATTTATATCAAAGTTAACATTACGATCTATCCGAGAGTAAAATTTTAAATTTATATATCCCTGGGTAGCTTTACTAGTACCTCCGATGCCTTTGACTACAAGGACATGAAAGTGATCTATTTATTACTAAGCCTAAGCGCTGACAACATTGTCGCGTTATGAAGCTATTTTGGGCTCCGCTGTCCAGCAGTGCACGGACGCTTTGTTCGTTTCCATACGAATCCCTAACCAAAATACGTGCAGTACCCAGTAACACGGTTGAAAGAGGTTGTCCTCCCATATTTGCCAATGAGCACAGAGCGACATCACCAGGTCGACCGCTAGAATCGTTGACTTTATTAGGGGTGAATTCCTTGTCCGCTTTACTTGACGCCGCTATGTTGCTATTTTCAAAATGTAATAGCGTGTGATGTTTCCTGGCGCACTTGCTACATACAGAACTAGAATTGCATTTTGCAACTAAATGCTTATCGCTTAAGCAGTTCAGACATAGGTTGTTTGTCTTCACTAATTTATAACGTTCGCTTGGTGAATATTTACGAAAAGTCGCACAATTGTATAAATTACCGTGTTTATCTTTACATATGATACAGGCATGCTGAAATTGTGCCGACGTTGCGGTTACGTACGTTAACGACCTTGCTATTTTTGATGGTTGAGTCTGTCTACGGTCGACGCACTTTTTAATCTCCTGTTTAACGTTCGGGGAGCGCTGCATCACCTTTATTTGATCTCGCACGAACGATGGTAATGAATGAAAGGGAGGCATCTCCGAGCTACGATGCTCCATTTCAAACGCACGCACGGTGTCGGGGTCTAACTTCTTTAGTGCAATATGGAGAAACACCACGTCCATAAGGTCATTAAATTTCAAATTCTTAAGTGCAGCCACCGATGCCACAAATTTATCTAAAAACTGCTCTAAGCCGTTGATGCTCGCGGATGATATAGGTTTAAGATCGAATATCTGGTTCAAATATTCGGAAGCTAACATTCTCCTATCTTCATATTTAGTTTTAAGCGTTTCGAATATTAACAAGTAATTGTTTGCTGTAGGTGTAAAACCCGAGCAAATTGACTGTGCCCTGCCACTAAGTTTACTAATTAAATAACATAATTTTTTAGCGTCCAATAACGATGGGTGGTTGTGTATATTGTTTTGAAAACTACTGAAGAAGAAGGGCCATGTCTTAATATCACCATTGAATACCGGAATATCTATTGGCGGCAACCTAATTGAGTCACGTGGACGTACCTGTATTTTTTTTTATAGAAGAGGTGGCAAACGAGCATGCGGCTCACCTGATGTTAAGTGACTACCACCGCCCATGATCAACCGCAACACCAAGAGAATTGCGGGTGCGTTGCCGGCCCTTTAGAAAGGAGTAAGCTCTTTTCTTGAAGGTCCCCAGGTCGTATCGGTCCGGAAAAATCGCCGGTGGTAAACTATTCCACAGAGAGGTTGTACGTGGAAGAAAACTCCTTGTGAAACGTACAGTGGTGGACCGCCAAGCATCCAGATGGTGTGGATGGTATCGGGACGTTTGCCTTGTAGTGCGTTCACGAAATTTGGCGGCTGGGTTTAATCCGAACAATTCCTCAGAGCACTCCCCGTGATAGATGCGATAAAATACGCAAAGAGATGCAACATCTCTTCGCAGCGCCAGTGAATCGAGCCGATCGGAAAGCACTCGGTCGTCGACGATTCGCGCCGCTCTGCGCTGGATGCGGTCAAGTGGAAGGAGCTGGTACTGGGGAGCCCCAGCCCAGAGATGGGAACAGTATTCCATGTGCGGCCGAACCTGCGCCTTGTAACGTTGCAGGCGGTGTGCCGGCATGAAATACTGTCCCGCTCTGCTGAGCACGCCAAGCTTTTTAGAGGCCAATTTGGCCTTCCCTTCCAAGTGACCACGAAACTGCACGTCACTCGATATGTCGACGCCGAGGATTCCGATACTGGCTGAGGCAACAAGGGGAGTGCCTTGAAACTGAGGGGATACGACAAAGGGGTTCTTTTTAGCGGTTAACGCGCAAACTTGTGTCTTCTGGGGGTTAAACTGGACTAGATTTAGTCGTCCCCAATCCGAGACTCTGTTCAGCAAAGAATCGACTTCAGACACAAGTTTGTCCCGGTACTCGGAGACGTTTTCCCGAGAAATATTGGCTCGGCCGGTGTAAAGAGCATCACCAGTGCTGTCATCCGCATAGCAATGAATGTTACGGGTATGCAACATATCATTGATATGCAGAAGAAACAGCGTTGGCGATAGCACGCAGCCCTGTGGAACACCAGCATTAATAGGCTTGCAATCGGAGCTTGCACCGTCTACAACGACCTTGATGCTCCGATCTGCAAGAAAGCTGGTGATCCAATCGCACAATTTCTCGGGAAGCCCATAGGAAGGGAGCTTCGAAAGAAGCGCTTTGTGCCAAACCCGATCGAAGGCCTTCGCAATGTTCAAACTAACGGCCATTGCCTCCCCCTTGAACTCTACTGCCTCCGCCCATCTGTGAGTGAGGTAGACCAGAAGATCACCAGCTGACCGACCACGGCGAAAACCGTATTGGCGGTCACTAATCAGCTGGTGATCCTCAAGGTACCTCATGAGCTTGGCAGTATTTCCGGCTTTGCTTCGTTTTGAGGTGGAGATTGTAAGTGTTTCGCCGTTCTTTTCACGCGACACAATATATCTTCAAATGCTAGAAGCGGTTGGTAGTTCACTATATATTTTGGGTCGATTTGTAATTCCAAATGATTAATTTGGTCTAATATTCTTTCGTAATCCATCCGCAAAGAATCTACCGTTTCAATTTCATTCAAAAAAGTTTCCCGCACTGCTTCTACATTAATGTTCTTTATATGATCACTTATATTTTGCATACGCGAAAAAAGTATGTCCCTCTTGGCATAAAGCGTTTTAATTTTGATTTCATTTCCACTAACTGCCATTTTAAATTATTATAATAAAGTTAAATTAATCACAATTGATCTCACAATGCACAAATAATGGAGGATGGACGCTCGCACTCCGTATTACGTAATTAAATCGAACACCTATTACAACGAGTCGAGGTGACGCGTCGCTCGCTAAACTAAATATATTTTTAACAAAATTGTCGGGTAAGCGTACGAAATGGTTGCGATTACGCAGTTTCAATTATTTAAGCGACTGATAAGCTTTAAATTTAAATACAAACAATTTTTAAACGAATTATCTAAATAATTAATCTAATAATTCGACCAGAAAATGGTTGAACGACTACTAAACACCAGTCCAAATCCCGCCGAAGTGACCATAAAATGGTGGAGCGACGAGCCTAAGGCTACCGAAGTCTAGTTCCCCGGTCGAACCTTAAGCCTATTACGCGAGCTATTAACTAAAGTGGACTGTATATGCGTTTGCTTCTACGCTTACATAAAATGGCTACTATAGGACGCGGTACAATGCACTCGCTCTTCCCTAAAACAAAACTATTATTTGCCAAATCTATGAAAGGAATCCTGCTTGATTAGGAGAAAACAAAATTGATTAACACAATTAAACACAATTATATCAAGCAGGAAATATTATTAGGAACGTTCACTCACCGGGGTGGTTCATCTATGCTGCTCAGGCACTATATTGCTGCGACTTCTGGAACTTCTTCTAGGTAGACTCTCTGCCTTTCTTGTCCGATGACGCGTCGGAAGAGAGTGCGGTGCGCGACTATTTCTCACACGAGGTGAGGCGGGTCTCCTGGAGCTCGACTGCTTCCAGGCTACGCCTGGGAGTGCGTGCCTTTTATTCCTTCGGTTGCGATGATAACGTGATATTCTCGAATCGTCTTCTTTCCCCTCCCACCCCACCACCGCGATGTGTCGATAGGAGGGTATGAATGATATCGTTTGGAAAAGGATAAACGATTTGGCAAATTCCTACCGTCAATAAGTACGAATGGTTTTCCGCGCAACCATTTTGTAATAAATATATAAATATATAAGTAACAAATATATAAGTATATAATTAATTGAAAGTTTCTTCGTATTTTGGTTATAAAAGGATGGTCTAATTTGTATAAAGCTTAGGCCTAGGTTTGTGCTAATAGGAGAATAAATTAAAATAAATTATTAGACCACCATTGATAATTTAATTTAACGAATTTGCATTTAATTCAGTGGTATTAATATTTTATTCTCACCAAAAAAATGCACACTAATGGCGGATAAACGTCTTTTAGAGTTTGCTGTGAACTGTCATAAGGTTATGGATCCACTATTTGAATTTCATGTTGTGTTATCCTTATCACTCAACCAAAACGAAATCACCAGAGAAATCTACCAGAAACAAAATAAACGCATTCAAGAGTTTACAACTAAATAAGAAAGCTCAGAAAAAATAAAAATATCGCTCTACCTACATTATTTCCTGGATCTATTCATTTGTCGGATATAAAAATGACAAATAACCGCATGTTTCTTATGGTTCCACAAGATGGCGCCCTGGGAAGGTGCCCTGGAAGGGCGCCATCTTGTGGAACCATCAAAAACTTGAGATTAATTTTTGTTTTTAGCAAGTAATTTAGTTTGATTTGTTCTCTTATTTAATTTTAGTAAAATCCCTGAATTGTTCGCTTTTTTACGGTATAGTGTATATAGACTTGGCCTGAAATGGACCGTCTCTTTTGAAGAAATATGTTATTGGTTGTATTTTTTGTTTCTGGCTGGTTTCAATATCAATACATATAGGATATTAAAACACTTTTCCGACATTTTTTATAGTTTTTCCGTCCGCAAAAATGAGTGAACCTTGCGAAAAATTTGATATATTCTGAAGTTATATTACAAAAAAGGAGAGAAAAGAAAAATTCGACTCAAGCTGCGAAAAACATTTGTGACGTTTATGGACCTAATTGAGTGTAAGTAAAAGTAGTACAAAGTTGGTTCAAGCATTTTCAGGCCGAGAATTTCAATGTCAAATATGCAGCTCGCTCCGGTTGCCCTCATACGGATAAAGTCGATCCCAGTTTTGAAAAAGTGAAGAGCACGGCATATGAGTAATTACAACATAGCCGAGGAATTGAGGATTGCACACAAAACAGTTTTGACTCATTTAATTTCAAACATTCTGACTATACACAAAAGCTCGATACTTGGGTACCACACGAGCTCACTGAAAGAAACCTAACTCTATTGAAACGTAATGAAACCGAACCATTTTTAAAAGATTGATCACTGGTGATAAAAATTGGATCACCTATGAAAAGAATACGTGAAAAAGATCAAGACCAAAGGGTAGTCAAGATACAAGACTGTAGGGAAACCCGGATAAACACGCAATAAGGTGAAGCTGTTTACGGTGGTATTGGAAGGGCATGGTTTATTACGAGCTTTTACCGCCAGGAAAAACCACCGATTCGGATCTCTACTGCTAACTAATGAGACTCAAGCAAGAAATTTAGTCAAAATGGCCGTATTTGATGAAAAGATAATCAGAATGGTCTTTCATCATAATAACGCCAGATTACACACATCTTTGGCCACAGGAAAAATTGAGAGAGCTTGGTTGGGAAGTCATAATACATCCACCGTATAGTCCCAACTTTGCACCATCAGATTTCATCCGCTTCGGTCTCTTCAGATTTCTTTGGGTAAAGTAAGGTTAAAATTAAGAGAGGAATGTCAAAGTTACTTGTCACATTTATTTGATCAAAAATCCCAAGTTTTCTACAGCAATGGGATTATGTCACTACCACGGCACACCAAGTTATCGAACAAAATGGCACGCAATTTATACGTGGTAGAGCCATTCTGCAGTTATATTAGTAGTATAGTTGTAGCACGAATGGGTCGGCTCGACCGGGAAGGTACCAAGCTCTCACAGAATACCAGCGTCAAATAGTAACTTAATGCTGTTGTGTTTCGTAGGATGAGTTTAGACCAGATACCCTTTTTACTGAAAACGAGGCATTCCATCTTAGTTCCCACGCTTGACAACGCATCTGCATTTTGATTCAAAATCGAGGATGGATGTGTTGTCACCCACCCTATATGTTATATATATATATATATATATATATATATATATATATATATATAGTTTTTTATTTATATATTACAATTAAATGTAATTAAAATTTGAAAACAATATGTAAAACTTTATAGATAATTTAAGGGGTGTCGTGCTGATGGGGTTCAAAACCACGATTACTCGTGTTTCATTGTACTATAAAATTTAAAATGAGCGCCTAGATCAGATACTGTGTTGCTATTAACAGAGAAATTATTCTTTAAATGCAAATGAAAGAAATATATCGACTAACATGTTGATGTCATTTTTCATCAGATTACATTTGAAAAGAAATTCTATTTCAGATATTAAAATAATTAGGTTTACCATCAAATACCCTGTGCAAAATCTGACAGATGAGAGACGTAACTAGGCTTAGATAGACTAAAGTTAATTTGCTGACCAAGCAGCGATCTTTTCACTCTTTTATATGCATTCTCTAAGTGTAAATGTGATATGCCTGTTTATTAACTGATTTTATTATGATGGAAGTGACATTCAGTTTGGTTACATTTAACATTTTTTTTTGTAGTTTGACGCCGACTCTTTTTTTACTACAACTTACGTATTAGATCATCATTTTTATGATAAATATTGTGTATTATACGTTTATTTATATTATGTTTCATTAAAAATAATGTAAATTACAAAATAAAACTGAATTAAAATCAAGGAAAAAATTATTCTTTAAAAAAATTGTCGTACCTGAAGGATTTCATTCAAATTATTTTACTGAATTTTAAAGTAGGTGTATTATATTTCTTCGGAACTGTTAAGTCTTGACGTATATTCAGAGATATCTTTGAGACAAATAATTTATTGAAGGAATTGCTGATATTCAACACGGTGATTAATTTATTTTAACAGACAAACATTTTGAGCAATTTAATTTCAGTTACTTTAACATAAAAGTTACTTATATTATCTACCCCATTTATTCATAAATTAATTTGACACCTAAGTTAGTTTCAATATCATTAATGATTTAAATCTTCGCCAAAATACCCAATTTAGTAGTCACAACATGTAAAACGCAGGTTAAAGAAGGAATTGAATGTGATACCTAATGATCATCATCATTACTAAATTCTAATTAAGGCTGATTAGTAAAATATAGGGGTTCCATTTTTTGAGGCACGGAACCTTAAAGATTGTTTATTAATAACCGTCACACAAAGAGTTATGAATATTGCTATTCTAAAAGTTTCTTTGTGTGAAAAATTATATGATAAGGACATTCACAAGAAAGATTTAGAAGCCGAGATAAGCCTTAAGGCCTTGGAAACTGTCTATTAAGATATGTATTGTTCTTACCAATAACGAATTTCTGCCCCTGTTTTAATCCGGTTCGAATGATATAGAATAGTATATTTCATTATGGGTACGGAAAGCCTGTCATTGCAAAGAGTTCCGACAAATGTCTATCCGAGCCGAGGCGCAGTCGAAGGTAAAGGTTGACAGTCAGAACAAGTTGCAATGACGGCTCCGCACGTGTACTGAATAACTATTTTTAATACAGTTGCGAAAAAATGAAGCAATTTAATAAAATAATAAAAACACAATAAACTCAACTAACTTAGTTTTGGGTATTCACTTATATCCACGTTGTTCCTTATTTTCAGCACACTTTTTATCATCAAAAACCTCGACCATAACGTAGAAAGTTTTAATTTTGCTGAGAGTTCGGAGAAGTATGCCAACATAACATTTTATGAAAAAGTATTTGCTTTTTTCTCTTCTCTCCAAGCAATAAATTCGTCGTATGTAGATATGTAGCGACTTTTTGACTTTTCCGGTAAAATGTTCTCCGAAGCATTTTGTGCAATTATACTGAGTTCCGGTGGTATTAATTCAAATTAAAAAAAATCGTCGAAATTACTCATTTTAGCAGGCAGGGAATGCTTTTTCGGCATTAAGTTCGCCTTTGTACCAAATTGTTTTGTTTGAGTGCAATAAGAATTTTCTATCTATTTTATGCAACAAACAACTAAACTCGCAAAGAACATTTTTGGAAAATGGCGCTAACCTTAAAAGAGTATTTTACGGTTGGCGCCATTACGACGGCGGTATTTACGACGGTACGCAGAGATTTTTTTGTTTTCTTCACCCATTCTGGGTAGGTAAAGGGAACTATGCCCATTCAGCCAAGTCTTCAGTAGATTTTTTTATTGATATGAAATGAAATTTAATGAGATGAAATAAAATGAAACCTAACCTAACTCATTGAATCAAATCATTAAATCTGATATTGAAACAAATTAGTAGCTTCTTTTTAGAAATATTTGCATGAATCATAAAAACGACTGTGAATTTTTGTTAGTAAAATCTTCGTGGTTGGTTTGTTTCTTTTTGGTGGACATTATTTTGACAGTTGGGAAAGAGAACGCACGAGTTCGGAAAAGGTAAAGAAAAAAGCTTGAGTATGTAATAGCCCACATCCCGAACACTATACGTCCCTGCAATGTACCACTTTTTGAGCAACTGTATTAAAAATCAGTATAAGTATATGCACCTGTAGCCTTCTTTTGAAATTACTTGCAAAACGAGTGTTTTTTGAAAAAAAATATCTGCATTTAATCACACATACATAATTACATATATCTACTACGCGTGATTTTAAAATATCATCTTTGTTATATTGTTCTATACTGCTATTTCTTCCGAAAACCTTTATTCCTCAACATTTATTTTCTTTATGACCGACTTTAACTTACCAAATCCTTAGATCTTATCTCGGCTTCTCAATCTTTCTTGTGAATGTCCTTATCATATAATTTTTCACGCAAAGAAACTTTTAGAATAGCAATCTTCATAACTAATTGTGCGACGGCTATTAATAAACCATCTTCAGAGTTACGTGCCAAAAAAATGGAATCCCTATATTTTACTATATTTGTTGTCCGTCTGTACTACTGTCTTTCCGTCTGCCAATAACTATTTGCTAAGGAACATGTAAAGAAGAAGAAGAAGAAGAAGAAGAAGAAGAAGAAGAAGAAGAATTTCATTTATTTAAGCAACCAAGGCTCATATTTTGTTAGTATTACTTATAACTAAACTTATAGCTATGTTAGTAAGCATAATATTATTATTATATATAATTATGTGAAGTACAAAAAAATACATTTTATATTTACATGTGCCATTTTCTCACCAATCCACCCGATATGGCGCTACGACACATGTATAGGCAGTCCAGCCTGCTAGCAATCACTTTCAGGATACTATTGTTACTCCCCCGCACCCTGCGTACCAGAGATGCGCGCCTCTTGCGCGTGGTCGCGTAAAAGCAGTCCACTCGCGCTTCCGCGAACGTCCCCGAGGACGGAAGCGAGGGAGTCCCAGCAGCACCCTAAATGCGTTGTTGTATTGTACTCGGAGGGCGTTGTAAGCCTTTTGAGTATATCTAGCCCACAGGCTGCACGTGTAAAATGACGTGCAGTAAGCACGATGTATGATATATATATATATATTCCTTGTGATTACTGTTCGTTACATTATAGTGATTATAACAATAAATTAACCAAATTAAAAAGAACATTATTCAATGACGCTATAAAGTGCAATGTGCAAAAGAACATTATTTGTAACTTATTTGCAGTCATTAGTACATATATAGAGAATTATTCGCAATAGTTTGTTTAGTGTTAAGTAATAATACAAAATAACATCTTTAGAAACACCTAAGTTGTGCACTCCGTGGTTGTGCAACACCAAACCGACCAATCAGAGCTCGGTACATAATAGAACAATCGGCCATGGCGCAACGAAAGACCTGAAAATAGCTATAACCCGCCGCTACGCTCGCCATCAACAATAGAGGGTGCTGAGACGCCATGTCCCCCTCCCAAAGGGGCAGGGATACTCCTGCTCCCGCCGGCCACCACAACCTGGCCTATTATGCAGGAGAATAGTATAGAAGGCCACAAGAACACCACTATCCACCGTACATCGTCACCAATCCGGGAAGAAAACAACACTGAAAAGACTTTGAAGGGTCGCACCGCTAACAGTACGAAGTCTTCTAGACTATCCGGCCCAATAGAAAAATTTTAAAGGCTCGTGTCGTCAAGTACCTCGTTCAAAACGTAAATTGGAAATTTAGGGTCCATGGGCGTAATACTTGCACACTGACTCCAAGGGCCCTCACTGTGGTTTGCGGGCTCTGACCACAAGCCACGCAAGAATGCGAAAGTATTGGCCTGATTTGGGGCTGGGCCCGTTCCACCTACCTTAACCAGCAATGTGGGTTCCTCTTTGGTTACCGTGGACGACCAACCTACGGCTACTAAGTCTCTTCTCCTCGACAAGGCCTGAAATATTTCGGAAGTATTCTTTAGTTAATAACTCTTGGTCTACTCCTAGCAATTATGAACTTAACAATTGATGGCTTCGTAGTGTATTGACTAAATGTTTTGCTGAGCTATCGAATTTCGCGGTTTCGTGTCACGATGCAACTACTTTTCTTGGCTGCAAAATATTTTTCCGTATCCACATCCTATTTAAGTAATATAAAAAGCCTTAATGATACGACAGGAAATCCTAAGCAGGGAAAAAATTCTTCACTTAATTTTTTAGCATGATATTTCGATAGTAGTCACAGCTGGGACATAATGTATCTTGTCTTCTCAATAACCGTTCATAACATCATAATAGTACAACAGATCCGCTACAGCCATGACCATAGATTATTTAAAATATACTATGTAATTACTGCCTTCATAAACTACTTTAAAGGACACAAATTCGATGGTCTTATAAACGATGATAGTGTTACGCGCTCCAGTCGACGGCACTAGCGCCATATAGTCTCGAACCAAAGAACTAAACTTCTTGAAGTTCAAACACGCGCAAGGTACCGAGAGTTCTTAGTTCTAGTTCTAGTTCTTGAATATTCTGGATATTTCGCTGCTAATTTATATAAATAGGCGCTGCAACATGCGATCGGGGAAGTATTGAAGTTGGCGAGACAAGCGAAGCTTCGGAGCGGAATAAAGTTAATCAGTGTGATTGATTATTAGTGTTTTTAACTTTAATTAGTGTAAAGTGAATTAAAGTGTTAATTTAGGTAATTCTATCGGCAATTTTTATTGTCACGAACCTCAAGCTCGTAACAATTGGTGTCAGAATTGGGATAAAAGCATGCCGATTTTACCTAAGGAGGAAACGGAGGGTGTCCATACCCGAAGTATACCCGAAGTCAACGCCAGCAGGAGACGGACCAACGAAGATTTGGTAGTGCAACGACGCAGACGTCGGAGGGCCAGCCACCGGCTGCAGGTCCGTTTCAAACGGCAAGTCAACTTTTTGGGGTATGTAGTAGTCGGAAGAAGGTATCCGCACGGATCCAGAGAAAATCGCAGCTGTAAAGGATTGGCCGGTTCCAAAAGACAAGACGCAGGTTAGAGCATTTTTGGTTTTGTGCTCCTATTACCGGCGATTTGTGAAGAACTTTGCAGATATAGCCAAACCTCTGCATAAGCTAACCGAGGAGAAGCGACATTTCTGTTGGGATGAAAGTTGCAATATCGCAATCCAGGAGCTCAAGGACCGCCTGTGCAAAACACCTATTTTGGGATACCCTGATGCAAGCAAAGAATTTATAGTTGACACAGACGTAAGTGATATAGGACTTGGCAGTGTGTTGTCTCAACGGAATGGTGACCAAGAGGTCGTGATAGCGTACTTCAGCAAGTCGTTGTCAAAACTGGAATGGAACTATTGTGTCACAAGACGCGAATTGCTAGCTGTGGTAAAGTCGTTGCAGCATTTTAGCAAATATCTTCTGGGGCGAAAATTTCACTTACGAACTGACCATGCTGCACTAAAATGGCTATTGCAGTTTAAAAATCCAGAAGGACAAGTTGCGAGGTGGATTGAACTACTGCAGGAATATGACTTTGAGATCGAATATCGCAGCGGGAAATCTCATGCTTTGTCAAGAAGACCCTGTCCTGAATATTGCAAACATTGTACTAGGCAAGAGAGTAAGGAAGTGGTATCCGTGAGGATGTTTAGGGCAGACCACCTCAGCAACGAGTGGAAGGACAGCTTACAACGTGCACAGCAGGAAGATCCGGACATCAAGCCGATCCTGGAATGGATGAAGGCCAGTGCTCCCAAGCCCAAGTGGAGCGACGTCTCAGCGATAAGTTCGACCACCAAAAGCTATTGGGCTCAGTGGGACAGCTTGCTGCTTCAGGATGGAGTTCTGTACCGTAAATGGGAAAATGTTCGGGGAGACAGCTGTCATTTGCAAATGGTTGTCCCAAAAGCTAAAGTACCGGATGTTCTACAGCTGTACCATAATGATTATTCAGGAGGCCATCTGAGAGTTAAACGAACTGTACTGAAGATACGAGAACGGTTTTATTGGGTCTACTGTCGAAACGATGTCGAGGACTGGTGTCGCAAATGTACAAGTTGTGCGGCTGTAAAGGGACCTCAGACTCGTAGTAGAGGTGCATTGAAGTTGTACAATGTTGGTGCACTATGAGAGAGAATAGCCATTGACGTGGCGGGGCCGTTTCCGCAGAGTGAAAGCGGTAAAAAGTATTTCATGGTTGTGATGGATTACTTCACTAAGTGGCCAGAAGTGTTCGCCAATCCAAATCAAGAAGCTTCAACAGTTGCAGATAAACTAGTTCATGAAGTCTTCTGTCGTTTTGGAGTACCTTTGGAGATTCACAGCGATCAAGGAAGGAATTTTGGGTCTCAAATATTCCAGGAAACTTGCCGAGTGATGGGTACTCATAAAACAAGAACGACTTCTTATCACCCGCAATCTGATGGAATGGTAGAACGATTTAATCAGACATTGGAGAGGTACCTAGCAAAAGTTGAAGACAATTGGCAACGAGATTGGAACAAGCACATACAACCGTTTTTGTTGTCATATCAAAGCGCTGTTCACGAAAGTACAGCAGTGGCACCAGCTTTCGCAAATTTTGGAAGAGAATTACGGTTGCCTGCAGACCTGATCACCGGGATACCACCTGATGCTCCACGCAGTATAACCGATTATGCAAATGACTTGCGGAACAAAATGAATGACGTTTATGAGCACGTCAGACAATCGGGCCAGCAAATGTCTGAAAAGATGAAAACCCGGTACGACAGCAAAATGAACAACAAAGGGTTCGACGAAAGTTCACTTGTGTGGTTGCAATCCAGTCCGCAGCAAAGGGAAATCTCCTAAGCTTCAAGCTAAATGGGACGGCCCGTACCGAATTGTGACCAAGATCAACGATGTAACCTACCGGATACAGAAAAGCGCAAAAGGGACTCCTAAGATCGTCCATGTGGATCGCCTAGCGCGTTATTATGGGGCTGATAATGCTCGGAACGAGCATGTCTTAAGAGGGGGCAGTGTTACACGCTCAAGTCGACGGCACTAGCGCCATCTAGTCTCGAACCGAAGAACTAAACTTCTTCAAGTTGAAACACGAACTCTCGGTACCTTGCGCGTGTTTACTTGAATATTCTGGATATTTCGCTGCTAATTTATATAAATAGGTGCTGCAAGATGCGATCGGGGAAGTATTGAAGTTGGCGAGACAAGCGAAGCTTCGGTGTGGAAAAAAGTTAATCAGTGTGATTGATTATTAGTGTTTTTAACTTTAATTAGTGTAAAGTGAATTAAAGTGTTAATTTAGGTAATTCTATCGGCAATTTTTATTCTCACGAACCTCAAGCTCGTAACAATAGATTCAGCTGGAGGAAAAATAATAATATCATAAACAGCATCCATGTACATGTGCTTACAAAACTGAAACATATAATTTCGTACATACGAGGGTGGATTGAAAAGTACTCGGCCTAACCAAGAAAATAAACACATACTAAATCAGTTATATTTTTATTTTTCTACATAATCACCATCAAGTTCAATACACTTTTGCCACCTCCCCTTCCAAGCATTTTGACCGTTGAATAAAAATGTTTCTTCCTTAGAGTCAAAATATGCGTCTACAGCTGCTTTGACCTCGTCGTTTGTCGAAAATCTTTGACCCCCCAAGTGCTTTTTTAGGTTAGGGAACAGAAAGAAGTCTGATGGTGCCAGATCAAGTGAATATGGCGGATGCGGTAACAGTTCAAAGCCACAGTTGTGAATTTCAGCCATTGACTGTACTGACGTGTGAACACGGGCGTTATCTTGATGAAACAGGACTTTTCTTCTGAGCATTCCCCGACGTTTTTCTTTTATTTCCACTCGTAAACGAAGTAGTAAGGTGCAGTTGTAATCAGAGTTTATAGTCTGACCCCTTTCAAGATAATCAATCATAATCACACCTTTCGAGTCCCAGAATACTGAAGCCATCACCTTATTTGCCGACAAAATCGACTTAGCCTTTTTAGGGGGTGGTGAACCAGGTCTTCTCCACAGTTTTGATTGTTGTTTTGTTTCCGGTGTACAGTAATGAACCCATGTTTCGTCCATAGTAACAAAACGATTCAAAAAATCATCTGCATCGGCTTCAAATAACTCCAAACAGTCGCGTGAAATAGTCAATCGCGTCCTTTTTTGTTCAACTGAAAGCAGTCGCGGAACCCACCTCGCAGACACCTTGTGGAAACCCAACTCGTTGAAAATGATGTTTTGAGTTCGTTCATAAGAGATGCCTATAATCTCGGCTATCTCTTTAATTTTTAATCTGCGGTCTCCCATTATTAAATCAAGTACTTTTTTAATATTTTCGTCAGTAGTTGACGTCGAAGGCCTTCCAGAGTGGGGTTCATCTTTCACACTCTCTCTACCACGCTTAAATTCTGCTATCCATTTTTTGACGGATGAATATGACAGAGCACAATCGCCTAATATACTGAACATGTCATCATGGATGACTTTTGATGATAGCCCCTTCTTATGGAGGTACTTAATGACGGCACGCTGCTCGATTTGCTCCATTCGCGGAAATTATGTCCGATTACTTTGTTAATAAATTTATAAAATCACAACTAATTATCGTACACGTTTCGAACTTCACACAATGAACTAGTCTGAACTGAACTAAATAATGTGGGTAGATTTGATTTTTAGAATAGAATGGATCTGTGTTAGGCCGAGTACTTTTCAATCCACCCTCGTATATATACATGAAATTTTTAAACTGCATGAATATTAAAATATTAAAAAGCATAGTGTATATAAATATGTAGGCGAAAAAGGATTATATATTTACCGCAAAATTATTAACGTGCTTTAGGTTATTACCTTTAGATAAAATTATATTTACATGTGATTAAAGTCAGTGAATCAGTTTAGACGTACACCTAAACCATGAAGATTTTATTGGTAAAAAATAAGTAGATCTTTCCGAAATACAATAATTCACGGTACCAAAATTTCCAATTTTCTATTACTTTACGTTTTGAACGAGGTACTTGACGACACGAGCCTTTAAAATTTTTCTATTGAGCCGGATAGTCTTCTATGACTTCGTACTGTTAGCGGTGCGACCCTTCAAAGTCTTTTCAGCGTGGTTTTCTTCCCGGATTGGTGACGATGTACGGTGGATAGTGGTGTTCTTGTGGCCTTCTATACTATTCTCCTGCATAATAGGTCAGGTTGTGGTGGTCGGCGTGAGCAGGAGTACCCCTGCCCACCACTACACCACTATCCACCGTACATCGTCACCAATCCGGGAAGAAAACCACCCTGAAAAGACTTTGAAGGGTCGCACCGCTAACAGTACGAAGTCATAGAAGACTATCCGGCCCAATAGAAAAATTTTAAAGGCTCGTGTCGTCAAGTACCTCGTTCAAAACGTAAAGTAATAGAAAATTGGAAATTTTGGTACCGTGAATTATTGTATTTCGGAAAGATCTACTTACTTTTAACAATAAAATCTTCATGGTTTAGGTGTACGTCTAAACTGATTCACTGACTTAAATCACATGTAAATATAATTTTATCTAAAGGTAATAACCTAAAGCACGTTAATAATTTTGCGGTAAATATATAATCCTTTTTCGCCTACATATTTATATACACTATGCTTTTTAATATTTTAATACTCATGCAGTTTATAAATTTCGTTTATATATATGTACGAAATTATATGTTTCAGTTTTGTAAGCACATGTACATGGATGCTGTTTATGATATTATTATTTTTCCTCCAGCTGAATCTATCATCGTTTATAAGACCATCGAATTTGTGTCCTTTAAAGTGGTTTATGAAGGCAGTAATGGCATAGTATATTTTAAGTAATCTATGGTCATGGCTGTGGCGGATCTGTTGTACTATTATGATGTTATGAACGGTTACTGAGAAGACAAGATATATTATGTCCCATCTGTGACTACTATCGAAATATCATGCTAAAAAATTAAGTGAAGAATTTTTTTCTCCACTTAGGATTTCCTGTCGTATCATTAACGCTTGTTATATTTAAGTAAAATGGGATGTGGATACGGAAAAATATTTGCAGCCAAGAAAAGTAGTTGCATCGTGACACAAATCCGCGAAATTCGATAGCTCAGCAAAACATTTATTCAATACACTACGAAGCCATCAATTGTTAAGTTCATAATTGCTGGGAGTAGACCAAGAGTTATTAACTAAAGAAAACTTCCGAAATATTTCAGGCCTTGTCGAGGATAAGAGACTTAGTAGCCGTAGGTTGGTCGTCCACGGTAACCAAAGAGGAACCCACATTGCTGGTTAAGGTAAGTGGAAAGGGCCCAGCCCCAAATCAGGCCAATACTGTCGCATTCTTGCGTGGCTTGTGGTCAGAGCCCGCAAACCACAGTGAGAGCCCTTGGAGTCAGTGTGCAAGTATTACGCCCATGGACCCCGTCGTCGTAACGCCGGTTGACGTAACTAGGGCGATCCGTAGGGCCCCGCACTCGAAAAGTCCAAGACTCGACGGGCTGCATCACCACTGGCTGAAGGGATTCGTGGTGCGACACGCTGTGCTCACCCGAAAGTTTCAAGAGATACTCAACCAGAAGTCGATCCTTAGCCTCTTTACTGCTGGGATCACTCATTTGGTTCCTAAGGACTAGGGTACCACAGACCCGAGCAAATAACGCCCCATCAATTGTCTACCGACCAAAAACAAGACACTAACATTTATTTTGAGTGCGAGAATCACTCGTCACCTGGAATCAAATCAGATAATGTCGGGCGCTCAAAATGGATGTCGGGGCGATGGTCGTGGAGCCAAGGAACCACTCTTCATTGACGCGGTCATTGGAAAAGTGGTGAAACGCAACCGTGGGATTTTTTAGGCCGCCTGGGTAGACTACAGAAAGGCATTCGACTCAGTTCCCCATACATGGCTAAAGAGAGTCCTTAAGCTGTACAAGATTGACTGTAGAGACTTCCTCGAGCAGTGTATAGGGCAGTGGAGTACGGTCTTTTCTCATATGGGTGAGCGGATGACGGCTGCAGTAAGCCGATAAGAAGGGGTATCTTTCAGGGCGATTGTCTGAGTCTAATCTGGTTCTGCGTCTTTTTGAATCCTTTCAGTACTTTACTGGAAAGCCTTGGGAGAAGATTTCAGCCTCGGAAAGGAGGTACGAAAGTGATTCACCTTTTCTATACAGATGAACTCAAGTTATTCGCCTCCAGTTGCTCTCATCTTATGGAATTGCTAAACATTACTTGTGTGCGTGTGTGCGTGTGTGCGTGTGTGCGCGTGCGCGTGCTTGTGCGTGTGCGTGTGCGTGTGCGTGTGCGTGTGCGTGTGCGTGTTTGTGTGCGTGTGCATGTGCGTAAGCGTGTGCGTGGGCGCGTGCGTGTGCGTGTACGTGTGCGTGTGCGTGTGCGTGTGCGTGTGCGTGTGCGTGTGCATGTGCGTGTACGTTTGCGTGTGCGTGCGCGTGCGCGTGCGCGTGCGTGTGCGTGTGCGTGTGCGTGTGTGACTGCGTGTGCGTGTGCGTATGCGTGTGCGTTTGCGTGTGCGTGTGCGTATGCGTGTGCGTGTGCGTGTGCGTGTGCGTGTGCGTGTGCGTGTGCGTGTGCGTGTGCGTGTGCGTGTGCATGTGCGTGTGCGTGTATGTGTGTGTGTGAGTGTGTGTGTGTGTGTGTGAGTGTGTGTGAGTGTGTGTGAGTGTGTGTGAGTGTGTGTGTGTGTGTGTGTGTGTGTGTGTGTGTGTATGTGTGTGCGTGCGTGTGCGTGTGCGTGTGCGTGTGCGTGTGCGTGTGCATGCGCGTGTGCGTGCGCGTGTGCGTGTGCGTGTGCGTGTGCGTGTGCGCGCGTGCGTGTGCGCGCGTGTGCGCTTGTGCGCGTGTGCGCGCGTGTGCGCGCGTGTGCGTACCGCTGTCTAAATGACGTTACAAAGAAGGACGGCTATCCCTTGCCAAGAATTGATGACACGCTGGACATGCTTACAGGAGTAAAATGGTTTAGCACGCTGGATCTAAAAAGTGGCTACTGGCAGGTTGAAATTGACCCTAAGGACAAGGAGAAAACTGCTTTCTCGACGGGAAATGGTCTGCGGCAATTCAAAGTAATGCCGTTTGGGTTGTGCAATGCTCCAGCAACGTTTGAGAGGCTGATGGAGCTTGTACTTACTGGGCTAATTGGCGATGCCTGTCTGGTCTACTTGGATGACATCATTATCGTGGGCCATACGTTTGAGGAACACCTTCAAAACCTGGAACGCGTGCTCATGAAGATTCAGAGTGCCAACCTCAAGTTGTGTCCGAAGAAGTGTTCACTATTCAAACGGCAAGTCAACTTTTTGGGGTATGTAGTAGTCGGAAGAAGGTATCCGCACGGATCCAGAGAAAATCGCAGCTGTAAAGGATTGGCCGGTTCCAAAAGACAAGACGCTGGTTAGAGCATTTTTGGGTTTGTGCTCCTATTACCGGCGATTTGTGAAGAACTTTGCAGATATAGCCAAACCTCTGCATAAGCTAACCGAGGAGAAGCGACATTTCTGCTGGGATGAAAGTTTCAATATCGCAATCCAGGAGCTCAAGGACCGTCTGTGCAAAACACCTATTTTGGGATACCCTGATGCAAGCAAAGAATTTATAGTTGACACAGACGCAAGTGATATAGGACTTGGCGGTGTGTTGTCTCAACGGAATGGTGACCAAGAGGTCGTGATAGCGTACTTCAGCAAGTCGTTGTCAAAACCGGAATGGAACTATTGTGTCACAAGACGCGAATTGCTAGCTGTGGTAAAGTTGTTGCAGCATTTTAGCAAATATCTTCTGGGGCGAAAATTTCACTTACGAACTGACCATGCTGCACTAAAATGGCTATTGCAGTTTAAAAATCCAGAAGGACAAGTTGCGAGGTGGATTGAACTACTGCAGGAATATGACTTTGAGATCGAATATCGCAGCGGGAGATCTCATGGCAACGCAGATGCTTTGTCAAGAAGACCCTGTCCTGAATATTGCAAACATTGTACTAGGCAAGAGAGTAAGGAAGTGGTATCCGTGAGGATGCTTAGGGCAGACCACCTCAGTGGAGCGACGTCTCAGCGATAAGTTCGACCACCAAAAGCTATTGGGCTCAGTGGGACAGCTTGCTGCTTCAGGATGGAGTTCTGTACCGTAAATGGGAAAATGTTCGGGGAGACAGCTGTCATTTGCAAATGGTTGTCACTAAAGCTAAAGTACCGGATTTTCTACAGCTGTACCATAATGATTATTCAGGAGGCCATCTGGGAGTTAAACGAACTCTACTGAAGATACGGGAACGGTTTTATTGGGTCTACTGTCGAAACGATGTCGAGGACTGGTGTCGCAAATGTACAAGTTGTGCGGCTGTAAAGGGACCTCAGACTCGTAGTAGAGGTGCATAGAAGTTGTACAATGTTGGTGCACCATGGGAGAGAATAGCCATTGACGTGGCAGGGCCGTTTCCGGAGAGTGAAAGCGGTAACAAGTATTTCATGGTTGTGATGGATTATTTCACTAAGTGGCCAGAAGTGTTCGCCAATCCAAATCAAGAAGCTTCAACAGTTGCAGATAAACTAGTTCATGAAGTCTTCTGTCGTTTTGGAGTACCTTTAGAGATTCACAGCGATCAAGGAAGGAATTTTGGGTCTCAAATATTCCAGGAAACTTGCCGAGTGATGGGTACTCATAAAACAAGAACGACTTCTTATCACCCGCAATCTGATGGAATGGTAGAACGATTTAATCAGACATTGGAGAGGTACATAGCAAAAGTTGTAGACAATCGGCAACGAGATTGGAACAAGCACATACAACCGTTTTTGTTGTCATATCGAAGCGCTGTTCACGAAAGTACAGCAGTGGCACCAGCTTTCGCAAACTTTGGAAGAGAATTACATAATATATTATAATATACATAAATATAGAAAAAAGCGGTGTGAGGAAAATTGGTCCATTTTTGAAACTGCAAGAAAGCGGTGTAACCAGATGATACGCAACGCAAAACGCCGATATATTCTTAACAACATCATATCCTCTTCCCCCGCAGATATCTGGAAGTTCCTTGGAACCATGGGCATTGGTAAGAAGTCCCATTCTGAGTTTCAGAGGACAATTGGTTTGGATGATATCAATCAACACTTCTCTTCACATACACCTCTGGATCACCAAACCAAGTGTCAAACTGTTAATCAGATAATGGGTTTACCTCGTCCTAATATCGCTCCTTTCTGCTTCTCTTCAATAGCTACGAATGAGATCAGGAAGGTTATACTCTCCATTAAGTCTAATGCTATTGGTTGTGACAATATCAGTCGCCGTATGATTATTAATATTATAGATCATCTCCTCCCTGCTTTTTCCCATATAATTAACTTCTCTCTCGATTCTGGAGTTTTTTCGTCGCTGTGGCGTAAAGCTTACATTATACCTCTCCCAAAAATTTCTAATCCTTCTTTACCTAATCGCTTCCGACCTATATCCATTCTTCCCTTTTTATCAAAGGTGCTAGAGGCCTGTTAAGCTCATTACAGTCTGGTTTCAGGCCGGGTCATAGCACTGTTTCCGCGCTCCTCAAAGTCACTGGTGACATTAGGGCAGGCATGGAGGAAACTTAAGTCACAGTTCTGGTTTTGGTTGACTTCTCTAACGCCTTTAATGCCATCAGTCACGACATCCTATTATCAATCCTTTCACTTTCTATGATCTCATCTGAGGCTTTGGAGTGGTTCTCATCTTATATTCGAGGCCGCCAGCAGTCAGTTCGCATTGACGAGTCCTCATCAAGTTGATGTGACTTGCATGCTGGTGTTCCTCAAGGCGGTATTCTATCTCCATTGTTATTTTCAATATTTATAAATCTCATTACCCCAAATCTTCAGTGTGCGTATCATTTGTATGCTGATGACTTGCAGTTGTACTCACACGCGAAGGTCGACTGTATATCTACAGCAATTGAGTCTCTTGATAGGGACCTAGAGTATATAAAGAACTGGTCTGATAAGTTTGGTCTTAAAGTTAAACCATCCAAATGTCAGGCTATAATAATAGGTAGCCAACGGATGTTAAAGAAACTGGATCCCACAGCTTTACCACCGATCATTTTTACCGGTTTTATTTTAGAACTGAGTAATTCCGTGAAAGACCTTGGATTGCACATTGACTCCACCTTGAGCTGGCAAACTCAAGTGTCAAATGTTTGTCAGAAAGTGACAGGTATTTTGCGTTCTCTCTACCGCCTGAAGAACTTTCTCCCGTCCAGGACCAAGACGATTATTGTGCAGACCTTAATTTTTCCCATTTTTGACTACGGTGATGTGTGTTATTTTGATCTGAATGCAGAACTCTTGAACAAATATGACCGTCTTCTTAATAACTGCATTCGATTCATTTTTAATCTTCGAAAGTATGATCATGTGTCTACTTATCGCTCTCAACTCAACTGGTTACCCATTCGTCAGCGCCGTAGTCTACGTGCACTCACTACTCTTTACTCTATCTTGATGTCTCCTAATCCTCCATCTTATTTAATTCCTCATTTTCAATATCTTAGCTCCAATCATGATAGAGTTCTCCGTTCTAGTAATAACCTTTTGCTTCAGTGCCCCCTTTTAGTACTAACTTTGTTCAATCATCGTTCTTTGTTCAATCTGTTCTTCTTTGGAACGCTCTTCCTTCCGAAATCAGGAGTGCCGAAAACCGGATTACGTTCAAGTTTAAAGTGCGAGAAATGCTCGTCAATAAAATGGCAGAATCAACTTAGCGTTCGTAGTTAGCAGTATTTAATATTATATTTAATATATATGTGTGTGTATATATATATATATATATATATATATATATATATATATATATATATATATATATATATATATATATATATGTTTAATTTTATGTATATATACTTACATAATGTTTATATATGTATATATTTATACGCTTATATATGTATGAGTTTATATATGTGTATATATGTATATGTATATATGTATATATGTATTGTACATACTTCTAATTACACCTACCTCTTTTATCTCTGCACTACTCAAAGGTAGACTGGTAGATAATGCCTCAGGCATTAAGTCCGCTTATATACATCTAATGTGTATATGAAGTTAAATAAATAAATAAATAAATTACGGCTGCCTGCAGACCTGATAACCGGGATACCACGTGATGCTCCACGCAGTATAACCGATTATGCAAATGACTTGCGGAAAAAAATGAATGACGTTTATGAGCACGTCAGACAATCGGGCCAGCAAATGTCTGAAAAGATGAAAACCCGGTACGACCGCAAAATGTACAACAAAGGGTTCGAAGAAAGTTCACTTGTGTGGTTGCACAATCCAGTCCGCAGCAAAGGGAAATCTCCTAAGCTTCAAGCTTAATGGGACGGCCCGTACCGGATTGTGACCAAGATCAACGATGTAACCTACCGGATACAGAAAAGCGCAAGAGGGACTCCTAAGATCGTCCATGTAGATCGCCTGGCGCGTTATTATGGGGCTGATAATGCTCGGGACGAGCATGTCTTAAGAGGGGGCAGTGTTACACGCTCAAGTCGACGGCACTAGCGCCATCTAGTCTCGAACCGAAGAACTAAACTTCTTGAAGTTGAAACACGAACTCTCGGTACTTTGCGCGTGTTTACTTGAATATTCTGGATATTTCGCTGCTAATTTATTTAAATAGGTGCTGCAAGATGCGATCGGGGAAGTATTGAAGTTGGCGAGACAAGCGAAGTTTCGATGTGGAATAAAGTTAATCAGTGTGATTGATTATTAGTGTTTTTAACTTTAATTAGTTTAAAGTGAATTAAAGTGTTAATTTAGGTAATTCTATCGGCAATTTTTATTCTCACGAACCTCAAGCTCGTAACAATAGATTCAGCTGGAGGAAAATTAATAATATCATAAACAGCATCCATGTACATGTGCTTACAAAACTGAAACATATAATTTCGTACATATATATACACGAAATTTATAAACTGCATGGGTATTAAAATATTAAAAAGCATAGTGTATATAAATATGTAGGCGAAAAAGGATTATATATTTACCGCAAAATTATTAACGTGCTTTAGGTTATTACCTTTAGATAAAATTATATTTACATGTGATTAATGTTAGTGAATCAGTTTAGACGTACACCTAAACCATCAAGATTTTATTGTTAAAAGTAAGTAGATCTTTCCGAAATACAATAATTCACGGTACTGAAATTTCCAATTTTCTATTACTTTACGTTTTGAACGAAGTACTTGACGACACGAGCCTTTAAAATTTTTCTATTGGGCCGGATATTCTTCTATGACTTCGTACTGTTAGCGGTGCGACCCTTCAAAGTCTTTTCAGCGTGGTTTTCTTCCCGGATTGGTGACGATGTACGGTGGATAGTGGTGTTCTTGTGGCCTTCTATACTATTCTCCTGCATAATAGGCCAGGTTGTGGTGGTCGGCGTGAGCAGGAGTACCCCTGCCCAATGTTGTGTGAATAAGTCAACTAGCGCCATCTAGTGTCATTCTCTGCAAAGCTCCCCTCGCTCTCGTTCCTGACACTAGATGGCGCTAGTTGACTTATTCACACAACACTATTATTTTTCCTCCAGCTGAATTTATCATCGTTTATAAGACCATCGAATTCGTGTCTATATATATATATATATATATATATATATATATATATATATATATATATATATATATATATATATATATATATATATAAATATTTCTTGTGATTACTCTTCGTTACATTATAGTGATTATTACAAAAAATTAACCAAATTAAAAAAAAAAAAACATTATTCAGTGTCGCTACAAAGTGCAATGTGCAAAAGAACCTTATTTGTAACTTATTTATAGTCATTAGTACATATATAGAGAATTATTTGCAATAGTTTGTTTAGTGTTAAGATAATAATACAAAATAACATCTTTAGAAACACCTAAGTTGTGCACTTTGTGGTTGTGCAACACTAAACCGACCAATCAGAGCTCGGTACATAATAGAACAATCGGCCATGGCGCAACGAAAGACCTGAAAATAGCTATAACCCGCCGCTACGCTCGCCGTCAACAATAGAGGGTGCTGAGACACCATGTTCCCCTCCCAAAGGGGCAGGGGTACTCCTGCTCACGCCGGCCACCACAACCTGGCCTATTATGCAGGAGAATAGTATAGAAGGCCACATGAAGACCACTATCGACCGTACATCGTCACCAATCCGGGTAGAAAACCACGCTGAAAAGACTTTGAAGGGTCGCACCGCTAACAGTACGAAGTCATAGAAGACTATCCGGCCCAATAGAAAAATTTTAAAGGCTTGTGTCGTCAAGTACCTCGTTCAAAACGTAAAGTAATAGAAAATTGGAAATTTTGGTACCGTGAATTATTGTATTTCGGAAAGATCTACTTACTTTTAACAATAAAATCTTCATGGTTTAGGTGTACGTCTAAACTGATTCACTAACTTTAATCACATGTAAATATAATTTTATCTAATAATAACCTAAAGCACGTTAATAATTTTGCGGTAAATATATAATCCTTTTTCGCCTACATAGTTATATACACTATGCTTTTTAATATTTTAATACCCATGCAGTTTTTAAATTTCGTGTATATATATGTACGAAATTATATGTTTCAGTTTTGTAAGCACATGTACATGGATGCTGTTTATGATATTATTATTTTTCCTTCAGCTGAATCTATCATCGTTTATAAGACCATCGAATTTGTGTCCTTTAAAGTAGTTTATGAAGGCAGTAATGGCATAGTATATTTTAAGTAATCTATGGTCATGGCTGTGGCGGATCTGTTGTACCATTATGATGTTATGAACGGTTATTGAGAAGACAAGATATATTATATCCCAGCTGTGACTACTATCGAAATATCAAGCTAAAAAATTAAGTGAAGAATTTTTTCCCTGCTTAGGATTTCCTGTCGTATCATTAAGGCTTTTTATATTACTTAAATAGGATGTGGATACGGAAAAATATTTGCAGCCAAGAAAAGTAGTTGCATCGTGACACGAATCCGTGAAATTCGATAGCTCAGCAAAACATTTAGTCAATACACTACGAAGCCATCAATTGTTAAGTTCATAATTGCTGGGAGTAGACCAAGAGTTATTAACTAAAGAATACTTCCGAAATATTTCAGGCCTTGTCGAGGAGAAGAGACTTAGTAGCCGTAGGTTGGTCGTCCACGGTAACCAAAGAGGAACCCACATTGCTGGTTAAGGTAAGTGGAATGGGCCCAGCCCCAAATCAGGCCAATACTGTCGCATTCTTGCGTGGCTTGTGGTCAGAGCCCGCAAACCACAGTGAGAGCCCTTGGAGTCAGTGTGCAAGTATTACGCCCATGGACCCCGTCATCGTAACGCCGGTTGACGTAACTAGGGCGATCCGTAGGGCCCCGCACTGGAAAAGTCCAAGACTCGACGGGCTGCATCACCACTGGCTGAAGGGATTCGTGGTGCGACACGCTGTGCTCACCCGAAAGTTTCAAGAGATACTCAACCAGAAGTCGTTCCTTAGCCTCTTTACTGCTGGGATCACTCATTTGGTTCCTAAGGACTAGGGTACCACAGACCCGAGCAAATACCGCCCCATCGATTGTCTACCGACCAAAAACAAGACACTAACATTTATTTTGAGTGCGAGAATCACTCGTCACCTGGAATCAAATCAGATTATGTCGGGCGCTCAAAATGGATTTCGGGGCGATGGTCGTGGAGTCAAGGAACCACTCTTCATTGACGCGGTCATTGGAAAAGTGGTGAAACGCAACCGTGGGATTTTTTAGGCCGCCTGGATAGACTACAGAAAGGCATTCAACTCAGTTCCCCATACATGGCTAAAGAGGGTCCTTAAGCTGTACAAGATTGACTGTAGAGACTTCCTCGAGCAGTGTATAGGGCAGTGGAGTACGGTCTTTTCTCATATGGGTGAGCGGATGACGGCTGCAGTAAGCCGATAAGAAGGGGTATCTTCCAGGGCGATTGTCTGAGTCTAATCTGGTTCTGCGTCTCTTTGAACCCTTTCAGTACTTTACTGGAAAGCCTTGGGAGAAGATTTCAGCCTCGGAAAGGAGGTAAAAAAGTGATTCACCTTTTCTATACAGATGAACTCAAGTTATTCGCCTCCAGTTGCTCTCATCTTATGGAATTGCTAAACATTACTTGTGATTTTAGCAATTCTATTAGAGTGAACCTGGGAACAGATAAGTATGCGGTCCTTCACGTTAAAAGGAGAAGGGTCGCTAACACTGAGAGCATAGATTTATATATGCCTGTTAACTTAAAGAACCTTTCCGAGGCTGAAACATACCGATACCTGGGTACGTCGCAGAACACCGGTCTCGATGAGGCTGGTTTGAAACAGTCAGTTTGCGACGTGTTTTATGCACGCTTGACCAAAGTGCTTTTTATCCTCATATATACCTTTATACCTTTGACATACTCAGGTGGTGTCAGACTGAACTTAACGCACGGGAAAGAAAAGTCCACACTGCCATGACGCCCCGTAGCATGCATTATCTGAGATCGTCAGTAATGAGGCTGTATTTGCCGCGAAATCTTGGTGGGCGCGGTTTTTTAAGCGCGCTCACTATGCATAATTGCGAAGTGTGCGGCCTCCGTAATTACTTCCCGGCGAGATCGAATGACCTTTTCTACAGGGACGTTATTTCTTGTGATAAAGGACTTACTCCTCTATCCTTAGCCAACGAGCAATGGCAGAAACCGGCAGTAACAGTAGTATTACCGACCGGGCGACCGTATGGAAGATGAAGGAGCACCACAGGGGGTTCTACAAAGCTCTTCATGAGCCTTTCGTGGAGACAGTAGCCTCCTTCCATTCGCGTCGCTTTAGTAATCTCTTAGGGGAAACCGAGGGTGTTGTATGTGCAATACAGGATCAGGTTATTAAGACCAACAACTATCGGAGATACATCACACAGTGATTCACTTAGGCATGTCATCTCCGGTTGTTCAGCGCTTAATAACTCTGAGTTCTTATACAGGTACAACCTAGTAGCTAGAATTCTTCACCAGGAGCTCGCTCTGAAGTACGATCTCGTGGACTAGAAATTTGCCGTATTACAATTAATTCCTGGAAGCCGTGCTCGAAAATGATCGCGCCAGGCTCTACTGAGACCGGGCCATCATCACAGACTATTCTTGCGAATAAGCCTGATATTGTGCTGTTGGACTAAACACAGTCAAGGATATTTTTGGCCGACATTACCATTCCGTATGACGAGAACCTCGTGAAAGCCGAAACAGATAAGGTGACCGCCATGTGGTCTACCGACCGAAATTGTTCCTGTGGTCGTTTCTGCAAAAGGGCTAATCCCAGTCAGCTTCTCGGGTCATCTGAGGTGGCTGGAACTCCGTGATGGACCGCTCCGGGCTCAAATGCAGAAGGCGGTGCTCCTCAATACCGCCCACATCGTTTATCGGTCTCTTTCCCTTTCCCCCTAACCTTCGGCCTTTTGGTCTCTCTGCCAAGGACTTCCATCTGGTTGAGCTTTTATTTATTTATGTATTATTTGTACATTTATGTTAGTATATTAAATATATATTTATGTATATTTATCATTTCCCTTAATATATTTATTCAACCCAACCAGATGAGAATATTCTACGAAAATCCCTTATTAAAGAACATAAAAACCGATAGTGTTAGTAAAATACTAAGAGTGCTACTAGTAAAAGATTTAACCACGTTTAAACATATATAGAAGTTTATTCCAGATTTTTTTTTCGGAAATTAAAGTACTCGTAGGTGGCCAAAGCATATTTAAAAAAACTAAAATTATTGGTCCCGACAAATTGTACAAATAGAAAGTCATACTCTTTTTTAGAGTTATATTTCTATCTTAAATTATAATGTAAGTTGTCATGATTAGAATGTTTGCAAAATGCTTTATAACTGTTAACATTTTCAACAAACGTTTGTATACAAGCGTTTTTATAAGTAAAATTAATACACATTTTTATCCTTTTAATTACAAGAATTATTAAAAACAGAACAATATTATTAAAAGTTTTGATGTTCTACATAAAAATCAAGAAAATAAAATCATGCAAACATTCTAATTGCCATTAAAATATAAAATGTTGTGTATTTACAGAATCACCTAAAGTCGGCCTATTTCATTAAAACATTTGGGTCGATATGGGTACCGTAACTAGGTCAACGCGACTGGAGTTTTTGGAGGTTAGTCATTATATGGTTTAATTTTTTAAATTTTTTTTAGATAGCAGATTTGTAGTTTAGATTTAATTTTGTATTGGTTTACTTTTTTATTTATTTATTTTTTATTTTGTGAGCAAAACAAAAAGATGCTTAAGCCTAGTTATTAAGTATTTTCACTAACCCAGTCTATTTTAATAGTAAGAATATTTTTTTTTAGATAATCATGGCAGGCAGATTGGTAAACTAGAATCAGGTTATTATTAAAGTTTAAATATTTCCTATTTTCCTACTATAAAAATTGTGTGATTAGCGACAAACAGGAGTTTATTCGAAAATTGTTTCAACCCATTACTCGTCTTGAAAGTTTAAGTAACATTAATTATATAATTTTTTTTAATATGTGAAAATAGTTTAGCAATCTCTCTTGTAACTCTTTTATTAATTTTGCCGTAAAATTAACTCATCTTTTACGTATATTACTCTTTTCCAAGCCTGAAAACGGTTTCAATTACTTTTCAAAATTGTAATTGGTATGGCGTTGGGTCTAAATAATTTTCAATACTATTTATTGTTAAAGAGTCAATAGAATGTCGTCAAATAATACATATTTTTTATTTATGAGGCTTTAGATGCTTGTTGCACTGTTGTTTTATTTATTTTGAATAATAACGTTCCGTCAAATGTTGATATTTTCAAGAAAAGGAATATTATTAACCAAGCGCTAGATTGGGTGCTAAGCGCACATTTTTTTTGTTGAGCGTTGATAGAGCCTAAAAAGCTATAGATCCGAAAATGTTAAGTTGGCATCACTGATCACACCTCGCTTGATGCTTGGTAATCTGTATTTAGAGATCGTATAAGTGCTCATAATGTGGTGCGTGAAGTACGCTGTCCCGGGTGACAGCTGTCTCACAGTGAAGCTTATCGGACGCTTGTTGTGGTGCAAAGAGTGTTTTGTGCGTAACTCTCCTTCCTGGCTTCCTGATTTTCTGGCAAACCTAAGTAGAGTGAAACACACCCGCTGCATCAGAGGCAGCAATCCATTTTTATTTCGATTTCTGTGTTGCTTGTTGCATTGGGAAACAGCAACACTCGCTATAAATATAACAGAATGCGAGTAACCAGGGTTCGACCCCCCCCCCCCCCCCGACAACAATAAAATTGTTAAATGCAATTTTAAGTGCCGATTTACCATGTGTACGGTGGTGAAGGAAAACATCGTGAGAAAACCTGGATATCTGAGGAATAAGGAAAAAATATTTCGAAGACACGTGAAGTTCGCCAATACGCATTGGGGCAGCACGGCGGACACTTCCTTGCCCTAAAACCATCTCAGAAATGAGGTGAGGCCTGTACCCAGCAGTGAGACGTACGAGGCTCGTATATAGGCTGTAACTTTACTTTTTATTTACTTTAGGTAAACACACCAGCGTACCAACGCACTAGGTGTATAGGTGTTTATTTAGGCACACACCTCTCCCGCCGAAAGGTGGGAGAGATGGGTACATATCTGTGTTAACTAGGGTTAACATAGACAAGATAGCGTCGTTTTCCTGCGCAGAGCCTTCCCGGATATTTGGGCAGTGTTCCTTAGGCAACGCAAGGACACGTCGATTTGTCACCCGCGACTCCCTCCGTCCCGGTTTCACCGGCTTCGTTTGCGTCGGTGAACGACGCTGCTTCCCCTGCGCCGTTCACGATACCGACCCGTGATCCCTCTCCGGCCTTCTCGGATGCCGACTCAGGTTCTGACATGGAGATCGAGACGCATGCCTCGCCCAAGCTCGAAGACGAAGGTTTCAACTACACTAAACTAGATAACTCACCCACGTGCACTGTACACTGTCATAGGAGACATTGTAACGCAAGTAACGATGCGGAATAATTTAAATTCCCCTGTGAATCTGTAAAAAACAAAAGGCTAACAGCATTAACGTCATCAGAAACCAGAAAAAGAAACAGTGTTCGTTATACTTCAATTAAAATTATTATTAAGAGTATTTTTGTGTTTTTGAATATATTAAATGGATGGACATGTTTAGAAATAATATGAAATAAATTTGGTAATTGTCTATTGAAAATTTTATGCTATATATTTTACGATTTTTAATCCCGACGAATAAGAGGAGTGTTATATGTTCAACATGTGTCTTTGTGTATCGGACTGTGGCATTGTAGCCTCCAAACAGATGAACCGATTTAGATTCAGGTTATTTAGTTTGAAAGGTGATTTTATCGAGAGTCTTCTTAGCTATGATTCAAGAAAACCTTTTCTGTAGTTTGAAGATCATTAGCTCTTTTTGTTTCGGAGGTTTGTAATATTTTTATTTAAGTTTTTAATTAAGTGACGGACTCTAGTAAGAGTAAGTAAATGATAAGTAAAGGACGCTTATTATTACTATATAGTCTAAGCATAAAACTGTAAACAAATTCAACTCAACTGTTTCATAAGGTTTCATTTCTTCCGCGTTATAGACAACTCCATTAAATAATTCACGCCAAGGTTCTTTAACCTTTGACTTAGTTTAGTAATATTGTAGTTTATTGCTATAGCAACGTTATATAATAAGAAATTGGTCTACATAATATTTTATTTAAAAAACATCTTTACAATATGCTGATGCATCATCGTGAAGCTTCTTAACCCAATAATATAGATGACGATAGTGTCTCAAGTTATTAAAGCGCCTAAGTAGATGTAATAATTACGAGGTTTATAAGAACATTGGAGCACCTATTTCGCCGTTTTTAGTAATAGTCATGCAGACACTTATGCATAAAATTGCATCGCTTTTTACGAATAAAAATCCAATTTTAATGATTTTGGCTTCACGTTCGTATTTTAATTAAATATAAATTCCAGTAACTGAAGGCTGTTTTACAATAGGTACCCCACTTATACATTGTGTCAAAATTGTACTTTAAAGAGTTATGACTGTTTTAATTTTATTTATTAATTTACTATAAAATCTAGTTGTTGAAGGCTGTTTTACAATGGTTATCCCACTTGTATTAGATCTAAGTTAAATACCGTTAAAATTTGCATCGATTGTGGATTGTTACAATGACTACCGCAATATTAAAAGTCTTAAATAATTAAATCTTGTTAAACCTTTTAGTTGGGTGTTAAATTTAGGGAAATATAACAACATATTTTCCATAAATTTTCAGTTCACCTCCACTCGATTAACACTCTTGTCTGACGTATGAGGGGCTGACTTAAAATAGCAAAAAAACTTGAGTTAGTTTATAAATGTCTGTCTATCCAGACGCCAAAAACGATTTGTGAGTAGCTTTGTAGTTTATGTATAAGCGAATTATTCAAAGCTCATCATCGTCGTCATTACCGCCCACTGGTCTCACAAGTCCACTGCTGAACATAAGGGGAGGCTTATGCCTCAAGGAATGCCACAAGGCATGATCCTGAGCCACCTGCTTCTATCAACATATCTTACCAGATCGTCACTCCATCTAGTAAGGGCTGCCCTACACTTCACCTACCGGTACGTGGCGGCCACTCGAGAATCATTTTTCCCTATCAGTTGTCAATTCGCAGATAAAATTCGTTCATAGAATAAAATATTACTAAAATAAGTTCAGAATTACATCTACATGAATAGAATAGTTAAATTTTTTGACCTTTGTATTGAGTCAGGTTATAATTTATGTGATCGTACATTAATGGTCGCGGGGGGGGGGGGGGGGGAGCAAACTCTAGGAGGTGCAGATCACTCGGAGCCTCAGGTGTGCAAAAGGTAATTTAACCGCAATAAAATTCTTTAAAGTTAGATACAGTCTATCTAAATTCGTGAGATTTGCGATAGGTATTTCCCACACTCATCTCTGTTGAAATTATTTTGATCATATTCGTAGAAAATTATTAGAATGAAATTATTTTTGGTAATGAAGATGAGGATGTGGGAATGTTAGTTAATATATATATATATATATATAGATATATATATATATATATATATACATATATATATATATATATATATATATATATATATATATATATATATATATATATATATATATATATATATATATATATATATATACAGTGTTATTTTCTAATTTACGGCCAAATTTGCTAAGTTATACCTTTATTATTTATTTATTTGTATTCTATCTTTTTTCTAATATTTTCTTACTACTTGTTATTTAAAAAGTGCTCTTAATATTTCATTTGATTAAAGAAAATAAATTACTGTCACAGGAATATTAAGATACGGCAAATACATATACTTCTCCTGTTTGATTAATCGAACAGAGATAATCAAACAGATTCTATCAATGGAGGTTTCTAAAAGAAAACATAAAAGATGTATAAAAATTGTGTAAAACGTAATTCAGATCAGATCACTTTGCACTATGAAATAAAGTTCGGCAAATTTCAAGGTCAATGAAGTATAAATCACAGATAAAAAGGGGGTAAAAATACATAATCTGTAGGTTAGGAATAAGTTGAATTAATAAAAAATTGTATACATAACACTTACATGGTGTGTGGCAATTTTTGTTCAATAAACACAAGGTAAAGAATATTTTGATGCATAGTAAAGATTTTTACACCTTTAACATAAAAATTATCCCGTTCTATAAAAAATAATTCTTTGTGATATATTCTCATGTTTTAAGCGTTTATTGTGACTTAATATAATAGTTAGAACCATAACCTCGCGGACTTTTTAGTGGGCAATGAAGAGTACTATAAACATGTAGTACCTATATTATATACATGTATCCTGAATAGTTTTCGCAGCTTATTCCAAATAATTTAATTTATTGGCAATTTTTTATACCTTATTGCACTTTTTGTAGGGATCTCTAATTTTTTCTATTATTTCTAGAGGTGAAATAATTTTTGATATTGGTTTAGTAGTTTTTAGGTTTATCCATTACAGGCAACTATACAAACAATTACGTCATTTTTCTTTGTAATATTAAGTTTAGATTTAGGTAACTTGTATATAATTTCAGATCAACCCATTCTTTGGGGGAAAATTATGAGGAAGATTTTGATAAAGATTTAAATAATTTGAATTGCCTGCAATGAAGGAAGTCTGATAGCAAGAAATGAATTAAGTCTGCCGTCAAAGGGAAACGGCACCCGAAGCGCTAACAGCTTTCTTATGCCTAAATCTTGATTCAATATATGTGACAATCACGATCTATGGACATTTTCATAGGCTATGCTATTTATCTCACTTTAATTAGGTGGTCGTTTAGCACCATACGGTGAACTTTAGCAATGTTATCGTCAATAGTTGCAGTTTTTGAACGTCCCAAACCCGAACAGCTGTCCAAAATTTCATTGATGTAAATAATGGTGTAGAGTCCACATTAACAGAGTCTAGCTCATCTGTGATTTGCGTAGGCCTTTCAAACACAAAAATTTTATGACAGCTCAATTCTCAGTTTTTTCCATTTTCGTAGTATAATTTAAATTTAAATTGTTGAACAACAGTTTTTTGTATACAATTTCAATTGTTGGCGAGTGGATTCGTGTTTTCTGCTACGTGGCTTTTCACTGAAGAGAAAAATTTTCAACAGAGTGTTTGTTAAACAGTTTCAACAGTGCGTCAACAAACTTCATATGTTGCATGTATATGTTATAAAGATTATCTCGATCGATGTGTATATAAATGTATGATGTCGAAGTGTATGCCAAGATTTTTACAGAATTACTGAATGGAATTATTATAATACCATTGTAAGAAATAAGAGATAAGTCTGCTAGATTAATCTTAGCTAGTATCTGATGGGTAGCTTAAGGATATAGCTTGGCATTTTAAATGATTGACTAAAACTCCAACAAGTAGACCAATCTTTGACAGCTGATAAGTTGTCGTTTTGATTTTTAATGTCATTATGGATATCCTCAATTTTAGCTTACACGTATCACTAAAGGTCATCGGCATACAATTGGTACGAGCAATCGAAGATGGATGTCATAAAGTTTATAAAAATTGAGAAAAAATAAAGGAAACAGAATACCACCTCCCATATCAGCCCAAGTTGCGGTCATTTGCCTCACAAAACCTGAATACGGTCGACCGCGCAGGCGTATTACCGGTGATGACATATGGACCTAAGACGTGATCCATCACTGTTGGCCGTATGACGAAGCTCATGGTCACCCAGCAAGCTAGAGATAGGGGCTTTCTTGAACTTTCTCTACAAGAAAGAATTACGTAATGCGGATATCTGCAATAGAACCAGAATAACTGACGTAGCAGGACCTCATGATCAGCTTTCTTACAACTACAACCGCTAGATCAACGAGGCACTCAATAGCTCAACATATCAGTAAGCTGAAGTGGCAAATGGGCAGGCTATGTAGCTCGAAGAACCGATAAGCGATGGAGAAGAAAGGTCCTCGAGTGGCAAACTCCTACCAGTAAGTGAAATTTAGGGTGACTTCTGATAGAATGACGACGGGAGTCGATGGCTGTAGGTTGCTCAGAATTGTACTTAATGCTTTCCATGAGGAAGGCTTATGTTCAGCAGTGGGCTTGTAATGGACTGTAATGATGATGGCAATTGTATAGGCGTCCATCTTTCATTTACCCAAAATTTATATTTTGTCTTCGAAATGCACGAGAATTTTAATTTATTTTAACATGATATTATTTACATTTTAATAGGATTATATTTTATAATAGCTACCCGCCCCGGCTTTGTTGTTATGGGATAAAATAATGCTATTGTTATGGAAATAGAAAATTTAAATAGCGAAGCTTGTGGTATTTGATCCTCGACTGTAAAGGGATGCTGGTTGAGAGAAAGGGTGTTCGTTTAATAAATTGCACGCCTACCTTGTCACCGCCGATCTAGAACAACTTCCGCGCTTCGGAGACAGGTTTTGCCAATGTGCGAGATAGTTCGCAGCGATATAAATATATATACTAAGCGTACAATTAAGGAGATATGAACGTCTATATATATAGAGTTGAATCCGTCAACCGCTGGGCAAAGTTTCAATCTTGCGACATAAATAATTTTCAGCGGTGCAACTTTAGATTTGGTGCACACGAGTTGCACTAAGTATTTGGAACCACTGTGTATGTGAATGTATACTATCCCTCCATAAGCGAGTGAGCGATAGCGTCAACGAAACCAATGAGGCGAAAATCGCATCCCTTGTTCAACCCAAGGTGACGAGTATGTTGAAGCCCATTATGTGCCGAGAGCTCAGATCAAAGGGGATTCCATGCCAAAACCACGTAGTGCGGTGGTGTGTCATTCCAGTCACATTTTAATAATAAAAGCTCTTTAAGTAGGTGGTAGTAATTTGACGAATATTTTTTTATAGCATTGGGTGACAAACGAGCACACAGTGCTGCTGTGGACCAAGATTTACACAGAAGACACATTTATCCCCAACTAAGAATCAAAATGAAAGTGTGTTGTCACCTCTGAGGACTAAGATGGAGGAATGCCTTGATTCCAGTAAAAAGGGTCTCCGGTTCTCTACACTCACGATACGAAACGCTGCTATTTTACGTTGGTATTCTGTGAGAGCGTGGTCCTGCCCCGGTCGAGGTGATTCGTGCTACAACTATAATATAGCCGCAGCATGGCTCAACCACGTAAAAAAATGTCATCTTCGTCAGTCAAGAGCTGTTGAATTACGCATGTAGCGGCGCTGTCGTCGCGCCACAAGCGAAAACACACCGAAGCCTAAATCGCGCTATCAACATTCCGAATCATAAACAGTATATATAGAACATCACCGAACTATTACATGGAGTGTTGGCCGCTCCCCGGGCAGAACACCTTGCCCGGTGGGAGATCTCCCCTTTTCCTACTCCAGCCACAGTGGTGACCCCGACGTGATCTGAACACATAACCAACAACCTTCGGAAACTTCAAGCTTCATCATTGTCATAGAATACCCCACCCATTCGCTCCTGAGCAGATCGCGCATTCGCGTCTGCAGTCTTCATATCCTGCAAGCCATCTAGTTTCACAAGGTTCATCGCAGCACTGGAATAATAATGCTTCCTATTCCTTCAAGCTACTCTCTACGCTATACAGTGTTCGGCAAGGCTCTGAGCCTTACTGCTTGCCTCTGCTTCACGGCACTCTCGCAGATTACTTGCCTTCTTCTCGACTCACCGCAGACTACAAAGCAATCTCCTGGCACTTGCACATTCGTCGACAACGAGACTGCACTATCGACCTCCGGTCTGAGTAGGGGGATGATGTAGCGGCGCTGTCGTCGCGCCACAAGCGAAAACACACCGAAGCCTAAATCGCGCTATCAACATTCCGAATCATAAACAGTATATATAGAACATCTCCGAACTATTACATAGAGTATTGGCCGCTCACATGCGGAAGCACAACAAATGCGGAAAAATAGATGCACCCAATAATATATCTACGGAACCTGGAACTCTAAACTCTGAGTCCGTAAGCTGCAATGTCGTTAGGTCCGAAAGCGCGCTTATGTCGACAGGAGTGGAAGACATAATATCCGTAATACGATCGACAACAAGCATTGTCTCGTAACATAAAAATTTATATCATTTTTAAAACGTCATAAGCTTTATACTTAGAGAATTTACACAAGCGCTCTTATCCTTTACACATTCAATAAGTTCAAGCGATGTCATTTTACTAAAAGAGGGACACTTGTTATAAAGATCAGGAATAACATTATCACGTAGGCACTTTACTGACTGTGAATATAAGACACACCTCTGTGAATTAGGGACCGAAGAATTGCGAGATTTTTTCTAATGCCTTTGTTTAGAAGAATTATAGTTAGGTATAAGTCGCAGTGGAGTAAGTTTAAGTATTACGATAAATACGGTTTAGATCTCTATTAAAATTAGTAAATTGTTCAAATGAAGGTATTTTATGTTCGCGAGAATACATCTCAAATGAGCGTGCTGTTTCCGTATCTAATTTCTTTGAAGCTATGTGTAAAAGTGTATAGTCCAACAGACTCTCAATGCTTGAATTCTTAAAAAAATTAATCGCCGTTCCAAACTCATCCATGAATAATTTAAAAATTGGCATCCAAATAAGTCGATGCCAGGATACGAGCGTCATGATATCTATCGAGAAGAGACGAAAATATAGCATTATAGTTATCAGCACTAAGAGTTACGCCTGAGAACACAACCCGAGCTTTTGGCGACAGTTTTTCTAATAAATAATAAAGCATATCTGCATCGGTGAATGAATGGTTGTCATGAACTCTCGATTTAAAACTGGCGTGGAACAATGCCCAGTTCCATAATTCTCAGTCAAACGTTACTAATTCTGTAGGTTGAAGTCTAGGCTTAGACCCAAGATAATATTGGTGCTACCTGAAGATGATGAATTCGAAAACTTCATCATAACGCTTTTAATAGAACAATACAGATCGATCGATACTTGAATATATTTATATCTTGAGATACGTGCGCAATCTTAACTTGTTCATAAAAACTCTGAACTCGTTCGAACAACGGGTCACGCTTTGCTAAAAGAATGGCTAATTATTTGTTTTCATTAATATGCGCTTTAGTTACCTTGCCGTTGCATCTCAATTTATTTAAATTAATTATAATTATAAAAGATTTACAAAATTAACGAACTTAATATATGAAATCCAGAGGGTAGATAATACGCAAGGCGAATCGTAATGCTAAGTTCATTGTTAATAATGACTTGGATAAAATTGTTAACGTAAATACACCAATATATATATATATATATATATATATATATATATATATATATATATATATATATATATATATATATATATATATATATATATATATATGAGATATATTTATTTATTTATTTAGTTTTACACCTTAATCTAAGGTTTACAATGGGCGGACTTAATGCCTTATGGCATTCTCTACCAGTCAACCCTGGGATCTCAATTGTAACTAGAAGGCTGGAAGAAAACAACATGCCCGTAGAATATGCAGTATTACTCAGACACTGCCTTACATCTGGCTACCTATTGTGCAAGGAGGAGTTCTACAAACAAGTAGATGGTGTGGCGATGGGCTCACCTGTATCTCCCATTGTCGCCGACATATTCATGGAAGACTTTGAGGAGAAAGCCCTGCTTAGTTCTCCCATAAATCCAAGATTCTACAAGCGGTACGTAGACGACACTTTTACAATTCTACCTTTAGATAAAGTAACTGCATTTTAGACCATCTTAACTCTATAAATTCTAAAATTCAGTTCACAATGGAGTTAGAGGCAAACAATTCCTTAGCTTTTCTAGATGTGTTAGTAATTCGGAATCCTGATAACACCTTGAGCCATACTGTGTATAGAAAAAAGACCCATACAGATAGATATTTAAACGGTGATTCTCACCACCATCCTTCACAGTTAGCTACCGTGGGTAAATCTTTGTTTCAGAGAGCACGAGGGATCTGTGACAGTAAACACCTGGCTGCAGAGCTTCACCATGTCAAGCAAGTTTTGCATGACAACAAGCTTCGAGTCCCGCACCTACGTCACAGTGAACGAGTGAAGCCGGCCACAGTCGAGCGTGTACCTGCTGTACTGCCATATGTTAGAGGAGTCACTGACAAGATTGGCTACATCTTGAAGCGCGCTTCCATCAAAACATACTTCAAGCCGCTGAAGAAGATTGGTCAGTTTTTACCATCAGTCAAGTGTAATGTCCCTCTGCAAGATGCAGGAGTGTACAAGCTTGATTGTGAATGTGGTCTCTCCTACATAGGACAAACTAAAAGATCAATAAAAACCCGCGTTAAAGAACATATAGCTGATGTGAAGAATCGACGCTCCGGGAAGTCTGCAGTCTGTGAACACGTACAGGATCGCCCCCGTCACTTTATCAGATTTGATAGACCGCAAATCCTCGCTAAAGAACACCGATTCCTTCCAAGGATGATTCGCGAGGCTATTGAAATCAAAAAACATCCTAATTTCAATAGAGAAGATGGCTGGGTGCTACCATCTGCTTGGGATCCTATAATAAATAAAATTAAATCCCAACCCAAGCATACAACTGCAAGACTTCAAGATACCATAAGTTCATACTGCATAGATCGGAACAAAAGTTAAATTTTAATCTGTGGTAACCGCGGTTAACTATGTCATATGGACGTTGAACATCTCAGTCCCGCCCGTGACCATGAGTGCTGTAAAGCGTTCGAAACGTCGGGTATTAAAAAGTTAAATATACGCGATAAATTCCCTAAAAACTGGTTTTATTTCAATGTGTAGTGTTCGCGTAAATATAAGAAATCATTATGTAACCCTGGGAGAATTTGACATGTAATTGTTAGTAGGTGCTAAAAAAATTAAAATGAATAGACATATATTGTAAATAAGTATACATGCATACATATAGAGAATAAAATAATAAATAAATTATGAATATAGGTATGTAAACACAAATACACACACACACACACAAACACACACACTCATATATATATATATATATATATATATATATATATATATATATATATACTTATATTATAAATAAATATAGGGATAGAAATAGAAGGGTCAAATGGAGTTTTCCTAAAGATAGTGTTGCCGGACTAGTTTTTTATACGTGTACTTATTCTATGCTTTTCTTATATTAACGGGTAAGGCGTTCCAGAGAAGTATTGCCTGAACTGTGAAAGAAAATTTAAAGAAAACAGTACTAAGCTGAGGTAAATCAATCTTAAAGACGTTAGAGGAACGAGGTTCACGTTCGAGAGTTGGACACCGAAAGTGGAAGTTATCTTTAAGATAGGAAGGAGTCGTCGGATCATTTAATATAGAGAAAAGAGTATATTTATAGGTTATATAAGCATAAACATAAACACTCACGCCTGTCAGCCAAAGGGGTAGGCAGAGACTACAGGCTTCCATTTGACACGATCCTGGCACACCTCTTTCGCTTCCTCCACATCCGTATTCCTATACATACATGCTCGTCGGTAAGGGTTATCTTAATTTGACCCATTTTCAATATATCACCAATTTTGTCGATAAACTTTCTCCTAGGGCGTCCGTTTCCAACTCTGGCGTTCACTTCAGCAACCTAAATTTGCTTTGTCACTCTTTCCTCATTTATTCTCTCTACATGACCAAACCACCGAAGCATTCATTTCTTAATCCTGGTCACAACATCATCTAACAAACCACACTCTTCTCTTATCACACAATTTCTCACCCTGTCATTCAGATTCGGCCCTAACCTACTCCTCAACGGCCTCATTACTGCGTTTATTCTACTCTCGAGCTTCTTCTATCACACCCAACTTTTACTACCATACGTTAATAGGGACTAATACAGGATTGTGAATTGCCATACGTGCCTTTTTTGACACATTCTGACTTTGTTTGTTTTACACGTTTCGTTACAGTTTACGAAAAACTTGTTCATTCGTCATGTGGTTTATGAATGTTAAAAATAAACAATTGCTTTTTTATAACTTATAAATTTATGATTAGATACTATTTTTTATGGTTTTATACTATGGTGTGAAAAGAAAAATAAGTGCACAGACCTTAACTGATAGCTGTTATAACCTCAAAAACTTACTCAATAGCATTTTTCCCTGGTCTCTAAATAAAAGATGATAAGTTATTATGTAATTATAAACAATAATTGTTTTTATACAGCACTAGTTGTAGGTAGACGCGACCTGTTGAAGGAATTAAAAGTTACAGCCTATATACGTCCCACTGCTGGGCACAGGCCTCCCCTCATTTCTGAGAGGGTTTTTTTAGGGCAAGGAAGTGTCCATCGCGCTGCCCCAGTGCGTGTTGGCGAACTTCACATGTCTTCGAAATATTTTTTTGTATTCCTGAGACATGCAGGTTTGCTCACGACATTTTCCTTCACCGCCGAGCACGTGGTAAATCCGCACTTAAAATTGCAATTTACAATTTCATTTGGTCTGGCGGGGTTCGAACCCGGGTTACTCGCGTTCTGTTATATTTACAGCGACCGTTAACCAACTGAGCTACCACAGCTCCAAAATAAAAAAGGAATTAAGTGAACGGTCAATCAATGTATGGAAAGTGGGCATGATTATTTGGGACGTTATCCAGATCAACGCGTGTTTAATATCAATGTGCACCAGTCGTATTTGCAAGGACGAATGCCAAGTGTTCGTACGACTAGTGGAAGACCACGACAAAACGGAGATGACGTAGTTTTAAATAAAATTAAATATGATCCCGGCACTTTAGTACGTAAATAAGACACTGGAATACCAAAAGTATCGTTCATCGAATTTTAAAGCAATACGAATATCACCATGTGCAACGAGTACAAAGTTTGGGACCTCGTGACAACGCACCCATCCGTTGTTTGTTAACAAGGTTTTATGGACAGATGAAACGACCTTTATAAAAGACGGTTATTTAAACTTATACAATCTACACGGTTGGCACGTAGAAAATCCACATTTTATGCATGAAGATCTCCCCAAATACCAATTTAATGTGTATATATGCACCGGAATTTTAAACGGACAAATAATTGGATCACTTGAGCTGCCTGAAAACTTAAATGGCGACAACTACCTTAATTTTTTTAGAAAATCCTTTGCTGAATTTATTAAAAGACGAACTACTCAACATCTACCGGAATATTCGTTTCAACAAGATTGTTGCATAGCGCGGTATGCTCGTCCAGTACGGGATCATCAAAACACAGAATATCCCAGTAGGTGGATTGGACGCCTTGGCAAATTTTTATGGCCTCCTCGTTCTTCGGACCTAAATCCACTTAAGTTCATTTACTAGGGCTGCATAAAAGAAAAGAAAAATACTTGAAACCAATTCAAAATCTAGCCGAACTATGCCGCAAAATAGCGGAAACAGCAGAGGAAATAAATTCAAGGAGATACGCAAGATTAGTGAAACGATCTTTTCTGAGGCGGTGCAGAACCATTTAAACATTTAATTCAGTTTAAGGAAACATTTAATGTATTACAAAATTTCCTAGTATTTCATTATTGTTAATTTTTGCCATTATACGACATTATAATATTTTTATTATACTTTGATATTTTTTTGTTCGAGTTTTTTTATGTGTATCTTCAGTACTTATTATTTTCTTTAAGACTACTCGCAAAATTACTGTATGCCGGGACGTGCCACATATGGTTGCCGTAATCTTGTTTTACACATACTAGTAGTAGGGGAGCCCAAGAAGTGATTTCACGCTCAAGCGCGTCAGATCTAGGTAAGGTGGGTTAATTACGAGCTAAAAATAGTGCATTCAGAAAATCTGACGATTTGCGCGTTACGTAAGGGAGGGTTAAAAAGTAAAAAAATATTGTCATGCGTTGTTGATTTTTGTATATTGAAGGAAAGAATGCAAAAATAACGTAAAACATAATATGCCGCTTTCTACAAGCCGAAATACTAAAAATTGTCTGCGAAGGTGAGAGCGTGCAGCTGGACTAAAGCATGTATACCCACTCCTCGCCTCTCGTTCTCTTGCACTTTTTTTCTATCTCTGACTCTATCTTGGCATCCTCACCAATTTACAGTCACATTATATGGTTAATTAGAAAGAAAAGTTCATAAGAAAAATTCATTAAAAATATTATTTCTGGTTGTCAGATTATTAATAACCTTCAAAATAATCGTCAGATTTTAAGTTGCCATAACTGAGGCCTTAAGCTGAACCCTCCCTATAATAATCTGACACGCTCGACTGTTTCAATACGGCGATGTTTTTCCGCGTTTTCTACGCTACGAGCTTTTGTCACTTCCGAATCGTCAGTCTCTTGAATAGAAACATTTTAAGGGTTCACTTAACATCCTGTTTGAATATCTGACGCAATTTGTAGTAGTTTTTACATTTTTGAAAATCTCTAGACGCTTCCCCCACTGCTGGAAGGGGAAATATTATATAATTGCTTTTTTCCAATCAACTAATCTACAAAACCTAATAGGTCCCCACTTTAGGCTCTCCCATTATAGGTAACATTTTGCTACCCGTTTCTGATACGAATAATATGCATCTTTTGTAAGTGTAATAGTAATACTACCATCTAAATAAGACCATGGTGGTATATTCTCTTCGCCTCCATCACAAATGCGTTATGTTACACATTATACATTGTTCAACTTTAATTATATAAATACGGAGTAAGTATTAAAAACTTAAACAAAATTATCTATAACGGAATACAAAAGAGAATTGCGCACCGTAACCGTGTCAAAAGGTCAAAGCACCCTCGCGTGATCCGTTTTAATACACTTCTTTGATACTGATAAATAGAAACATTTAAGCAACGTAGCATGAAGTTTCATGTATGTCTAAGTGTTGAAAATATTTTCTAATTTTATGGTTGCAGTTTGCCTTTGTTTACATTGAAGATTTTATTTTTTGTTCTTTTCCCTTTTTTATTAACGTAACCACCACACTAGGTTTTTTCCCCTGTATCGTGGCGGCAGTTTACTTAAGTAAATTTCACAAAGACAAACATCCCGATGCGGTACAATTATTTCTAGGCTATACCGTCATCGGAATTCAGTGTGGACGACAATACTACTCTTTTAAATTAGCATGATCACCCTCATCTTCAACCATAGTTACTTATCATCAGATTTACATTAAAACCTAAAAAAATGTTTAAAAAGCAATAATCGCGCGTAGGTCAGTGCGCGTTGGCGGACTTTACAAAATTTTTATTTCACTGGAATGCTGGTTTACGATTAATCGTCCTAATGAGCACAGACGAGTCACCTTCACCGACAAGCACATGATAAATCTTCAAATTGGGATAAGCAATTACATTAGTGCTGACGGTGATCGAACTCCATTTGCGCACTGTGACATTTACACTTTTGTTTCATAGGGAGCTTCCTTCCAATAGGCTTCCTGAGAAATTGAGCAATTGGATCACCACTTTAGTTGCAGATCGGAGCATTAAGGTCATAGAAGATGGTGCATGTATCGGTAAATGTATGTTTGTTTTTCTTATTATATTTAGACATACGAGGGTGGATTGAAAAGTACTCGGCCTAACCAAGAAAATAAACACATACTAAATCAGTTATATTTTTATTTTTCTACATAATCACCATCAAGTTCAAAACACTTTTGCCACCTCCCCTTCCAAGCATTTAGACTGTTGAAAAAAAATGATTCTTCCTTAGAGTCAAAATATGCGTCTACAGCTGCTTTGACCTCGTCGTTTGTCGAAAATCTTTGACCTCCCAAGTGCTTTTTTAGGTAAGGGAACAGAAAGAAGTCTGATGGTGCCAGATCAGGTGAATACGGCGGATGCGGTAACAGTTCGAAGCCACAGTTGTGAATTTCAGCCATTGACTGTACTGACGTGTGAACACGGGCGTTATCTTGATGAAACAGGACTTTTCTTCTGAGCATTCCTCGACGTTTTTCTTTTATTTCCTCTCGTAAACGACGTAGTAAGGTGCAGTAGTAATCAGAGTTTATAGTCTGACCCCTTTCAAGATAATCAATCATAATCACACCTTTCGAGTCCCAGAATACTGAAGCCATCACCTTATTTGCCGACAAAATCGACTTAGCCTTTTTAGGGGGTGGTGAACCAGGTCTTCTCCACTGTTTTGATTGTTGTTTTGTTTCCGGTGTACAGTAATGAACCCATGTTTCGTCCATAGTAACAAAACGATTCAAAAAATCATCTGCATCGGCTTCAAATAACTCCAAACAGTCGCGTGAAATAGTCAATCGCGTCCTTTTTTGTTCAACTGAAAGCAGTCGCGGAACCCACCTCGCAGACACCTTGCGGAAACCCAACTCGTTGACAATGATGTTTTGAGTTCATTCATAAGAGATGCCTATAATCTCGGCTATCTCTCTAATTTTTAATCTGCGGTCTACCATTATTAAATCAAGTACTTTTTTAATATTTTCGTCAGTAGTTGACGTCGAAGGCCTTCCAGAGCGGGGTTCATCTTTCACACTCTCTCTACCACGCTTAAATTCTGCTATCCATTTTTTGACGGATGAATATGACAGAGCACAATCGCCTAATGTACTGACCATGTCATCATGGATGGCTTTTGATGATAGCCCCTTCTTATGGAGGTACTTAATGACGGCACGCTGCTCGATTTGCTCCATTCGCGGAAATTATGTCCGATTACTCTGTTAATAAATTTATAAAATCACAACTAATTATCGCACACGTTTCGAACTTCACACAATGAACTAGTCTGAACTGAACTAAATAATGTGGGTAGATTTGATTTTTAGAATTGAATGGATCTGTGTTAGGCCGAGTACTTTTCAATCCACCCTCGTATTAGAGCGACGTAGCTAAAACTACACAATAATTAAATTAACCCATTACTTCCCAAGCTTCGAAAACATTGGAATTTTTTGATCAATTCCTTAAATTAAGTTCATCATACATTAAGAAAAAAGAATACGACAAAAAATAATAAAAAATATACCTTCATCCCTGTTTCAGCCTGTCCTATAAATATGACAGTGGGGACATGTGATCAGAAATAATACAAGTTAAATATTATAAGAAAATCTGCTTTATTTGAAAATTATGTCCACAAACAGTCTTAAAAATAAAATATTATGAGCTTATTTTGTATGATAAGGTATGAAACAAACACTGCAAAGTGTTCTTTCACATTTAGCACAAAAGTTTAGAGGTTTTTTCTTACAACCTTGTCCTTGACAACGTCTCTGTTTGTTGCCTCTTTGTCATATAGTGACCAACATTATCAAACCTGACAGGTTGTAAAAGAACTTCTGAAGAACCGGGTGTCGGTTTACTGCCTTGCCTTTCGATTTTTTCATCCAAGCAAAACAAACACTTCCTCTGAAATCTAGCAGAGGGATGGTCTCATCTTTATTTATCTGGTTGTAGATAATCCATGCATTCACAAGGGACATGTCTAAAACACGGATGACTAAAGGCCAATACCATTTTTTACCTCTAAAGCAGATTGGATATTTATAAATCAGCCAATCATGTTTATCCACTCCTCCCATATTTTTATTATAATTATGAATAAGCATTGGCTGATTCACGGCTACTTTGCCTTTTCTTTCTATGAGTACCTATTCGTTTTTACCAAAGGTTCAACAGAATCAAAATTCGCCACAAGACAAACAACATTGTTGTCATGCCATTTTACGCACGAAATTTCATTATTTTTATCAAAACGATAATCGGAAAAACCTCGGTCTTTCTTTTTCATCTCCTGTTTGGTCATGATAGGATATTTTTTAGTCCTATTTTCTCTGACTGTCCCTGTAGCTCTGAACCCCTGAGATTTCAAATCAATCAACAATTGCATGCTCCTGAAAAAGTTATCGAAGTAGACTACATGTACTCCGGGATCTGTACAAACTACAAGCAACTTCTTTACCATTGTAGCACCCGAGCCATCGTTACTACTAGCAGAGGTTTGAGCATCCTTGCCCGTGTAAAGCGAAAAGTTGTAACAATATCCGCTGACTCCACACAGTGCCCAAAGCTTATATCCGAACCTTACCTATACCTTACCTATAATTAGGTGACCGAAGTATTTGACGATCGTTTCGTCAACAGCTAAATTGGTTTCGTTAGCTTTTTCGATAAGTGGGCAAATTTTGAAAGCTTTGTCAGTATTATCAATTTGTGAGTTGTCATTGAAATGTAAATAGGATTTAATTTTATGAAAACGATTACGGGAAATTGCCTGTTCAACAAATGGAATACTACTCTGTGTAAAAAGTATCGGGAATATGTCAATAAAAAGACCCGCGTAAAAGAGGTCGTTCTAATTTTTTTACTGCATGTTGGTAGCACTGTACTGATTTAGCGCGCAAAGTTTGAGCGGGATCTGTCATTTAATTTGTTTTAAACTACACTTTTTGTTGGTCATAGTTTTGAGTTCTCGGCGATTTTTACAATGGAAAATATTGTTGAACAAAGAGTGTGCCTTAAATTTTGTGTTTCGAATGATATTTCATGTGGTGAATCACTAAAAATGTTGCAAAATATCTACGGCGAATCGTGTATATCAAAAACAAGGGCTTATGAATGGTATAAGGCTTTTAAAGAAGGCCGAGAAGTAGTAGTAGACTTGCCTCGTTCTGGTAGACCTTCAACCGCTACGACCAAAGAAAACATCGACAAAATCAAGAAGCTAGTGCTCGAAAATCGACGTATGAGTCTGAGAGAGTTGGCTAGTGAGGTGAACATATCTTTTAAGTCCGTCCACAACATTCTCATTGACATTTTAGGCATGAAACGCGTCGCCGCTCGACTAATTCCAAAAGAGCTCAATTTTGTTCAAAGAGCGCAGCGAAAGCATGTCGCTGAAGACATGGTTTCCCGAGCTTCTACGGATCCGACCTTTATGAAACGTATAATAACTGGCGACGAGACATGAGTTTATGAGTACGACATGCAAACAAGCCAACAGTCTTCAGAATGGCGTCTCGAAAACGAGCCGAAACCCAAAAACCCGCGGCAAAATCGCTCCAAAATCAAGATGATGCTGACAGTTTTTTTTGACTACCGTGGCGTGGTTCACTCCGAATTCCTTCCAAAGGGAGAAACAGTGAATAAAGAATATTATTTAGGCGTCATGAAGCGTTTGCGTGAGAGTATCCGCCGAAAACGTCCAGATTTGTGGCAACACAACTCATGGATGCTGCACCATGATAATGCACCATCACAGACAGCCATTATAGTGAAAGAGTTTTCAGCGAAAAATTCAACAAAAGTTCTCGACCAAGCACCGTATTCACCTGATATGGCTCCGTCTGAGTTTTTTTTTATTTCCTAAGTTAAAATTACCACTTCGAGGAATACGTTTTGAGTCGATAGAAGCCATAACAAAAAATTCGCTGAATAAGCTAAAGGCCATACCGCAAATAGCCTATGAAAAATGTATGGAAGACTGGGTGAAGCGTTGGAGATGTTGTATTGCAAGCGATGGGGCCTACTTTGAAGGCGATAAAATAAATTTAGATGAATAATTTGTATTTTTTGTTTTATTGACAAATTCCCGATATTTAGTACACAGAAGGTATGTACATCTTCATCTCTACACCAATAAAGTTAACTTTGCGGCAAGTGATGATAAGAAGAGAAAAAAAATTCCTATAAAGACTTTTAACTCATTTATAATCAGATTGAAGTTGAAATCATTTTTATAATGTTTGGCGTAGGTTACAATTTGGTGCACAATCAATATATTCTAGAATCTTGTCACACAACAAGTTTTCGAATATTTCTACCGCTGATTTTCCTTCCAACTCCGTAATCATATTATCCAAACATCGTTTAGCAGTATTAGATTCCGGCTGTATTTCAGAATATACTGGTTCACACTTACGCCAAGTGACTGCCTTGCTTGTCTGAGATGTGGTTTGAGTAGGATGATTTTCCGCGACGTTATCGATCATGCACGAAAATTCCACTTGACCAGCTACATCAGACACTGGCAAAACTCCCATATCGTCGTCATGACCTTCTTCTATGTGAGTCATTTCATCTACCTCATCCGGCCGCAATATGGCAAATTCAATGTCATTCAACTCCTCATCACTAGAATCTTCAATATCTTGAAGACATGGGATCCATGGTCTATAAATAATGAAAAATAGAAAATATAAATATATAGCCACACGAATACTTATAATCCTATAGACAGGTATATTGTTTACAATTAGATAAAGAACAAAAATAAAATATTTTTACTTACCTATAATTTCTCAACCTTGTAAACTTATTTTACTCTAGGGCGATAAATAATCACAATCGTTTCGTGTGACAAGATGCAATGTATTCGGCGTAGATAATCGACTAATGTAAACACAAGCAAGACCCCCAAAAAACAATCAATTGACCAGTTTGAACCTGTACTTAGCGTGACAGGATCGAATACGCTTTCGCGGCAAATTGTACAGACAGGTTCCCAGTGTCATATTTATAGGACGGCTTATTTTGAATGTACATCACAAGTTCCAAAATTGTTTTTTGTTTTTGTTTTTATTTGTTTTATATTTAATAGAGATCTAAGAATAAGTCTTCTGTACTGTAAAGTAGGCAACGTTTTTCTTTTACGGTATATACAATCGGAACTCAATGCTCTCCTTCAGTCAACAATATTTTGACTGAAGGAGATTAGTAAATTAATTACGCTCATCACAATGTTAAAAGAAACGTAGAAAAAATATTTTTTAATACTTCTTTATGCTTATTTTACGTCAAGGGTAAAACGTATTAACCATATTTTGAACGCATCTCAACTACCCTTTTTCTAAGACGTTCCATTTTACACACTGCTACCTTACTTTATTTAACTCTGTTTCTGAATTTTATACATTATTTTATGTTTCTTTAAGCAGTACGCATTTATTTATTAGACTTTTTATAGTACAGATTAATTAAAAATAACATAATAAATAAATGCGTACGAACAAAACGATTTTTTTGTCATTTGACAGTTCTGCAATTGGTTAATCTATGTTTTATTAGAAAGTAATGTAGCTGGCAGAGCTGATACATTCAAATATTTTTGTAATTGTTTGGCAGGTTGACGAACCATTGAATGTTGCGCTCACTTTATGACGTAGTGTGGTACCTTGGATGGGCTAGGTATCAAGAAAATATATCTGCTCCAGCACAATTTCTGGATGACGTAGTTGTAAGAAATTTAGATGAAAATTATGATAATTAATAAAACATTTCACTTTAACATAGTGCTTTATTTGTATTCCCATTCTGTTCATCAGGTATGTATGTTTGTACCGTAGGCCAATGAAATGTGTTTGGTTGATAAGTATTTATTTTGACAATACAAGAACTAAGACTTTAGAGATATAGAAACTGTCTCTCACTTTTTACTAAAAATTTAGTTAGTAATGTGTGCTAGAGAAACATCAGATAGTGCTCGACACTCAATTTATGGTGACTTAGGGCCAGTTGGTTTCAAGGAATTCACAAAGTAAAAAAAGTGTTTTAGACCATAGCTAAGTAAGTATTCCTATCTTAACTCCGAGGGTTAATAATAAGTTCTAGCACATTTATTTCTTTATTATCTATTTGGTAACGGCAAATCCTAACCTAAAAAGTGACATTAATATTTTGTGGGCTTTGTAGCGTATAAATCGTGAAAATTACTAGGTATATGACATTATTTTCTAAACATACATGTAGTTTTTCTACTATAACTTATAACTATACATAAACTCTGACTATCAGGTTTTTAAATGTATGAAAAGTGGGCATGATTCTTTAGTTGCGCGACTGAATCGACGTCCTACAAAAAAATTGTTATTGTTGTTGTAATTGCTATTGAATTGTTAACTATTTTTCTGCAAAAACAGATCTGCCACGTCAAATTAACAAAAAGGTGTTACCTTTCATATATAACTAACTTTGAATCGCATTTTTTCCATTTAATTCTTTTTAAACTTAAAAATTACAATGATAACGATCGTGTTGTTTCGGATTTGCTTAGCAACACGGACCACTTGCCCTCATACAATATGCAGATCTGCTGAGCGACTGATCTGAGTTTATATCTAAGATGTCGCTGTCGCCAAGCTATACTGTTATAATAATAATAATAATAATAATAATAATCCACAACTATCACACAACGCCATCTAGTCCCAAGCTAAGCAGAGCTTGTGTTATGGGTACTAGACAACTGATAAACATACTTATATATTTCTAAATACATAAATGTTATAGATAAATTACACCCAGACACAGAACAAATGATCGTGCTCATCACACAAACATTTGTTCTGGGTGGGAATCGAACCCACGACCTCCGGCATAGCAGTCAGGGTCACTAACCACTAGACCAACAGGCCAGTCAATATGTATAATAATGTTAGTTTATTGTTTTAATTGTTATGTGTGAGTTTCATAGTGACAGACGATTGTTTTTGCAGATTTTCTCCCGCAAAATATGACAGACAGTTTTGTATCGGGAAATAACCACATTCGCTATTTTTTTAGCGAATATTACATTGATAGTTATAAAAAACAAACGTGTAAGTATATAAAGTTATACTTCTGATTGTTTTTTGCTCTTAACCTTGGCAAAATATTACGTGGATCTTATTAATTTTTAATATCATTACATAATGGATTTCCCGCTAAGATATGAGTTATCTTATGGCGTCATTTTCAAAAGTATATGTTTATAATTTTAATTTATGATTTAATTGCCTTTTGACGGAGGCGCAGGAGAACATGAGAGTTTTAAGAGACGAATGTGAAAAAAGCCACAAGAATCACGTTTTCGCCAAACATAAAATAACAGTCCTGCGACGGGAAGCAGTGTCAAATATGCGTGACGCGACTTCTGTTTGCCATCTGCCTCTCAAGCGTGGGAAGCCGTCGATTATTGTAAAATTTATATATCACGGAAGAGGCCAATATCTCATAAAGAAATAAAGTTTCTAACTTTTTGTTATATGTGTTATAAAAAACGTCAGTGACAATTGATATTATTGTAAACAACAAATATTGAAATCTAAAGCGACGTAATTGTAATTTTTTGTAATCTACGACGCTTGTTTTCGGATACATTAGAAAAATGCTTATTGAGTAGCCGACAGCTAGACGATACCTAGAGCTCAATATTTATTTAAAATTTTGTTTTCATTAACATAACATTTTTTCTTCAAAAGATAACAATTTTGAACAATAACTGACGCAGCGAGCGCCACCCTACATAACGATTTCCCAAAAAATAATTGTAAAGTTACAAATTGGGTCGCAATAGAGCAATTATACCGAAAAAATGTCGAACGTAACGTACAATAGACTAATTAGTATAAAGTCCTTCAAATTTTATTGCCTTTGCATTTGATCATATTTTGTTATGGTTCAATTTTCAACATACCTCTCGAATTTTCTACCTCATAAAGTCAAATCCATAAAATGTTTATTTTTATGAGTTATATTATAAAAGCTTCCAGTATTTTTAACATAATTACTCAATTATACTTCCGCGAGTCATTGTAATGCAATATGAATTTGTAGAACCCAAGTTTTGTGTTAAAGTTGGATACTGATGACTGTGTAAAGCGTGGAGCACCGCTCACTAAATATTAATGAGTTCGCACAGTTCTGCGCTTGCTTGCATTTTATTTTTCTTTCTAAAGCCCTCAATGAACGAAACTTTCGAATTCTACTTTTTTTTTTCAAATAACTTCTCGAGTTGAAGTTAAATATAGTCTGACTTAATTTTAGTCAGTGCAACGCTCATTAACTACCTTCGGTGTTAGTTTTTTTTAATTAATAATGACAAACGCCTGATGGTGAGTGTTTTGACTTAGCTTTTGATTAAGCATCAAAATGTAGGTGCGTTGTAATCTCTGAGGAAGGAAGTTGTTATTCTACTAGGTATTCTGCGAGAGCGTAGTCTTTCCTCGGTCGAGCCGCCCCATTCGTGCTAATGTCATGCTATGGCTACAGGATGGTACTACCGATTGTTAAATGTGGTACAACAGAATTAACGTAGCGTCGACAAGAAATATCGAAAGGATTTTTTATTAAAGCGCATTGTCGATCGCAGTACTAGAAATATAGCGCCTTTTACGCTGCTGCCTGTCACTTATCTAGGTATTTTACATCTGATGTATACAAGAAAGAGATTTTTCTACTATATATCAATTAAATGCTATATTCAACTATCTGACTATAAGTCGAAGAGCGATTTAACGATCAATAATGTTAATAAAATTCATATTGAAAAATTTCGCTGGAGAACCAAGGTCATCGATATAGCTTTCGATGTTTGCAAGTTAATGTTGTTATTACCATATCATATCTGGCGAATTTGTGACAACTTTTGAGTAGAACTATCATGGGGGTCGAGACAGCGCTTAGACAAACGTACAGTGTGAAAACTCCCTCGCTAGATAGAGCGACGATCGTTGCACGGTCTCTTGCTCTATTAGTTATGCCAACGATTTGGTATTGCTGAGTCTTTCTATAAATGGTATCAGAAAAAAGAGGTCGCATCGTACAGGGCTAAATATCTCGGCACGCCGGGATCGCTGCACGAAGTTACTTGCAACATCAAGGGACTGTTGAATTTCTTCGGGGAGATTTCATGGCTCGAATAATCACATTATTGCACAATATAAGCACACACGCAAAATACCCGCTTAGACTTAGAAATCAATCAATCAAGCTTTGTGGTGATAAATCCAATTTAGCTTATGCTCAAACTAGATTTGTACGAAACAAGTTACTATTATCTTTATAAGAGGATTAGCAGGACCTGTCAACTTAGCATCTAGTATCAGCTATGACTGCATTTTGCCTATGAAAACTGCGTGCTGCTGTATTTTTTTCCATATAGGTCCAGTCGAATTTTTTATATATTGATGCCTATATTGATGGTGGCTTTTTGAACCTCCCCGATTTCATTTTAAACCAGCAATAAAATCTATGATTGCTTAGCAACTATAAAAACTTTGTGTTACGGTAGCGTGGACACTGATGTCAGGTACGTTTTAACACGTTCGGCCAATCTTTGGATGTTCTTATTTTTCCTCATGAATAAAGTATGAGGAAAAGTAAGAAAATCCAAAGATTGGTCGAACGTGTCGATAGGTAACTAATTGGTTAAGGTACTAATTTACAGCTACTTAGCTATAAATTCCGGTGCAACCTTCATTAGGTTTTGCTAACTTTTTACTTTTAGATTTATAGAGTCAAATATTACTAGCAAAGAACACATTTTTTGAGTTACATTTTATAAGGATCACAAATTTTCAACAAATTCCGATACAGTCCGCAGAGGGTACTTTATTGCCTAGCCGTAAAGTAGAGAATATTATATGTAACGCAGAAAGCGAGCATTGTTGTTAGTTATGGAATAAAATATAAAAACAAATTTTCTATTTTTTATTTTTCAGAATGTCATATTAACTAATATACGTAATAAAAATGACATTGGAGACCAACAAGGGAGGCTTTCTAAGCAATGGACCTTTAACACGCTTTAACGAATTAAAGAATTCTTACAAGCGCACATGTAAAGTGTTGATTTACTTAGGAATATTGTGTGGTATTAGCGTAAAAGAATCTATCACCACATTTCTTACCTTGTGTGTCATAATTTGTTTTAACACCTTGTAGAACTATGCTGCAGCTATATTATACACGCTCTCACAAAATACCAATTTAATGCTGCTGTGTTTCGTATGGTGACTCGATTCTCTCGACTTTAAATGATATCTTAAAATGATTGGAGATAAAGGAAACGACGCATTCCATCTTAGTCCTCAGGGGTGACAAAGCATCTGCATTATGATTTTAATCGAGGATAAAATAAATGTCTTTGATAATTGAAATAGATGTCTTTATGCCACAGCAGCATCAGGTGGATTGTGTGCTCGTTTGTCACATTTATTTATATAAAAAACATCCACTGGTGTACCAGTGTCTCGTACATTGACTATTATACTGAAAACCATTTCATTTTAAATAAAATGGTATTTTCGAAGTCAGTTCATCATGTCCGATATAATTATTTTTTGGTTAAATTAATTTGTAAATCTGAAGATGAAAGCTTTTGACCAGTGTATCCTGCCTGTACTCATATATAGTACTACACAATGCGGATAGATGTAGATGTCCATGGGGACATCTACATCTATCCTCGATTACAAATCAAAATGCAGATGCGTTGTCACCCATAAGCACTAAGATGGAATGCCTCGTTTCCAGTAAAAAGAGTCTCCGGTTCTCTACACTCACCATACGAAACACAGCAGCATTAAGCTACTATTTTACGCTGCTATTCTGTGAGAGCGTGGTCTTTCCCCGGTCGAGTCGACCCATTCGTGCTACAACTATACTACAAATATAACTGCAGCATGGCTATACTACGCATAAAAAATTTATAAAGATGTCAATATTTTACAAAATAGGCATATGCCAGTAATGAATATTTTCAGCCGTGGATGAATGAATGAACGAATGATCAATATTAGAAATACGCCTAAATTTAATCATATTGTTATAAGAGTCGTGACACACAGACTGGCGGATACGGGAGCCAATCCAAGTCTTTTCTGTTATAAAAATGAATGATGTCGGTAAACCGAACCTCACTAGAGCGAAACCTCGGGAATAGCTAGTAAGTTACTTGTTATTTATAATTGTGTACAATATAAGTTGTGAGAAGTAAATTATAAATAATATAGCTTCGAATGTTTACAAGAAAACGAGAATCAAATTGCTACCAAACGAAATATAATGATGATCATCGTTGTAATTATAATAAATTACAAATTTAATATTGAAAGAAATTTCAATATAACATAACAAGTGCCTTTGTACAAAAATATCTTTTTATTTTCAATTTGTAACAATGCCTTGTACGTATAAGAATAAATTGTTAAAGAAGTGAATAAATAAACTTTATTTAAATTGCATATTTAATTCAATATTAAAAACATTAAATAACTAAAAATGTTAGTAAAGAAAAACACAAATTATATTAAATACTGGTGCAAAGTTAAAAATAATAATAATAATAATCTTTGTTTGCCTAAAACGTGGTAAAAATATTGTTAACATGATAGACCGAGCGCTCATGGTTTTGCTTATTTTACATAGCATGCTAATTTTTAATCAATGTCAAATATTTCCTTAGCTATTTGAAATACAAGTACCCAGATGACCGGTTTTTTTTTGAAATTACATTTATAAATTACATACTGATGAAACTTAAATAATATTTTTTGATCTTATTGACAGAATAGAAAAAACTGAACTGATTATTTGAATAAAAAATCATGAGTGCAATTAGTTTTATGAAATTTTTTTTATTTTTAAAAATTACTAAAAAAGGGGCTTGAAATAATATATTTTCTCACAAAAGAAGGGAACTTGAAAAAAAAGGGAAAAAGCTAGACCAGAAACAGGACGCGAACCACGGAACTCCGATATCACGCCCGACCGACATCCCACCTGAGCTATAACGATCGTTAGTGATCTGTCGAAATTTACCTTCTTATATTGTAGCAGTTTATTTATTGCCTGAAAACACGGACAAAAGGACATTTTCTAAAAATAAATCCTAGCTAGATCGATTTATTGCTCCCGAAACTCCCTGGACACTAAATTTTATGAAAATCGTTGGAGCCGTTTCCGGGATTCCGATTATATATATATATTGAAAAGGAAACAGGTTCGGAAGGACCAATTTAAAACGAACCAGACGGGCTTAACGGACGGGTTCGATAAAGAAACAGAAGGGAGGAATCGAGGCTTCTCTCGATCCGGCCTCCTATAACGCCTACGTTGGGTTCGGGAACAACGTATGTGATCTCCGCAACGGAGTAACACACTAGGGCGATAACCTCTTTCTTTTTCAGCAAGTAGGTTCAGACGGGGATTACGGGTCTTCCGAAATCGTCCCGGTCCCGACGCCTTAATTCTTCGATGTGGACTGTATAACTTTAGGGATGAATTACTTGGGAATAAAACAGCAATTATCTTCAAACCGTTCTTGAGAGAGTAATCACTTTTCCCTATCACTTCCCTACATTTTTTCTTCTTGACTGCTGGTTTTTCACTTTTCCCGAAGGATTTTCTTATTTTTCCGAACTAATTCTCGAACTATTTTCCCGAACTTTTCCCGAACGAATTGCAATAAAACCCGTTCACTAAGCTACCCCCAGAACTATACGCGAAAGTGAGCCGCGCCATTCGCGTGCCTGCGCAACTTAACAACATGAATTTGTACTATTACTCTCTCACGTTTCACTTAATTTCTTTATTCACATAAATCATACATAAGTACAAGTTATCTATTTAGATAGCACAAAACAATATCTACACCATCATATATATTATTTTTTCGTATCACAAAAATCCTTTAATTTATAAAACAAAACATGCCTATTTTAATCACAAATTCAAAATCCGAACTTCTTAAATATTTAACACAGAAAGTTAAAACAATGTTTCCCACTTGAATTTATACATATGTTTACCAATACAATAGTTTAATTTACATTTTCTCTATTTATTTCACTATTTAAAACACTTTTAAATTTCTTATACAAAACTATCATTATTTCACTTATACACAGGAATTTTCACATAAAAATAACACAGAATTCACCTTTTTAGCACGTACAATCAACCTGAAATGTTTTACAAGTCATTTTTACATAAATTGCTGAAATTACAAACATTTTAAATTTTTACATATTCGGCCTCCTAAGGGCGTGGCCAGCGTGCTTCCGTGAACTCACACTATTTGAACAACTAACTTTGCACGGCTCTCGGCTATCAGAAAAAATGAAAGTCTGAAATACACTTAATTTTAACAATATTAAATAAATAAGTGCTTCTACATAATTTTCAAACAGTAGGAAACTATCTCTGATAAGATTCTTATCAGTTATCATGTTTCTTATCAGATAACAATACAAGTGAATGTTCTCATTAATCAATCATAACAAATAGGCATTTGTTTTCGTACAAAACATATCATACTTATACAAGACAATACTTATGCAATTAACTTCCGTTAATTCTGTTTGTGCACAGAGTGATCATCTCGACCGGGGAACAAATCCGATCTCTAACTTCACTTTAATATTCCTTTGAATTTACATCGTTGGAAAGACGATTTCAACCGGGGAACAAATCCGGTAACATAATTTATAACATAAAATTCCCTATATGAATTTATTGAAAGATATTACTTAGAAAACAGTAACTAGTCCGGCCTGGGAGTCGAACCCAAGACCTTCATACCATTAATTCGACATTTCTTTAAGATTTAACTAAGCATTTTCTTATCAGAACATTTTAATTGGACAATAAGTCTTTGAAAAGTTATTCGTCATCGGTTGACTTAATAAACTGAAACATTGTTATAGGCGCGTCGCCAACATATATATATATATATATATATATATATATATACAAGAATTGCTCGTTTAAAGGTATAGGAATAGGATTATAAATGATTTAGTTAAAAATAAAATATAGTGTATATATTTAAATACATCATTTTGTAGACATATGAAAACACAGACAATAATTTTATTATATATTTCGTGGACAAACACGCAAAAGGATAACATGGCCATATGAATATAAAATATAAATATAGCCCGCTTTAAATGTTAAGTATTAATCAGTATTGTTTCCATTTTTAGTCGATTAAAAAAAAGGGAAGCTATCAATTGGAGGACGTTCTTTTTTGTTCGTTGTTTCGGGATATCTTCGTCAATAGCCGCTTCCACACCGACTGAGTATCGAGGAGATCGAGCCAATGCCTCGGTCGGTACGGACGTGGTTCATGCTGCCTCGATTTCACAGCCTCGGCTGAGAAATAATTCACCGCGAGCCATATTTTGTTGGTTTTAGGCGGTGCTTAACCCCTCAGTCCCCTTAAAATTCTCATAAAGTCGCATGCGCACGGCAAATCCCAGGCGTTAAAAAATAGTCTCTAAATATATGTTTTAATGGTTTAAAGTGCGCTTGGGGGCCGAGGCGCCTCAGTCTGAGCGCGGTGTGGATGGTGGTAGCGACGTTCGCGAGCCAAAGCAGTATACAAAAATTAATATAAAAGATAGTATTCGGTTATTTAGAAATTTCAGAACTTGATTTGATATTTAATGTAGATTGTATTGACACTCTAAAAAAACATTGAAGGTTGGTGTAGGAGTCTCCGGTTGCCGAGTATCTCAACGTAATAAGCACTCTTTCTGATACAGTTATTGCCTTTTTGTAATTAGTGTCACATATTTGTATGTTCACAGCCACTAAGGAACACAGATATTCAAAGTCACTCGCAGACATGCGTGTAAAATTGGAGACTGAATGGTCGAATGACAATTCCTTTAATAAGTTGTTCCCGTATTGGTTACGATTTTCGTAAGTATATTTTCTTGATCCAGACTTTTCGCTTTTCTATTTTTGACAAACTTTTATATCATATAAATTGTGTAATGTAAGAAATTGATTAAATTTAAAGTTTATTTTCTTCTCTTTAGAGCATTTAAATAAAAGCTTTTATTTTTACAAGTCAACTTAAATCCGCCACTTTGAATTTTTTCTATTGTCAGCAATTGAACCTTGTTGTTCCCTGCAATATTTATTCGAGAACCTCCAAACTATAACTAACCTGTGCCGAGTTATAATTCTTTAAAATTAGTATGGCGACCATTTTAGCCTTTTTAGCCATGGCATCTAGCTTCATCATCAAATCTAATTTAAGTCATAATAATATAGCACTGTGACACAAGACGTCTGAAATATTGGATATAGAATGACGTCACTTTATTAATTGTGTTTCGCTCATCAATCCCCTTTATTTAATACCCATATAATATGGGTTACTATGGAAATTGTAAATCACCATTTTGTGAAGTCCTTCATATTGGATTTCGAATGACGTCACTTTTCTTATTGTGTTTCGCTCATCAAGTCCATTCATTTGATACCCATATAATAGAGCATCCGCCATATTGCATTAAAAATGGCGGCATTTAAGTAATCATGCATTGTATTAAGAACAAAACGTGTGTGTCAAATTAGTCCGGTAGCTTTATTGAAAGTTGGTGAAATATCGATTGCAAACTTCGAGGACGTAAATACAATGTGAAGTTAAATAAAAGCTTTTAATAATAAACAGGAAAGACATTATTGTATTTTCTTCTGCCAAGTTAATTAGGTCATCATGTATTTGCTTTAATTTTATTTAAAACTTGTGTGTACGTGGTTCATGAAAATGAAAAAGAGGCATGTTTCGGATTAAATAATATATTTTTGTAATACAATTGAGGTGACTAGCATTCTTACATTTACCATCCTAAATGGCAACTGCAGACTCTTGACTATTGCAACTAACTTAAAACAATGTAGGCTACAGATGGATTGTCACCTCTGAGGACTGAAATGATAACTACGAACTATATTAAATATTTTCTGAAATAGGTTAAGCATATCGCATTTGTTGTTTGAAAAAGGCCAATGAACAATGATGTGACGTCCGTAATCATAGATGTTAAGGAGTAATTTATTTTGTCAACATGCTTAAATTAAATGACAGTTGAGTCATGCCCTAACTTTATTCTATGTGAAACATAATTAACCAGCGTTTGCCTTTTCATCTGATTACTATGTAAGCGTCTTTAAGGCAAGATTGAATAAGCTTTTACAAAGCTAACATAATGCGCAAAAGAGAAACTATTTTATGCAATATAGATTAAAAATCTGGGGGCACGTCAGTGCCCCCGCCAAGTCGAGCAAAAAAGCGGCACGGCCGTACCATTCTTTTCTCGAAGCAATTCAGGCCATTTTCGACCCCCTATAACTTCGTAGTGGATAAAACAAGAAGCCTGAATTTTTAGTAACCAAGTAGGCATTGTATAAAAATGGTATATTTCAAATTTCATTCAATTTGAACCAGTAGTTCAAGAATTATAACTAGTCAAAGTTTCTTAATTTTGTCACTCACTGACTGACCGATCATCAAAACTCTAAGGCACTTCTAGCAGACATAGAAGCTTAAAATTTAAAATACAATTAGAGTTTAGTGTATAAATCAAGGAAAAACTAAAATACTTTTTAATATCGGTCCAGTTTTCTAGATATACCAACTGCATAAATTACTTTGTAATCCTATATAAATATATAGAATTACAAAGTTACATTTGCAGTGAATGAATCAGTGTTCTTGTATATGTATAATAGGTGTAGGTAGGTTCGTTGTTGGTATTCAAGAGGTAGAAGGTACCGGAAAGGAAAAAAACAACTAGGACTATCTTGTCTACAAAAAGAAATGAGATCCCATCAAAAACATAACTTGTAAAAAAGACCAAGTCTCGCAACTCAGTTCTTCTACCGTAAAAAGTTGTGAGATCCATGTAATACCAAGTCGGTTAATTTATTCAGTTCCTACTTAAGGGTCCTTCTGTTTTAAGTTATTATTTAATTAGCTAACCTGACAACATTTTATAGTGACCATACCAATATTAAAATTCTTTTATGTTTTAAATATAGGGTGACTTGGCAATTTTTGTAATCATTAAAGCAAGGCCTTTTATTACGGTTCACTTCACTTCAGATCTTGTACGGTGTGGTTTTAAGACTTTCCGTCGAAATAATATTGTATGAAAATACCCACGGCTACAAAGAGGAAGTAGATTAAATTACAGTTCTCAGTCAGTTTCAGTCGGAACCAACATTTATGTAAAACACGATTTCTGATATAATTACGTCTTTTGATTGTCCCCGAGTGTCCCTAAACTTGTGTAAATATTATTACTGTTTTAATGATTTTATCTAAAGAATAAAGTAACAGTCAATAACATCTTATAAATGTGTAACTGCTGGGCTTATTATACACAATATATATACAAGTTTCCTTACGATGTTTTCCTTTACTGCTAAACATATTGTATATCAGCACAAAAACCGTAATTAACAATTTTATACCTACCAATGTTTCCCGAGTACTGGCGGGCAAGAACACCCACTGCCCTATATCTTCCTGCGGGTGTCGTAAGAGGTGACAGAGGGAAACTGGGGTAGAAGATAGGCATTAGTATCTTTATGGTAAAAGCAAAATAACAATTAATACTGCGGTTGCCAACCCGCTCGCCAAGAGTGGCAACTATGGCAATATATCCCCATGATGAGAGTTTCGAAGAGATGGCCCCCAGTCCCCGGCCGCCGCTCATTATCTGTCTATGGTGGCAACTATGGTCACGGCGGAGCAGTGGGTGCCACGACTCTCTGAAAGAGGTTCGGTTGCCACCTAAGATGACTCGAACTGGTACATATAACGCACGCACCCTGAGGACTGACGAGAAGATTCTGGAGCTGGAAGAATAGATAGACAAGTTGCACTGGAATGTTATAGAATTATCCGAGGTCCAAAGAGTGGGGGGGGGGGGACATGGTAATCCTCAAATTCGACAACTTGTTCTATCACTAGGAGGGCGACCATCAGTCCCAAAGAGGTGTCAGATTTACCGAACACAAGTTTTTATCTCATTAACAACGTTATAATGATTGGGATTGTGTCGACGCGTACATTATACTCAGAATGACCAAACGGTATGCATATGCCTTCCTCCAAAACCCACTATACGGTGTTTATGGGAGACTTCAACGCAAAACTAGGTACAAGAGAAAACGTTGAGCTGAAGGTAGGGAAATTGGGAATAGGGCAACGGAACCCAAGGGGCCAGCAGCTGGCCGACTTTGTGGGTAAAGGGATTCTTTATGATCGTTTTTAAGAAACGGCCCCACAGAAAGTGAACCTGGTCTAGCACCAACGGTTTGAAAAAAAAAAAACTACCCAACCTAACTACCTAAACCTAAGCACTATGCTTAATGACCTCAATGTGTCTCCCAACGGATAGCGCTTAAGATGAACATGGACAAAACAAAGATCATGTGTAACGTCCATATCACACCTATGCCGGTAGTTGTTGTGAGCACTAGCTCGCAGTTGTTGACGACTGTTTAGCTGGGACAAATAGTCTGACTAGGTAAGTCCAACTTCGACCGACAGGTCAATCGACGGATACAACTCGGCCGATCAGCGTTCGAGAAATTATGACACTCGTCAAGTATACCTCAAAACTTGAAAACAAGATTGTAAAACCAGGGCGTGTTGCCACTGATACGTGACTTAGGAATCTGAGACGTGGTCCTTCACTGCTGGTCGCATTAGGAAGCTCAAAACCGATAAGTGGGCTTTGGATAGGGCTATGCTCGGGATTTCTCTGCGTGATAAATTTAGAAATGACCGACACAGCTCAACGGATTAGTAAGCTGAAAAGCCATATAGCTCGAAGAATCAACAACCGATGGGGAAAAAGGTTCTGGAGTGGCAGCCTCGTACCGGTATGCGAAGTGTAGGGTGACTCTCCATTAAATGAAGTGGATGGATGCAGAATGCAGGTGGCTAAGGACCGTGCTTTGTGGCATTCCATTTTATAGACCTATGTTCAGCAGTGGACTTACCGAAGGGCTGTAATGAAAAAAAATAATGAATGAAAAAATGTTTATTAAACGCGATGTTTTTAAGACGAACGCTTATCGCCTGCGCTACTACGGCAATATTCCTTATTAAAATAGTCAATTTTAACAACTTTTAATAAAAAGTAAAAACTATAGTTCAAAGTATTAAAAAGAAAAATATATTTCATATTCTGGATTCATTTCATTATTTGCTGAAAGCTGACAATGGGTGTCTATAAACAGCAGTGTCCACTATTTACCATCAGCTAAATTTCTGACTCTGACTGTATTAATATCAACCAGTAAAAAGTAATTGTAACAATGGAATTACATTAGCATATATATCGCACTTTCTACTGGTTGAACTTACATGCAATTATGTAGCTAGTTGAAAGTTCGACGTATGGGAGTATGAAATGCGATGCTTGCGAGTGCTCTCCTGTTCGCTTTATTTAATAGCTCAGAATAATATGATATAGGTTTAAATAACTCCAGTTACATAAGCCACTTTAACCGTGTAGAGGCGGTGCAAGATTATCTTCTACCCCATACCGTCCAGTCGGTGTCGTAACAGAGGTAAATTAAAACAGAAGATGGAAAGAAAAATCTTCCAGATTATAACTCAAAATAATGAAAAGGCTGCGGTTTGCAGACTCGTCTGCCAAGTACGGTAACTATTATCAATAAATCATAAATATGTAATTTTAGTAGATGTTAAAAGATTAAAAAAAAACAATTTTGGGTAAATACAGTATTTGACAGAAAAACCTCACCATCCAAATTTAAAAATTCAAGGATTACGCTAAAAATTCGATCACTAAGCGACAACTAGTCAAAACGATAGACAAAACTAAAACCAAAAACTAAAATCATTATGAAATTCTAATCCCCGTGGTATAGTTTTAATCAAGCTAGCGATATTTCCACGCTGAATGGCTCCAATTAGCCTTTGTTCAATTAAAGAACCAATCCTCTTTCCACCAGCGGCGACAACCTTTCGCGAAGAGAATTCCTTTAGGAAATTCACCGCACATTCATTCAGTGTGGACCTCACGGACTCATATTTTTCAGAGCAAATGGAAAAACTATGTAGGCATCTCTTAAATAATCATATTTGCGCCCTTTACTCGGTTCAGCCGTCGCTGATGCCGCACCGGGTGGTCCCATTTATAAAAATATATAAAAATAGTGTAGTTAACTGCTCCACATTCTTCCGGAAAATTTTGCCATAGGTATTGTAGTCCCATATTAGGTATTTTACCCCCTAATTAATAATAATCCAGCAAAAAAAAATGAATGCATTCCGCGTGTCATGTTATCCTTGAATAATCCTGATCTTAGCACACTTGAAAAATATTCGGTGTTACATACCTTGTGGACATCATAAATATTTAAAGTAAAAAAATTAAAGTTGTGAAAACTTTAACTGTATTTTGCACTAAATCAGTCCATACATTTTTTTGTTAAGACAAACTCAATAGCAGGTAGCAGGCCGAAGTGAGGAAGTTGGCGGTATTTCAACTAGTATCTCGCATGAAAGCACGTAAAGCCGTTGATCCTCCGTTGGGTTGTACTTCTTATTGTAAAATTTAAATGTATAAAAACTAGAACTGCATTCTACACTGCACGATAGTCTATGTATGTAACAAACGTAGGTACTTTGAAGATTAATATAAATGAAATTATTACTGTAATAAAAGCTGAAAACTCTGGTATTTAAAGTCACACTAAGAAGTGTAGTCATAAGTTTGCAGACTTTGAACGTACGTCGTACTGTCGCCTTCTATTTAAGATTATTAGAGCATAACTTCTCACAGTGTGATACTTCCAAGACGGTACATTTCTTCCCGTGCGAAGTAATTTTTGAGAAGATGTTTTGTTTTAATAGGTCGAGGAAAAAGTTTCTTCGTATTTAGTTTGTATTAAATTGAAGAAAAATCTCTTTGGTTTGTATTGTTTGTATCTGGGTAGTTTTAATATCAATACATATATGACATTAAGAAAAATAAAAAGTAAAAAAACACTTTCCCGACATTTTTCAATTGTTTTTATGCCCACCAAAATGAGTGAACCTAACTAAGAAAATCGACACATTCTGAAGTTTTATTACAAAAATGAGAAAAATGCGACTGATGCGACTCAAGCCACGAAATAAAATTTGTGACGTTTATGGATCGAATGCGATGAGTAGCACAAAATTGATTCAAGCGTTTTCAATCCGCGAATTTTGATGTTAAAATGCAGCTTGCTCTGGTCGTTCTCAAACATGGATAAAGTCGATGCCGTTTAAAAAAAAAAGTAGAACATGATCCGCATATTAGTAGTTACGACATAGCCGAAGAATTGAATATTGACCATAGTTTTAACTCTAAAGAGTCTGGCAATACAAAAAAAAACCGATATTTGGATACCACAAGAGCTTACTGAAATAAACCTAATGAATTGTGTATTCATTTGCAATTCTCTATTGAAACGTAATGAAATCAGACAATTTTGGAAAAGATTGATAACTGGGGAAAAAAGTGGTTCACCTACGACAAGAACGTGCAAAAAAGATCAAAAAGGTATAATAATATAAAAGGGTAGTCAAGCTCCACAGACTGTAGCAAAATGCATTCTATTTTAATTGAGTTAGTTTAATCGGGAAGTAATGATCTCGAGTAGCAGCCTCGTACTGGTAGGCAGATTGTAAGGCGGCCGCCCCATTAGATGGAGTGGTAACCTGGGAAACATTTAAGAATGGATGTAGTGTGCGCAGCACCTACTTGTGTGGGATTCCTTTGGATAAGCCTATGTTCTACAGTGGACTTGAGAAGGACTATATATAATATTATAAAAAAGACTATATAAAACACTAGATAATAATTTCATGTTAATGTAATTTATTATGGTGTGCGAGCAAAAAACATTTTTTCTCTGAATGCGAATTTCACCTGTACGCGGTGCATTCCGCCTCAACGATGATTAATATAATTAGATATGTTTAGATAATGAGTTAGTCTCAACATAGCTTCTTGCTACTTTTTTTATTTTCAATACCAAACATAACAATGACATACAGTTTTTTATTTTACAAAATAAAATATTTTTAAAACATACTATTATTTACCACAGACTAATTGGCCTGCGAAGATAAAAAGTTGTCATTGGACAAATTTTTATAATAATAATAATTATATAATATAAAGGCAATAGTTTTATTTATTGGGTTTTTTTTCATAGTATTATGTGCTTTTATTCTATTATTTGTGCAGCATATATATAATACACCAGATTTTAATGAAAGCGGATAGCGAGACCTTGTCAAGTCACAGTAAAACCTAACTTCTTCGCTTCGCGTTCGAGGTGTGCAATAGAAATACACTCAACAGGCCACGTACATGACATCTGTTTCAAGCATTAAATTGAAAACTACTTATCTACGATAATTTTTTTAAGTATATATGATGTCAATGTAGAGTACATGTAAAGCGTTTTATATTCAATTTGATTTCAATAAACAATAATTATTAATAACTAAAAGTTGAAGTTAGAAAGTACGTTCATCATTCAATATTTTATAAGTTAAAGTTTACACTTTATAAAATTCGTATTAAATTGGTCTTCTTTTAAAAGCTTTTATTCTACCATTGCTTGCCTCGTTGGTGGTCGTCCAGTGTTCGTAAGTGCGACTGCAGATCATGTGCTTCCATGTTCTAGCCACGGGTCGAGGAAAAATCAGTCATTATTAAACAATTCTCAGTAGCAACCTGCAGTCGGGAAGTTGGCGGTAAAAGCACGTAAAGCCTGCGCTCGATCTCTCTCAAGTCGTAACGGATTATATAGGAATAAGGGAATTGAGAGTATATTATTATTTTGTTCCGCGCAGATTCTAAATAGGTTAACTGCGAAAACGGATTACGACGGTTAGTCTCCGTTGGGACTGGCCGTCGTAACCCATTTTTGGCCTAAAAGATATTAAATAATTATTCAACATAATATGTAATTCTGCCAAAATTCAGTAACAAATTACATTTTCCAATGTGTATGTTTCTAGTAGTGCAGTAACAATTTGATTTCAATTGAAATAAATATGCAATATGAACCTATCATGCCATCCACCTACACGCATCAATTCCTTATAAAATTGTTTTAGCGTCTCCTTCCTGCTATTCTGTCTCTTCTGTGTTTTTGTTTGTGGAACTCGATGTAAAGGATAAAGGATATAAGGATGCTTCTAGGGGAAGTGTATTGCTCCCCTTCAACATACTACTTCAACACTTTAGATGTGATGTTGATATTTCTTCTGAGTACCCACACTGTATAATCATGGGTGACTTCAATACAGATTTGTTGAAAAACCCTTCGCGTTACAAAAAGTTTATTTTCAATTGTTCTTTCAATTGTTGAGTCGGTAAATCATTTTTTTTGTTTAAAGGCATTACTCATCACAATATTGAATTCGATCACTGATTGACCGATTTTATACTTGTTGCTTCTCCTGATCGTGTGATGATGCATGTACAGTAACCTGCTTTGGTCATCTCACGTTATGACTTGATTTATGCACCGTATAAGCTTTAACCTACCGAAAAATTCCCCTTCAGTACTGCATCTCCACAGTTTTTCTAAAATAGATTCCGACAAGCTAAGGAAGGACGCTTTTAATATTGATCTAGCCTCATTTATTGCAGCATCTATTGTTGACGATAAAGTCTCTATTCTTAGTCATATTATTCTTAGCCTTTAGGATGCTCGCGCTCTAGTTCACAAAGGGCATAAGGTTGGCAATGTCTAGAAGAAATAGAACTATTTTTTGTTTTAAGAGAGAACGTACTGAAGGAAATTGTTTGTCTTTTAAAGCAGCCAGGAATAGGTGCAATCAATTGGTATGGGCAGAAAAATGCCGATATTTCCATAATTGTATTAATAATTCTTCTCCCGCCGAAGTGTCGAAATTTCTTAGATCTTTTGATCTCTGCAGACCAGCTACATTGAATTGTAATCCTTTTCTATCACTTGATGAAGGGAAAAAAAATTGAACCTGATAAAAAAAAAATTCTTCCAACAAAGTCTAAGACCATCCTTGTTCAACCGCTCATACTAATCATAATTGATTATGCGGATGTGCGTTACCCGGATCTTTCTCAAGATCTTCTGAACAAGCTGGAATACCTTCTCAATAACTGTATAAGATTTATTTTTGGGCTGCGTAAATATGACCATATTTCGCTATATTTATTTTAACTTAATTGATTTAAAATCCGACAGAGGCGCAATTCCAGAATATTACTTGTTCTTTTTTTCATACTAAATTACCCATTTTGCCTTCTTATCTTAAGAGTAAGTTTCACTATCTCCCGTCAACTCATGATAGGGTTCTATGTTCTTATTCTAATAACAAAATATGTATTCCTGTTCACTTTACCGAGTTCTATATCAAGTCCTTTACAGTTCAGGCTACACGCCTTTTAATCTCCTTGCCCGATAATATTAGAACACGATCAACAAGATGGCACGATCCTGACACACCTCTCTCACATTCTCCACATCCATATACCTACGCATACATGCTCGTCGGTTAGGAGTACTCCTGATTTGGCCCGTTTTCAATATATCGTTAATTTGGTCGATAAAATTTCGCCAAGGACTTCCTTTTCCGATTCTGCCGTTCACTTCTGCAATATACATTTGCATTGTCGCTCTTTCCTTATTCATTCTTCCCACACGACCAAATCACCGAAGCATTACTTTCTTAATCCTGGTTATAACATCATCTTGAAAACCACACTCTTCTCTTATCAACAACAATTTCTAAACCCTGTCGTTCAGATTCAGTCTTAACATTCTCCTTAACGATTTCATTTTTACTGCATTTATTCTACTCTCGTGCTTCTTCTGCTACACCCATTTTTTACTACCATACGTCGAAATAGGGACCAACACAGCATTGTGAATTTTCATACGTGCCTTTTTTGACACATTCTGACTTTTCACAATAGAGTGTAGGGCCCCATTTACTCTATTTTCTGCGTTCACTCGTCGTTCTATATCCTTATCTTATCTTTCATCCTTGCTAAATAAGCAACTCAAATAGACAAACACATCTACTTGCTCGATCAACTCCCCTTCTATTCTTATTTCACAAATCGTTTTACTTTCTTCTTTTCCGAAAACCATAACTTTCGTCTTACTTGCGTTCACTTTCATACCCTCTTTTTTTTAATGATCTGTTCATTAATGATACCATCATTTGCAACTCGGCCGCCAACAACGCAAGAACAACTTGATCATAGGCTTACAAAAGTCATTTGACGGTTGACTCACCCATTCTTAATCCGCATTCTTCAATTTTCAAGTTTTCCAAACAACTGTCCATAAGTAGGTTGAATAGCTATGGGGAAGCCATATAGCCCTGTCTAACACCTTTATGGATGCCAAACTAATCCGAGTAGACACCTTTGATCCTATCACAAGCACTGGAGTCCCTATAAAGAGACTTGAATGCCTATATCAACATAGCGCTTAACCCAAATGAGTTCAGTGTTTGCCATAGCACATCTCTGTCCACTCTGTCATAGGCCTTTCCAAGTCCATGAACGCACAAAAACCCTTTTAGTTTTTGGCAAAAACCTCCACAATCATGCGCATTGATCTGTACACCCCATTCCCTTTCTAAATTCCACTTGCACATCCCAAATTTTTCCATCAGTTTCTTTCATGACCATTTCAATTAGTACCTTAGAATACAGTTTTCCCAATGATAAGAAGGCTGATACCACGGTAGTATTTACAGTCCTGCTGCGACCCTTTTCCTTTATATATTTCGAATATCACGGCTTTGCACCAGTCTACCGTTACCCGCTTCAGTTCCCAGCATAAATTAAACAAGGTGTGCAGCAGGCCTGCCACCACTTCCTATCCAGCCCTTAGCATTTCAAGTGAAACTCTATCATATCCGGATGCCTTACCTGCTTTCATGCTTTTCATTGCTTTCATTATTTCATCTATACTTATCTCGCTACATATTTTCTCTTCTATCGGAGTTTCTATATCATTTAGTTTATACGTCGTCTCGTCACTCATAAACACGCTTTCAAAGTATCCCTTCCATCTCTTTAAACTCAAAAGTTCATCATTCATAATATAGCCATTCTCGTCTCTCATAGCATTCAATATAGGCTGTTTTGAATGACCCATATGATATTAATATTTGCCTGGAACTTATCCGATATTTTCCTATGATTCTTATCCAGTTTTCTTGCTTTTTCCTTGCAACTGTTTCTTTTACTCTCATATTTAGATGTCTATACACTGCCTTTTTTCTTTCAATATCATTATTCGTACTACCAGAATTACCAGCCTTTGTTGCTAGTAGATCTAGCCACGCTCTTTTCTTTGCTTCAACTTCCATATGTACCTCATCATCCCACCATAACGTATGATTTCTCTTTCATTCGTTTTTTTACTAACACCACATACTTCAGTAGCTGCATCCACTAAACCTTTCTTAACATTTTGCCATATATTCTTCAAGTCTAACTCATTCATACATTATTTATCTAAACCACTTACGTTTTCTTTTAGTCTACATTTGTACTTGTTTTTCTTACCTTCATCTTGTAACCTTTCTATTCTAATACGCTGTAACGCAGTGGTAGACACAGATGTCCAATGACGTCAACGTTTGAATAGACCATTAATTCGGTAATCCCTTGTCCGCTGCGCTCCTAATTCTTTCATCCAAAATTGAAATCAATCATGCTTTTATTATCACCTCTTTCCCAAGTATACATGTAAATCCTCTTGTGGCGAAAGAAAGTGTTCCTCACAAAAATATTCATTTCCATAAACACGGTTAAGAGGCTTTGACCGTTTTTATATATACTTTTATCGCCCATATGGGCCATATCACAAATTTTTGCGAGACTTAATGAAATGCATGTCGATTTATTTCCTATAATTTATAGATTATAATAGTAGAATTACTTTTACCGCATCTAAATGGATAATCGACAAATTAACAATCATAATATGAATCTTACAATAACCTAAAAATAAAGTAAAAGCGAGTGTTTAATAGTTTTCACCGGTATTGTAAGTTAAAATAGTGTAATGTTCAATATTTAATAGTGTAAAACAAAGTATGTCCACACTTTCAGCATTTATAGGTACTTTAAAATCGATGAAAAATCCATTAATATAGTGCCTGTCAGTGCACAAATGTGGTATGGATACTATTATTACATGTATTGATTGATTGTGAGTGTACATTCCAAAAACCATTAATCATATTAAGGTCACTAAGGGATAATATGTCATTTTATAATACTACTTAGACACGCTAATTAGTGTTTAAACTGGTTGTGTAAGTAAAACACAGATTATAATGGAACTGCATTTATTATTGTAAATCATTACTTCCAAAGTAGTATATTAACAGTAGAACAGACGGATAGATATTCGCGATGTCAAAAAGTTCACTGCTGAAAATAGGCCCTCCCTAAGGTATGCCACAAAGCACGGTCTTGAGCCACCTGCATCCATCGAATTCCTGCATGTCTTACCAGGTCGTCACTCCATCTAGTGGGGGATTGCCCTACACTTCGCTTACCAGCACGAGGCTGCCACTTGTGAACCTTTTTTTCCCAACAGTTATCGATTCTTCGAGCTAAATGGCCGGCTCATTGCTACTTTAGCTTACCAATCCGTAGGGTCGGTCACTCTGGTTCTACTGCGGATATCCTCATTTCTAAATTTATCACGCAGAGAAACTGCGAGCATAGCCCTCTCCATAGCTTGCTGATATTGAGGTATAGCTGACGAGAAGATGTGTCGTAGTTTCCTGAACGCTGCCCAGCCGAGATGAATCCGTCGATTGAGCTCTCGGTCGAAGTTGGACTTACCTAGTCGGACTATTTGTCCCGGGTAAACGTACTCGTCAACAACTTCGAGCTTAGCCCTCTATACAATTACGGGCGTAGGTGTGACATGGACATTAAACATGATCTTTGTTTTTCAAAAAGATCCATGTTCATCTTAAGACCAATCCATTGAGAGGCATTATTGAGATCATTGAGCATAGTGCTTAAGTCCTCCAGCGATTTTGCCATAAGGAATATATCGTCAGCAAATCGAAGGTGAGTGATGTACTCGCCATTGATGTTACGTGTGGTAGAGCCATGCTGCAGTTATATTAGTAGTATAGTTGTAGCACGAATGGGTCGGCTCGATCGGGGAAGGACCACGCTCTCACAGAATACCAGCGTGAAATAGTAGCTTAATGCTGCCGTATTTCGTATGGTGAGTGTAGAGAACCGGAGACCCTTTTTACTGGAAATGAGGCATTCCATCTCAGTCCTCACGGGTGACAACGCATCTGCATTTTGATGGAAGATAGATGTAGATGTCTATCGGCCGCAGCAACCACTTACCATCAGGTGAACTGTGTGCTCGGTTGTCACCCTATTCTATAAAAAAATAAAATAAAAATAATACCGTATGCTTTCCAGTCCAGTAGCTTGAAAACGTTTGTCTGTACTAAACGTCAGTAGCTTGAAAATTACTAGGTAGTATCATCTTTATCTATGTTATTATATACTAATAAATAGAAAAATAGTAATGTTACGATCTTAGGGTTCGTGACAATAAAACTGCCGATTGAATTACCAAAATTAACACTTAAATTACTGAACTCCAATTAAAAGTTAAAAGATACTAATATTTATTCACACTGGTTCACTTTATTTCGCTCCGAAGCTTCGCTTGTATCGCCAAATTCAATACTGCCCCGATCGCGGATTTCAACGGCTTTAAATAGGGCTCTTCCACCGAAACTTTCAAAATATTCCAGCAAATACGAGCGCCGATCGACCAGGCGCTGAAAGTTCGAGTGGGTGGCTTCTAGAAAGCTTAATTTATCCATTTGTTTCTAGATGGCGCTGTTGGGAGAGTTCCAGAAAGATCTTTACACTCCTAATTCTGATACTTGATACCAGATGGCGCTAGTGCCATCAACCGTGGTGCGCAACAATAACATGTTTAAACTGGTTGTGTAATGTGTTTGCACTGACGAGATTTTCACAAAAACATGTTTAAAACATTATTTTCTGACAATGTATTGAAAAGCGTTTGCGTAGTCCAAGAACATGATGTAGTGAAATATGATTGAAGTTTAACACTTTATTGCACCAATAAGATTTGAAAACATTTTCCGAGGCAAAAAAAAAATGTTTAAATATACCTATTTCTCTGATACAATATTAACTGCAGATAGACTTACTGTAGGTACTAGGAAAGAGGTAATTATTAGTACCTTCTTTGATATGTTTTATATTATTTAAATAGTTGAAATTAAAGTTGACTACAAAGAATAAAACTATTATTTACGGATTTTATCGCGTTTAATTACTTTAATTTATTTTTTTATTATCCCGACGTTTCGCACCCAAACTGACTATATTGCCATATGTCTGTCAGCATTAAATTATTTCAGGCTGTAGGTATGTTAAATTAAAAAGATTTTTTTATAAATTAAACACCATTAATCAGATCCAGTTGACCAAATACAGAAGTAGTAATTATGGATTTACATCAACAATATTTGACAGTGTAAAAGTCGTCTGCCATTTTATTTTCACTTGTTTCACGTAGGAGAAAAAGATATTATTTTTATATTAAATATCTGATGCTGCAAAGTTAACAACTCAGCAGTCTAAGCATAATAGAATCATCTAATTCTGTCGCAGGGTATAGTCCAAGAATATCAAGGATATAACCATTACACAAACAAAAATAACTTAAATAATTTACAATAATTATGCAAACTGTATATTTGCTTCTTGTACAAGTAATTACTACTTTTTATACAAATATACGTGCCACCATGTCTCGACATTATCTACTGGTATAAATTCATTCAGGTATAATGTCCTCCAGACCGAATTTCGTCCACGGCGGCCTGCTTCAACGGAGGCAAGCCATCGCCGCAGGACAGGATTATCGTGCAAGTGTATGCGCAAGCACAGGTGCACTCTCTATTCCTTCAATCTCATAATCCGATGGGACGGTAAATCGACACGACCGGGAGAGAGATCAGGTGCAGGACCAACGGTTTTACGTGCTTTCCGAGGCACGGGGGTGAGACACCACCAACTTCCTGACAGCTATTGAGAATTTCTTGACAGAAAAACTCAATAATTAATTTTTTGGCCCAGCCCGGGATTCGAACCCAGAACCTCATGATCAACAGTCGCACTACTACAACCACTAGACCAACGAGGCATTCAGGTATAAATTCAGGATCAAGGAGAATGAATGTATTTTGATTTGATTTGTTTAGCTATTTAGAAATATTTCAATATCAAGAAATTAGCATCATATTAAAGGGAAATGAATCTAGTTTTTCCTTTTAGTATTGTGTTGGTAAAAAGTACTATATTTTTATCCTTACGAAACAATTTTTATGGAATGTTTTTTTTATTTTTCACTCGGGAATTGAAATTAAACCTTATTTTAAGTATAATAGATTATCACTATCGATTTTTCAGTCTATACACGTCTAGCTATTTTTTAATATTTTTATCTTCTATTCTATCTTTAGCTGTTCAAAGGTTTTTGTTACCGAGCAGCGGGGACAGATTCGCGCGGCTTGAGGCGGCGAGTAGTCGGACGTTTGACGCATATTTACCAGCGCGGGGCGGACGTTAGAGTGGGTAGTGCATACTGAATAACATAAAAAGTTATTGAAATATACTTTTTTTTTGTTTAAAGTATGACTGATAACAATAAAACAAAATCGTCATTGTGGATTTATTTTGAAAAAAAAAATATGGTAAAGGAAGCGATTGGTAAAATATGTAATATGCAGTTTATAGATTTTAAATACTACAAACATGAAAAAAACACATGGAAATACTACAAATAAATAAATATTAAATAGCTGTATTTTATTTCATACTGTCATATTTTACTTATTTAATATAGGTACATATTTAAGAATGCTTTAACTAAAGTAATCGCCACTCTCAACTCGAGTGATAAACTTTTACTCAATGCAGCATTTACTAAATCCGAATTATTCGAAAACTCGTTACAACTAGAGCGACATGATAAATTATCTCGAGTGACTTGAGTCACAAATTTCTATTGTCGCATCTTTATCCTACGATCAATGCAGTGTCTGTCTCCTATTTAGTGATAAACTCTACTCGGTAATTCGTGAAATTTATTGATATATTACGTAATATCAACAAATTGACTAAGTATAATTTATGAAGACTGTCTGTACGCAAACAAAAAGTATATAACTACTTATAAATTTGGTAACAATAATTTTGTTGAATAGATGAACAAATATAAAAATAATTTGTAAGAATTTGACACAGCTTCGTACTGCCAATTCGACTTGCGTAAATCTAGTTTAATTCGATTTACGTTAATTCAACTCGAGTCGAGTTTCTTCCGAGTTGGCATATCTCTGATACAACAGTTTTTTAATATTACATTACCAGAACCAATGACCTAAACACGAATATCAAAACAGCTCTTTATTTTTCAGATTTCTTGATTGCGTTTAGATTTTCATAAAATCTTTAGGCTAATTACAATAAAAATTTGTTATCCTTTTTTTATGTAATACCATTGAGGGTCGTTTAAATTTCTAGTAGGCCCAAAAACGACTGTCTCCTTTGGTCGCTAAGCTTTCGTCTAGGGCGTCCCTTCCCAAATCTGCTGTTCACTTCTGCAACATAGATTTGCTTTGAGACTTTCCTCGTTCATTCTTTCTACATGACGAAATCACCGTTTGTATATTTAATCATCTTAAATAAAAAATAAATACATATTAATTTATTTCAAGCAGTCAATAGAATGTTAATAGTGACTAAACTCACATACTTTTGTAAGTAATATGAAATAAATATATAATAAAAATATGAAGTGGCAAGTCAGCGCGTTGATATGTAGGCGAATAGGATATTTCTTAAGATGGTCATGAAGCCGTCAACATGCGACCCTGAGGATATACCAAGTACGCTGTAGGCCCACGGCAACTCCAGCAGAACCCTGAAGGGATAGAATGGAAAATAATGATTTCTTATATTTACGCGAACACTACACATTGAAATAATACTAGTTTTTACGGAATTTATCGCGTATATTTAACTTTTTAAATACCCGACGTTTCGAGAGCTTTACAGCACCCATGGTCACGGGGGGACTGAGATGTTCAACGTCCAGATGTCATAGTTAACCGCGGTTACCATAGATTAAATTTTAACTTTTGTTCCGATCTACACAGTATGAACTTATGGTATCATGAAGTCTTGCGGTTGTATGCTTGGGTTGGGATTTAATTTTAATTATTATAGGATCCCAAGCAGATGGTAGCACCCAGCCATCTTCTCTATTGAAATTAGGATGTTTTTTTGATTTCAATAGCCTCGCGGATCATCCTTGGAAGGAATCGGTGTTCTTTAGCGAGGATTTGTGGTCTGTCAAATCTGATGTAGTGACGGGGGCGATCCTGTACATGTTCACAGACTGCAGACTTCCCGGAGCGTCGATTCTTCACATCAGCTATATGTTCTTTAACGCGGGTTTTAATTGATCTTTTAGTTTGTCCTATGTAGGAGAGACCACATTCAAAAAAGTATTTAAAAAGTTAAATATACGCAATAAATTCCGTAAAAACTAGTATTATTTCAATAGAATAGAAAAGTTTAATATTTTACTTAATTACAACTTACTACTTCTTATTAAAAGTAATTTTTTTCTTTTACTACAGGTTCGTTGTTATGTTATACTGTTCATTATTATGCGTTGTTACATTGCAAGCGTAGATCGCTGTACGCACGCTGGGTATAGCAAAACCACAGGCTGCATGTATTGCATGAAGAATGCATTAAAATTATTAAGTTTGTGTTGCAGCGGGCAGCCGGTGACCTATATTCCCTACCAGAGTCATTATAATTATTTAATTCTTCGGTAAAAAAGTGACCCAAATATTAGAACTTAATGTGATTTTCCTGACTCAGGTCAGTACCCGTCTGAGAGGCAACGCACAGATCGTGACTTCATATAACTGAGTGTAGCTTAAAGTATCTGTCTAAACAGGAACCTACTCAATAAAAGTTAAAACTTGTCTGCCGATCTTCAAAAAGTCAAGCAAGTTTTATACGAAAAAGCTTCGGGTCCCGCGCCGACATCATAGCATAGACATAAGTCGAGCGTGTGTCTGCTGTACTGTCAGAGGTGTCACTGACCAAGCATGCTCCAAAATGTAACCAATCTTGGTTACATTTTGGAGCATGCTTCCACAAAACATACTTTAAGCCACCAAGGAGGATAAGTCAGTTTTTATCATCGGTCAAGTGTAATATCCCTCTCTAAGATCCATGAGTACACTTAGTCAGGTCATAAAGACCTAATGACCTCAAGGTTCAAAAACTTTTTATAAAATTAATGGTACACTTTTTGATAATTATACAGAAATTGTATATGAAATGAAAGGTAATTTAATTTAAAATACACTTTATTTATATTATTCAAAATGCTCTCCCCTATTTTGAATACATGCCCTTAATCGACGCGACCAATCATCAATCACAGCACGCACCACACTCATATATATTTCTGCCGCTGCTTTAGCCAAAGATGCTCGGAGAGATTCCAAATTCTAATGAGGTCTAGCACAGACTTTCTGCTCCAAATATTGCCATATCTTATAATCCAGTGGGCTAAAATCTGGACTAGAAGAGGGCTTATAACCCTGTTGGAATATCCAGTGTCTGTTCTTGAACATTGTTCTGTGTTTGTTTGTTGTGTCATTGTTGTGAGAAAGAGGTTCCACTATGTTTGTTAGGACGGTATTTTGGTACACCTCGATACTGATTTTTACACCCTTTCCACAGTAAAACACCTCAGTTAAGCCTGATTATGAGACTCCAAGCCAAACTACGAGTGACGAAGGATAGTGTGTTCGTTGAACCATCGGAAAACGCGTGCTGGCTTTTTCGCTGCTGTGAGCATTCTTACGATAAGCTCGTAGTCCTAGGTCTTCATTGATCATCCTTTTGACCGTGTTTCTGCTTAGGCCCATCTAAAGAGCTAAGATTTTTTGTTCACGAACAGGATTTCGTTGGATTCGTGCCTTCAGTGCTTTGGTGATCGCGGGTAGCCTAACTGTACGAGGTTGGCCGGTCCTCTGCTTGAATCTTCAGTGAATCGTTCGATAGTGCGATAAACTAATCGTAGGGTTAGAAAATTGAAAATCTCTTTTGGCGCGTAATCACAGATACGCAATAACCGCTACGATATCTTTTTTCTTCGACCACTCCATATTTGAAAATGAATGAAAATGAATGTCTTTTTTATTTTCGGCAAGTGCAAACGTTATATTTTTAAAGTCGGTGAAGTTTATCTAGCTAGTATTCAAAATTTTTAAATAATAAGTTTTTGACAAAACTTATGCCCCGACAAAATACAATGTGATGATATAAAATAAATGCACAATAATATTTAATATGATTTGATTACATACTACGTAATGTATGTGACGTAATAAGATTCCTATAAGTAAGCTAGTTTTAAGTATTCTTGGGTCTTTGCAATAAACGTACGTACATCTGCGTAAATGCTGTTTACTTTAACCTACCACTATCGGCAACATACTAGATGGCAACCGCGTAAAAAGAAACAAAAATGTGATGAAGATTTTAATAACAAAAAGTGAATTCGGACATTAAAATTAACACTATCATTTTCGTCGCATCCGGTTAAAAATCGACGAAAATGTGTCAAAGCACCCTATATAAACGAGACATCGTTATTGCTTAAAACGCCGGAGGAAATGCGTAAATTACATCCTCCAAATTCAACCGGTCTGAGATACTGCTTATCTCCTTATTCGTCGTTTTGTTTGCTGTTGGATAAGAAGGGCCGTTAGAACGCCTTGAGGCAGCTTTTTTTTTTTTTTTTTTTTTGAGGGTGATGTATTCGCCAACAAACTGCCCTGCAGTTTGGCGAAGGTTGTATAAAGAATAACCGACTACATTTTCGTGTAGTAAATAAATAAAAAAGATGCAATCCTGCCCTTCTTATCCAAACTAGGGTAGAAAAGGACAAAAGGACTAAAGGACAAAGAACCAAAGGACATTTAACCCCTTCCAAAGGACTACACAACGAAATAGATAGGAGCCAGTTTCAGCATTTGCATCTGGAATACGCGACACTGCAGCCTGATTCCGGAAAAAAGTGTAAGTGATGGACCCCTACCCGCCCGGGAACTCTATAATTGGATCTCTATTTATGGAGTGACTATGGTTTTGTTTTCGAAAATTAAAGTGTTTTAAATAATTTGCAAGAAAGTGCATAATATAATAACGATTTATGTTAAGTATATTCGTATAAATGATTGACAATTGAGAAAATAATTATTATCCTTATTTAATACTATGTGTTAGTTTGTAATGTCGCATATATTAGTAGAGTTATTTAACTAAAATTGGACCTGAGCGTAGAAAGAAAGAAATAAGTAAAACTTAGCAAAAAGAAGCGGATGTAGTTTATTGTCGAATATAGATAAATCTGAGAAAAGTGCTGAATATATCATTAAAGTCAATTCTACAGTATACATGTAATTTACAGTAAAATAAAAAGTTAGTTACGGGTCATATTTCTGACGCTGCGAGTAAGGGTTCCGAAACTGCAACCATGGCTGACCAAATATCTTTTGATTTTAAAACAGCCTTTAGTTTTCTTTCTATCATGACTGGTCAAGTACGCGTCACCAAACAATTAATCGATGGTATGGACATGTATAATTCTAAACTTGACGAAGCCTCAAAAATATCATTGATAGATTTTCAAAACGAGACTATCGCTTAGAGCTAAGCTGCAATAAAGAGATACCTACGCTACAGTCTATTCATTGCTTAGTGACATGAGAAAATATTCACTACAGAAAAAGTCTGCAGTTGCCTTACAAGCGTGCTTACAAAATGTTAAACAGGGTCATAGGTAAATTGGGGCGTTTGGTAATTCTAATGTGACGTGAGCTCAAGCCGATGGCAACAGTTCAAATTATTCAATTTTGCGCTCTATAAATGAAAGAGTAGCAATAAAACGTTTCACTGATGGATTGGCTAATCCAAGGCTGAGTATTATCAATGCGTCAAAGGAGTTTGATTCCCTTTTAGAGACGATTCTCACTGCTCTAGATGAACAAACAATTACCTCCGGTAGTGAACAAACAATGAATTTTTGTCATAACGCATCTAGATATTTTTAAGGAAGTAATAATAATTCTTATCGTGAGAGATACATAACACATACTATAAATCGCATAATAATTCAATGCAGTCACGTTAAATGAGCGTGCCGTGCAAATTTGCGTCGCAACAAGATCACGGCCACAAACCACGGTTTGCTGCGCCCACCAGCCTGCAGCCGCCCCGCGCGCCACTGTGCCGGCGCCCCGCCGAGAGCGTGGGCCCCGCCATCGTGCACGCCCCGGGTTCACCATGCGTACTGTGACTCACAGACAAGCCATCCAGGATTATTCCACCTTTCCTTTCAAAATTAGATTTATCTCGAAGTTACTACCAGTTAAATTTAAATGAAATTTCAAGAAAATACACTGCTTTTCAATTGGACAGAATGTACCAGCTTTCTCTTCATCCCGATTCACGTAAATGTACCGCGTCCACAGCTGATAAGATATACCAAAAGAAACGCTGCCCCGTGGGACTCAAGACGAGTCCTAGTGTATTCTCGCGACTCATGACTGTAGCAATTTCAAATTAAATTATAATAAATGCTTCATTAACTTGCACGATTGTATTGTCATTGGTAAGTCCATTGCCCACCATAATAAAAACTAAATTTGGGTATTAGAACGATTAAGAAAAGTAAATGAGACGGTCCAAAATTGTATGAAGCGTAATCCTAGTTTTGTACTAGTAGGGAAATAAATTAAATATATGTTTTTATATATATATATATATATATATATATATATATATATATATATATATATATATATATATATATATATATATATATATATATATATATATATATATATATATATATATTCCTTCCACCTTCGATCTTTTAAATCCACGAATTTGCTTTTATTTCAGTAGTATTAATTACCAAAAACTGCAACACTATTGGCAAATTCATGTCATTTTGACTTATAGCGCAAAAACGTTGAATCGGTAGATAGATATGGAATTCCTAAGGAAATTATAACTGATCAGGGAACAGAATTTCTTAACGAAATTATGTCAAAAATTTGTAATAATTTAGGCATTAAAAAGTTGCAATCCTTCACGTATCACGTTTCCATAGAAAACACACATCTTGGCACTTTTCTCAAAATACAGTGTGAGGGTAAACGGAATTGAGTAATTGGGCAAACTAACTGCTAGGGGGAAGATGAGCAACAAGACTAAGGCGACCCCTGCCTCGCTATCCGTGAATTTCTGCAATATCAGGGGAATTCATTCTAATCTAAACGCCGTCCACTAACATCTCGAGACGGCAAGGCCAGCTTTGCTCTCTCTGACTGAAACGCACGTGTCCTCTCCGGCTGATGCTTCGTATCTCTCCTACCCGGGGTACAATCTGGATGCACGGTACTCCTTTGTGCCTCGGGCTGGAGTTTGCGTATACGGCAGAGAGGACATCTGTTCTCGACGCCTCGGCAGTCTTGAAGGTTTGAACTTTGCCATCCTTTGGCTACGCGTAGACAGTGACGACCATTCCAAGTGACCACGAAACTGCACGTCACTCGATATGTCGACGCCAAGGATTCCGATACTGGCTGAGGCAACAAGGGGAGTGCCCTGAAACTGGGGAGATACGACAAAGGGGTTATAACCCTTAACACGGTAGTGGAATTAAGTTCAAGACTATCTCAGGAGGGTAGCGATCCGCGTCTACGGGTGCGTCTATAGGTTCCATAGACCATATATGCCAAAATAGACCGACTCATTGACCACGTCCAGATGGCTACACTCCGTGCTACAACAGATCCAATCCGCAGAGATCGTGATACTTGATGATTATAACGCCCACCACGCTGAATGGCTTGGTTCTCGTTTAACAAATCATGCGGGTAGATCTGTTTATGACTTTGCTTTGGCATACGGTCTGACACAACTGGTTACCTCGCCTACATGAATCCCAGATGTGGAAGACCATGTATCTTCCCTGTTTGACCTTTTGCTAACCTCTTATGTGGACGAATATCTAGTCTCCGTCTATTCCCCTCTTGGCTTCTCAGACCATTGTGAGAGTGCTCTGACGAATTGTTCGGATTAATCACAGCCGCAAAATTTCATGAATGCACTACGCGGCAAACCTCCCGATACATCTGGATGCATGGCGGTCCACCACCGTACGTTTCGCTAGGAGTTTTTTTCCACGTACGACCTCCCTGTGGAATAGTCTACCACCGGCGATTTTTCCGGACCGATACACCTAGGGACCTTCAAGAAAAGAGCTTACACTTTTCTAAAGGGCCGGCAACGCACCTCCAATACCCCCGGTGCTGCGGTTGTTCATGGGCGGCGGTAGTCATTTAACATCAGGTTAACCGTATGCTCGTTTGCCCTCTCTTCTATAAAAAAAAGACAAAATATACTTTCTACGAATTAGTTTTTGGCAAGAATTGTTTTTGGCAAGAATTGTATTTTACCTAGTAACTTAAGTAATTCTGTAATACCGTTATATAATTATGATAATTATCCTAAAGAATTCCAACACAGACTACAAAGAGCGCTGTACGATGCACAAATTGTGTAGAAAATATACTTTTGATAAGAAATGTCATTTTCTTAAAAAATCAATTAAGAGACGAGTTAGATAACGAATGTAATGGACCATATGAGTTGATAAGAGAAAAATCATCGAATGTTATCATATTAAAGAATATTAAGGAATATTTAGTACACAAAAATAACACGAAAATGTTTTATGATGTTACTTAGTTGATAGTATTATATGATGTAAGAAAATGATGTGACACCCTTTTTTTCTTCTCTAGGTATAGGGTGTAACGGTGATTTTCAGAGGGCGTGTGATGATATAAAATAAATGTGCAATAATATTTAATATGATTTGATTACATATTTACAAATATGACAAAAGTGGGTCGCATCAAATATCAGACTTACATAATGTATGTGACGTAATTAGATTCCTATAAATAAGCTAGTTGTATTCTTGGGTCTTTGCAATAAACGTACGTACATCTGGGTAGATGTAGTTTACTTTAACCTACCACTATCGCCAACACATTAGAATAAGCTTGACTGCGTATGCGGTCTCTCTTAAATAGGACAAACTAAAAAACAATAAAAATTCACATTTAAGAACACATACCTGATGTGAAGAATCAACGCTCCAGAAAGTCTGTAGTCTGGAAACATGTACACGATGGCCTCTGTCACTACATGAGATTTGATAGGCTACAAACCTTTGCTAAAGAATACTGATTCCTTCCAATGATGATTCCCAAGGCTATTGCAATCAAAACATCCTAATTTCAGTGAAGGTGGCTGGATGTTACCATCTGCTTGGTATCCTATATATAATAAAATTAAATCCCAACCCAAGCATATAACTGCAAGATTTTAAATACTAAAAGTTCATACTGCGTAGATCGGAACGAACATTAATAATTTTAATCTGGAGGTAGCCGTGGTTAACTATGACATTAGGACGTCCAAGACCTCAGTCTACCCTGTGACTATCGGTGCTGAAAAGTGCTTTAAATTGGGATTATGATATAAGTTATTATACGCAATAAAATGTCTAGAGACTAGTTTTATTTAAATGTGTAGTGTTCGCGTAAATATAAGAAATCATTAAATATTCACGTTTTCTCCAAACCTCACCTGCGTGCAGTACTTCCAACTTTTTAATGGACGTTGTTACGGTCTCGACCGAATCGACTGATAGTGGAAACTCTATGAAAATGAAATGGCCATAAGTGTAAATTTTTTAAATTATATGCAAGTTACTGACTTCCTAAAAAATCATATATCCAGCAGTAGATTGAACTCGGGTTGCTCGTGTATGCCATATATAATATTATCGCCCTTAAGCAACCACGACTATTGTATTTTCTAATTTAAATAGAAGTGAAGTAAAGTTCAACGATCTATTTATTGGAGTCAATGCAACGAAATCGCTTTAGTGCGGTGTATACAATTTGTATTTTCTTTACAGTTTATAGTCTAGACACTATAAAAAATGAAAAAATGATCACTAAAGGATGAAATATGAGTTGAAATTTAAAAACTATGTAACTTAATGATTTCTTAAATTTACGCGAACACCTACACATTGAATAAAACTACTATTTACGGATTTTATCGCGTTTAATTACTTTAATTTATTTTTATTATTATCCCGACGTTTCGGGTGCTTTACAGTACCCATGGTCACGGGGGGGACATGTGACCATGGGTACTGTAAAGCACCCGAAACGTCGGGATAATAATAAAAATAAATTAAAGTAATTAAACGCGATAAAATCCGTAAATAGTAGTTTTATTCAACTATGTAACTTTTATGGATGTTTTTGATTATATATATATATATATATATATATATATATATATATACATGTGTGTGTGTGTGTGTGTGTGTGTGTGTGTGTGTGTGTGTGTGTGTGTGTGTGTGAGTGTGTGTGTAGAAGAGAAGAGCCGTGGTAGCTCAGATGGTTAACGCTCGCTGTAAATATAACATAACGCGACTATCCAACCCGGGTTCGATCCCCGCCGGCACCAATGAAATTGTTAGTTGCAATTTTAAGTGCTGATTTACCACGTTTTCGACGGTGAAAGAAAACATTGTGAGGAAACCTGCATGTCTGAGAAATAAGAAAAAATAAGTATTTCGGAGACATGTGAAGTTCGCCAACACGCATTGGGGCAGCGCGGCAGAACGTTCCTTTCCCTAAAACCCTCTCAGAAATGAGGGGAGGCCTGTGCCCAGCAGTGGGACGTATATAGGCTGTAACTTTACTTTTATATGTGTATAATAGAATAGAATAATTTTTTATTCAATTTAGATTGCAAGTGATTCTTATTGAAAGTCAATTTTCTCCTTTACCACCGTTTCGAAATAAAACCTCTGTCCTGGGAAGAACCAGCAAAAAAGGCAGCGGTACTTTTTAAAAAAAATTTTTACAATATCAATGGTCACAAAATATTTGCTAAATTTATTTTAGAAACAACTTGGAAGCAACCACCGCATTCCCAGGGGTTATTATAAACAATGCATTCATTTATATCATAATAACCCTTTTTATACAGTTTTTGATTAATTATATATTTAAACTTGGTAATAGAAAGACCTTGTATATTTTCTGGGACTTTGTTGTAATACGCGTATACATTGCCCCAAGAATGAATTACTGACTGAGTGGAGTCGAGAAAGTGATAGTACCAGCTTGTGTTCATTCCTAGTGTTTACAGAGTGTATATCACTTTTTTACCAAAACTACCTTTGTTTTTGTGAACATACATCAAATTTTCATAGATATATCGAGAGGCTCAAGTTAATATAATTATTTCTTTAAATTTTTCTCTAATTCTTTCGGGTTAAGATTGTAAATAGCTCTTATGGCCCTCTTCTGCAAAACAAAAGTAGTTTCTAAATCAGCCGCCAAAACAATTGAAATAAACTAATCTAGCTGTCTTGATACTAGTGATATCTGTAATCTTTTTTACAGCATAAGCTGCAGAGCTTAGGCTACGGTCTCCTATTAAATGCTATACGCGACGTCCGACTTCAGCGTAAACGTTCCGATCGGCGTCTGAACGCCAGGCACAGCGTCAGCGGTCAATACATATCTTAGCAATGGACGACGTCTAGACTTTCGATCAAACAACAGTTAAGTAGCTGACAGTGCCCACGTGTGGTTGTATGTGATATTTGTACATAAAATGGATATAAATTCAATACTTTTGGCGGCGCTTGTGTTACTTGAAGAAGAGACACGAGACGACGTATACGAAGAAAAATAAAGGCAACAAGGCACCGATTATTTATGAAGAGAAATAAAGAAGGATGTTCCAGCTATTGTAATGAAACACTTAAAAACAGCAATTCTAAATTTACTGAATATTTTCTTATTAATCAAGAACAATTTAAACATAATAATAAATCAATAACTCGTCTTTTTTTTTATAAAATTTTGTCATTTTGTACTGACGCTAGACACGACCTTTACGCTGCAATGGTTCGAAATAACTAGAGACGCAGCGCAAAGCGTCTTAACGCCGCCTACGACGTCCATACGCCGACATCAGCTTGTGAAAGAGACCACAACAGTACATTTCTATAGTAAGCATCGTAACGCGGCGTACGGCGTGACGCTGTAAGCGGCCGATGGCGTTTATAGGAGACCACCGCCTTAGTCTGCTTGCTAGTTTAGATATATCTAGGTAGGTAGGTAGCGTCGACCGTCGAGTCGTAGCATTGAGTCGCGTCGTATACACACACACATACACACACACACACACTTATATATATATATATATATATATATATATATATATATATATATATATATATAAGCTACCGAAAATTCTAGGCTCAAATATATTATGATACCGTGAAGGGCGACTCCAAGGTTCTAAGACTACCTCTCTAGTACTTGCCCAATGAAAATATCCAAATTTTGAGTTTATGTAATATATTGTTTGCGAGCTAGATACCGCAATATCCTGTTAAAGAAAACATCCCAAAAAATTGTGCATTTGATTAGATCAGAGTTTCAAAATGGTTGATATTAAAATCGCTATTTTCAGTGGTTTTTGTTTTAATATATATATGTATGTAGTACACAGAAATTTTTCAATTTTTAACTTCATTTTGACCATGTAACAAAAACGATCTCAAACTATATATTTATAATATAAAAATTACTTTTGTGTTTTCGTATTTTATCCGCTGCCATACCGTTCATCACATTTCCGTTACACTTTGTGCCCGTGCGTAGCCCAGGGCAGATCTCTTGTACTATATAATTAACACATGTAAGTTAAGTTAAGTCAGTTATAAAATAATAAAATAAATATTCAACAAAAAGTAACTTGCAACCAAAACAATGATACAATACAAACTGGATTAAATTAAAAAAAAATGTTGAATTATAAAATTAATATAATTTTGATAATTCAGCATACAGAATTCAGATATCAACTATGCGATGCTGGGGTAGATCGCTAGTTTATAAACAATATTTTTTATTCAATGAACTTCAGACAATGACATTCCACATACATGGTAAGAAAACTTTACTAATTTTTATGTATAGGCCCTCCTTCAGTGTGTTAATCAGACAAGCAAATGGCTAGACAGATAGCAGGTGATAGTAATGGAGATCGTTTTTACCCTTTGAGTACGGAACTCTAAAATAATAGAAGTTAAAAGTATATTCGCGATCGTTAGTTTGCGTTATTTTGTATCTCCAAAAAATCAATGATGACTGTGAGAAAGGTACTCGATTGGCAACTCTGTCTCGGTAGAGAAATGAGCCTTACTATGTTTACTGCAGCCTTGACTGCCTTGTTGGTCTAATGGTAGTAAAAGCGGCTGCTGAGCATGAGGTCCCGGGTTCGTATTCTGGGTCGGAAAAAAGTAGTTACACGGTTTTCCAGTCCATTCTCAATAACAGCCCAGAGCAGAGAGTTGGTGGTGTTTCTTCACCCTCGTGGCTCGGAAAACACTTACTCGTAAAGCCGTTGGTCCTGCGCTTGATCTCTCTTTGGTCGTATCGGTTTACCGTCCCATCGGACTATGAGAGCGAGGGAATAGAGAGTGCATTTGTGTTTGCACATACACTCATACACCATAATCCTGTTCTGCGCAGATAGCTAGTCTCCGTTGAGACTAAACGACGTGATTGAAATTCAGTTTGGATAATTCAATTCAATAAATTCGGGAAGCATGCGGCTATCTTTTCTAATAATTTTGTGGATAGGACTTTGGAAATGTACATCATTATTAAATTCACTATGCTAAAACTGAGTTATAAAGCAATATATTCATCAATTGTTTAAATAAAACTTAGGTGAAACGTTAAGAATTAAAAATAAGTAAAATTAAACGCGATAAAACCCGTAAAAATGGTTTTATTCAAATTATGAGAGCTTATATGATACAACACCCTTTGATATGCATCTGGTGTAGTATGTGGTAGAACCATAACTAACAGAGGGTTTGGGTTAATTCATCATCATCATAATTACAGCCCTTCACGAGTCCACTGCTGAACATAGGCCTCCCCCAAATAATGCCAGAAAGCACGGTCCTGAGCCACCTGAGCATCTATCGACTTCCTGCATATCTTACCAGGTCGTCATCCCATCTAGTCGCCCTACACTACGCCTACCGGTATAAGGCTGCCACCCGATAACTTTTCTTCCCCATCGGTTATCGGTTCTTCGAGCTATATGGCCGGCCTATTGCCAGTTCAGCTTACTAATCCGTTAGGCTATGTCGGTCACTCTGGTTTTACTGCGGATATCCTCATTTATGAGTCTATCACGCAGAGAAACTCCGAGCATAGCCCTCTCCATAGCTCGCTGAGCGACCTTGAGCGTCCTCATATGGCCAGCAGTGAAGGACCACGTCTCAGATCCGTAAGTCATCACTGGCAACAGGCACTGGTTGTACACTTTAGTTTTCAGAGATTGAGGTATACCTGCCGAGATGTGTCGTAATTTACCGAACGCTGCCCAGCCGAGTTGAATCCGTCGATTGACCTCTCGGTCGAAGTTGGACTTACCTAGTCGGACTATTTGTCCCAGGTAAACGTACTCGTCAACAACTTCGAGCATAGTGCTCCCAACAACTACCGGCATAGGTGTGACATGGACATTAAATATGATCTTTGTTTTGTCCATGTTCATCTTAAGACCTAATCGTTGGGATAAATCATTGAGGTCATTGAGCATAGTGCTAAGGTCCTCCAGCGATTCTGGCATAATGACTATGTCGTCAGCAAATCGAAGGGAAGTGATGTACTCGCCATTGACGTTAATGTCGTTGAGTTAATTACCATTAATTATTATTTATTTATGAATATAGGTACTATCAAATGTAAGGTCAGAAAGAAGAAACTGAAAATGTATAAGTAGTCGATTTCGACTTATAACTGAAAATGTCTCTAGACACAAGAAATTTCGTGGTTGAGTTGAGACGGATCGATGTTGAAAGGCTGTGGCGGCCATGTTTTTTGTCAACGTCTATCATATATATTGTTTATTATTTCATAACTGATGCCAAATCAGCATGGCAAGCTACACGATTGAGCAACGCACCCAAATGATAAAACTTTATTATCAAAATGAGTGCTCGTTAGTGCAAAAATTGTGCAGGCTTAGGCAGACACGGTGACTTTTCAATTCGTCCCTGCAACGTTTGGTTGACTGATTCGAAATGACCGGTTCGGTAAACAATCAGATGACACTAGTACGTTAAAGGTACGCCAGATCGGTCGTGAACATTGTCGTTGTCCGTAAAAGTGTACAAGAAAACACGAGGCGGTCAATTTCACGCCGTGCACAAGAACTCGGCTTTGCGCAGACTTCATCATGGCGAATCTTGCGTCAGGACTTGGACCTGCACCCACACAAGATTCAACTGACCCAGGAGATTAAACTCAATGACAACAAACAATGCCGTTTCTTCGCTAACTGGGCTTGAGAGCGTTTGGAAGAGGACCCTGATTTTGGCCACAAAATCATCATGAAATGGTAACGCCAGTTAACAATCTACTTTATCAACATTACATTACATATCGCATTGAGTTCGTCCTAAGTTATATCTACTTTATCAACATGACTAGTGCATATTTTTTATTTCCTTCCTTCCTTCCCTTTCCTACCGCACGCGCTGCCGCCGAGGTGGAAAAGAGGATCTCGGCGCGCGTCAGTATAATAAGTGATATTACGCCATCCGCAACGCACGGCCACCGGTCGCGTCTTATGTAACCGCAAACCGCGCAGGACGAACATTGAGTTCTCCTGTTTATGTTTAATATTCACCGCATCAGACATTGTGTCTTTGTAACTCATAAAAGTGTGAGACGCCCCCGTAAGGGCAAAGGTGGAGAGTGTGGGACTTCACGAGACTGTTCCGAGAGTGCGTGTGCGCCGAACCACGTGGCGAGCTTGCTGTATAGCAGACACTCCAGGAGGAAGGCGCGGCAGCCCTCATCAGGTCAGTGCGTGCTATCCCACCTATTTATTTTCCCCTTTGCCGTATGCACCAAAATTACAGTCCACTAAATCTTTATCGAAGATACCTTAAGTTACTGGCGTCTCCATTTTTAATGGTCCTTCGAGCCGGATTGACCTTGACTTTCGGCCCTTATTAGATCGTTATCGTAATAAGCGTTTATATAATTAATTATTTATATTTCAATCCGACTTCGGATTAACCCCGCCCTTATTAGAACACTAGAATAGGTCCTAATAGGTGACATTCATAGTAATTTTAAAACTATATTCATAGAATGAATAAGCATATAATTATCTATATAAATTATTTGTTGTATGTTAACATCACGTCATCAACTTTTAACTACATCTATAGATTATACTGTTAAATTACATTTATTATTTGCACATATATTTAAGCATTATATTCGTTATAAATAACTTCATAATTATTATAAAAGTTGACAATTAAAGTTCATCGTTAACAAAACTAATATTTAATAATTCTACCGCGTAGCGAGGTCGCTTACAGACTACCCGCTTATAATTATATCATTTTTGCCGCATAACTTAAGTTGTAATGCCGCCTAAAAAACAAATAGCATCGAATAATAGCGATTCCTCGGATAATGAGGGCACACCTGATGCTGAGTTGGTTTTATTGTTAGCTAAACGAGATGCTTTATTTGAAATAGTGCAAAAAAATATATGATATGTCCTCGGACATCCTCACAAACACTTCCACGATGGAGCGTTTTCTTGATGGAAGTTCTAATATTAATGCTTTACGTATTGAGTTTAAACAGGTCTTAGATAATTACAATTCACATTTATTAAAAATAAACCCTATTGCTAAACCTGATTATAACAGCCTCATTGCGTTTGAGTTTCTTTGCGGTAGAATAAATAGGCTTTATTTACAATATTCGCAATCTAATTCACAAAGTACTAGTACACCATCTAAAGCCAGATTCTCACTTCCGCCTATCGAACTTATGCCATTTTCGGGTGACATTCGCTCATGGCCTTTATTTTATGCTAGCTTTAAATCAACCGTCCATGACAACACATCGCTTACCGACGCTGAAAAGTTATACTATTTGCTAGGTAAACTAACGGGCAAAGCCCTATCTGTATGCTCAGGTATAACTCCTTGCGCTGAAAATTATAAAATTTTATTGCAAGCACTCGTTGACAAATATGAAGACCGGCGTATGCTAGCATCTACATATATTAATCAGATGTTCGAATTTAAGCCATTGCAATCGGCCACCGCAAATAATTTTGATTTATTTACTGATAACTTTATAAGTGCAGTGCGCGCTTTACAAAACTTAAAGTTAGATAATCTCGCGGACTTAATTGTTCTTCATATCGCGCTTAAGAAGCTGGACCCATTCGCTCTTTCGAATATAGTCATAACTCGATGGTACCTACCTTTGATGATTTAGTAAATTTTATTAAGACCCGCTCCAAAGTTTTGCAACGCACCGATTCTAGTACAAATTCTAATAGCGCACCAAACAATCGACGAGGTAACGGTAATAATCGTCGCTGTAATAATACTTCGTCGCCGAAGTATCAGGCGTACGTAAGCACGACGACTACTTGCTCAAAGTGTCTGTGCGATAATATTGTGCATCAACACCTATTTAAGTGTGCAGACTTTAATAAAATGACGCCGCAGGAACGATTTAAATGCGTAAAGAGTAACAATGCATGTGTGAATTGTCTCAGTTTAAGTCATCGAGTGTCTAGTTGCTCTTCAAATTATAGTTGTCGAGTTTGTAAATTTAAACATCACACATTGTTGCACTTCCACCGCAGAAGCGATAATGCTTCCCCTGCGCTGGCGCGTTCTCCACCGCTTCAGCCAGTTACACTGAAGTCTACAACCCCCGCGCCCGCACACTCACCACCCCTCACCGCAGGTGCGCGTTCAGACGTCGCGCTGTGTACTTCGTTCAAGAATGTTTCTCAACGTTCACCGCCTCCCGCGCGCGCAAGTCGTTCGCAGAGAACTGTTTTATTATCAACCGCTCAAGTATTTGCTTACGATGCTAAGGGAGAGAAACAAATTATTCGTATATTATTAGACTCCGCGGCTCAAAGCCATTTTATGACTAAAGAGTGCTGTCATCGTTTAGGCGTTCAACAACACGATACCGAATGTACTGTAGTAAAGGGATTCGGTGGAGTTGAAAAAATTGTAAAATCGAAATCGATTGATATTAAAATTTTCTCACGATTCGACTCGAATATTAACTTCAATATTTCAACGCTAGTTGTTCATCAAATCACCGACCTTTTGCCCACTGCTGTGGTAGACACATCTGTCTTATCACACTTCCATGGCATAAGACTCGCTGATGAATGTTATAGCATGCCTAATAAAATTGATGTTTTGATAGGCGCATCCCTTTTCCCGCACTTACTATGTCCAGACGTAATTTATTCGTCTAACGACTTGTCCGGGCCCTCGGCTTTGAATACGGTATTTGGTTACGTTATTATGGGCTCAGTGCCGACACTTCAGGTAAATCATTCTTTAACGTGCTGCTTAGTTCTAGAGTCTCCTATCGTTGACAAATTAGTGCAACGATTTTGGGAGCTTGAACAGCCACCCTCCGCACCGCCCATTCAGTGTCCTTCAGACATTGAATGTGAAGAGTTTTATAAATCTACGACATCCCGCGATCCTTTTACTGGTAGATATATTGTTGGCCTGCCATTTAAGGATGACGTTTACTCTCTCGGAGATTCTTATGAAACCTCTCGACGACGATTCATGTGCATGGAGAGGAAACTTCAAGCCTCGCCTACATTAAGGTTAGCATATGATGACGTCATAAAGGAATACTTAGCTAAAAATTATATATCCCCCGCACCGCCGTATGACTCTCATGAACCCGCTCCAATATATGTCATACCGCATCATGGAGTCTTACGCGAAGATAAGAAGTCAACGCGTCTGCGCATCGTCCTGGATGCTAGCAGTAAGACTAGCACTGGGCGATCATTAAATGATATTCTGCATTCAGGACCAAATTTGCAAGGCGACTTGTTCAATATAATTTTAACTTTCCGCTTACATCCAATCGCTATGACAGCCGACTGTCGCCAACAATTTCTGCAAATAGTTGTTCGCGATTCTGATCGTCGTTACCAATGCTTCCTATACCGCTTCCGTCCACAAGACCCACTTGTGTTATACCACTTCAATCGCGTGTGCTTCGGTTTAACTTCGAGTCCATACCATGCATTGCGCACGGTAAGACAGCTCATTGATGACGACGGCGCAAAGTATCCACTTGCGAGTCGTATCGCATTTACTTCGCTATATATGGACGACATCGCGTTCTCTATGCTCAGTGAATCCGAGGCCAGTGAGACCTCTCGACAGCTGATAGACTTATTCAAGGGTGCCCAATGGGACCTGATAAAATGGCATAGCAACCGTCGATCTGTTTTAGATGACCTCCCTACTTCCCATAAAATTACAGGAGAAGTAGAGTTCGATAAATCAATGCCACATAAAATACTAGGCTTGCATTGGTCTACCGATAGTGACGCCTTTTATTTTAAGATATCTGTTCCCGCTGATGTGACGTGCACTAAGCGCGCCATCTTATCTACTGTCGCTCGCCTGTGGGACATAATGGGTTTCGTTGCTCCCACAGTCGCGTACGCCAAATTGTTAATAAAGCAGCTTTGGCAACTTAATTTAGATTGGGACGACATACCACCACCGCCAATTATTAAGATGTGGAGGCAATTCTGTGCTGAACTACCAGCTCTTAATGATTTACGTATCCCGCGACATGTTGGTGTATCCAAAAACTGTACTGCGTCACTCCTGGGGTTTTCCGACGCCAGCGAGCATGCATACGGTGCCGTAGTCTACATACATGTAAAGAGCGTCAATGGTAACACCGTCCAGTTGATTTGTGCAAAGACTAAAGTCGCACCGACGAAACCACTATCTATTGCACGCCTTGAGCTTTGTGGAGCGGTTTTACTCTCAAAATTGCTTCGCAGAGTACTCGACAATTATTCTCTTGACCTTGCAATATCAGTCTATGCCTTTGTAGATTCAAAAGTAGCTCTGTACTGGATAAAGAGTTCGCCACACAAGTGGCAGACCTTTGTTGCAAACCGCATTGTTCAGATTACCGACAATATTCGCGCTGATAACTTTTATCATGTCGCAGGTACTGAGAATCCCGCTGACATACTTTCACGTGGCGTTACGCCAAATAAATTAGTTTCAAACCCCCTGTGGCTCCATGGGCCTCAGTGGACTTCGTTAGATCCATCTCAATGGCCTCTTCGTACTTTAGACAATGAGGTTATTGCAAATATGCCTGAGAAGAAGATTTTGTCGCACACTGTGTGCACATCCGTCTGTAATTCTGCGATTTATGAGCTCGCACTCCGCATCTCTTCTTGGAGTAAACTTCTACGTATAATTGCGTACGTGTGTAAGTTTGCTAAATTATTGCCCCGCCGCAACACTACTGTAGTGACTGCTGATGATCTCAGTTTCTCTGAGGTTATAATCCTCCGCGCCCTGCAAAAACAGCATTTTGCAGTGGAATATTTAAATATTGAAGGTAACAAACCTTGCTCGCCCGCTTTCAATCGTTTAAGGCCTTTTATTGAGAATGGTTTAATCCGCATTGGTGGTCGTCTTTCGAACTCCGCATTAGATTACACGCAAAAACATCCAATTATACTCCCGCGCAGTGATCATGTAGTGAACATGATCATTGACTATTATCATATTAAAAATTTACACGCTGGGCCTAAATTGTTATTGTCATTGCTCCGTCAAAAATTTTGGATACTCTCCGCACGCCGCACTGTGAGAAGCAGAGTCTACAAATGTAATATATGTTTCCGGCTTAGACCCCGTCCAACTTACCCTTTGATGGCTGATCTTCCCCATAGTCGTGTAAGACAAGCTATTAAGGCATTTATACACACGGGCTGCGATTATGCCGGTCCTATCGCATACACTCCTGTACGTCGTCGTGGTGTACGCAGCGAGAAGGCGTACTTATGTGTTTTCACATGCCTCACGACTCGAGCTGTACATATAGAAATCGCTACAGATCTTAGTAGTTCTAGTTGCCTCGCTGCGCTTAAACGTTTCCTCTCTAGACGAGGGCCGATTCAGTTTTTATATTCGGATAATGGAACGAATTTTAAAGGTGCCGCTTCGTATCTTCGCGATCTCTATAAATTTCTAAACGTTGAATACCGCCCAAAGCTTGAGCAAGAGTGTGCTGAGAATCGTATAACATGGAAGTTCATCTGTCCCAACTCTCCTCATTTTGGAGGCGCCTGGGAGAGTATGATCAAAGTCGTAAAAACGCATCTCTTCTGAGTTATCGGACATCAGTTACTTTCATACGAAGAGCTTAATACTGTTCTTGCGCAAATTGAGTGCTTGCTAAACTCGCGGCCCTTGACAGTATTAAGTTCTGATCCTGCAGAGCCTTCAGCTCTTACTCCGAGTCATTTTTTGAATACCGCACCTTTATTGTCATTACCCGCACCCAAAGTCAAATCTGACTCTACCAGTCTGTTATACAGGCATTCTTTACTGGATAAATTAGTTCAGTCGTTTTGGGACCGGTGGAGGACGGAATACCTTCACGGATTACAAGTTCGTCAGAAGTGGAACACCCCGTCTACGGCTATCGTACCAGGCATGGTTCTAATTGTGATAAATGATAATGAACCGCCCCTTGCTTGGCCATTAGCGATTGTCGAGTCTGTTCATCCTTCGAAGGATGGCGTAGTTCGAGTAGTGACCGTGAGAACTACTAAGGGAACATATCTCCGTCCTGTTGCTCGTATTTGCCCTCTCCCAAGACAATAAATCACGATTATTTTGATTATAATTATTTATCTAAATTAGGAATTAAGTTTATATTTATATATATTAAAAAAGTATTAAACCGCAATATTATATTTATGTATACATTTTCTCGCTTACCAAGTAAGGTTAGTAGATGAGACATGCGCATTGAGCGCATCCTCTCACTTTATATACCGCTTATTTATTTGTTTTCCTTTTACTTTTTATATTACGATTGTCTTTTAAAGGTGACCCTTTAAGGGCGGGAGGAAATGGTAACGCCAGTTAACAATCTACTTTATCAACATTACATTACATATCGCATTGAGTTCGTCCTAAGTTATATCTACTTTATCAACATGACTAGTGCATATTTTTTGTTTCCTTCCTTCCTTCCCTTTCCTACCGCACGCGCTGCCGCCGAGGTGGAAAAGAGGATCTCGGCGCGCGTCAGTATAATAAGTGATATTACGCCATCCGCAACGCACGGCCACCGGTCGCGTCTTATGTAACCGCAAACCGCGCAGGACGAACATTGAGTTCTCCTGTTTATGTTTAATATTCACCGCATCAGACATTGTGTCTTTGTAACTCATAAAAGTGTGAGACGCCCCCGTAAGGGCAAAGGTGGAGAGTGTGGGACTTCACGAGACTGTTCCGAGAGTGCGTGTGCGCCGAACCACGTGGCGAGTTTGCTGTATAGCAGACACTCCAGGAGGAAGGCGCGGCAGCCCTCATCAGGTCAGTGCGTGCTATCCCACCTATTTATTTTCCCCTTTGCCGTATGCACCAAAATTACAGTCCACTAAATCTTTATCGAAGATACCTTAAGTTACTGGCGTCTCCATTAATGATCATCATTTTTGAATGATTGGTTATATTAATAACCAAAATTGCCTTATGTGGTGTCATTGGTCCGTACTTTTTTGACAACGACGTTGGTAAGTCCATCAATGTCAACGGCGAGCGCTACAGATCGATGATAACCAATATATTTTGGCCTATATTAAAAATATGGACTTGGAAGGATTCGATCTGTGGTTTCAGCAGGATGGCACTGCGTGCTATACAGCGAACGCCACGATGGAAATTCTGCGTGAACGATTTAAGGTTAGGGTTACCTCTCACAAAGGTTTTTTTTTACTGGATAGGGGTGACAAACGAGTTCACAGTCCACCCTATGGTAAGTGAATGCTGTGGCCCATAGACATCGACATTTAACCTCGATTAATAATCAAAATGCAGATGCGTTGTTACCCGTGAGGACTAAGATGGAATGCATCATTTCCAGTAAAACGTGTCTCCGGTTATTTGCACTCACCATACGAAACACAGCAGCATTAAGCTGCTATTTTACGCTGGTATTCTGTGAGAGCGTGGTCCTTCCCCTGTCGAGCCGACCCATTTATGCTACAACCATAATAACTGCAGCGTGGCTCCACCAACACATGGTGACATGAATTGGCCACCTAGATTGTGCGAATTGAATTTGACTTTTCTTGTGGGTTTTTCTAAAATCGCAGGTTGTGCCAATAAGCCTCAATCGACCGGTGCCCTCAAGGTCAACATAATCTAGGCTATCGCTCAAATTCAGCCAGATTTATAGCAGAGTCATCGAAAATTAGACATCATGGATTCGGTCCACATTTAGAAGCCTTGGTGGACATTTAAACGATATCATAATGGATTGTGATTTTCATGGACTTTTCAAATAAAAAAATAATTTTGTTAATTCATCACACACATCTTGTTTTATTCCATTTTAACATCGACCCGCTCTTATTGAAAACCCAACTATAATAAGGGGTGGCTAGTGGGAGAAACTGGTCTAAAATGCGAATAAGAGTAGTATAGCGCGTAAGTGACAACTAGAGAAATGACAGAACAAAATCTTATTGCTTCCAATACAAGGCGATATAACTTTCTTACTTACACTAAAGCATAGTTAAATCGCCTAATACTGTGTCGAAAATCGTAAGCATTATTTTCATTTACGCAAACCGGTATAAAAATATTTTTTATTTTTATAAATGGTTGTTTTATTGTGTTTTATTTGTTTGTTGTGTACTTTTTATATATATATATATATATATATATATATATATATATATATATATATTAAGGATTTATATATTATTTATGTAAACACAAAAAATGTTCCACCTTTTGAATGTGGTCAAGATACACATAAGGACCCATAATGATAAATCAGAAATAGTTCGTAAAAAATAAAGCTTTATTTTTAAATCTTTTAATTTTTATTAAATTATATCATACATATTCATCTCAAAATTGGAGTGGTTCTTGTATAAAGGCCGTTCTTGGCTGGGCACATAGTTTAAGTGCATTTGAATACTAAAATAAGGTCGAGTTCTTTCGCTGATTCCAAAAAAGGCAGATCGTATTCAGCTAATTTTATATTTTAATTAATAAGCCACTTTACATAGATATTAAATACTATTTACAATGCGAGGTGCAATCAATAAATCTTATATAACACATTTTGTAAAATATTTATGTATTATTTGATTTATCCATATAATGTACTTTTTCATTCATTTATTACAGCTTATAATAAAAACATCCTCCAGACCGAATTCCGGTCACGGCGGCCTGCCTCAACGGAGGCTAGGCATCGGCGCAGGACGGGATTATAGAGCACAAGTGTATGCGCGAGCACAGGTGCACTCTGTATTCGGGACGGTAAACCGGCACGACCAAAGAGAGATCAGGCGCAGGACCAACGGCTTTACGTGCTTTCCGAGGCATGGGGGTGAGACACCGCCAACTTCCTGACTACTAAGAATTTCTCGACGGAAAAACTCAGTCATTAATATTTTCGGCCGACCAGGGATTCGAACCTAGAACCTCATGACCAGCAGTCGTACCACTACAACCACTAGACCAACGATGCAGTTAGCTTATAATAGTCCACTGCTGAACAGAGGGCTCACCATTATTTTATATTTGCCATCGTTTCCACGCCTGGCCGGTAAGTTCTTAACTGCTGTTTATTTTATTTTCAAGTTGTCATTAGGAAGAAGCTGCCGCAGATATCTGGTTTGTTTTCCCCTTGTAATTTACTCTTAAATATAAGAAATTGAACAAGGTATTGCATACAAAATTAAAAATGAAAGAGGAGATTGAAACTTTAAATACATCTAACTCTTGCAAACTTATAACTGATTGTTTAACCATGTAAGTAAACATGACTTTTACTAACAAAAATTTTAATGTATATATATTTTTTTTAAATGATAAGGCCTTAGTCAAGCTATAAAAGTTGTATGTTTATATCAATAAGGAAATTTTCTTAAAAATTATTTAAAAGAACCTGTTATTTATCTAGAAATCCGTCTATTAGCCACTGGGTGAACATCATTAATCATATTCTGACTGAGAATAGCTGTCGGATTATCTTTGGGCCAATTTAAGATAAATTTATACTCGTAGTATTTATATAACATTGTTTATCCAGTATTATATTATGAAGCATTTATTATGTATATTATATTTATTACGGGTTATATTATGGGTTTGTCTTCGGAATGACTGATCCAATGCAATGAAACTTCACAAACAGAGTAAATTTATCCAAGTCACTTGGAGATATATATATATATATATATATATATATATATATATATATATATATATATATATGTAAAGAAGGGAAAGCGAGATTTTAAAGACAGACCACACACTTCAAGGTTATTTATATCAATATATAAGGGTGAAAAATGAGCAAGCAGTGCAACTGATGGTAAGTGGATGCTGTGTGTGGCCCATAAACATCTACGTCTATCAAAATGCAGATGCGGTATATTCTAATGAACATCGGCAATAAGCCGTTACGGATTTCTATTTCAGTGGATAGCTGTTTATTATATTATTGATTTATGTAGGTTTCTGTATTCGCGTTTCGCTAATAAACAATATTTATATCATTTTTGTGATAGAGCCACGCTGCAGTTATATTATGCTTGAAGCACTAATGGGTCTGCTCAACCGGGGTAGGACCACGCTCTCATAGTATCCCAGCGTAGAAAAGCAGCTTAATGCTACTGCGTTTCCTATAGTGAGTGTAGAGAACCGGACTCATTTTTAATAGAAACGAGGCATTCCATCTCAGTCCTCAAGGGTTACAACGTATCTGCACTTTTATGCTTAACTGAGGCTCAATCTAAATGTCTATGGGTCACATCATCCACTTCTATCAGGTTGACGGTGTGCTTGTTTGTCACCCTTTCTATAAAAAATACTGGGTCGTGTCTAAGAGTTAGTATAGATACCACTCCTTATATTTTTATTGCCAATCAATAGTACATTTTATGTTATGTTTTGGAATTAAAGTAATAAAAGAGTATGCGTAACGACAGTTTGCAAATAGAGAAATCTTAGAGTTTATAGTGGTTTCCATAGGTAACCCTTCTTCTATAAAAAATACTGGGTCGTGTCTAAGAGTTGGTTTAGATACTACTCCATATATTTTTGTTGCCAATCAATAGTTCATCTTCTGTTATGTTTTGGAATATCTTAGAGTTTATAGTGGTTTCTATAGGTATTATCATCATAATCATTACAGCCCTTCACAAGTCCACTGCTGAATATAGGCCTCCCCTAAGTAATGCCACAAAGCACGGTCCTGAGCCACCTGCATCCATCGACTTCCTGCATGTCTTACCAGGTCGTCACTCCATCCAGTGGGGGGTCGCCCTACACTATGCCTACCGGTACGAGGCTGCCAATCGAGAACCTTTTTACCCCAACGGTTGTCGGTTCTTCGAGCTATATGGCCGTCCCATTGCCAAGGATTGTAGGTATTATGCCTAGTCTTATTTGTTTAACGTATCTTTTATAATATTTCAGACTTTTTAATCATGAAGAATAATCAAGATACTTTCCATTAATTATATATTTGATATTTTTATTAGTGGATACATGGTCGATTTTTGAAATGGCTTTTCTAGTCATATCTACTACTAGGAAACAATTACCAAAATGTATATATATATGTTCGAATGAATAGGACAATTCAAAATTTTGTAAACAATTCGGAGATTGATATCACGACTTTACTCTTATTTCCGGTGCCATATTTGAACGAAAACCGAAACTTAAATTAATTTTAAGTATTTCGATTATAAATACTTGCATTCTCATTAAGTTGTTAACGGCCCGTCCTGTCCTTCACTTAGGTACGATCTATTAATGTGGCGTTATTTAGATTTAGGAAAATATTGTTTTTTAGGTTATTTAATTTATTTAATTAGTTTTTACTTTGAAACTCACTCTCGGTATTGTCCACTATCTATTCGTGAACTTTTATAAAAATCGGTTCAACCATTCCAAAGACTAACGCGGACAGACAGGCAGAAATGTTTAAAAATGATAATTCCTTTTAATCCAACATTGGTGTATGTTTTACGGCGACACAGTGAAAAAATGCACCTCCTTTCATCGAATAGTATCTATCGAAAGTGGAATTTTGATATAGGTAAATTCATGTCTTCATCTTGAATTTGATTGTTCAAAAACACGATTGTATAATTTTGACTCGATCATAATTATTTGCGAAAACACCTCTAAAAATCACTATAGTTGAAATTACAACGAAATTACTTAATCTATATGCTTGGGAATCACTCAAATATATTCATAACATCAATATTCATAATTTACTTGTTCATTATTTTGATTACATAAATCCATAATTAAAAAAAATATTTTAAGATTCTGACAATTTCTAAGCGCTTTTAATCGTCGCGGGCGCTACGCAATTTTAGACCTTATGACGCCGTTTTTTCAAGTTTTTATAGAAATTATGTATTCACTCGGATTAGTACGGCGACAGCCTTTTCGAATTGTGGTCTTAACAGAATCCAATTAACCACCTCAACTAAATCTATGGCAGTTAATTCAATATTATAGACAGATGCTTATATTTATATGTTTAGATTCAGTTATCAAGTTACATTATGTAGTATTGTTAACTGTCTTTATTTGATTAGATACAAGATAAGACGCCATTTTACATCCAGTGACATGTGATTGTAAGCGGAAGTTATAATTTTTTATAGGCCATTTTATTTATTTTGTAATTTATATCAACCGGCTTCGCACGGGTGATTTCTGGATCTCAACAACAGCGGCGCCTACCGGGTCAAATTGTGAATGTAAACAATCCAGTGAACTACACACACAAAAAATTTCACCAAAATCAATCAACACATTTCCAAGTTTTAGCAATATTAACGGACAGCAATTGATTTTTAAAAGTGGAGATTTATATAAATTATAAAATAAATAATACATTAAAGATTAAAATATAATGATTTCTTATATTTACTCAAACACTACACATTTAAACTATACTAGTTTTTCTGGATTTTATCGCGTATATTGACTTTTTTATATAGCCGATGTTTCGAGCACTTTACAGCACCCATGGTCACGGGGGCGACTGAGATGTCCAAAGTCCAGATGTCATGGTTAACCGTGGTAACTATAGATTAAAATTATTAATTTTTGTTCCGATCACATCGGGTTTATAAGAAAACACTAGTATTATTTAAATTAAAATATAATATTACGATATATATATATATATATATATATATATATATATATATATGTATATATATATATATATATATATATATATATATATATATATATATATATGTATATATGTATATATATATATATATATATATATTATTCATGTCTATACTTTTATGTTAATGGTAATGTTTTACAAAAAAAAAAAATTTGTTAAATTATAATTGATTTATACAGTCCAGACTTATAATGGCTAACATTTAGGCCTAACATCTCATCCATAAGTGCTACATTGTACCTCAAACAGACTGCACAGCAAGAATAACAACTGTATATGTCTGCTATTTGGACCTATCAAAAGCATTTGCTACGATATAGTTATAATTTACAATGTATAATGTAGCGCAGATCGCAGGCTGTCCGATGTAATATGCTGAACGATCTGCGCGTTCAATACAATGATACGTTCAAGATTATAGAATGTGTTCTAGAAGTTTTTTTCTTCAAAATAAACATTTGTTGGAAATTTGATTCGTATGCAAAATGGAGAAAAGCTAACTTCGTGCGGTTTTCCAATAATTCTGCCTGAAAAATTTTTCTACAAAAAGTGTTTTTGAAAAGTTGCAGTCTAAGTTGGCAGACAATTCTCCGTTTATTAATAAAATTCAGCACACCGGTATACCGCTATGAAACGAAATTGTTAAGGTAGATCAACTTGGGAACATATCTTATTTAGCTGAGATTGTAAAGCATTCGTTTGGGATAATGAAGTTTATTTTGACTCTACCTCAAAATTCAAAAAAGTGGCCGCGCGCTGGGTTTCTCAAATGTTCACGGGCAAATCTACAAGAAAACAAGGATTGACATTTCAAAGCTTCATTTAACAATTATTGAAGAAAATCCAGATTACTTTTGCGCTTGTTTCGTAACCATAGATGAAACATGGGTATACCATTTTTACCGTAGACGAAAAACCAAAGCAAGTGGAAAAAATCGTTTTTCACGCCAGCCAAGAGATTCAAGGTGTCTGCGCCCTCTGAAAAAATAATGACCTATGTCTTCCGGGATGCGGAAGATATACTAACGATTGACTATTTTAGTAAAGAAGAGACAATAACCGCAGATTATTACGCATCATAATGAATAAAACACGCGAATAACTAATGAATAAACATCGAGGAAAATTGCGTACTAGAGTGCTTTTTCATAATGATAATGTCCCTGCCAATCGATCTAATTTTGCAGGCGCTGCCGTACGAGCTTCGAGTGATTTTCACCTTTTTACTCGCCTTAAAGAGGACTTCCGTGATGTAAAATTCGACGTCGACGATGAGGTGATTATGCTATAGAGGCCTGAATCAAGCCTCAGGACCAAGCTTATTTTCCAAATAAACCTATTTCACAAAAGGTATTCAAGGCGTATTAGCTTAATCAGCAATTTATTTGGAAAAAAAATACAATTTACATATACTTATTCTATATCTTAATTGAGTTTCCAAAAATTTATTGATCAACCTGGTATTTAGGACAATGATAAAAATTACTATAATCAATATTCATTATCTTGTTTCCAATAAATACATTTTTTAATAATTTTCTTCGAAAATAGTAAGTTGATAAGAAAAGGAAATTTATAATTTAAATGGCAGGTATATTGAAAACACTATAGAAGGATGTTTTATGAAGTTAAGATAAAGCACGTTATACAATGAGATACTAAATTCGTATTATATGATTAAATATTAAAATATCAATTATGAACCACAATAAAACTATGATCAACTATAACATAAAAATCTTTTTTCAGCTAGGTTGTAAGATTCACCCATTCATTCATCTGGAGAATCACGAAAAAGGATTTGCACGCAAAATATACCATTTTCATCGCGGTAGATGGTATCATTGTATAACATCTCACACTGATTTTCTTTGAAGAAAGGAGTGCCCGCAGGTAATTCCTCGAGTTTCAGAATTTCAAGAGTTTCTGTTGAATTACCTTACTAAAATTACATACAATCTGGTTTGTACTACTGCAACATTTCCCCATTAAAGGTCCAGCAACTATCCATCCCAGTTAGGTATCTTGCAAAAGAGGTTTGTTAGGGCCTAAATTTAATCTAGAAACACCGATTAACTCTCAAAAAACGTCGGCGCCTAAGAGCATGTCGATCTGAGATGGGTTGTAAAAATTCGGGTCTGCTAACTGAATATGTTTTGGAATACCCAGACTTTTAACTAGTATATTTATATATATAGTATATTTACTTGCGGTAGCTTGTCAGTAATTAACGGAGTGACGAAACATTTGACAGGCGTGCGAAAGAAATTGAATGATGACCGTATTATAAGATCGCAATGTTTCGTAACATTAAGAACGGTATTATTTAAGCCAAATACACATTGATGCTCATTTTTTACTGTAGATAAACCGATTTTAGACAAAGCGGACGTAGTTATGAATGACGACTGGCTGCCACTATCCAATAATGCCTTAATTTAATTTTTGATTGTAATTCTTGAAAAGTATATGATAAATCTTGTAATTTACTTATTTTCAAATTTAATTCTTTTCGTTAGATTATATTTAATTTAACATCTAATAGGGGCTTTAAATACTTTTAGAAAAGTGTAATGCGAGTTTTAATACGCCCCTCTTTGTGCAATAAGTTCATTTAAGTCACTTATAGTGGGAGCGCAAACAATGTTAAACAATAAAGATATGAAAACAATTTAATTTCTAATATTAAACATGAATTCGTAAATAAGAAAAAACAATGAATACAACCTCTTGCGCCGGTACAAATCGGCAACAATGGAACAGCTGACGCGACAGCAAGCCGGCCGAAGCGTCGAGTCTGTGTTCTGGTACACAGCATGCGCGTATAATTCTCGCCGGTTCAACCCCGGAAAAATCCTGGAATAGTCGGCAAATATGTTTAAGTAATTGAAAATACTATGAATTTACTTTAATGAAGGATGTTTAAGCAAAACTGAAATCCTAAAGTAGAAATAATTCGAAGCAGATATGTATTTGTTATAAATATAATTATGATTAAGATTACAAATGGAAAATTAAGATCATTAGCATTGAATTTTTGCGATATTTAGAAACGGACAATTCTAATTTAAAAAACAAAGAAGGAAAATAATTAAATAAGTTGAGGGTAACTTTGAAAAGATGCGTACACAATCGACTAGTATGTGAACAAAAACAAGCAAAATTGTTTAAAAGAAGTAGGAATTAATTGGAATGGGCTTACTTCCCTCGGTTATGGATTGTTTCACCTCTTCCCATGGGATACATCGCCATCCAAAGTCGATTTTGATCACGCCGGGGTCACCAAAAAAGTTTCTTAAATTTTCTTGCTTGTTTTATTTTCTTTGTAGTTAATGAAGAACACACGATAATAAGTAGTAACTTTATATTTAAATTAAAGAAGACAATATTTATAGCAAAAATGAAGTACGAAAAATGATGTTGTATGATGTGACTTACGTAACGATCTCCCATCTAATGTCCGTAATCAGTGTTTCCAACATTAAAATCTAGCTCCCGTTGTAGAGAGCACTATCATCCAGTCAAATCCCGTCAAGTACGGTAGACAAGTGTCAATCATTTATTTCTAGTGACCAAATCATTCTATTACATTTCATCATGCATACTGGAACATTCGGATTGATCATTCAAATGGATCACTTCGGGCTCCAGTACTCTGTTGAGTCTGTGAGATATATTGAGAACCAAACATTTTTTATTTGAGATTATTAATAGCGCCATCTACTACATGCCATAGATAATAAAGTCCTTTTGTCGAAATAAAACTTATTGACTTTCAAGGATATCACAGGTTCACAGGATATGCGAATCAAACAGTAAATAGAGAGAATGAAATAAATAGAGAAATGAGATAAATAGTTTTCTATGTATCAACAGTACGCATCATTTTGGTCGACCAACGACAAAACAGTTTCCGAGCTGTATTTAAAAGAATTAGGTCAATTTTCCCGATGCCAACCTCGCTGTCCCGTCAAATCTAACGGGAAACGCGTCAAGTTGGCAACACTATCCGTAATTGTAGCTCAGTAAAATGTTCGTTCGGTAAACTTCGTGTCACATCGCCGCGGTTCGCTACATCCTCTCGTTGAGCTCCTCTCACTCTTGCAAACTGATGCTATTATATGTTATCTAGGCGCGAATACTACTAATATGGCTGCAACATGGCTCTGCAATGTAAAAAAGTAATTTCTGTCATTGTCTTAAATAGGTGAGGTTATAGGTAAGGTTGATAAATAAGTTTTTGAAACGCAATGAAGATCTAGAATAAGTATATGTACATTATATTTATATTTCAAGGTAATTGCTTATTAATCTTTCAATGGGCACACGGTGGGATCCGACTAAGGCAATGTTCCGTCAAAATTCAAGCGGTCGGATCCGACCGCACCCACCCACAGCAATTTAACCCATAAATACTTATATTTAGAGACTACTTTTCCATAAAGAAGTTTGGCATTATGGAATTGTTACGCGCTCAAGTCGACGATATACTAGCGCCATCTAGTGTCAGGAACGAGAGCGAGTAGAGCGTTGCAGAAAATGACATCACAAATCTCTCAACCGACAGCGCCATCCGAAGAACTAAGTTTCTAGAAAATCTATACTCGCACACTCGTCCCTTTACGCGCATTTACTTGAATATTCGGGACGCTTCTTTGCTAATTTAAATAATTAGGCGCTGCAAGATGCGATCGAGGCGGAGTTGAACTCGGCGACACAAGCGAAGCTTCGGAGCGGAATTAAGTGAATTAGTGTGTTTAATTATTAGTGTTTTTAACTTTAATTTGTATAAAGTAAATTAAAGTATTAATTTAAGTAATTCTATCGGCAATTTTTATTGTCACGAACCTCAAGCTCGTAACAATTGGTGTCAGAAGTGGGATAAAATCATGCCGATTTTACCTAAGGAGGAAACGGAGGGTGTCCGTACCCGAAGTCAACGCCAGCAGGAGACGGACCAACGAAGATTTGGTGGTGCAACGCCGCAGACGTCGGAGGGCCAGCCACCGGCTGCAGGCCCGTCAGTAGCCCCTACATCTGCAGCACCTGACTTAGGTGCTCTGATGGTGATGCTGCAGGAGCAGGCTCGCCGACAGGAGGAACAGGCACGCCGATTGGAAGAGCAGCTGCGGGGCGGACAGGAGGAACAGGCCCGCTGACAGGAAGACCAGGCCCGTCGGTTGGAAGAGCAGATGCTCCTCATGAAGGACCTTCATGCTACCTTCGGGAAAGAGATAAAGGAGGTGAAGGATAGGGTTGCTCTGCATGACAACCGCCTGTCGGAAGCTGAAACCCAAATCGCGAAAGCTGAAAACCGAATCGAGAAAGCTGAAACCCGAATCGACCAAGTAAACTATCGGGTTGACAACGTAATGGCTGACATGAAGAAATCACTGGACGAACTCAAACTTGGAGATGGAGCTACAGCTCCCGTAGTAGCTACAACACCTTCGCTACGTGGGTTCAAGGTGCCACCGTTCGACGGTATCTCTTCCTGGTCAGCCTACAAAATCCAGTTCGAGGCTGTTATGAAGGCGAACGGCTGGAATAAAAGTCAGGCCATGACTGCTCTCAAACTAGGCCTGCGCGACCAGGCCTTAACAGTTCTGGAAGCTCTCGGTGAGGTAGAGACTTATGAGCAACTCCTTGAGGCATTGGAGGCGAGATATGGCGACGCTCACCTGGAACACGTCTTTCGTGCGCAGCTTAAAGATCGCGTGCAGCGCATCAACGAAAACCTGCAGCAGTGGGCTCTAGAGGTGGAGAAGCTGGTGCGAAAAGCATACCGGTCTGTACCTGCGCTCATTGAAGGGAACCTGGTGCAGACATTCATCGACGGCATCCGTGACTTGGAAATCAGAGCTGCTGTGAGGCTCGGGTACCACGAGACGCTTAAGGACGCCTTAGCCCATGCACTGGAGGTAGAAGCCCTGCGGCAGGATCTTCGTTCCCATCGCGTCAGGGAGGTTGCAGCAGCTACAGTTCGCGACCGCAACAGAGGATACAGCCCTAGGTGCTATGGCTGTGGGGAAAAGGGCCATCTTCGATCCAGCTGCCCTAAGCGAACCCTAGAAAGGGACGGTGAACGATCTCAGGAGGGTAGTGCGGCCAACAGCACCGCCCAGCAGCAGCAGGGAAACGAGTAAAAGCCAGAACTGCGGGGCGGGTGCTGGCTGATGTTAAAAGAGCCCCAAGGATCTCGATCTCACAAACCCATGATGGGAACAGTCTAATCATCAAGGGCGAGGTCAACGGAATGCCGTGTAAACTGACCATAGATACTGGAGCCTCTCGTACGGTTGTTAGTTCCCAACTTATAAGTCAGTTCCTTGGGGACTCCGCATACAACCTAGAACGCATTAATTTGGTAACAGCCACCGGTCAGCGTATACCCGTCCGTGGAGAGAAGGAGATGGAGTTGAAGCTAGGCAACGTGATCTACCTGCATAATGTCATCGTGGCTGATATAATGGACGACTGCATCTTAGGCCTAGACTTTATGAGGAATAATTGTTGTGAGATCGACGTTAAGCAAGGTGTTTTGAAATTTGGACAGGAGGAACTTTTTATGGAAGGTGCGTTACCAGGGAACGTGTACAGCATTAGGAAGATTGTTCTTCCGCCTAGATCGGAAACGATTGTTCCAGTTAGTCTTCCTCGAAACGCTGGGCAAGCTCACCGTTGTGTACTTGTGGAAAGGGTAAACAATGACCTTCCATGGAAAGTAGCTCGAACCTTGGTCAGGACCACTGACATCTCAGGAGTACGTGTGCTGAACCTTTGCAACCGGGAACAGATTATAGAAAAAGGCACACTGATTGGTACTTGTGAGGAAGTGGATTGGTTACGTCGGTGCCAATATCTATCGACTGGGACCCCCAGCAAGGATGCAGAAACGAGAGTGACCACACTTTTGGAAGACTGTCGCAGTGTTCTCTCCCCGAACGAATTGGTCAAGGCGAAGAAGTTGTTACTCAAGTACGCCGATGTCTTCTCATCAAACGATGCTGACATAGGAAAGACTGGCTTAGTTCAACACAAAATAAACACAGGAGAAGAATTGCCTATCCGTCAGCGGCCAAGAAGATTGCCGGTAGCACGTGAAAAGGAAGTGGAAACCATGATTGAAGGAATGGTGAAGGATGGTGTTATTGAACCTTCCTCTAGTCCATGGTGTTCACCAGTGGTGCTGGTGAAGAAGAAGGATGGCAGCATGCGGTTTTGTGTTGACTACCGCCGTCTGAACGACGTTACGAAGAAGGACAGCTATCCCTTGCCAAGAATTGATGACACGCTGGACATGCTTACAGGAGTAAAGTGGTTTAGCACGCTGGATCTAAAAAGTGGCTACTGGCAAGTTGAAATTGACCCTAAGGACAAGAAGAAAACTGCGTTCTCGACGGGAAAGTGTCTGTGGCAATTTAAAGTAATGCCGTTTGGGCTGTGCAATGCTCCAGCAACGTTTGAGAGGCTGATGGAGCTTGTACTTACTGGGCTAATTGGCGATGCCTGTCTGGTCTACTTGGATGACATCATCATCGTGGGCCGTACGTTTGATTCAGAGTGTCAACCTCAAGTTGAGTCCGAAGAAATGTTCACTATTCAAACGACAAGTTAACTTTTTAGGGTATGTGGTGTCGGAAGAAGGTATCCGTACGGATCCGGAGAAAATCGCCGCTGTCAAGGGTTGGCCGGTTCCAAAAGACAAGACGCAGGTTAGAGCATTTTTGGGTTTGTGCTCCTATTATCGGCGATTTGTGAAGAACTTTGCAGATATAGCCAAACCTCTGCACAAGCTAACCGAGGAGAAGCGACATTTCTGCTGGGATGAAAGTTGCAATATCGCATTCCAGGAGCTCAAGCACCGTCTGTGCAAAACACCTATTTTGGGATACCCTGATATAGGACTTGGCGGTGTGTTGTCTCAACGGAATGGTGACCAAGAGGTCGTGATAGCGTACTTCAGCAACTCGTTCAAAACCGGAAAGGAACTATTGTGTCACAAGACGCGAATTGCTCGCTGTGGTAAAGTCGTTGCAGCATTTTAGCAAATATCTTCTGGGACGAAAATTTCACTTAAGAACTGACCATGCTGCACTAAAATGGCTATTGCGGTTTAAAAATCCAGAAGGACAAGTTGCGAGGTGGATTGAACTACTGCAGGAATACAACTTTGAGATCGAACATCGCAGCGGAAAATCTCACGGCAACGCAGATGCATTGTCAAGAAGACCTTGTCCTGAAGATTGCAACCATTGTACTCGGCAAGAGAGTAAGGAAGAGGTATCCGTGAGGATGCTCAGGACGGACCACCTCGGCAACGAATGGAAGGACAGCTTACAACATGCACATCAGGAAGATCCGGACATCAAGCCGATTCTGGAATGGATAAAGGCCAATGCTCCCAAGCCTAAGTGGAGCGACGTCTCAGCAATGAGTTCGACCACTAAAAGCTATTGGGCCCAGTGGGACAGCTTGCTGCTTCAGGATGGAGTTCTGTGCAGTAAATGGGAAAATGTTAGGGGAGACAGCTGTCATTTGCAAATGGTTGTCCCTAAAGCTAAAGTACCGGATGTGCTACAGCTGTACCATAATGATTATTCAGGAGGCCATCTGGGAGTTAAACGAACTCTACTGAAGATCCGAGAACGGTTTTACTGGGTCCACTGTCGAAACGATGTCGAGGACTGGTGTCGCAAATGTACAAGTTGTGCGGCTGTAAAGGGACCTCAGACTCGTAGTAGAGGTGCATTGAAGTTGTACAATCTTAGTGCACCATGGGAGAGAATAGCCATTGACGTGGCGGGGCCGTTTCAGGAGAGTGAAAGCGGTAACAAGTATTTCATGGTTGTGATGGATTACTTCACTAAGTGTCCAGAAGTCTTCGCCATTCCAAATCAAGAAGCTTCAACAGTTGCAGATAAACTAATTCATGAAGTCTTCTGTCGTTTTGGAGTACCTTTAGAGATTCACATCGATCAAGGAAGGAATTTTGAGTCTCAAATATTCCAGGAAACTTGCCGAGTTATGGGTACTCATAAAACAAGAACGACTCCTTATCACCCGCTATCTGATGGAATGGTAGAACGATTTAATCAGACATTGGAGAGGTACCTAGCAAAAGTTGTAGACAATCGGCAACGAGATTGGGACAAGCACATACAACCGTTTTTGTTGTCATATCGAAGCGCTGTTCACGAAAGTACATCAGTGACACCAGCTTTCGTAAACTTTGGGAGAGAATTACGGCTGCCAGCGGACCTGATCACCGGGATACCACCTGATGCTCCACGCAGTATAACCGATTATGCAAATGACTTGCGGAACAAAATGAATGACATTTATGAGCACGTCAGACAATCGGGCCAGCAAATGTCTGAGAAAATGAAAACCCGGTACGACCGCAAAATGAACAATAAAGGGTTCAACGAAGGTTCATTAGTGTGGTTGCACAATCCAGTCCGCAGCAAAGGGAAATCTCCTAAGCTTCAAGCGAAATGGGACGGGCCGTACCGGATTGTAACCAGGATCAACGATGTGACCTACCGGATACAGAAAGGCGCAAGAGGGACTCCTAAGATCGTCCATGTGAATCGCTTGGCGCGTTATTATGGGGCCGATAATGCTCGGGACGAGCATGTCTTAGGAGGGGGCAGTGTTACGCGCTCAAGTCGACGATATAATAGCGCCATCTAGTGTCAGGAACGAGAGCGAGTAGAGCGTTGCAGAAAATGACATCACAAATCTCTCAACCGACAGCGCCATCCGAAGGACTAAGTTTCTAGAAAATCTATACTCGCACACTCGTCCCTTTGCGCGCATTTACTTGAATATTCGGGACACTTCTTTGCTAATTTAAATAAATAGGCGCTGCAAGATGCGATCGAGGCAGAGTTGAACTCGGCGACACAAGCGAAGCTTCGGAGCGGAATTAAGTGAATTAGTGTGTTTAATTATTAGTGTTTTTAACTTTAATTTGTATAAAGTAAATTAAAGTGTTAATTTAGGTAATTCTATCAGCAATTTTTATTGTCACGAACCTCAAGCTCGTAACAGAATCTATACAAAATTTCCTATTTTGTGGTCTAAACAAAAGTCAGTTACTCCGTGTATTTTTATTTTTGTTCTACTGTAAATTTACGACATTTGCCGACCATACGAAAATGGTGTAATTTTACAGTAGATTAAAAATAAAAATCCATAGAGTAATTGATTTGTTTAGACCACAGAATAGAAAATTTTGTATAGATTCTATAATGCCAAATTTCTTTATCGAAAAAGTAGTCTATATAAATCTAAGTTTTTATGGTTTAAAGTACTGTGTTTTATGGTTTAATATGTCGTAAATTGACAGTAGAATAAAAATAAAAATACATAGAATAACTGACCTTTTTTTATGACCGCAAGATAGAAAATTTTGTATTAATTCTATAATTCCAAACTTCTTTCTAGAAAGTTGTCTCTAAATATCAGTTTTAATGGTTAAAAGGGCTGTGGGTGGGTGCGCATGCGAACGCGCGGGATTTGACGGACGCATGTGACTGCATGGGAATTTTATGGGAATTGAAGGGTTAAGATAATACACCTTAATAAGTGTTTAGCAAGTTGGTTAATTCACTTAGAAAAGCTTGACCCTGAGGCTAATTTAAGGCCCCTATAGATACATCACGACGATCGTCGACGTCGAATTTTACACCATGGAAGTCCTTTTTAAAGCGAGTAAAAAGGTGAAAATCACTTAAAGCTAGTTCCTAAGAATACGGTGGTGTGCTATATCAACCAAAACCCATCAGTTCGGATGTATTTAGTTGAGTACTTCATTTATGTCACTTAACAAATATAATCAGTAATCACAAAATTTTCATTTTAAAACTTACAAAATTAGTACTCGTACTGCACTAAGGCACAGCATGAATAATAGTACTACGTAGCTAAGGGCGAATAATGGTGAATAAATACTAATTTCTATGCATAGAAAACTAACAAGCGGTCTCGTCTGCTTTCATAAACAAGGTCAGCTTCAGAAAAAATTCTTTCGCTGTACACACTGCTGCAGAGTGCTGAACGATAGATTTTGGCAAACTTTGATAAATTAGGGTATTGTGTAGCAAAACCTGCCTACCAAATGTAAAGGTCACGATCGCGAACAGTTTGCACGGACTTTACTTTTCGCTTCTTGCGATGCAGGAAACGGCAATGTTCAGCAGAATATCTGGCGGCCATACATCCAGCTATCCGGCGATAATACTGGCCAAATATCCGGTATCCAGTATCCGGCCAAACGGCTATCCGTTTCATCTCTAATGTTTTTCTATTGCATGGACATAAAAAAGGCGTTCATTGCACATAAACAGGGTGTGTCAAAGCTATATGTGGCACTATAGTGGCTCGTTAGGTATGGGTATACCTAACGAGCTATGTCAGCCTTTGTTTAAATCCTTAAAAATTTTGACACTTCCTTATTTATATATTTTTGAAGCGGCGAAATTTGTAAAAAAACAATATGTATTATTTCATACAAGCCAAAGAATTCTACAAACCAGGCACTAGAAATAGGAATAGGTAAGTTTCCACTATAATTCCCAAGAGTGCGAGATTCCATAGAAATTGCTATTGGATGTGTATGACAGTATATAATAAGATACCACAGTAAATTCAAGACCTACCTTTCATTAAATTTAAAAGAGAATTATACAACTGGCTCAGTGAAAAGGCTTTTTACAGTGTCGAGGAATAATTAAGGTACGATTCGTAATAGTAACTAGTAAACTAAAGTAAAGAGTAAAGTTCTGGCCTATATATGTCCCACTGCTGGGGACAGGCCTCCCCTCATTTCTGAGAGGGTTTTAGGGCAAGGAAGTGTTCGCCCCGCTGCCCCAATGCGTGTTCGCGAACTTCACATGTTGTCTTCGAAGATTTTTTTTCTTATTTTTCAGACATGCAGGTTTTTTTACGACGTTTTCCTTCACTGCCATACATGTGGTAAATTAGAACTTAAAATTGCAATTAACAATTTCATTGGTGCCGGCGGGATCGAACCCGGGTTACTCGCGTTCTGTTATATTTACAGCGAGCGTTAACCATCCGAGCTACCACGGCAAATAGACTGATATAAATTCACTGGACCAATTGAGAAATATTTATTAAGTACTTATTATCTATTTATTGATTAATTTTTGACATTTCGTTATTTTAGACATTTTATTCATAAATATTATTACGAGATAATTTCATAGTTGTAAGATTTGCATGCCATTAATAATAGCTGATTAAGCGGATGTTTAATTAATATGACCATCTTTAGTGTACCTCAACCAAACGCAAATAAATATTTCATTATATTTAACTTCATTTCATTTCATTTAGTATAAATTGTCTTTTGCCTGACGAGATGCGATTTTCGTCACAAGCATTATCTTTTACAGATACATAAGGATATAAGAAATTAAACAAATATAAAAGAGCACTTAAACTATTTATTTTTGTGTAGTTAAAATAAAAAGAGCTAACTGAGTTTAAGAAGCAAATAAAACTCTGTGTTTCGAATGAATGACAAAATTAAAACTAGTTTACTCGTATACGGAAGCCATCATAGACTTCATACGCCTCCACACTTAGAATAATAAATGTACACATATATCTTCAATGTATATATATTTATAGCAACTGTAAATACACTTTTCTTTGAGACCATTTTAACTAGTATAGAAAAACAAAACTTCTACACTTCTACGCTTCTAACGCTTATTGAGCGACATTAAATAATATATGCTTGTTCCGAAATAGTTGAGTCACAAAAAGTTTTAATTTCCGAAAGTGCACCATTCAAGCACTTATGTTTGTATTATTATTATATTTTTAAATCTAACTTCAAAAAAACGAGGAGGAAGGAGTTTTTTCACACCTGTATTTTAACTGTTTGTTTAATGCGTGATATCTTGCCGATTATTGTGAACCGATTTTTATAATAGATATTTTTTTAATAAATAAATAAAAGCAACAAATAAAAGTCCACCCCCCGGTTGCAGTTGTTATATTGAGTTTGTAATATCCCCTAGACCAATCACACGGGTCCATAAAAATTAAATGCCAACTCATAATGGTCATATAATAGCTCCTGAAGTCGGGCATTTCGTCGTGCTTTTTACGGCAAATAAAGAAATTTGAATTTGAATTTAGAATTTGAATTTATTTCCTCTTTACACTATATCAACTGATGAAACAACGGACGATTATGGAGAAATTATTTTATTGCTTTAGTCATATGAAGTTGGTTTGTAATTTATATTTATAGTTTAATTTTTGCATCACGTAGATTTGAATCGAATCTGATATAAACTTTGAATGTTTCAGCGACTCTATTATAGAATCACATATTACGTTAATTTATGCATTTATTTCTTCTTCGTTATCATTTTCATTATCATTCCATTAAAATTCAATGCTGACCATAGCCCTCAGCTGTTGTAGGGTTTTCTAAAAATTTCCAGGGCGGACGGATTGCCATTCACAGTACCAGACATTTTGCAATTTGGATTGTTTTCCATTTTCGGTCTTAGTATTTAGACTTGGTGTAAACGGACAAATAATTATACTGCTATATTTGAGAAGCTTTGTCTCTCTGGCATTTTCCTTAGTCACCGCTTACAATACTCTTTACATTCTTTTTCATGTAATAGAGTTCTGTTACAGATCGCCAGCACATAGCAACATGCTCTATTTTCACAAGTCTGCATGTTACGTACATTTTGTAGATGATGAAGTATATTACTTGTTAATAAGAAAATAAAAATAAATTACATTGATTTAGTCAATCTAAATTACAAAAGCTAAATTTATTAGAATTATTAATAAAGTCATGAATTTCATGAGGAGATTAACAATTGACGGATTGAACAAATTTATGCGTAACTTCTCAGTATTACGGAAATAAATATAAGCTACTCTTAAAATCAACAGTGCGGGAGCAACGCAGGTTCGATCACCGGCAATAATGAAATGTTTAATTGCAATTTGAGGTGTTGGTTTGACTCGTGAAGGAAAAGTGTAGGAAAACAACGTGAAGAACAAAACATTTCGAAGACTTTTTCAGTTCGCCAACATGCATGGGAGAACTGTGACGGAACAAATACTCCATTATCCTATCAAAAATGAAAGCAGACCAGAACCCAGCGCTGGGATCTACTTATACTGTAACGACTTTTTTTAATAATTACATTTTTAAATGATTTATGTTTATTTTTTTATATAAATATAAAAACATCTGTAAACAAAAAAAGGTCACAGATACGATTGTGAGGACTAAAATAGAATGCCTTACAGTCTCTTTACTTTGGCTCTCTATATCCTTTAGAACGGAACGCAGCTGTGCACGCGTTGCTTGGAGGTAGCAATGGTAAAAGGGTGGAACTAAGCAGACAGGTTTCTAACCAGAAAAGTATTATTAGTACTTAAATACGCTCCTGCCTATCAAATTATTCTTTCAAGAATACTCGTACTCTAACTAGCAAATATCAACTGTCATACTTAATACCACTGTACGGGCAGATTAGTGAGCAAAGTCGCGAGCTACAATAATGTTTATACTATACCAGTCTGTAGGATACGCGATCGGCATTTTAAATAAATGCTTAATAAATGACGAAATATCTGCCATTTTTTGCAGAGTCTACATTTAGATACGATAATTTGCTTTTTATAATGGAATAAGAGTGACAAACGAACGCACAGGCCACCTGATGCTAAGTGATTGCTTTTGGCCATACACATCTACACCTATCACCCAAGGATAAGTATTAAAATGCAGGCGCAGTAGCATCCTTGAGATTTAAGATGGATTGTCTCTTTTCCAGTAAAATGGGCCTCCGGTTCTATGCATCACCATATGAAACACAGCATCATTAAGCTGTTATTTTACGCTGCTGGTAAAGCGAGCGTGGTCCTTTCTCGGTCGAGCGAACCATTCATACTACAACTTTAATTTAGCTGCAGCATGGCTCAACCACGTTGCATTTACAAAAAATAATTATACCTCATATCAATAGTTATCGTAAGATGGTCGCGTTAAAGAATTTACCAACCCGTTTCGCTCTGAGATTGGGACAAAAAGCAATTGTGGAAAATGCTTCAAAGGTTTTACGACTTACGATAAATGGCGATATGACTGGCAACGGGTAGCATTGTGAACGGAAGAGGCGTCAGGCACTGGAGTTGGATGGTTCGACTGTATTCTCTCTACGATCGATTGTTGTGAAATTAATATCACGTATAAAGGGTGTAAATTATATTATCAACTTGCTCAAAGTCACATAATTTATCTTGCATGATTGGTTATTTATGCATTTATGCATGCGTATACATGCATTCATACGTCTTGTTTCCTCAAGTTTTAGCCAACGTTCTGAACTGATTATATACAACACATATACAATAATAACATTTTGAGTTGTACACAGATTCTTGATAACAAACAAAATGTTAAAAAAAACAACATACTTGCCAAGCGTGGCATCTATGGAAAATCCATTCTATGATACAATCGATGGGTGAGACTTTTGTTCAGTAAAGGACTCTTTTAGGCTATGATGGATTGATTAATGAATGGATTAAGGATATTTAAATTGTTAATATTACATATATTATATTTTAGTTTATTTCTTTTATGTAAAATAAATTTGAATGGTCTACTATATAATCAACCGGAACTGATAAAAACTATAATCAACACAGACTATAAAAATTAATTTTGAGCTAAGTATTTATTTAACATTGAGATATGCATCAAGGTGAATTTAGTAAATAAATAGCGATAATAACAGAATTTCAAAAAATCATTGGTCGACCTCATAACGGCTTCATAATATCTACAATAAATACATTTTAGTCACGGGGTGTTACCGTAACTACTACTACACTATTAATGAACGTTCGTTGCCCCATGTTGTAACACATGCCCTCGTTACTGTATCAGCATCCTAAGAGTTACTGATTAATAAACACATAAAAACGGTATCTCAGTTACCAATATGAGTTCCTCAAGACGCTGTATTTGGGATAGCGTCCTTGTATGACTTTTGGGCTTGAACCTGAACAATACCTAACATCACATTTCACGGTATAAAGTTGTTTTCGTAAATGTGTATTTCTAAATATGATTTAAATTATTAATATACTCAACTCAATATGTACAAAAAAAAAATAACGCATTAAAGCGACAGCGTCAGGGTAAAAAAAAGTGGCGACACAAAACATCTGCTTGTTTACAACGTAGTGATTTTAAACTCTCTGCTTGTTTGCTTATTCATCACTGATCTCGCGTTATAATTTAATTTACACAAAGATTGAGAAAATATAGGGCTGTGGCCGAAAATAAGGAGATCGCGCCATTGGGTCTTAAAAGGCACCCCTTACATACATTTTTAGTAAACGATTTCGCGAAGTCCGTAATATATCGCAATAATAATTTCTTGTTATTTCGTCGTAATAACATATTTCACTCACAATATTTTCGTATAACACGTTATGTGAAATAAGAATGGAAGGGGAGTTGATTGAGCAAGTGGATGAGTTCCTGTATTTGGGATGTGTATTTAGCAGAGACGGTAGATATGATAAGAATATAGAACGACGAGTGAATGCAGGAAATAGAGTGAATGGGGCTCTACACTTTATAAGAAGAATCAGAATATGTCGAAAAAGGCACGTATAATGCTGTGCTAATCCCTAGTATAATGTATGATAGTAAAAGTTGGATGTGGTAGAAGAAGTACTATAGTAGAATAAAAGCTATAGAAATGTGGTTGTAAAGGAGTATGCTAGGGCTGAATCTGAATGACAGGGTGAGAAATTGCGTGATAAGAGAAAAATGTGGTGTGCAAGATAATGTTGCGGTAAGGATTACGAAAGGGCTCATTACTCACCATACGAAGCACGGGAGCAGTATGTTGCTATTTTAAGTTGGTATTCTGTACGAGCCTTACTACAGATCTTTAATAGGTGGTTTGACTTTTTTCCTGGCCAGAAATACAACCGGGTATATATCACCCTCTTACCAGTTTAGAGAAGAGCTAGTAAAATTACAGGTTGATAGGCATGTAAGTTGTCAGAGGATCTCAACAGATCTGTGGCCTTCTTTATTTGAATTCGCCTTCAGGTGTACATAGTCTGCAGTAGATACTTACCGTCAGTTGGACCATCAGTAATTTTGTGACTTCTTTAGATTGTTATGAAAAAAAAAATACTCTTTTCTCGATCAGTTAACAACTTCTAGTTATCCTGAAGGGTCAGAATTGATCCATGTTAAAATGAAACATTTATATATATACAGTTAAATACCTATAGTTACGAACACAATGTAATCAAAAGCGTATTACACGAATACGTCATTGGATATGTGTATTAATTGGATAATACGACAAAGCAATATTAAGGTCATACATCACCATTATTAACACAACGCTATTATTGTTTCAAGTAAATAGATCATTATGCCTATCAATTATGTGGATAACATTATTATCATATTCTATCAATAAATTTATAAATGTTTTAATAAATCTAAACTATTAAAAATATTAAAATGCATGTTGAAATAACATTCTTGTGTTTCTAATTATGTACAATATAAATACAGAAGAACTACGGCTTATCTTACCTACTTTTGCTTTTACGCGAAAAAAATAATTTGTCTTAGTCAGTGATGGAAACTAGAAACAAGTTTTTGGGAAAAGGCACTCAAACTTTTAATAACATGTAATGAATGAGTGATATACTCGGGATTTATATAAGTACGTATACATAAAAAATGTAAAGTAATATAGGCCATAAAGGTTATAGGTCGATAAAAATTTTTAGAATAATATTACTATCATTTTCATCGCTTTACCTTTCATAACTTCGAGAACTTTTTCTTTTTATTCCTTGGACTATTTCAAAACAATAAAGTAGTTGTTGAAGACATAGTGTAATGATCATATAATGGATTTATTACAATCTTAAAATAATTATTTAAAGTATAAACGTAAGATTATACATTGTTAAAAACATTTAATTTTTTATGTAGTGGCCATGTAAGAAAATCCATCACCCGTGATTATTAGGTAAAATCATTCACTCAAGAGTAAGAACACGTATCTAGGTTTACTATCAAAATGTGAAAATCGTGAAAACTTATTCGCAATCCAAATTTTTATGTATTTTAGAAATCATTGCAAAATGGTTGAACATAAAATGTCAACTTCTAGTCTAGTGGCAAACGTGTGCCATTTATTGATTCCCACAACTTGGCTGGCCGCTGAATTATTTATATGAAATATAAATGTCATATGTTAAAAATTGGCGAATAAGATTTAACTTTAGCGATTTAACGCTTAATACAAACTGTATTTTAACAACTTCATACATTTATTACATACATAACGAAAAACCATATTGTATGCAAGTGTAAATATACATATATAGTAATTTCTAACTTTTTAAATGTTTTATCATACTTTTTTTTACCGATTGTCTTATTACTTTTAAACAATCTTCGAATATAATTGAATGTTATTGAAACGTTACAACCATATTTTATCCATAAAAACTCATTTAAAAACCGGTCAGTTTTTTTATAAACAATATTACCTCCTCTTTTCATTATCTACACTACATTCCTCAAAGATCTGACGAAGACTTTTATGAAATTGTAAAATATAAAAATTTTCATCTTATCTTCGCTGCAATTTTATACCTCGGTTCAATTGAGCGTGCATACGATGCTCAGAAAAAAGAAATCCAGTCTCCACCATAACTGAATTTTCAAGGCCAGGTTTTCAATAAATACGTTTCATGATAGGTATTATTTTTAAATAATGATAAAGGTGCCTGTTAAAAAATAAAACGATATCATTATCATCATCAGCCCGTAAAAGACCACCGCTAAACATGGATATCTTCCGTTAAAGTAACGGTTGAATAGAGATGATTATGGCAAACTTAATTGCCCCACTTGGCATACGGATTGACGATCGCAGTTTACTGCCATCTATTAGAAGCCAAGTCAATCTTTTTGGCATATGCCATAGTCAACTTACTATAGTAACATACCAAAAAACATAAAAGTACTTTTAGTCAATGTAATAATACATCAGTCTCATTACAAACCACTTCTTTCACATAATAAAGAGAATTTCTATAAATGCCACGAATGGCAAGCGGGCATGGAAGCTTGGAGATCAGTAACAAACGTTTCGCACTGTTGACTATACCTGATAATGTACTTTGTATCAAAATACATTTCTTCTATTGGGGGCCATAGTACCTTTCTGGCATTTTCCTAAATAACTCCTTATACCATAGTACCATTGGCACGATATACAGTGATAAATTCTCTAACGTCTCCAAAACAAGGTGAAATTCAATCTTCGAAATTCACAACACAGATTTTACTTTTCATTAATGTCTTTTAAATATTAACAAGATGTGAAGATGCTTAAAGTCACTTTATATTTTTTTATAATTCCAGTTATTGTTAAGGAAAGAACCTTGATGAAAGTAAAACACAAGTTACCTATATATAAACAAAGGTATACATTTAAGACGCATATTCAATAAAGGTTCTTCAATTCAATTCAATAAATCTGTCGAATAATAATTACAATTATTCGCTATTTTTGTTCTACATTAGAACAATATATAAAAAAGTAGCTTTTTTGGTGACGAAGCTACCTTATAAGCCAAAAAGCCAGGATTGCCCTTTGAAACTGCTCAATCAATAATATCAACTAATAAAGTTACTCGTAAACTGTTTCAAACTTACTTACTTATCTTCACGCACAATCCCTAATGAGGTAGCCAGAGAGATTAGATCGCCAAGTGTCACGATCCTTACATACCTCTTTCGCTTCTTTCATGTTCATTAACTTCTTCATACATGCACGTCTAGGTATCCGAGTACTCTTGACCTTCCCCTCTTCGAGTAATTTGCTCACATGGTCTTCGAAAGTTAGTCTCGGTCCACCTCGACACCTTTTAATATTTACTTTCACTCTATATATTTTCTTCACCATTTGGTCTTCACTCATGGTTTGGGCACGTTGTTTCAAACTATTTCAATAATATCAACACAGACGAGTCAGCGAGTCTGCAGACGGGCGAGCCCCCCGTACACACTGTACACCCACGTCCCTAGGCGGTTTTTACCACCTAGAACATCGAACGACACGAGTTAGCCGTCAGATTCGGGGCACGCCAACCCCTGTTCGGACGGCCGTTAGGTAACTTATCCACGTGCACTGTACACTGTCATAGGAGTCGTTACTTGCGTAACGATCGGAATGATTTAAATTCACATTTAAGAGCCCGCGGGCTTTCACACTTTCGCGGGCGGCCACGGGCTCCGAGACCTTTGAATCTGTAAAAACCACGA